>JALHAQ010000037.1:0-1242563 GCA_023838395.1 Holcopasites calliopsidis | reverse complement strand
TTTCTAACACATTTTCATAACGTATTTAGGTCTGTGCTGTTATCAGAATTGTAGTTTTCATTATTCTTTGATTATATGTATTGTTAATTAATTTACAAGAATATAAGCAATAACTTCCAGTTTCTAACACATTTTCATAACGTATTTAGGTCTGTGCTGTTATCAGAATTGTAGTTTTCATTATTCTTTGATTATATGTATTATAAATTAAGTTTTCACAATATAGGTAATAGCTTTTAGTTTCTAAGACATTTTCATAACGTATTTAGGTCTGTGCTGTTATCAGAATTGTAGTTTTCATTATTCTTTGATTATATGTATTATAAATTAATTTTTCAGAATATAGGTAATAGCTTTTAGTTTCTAAGACATTTTCACAACGTATTTATGTCTGTGCTGTTATCGTTATTGCAATTTTCATTATTCTTTGATTATAAGATGTATTGTAAATTAATTTACAAGAGTATAAGCAATAACTTTTAGTTTCTAAGACATTTTCATAACGTATTTAGGTCTGTGCTGTTATCAGAATTGTAGTTTTCATTATTCTTTGATTATATGTATTGTTAATTAATTTACAAGAATATAAGCAATAACTTTCAGTTTCTAACACATTTTCATAACGTATTTAGGTCTGTGCTGTTATCAGAATTGTAGTTTTCATTATTCTTTGATTATATGTATTGTTAATTAATTTACAAGAGTATAAGCAATAACTTTCAGTTTCTAACACATTTTCATAACGTATTTAGGTCTGTGCTGTTATCAGAATTGTAGTTTTCATTATTCTTTGATTATATGTATTATAAATTAATTTTTCAGAATATAGGTAATAGCTTTTAGTTTCTAAGACATTTTCACAACGTATTTATGTCTGTGCTGTTATCGTTATTGCAATTTTCATCATTCTTTGATTATATGTATTGCAAATTAATTTAAAAGAATATACGCAATAACGTTTAGTTCTTAAAACACTTTCATAATGTATTTAGGTCTGTGCTGTTATCGTTATTGCAATTTTCATTATTCTTTGATTATAAGATGTATTGTAAATTAATTTACAAGAGTATAAGCAATAACTTTTAGTTTCTAAGACATTTTTATAACGTATTTATGTCTGTGCTGTTATCGGAATTGTAGTTTTCATCATTCTTTGATTACATGTATTGTAAATTAATTTAAAAGAATATACGCAATAACTTTTAGTTTCTAAAACACTTTCATAACGTATTTATGTCTGTGCTATTATCAGAATTGTAGTTTTCATTATTCTTTGATTATATGTATTGTTAATTAATTTACAAAAATATAAGCAATAACTTTCAGTTTCTAACACATTTTCATAACGTATTTAGGTCTGTGCTGTTATCAGAATTGTAGTTTTCATTATTCTTTGATTATATGTATTATAAATTAATTTTTCAGAATATAGGTAATAGCTTTTAGTTTCTAAGACATTTTCACAACGTATTTATGTCTGTGCTGTTATCGTTATTGCAATTTTCATTATTCTTTGATTATAAGATGTATTGTAAATTAATTTACAAGATTATAAGCAATAACTTTTAGTTTCTAAAACACTTTCATAACGTATTTATGTCTGTGCTATTATCAGAATTGTAGTTTTCATTATTCTTTGATTATATGTATTGTTAATTAATTTACAAAAATATAAGCAATAACTTTTAGTTTCTAACACATTTTCATAACGTATTTAGGTCTGTGCTGTTATCAGAATTGTAGTTTTCATTATTCTTTGATTACATGTATTGTAAATTAATTTAAAAGAATATACGCAATAACTTTTAGTTTCTAACACATTTTCATAACGTATTTAGGTCTGTGCTGTTATCAGAATTGTAGTTTTCATTATTCTTTGATTATATGTATTGTTAATTAATTTACAAAAATATAAGCAATAACTTTTAGTTTCTAACACATTTTCATAACGTATTTAGGTCTGTGCTGTTATCAGAATTGTAGTTTTCATTATTCTTTGATTATATGTATTGTTAATTAATTTACAAAAATATAAGCAATAACTTTTAGTTTCTAACACATTTTCATAACGTATTTAGGTCTGTGCTGTTATCAGAATTGTAGTTTTCATTATTCTTCGATTATATGTATTGTTAATTAATTTACAAGAGTATAAGCAATAACTTTCAGTTTCTAACACATTTTCATAACGTATTTAGGTCTGTGCTGTTATCAGAATTGTAGTTTTCATTATTCTTTGATTATATGTATTATAAATTAAGTTTTCACAATATAGGTAATAGCTTTTAGTTTCTAAGACATTTTCATAACGTATTTAGGTCTGTGCTGTTATCCGAATTGTAGTTTTCATTATTCTTTGATTATATGTATTGTTAATTAATTTACAAGAGTATAAGCAATAACTTTTAGTTTCTAAGACATTTTCATAACGTATTTAGGTCTGTGCTGTTATCAGAATTGTAGTTTTCATTATTCTTTGATTATATGTATTGTTAATTAATTTACAAGAATATAAGCAATAACTTTCAGTTTCTAACACATTTTCATAACGTATTTAGGTCTGTGCTGTTATCAGAATTGTAGTTTTCATTATTCTTTGATTATATGTATTATAAATTAAGTTTTCACAATATAGGTAATAGCTTTTAGTTTCTAAATCATTTTCACAACGTATTTATGTCTGTGCTGTTATCGTTATTGCAATTTTCATCATTCTTTGATTATATGTATTGCAAATTAATTTAAAAGAATATACGCAATAACGTTTAGTTCTTAAAACACTTTCATAATGTATTTAGGTCTGTGCTGTTATCGTTATTGCAATTTTCATTATTCTTTGATTATAAGATGTATTGTAAATTAATTTACAAGAGTATAAGCAATAACTTTTAGTTTCTAAGACATTTTCATAACGTATTTAGGTCTGTGCTGTTATCAGAATTGTAGTTTTCATTATTCTTTGATTATATGTATTATAAATTAAGTTTTCACAATATAGGTAATAGCTTTTAGTTTCTAAGACATTTTCACAACGTATTTATGTCTGTGCTGTTATCGTTATTGCAATTTTCATTATTCTTTGATTATAAGATGTATTGTAAATTAATTTACAAGAGTATAAGCAATAACTTTTAGTTTCTAAGACATTTTTATAACGTATTTATGTCTGTGCTGTTATCGGAATTGTAGTTTTCATTATTCTTTGATTATATGTATTGTTAATTAATTTACAAAAATATAAGCAATAACTTTCAGTTTCTAACACATTTTCATAACGTATTTAGGTCTGTGCTGTTATCAGAATTGTAGTTTTCATTATTCTTTGATTATATGTATTATAAATTAATTTTTCAGAATATAGGTAATAGCTTTTAGTTTCTAAGACATTTTCACAACGTATTTATGTCTGTGCTGTTATCGTTATTGCAATTTTCATCATTCTTTGATTATATGTATTGCAAATTAATTTAAAAGAATATACGCAATAACGTTTAGTTCTTAAAACACTTTCATAATGTATTTAGGTCTGTGCTGTTATCGTTATTGCAATTTTCATTATTCTTTGATTATAAGATGTATTGTAAATTAATTTACAAGAGTATAAGCAATAACTTTTAGTTTCTAAGACATTTTCATAACGTATTTAGGTCTGTGCTGTTATCAGAATTGTAGTTTTCATTATTCTTCGATTATATGTATTGTTAATTAATTTAAAAGAATATACGCAATAACGTTTAGTTCTTAAAACACTTTCATAATGTATTTAGGTCTGTGCTGTTATCGTTATTGCAATTTTCATTATTCTTTGATTATAAGATGTATTGTAAATTAATTTACAAGAGTATAAGCAATAACTTTTAGTTTCTAAGACATTTTCATAACGTATTTAGGTCTGTGCTGTTATCAGAATTGTAGTTTTCATTATTCTTTGATTATATGTATTATAAATTAATTTTTCAGAATATAGGTAATAGCTTTTAGTTTCTAAGACATTTTCACAACGTATTTATGTCTGTGCTGTTATCGTTATTGCAATTTTCATTATTCTTTGATTATAAGATGTATTGTAAATTAATTTACAAGAGTATAAGCAATAACTTTTAGTTTCTAAGACATTTTCATAACGTATTTAGGTCTGTGCTGTTATCGGAATTGTAGTTTTCATTATTCTTTGATTATATGTATTGTTAATTAATTTACAAGAATATAAGCAATAACTTTTAGTTTCTAAGACATTTTCATAACGTATTTAGGTCTGTGCTGTTATCAGAATTGTAGTTTTCATTATTCTTTGATTATATGTATTATAAATTAATTTTTCAGAATATAGGTAATAGCTTTTAGTTTCTAAGACATTTTCACAACGTATTTATGTCTGTGCTGTTATCGTTATTGCAATTTTCATTATTCTTTGATTATAAGATGTATTGTAAATTAATTTTTCAGAATATAAGCAATAACTTTCAGTTTCTAACACATTTTCATAACGTATTTAGGTCTGTGCTGTTATCAGAATTGTAGTTTTCATTATTCTTTGATTATATGTATTATAAATTAAGTTTTCACAATATAGGTAATAGCTTTTAGTTTCTAAGACATTTTCATAACGTATTTAGGTCTGTGCTGTTATCAGAATTGTAGTTTTCATTATTCTTTGATTATATGTATTATAAATTAATTTTTCAGAATATAGGTAATAGCTTTTAGTTTCTAAGACATTTTCACAACGTATTTATGTCTGTGCTGTTATCGTTATTGCAATTTTCATTATTCTTTGATTATAAGATGTATTGTAAATTAATTTTTCAGAATATAAGCAATAACTTTCAGTTTCTAACACATTTTCATAACGTATTTAGGTCTGTGCTGTTATCAGAATTGTAGTTTTCATTATTCTTTGATTATATGTATTGTTAATTAATTTAGAAGAATATAAGCAATAACTTTCAGTTTCTAACACATTTTCATAACGTATTTAGGTCTGTGCTGTTATCAGAATTGTAGTTTTCATTATTCTTTGATTATATGTATTATAAATTAATTTTTCAGAATATAGGTAATAGCTTTTAGTTTCTAAGACATTTTCACAACGTATTTATGTCTGTGCTGTTATCGTTATTGCAATTTTCATTATTCTTTGATTATAAGATGTATTGTAAATTAATTTTTCAGAATATAAGCAATAACTTTCAGTTTCTAACACATTTTCATAACGTATTTAGGTCTGTGCTGTTATCAGAATTGTAGTTTTCATTATTCTTTGATTATATGTATTATAAATTAATTTTTCAGAATATAGGTAATAGCTTTTAGTTTCTAAGACATTTTCACAACGTATTTATGTCTGTGCTGTTATCGTTATTGCAATTTTCATTATTCTTTGATTATAAGATGTATTGTAAATTAATTTACAAGAGTATAAGCAATAACTTTTAGTTTCTAAGACATTTTCATAACGTATTTAGGTCTGTGCTGTTATCAGAATTGTAGTTTTCATTATTCTTTGATTATATGTATTGTTAATTAATTTACAAGAATATAAGCAATAACTTTCAGTTTCTAACACATTTTCATAACGTATTTAGGTCTGTGCTGTTATCAGAATTGTAGTTTTCATTATTCTTTGATTATATGTATTGTTAATTAATTTACAAGAATATAAGCAATAACTTCCAGTTTCTAACACATTTTCATAACGTATTTAGGTCTGTGCTGTTATCAGAATTGTAGTTTTCATTATTCTTTGATTATATGTATTATAAATTAAGTTTTCACAATATAGGTAATAGCTTTTAGTTTCTAAGACATTTTCATAACGTATTTAGGTCTGTGCTGTTATCAGAATTGTAGTTTTCATTATTCTTTGATTATATGTATTATAAATTAATTTTTCAGAATATAGGTAATAGCTTTTAGTTTCTAAGACATTTTCACAACGTATTTATGTCTGTGCTGTTATCGTTATTGCAATTTTCATTATTCTTTGATTATAAGATGTATTGTAAATTAATTTACAAGAGTATAAGCAATAACTTTTAGTTTCTAAGACATTTTCATAACGTATTTAGGTCTGTGCTGTTATCAGAATTGTAGTTTTCATTATTCTTTGATTATATGTATTGTTAATTAATTTACAAGAATATAAGCAATAACTTTCAGTTTCTAACACATTTTCATAACGTATTTAGGTCTGTGCTGTTATCAGAATTGTAGTTTTCATTATTCTTTGATTATATGTATTGTTAATTAATTTACAAGAGTATAAGCAATAACTTTCAGTTTCTAACACATTTTCATAACGTATTTAGGTCTGTGCTGTTATCAGAATTGTAGTTTTCATTATTCTTTGATTATATGTATTATAAATTAATTTTTCAGAATATAGGTAATAGCTTTTAGTTTCTAAGACATTTTCACAACGTATTTATGTCTGTGCTGTTATCGTTATTGCAATTTTCATCATTCTTTGATTATATGTATTGCAAATTAATTTAAAAGAATATACGCAATAACGTTTAGTTCTTAAAACACTTTCATAATGTATTTAGGTCTGTGCTGTTATCGTTATTGCAATTTTCATTATTCTTTGATTATAAGATGTATTGTAAATTAATTTACAAGAGTATAAGCAATAACTTTTAGTTTCTAAGACATTTTTATAACGTATTTATGTCTGTGCTGTTATCGGAATTGTAGTTTTCATCATTCTTTGATTACATGTATTGTAAATTAATTTAAAAGAATATACGCAATAACTTTTAGTTTCTAAAACACTTTCATAACGTATTTATGTCTGTGCTATTATCAGAATTGTAGTTTTCATTATTCTTTGATTATATGTATTGTTAATTAATTTACAAAAATATAAGCAATAACTTTCAGTTTCTAACACATTTTCATAACGTATTTAGGTCTGTGCTGTTATCAGAATTGTAGTTTTCATTATTCTTTGATTATATGTATTATAAATTAATTTTTCAGAATATAGGTAATAGCTTTTAGTTTCTAAGACATTTTCACAACGTATTTATGTCTGTGCTGTTATCGTTATTGCAATTTTCATTATTCTTTGATTATAAGATGTATTGTAAATTAATTTACAAGATTATAAGCAATAACTTTTAGTTTCTAAAACACTTTCATAACGTATTTATGTCTGTGCTATTATCAGAATTGTAGTTTTCATTATTCTTTGATTATATGTATTGTTAATTAATTTACAAAAATATAAGCAATAACTTTTAGTTTCTAACACATTTTCATAACGTATTTAGGTCTGTGCTGTTATCAGAATTGTAGTTTTCATTATTCTTTGATTACATGTATTGTAAATTAATTTAAAAGAATATACGCAATAACTTTTAGTTTCTAACACATTTTCATAACGTATTTAGGTCTGTGCTGTTATCAGAATTGTAGTTTTCATTATTCTTTGATTATATGTATTGTTAATTAATTTACAAAAATATAAGCAATAACTTTTAGTTTCTAACACATTTTCATAACGTATTTAGGTCTGTGCTGTTATCAGAATTGTAGTTTTCATTATTCTTTGATTATATGTATTGTTAATTAATTTACAAAAATATAAGCAATAACTTTTAGTTTCTAACACATTTTCATAACGTATTTAGGTCTGTGCTGTTATCAGAATTGTAGTTTTCATTATTCTTCGATTATATGTATTGTTAATTAATTTACAAGAGTATAAGCAATAACTTTCAGTTTCTAACACATTTTCATAACGTATTTAGGTCTGTGCTGTTATCAGAATTGTAGTTTTCATTATTCTTTGATTATATGTATTATAAATTAAGTTTTCACAATATAGGTAATAGCTTTTAGTTTCTAAGACATTTTCATAACGTATTTAGGTCTGTGCTGTTATCCGAATTGTAGTTTTCATTATTCTTTGATTATATGTATTGTTAATTAATTTACAAGAGTATAAGCAATAACTTTTAGTTTCTAAGACATTTTCATAACGTATTTAGGTCTGTGCTGTTATCAGAATTGTAGTTTTCATTATTCTTTGATTATATGTATTGTTAATTAATTTACAAGAATATAAGCAATAACTTTCAGTTTCTAACACATTTTCATAACGTATTTAGGTCTGTGCTGTTATCAGAATTGTAGTTTTCATTATTCTTTGATTATATGTATTATAAATTAAGTTTTCACAATATAGGTAATAGCTTTTAGTTTCTAAATCATTTTCACAACGTATTTATGTCTGTGCTGTTATCGTTATTGCAATTTTCATCATTCTTTGATTATATGTATTGCAAATTAATTTAAAAGAATATACGCAATAACGTTTAGTTCTTAAAACACTTTCATAATGTATTTAGGTCTGTGCTGTTATCGTTATTGCAATTTTCATTATTCTTTGATTATAAGATGTATTGTAAATTAATTTACAAGAGTATAAGCAATAACTTTTAGTTTCTAAGACATTTTCATAACGTATTTAGGTCTGTGCTGTTATCAGAATTGTAGTTTTCATTATTCTTTGATTATATGTATTATAAATTAAGTTTTCACAATATAGGTAATAGCTTTTAGTTTCTAAGACATTTTCACAACGTATTTATGTCTGTGCTGTTATCGTTATTGCAATTTTCATTATTCTTTGATTATAAGATGTATTGTAAATTAATTTACAAGAGTATAAGCAATAACTTTTAGTTTCTAAGACATTTTTATAACGTATTTATGTCTGTGCTGTTATCGGAATTGTAGTTTTCATTATTCTTTGATTATATGTATTGTTAATTAATTTACAAAAATATAAGCAATAACTTTCAGTTTCTAACACATTTTCATAACGTATTTAGGTCTGTGCTGTTATCAGAATTGTAGTTTTCATTATTCTTTGATTATATGTATTATAAATTAATTTTTCAGAATATAGGTAATAGCTTTTAGTTTCTAAGACATTTTCACAACGTATTTATGTCTGTGCTGTTATCGTTATTGCAATTTTCATCATTCTTTGATTATATGTATTGCAAATTAATTTAAAAGAATATACGCAATAACGTTTAGTTCTTAAAACACTTTCATAATGTATTTAGGTCTGTGCTGTTATCGTTATTGCAATTTTCATTATTCTTTGATTATAAGATGTATTGTAAATTAATTTACAAGAGTATAAGCAATAACTTTTAGTTTCTAAGACATTTTCATAACGTATTTAGGTCTGTGCTGTTATCAGAATTGTAGTTTTCATTATTCTTCGATTATATGTATTGTTAATTAATTTAAAAGAATATACGCAATAACGTTTAGTTCTTAAAACACTTTCATAATGTATTTAGGTCTGTGCTGTTATCGTTATTGCAATTTTCATTATTCTTTGATTATAAGATGTATTGTAAATTAATTTACAAGAGTATAAGCAATAACTTTTAGTTTCTAAGACATTTTCATAACGTATTTAGGTCTGTGCTGTTATCAGAATTGTAGTTTTCATTATTCTTTGATTATATGTATTATAAATTAATTTTTCAGAATATAGGTAATAGCTTTTAGTTTCTAAGACATTTTCACAACGTATTTATGTCTGTGCTGTTATCGTTATTGCAATTTTCATTATTCTTTGATTATAAGATGTATTGTAAATTAATTTACAAGAGTATAAGCAATAACTTTTAGTTTCTAAGACATTTTTATAACGTATTTATGTCTGTGCTGTTATCGGAATTGTAGTTTTCATCATTCTTTGATTACATGTATTGTAAATTAATTTAAAAGAATATACGCAATAACTTTTAGTTTCTAAAACACTTTCATAACGTATTTATGTCTGTGCTATTATCAGAATTGTAGTTTTCATTATTCTTTGATTATATGTATTGTTAATTAATTTACAAGAGTATAAGCAATAACTTTCAGTTTCTAACACATTTTCATAACGTATTTAGGTCTGTGCTGTTATCAGAATTGTAGTTTTCATTATTCTTTGATTATATGTATTATAAATTAATTTTTCAGAATATAGGTAATAGCTTTTAGTTTCTAAGACATTTTCACAACGTATTTATGTCTGTGCTGTTATCGTTATTGCAATTTTCATTATTCTTTGATTACAAGATGTATTGTAAATTAATTTTTCAGAATATAAGCAATAACTTTCAGTTTCTAACACATTTTCATAACGTATTTAGGTCTGTGCTGTTATCAGAATTGTAGTTTTCATTATTCTTTGATTATATGTATTGTTAATTAATTTACAAGAATATAAGCAATAACTTTTAGTTTCTAACACATTTTCATAACGTATTTAGGTCTGTGCTGTTATCAGAATTGTAGTTTTCATTATTCTTTGATTATATGTATTATAAATTAAGTTTTCACAATATAGGTAATAGCTTTTAGTTTCTAAGACATTTTCATAACGTATTTAGGTCTGTGCTGTTATCCGAATTGTAGTTTTCATTATTCTTTGATTATATGTATTGTTAATTAATTTACAAGAGTATAAGCAATAACTTTTAGTTTCTAAGACATTTTCATAACGTATTTAGGTCTGTGCTGTTATCAGAATTGTAGTTTTCATTATTCTTTGATTATATGTATTGTTAATTAATTTACAAGAATATAAGCAATAACTTTCAGTTTCTAACACATTTTCATAACGTATTTAGGTCTGTGCTGTTATCAGAATTGTAGTTTTCATTATTCTTTGATTATATGTATTATAAATTAAGTTTTCACAATATAGGTAATAGCTTTTAGTTTCTAAGACATTTTCACAACGTATTTATGTCTGTGCTGTTATCGTTATTGCAATTTTCATTATTCTTTGATTATAAGATGTATTGTAAATTAATTTTTCAGAATATAAGCAATAACTTTCAGTTTCTAACACATTTTCATAACGTATTTAGGTCTGTGCTGTTATCAGAATTGTAGTTTTCATTATTCTTCGATTATATGTATTGTTAATTAATTTACAAGAATATAAGCAATAACTTTCAGTTTCTAACACATTTTCATAACGTATTTAGGTCTGTGCTGTTATCAGAATTGTAGTTTTCATTATTCTTTGATTATATGTATTATAAATTAAGTTTTCACAATATAGGTAATAGCTTTTAGTTTCTAAGACATTTTCACAACGTATTTATGTCTGTGCTGTTATCGTTATTGCAATTTTCATTATTCTTTGATTATAAGATGTATTGTAAATTAATTTACAAGATTATAAGCAATAACTTTTAGTTTCTAAGACATTTTCATAACGTATTTAGGTCTGTGCTGTTATCAGAATTGTAGTTTTCATTATTCTTTGATTATATGTATTATAAATTAATTTTTCAGAATATAGGTAATAGCTTTTAGTTTCTAAGACATTTTCACAACGTATTTATGTCTGTGCTGTTATCGTTATTGCAATTTTCATCATTCTTTGATTATATGTATTGCAAATTAATTTAAAAGAATATACGCAATAACGTTTAGTTCTTAAAACACTTTCATAATGTATTTAGGTCTGTGCTGTTATCGTTATTGCAATTTTCATTATTCTTTGATTATAAGATGTATTGTAAATTAATTTACAAGAGTATAAGCAATAACTTTTAGTTTCTAAGACATTTTCATAACGTATTTAGGTCTGTGCTGTTATCAGAATTGTAGTTTTCATTATTCTTCGATTATATGTATTGTTAATTAATTTAAAAGAATATACGCAATAACGTTTAGTTCTTAAAACACTTTCATAATGTATTTAGGTCTGTGCTGTTATCGTTATTGCAATTTTCATTATTCTTTGATTATAAGATGTATTGTAAATTAATTTACAAGAGTATAAGCAATAACTTTTAGTTTCTAAGACATTTTCATAACGTATTTAGGTCTGTGCTGTTATCAGAATTGTAGTTTTCATTATTCTTTGATTATATGTATTATAAATTAATTTTTCAGAATATAGGTAATAGCTTTTAGTTTCTAAGACATTTTCACAACGTATTTATGTCTGTGCTGTTATCGTTATTGCAATTTTCATTATTCTTTGATTATAAGATGTATTGTAAATTAATTTACAAGATTATAAGCAATAACTTTTAGTTTCTAAGACATTTTCATAACGTATTTAGGTCTGTGCTGTTATCAGAATTGTAGTTTTCATTATTCTTTGATTATATGTATTATAAATTAATTTTTCAGAATATAGGTAATAGCTTTTAGTTTCTAAGACATTTTCACAACGTATTTATGTCTGTGCTGTTATCGTTATTGCAATTTTCATCATTCTTTGATTATATGTATTGCAAATTAATTTAAAAGAATATACGCAATAACGTTTAGTTCTTAAAACACTTTCATAATGTATTTAGGTCTGTGCTGTTATCGTTATTGCAATTTTCATTATTCTTTGATTATAAGATGTATTGTAAATTAATTTACAAGAGTATAAGCAATAACTTTTAGTTTCTAAGACATTTTCATAACGTATTTAGGTCTGTGCTGTTATCAGAATTGTAGTTTTCATTATTCTTTGATTATATGTATTATAAATTAATTTTTCAGAATATAGGTAATAGCTTTTAGTTTCTAAGACATTTTCACAACGTATTTATGTCTGTGCTGTTATCGTTATTGCAATTTTCATTATTCTTTGATTATAAGATGTATTGTAAATTAATTTACAAGAGTATAAGCAATAACTTTTAGTTTCTAAGACATTTTCATAACGTATTTAGGTCTGTGCTGTTATCAGAATTGTAGTTTTCATTATTCTTCGATTATATGTATTGTAAATTAATTTAAAAGAATATACGCAATAACTTTTAGTTTCTAAAACACTTTCATAACGTATTTATGTCTGTGCTATTATCAGAATTGTAGTTTTCATTATTCTTTGATTATATGTATTGTTAATTAATTTACAAAAATATAAGCAATAACTTTCAGTTTCTAACACATTTTCATAACGTATTTAGGTCTGTGCTGTTATCAGAATTGTAGTTTTCATTATTCTTTGATTATATGTATTATAAATTAATTTTTCAGAATATAGGTAATAGCTTTTAGTTTCTAAGACATTTTCACAACGTATTTATGTCTGTGCTGTTATCGTTATTGCAATTTTCATTATTCTTTGATTATAAGATGTATTGTAAATTAATTTACAAGATTATAAGCAATAACTTTTAGTTTCTAAGACATTTTCATAACGTATTTAGGTCTGTGCTGTTATCGTTATTGCAATTTTCATTATTCTTTGATTATAAGATGTATTGTAAATTAATTTACAAGAGTATAAGCAATAACTTTTAGTTTCTAAGACATTTTTATAACGTATTTATGTCTGTGCTGTTATCGGAATTGTAGTTTTCATCATTCTTTGATTACATGTATTGTAAATTAATTTAAAAGAATATACGCAATAACTTTTAGTTTCTAAAACACTTTCATAACGTATTTATGTCTGTGCTATTATCAGAATTGTAGTTTTCATTATTCTTTGATTATATGTATTGTTAATTAATTTACAAAAATATAAGCAATAACTTTCAGTTTCTAACACATTTTCATAACGTATTTAGGTCTGTGCTGTTATCAGAATTGTAGTTTTCATTATTCTTTGATTATATGTATTATAAATTAATTTTTCAGAATATAGGTAATAGCTTTTAGTTTCTAAGACATTTTCACAACGTATTTATGTCTGTGCTGTTATCGTTATTGCAATTTTCATTATTCTTTGATTACAAGATGTATTGTAAATTAATTTTTCAGAATATAAGCAATAACTTTCAGTTTCTAACACATTTTCATAACGTATTTAGGTCTGTGCTGTTATCAGAATTGTAGTTTTCATTATTCTTTGATTATATGTATTATAAATTAATTTTTCAGAATATAGGTAATAGCTTTTAGTTTCTAAGACATTTTCACAACGTATTTATGTCTGTGCTGTTATCGTTATTGCAATTTTCATTATTCTTTGATTATAAGATGTATTGTAAATTAATTTACAAGAGTATAAGCAATAACTTTCAGTTTCTAACACATTTTCATAACGTATTTAGGTCTGTGCTGTTATCAGAATTGTAGTTTTCATTATTCTTTGATTATATGTATTATAAATTAATTTTTCAGAATATAGGTAATAGCTTTTAGTTTCTAAGACATTTTCACAACGTATTTATGTCTGTGCTGTTATCGTTATTGCAATTTTCATTATTCTTTGATTATAAGATGTATTGTAAATTAATTTACAAGAGTATAAGCAATAACTTTCAGTTTCTAACACATTTTCATAACGTATTTAGGTCTGTGCTGTTATCAGAATTGTAGTTTTCATTATTATTTGATTATATGTATTATAAATTAATTTTTCAGAATATAGGTAATAGCTTTTAGTTTCTAAGACATTTTCACAACGTATTTATGTCTGTGCTGTTATCGTTATTGCAATTTTCATTATTCTTTGATTATAAGATGTATTGTAAATTAATTTACAAGAGTATAAGCAATAACTTTTAGTTTCTAAGACATTTTCATAACGTATTTAGGTCTGTGCTGTTATCAGAATTGTAGTTTTCATTATTATTTGATTATATGTATTATAAATTAATTTTTCAGAATATAGGTAATAGCTTTTAGTTTCTAAGACATTTTCACAACGTATTTATGTCTGTGCTGTTATCGTTATTGCAATTTTCATTATTCTTTGATTACAAGATGTATTGTAAATTAATTTTTCAGAATATAAGCAATAACTTTCAGTTTCTAACACATTTTCACAACGTATTTATGTCTGTGCTGTTATCGTTATTGCAATTTTCATTATTCTTTGATTATAAGATGTATTGTAAATTAATTTACAAGAGTATAAGCAATAACTTTTAGTTTCTAAGACATTTTCATAACGTATTTAGGTCTGTGCTGTTATCAGAATTGTAGTTTTCATTATTCTTTGATTATATGTATTATAAATTAATTTTTCAGAATATAGGTAATAGCTTTTAGTTTCTAAGACATTTTCACAACGTATTTATGTCTGTGCTGTTATCGTTATTGCAATTTTCATTATTCTTTGATTATAAGATGTATTGTAAATTAATTTACAAGAGTATAAGCAATAACTTTTAGTTTCTAAGACATTTTCATAACGTATTTAGGTCTGTGCTGTTATCGGAATTGTAGTTTTCATTATTCTTTGATTATATGTATTGTTAATTAATTTACAAGAATATAAGCAATAACTTTTAGTTTCTAAGACATTTTCATAACGTATTTAGGTCTGTGCTGTTATCAGAATTGTAGTTTTCATTATTCTTTGATTATATGTATTATAAATTAATTTTTCAGAATATAGGTAATAGCTTTTAGTTTCTAAGACATTTTCACAACGTATTTAGGTCTGTGCTGTTATCAGAATTGTAGTTTTCATTATTCTTTGATTATATGTATTGTTAATTAATTTACAAGAATATAAGCAATAACTTTTAGTTTCTAAGACATTTTTATAACGTATTTAGGTCTGTGCTGTTATCGGAATTGTAGTTTTCATTATTCTTTGATTATATGTATTATAAATTAAGTTTTCACAATATAGGTAATAGCTTTTAGTTTCTAAGACATTTTCATAACGTATTTATATCTGTGCTGTTATCGGAATTGTAGTTTTCATTATTCTTTGATTATATGTATTGTTAATTAATTTACAAGAATATAAGCAATAACTTTCAGTTTCTAACACATTTTCATAACGTATTTAGGTCTGTGCTGTTATCAGAATTGTAGTTTTCATTATTCTTTGATTATATGTATTGTTAATTAATTTACAAGAATATAAGCAATAACTTTCAGTTTCTAACACATTTTCATAACGTATTTAGGTCTGTGCTGTTATCAGAATTGTAGTTTTCATTATTCTTTGATTATATGTATTGTTAATTAATTTACAAGAATATAAGCAATAACTTTCAGTTTCTAACACATTTTCATAACGTATTTAGGTCTGTGCTGTTATCAGAATTGTAGTTTTCATTATTCTTTGATTATATGTATTATAAATTAATTTTTCAGAATATAGGTAATAGCTTTTAGTTTCTAAGACATTTTCACAACGTATTTATGTCTGTGCTGTTATCGTTATTGCAATTTTCATTATTCTTTGATTACAAGATGTATTGTAAATTAATTTAAAAGAATATACGCAATAACTTTTAGTTTCTAAAACACTTTCATAACGTATTTATGTCTGTGCTATTATCAGAATTGTAGTTTTCATTATTCTTTGATTATATGTATTGTTAATTAATTTACAAGAATATAAGCAATAACTTTCAGTTTCTAACACATTTTCATAACGTATTTAGGTCTGTGCTGTTATCAGAATTGTAGTTTTCATTATTCTTTGATTATATGTATTATAAATTAATTTTTCAGAATATAGGTAATAGCTTTTAGTTTCTAAGACATTTTCACAACGTATTTATGTCTGTGCTGTTATCGTTATTGCAATTTTCATTATTCTTTGATTATAAGATGTATTGTAAATTAATTTACAAGAGTATAAGCAATAACTTTTAGTTTCTAAGACATTTTTATAACGTATTTAGGTCTGTGCTGTTATCGGAATTGTAGTTTTCATTATTCTTTGATTATATGTATTATAAATTAAGTTTTCACAATATAGGTAATAGCTTTTAGTTTCTAAGACATTTTCATAACGTATTTATATCTGTGCTGTTATCGGAATTGTAGTTTTCATTATTCTTTGATTATATGTATTGTAAATTAATTTAAAAGAATATACGCAATAACTTTTAGTTTCTAAAACACTTTCATCACGTATTGAGGTCTGTGCTGTTATCTGTATTGTAGTTTTCATTATTCTTTGATTATAAGATGTATTGTAAATTAATTTAAAAGAAGATACGCAATAACTGTTAGTTCCTAAAACACTTTCATAACGTATTTAGGTCTGTGCTATTATCATAATTGTAATTTTCATTATTATTTGA
This sequence comes from Holcopasites calliopsidis, assembly GCA_023838395.1. Classification (NCBI taxonomy): domain Eukaryota; kingdom Metazoa; phylum Arthropoda; class Insecta; order Hymenoptera; family Apidae; genus Holcopasites; species Holcopasites calliopsidis. Next base: position 1,225,572 of record JALHAQ010000037.1, on the reverse strand, counting down.
TTATAAAATGTATTGTAAATTAATTTACAAGAATATAAGCAATAACTTTTAGTTTCTAAGACATTTTCATAACGTAGTTAAGTCTGTGCTATTATCGTTATTGTAATTTTCATTATTCGTTGATTATACGTATTGTAAATTAATTTAAAAGAATATACGCAATAACTTTTAGTTTCTAAAACACTTTCATAATGTATTTAGGTCTGTGCTGTTATCGTTATTGCAATTTTCATTATTCTTTGATTATAAGATGTATTGTAAATTAATTTACAAGAGTATAAGCAATAACTTTTAGTTTCTAAGACATTTTTATAACGTATTTAGGTCTGTGCTGTTATCGGAATTGTAGTTTTCATTATTCTTTGATTATATGTATTATAAATTAATTTTTCAGAATATAGGTAATAGCTTTTAGTTTCTAAGACATTTTCACAACGTATTTATGTCTGTGCTGTTATCGTTATTGCAATTTTCATTATTCTTTGATTATAAGATGTATTGTAAATTAATTTACAAGAGTATAAGCAATAACTTTTGGTTTCTAAAACATTTTCATAACGTAGTTAAGTGTGTGCTGTTATCGTTATTATAATTTTCATTATTCTTTGATTATAAGATGTATATGCATATCTTTTACAAACGAAATCGCTGGCCCTGTCTAAGAGTAACATAATAATTATTGCACCATTATTGCGTTTTTGATTATTTATCAACTGTCTTAACAAAAATGACTGAATTTTATCATTAGTTGTACACTATATGTATTGTTTGACTATCGTTTTCTATCAAGTCCCCATTTGTTATAAAAGACGGTTATTTTATAATTGTGACTGTAATTTTGAAACTAACTTTCATTATATTCTAATATTTCTCAACAGTGTTATGTACTAGGTATTCTTACTTTTTCTTACATGCATAAAGTATTCCAATAACGTGTAACATGAAAATGAGGCAGCAAGAATCTGAAAAATTGTAAAGCAACATAATATAATTACATATCTTGTGTTACGCAATAACTATTTAAGGGTCTGAGCATTAAAGGGTTGAATAATTATAACGACAGACCATCTCACTCCACTGAGTCGTACCAAGTTTCCAACGTTTATGTTATCTTTTGTCCAATAAGCGCATATAGCTACTGAAAGGAATTTTCAAAGTGCGTTGTTCAATAGTTCATAAGATAATGAGTAATTATTTGCAAAAAGCATCAATACTTACGAACGAAATCTGTTTAACTGCAAATGGTTATCTCCAGGAAATGATGACTATTAAATTCCTTGCTTTTCGAAAGTTTCGATTGCACGAAGGTGTAGACATTTTGTATTAATATGCCTATCTTTTACAGACAAAATCGCCGGCCCTGTCTAAGAGTATCATAATAATTACTGCACCATTATTGCGGTCTTGATTATTTATCAACTGTCTTAACAAAAATGACTGAATTTTATTTATGAATTTTATTTATGAAACAGCCACGCGTGACTAGGCGAGCTGCTGCCCCTTCCGCGATCGAGATAAAACTGAATTTTCGGAACGTGCACTTTATAGAGAGTCGGCATGCATGAACAATTTTCGAAAGTACAAACAAAAGTCGTACCAAAATTTGTTAATTTCCGTTCGTTCATGAACAATATTTCATAATTACTACAATTGGCGTAACTTTTGTTAAGTTACATCCTGTTGTAATATGAATTACAGCCTTGGATGCGCTTCGGCCTTTTGATCAATTTGAGAAATATGTACAGGCGGCGACTGGACTTGATAGAATTAATACAAAATTCGGGAATCACTTGTAGTGTATATTACTTAAACCAACCTGCTGTTAAAGCTCCTGTTCAATTTACCAATTTATATTAATCAATTTTGGCATTTTAAACAAACTCTAGGTATAAATTCTACGAAACTTAAGCTCCCGGCTAAGCGCGCGCCCTGACAGGCCAGTCTTTGTCATTGGTATTCCGAAAACTGTGACAAAGGAAAGAGTTGTTTAGAATCGACTCGGCAATCGCCCCTTAAAATATTTGCAATCTACAGCGGGGCGGCACCTTGCATAGTAGTTAAAGGTTAAGAATGAAAGCTTCTTTGATTTAACCATGAAGGATTAATCGAGCCAAGAGTCTACAGGCATACACGTAGAAGCAGGTCCGAGGACCGGCCCATATAATTAATTCGTATAAGAAATGGTTTAATTAATTAATCAACGCATTGTAAATATATTACCGGAATGGTGTTTCATTAAATTAATTGCTCGCAATATCGATTGTAACAAGTAAAAATCTTACGGGATCGTACACGACAAAGGAACAGTACATATTTTGCATTTGAAACACTCGCTATAGTGGGCCATATTGAATTTTAGCTCTCCTAGTTTACCTACTTTACTGTGGTAGCGCTAGAAACTGGAGCATTTTTCATACACGGGTGCGTGCACACCTTGCTTCAAGATTGTTTAAGACTTTTAAATAATTGATTCCATCTTTCGGTTACTTTACGAAGACTGTAATTTTGCCGGGCTTTTAAGCGATACATGCTCGACAAAGTTTTGTCGTATTATTGTAATTGCTATTCGTAAATATCATTATGTCGAAGGTGAATACTTTGTACAACTATTTCAGTTCGCCGAAAACGCCTAAAGGAACGAACGATAAACTGGTATTGAACGGAAAATCCGCAACCCCAAAAAGGTCCGCAGAACAAAGGAAGAAAGGTATACCTTCGAAAAACAATGGATGTGTAAATAATTATATATCGAATTATTAACCTATGTAATTATATTGTGTAATCTTTGGCCGCATGATTCGTTGCGTGATAAAACATCGGGACGGTTACGACTTTTTTGATTTCATTAAATTTCACAAAACCACTGCTTTATCTAAATTCTTCTTTCGATTTGAAGAATCGGCTGAAAGTATAAATCAAGCGTAGTATTTATTTGATTACTACGCTTTATTCGCCGCAAAAGTATTACGTGTCGAAAATTCTATACTCTAAGAAGGAGTGTTCAGCAGCTCGAAAATTCAAAAAGATTTGAAACTTCATATGATGCTAATGAGGGAACAACTTTTGTTTCCCATTGAAAAACGATGCTAGGGGTGAAAACACCCTCCCTAACGGAATCTTACTCTTCATAATATTTATGCCCGCCCCCCTAATATTTGAGAATTCTTCGCATGTACGATATAGACCATACAAGACGCTACAACTTTTAATTGAACGTTTCTCTTGTACCTTATATACTTTCGAAAATATTCATGATAATATGAAAAGTAAGGTGTTGTTGGGCAGATGGGGGATGTTTTCATCGCTAAGGTCGTTTTTCATTCGTACAATTACATTCGTACAGAGTTTCAAACTTTTTTTTAACTTACGAGTTGCCAAACTTCCCTTGTAGCATAACGGTTATACGTCGAATGTAATTTGCAATGTTACGACGCAGATAAGACGCCGAGCAAGGGAAAAGAAAATAAGAATGTCCAGGACAGAAAGAGAGTTCATAAGGACGATGGCGAAGAGGAGGAGAGCAAAGAAATTGCACCGAAACAGGTGAAGAAGCGAAGATTGCTTATACCCGATGAGGAGTCCGGGGAGGACTCTGGGGATGAGTTTAAACCTGGTTTGTGTTGTTGGACCTATGAAAATGATGTACATTAACACTTTGCACTCCTTTGTCAAGTATGACTCGACATTTTTCAATTGCCAATTTAGATATGCATTATATAAAGTTATTGGCAACAAAATTGGAAAACAATTCCGAGTGCAAGGGGTTATTACTTCTCTCTCTCTCTCCCTCTCTCTCTCTCTCTCTCTCTCTCTCTCTCTCTCTCTCTCTCTCTCTCTCTCTCTCTCTCTCTCTCTCTCTCTCTATCTCTCTCTTTTTCTTTTATCGAATTCTTTGTAGATCCACAGGACGAGTCGATAGACTCTGAATCGGTATCCGAAGGAGTGACAGAAAGTGAACTGGAGACAGCTAGCGAGGAAGAATCTCCAGTGGTAAAGACTTAATTCTAGTTAAATAAAATGGAATGAATACTGATTATAGGGTGTGTGTTACATTTTTTTTTAGAAGAAAAATATTTTGCCCAGTGGTGAGGGTGGAAGACGGCAAGGAGGCCCTAAGAAGAATGCCAAGAAAGTAAGTCTTTTACCGCTGCTTACTTTATTTTAAAGAATTCACTCGGGATGGTCGTAAACCAAGTTGGAGGGATGAATGTACGTTTTGATGCTTTATGTAAATGACTTATATTTAACTAGCTGAAAAAGGAAGAAAAGCCGGTGCCGCAACAGCAATGTCAAGCCCGGGCTTCGAATAGCGTGTCGGAATCTTGGCCCCACTTAAAGTACGATTTCCTGCAGCCGAACAAAATAAGAGACTTCAAGAGGAAATCGCCCACTGATCCGGATTATGATCCTAAAACCGTATACGTTCCTCCGGATTTCCTAAATCAACAGACGCCGGTAAAACACGAGTTTCCGTTTCTTATTGTACTGGATGATCGCGTTCAGTTTTCTGTGATATCACTGAATTTTCAGGCAATGAGGCAATGGTGGGAATTAAAAAGTAAACACTACGATACTGTCCTCTTCTTTAAAGTAGGAAAATTTTACGAATTGTATCACATGGATGCTGTGATTGGAGTCAAAGAATTGAATCTCACATACATGAGAGTAAGCTGTTCGAATTATTACTTCTTTACGAATTTAAAGGTCTCGCATTAGACGTAATTAATTGCAGGGAGAATTCGCGCATTCTGGATTTCCAGAGATCGGATACGGTCGTTTTTCAGCGAGTCTTATAGAGAGAGGATACAAAGTAGCTAGGGTAGAACAAACGGAGAATCCAGAGATGATGGCGCAACGATGTAGTAAAAGTATGAACATCTAAGAAACCGCGATGACTGCGGGTAATAGTAATTCGATTGTTATTTCCAGTGGTGAGGCCAACGAAATTCGACAAAGTAGTCAAGAGAGAAATCTGTCAAATAAGCTCGAAGGGTACGAGGGTGTACACTGCGTTGGATGTGGAAGCATCTACACCGAATTCCAACTATTTCCTGTCTCTCGTTGAAAAGTGCCTGCCCGGGTCGAATACACCTGATTATGGGGTTTGCTTCTTGGACACTACGATAGGCGATTTCTATCTCGGACAATTCGAGGATGATCGCTGCAATTCGAGACTATTGACTTTACTCGCTCATTACCCACCGGTTCATGTAAGTTGTTACATATACGCACTGTAACTAGCAGTAAGCTAATGAATTTGATACTTTATTTTAGATTGTATACGAACGTGGCAATTTGTCTAAAAGAACATTGCAAGTGTTGAATAACAATTTGGCGGCGTGCATCAAAGAACCACTTCTGCGTGAATCGCAATTTTGGTCGTCCACTACTACGCTAAGGGTAAGAATAATTATAACGCCTCGCAGTCGGAGAATTTCGCGTGTGGTCTGTTTTGTTGTTGCCCCAGAGGCGACAGTCGTGTGCAAAGGGATAATACTTACTGACACTTATTCCAAGATTGTTTGATCGAATTGATTTTTTGTAACTGATAGAACCTACACGAAGGGGGATACTTCGACGCTTCGAACGCTGAATTTGAATGGCCCGAAGGTTTAAAACCGTATCTCAATGAAGGTAGATATACACCGAGAACTTTTCGCAAACGCAACGTTTATACAAACTGCAAATTGTCATCCCTCTTAGGCGACAGTCTAGGCTTGACTCCAGCGGATGATAAAGAATTAGCGGTGCACGCTTTAGGAGGTTGCGTGTACTTGCTCAAAGATTATCTATTGGAGCAACAATTATTAGCACAAAAACGCTTTAAATCCTATGTTCCGCCGGATTTTTCAAGCGAAGCTTCCGCAACAACTTCCAACTTTGCTAATAATATGGTGATTACAAGTGAAATACCCTTAAGCGTTCAGCACTGTTGGAATTGAATAGTAACAAGTACTTTTATACATTCATTCATAAGTTTCTGCACATTGCTTTTTAGGTTCTGGATGCTATCACTATAAATAACTTGAGAATTTTCGGCGAAGGTTCTCTCATGGGAACTCTGGATCGTTGTTGCACCGCGTTCGGAAAGAGATTGTTACGCGAATGGATTTGCAGGCCGTCTTGTCGCAAGAATATTATAAGTGAACGGCAGGAGGCTGTACGAGAATTAATGGATCGTTCGGATGTGGTGTATGCTGCGCGCAGTTTGCTGGCTGGTCTCCCCGATCTCGAAAGATTGTTGAGCAAGTAAGCTCGCACTGTATACACCTCTGACAGTTGCCTCTGTAAAATGAATATTACGATCGCGATTTTAATGTATGAAAAATGCTAAAATAATAGGATCCATGCCCACGGGAATCCCGCAAGGATGAATAACCATCCCGATGGCAGAGCTATCATGTTCGAAGGGCACACGTATTCGAAGAAGAAAATTTCAGACTTCACTACAACTTTGCGTAGCTTCGAGGACGTGTTAAAAATAGTTGCCTTGTTCGAAGGTAATTACAGTTCCTTTCATGCTAATTTCAATCGATGTACCGAAAGCAAAATGCTGAAATGCAAATTCTTACTTTCTAGATTTTAATAGCAGCTTAATAACGAGATGCACCAAAGTGGAACCAGAAGGCGAGTTTCCTTCGTTAAGGGAATCTCTGGATTACTTCAAGGTAATTAATACAGAAGGCACCCCCCCTTACGGTAACCATTAAACAGAACATTTCAACGTGTGTTCTAGACCGCGTTCGACCACGAGGCTGCGAAAAAGGAAGGTTGTATCGTACCGAAGAAGGGAGTCGATGATGAATACGATTCCGTTCTAATAGAACTCGCGGAGATAAAGAAGGATGCGGAACGGTATCTCGAGGGGCAAAAACAACACTTTGGCGTGAAAGTATCGTTCCACGGAACGGATAAGAAGCGCTATCAGATCGAGATCCCGGATTCTCAGATGAAGAAGGTTGGTTCTGGTTACGAGCTGCAGTCTCAAAGAAAAGGATACAAACGCTATTACACTGCAGAAGCAAAGGTAAAATAAGAAAAAGGAAAAGGGGGCGATGGTAGTATAATGTTTGACTTGAAAATAAACGACAAATACTGATAGAAACGGGATCTTTCCAGGACCTTCTAGGTCGACAGATAAACGCGGAAGAGCAGAGAGATAAAGTACTGAAGGATTTAAACAGAAGGATATTTGCTCAATTTAGCGCGAATTACGATACGTGGAGCATGGCTGTTTATAAATTGTCCATTTTGGACGTTCTCATTTCCCTGGCGAATTTCGCTCTCAGCGGTGATACGTGCGTGCCGGAAGTTAACGACGGTTCGGACGGAAAAGTAACTTCCGTTTATCCTACTTGAATGTTCCCGTTGCGAAAAAACAATTTCAGATTAATATAACAACATCTCGTTCATAGGTAATTATCGAAATAAGAGATGGACGGCATCCGTGCATTATTTCGGATACGTTCATCCCAAACGACACTTTACTCGCATGCGAAGATGCTGCCCCATTGATGATTCTAACTGGACCGAACATGGGCGGCAAATCGACGCTGATGAGACAAGTCGCGCTTATTACAATAATGGCGCAAATTGTGTGTTTTATTAAGGGAACCGCGTTACTTCGAATTATAAGTCAGTGAAAACTAACGTCTTTATTCTGCAGGGAAGTTACGTGCCGGCAAGTTCCTGTCGATTAACATTGGTAGATCGTATTTTTACGAGATTGGGAGCGAACGACGATATTCTGGCTGGCCAGAGCACCTTCCTCGTAGAGCTAAGCGAAACCGCTGCGATACTACGGCATGCCACGTCCTACTCTTTGGTTTTGTTGGATGAATTGGGTAAAGATTGATTTATACTCTACGCGACAGGCTGGAAGTATTGATAAAAAATACTATTGCTTATGACCGTTCATAGGTCGTGGTACGTCAACGTACGATGGTACGGCGATTGCCGCTTCGGTTGTGGCTGCATTAACCAAATTAAATTGTCGTACATTATTCTCCACGCACTATCACTCTTTGGTGGAGGATTATAAGAGTAACAAAGATGTGACATTGGCTCATATGGTACGTAAAACTATAACTGTACCTTTTTCAAATTACTTTTTCAACGCCCACTATTATACGTTTTTCTTTCTATTTGTCATATCTCATTTATTCATTTTCTAATAGGCGTGTATGGTAGAAACGGAGGAAGAAGGCGAAGTGTCTCAGGAGACGGTAACATTTTTGTACAAGCTCGGCGAGGGAGCTTGTCCTAAATCGTACGGTTTCAATGCTGCCCGATTAGCTGGTGTGCCGCCTGCAATTACAAACAGGGCGCATGAAATAGCAAAGAGACTGGAGCAGGAGACAAATCGGAAGCACCTGTTCTCCGCTTTATGTAAAGCGAAAGGGCCGGCCATAAAAGAGATAATAACTGCGATGTAAAAAGTGTAAAATGTTAAATGCCGCATGGCATGTTTCGTTTTCAGTATTACGACTTTATACGATGTTCTATACATATTATATTTCGTTGGTGGTGTTTCACTAGTATGGTTTCATCATATTGCTATATATTTTGATAATAAAATGTATCGCAAACGTAAACGCAGTATTACCTTATTTGCATCGTCCTTCATTTTTATTGATCATCATGGGATTATGTGGTAAAGGAGACGATGAAGGGATTGTTGCTTACAAAATTTTATTAATGCCAGAGTACAAAAGGGCTACTTATGAGACGAGAATAAGTTGCTATATGTATATAAACGATGGAATATAGCTTTTTACTCGCACCAGAACGTGGAGACAATATTCCGTTTGTCTTCTTATACGTGTAATGTAATGTAAAGAAAATCGTGTGCACAAGAGCCTTACTGTGAAACAATAAATACAATGCATTATGCATTATCGTGAACAAACAAGGGAAGGAAGCAGCCAGAGAAAACTACTGCAAGAGGACTGTAATTATTAATTAATCTATCCGACACTCGATTACGTTATGTGGATGATCTGTCGAGAATAGAATCGTATCTCTTCGCGTGCAGGAATTAACGATACGATTAGGATGGTTGCGACTTTTTTGTTTTCATAAAATTGAATAGTGCGCACAGGTTGGCATTGTCAATTTTTCCTCTTTTTACGTAACGCGAACGAACAAAATTTGTTTAATGAACCGACAGAAAAAGCGAACCATGCTGAGCGCAAAGGTTCGACGAAATAGCGTCATGCACGAAGAAAACACTAGATGATAACGTACGATTATTAAAAAGGCATGGAAATTAAGAAAGCACTTGACCTGTTCTCTGTAATGGGATTACATACGATGTACTTTTATTATTATTATTTATTATCATATCATTACTTTTCTTCTTTTGCTTTCAAATGCACCATATGCCTACTTCTAATATACAATTCCGAGGTTTTTCGTCGAACGCTCTCTAATTTATAATTCTTATTATTATTTATTATAACGCGTGAGTAGGACGTTCTCTCTCTCTCTCTCTCTCTCTCTCTCTCTCTCTCTCTCTCTCTCTCTCTCTCTCTCTCTCTCTCTCTCTCTCTCTCTCTCTCTCTCTAACTCGTTGGACGTTCGCATAATTCTTTCTTTTTCGTAATTTTCGACTATCATCGATTACGTGTCCAATTATGTCTTATCCGAAGAGAAAGCAAACGATAGCGGTTTATTAGAAACATTCATAGAAGCGTTTATACGATTCTCTCCCTGGCGCTCTTCTGATATTCGCTTTTCAGAATTTGCCAGGATCTTCCCAGTCAAGTTATCTCTCAACAATTTTCTTTTTTTCGTCTTTCCTACCGTCAAAGAGAGAAAAAAAAAACAGAAAAACAAATTCAATCGTATCCACCTCCAAAAGCAGTCACTTTGTTTCCGTCTTTTATCTTTTTCTCTCTCCTCTTGATGAATCTAACTTGCCTTTTCCTCTCGTATTCGTCGTAACTTTTCTAATGCATATCGATATACCGTATGCCGTGTACGATATAGCTGATCTCAAGAATATTGTGTGTATGGAAAAGTGCGGCTCGAAAGAGAATAGCCGCGGTCGTGGGGTAGCAAAAATTCTCTCGAAAATAGGGGACTCGTCTAATCGTGAAAACTCTCCCTCTCTGTTTTCTTTCCCTATCCTACGCCCTCCTCTCCTCACTTCTACGAACACTTTCATGATTAAAAAAGAAAAAAGAACGCAAGCAGCTGTGTATGGTATGTCGTACATACTTATGCGCTTAGAAAAGGATATTGTGGAGGCAGAGCTTTCTGTTCCATAGGGAGGGGTGGATACGTACGAGTAATGATTTTATACGAGAATATCCTTCATCCGCTTCTTCGGCAATTAGGACCTGAGGATCGTCAACTGGGGGATGACAATTGTACACCCCCTCCCCCCTTTTCCCGGTTTTTCGTTTGTCATATGTCTTTCTCCTTAAGTCGCCAACCCCTTCAGCGCTGTTTCGATTGAATAGTAGTAGAATGGGATTAAGAAACATATTGGATAGAAATAAAGAAACGGAAGACGAACATCGCAACTAACCTAATCTAACAGTAATCTGAGCTTTCTTCAAGAAAAATACTCTCTCGAAACTGATGAAATCGTCTGTTCGACTTTTATTGACAGTTGAATAAAAAACAAGAGGGGGGGAAAAAATAGACAAGACGAAACGGAACAAACAAGCAGTCTGGAGGAAGTGTTGAGATTCGACGAAGAAGAATAGCAGATTCGATATTTGGATTTACTCGAAATTGTCCAGACACTGAAAGGGTGAACGCCAGCCAAGAAAAAGGAGGATGCCGACGATCAGCGGTTGTCCCAGGGCACGTTTTACCATAGTCCTGATGAATATCCACCGGGTGGCACGCGTGTACGAGTCGAAGCCTTCGCCATAGGCGATGTGTCATTCGATTTTTCGCTAGAATTCGAGCTGGACGTTCCGTTTGGCACCGCTGGGCCGTTATTCTGTGCCACTGCGTAGCCCGTTCCGGTTACCGGGTTGCCATCTGCGAAAAATATTTGTCCTGTTGAGTAAAGTTGTTTTCTCTTTCTTTGGAAATCTATGATTACGCGCTTTTCAACATTAGTAATGTTTTTCTGTTGTATTTGAGGATGAATGAAGGGTTTCCAAAAAGTTTGGAAGCTTAAGAGTTCTCCGATCGATCATTTCTTGAACGCTTGCAGATCTGTGAAATACCGAAAATTTTGTAAAAGGACAGAGCCCACCACGGTAAAAAATCTACAACATGTTCAGCTAGAAAAATCTTAGCTATACTAATATGCAGCATTTCCCTTCTTCTTCACTTTTCCTTCTTAATGATTTCTCTTCTCGATGTTGTACGGATCAGTGGCACGCAATAATCGTCAAAAGTATGCATTTCATTTCTATCACGCCTGTCATTTCTTTTCAGAAACTTTTCAAGAAATCCGACTGTATGGCGAGGTGCACGATATCGCACAGTTGCATCTTGATTCGCTCGATATTAATCGTCGGTCAGAGAAATCTGAAAATTCCCTGCGTAATCCACGTGCTTGGCTCTCGTAAGGGGTGGACGATGACACGTGGACACTTTAATATACAGAGAATTAAGCGTGAAATATATTACGTAGCAACAGGTCAGTTCTCGATTCACTGATCAAGAAAACTACCTTGAATATTAATATCCGTTCAGCACTAAAGTTTTTGGGAGGACTTGGGCTACGCAAAAGCCGAGGAATGCGTAATAGAGTAGTTATGCGTAATAGAGCGCATGGAAAATGAACTTACCGTTCCCTGTTACAAGCTACGTGTACATTTTCGTTTACCCTGACCCGTGGCAATTTATCAGAGAATTGCATGAATTCTGTTGCTATTTAATCTGATAGAATGAATTTATATTGAAATAAAAGCGATTTCTTTGGAATGAAAGAATTCGAACGAATCTATGACTGAATAGGGATGGAAGATACTTATTATTATGGAAATTCGAGAGGTATTCTCGATTTCAAGGGAGAATACTTGATAAAATAGACAGTTTCGTATCTTATAGCTAGCTTTTTACCCATTATTATTTTCGGAATTTAATTTCCCTTCACCTGGATAGAACGAAAACAAGACGCGTGGATCTTTAAGGAACATTAAAATGTGGCACATAGAAAATAATCGACAAACAGGGCTATAATAAAAGATACATCAAAACGATCTATAATTACTACTAACTAATATCTACAATCTATCTTACAGAACCAGTGAGTCACAATATATTTCTAACACACCCCCAGCATGGAAAAGAGTCGTATCGGTTTTTACCAAATGCCTAATGGAACCCATGATAGAACTGTGTATAATAATAATAATAATACTGGTAAAAATCAACCCTTCATTTCAACTAATAAAGTCCACGTATCACCCCAAAACCAAATTCTATCCTGAATATGATACTCCGTTCCCCCCATTTGCGTTTCACTCTTCAACGAATAGTTCGAATAAAAGAAACTTCAATTCCTAATAAAATATGTCGTATGGAAAAAGAGAAAAAGGGTTAAATTGGTTATAGGGGCAAATTGGTATAGAGAAAAAAAAAAACGAAACAGATGACTGGAGAAAATGTTACCTCGACACCTTCGTGCGCTGCGCCTTACAGGCGTCACGTCAACTCCGTCTCCGGTGACTGGGTTGCGCGTTAAGCAGGACGATCCGCCTGCCAGCGTGTTTCGAGCGGGCAAGACAGCACAGAGGACGACAGTTCACAGAGCCGGTGTACGCAAAGCGAAACGCGCCAGAATAATCACCACCCCCATGCACCGATACAAGGGCAGCAAAACCCATAAAATCGTCATCACCCAACCCGATATTATACATATTTGTGTTTTAGTGAGACGAATTTGCGCAGACGAATAAAAGATATTGGAAAATCTAGATTCTAGACTGGGTTGCATTTCTTGGTGAAAGTAGAGCTGTGACTTTTGCATTCCGATATCTCGAATTCGTCCGTGCAAGAACAAATTCATGCGAAAATAACAGAAAGTCAGATTAATGGGAAGTACATGGTGCGTTTGTGTGAAGCGCAAGCAAGAGCGAAAATGAAAATGCCGAATAAAATAAAACGGAAAGAAGAAACTTTCAAATGCGAGAAACATGAGGAAACTGCTACTACGATTGTCCAATTATCTCTATCGAATAGTTCTCTCCATTTTCACTTATTTATCTCTATCGAACAGCCGGTCGATGAAACAAACATTTTCCAAACAATTTTCGCATAACTGAAATGAAAGAAGGGGGAAGGGCGGGAAAAGATAGGCTTCGTTGAAAAATCTGCGCTGCTATCGACTGAATCGCGTGAAAAATCAACGCGAAACGAATTATTTTCAGCAAGCAGTAAGTGTGTCATACACATACAATGTATATCGTAAGTGTTTCGTGGCAGACCACCATGTGGTTCTTTGAAAAGTATGTCGATCTGTAAACTTTCATGATTTTCACGTTCGAATCTATTGAATCGATGAAGGAACGGTCACGGAATTTCCACCACAGATCCACAAAATTAAAGAAACATGTAGAAAATATTGAGAAAAAGGAAAGCGTTGGAACCCAGGGATGTTGAACGAGATGTAGAAAAGCGTATCTTTAAATCGATGGATAATGTACATATACATATAAGTCACGCGAGGGATGGCAAAAAATTGAATGAAGCGCGAGCACTTGTAATCGAAAAATGATGAGTGTAGGATTAGTGTTGTGTCATCTACATATTTCTTTCTTTTTTTTAGACACTTACGAAATCGTTTGATTCTCCTAAAAGCTGCTTGCGAACAATTCAAGATGACGACTTGGTCAAAGCTATGGATTAGTCACAAACAAAAAGTATCATTTTCGTTCGTGTCTCGCTAGCTCCACAGTAAAAAGAAAAAGAAAAATCAAATTTTCACGTGATTTTCTTTTAAACGATAAAAGGAAAATAATCGCGACCACGAATAAAGTAAATCATTTTGCTCGGCGATGAAGAATAATAATTGTATCACTTGAGGAGAAGCGTACAATTCGCATCTGAATTTTTTAAAATAGAATTCAGCAATTGTGTGTATTCATTGATGACAGAAGAGAGCCTGCGACACACAAGACACATATTTGAAGGTAGCTTGAATAATACAGTGCGAGCTTCACTCTATACTGCGGGTAGGACGATTGCACAATTATTGTCAGAGCAGCGATAGATGAAAAATGGAAAATTTCTTTGTAGTCGGAAATAAAACGAAAGAAAAAAGAAAAGAAAAAGACACAGGAGTTTGTTTGCCCAGCGTGATCGGGGAAAATGAAAGGCTATAACTGAATGGGACCGCGATTAAAAGCTTGAAAAGAACTGGAATATAAGTTGAAGAACCTTCGGGTAAAGCTGCTCGAAGAAAGAGGAAGACTACCCCCTCGCATTTAGCATGATCGTACAGATATCGTGTCCAAGATCAGCTGGCTGCTGCTCGAGGCCACGCTTCTCGGTTGAACCTCCATCGCGCATCGGATTCGGCCAGATTCGATACCAGCGTATCTCGAGTACTATTAGGTCAGAGGACATCGCTGACTGATTGTTGCTTTGTTAAAAAGGAAAGTCCCATCTTCGATATCGAGCGGCCAACTAATTTCGGACAAATCTTAATAAACGAGCGTCGAGAGCGGGCAGAACGTGTCTGTCTTCTGGCCGATCGTGCCTCGCGCTCGCACCGTATGCCAACCACTTTCACCTGACCAGAGATAGTAAATCCATCTCGAAGATACAATAGGGGCTACAGCCACACAGAGGGCGAATGCGTTACTTACCTGTGACATCGTTGGTCAAATTGTTGCCATTGCTGGCGGAATGACCGTTGATCACGGCCGCGAGCGAGTTCGAGCTGGCGGTGCTCTTCGCGGGCGACGTCGCGGCGCCGGACGATAACGATGAGCACGTCGATTCCCCGCTGAGGGATATATTGCTGCGCATATGATTTCTCGCGTTTGGGGTGTTGGGTGGGGCATCGAGAGGGCCAAACAGGCGTTTGTATGAATCATTACCGGGCTTGCTGCGCGGCGTCTCGCTGTTGCTGTTGTTCGTAGCGTCGCCGAACAACGCCGAGCCCAGCTGCGACTGGTTGTGGTTCTTGACACGGCGCGGGCTAGTCTCTTCCGGTGCCGAGCCGAATATATCGCTGCTTCCGCCACCAGGGGGTTTCAATACCCTGCAACGATCAAGCGAGAAAAAAAAAAGAAAATGTTAAATCTCACACTAATGTTGAATTTGATTTTCCAATACAATTCATCATAGTAGAATGTTTCTACTATGCATAGAAATAAAAAAGGACAGTTTCTCCGCAGGGCAAAGGACTACACGTGTCGCTTGCATTTCCATTCCAACGGTGCATAGGTTGCGCTGTATGAATCTTTTATACGCGGAACTGCCTAGCCATATCAATCAGCCATTTGCGAGGCAAAGGGTTGAGAGAGAGAGAGAGAGAGAGAGCAGCAATTGTTCTCAACATGGAAGCAACTCGGCCCCCACGACGGAAGTACTCGATCCCCAATTTGTTCTGATAAATCTGCGCTGCTGATTTCTCCGTAACAAGGGTCATGCGCTTCTCTCTGCCTGACGCACGGCACGCGACTTGTCGCGTGCTCGCTGCATGGTCCAACTACTCAACGGAGAGTAGGGAAGGAAAGATGAGGAAAACGTGCAGCAACAAAAAAAAAGGGGGGGGATGGGATGGGATGGGACCAAACACCGGGGCGAGCAATTAAAAAGTATAGACCACGTTCTTTCTCCAACCAGCCATAGGGGTGGAGCATAGTTTGAACGGCCTGGCTCATTAGCAGAGAACAGATCAATTAATGCGCATGAGGATATTATTTTTTTGCTTTAGTTCCCCCAAGGACGAGATTTTGCTTAAAAATGGGTTTGCTGAGAGCAGCAATATGGAGTCTTTCTGATTGAAATGTAAAGCGTTAATTAATCTTAATCGATTTAAAGCTTCCTGTTATTTGAGAGCCTTTGCAAATTGGCCAATTAAAATTCTGCGCAACAAAGGGGTTGAAAGAAAATGAAAAATAAATCTATTATATAACAGATTTCCCAATTATACGTTTAATTAACATTCCACTGAAAGCCAATCGTTCGATCGACCATGGAGGTTCTCCTTCATCCGCCGTAGACCGACAAGAAATCGTTAACTCTACTCTAATTAACGAGATACCGGTGGTACTGTCGAACGCTCCTCAAATGTCCATCTACCATAGGCCATAGCGCACGTATTATCCATCGCGACTCGGCGATACATAAATCAACGTTTCCCCGTTGCTTCCCCGTTGCTTCCTCGTTCCTTCCACGAGGATAAAATCTTTCGAAATAATTAACACGCGGCAGGCACTGCATGCCTAAGTAGGAAAAGCAATGAAGCTAAATGAAATAGAGGATGCACTTGAAACTAGCTCTAGCTACTCGTAGCACACGATTTCCATCTAATGGACCAATTATTGCCCCGTTCTCGCTCCAGATTTGTCTTTTAGAAAATTTGTTTTTCAATGCACGCGCCTTCGACAATCGATTATCCCCTCCGGGGCAAGGACCTCTGACGTCCAGTTGTACCGCGCAAGGGTCCAGACACTCTCTCTCTCTCTCTCTCTCTCTGTACAGAGCAGAGATATACTATGTATGTATCCACGGAGGAACGGGAGAGGAGTAAATAACGAAGATGATCAATCGACCGTAGGAAGCGGTGTCCTGGAGGAGGCAGGATGGGTGCGCCGAGAAATATGCTGGATGACGTACGGCGACACGCCTCTGCACCGTTCTTTTCGACGCCGTGGTAAGTGTCAAGATCGCATCAGCTTAACAAGACACTCAACCTGTTTTACGCGTTCGTCGATTATTATCGGAGAGATCGCGATGGGCACACGTTTGTGTCTGTCGCTTAATCGTGAATACAGATTGCCGTAGGGAGGGGTGAAAATGTTTATCTTGATATTTATAAATATTACCGAGATCTACATGGTAATTGCATGACTTGGTCGATTTCTTCAAATATATCTTAATTTTATTAGTGCGGTAACCTCCCTCATTAACGCGGTACTGCTAAGCATTTCCGGTAGCACTTTATAGATCCTGCCTAGAAGGACTTTGCTTGGCTTTCTATTTGCATCGTGTGGGCTGTTGCTGACTCTATGGGTTGTCGAGCCGAACCCACTATGCGAAACTGGCTAGGTGCAACGCTTCAACTTTAATAACTGTAATTACAACAAAACGAAAACAAGAAAAAAGGAAAAAAAAGAATGAAATTGTACGAGTACCCAAAGTACTCAATCGATAATAATTATGAAACATTTAGGGACCCTTGAGGAACAACCGCACGATCGTTCAGCTTATGCAGACTTGAAGCTGTGGAAAATACGATGTGTCCATTGCGAGATTGTCTAGAAATTGCACGGCGTCAATGAAGGAAACGGCTAGGATAAGCACACTGCTCTTCTCGTTAGAACGATTTCTAGAAAATTATCCAAGCGCAAGTTCTTTTTTCCTTGCATTCGATCGTAAAATTTCTTATACTGCATTACGGTGCAGCGGATAATAAGTAGCAGGCAAGAAGATCCTGAAGAAATCGCGTGAAAAGTGGAGCAGGACACTTTCGAAAATAATACGTATTCATCTGCTACAATGACTCGCGACATGCTCGCTCGATGCAAACCGCGATGATGAAAACATGGTTAAAAAGAACAATCGAAATCCTTTTTCATTAGCATTTTCATGAAAAGCGAGCCACAACGATCTTCGCGAGGAGACTGATAAATTAGCAGAATAAATTGCTTAAACGACAATCTAGCCAAAGCTACGTTACAGTTAATGATTGGGATACCTCGTCAAGCATCAGGAGATAAATGAAACGTCTCGCGTATGTACACCGCGGTTAAAGGAATCTAGAAAAGGGGACGGTTATCTGTTCTAGGAGCCGTCAAGTTGGATATGATACTTTGGTACTATAGTCATGGAATAGTATCGCGTTGTTGTAAATCTATGCCAACCCTTTCAGTGACTGGCACGGAATTTATTTCTCCGCTATAATAAAGCAGAGCGAACGACGTCGTGCCGTCGTTCCACGATATCACTCTCGTCACGGTATATCCGTCAGAGCGATCGCCGCGAACAGATATGTAGATGGATCGATCGATCGACCCAGCCAGCCGCGCAACGTTATTTCCCTTCGATGGAGAGAGAATTCAATTTATCGACGGATAATAAGAAAAACTAATTTCTGGATCGCATCTAACGACCTGAAATAGAAAATTTCTCATATATACGATGTATGGTCGGTCGTCTTGGCTGAATTTATTACATGGTATACAAATTATACAGATACTATCGTCGGGCATTAACCAGAGTTGGCAAGGATAGGGCCTCGATTCCTCCCCATTACTGACAGCATCATCCCCTATCATGGAATGCGAGATCGGTTTCCATCGTTTGTGCATGTATAGTTAGTGAGAACAACAAACTTTCTACTGTGGGCCTACGGAGTAGAATTTGTTCCTTTTGCATAGAATGGATATAATAATTCATGGAGATGAAAGTCTTGTTTCGCGCAACTTATAGAAATGTTATCGATCCGGGCTTATTCCTCCAACAATAAAGAAATGGAAGATAGGGCGATTGGAAAACGGAGAGATCGGGAACCAACGCGTGGATGGTTCGTTTCCTCGTGGGTGCAGCCGCAGTAAGGAGTCTCGCTCGTCTTGGCTGCTTCGTGTGAGGTTCCAGAATAAAATCGGGGATGTCGATAAGAAGGAGCGGCGCATTGTGGCCAATCTTTATCACGTTTCGGACAATGGTCATTGTTTCATCGTTTAATTACTCTCGATATATGTATATACGTGTACACGGGCGAACGTTAATACGTGCTCGATTTCACGTTTTGTTAGATATTTGCCACGGTGAAATTTGCTACATAGTTTCCTCTATCCATAAATTTGGAGACCTGCAACGACAGGCAGGCAGGCAGGCAGGCAGGCAGGCAGGCAGGCAGGCAGGCAGCCGCTAACTCAGAAATATTCACCCCGTTATGTTTTCTTCCCGGTTAGAATTCCTCTCGCCAGTTCTGTGCACTGTATCGGGACAGTCGAAAGAAGGCAGCAACGTATCGTCGGTGTTCGATATACGTAGAAATTACAAGCAGGTTTATGTTTTGCATCATGGATACTGCCAGAGTCACGGAATAAATTCTCTTTCGTACAACATTCGGAGAAGAATGTTCTCCGAGTAGCAAGAAATCGAATTTACGACTTATCCATGCAAAATCGAACAATTCTGCAACTATCTAAGGTCGTCCTTTAACGACTTAATCGTCTTCGTGTTCCCTTTCACGGGGTGCGATTCGATCGTTCTAAACGTTATGCAACAGGCACGAATGACGAGTGTAATTATTTGTGCCGGCACACTGCGTGAAAGCAGCACGTGTGAACCTAAAACGCTAAACGCGTTGTCATGTTCAAAATGATCGACAATAGAGATGCGATCTTCTTAGCTTCTACTTGGCCGACGTGCCTGAGCGGTTGGCGTGAACGCAAAGGGAAAAAGATTTCTATGCGGAATAATGAAGGTGTTGAAGGAATCACAAGTTTCTGCCCCTTTACAGCTTATTTCCCAACGTAGACAAGTAAAAAATCGCAGGGTAAGGTCGTCGTCATCGTCCGCTGCTGCACTATTCATTGTTGCGCAGAAATAATGTCGTCAACCTGACGATTGACAGAAGTTTGCGACATTCTCGGGAGGCACGCTATGCATACGCCACATACATACAGGTAGATACATAGCAGTATGGCGAAAATGCTGTAAATCGCTTACATACTACATACTGTAAAAATAGGATCGTTACAGATGTGACTCATCGAGCGTAAAAAGACCATTCTGTCCACTAGGCTAAACGATTCGATCGGAGGAGCGTGATCGATAATCGAGGCATAATCGGTTGATAAATAACAGGCCTACCTGGAAATTGCCTGCTTCCGAAGAACGCGTAAACAACGAGGACTCTTTATATGGAAGGCTGCTGGCTGCTGATCGACTGAATAAGTCGTCCCAGACAGTTTATGTGCAAGGAAATCGTGGACGAACTTTACACGAAATTAACTAATTGACCAATTACGCCTCCGACTGGATGATTCAACGGCGTAATCGATCGTCTTATTAGTTTTAACCCTTTCAGTAGACCTCTTCTTGCAAGCCCTTTTTTCGACTAATAATTCAGAAAATCAACTCCTCGATGCAATATTGTTAAAGATTATTCTTCAAATTGGAAATCATTTAACTTGTACATCACATGCTTCCTTAGGCTATACTTTGATGCCACTAAACGCTATAGCCATCTAGGCTGTGAACCAATCGTCGACGTTAGCGTTTCAAACAAGTACAATCTTCTCCGCTCCCAGGCAGAATTTGTTTAACAAATCAGTATCTCGCAATACCTACAACCCACTATAGTTTCATAACAATGGAATACACTCACATTCTAACCGCCGGTAATTATTGTACAATAAGTAACACCGACTAAACTTCATTCGTCCAAATCCTGAAAGAAAGAGTAAGCAAAAAGCTGAGATGATATCGCATTTCGCTGCAAAACTATTCAGCTGAAGGCTCCAAGATCATGCGCCCCGTGTTGCCGAACAGAGTTGTCGAACGTGCGTGCACCGAGAACGACGCGTGTAACGCAAAAGAGATAGTGTTGATGATTATCGTGTGCGTGTATGTATGTACGGACAGGGGACAAAACAGCAGCAGCAGAGACACGCCAATATTCCGTAAAGGCAGCAGGTAAGAGAGCTGCGTTACAACCCCTATTCTACCCTATTCTTTTTTCTTCTTCGTGGAAAGAGTTCTTGCTGATACTAGTCGACCCTTTATCGTGCAAGGAGTTATCTTTTGACAACGTTTACATACTTTCTATCATCGTGGCAATGATTCGTCGGTGAAACTTGTGAAACGATGGGAAACTTCTGTTGTGATAGAGTGTGGAGAGGAAATCTTCTCGCCGATATTGACACGTTCCTATGGAATTTGAAAAGAAATTTCACTTTCTGTAGGACGATGATCAAAGATTCTGTAAATACAGCACTGAGCAAGGAATTCTTTTCAATGATAAACGCTAAGAAGAATCAACATCAGTCAACTGACGAAGCTAAAGTAGGTGTTTCTTTAAGTATATTCTCTGTTTTCGAGCGCTACAATTGAAAGGGTTATGAAAAGTGCGAAAGGGGTAAGAGCGTGATAGCGTGAACTCGACAAGGGCCAGACAGGGCTGGACAACACATCAGGGCTTCCACGCGTTCGCAAAATCCGCCTTTTCTCCTAGGAAGCCCCGACGAAGATCTGTATTCACAAAAGCCTAAGCGAGTTGACGAGGGGGAAGCCGACAACGAGGGGAGCGTCGTATCGTGTCGACAATGAGGATGAGTAACCACCCCATGCGAGCAAGAGTGTTCCTAGTTTCCTACACGCGGGAGCGCGTCCAAAGAATAAGCAGAATTGAAAAACAAATTAGGGTGATGTCAATTGTGCTTCGGTTCGATTGGATCGAAGGAAAGTAATTACCGAGGATAGCATAAATGTTTTCTTCAAAAATGTACAAACGAAACATGATAGTTTTATAAATATCGAAATAGTACAGCAAAGTGCAGTAGTGACAATTTTCGCAGTGCAAAAAGGGTCGACCCTCAACGCAGCAGAGTGAAAGACAGAAAAAGCTTTGACGACACCAGAAATATTCCTTCATTAGCACTTTGAATCGATTGAAGTGTTGCTAATGAGCAATCCCAATTGCCATTACACATTTTGCACATGGGTTTCAACGATTCGATTGAAACGAGTATCATCGGCGAGTTAAAAAAAAAGATAAAAACATGTAACCCACCCACCACACGGCGTTTAACGGCGAGATATATCTCATTATCCTCATTAGGTAAGGACTTGTCGAGAAGTTTAATCGTAAAATTAGATCCGTTTAGGGGACCGCTTCAAATGACATTGCTCTCATGTTCCTCGCTCTGTTCGTACATATCTGTGGCTTGGTACAGCAGCAAGTGCAACTTTTTATTTTTCATCTAATTAACGGGCTCTCATTAAATTTTAAAAATTAATACACATAAATATCGCATTCTGCATAAAAATTCTGTTGTATCTACGACTAACAAATATTCGATCTTTTACTTTGTTCCTACATTCCAGCAGACTAGGCAAATTTGACTACGGCAATCATCTTTATTCGACAAGACCAGCACTAAACAAATTTCATCTGGCAATCGTCCCAAAAGTGGTTCAACTCCGTTCTGGGCTAGGTCAAGGCTGGCCAATCGTGTACGTGTATGGATTCTCAAGTAGGCCACCACCAGATGATCTCTTGCAGCATTATGGATGATCACTTCAATGTTAATCAGTCATTTCCTCCTTGGTAAATGCTTCTTCTCCCGTTACCGCTAAATCAGCGAGGCGAGACTATGCGAGACGCGACGTGAACAGAGTCTATACAGAAGTAGGTGCAAAGACGTATACGCCGTGCCGTCGGATTATGCGTTACTTGCGTAACAGTAGGAAAAAAAGATGGAGGAAGAGAGCTATGTTGAATTCTAGGTCTACGATAGAATCCTTCACTGAAGATCGAATCTCTATAATTGAATCTCTTGGATAACAAAACTGGATATCATTGTGATCTGAGAATGCAAAATTTTAGGGTGGGCCTAAAAATAATAATAATAATAATAATAATAATAGACAAGAGGATCGTTCGGTGAATAATTGTATATTAAACCACCTGAATTATCATTGCACTATTCAAAATGAATTCTTTCACTGTCAAGAAAATTCGGCAAGCTGATAAATACCTGCTGGAACTCGTCCTATGTAAGATCGTTGAAAGAAACAAGTGTCGAAAATTCAAGCAAAAACGCTTCTTAAGCAGATAAATCACATCTATCGAAATCCTCCGCTATCTACTGATCTTGTAAACGATACATCGTAACGGGTCATGATTTCTCGACTAATCCGTTGTGTCATGCCCAGGGTCAAGCAGATGATGAAGAAGAACAGTTCGCGACAGGCGTCAGAAGAAAAAACTGTCCTCATTGGTGAAGTGATTAATTGGGAAGAAAAATAAATTGGTAACAGCTTCTCTTTTCCTAAATTTTCAAAGACATCAACTACGATGTGCAAGTTAAAACGGATGATTAACACCTACTGTGAGGATTTTCACCCGGTTACCTTCAGTGGGCGTTCACGAAGCGTCCGGATGGTAGATACGGTGAAAAATCATGACGACGGCAATTAAACGTAAAGTGGCCGGAGGTGACATCCGTGTAATTACATACTCTCAAGAGCCGCGTACACGTCAATTACACCGAGGGCGTTGACCAGACCACGATCTAAATGAGCCTCAATTGTACGAATCTTTGGACAGTGGCTGTCGTCGACTTTTTACTTTTTCTTGCGCCAGAGTTATCTTGGATAATCGAAAAATTAGATACGACTACTAACTAACTCTGAAGACAAAATGGCATATTTTCAGGGAGACAACCATTAAGCAGCGAGAAGGTGTCGATCTTTTCTGCCGTTTTTCGGAAGGATGAAGCGTGGGGTAACGGTTACTACGCTTTCTAAACTCGTCCGTGCTCCGCGTTCTGTTCTTCTATTTCGTTGCGCTTCCGAATTATAATTGATTACATCATGCGTGAAAACTTTAAACGTACCGGTTCATTGATTATCACATATAGAAAAAGAAAGAGAAAAACAAATCAGGAATAAATAGGTAGTAACAGCTCTTAGAATTACTAATCACACCTCGACGAAAAACAGCATAAAGATTTACCTATGTAGAATAATTGTTGTCAAGGGGAGAGCTAACCATAAACTGCAACGGATAGCCACAAGAATGAAATACTCTTAATGGCAAATGTTAAAGCTTCCCAACCTTCGTACAAGTTCGCTGGACGCCAGCTTGTCCGCGAGCAATTAGAAAATTCCTCGGGAAGGATGTACGATTTCCTGGGAAGGGTACCGACAATTTTTATCACAGATAAGTGATAATAGAAACCTCTCAAGTAATTCCACAGATAAAAGATTTTGTTCTCGAGTACCGGTGTGTGCAGCACACCGTTTCTTTTGTCCTCTGTATTGAAACAACTTCTCTCTATACTGTTCGAACACGTTTTGTGGCAAACAGGAAACATCCAATACCTTTCCGAGATACGAAAAAAATCGTCCAAGGAATATTTTTCTCGAATAGGGTATATAATTAAGATTTTTGCAACGGAAAGACTCAATCTATTTTTGCGATGGTGCAAAAAGAATTGGAAACGGAGGAAGTCTGTTCTCGACATTGAACTTGGAATTTTCGAGATTTCTGTGACCGACAACGAGAGCGCTGCAGCACAACTTTCAAAGCTGCGTGGCGAGATGCAAATCGATCGACAGAGTCACGACTGACGCAGCGCAGCGCAGGTTTCTGCTGCATCCTGACAGTCTCCAGTTGTCAAAAAACAATCATCATGTTTCTCTACTTTCCTCAATTTTTCCAATCTTTCTTATACGCTTCGATAAATATAATAAAATGTAACATGTAAATATCAACCTATCGTGTATCAATGCGAAATGTTCTCGAAACAATTGTTAGGGAGCAAGGGGAATTAGGGCGAATATTTTAATTGTATCAAATTCTACAACCGTCAACACACTCACACTGTCACAATAGGAAGAAAATTTGTTATAGCTGACATTAACGATGTATTTGCTAACCACAAGAAGAAAGAGCAATTAAATGCTTCTGGGGAGAAAGGAGAGAGACTGGTAATGTCTGTAAAGGGTTGCTTCGGAGAAACGGGAAGAGCCGCAGTGCAGTATTGGCAAAGAATCGAATTACCTTTTCTTTCCGTATCCAACATTGTCAAGCTCGATGTGTCTGTATGTCGCGTAGGTAGCCATGGTTCGTCCACGCAGAAGAACTTTTACCCGCGCACCCTGCTCGGTCTCTAACTATTCTTCGCCGTCTCTCCCCCGGTGTGAATGCACAGAAATAGGTATACGTTGTCGTCCGATGGAAAAGTGAAACGAATGAAATGTCCAAGTGGACGACGAGCTTCCAAACTTCCACCAGAGACGAAGCTGTTTGTCTTTTCAAATCTGCCGATTGAAAGATATTCTCTTATCGGGGCGCGTGGCAGCGCTCAGTGTCGCGTACAGCTGAGAAACTGGTAGTCGAATGAGGATTCAGTCAGTATATAATGCCTCCTCCACCGATACCCCCCCCCCCTCTCTCTCTCTCTCTCTCTCTCAATATATATATATATATATATATATTGGCCGTTCCTGCTTTCTCTCTTCACCTCTCCTGTATTCTCTTCTAGCTCCGATTCGCCGTCGCTCCCACGCCACCCCCCCCCCCCCCCTGTTTCACCCCGTCCAAGCTTTTTTAGTCCGATTCTGTCTGCACGATCTCTCTCTCTCTCTCTCTCTCTCTCTCTCTCTCTCTCTCTCTCTCTCTCTCTCTCGCTCGCTCGCTCCTTCAATATCGGGTCGATAATCGTTTCGTCTCTCTTCTTCTGACTCTTCTCGCGAACTCTTTTAGACCGATTGTCTAGCTAGGGGTTTATACGTATATTTGTCTCTCCGGCTAGTTTTTTCGTGTACAGCAAGAGGTGCTACTGCTCCCACATCTCGTTTCGTCACCAGCAGGGATCAGATAGGTGAAGCGTACTGTGTATGCACTTCCACCCCCGATGCTGTGGACTGCTGACGACGCCGGCGCGACGTCGTCGTGCATTCACCTCAATCAATACGGGACTGGGAAAGCGTTGTGCCACGCGCGGGAGGCATCGCTGCATGTGCACGCCGATGCACGTGCGCTGCCCGCGCGAAGATAATGAGCAGAGGAGACAGCGAGAGAAAGGGCTGCGCCGACGATCGTT
This sequence comes from Holcopasites calliopsidis, assembly GCA_023838395.1. Classification (NCBI taxonomy): domain Eukaryota; kingdom Metazoa; phylum Arthropoda; class Insecta; order Hymenoptera; family Apidae; genus Holcopasites; species Holcopasites calliopsidis. The sequence continues at coordinate 1,199,638 of JALHAQ010000037.1, read as the reverse complement.
AAGGGATACCGGAAACTCGAGTATACGCGGCGTGTCGAACGGCGTGTTGAACCGGTTGAAAGATTTCAGCGTTTGGGGATCGAGGGAGAGATCGGCGATAGCGACTTTCTACAGGCTTTTTGCAGAGTTTATACAGGGTTGATCGTGCGGGGATGATGGTGATTGTTACAAGTGGAGAATTTAGAAATTATAGGGACAGATTATAGAAAAATGTTTGTGTTACTATTGGCCCAGTTTAATATCGTAGTTTCTTCAGCAGCAAAGCTTATAGGAGTGTCTCAAAAGATAAAGCCGTTATCTTGAGTTCTAATATCAAATTTACCTAAATTAACCTAAAGAAGACTGAGCAAACATCCTCATTTCCCCTGTTGGAGGATCACGGATGACTACGTACGAGCCGGATCTGACGATCGATGCGAAATTTTGAGGCTTCCCAGACTCTGTTTCCGAGTGGGCATCGAAAAGGGTAGCGTATATTCGAAGGGTTGGTTGGGTTTGTATTTCGACAAGCCTCCTGACGCCGCCGTGTAATCGACTGATTAAATTGTCGGCCCTTACCCTGCCCATCCTTCGATATACTAAGGGTGGCGTCAGATTACACATAATTCAGCTTGAGGGGATAAATTAATATTTCTTTGAGGACGTCTCTAAAGTGCTTCGTAAGAGACGAATATTTTTATTCGATAACAACTACTATTCTCATTTATTTTCATGTATAATTTTTTAACTTGAGAATATCTGCAAGGAATTGAATTTAACCGTGTCGTAAAACATTTGATTTTCACGGGCGGAAGCACGATCGGGGAATCTGTAAGATGTTGACACGCTGTATAGGCAGCAGCAGCAGCAGCAGCAGCAGGGAGGAAGCTACATAACGTCTGACTCAGTCCCTTTTGTTCTCGTATCTAGGACGAGTACTCTCCAAGGGATGAGAGTACATACCATCTACATATGCCGTCATATTCTCTTTGAAACATTGATTCTCAAACGTTCTGCCTAACGCATTCAATTTTACAAAGCTGCTGCCGAGTCACGTTAGTCTAGGAAATCATGCTAATAATAAGTAAGGAAATTCAGAAGAACATAATGAAATCGGCACAAATACACTTAATTTCATACTTGAAAACTTCAACAATCATAATAGGAATGTTCTCCCCGTGTGTAACACTTGAAATATGCAGATTATACAGTTCTAATAAGCAGAACGTGAATATGATTACAAGCTACATCTCTATTAAATTCACTTTACATTTAATTCTACATGATGGAGTAACTTACTTTCCGGTAGCGGAGACTCGTAGAAATAACACCACCGTCTATAACCTCTCGAACCGTCGATTTTATTGTTCGATAAACCGGCCAACATTTTCAAAGCCTCGGAATGTACATACATATAATTGGACGGTGATTTTATGGGGTGAATGAAATTCGTTCTCGGAGTAGATTCGATGGCTTAATCGGACGAACCGGTTTACTAATAAATTCTATCAATTATTTCCGCGATAATCGCGAGAGCCATAGAGATCGACATAAAGATTCGAGCAGGGTGGAAAAAGGCAAGAGAATATGCACGGACGTTAATTGCGCTGTTGATTTGTGGGGAAACGTTTGGACGCAGACTGTGCGTGCATACACCTTCTCCGTGGTTTAACCAAGAACGATCATTTTGTCTAGATATCTCTCTCTCTCTCTCTCTCTCTGCGTGGCGAACCTTATTTCCGTTGGACGATCAAGGGAATACATACCAAGGCTGTGACTCTCACATTGAATCCGACGAGCATTAGTCGGCGAACATTTGTTGGATCTATGGAATATCTTCGTACCGTTTCTTATGTTGCGATTGCTCGTGTTTTGCTATGGCAAATACACCAACTCATATTTTTCTTCATGTAGAATGCAATCATTAGTAAAAGTATACTGATTGTCTGTGATTACCAGGTCATATAAAATAAGTACATGATAATTACACATTTCTGATATAATAAATATAATTGTTTAAATCTTTAGAAAATCTCATACTTTTGCATTGTGTACGCTATACATATACACGCGTTTGGTTATTGTATAGACAGCATGTTATACAGCGGACAGGCATAATCGTAAAAATAATGGATGCAACGTGGCATGGGGATCCGATGTTAGCCAAGGTGTACTTTAGCCGGCCAGGCTAACGATTAGGCTACGATTTTTTGCCGGCCACTATGCTCACCCTGTGTATACACCGCTAGTCGCGCGTCCGCTCAAAACGGAAACCGAGTGTGTAACCGCGTTTCTCGGTATACCGTTCCACCGAGAACCGAGTTCCGCCCATCGGGGGCACCTATTAAACAACCACTATACATATGTATGTATATGAGTATCTTCAACTTATTCTCTTTGCGCATTTGCTCACCAAGCGTATGCATGTACATACTCCGTCCTTTCAATGAGACGATTAAAAAAAGGTTGAAAAGATCATCCAACGGTCTGAGATACAAAGGGCCGAGCAAATCCATGAACGATGAGCTGCACGAAGCGGAGCGGAGGCGCGATGAAAACTTGGAAAGAATTCCAAACGATAGATTACGGAAGGGCTTCGGATGTAGCCGGAAAAGGAACGGACGCGCGGCGAACCTTGACAGTGAGTTCGGTTTTACCGGATGCGCAAGACCACCAGGAAGAATCGTTCAGAGATATGACCACCTTAGTAATGGCTCATTGAAACGGATCGGTGGGAAATGAAATCTATTCAACTGGTAATAAAGACAAGGCATTGTGTCGATATCGAGGCTCGTTTCTTTCCAGTTCACTAGAGCCTGATCAATCTCTAGGTGGTATCCAATAATGAGTTACAGCGGTCAAATGAAAAAATGCTACTGAACAATGTATATGAGGAGGCGTTACTTATTTCCCCCCCCCCCTCCAACTGTATCTATTACAGGATTTAATTAATAAATAGTTGTAGTGATGATGATGATGATGATGATGATGATGATGATGGTGGTGGTGGAGAGGAAAAGTTCAAACCGAGGAACGCAGGAAATTTCGTCGAAATTTCATTTGTTATCGTGAGCTGTGAGTAGTAATGAAATTTCGAATGACACGCTATCGCAGAAGGGATCTACTTTCCGTGCTTCTCTGGAAAAAGGATGGCACCGGCCTGCCTCTCTCACGGTGCTTCCAACGATTCATTAATTTTCGCCAATGTTTCGCTAATCACTGATAACAAGTGCACAGGCTGGAAGAAAACAAACAAACACTGCCCGTCATGAATTTTCATTGCCGAAAATTGGCAATTCTTTGTATCGCAAGTTAATAAGGCACGGGAAATTGAGCCCCGAAAACACCAAAGAAACCTATCACGAATTCATTCTGTGCCGTTGCCCTCGTGATAAGTTTAACCGAAAACGAAAGAAGAATAAACATATCGAATACATCGATGCTATTCATGGAGGAGTAAAGAAATTATGAAAGCATTCCAATAATATGCACCCACTGTAACACAGTTTTCCCGACTTTCGCTAAATTCCCCAAGCAAAGCGACAACGCAGCTGTGGCATATTATTCCGTAACACCTGGTAGACGGGCTACAAACATTTATTCTACTCGAGAATAATTTACAATTGCTTCTCCATGTATTGTTGTTCCTGTTTTTCAAATCGAAAACGGATGTCGAAGATGACGAGCGATTAAGGGCACACGTTCCTGCATACAATAGTCGCGTTGCGAGAAGCAATCACCGATCGACCGGTGAAAATGTACCGTTTCCACGAGCATTGCCACCCATGGAGCGACTTGATTCGACTAGTATTCAATTCATTCGAAATATCGAGGTGCAACAGAAGAAAAACGAGCGATACGTTTCCGGTGGTCGTCCCGTCACGCCTAGCCAAACTATGTATGATTTATGATTACCGCTTTGTTTCGCCGGTTTATGCAACTCGAGCGAATTCAGGCTTCCACCTACAACCAATAAAGTCCAACTGTTCTCAAATAGTGGAGCAGATTTTTTTGTCTAAGCGAGATTTTCCCCAGATCGTCATGATGCAGCTCCTAATCTAAACGCATCAAGAGCTACGATTCGTTTTCAAATTACCATCGTCCACCGGAGCAACTGCCTGTTGCCGGGCACGAATTCAAATGTACGCATAGCGGCGCGGTTGCCCATCAGTGAACCGTGGAGAAGCTATGTAGCGTAAGTGCATACACTTTCTATCAACTGAGACCGTACTTTGTCAAATGCGATAGTGTACAAAGAAGTTGCACGCTTCTAAAGTTCAACCACCTTTTTTCTATACCCAGGGGAGGGGGAGAGAGAGAGAGAGAGAGAGAGAGAGAGAGAGAGAGAGAGAGAGAGAGAGGAGGCTTACACTGATTTCAAAGTCATTAACACTTTCGACTGTCTATTTAAAAATGCGCTTGAGTAATGGGGAAAAGTAGGATCGAATTTTCGTCGACTATATTTAACCGCTTGTGCTAAGGGAACGTTCTGGAATGACAGTCTGGTTTGAACGGAAAGAAATATTACTGTCACTGCTATCACCGAGGCGACTTCTCCTCTTTGAATGCATCATCCAAATAAAGTTCGTCGTCTGGCATTTTTCTACCTTTAATGGTAGCTTTTTTAAACGACAAGTAGAAAAGCTTGCTGACACGTGGCACGATTACTAATATGTATGTATTGTATTTTATTGTATCTTTTCAAGAATACAATCATTGTACAACAAACAATAGCAGAGATGCGAATAATTGGCGTCTAACGTTTTATCATTGCATAAAATTTGATTTCATATTTCTTTAATTTGTTGTTCTTACAGTTTGTTCGATTCGCTCATTAATATGATATTCATCTTTCTCCATGAACAACAGTCTCAAGCATTTATGGAACGCAAGCAAATCCGCGCACCAGAAATCTACACAATTTTCCACCACTGGCAGACAAATGAAATAGCTGGCGCATATGAACAGATGCACCGTGTTGGAATAGCGAGACCAACGAGGTTTCGTTGAGCGAGCACGGTAAATCGCCACTAGCACGCTCTCCGTTCGGTTAGAAGCCGGAGAGAAATCGTGTAAGGTCAGTCGCGGTGAAACTAATGATGCAGCATCCCCCTTGGGGAGTAATCGAAAACGATGTTTGTTGTTGCCTGAGGGATCTAACGATCGCGAGACACCATGCGGCCAACTTATTTAATGCAACGTTAACGATCGTTTTCTTAAGTAATCAGAATTAAGCGACACATCTCGTTAGTATAGTCAATTATAGCTGACAAGACTTAAGAACTAGACGATGGATATTTGGTGGAGCTTTGTGAATTGACTCTTTTTCGTGTAACAGCTTAATCGGGTAGTGACTGGAGGCTTATCCCTTGCGAGTCCAATTGTATTTCATTTTTGCAAAGTCACGTACATGACAAGTGAGTGAATTGTTTACACTTTATTTTCTTCGATGAGAGCATGGTGTTGTTGCGTTTCTAAAAGAATTAGTGGATCACGTTCGTTACGAGGAAAAGCGAGGAATATCGAGGAATATCGAGGGCGGAAGTAGCGGTTAGTCGTTCTCGAAATCGTGGAACCGTTAATCGCTCATTTTCAACCACGAACCGAACGAAGGCTCACAGAACTTTAATACGTACGTACATACGTATGTATATGAATATTCGTCGAATAATGAAATCTTCCACTGGAAAGTACTCTAATTTCCAAGAAATAGAAAAGTATGTGAATAGACTGCAATTAGAAAAGCAAGTAGCTGTATCTCGATAGAACAGAAATATCTTGAACCATCGGTCAATATTGATCACCGTATGACTCAAGTGTACCACTGCGCCGATTAAGACACGAATTTCCGCCAGAGGCCGAGCACGGGTACGTCGCGTCAATTAACAAAACACTTTGCGAGAGGTATTTGCAAGACTTTTCATCCAGCTTTAATGCCCGCGAGCAAGTTAAAGGGAAAGCGACAAATACAAGAGCAATATTCATGGTAAGATGTACGAGTAGTAACCCTTTGCCTGAGGCATACGCAAGAACATTGACAATGCGATAAAATTCATTAGGATACTATGCATCGACAGTTGGTGCTCGATCAACAAAGATTCCAATTTTCCATCAATGATTAATCAATAACACTATCATTTCTTATTTATTCCTCAGCAACCCGATACGTACGTAACTGGTTAATTAAAGAAAAAAAGAAGTAAGCGAAACGCGGGATAAATGTTGTTGGATGAGAAGAATTCGTGTAGCCAACTTGTAAAACAAATTTTCCAAACCGTTTTCGATCTTTGTTTTTCTTTCTTTCTTTTTTTTTTTTTTTGTGCAAACAGCTATGAAACAATAAAATCGGCAAATAAATTTCTATGAAAACAAAAGGCGCGCACGCCGATAAGAACGACGGGCCATTTGTTAGGCATTGTAATCCCTATCTCTGCGTATCAATCGGTGACGGCTGAGCAATAAAAGTGGTAAAGAGGAAGAAAGTAACGAATCGGAGTTCGACTTTATCCGACGTTCTTCGCATCAGATTTTTTCTTCCACTCAGCGATTGAGCACACACACACACACACACACACACACACACACACACACACACACACCATTTCTTTCGAGGCTACTTTCGTCGAGAGGCAAGAAGGCAGGAAGAGATGGGTCGGTGGAAACCTTGGGGCAGCCAGGTAGGACAATGAAGCAACCGATACAGTAACATCCGGTTATGCTTCGTTCTGGTTGGACTAGAAACGACAGTGTACGCGGCCCCTGATTAACGTGGTGCACCACGCCCAACTGGTTCTTGCGTGTCATGATCTGTCATGAGAAATGTTATGAAAAATGTTCGACTGTCGAACACGAAATTTATTCGAGAGAATACAGATTAATGGAAAACATTGTTTGACAATTTTCGATCATTGTAAGTAGGAAGAAATGTAAAATTTTGTGCAGCGCAGAATCTACAAGCTCTGACAATGGAGAACTTGCAATTGCCTGATATTGATCATAAATAAAACAGGGCACGCTGAGTGATAAAGAGTTTGAAGACAATTTTATTATTAACACTTTGATAGGAGAAAAAAATCTGCGTGGTTCTGAATAATGCGAAATGGTTGAATATCAAGATCGTGGACAGGGTATTAAAAAGCAATACATAATGCAGGAATGGGTCATAGGCCGTGTAGTTATAACGTACCGTCCAACCCTGATTGAAAAGCATGGAACAGACGCAACGCAGACGTTCAGGAAATTACGAAAATGAAGGGGTTTATCGATTACGAGTTTCCTATACCCTTTGAAACACTTTCCGTTACACCTTTCTGCAAAACTACTGCAACGTTATGTGTAGATATTATGCAATTGTTCAATGGCAAATAAAGATAATGTAGGAAAGTTTTCGAAAAATCTAATCTAGGAAAAATGATTAGCGCGCAAGTAGATCTGTGGAGATCACTGGTGTACAAGCACATGTTCGCACGGTTTATCGAATAGGAAAACTGTATCCCGAGCGGCTTGCATGCGCTCCATTATGCCTAGAAAGTAATCGGTGAAAATGGATATGAAAAGTCTCGTTTCGCTTGGCGTAAGAAAACGAGTAGGAAATTCGTGCCAGCCTGGGAGAGGCAACAACTTTTGGTTGTCACACGGTTGATTCACACACGAAGCACCGCACACCGCAACCGCTTTTTAAATCGCACGGTTCAATTAACTGGACTAACGCCATTATCTGGCCAGGACGAACGGAGTGCTTGCTTAACCCAAAAGAACGACCAAAGGAAACACAATTTATCTAACATACCGATGCGTTACACCTTGGGAACAGCAGCAGACTGATAAAAACTGGCCTTAACAAAAAGCAACAGGAAGCCTTGGATAATAGAGTAGAGAAAAAAATAAAGAGGAAAGAATTTTAGTTGGAAGAAAACGGACGGTGGTGAGACGCTTTCATGACACGGCTCTTCTCTTTTCTCATTACATGTCCTCAATTAGCGCGGCGAACGAAAATTGATCGAGTACAAACGAACGAGTGTATTATGCCTTAGAAACTGGGAAGAAATCCTGTACATTTCCATGTCGTTCACGTAAATGTTGATCATTTCCGACTACTTTACCAGTACATCATAGTAGCTCGAATATGACGCTTTCTGAAATTGGAAGGATGTTCTTGATGCAGATAAAGAATAACATGATATATACAAATAGAATAGAAACAATTGCATTTGTTCAAACGCAAATAGCTAAATTACGCCCGCATTTCCTTTACTCGTCTTTTAGAAAACAAAAAGGATAACACTTTGTATTTCCCACGAGCGAAAGAATCAAGACGCCTCAATTGCTCGCTTTAGCCCAATACGCCGCTCTGCTCCACTACTTTTCAGTCTCTCAGTGGCCAAAAGGGTATGACATTTGTCTGACCAATAGTTTGGTCAGATATTCTAGCTATAGTCCTCAAAACTCAGAAATTTATCTTACATGCAAGAATAAAGAGAATGTCACACCGCAAATTCGAATTCTGCAATCGATGCGATGGACCGTCGCGCGGCTATACACCTTGCCAAGTGGTGGATCGCGTGTTGCACGTCATTAGATGTAGCTTCGCGATCCTCTGTGCTCCGCAAGAACGTAACGCGGCGGTTGAGGCGCAGGCAAGTAGCGTTACAGCGAAACTCTACTCTTTAAGACTCCCCGGGGATAACCATTATCGTTTTATAAGCCGTGCACGATTGTTTCGCAGGGAGAAAATGAAAGTAGCCTGTCGGTGTCGCCTCCGTGTCATATCAAGGATATGAACGCCGAACAAAGACTGCTTCGGTTTGAGAGATGAGATATCGATTTGTAGATTATAATAAATGGCATGAAATGTAAAATTAATATAATAGAACATGTCGATACTCTACTAAACCCAAAAGATTCAGTGCAATACATTTGTATGAGTACTTTTCGCTGGCCAGAGCCTCGGAAAGGAATGTACGCATACCAGACGCACGCGTTTCGGTCAATGAACACCTCTACGTCGTTCACACCAAGGCTTAGCCGATATTTAAGCCTGTGTGCACCACGATATTACGTTGTTCCCGTTTTTCGCGGTCAAGCCCCCCTCCCCAAACCCCATCTGCCTGACGATCGTTTCATATCCATTTGTTAACAACGGGACTACACACGTTTCTTAACAGAGAGTTTCAATCGTGCGGCTTTTCCCGCTCGTTGCGAACGTCGCTCCTTAATTGCCCTTTAGCGAGACCGGTGTTGAATGAATTGTAACAGTCAGAAGAAATTAAGGGAAACATACATAGAGCAAGGCGGTCATCGAGCCAGGTGCATTTCTCTTCAGCCACGGATAGATTCGACCAAAGCGAGTACGTGAGATGATAATAAGTTTCTGTACTCTTGAAATTGCGAGGTAATTAAATCATGCAGTACCAGCGGAGAAAACGCAAACCCTCAGCAGCAATTCTAATTGAAATGCTTGATTCTAAATTGGAAGTTAAAGTCGAGCCGCAGAATAATTCACCTGCGTATCTAGTGTGTCGCGGGAGATCGACTACGAACAAAAGGCCAGTCACCTGTTCGAACGGAAATCAGAACAACGGATGAAGGAGTTCATCGTTCATTGGGAAAGCGGAGTTTGAATCGGCTTCAGAACGAGTTCAAATCTATTTCGATCTAAGGATAAGGGACAGTGGGGCTTGAAACAAACTGTGCAGAAAAGAAACGAATTTGGTAAACAAGAAAAATATGATGATGCTTCGTCTCGAAGGTGGAACAAAAAGGATTTCCCGTTGTACCGACGTTCATCATGAAGCGGTGTTTTTCAATTCCTACAAAACACGCGGGCCTGGCACGTGATAGTGCGGTTTTGCTTCCGCCACTATATGTATTATACATACCACTCTTTCAAATGTGCAGATGAAAGCAAAGGAAAAGGAAAAGAAGAAAAAAAGAAAAAGAGTAGAGAAAATTAGAGCGGCGCATATGTATATCTCGACGGCAGCGGTCCCTTTTAAAACGTTCCTCCTTCTCTGACGAAGCAACGCGTGATGCACCGCGCTTAAAACGCGCAACAACAGATTTTCTTTCCCCTCTTTTTTCTCATCCCGGGCATTTCGGTTTGGAAGTGAAGCGTTCCGTTTTTTAGGCGCGAAGGGTATCGTTTCAGAGACGTTAACAATGCGTAATCGCTATTTCTTTTTCCAAGTACACAGGCCTCTATGTATGTAGTCACGTTTTACCACCAACGAATTTCGATAGAAAATCAAATTTCGAATTTCACATTTTCCACATTTGCTCAATGTATAACATTCGAATTACTAGAGCAGGAAATTGAAAATCTAACTTTTGTATTAGCATGAAATTTCTTGCTATACATTGGCCATAATGGCAGAACATTTACATAATATTAACTACAATTTACCCCACTGGGTTGACAGTAAATATTAAACGTAAATATTGAAACAATTGTAAGAGAAAAAGATGGAAAAAGTGATCGTTGAAGGAAATTAACCTAGGCATCAACATCCGCGGAGGTTCGCAATAATCACCATTCCGACAAGAGAGAATTAAATAACCAAGCAATATATCGTCGATTATCAGATCCCAATTAAAGCACGCCGGAAAAGGAGCAACGAGAACGTGGAAACTTGGTGTGTTGCTATATCACCGGTAATTGCTCCAGCAGCATCCTATCTTTTAACCATTAATAGTTTATTGCGATGCCGATGCGTTATCCTTACGGTTAATCCAGCCAGTGGAGAGAACTGTTGGAGAGAATCATAAGGAAACTACCAATACATATAACCAATCACGATAGACCAAAATTTCTCCCAATTTTTGTTTTCCATCGATTTCTCGTAACAGGGGAGTTGACGTAACGCAGCCCCCGTAATCCTTGTAACGCGAGAGCAGTCAGGAAGTACAAGTGAATTATGAAAAAGATAAGTTTTTTTAATTACATCGGACAGTTTGAACGTACTGACAATGCCGCGACATACGTGCGTTTGATTTGCAATATGTTCGCCACTGGCCCCCTTTATAACAGGTAACTTTATAACAGGCGGGTCTCTACACGATGATACATGAAACGGCCTGATACGCGCCAGCCACTATAGCGATACAGGAGATGAAAATTGTGACAAGTGTGGCGACTAGAAGACCCCAATCTTTTTTTTCGGAAACTCATCGTTCACTGATCATGCAAAATACGTATTTAGCCAAGATTATATAAATATGTCAAGGAGTTTCGTTTATTTTCATTTGTCATTGTGATCTTTTAGTGCAGGATAACGTCTCACATCGATATTTTTCGACTTTTAGGTACTACTAGTACTTCGACTACTACTACTACTGGAGTTGGAAGAAAAAAAAACAACCTTGCAATGAATTAATGAATTTATGAGGACGGAAATCACGTAGGAATAATAAAGATGTATAAGAAGAAGAAAGTTTACGAGAGGAATAATAATATTTGTCAATATTTCCATTTGTAAAATGCTAATATAAAATACTAATGCCTAGTTCGATTGAAATTTCAAATCTAAGGTGATTGTTCTGCATCTACCGAGTAGAGAATGAATATCGAGAGCAGGAAGGGGAATAACCTGTCAAAGGAAAATAAGAAAAAGACGGGTGGTACCGCGCGCGTTGCGTTGCGTTGCGTTGCGTTGCGTTGCGTTGCTTTGCGTTGCGTTGCTTTGCGTTGCGTTGCGTTGCGTTGCGTTGCGTTGCGTTGCGTTGCGTTGCGTTGCGTTGCGTTGCGTTGCGTTGCGTTGCGTTGCGTTGCGTTGCGTTGCGTTGCGTTGCGTTGCGTTCCGTTCCGTTGCGTTCCGTTGCGCTCCGTTCCGTTGCCGCGGCGGTTCTGTTTCATTGCGCTCGATTAAACGCGTGGAAGACGCATTCGATTGTCGATGAGGCTCTTGAGCAATTACGGCGTTTCCCGTCGTTACGAGCGAGGCATGTAAGCGGGACACCAGGGGAGCCGTGTAAAAGCTCGTAAACTTTGACGAGCAATCACAGCATATTTCAAGTCTATTCTATATTCTTTGTAATAAAAATGGACGAAAAGAAGAATGTCCAAAGAAATTGGAAGCCAATGTCGTTTCATCTGAGAAGAATAACAATTTGTTCTTTAGTTTTCTATCAAACACCCAGTACTATCTACGCATTATACGTATGTTCTCGAGAAACGTGTGCAGAGCAAGACCTTAATGATACAATTCAAATATGTACATGTAATATAATAATGATACAATAAAAGTAATTGCGCTTATGTACACTCTCAAGTTGCACAACCGGTTATTAGATGTGCACATAATAGTCATGGTAATCACCGAGAGAAGTAACACGATTGCGGTAATTTGCGATTTCTAAGAAGAACAAGGAGAAACACGCATGTTTTATAGAATCAGAATTTCCCTTTCCAATCCTGCCTAAGACGCTATGGAATTGAAACAACACTTACTCCTATCTTCAGACAGAAGCCTCCTCTTCCCTGGGTAATTGAAAAATAAATTGAACTGCACCGACCATTTACAACATTCACCGTGATATAAATAATTTAACAATTCACCATAATATAATACATGGATATTTTCTGAGGGTTCTATTTATAGAACTATAATTTTCTCCGCAGATGCGTATTCAGTAATAGCTGGAAAACGCGGCAGAGATTTCTATTTCATCAGCAGATCCATTCCAGGCTAAACTCTGTAATGGAACCTAACCCTTTCCCGCAGTGCAAAGGGGACAAGATTTACTTCTTCATTGGACAAAGTTGTTCGGTTCCGTGTCACGGTATTGCGTGATCGATTCACTGACTCCACTTTCGAATGAAAGTCACGGTGAACCATGCTTTCTTTCCTCGAGTATCAATCTAACAGTGTGTAATTGATCAAGACAAAACGGCGTCGTGATTAATTCATACAAGATAAGGATCGATCTGAAGAGTGTCTTTCTTTTGTCTGACAGGCTAGGTAGAAAGACTATGAAACACTGGTCCGTATTTGGCCACAGAATTAGATCGGCGAATAATAGCCCGGGATGATCGTTGAGACGAAAGGGTTTCCAAACAGCTGACTAAGGGGAGAATCTTGAGAAACGAAGAATATGGAAACCCTGAGGCCCTCCTCCGGTCTGCTAAATAACGGATATCGTTTGCGGCGCGTTACTCAATTTTCAGAGCGAGGAGAAACAGTAGGGCTCTGTGTGCTTCACATTGATGCGTCCCATGCTATTGGTTATTAACCCCTCTCGCTAGAACGGAAGTGTTCCCCTAAAAGGATTCTTGTAATACTACCCTTCGTTATTTAGTGGAAGAAAAGCACGGGTAATTTACATTTCATCAATGTATTGTAATCGATCAAACCATCTATCATTACTTGCTTGCAGAAATAAATGAAACAGTTGAAAAATCTTTCCCGGACTAATATCGTTTCCGGAGCAGAAAGAACGACAAGGTTTAAAATTAGTCATCCATCCTAAATGTGTAACTCCGTATTAGTTTGACGCGACACGACCACTTCGACTCCACGATGCTTGACCCGAAACTCAGAACAATGGAAATATGTAGTGTCAAAGAGAGCAGCAGTCTTATTGCCATTATTCCATACGCGTGCAAGAAATTCTGCGAGAGAAGAAAGTTTCGTGATTGTTCAGGACTCGTGAATATTCATCCGCAAAGTCTCCCTAATATGTAGAATACTTTGTTTGCCTCGAATACCTATCATATTTTATTGTATACAATAGTATTATACACATTTCAACCCTTTCGGAACCACGACCGAACCACCCTCTACACTCTACACCCGCGTTCCAATTAATACAACGCTTCTTCTTAGCCCGCTAAATGCCTAGTCAAAATGAAACTCATCATCCACATACCTACATGTGTCTGTGACACGTAGTATAGCAATAGCTCATCCCATTAACGCAATTTTCATTGACATTCTGAACCACGGAACTTTGTGCCTTAATAGGCACGCACCACGTCTGCTCGATATTTATTTGACAACCAACCCCGCGTTTCATGTCTATCGTTCTAGGAAACGCGTCCAGGTTCGGTGTACACGGGAGGATACATAATAATTTATTATAATTCGACGGGTAGAATATGTATCGATTATTCAGGCGCTGGTGGAGGTAAAAAAAGGAAAGAACGTGGCTCGAATACGTTGGGTTAGCTCATGCGGGAACGTATATGCATTATCTTGAAAAGAGCTATATGTGCCTTCTTCAAAGGGTAAACATATGCCAATATTAAAAATCAAATGATGCATTGCAGTTTGTACAATGTTTAACATTCGTTCGATAGTTTTAGAAAAATGGAAAAAGTCGTATGCGAGCGTTTGCACGCGCTTTAATAATTTCCATCGTGAATTATAGTTCCGAGGCGGTTCCAACCGGCGAGACCGTGGTCAAGGAAACTACGAAAAGTAGAGTGTGCATGCCGCGAAGCATGATTCCGGCCTAGTCTCGCGTACATGTATCCTTCTCTTCCGTGCACGTACCTTTCGTTCACTGGTGCACGCGTGCAATTAACAGGCAATTTCGCGGCTTCGAGAAGAAACGGCCAAGATGGGAAGGAATATAAAAATTGAAGAAAAAAAGAAGAAAAGAAAAAAACGAACGGAGAGAAAACGGAGCAACTAGAAGATAGGTAGAATGAAGAAGAATGCAAAAGGGAAGGTGCGATCGCATCAGGTACTGGCGAAGAAATCGTTCTGGGAGCAAATAACGAAACGGAGGAGAAAGCAATGGAGGGGGGATAGGAATGGCAAAGAAAGAAAAGAAAGGAAAAGTGTAAAAGATCGGATTGACGACTAAAAATCCATCGGTGAGATGGATTGTGGATAGGTTTCCCATTAAAGCATGACTTTCGAAGATTACGCAATTTCCAACCTTCAGAAGATTTTCAGAAAAAGAAAAGAGAAGCGTGAAAGAATGCTAGACTCGTTTTACGATGAACATGCTACTCCCTTCCTTGGCTCTCGTGATCGTCTAGCGTGCATAAACCTCGACCGCAATAAGCGAGCCAAACAGATATAGCTAATCGATTATCGCAACAAAAAAAAAGAAAGAAAGAAAGAAAATAAAAAGAAAACAAAGCCATAAAAGTGTACGATTGTTAAAAACGTAACAGAATCAGTTTGTTGGAATGATATACCGGCCACGAATATGTTCGTTCTACTTTCAACGAGAAAACGTAAAAGCTACTCTCCAATGGACACATTCTACTAACGCTTGACGTGCTTGAATACATACATATGCATGTATGTATAAAAGGGGGATCGGTAAAATTCTAATCTCCCGTATACGCTCGATTTAACGGTTACACATTAATCGTACGCTTCGCAAAGATTGGAATATTGCGTTTGTCCCGGGCTATGCTCTATGCGGTCTGTGCGCTTTATATCCATTGACAGTGGGCACCACACGGTGGCCTCGTCGAGCCTTGTAAACGATCGATTCTCCGTTGGTATTGAACGGTGCTAGATATTGAACGATATTCGAGGCCTGGGGAACCAGGAAACGTTCGCCGGAGAGACGTTGTAGCATGGCTGGGGACGGGTCGTTGGATCCTTGTTGGAAAACGTTCAATCATTCGTTCCACGGCGTCGTTGGTTTGCATGGAAATAATTAGACTTGAAATATCTGAGCAATCGATAAGTATCATGGGACACTGAAAAGTTGGAGGGAACCGAGAGGCCCTCCTGTAACGTTTAGAACGGTAAGAATATACCGGGGATAGTTATTTTTACAAAGAGTATCAATACGTATCGCAGAATTGTTCGACTCCGCAGCAGAGCATTCTGTTCTCCTGTTTACGAAACGTCGAAAGGGACAAGGACGGTAACGATTATTCACTAGAAATGAGAAGGGTGCGAGCGATACAGACATTATCGGAGCGATTGCAGGTGGGAATACCTCTGGGGATAGGCGTACAATATAATCGTCTTAGCGTAGTAATGACGCTGACAAAACTAAAGATATTGCTTTACGAAGAAGCCACGGAAAAAATGATATTTTCCTTTAATTTCAGCTGGTGAAGAAGAGAGGCTAGGTGATGGTGAAGAGAAGAGGCTAGGTGATGGTGAAGAGGAGAGGCTAGGTGATGGTGAAGAGGAGAGGCTAGGTGATGGTGAAGAGAGGAAATAAATCAACGGTGATACGGTGAACGGCCAGAAGAAAAGGCCTCGCGCTCGTCTGTGGAACAAGTTTTACGCAGCAATCAGGATGCTTTTAGGTTTTGCGCGAACGCCGCGCGAGTACTTTCGATTTTTCCTTTTCCTTGCAATTTTCTGTTCCATCCACGAGCCGCATTGATCGAGCCAACAAATCGCTCGACCGAGAGACATGAACAAGAAAGGCCAAGAAGAATTTGTCGAGAGGCGAGAACCGTGCTTGCACATTCGTGAATCGATTCGTCGATTCAGGACCGGTTCAAACGATTAGTAATCGATCAGATCCAAAGATCCAAAGACTTCTCCAAGATGTCAAAAAACTGGGAAATTTCAGAAACGCAAAGCTTGAGAAAAACGTTTCTCGTCCAAGCTGAAATAATCACGGAAAAGAATTTGTATCGCGCGCGATTACGTTGTAATGCGTGCATCGCGTGGCTTCGCTACACTTTTTTTACTCCATCGAAACTTCCATGATTGTTAGACTAAGTAACGTAGTCTAACTCAGATTGTTAGAATAGCTCGCAAATGAAATTATCGGATTCTTTCGCGAGCAGGTAGTTGACAGCCGTAGTAACTGTGCGTCGAATTGAATAGAATATTATCACGGCTGATAAGCCACAATGTTCGCGCAAATTTCTACGAAAAGCTGATGGAAGTTTCTGCTGACCACCACTAGAACGAAGAGTCAGATTGAATTCTTTCTCACTACCTCCCTCTAAAATGCCTATCGCGCTCAGAGCCAAACAACCACCCGCAAAAAATTCATTCCATCGATCATTCTATACACATATGTATGTATTTTCTGGTGTGGAAGATTTTACCGGAAGAATTTCGGCGAGACTCGTGTCCAAGAGACGAGAGGAGAGAGGCTTTTAAAACCGGTCCAATGAGGGAACGGAATACGAGAACGCGGTGTTAGGTGAAACGAGTCGCCGGAGAAAAGCGATGTTCCCACTGCAACAGGACACCGACCGACCGGTGCATGTATGCGGCGTGCACCGCGTCCACACGGCTCCGAATCCGGAACCGATTCTCTGAGTAGTGGTAAGCGCTTTGAAAACGTCTGAAACCATCAAGTTTCGAGACTTTTCCAATTTTCATAGCCAATCCTCGCATGGCTAAAAAGGCAAAAAGAAAACATACTTTCTCAGTTCGCACAATCATCCAGCCAGACGCCACCATCGATCCTTCTCCTCACTCTCCAAATAGCAATTCCATTCGAACAATATTTCCACTCGACGAATCTATGACTACGTACATACATACTCCATATGCCAAGTGAAACATAACATAGAGATCGTATCGACTGTACATCGCAGAGTATGTATCTCTTCATTAGCAACGTCCTGCATTCTCCGCGATCTTTCTCCCGATCTCAAAGTAATGTCGGCAACGTTCCGAGATTAACGTTACAGTAAGAGGCGAAGAGCAGATAAGACAATCAGTAAACTGTACAGCACAAAAGGAAAAGAGAATCGAAACGCCCACACGAGCCACTGCTCACTTATCATGTCGAGTGACCGTCAGCTGGTTCAAGTGGCCCTTCCCTCGAAAATTGATAGCAATTAAGTTGGGACCGGGAGGGAAAGCGGGGAAAAAATTGCCAGATCGGAAAACAGCCGAGCGCATGGGGTCGATGTCCGAATCGCGTTCAGATGGCTGCAAGGCAGTAATGGTAATTTGCAAAAATGGAGAAAAGGGGTACAGCGAAGAACACGCTCAATAATAACGGAGTAGACAATTTACCTATTAACTGCGAAGGTTTTTTCGTCAATTCTGCAGAATTCAATGATCACAAAGAAGGCCGATCCGAATCGAAAAGTCCAAGGAAACTAATCGAAAGGCTATTATTAAAGTAGCTTACTAGGCCTCCTGTCTGAACAAGAAAAAACACGCAGGAAAATCATCGACCGTGTGTAGGCTAATGAGATATATGGCATGCGATCTACGAATATTCGATAGAATATTCCCAGTGAAATCCGGCCATACGCGCGAATCTATCGCAGACCCTTGTGCGAAAAACGAGTTCTACCCACACGACAAAGCGAGCCGTGCCACCCCTGTTAGTGCTACGTACGAGGAGGAATTGTATTACAATGCAACGACTTGGAACGAAAAAGAGCAGTCAAAGTACCTTCTACGAAACGCCCAATGCCTACAATCTATACAACTCATTAATTAAGTACATGTGTACAATAATCAAGAATTCGCAGAAATATGTTATCTGTGGCGAAAGAATTCGTGATATGTACACATGTACTTGAAACTCTCAACATCGCTCGAATTATTATGATTTTCGCTGTTTATTCTTATTTCCTATTTTCACGCAATAAGCGGACAAATTCTGCTCCCCAAATTCTGAAACTTGGACAATTTGCATAGCTGGAAGCAGCGTGACTCGTGAGCTTGTAAACGAGACGGATTAAACTCATTGCTCTCGTTACACTGGCATTAACCTCTGAACACGTTCTTGTCGTTCACGACCGTCTCGCAGAAATAGAAACTGGACCGATTCGGATCGGCGGATGTTGTCCCCGCAGAAAATCACCTTTGTCGCGATCTTCGGAGATTCAATGAAGAATCATATGGAAATATTGTCTACTGTGAAATCAAATAGTGCGACAGATACTTATCGACTCCAGACATTCGGAACATATGTCGAAAGAAACTGCTGCCACTCTCGTTCCGTTCCCTATTTTTCAAATGCGGCAGATGTCCCGAACAATGGCTTAGAAAAGAAAAAACGTTGGAGCACCGTAGAAAGAAATTCCAGAAATCGGTCGGCAAAATAGCGAACACATGCGAGAAAAGCAACAGGCGTGGACCAACGCGCGCGTCAGCCATTCAATCGAATGCAATAATCCAGATAGAACGACTAGAAGGCAAAAAATGTAAGCGCGGAGCTGGTTGAACTTGCCGCCCGATCGAACAGACTAGAGGAGAAAGGTGATTCGCGGCCTGTCAAAACGAAAAAGAGGGAAAGGCTGGCGCGTTGGAAAAAATAGTTTGTCGAACAAACCTGGTTTTGAAACGCTGCGTGTCGTCTTGACCAGCCCACATTTTCTGCCCGAACAACAGTAATTTCTTTGCACTTTCCAATAACTCTGCGAATTCGTGCGGACACTGCACGTTTCAATGTCACAGCGCGGCGCGGCGACGCGACACACAATTCGTGCCGGTTATGCACCGACGAACACGATCTGCGACGTGTGGGTCAGTCAGCAGAGTTTTTCTCCTTGTCGCACACGGGTGCCGCAGTACGCGAGGGACAGAGGCGACAGATAGAAAAGTAGAGGGAACCTGACGCATGCTACACGAGGCGGCGCCACCTCCAAAAAGTCGTGAAACACGAAAGCAATCGTGCCGCGGCCTACACAATCGTGAAATCCACTGTCGGCAGAGCTCGACGGCGAGAACTCGTCAAGGGAGAATGAATAATCCTGGGGCACGTGTGCACAAGGCCTTAAGCCGGTTTTTCTTCAGCCGCGAACTCGAGAGACAGCCTCGAGATTCGTGCCCTGAGGCACGGCTCACGGACTCGGCAACAATTTCCTTCTGTCTGATTAGCGACATTTACCATTTGATGCCAGGTGCTCTAATGCATTAAACACGGTAGCAAATGTAACAAAATTCACATACATCGATCATAGCAAAGCATTTCTTCCAGCCAGTTTCTATTACCACCTATAGCACGATCTACACACTGGAAAAAGTGGCACGTAATTGTAGTGAAAATACGAAAGGAGTCGAGAGTAGCGGAAGGGGGAGGACGGACGCCAAAGGGTGGACAGAATATTGTAGCTATAGAATTACGAAGCTTTCAGCACGAATGTGTACGCCCTTATGCGGCACGCTAAGGGATATTGGATGAATCAACCTCGAACAGCGTGACTCTTATTCCAGAAGTGTGCACATTACACGCGAGTGTTTCGAGAAAATATTCACTGTTGAAAAAAAATATGTACTATTCAGGCGTGTGCTTCTCATGCCGTAATTTCATTGAAGAAAGAGCACTGAATAAAGTTTCCATTCTTTGGGAAATATGGGAAAGAGATGAACATTTTGTAGTTTTCTGCCCTTACCGTAACGGATATCCGGTAATTTTAATACCACAAGAATTGTTTTGAAATTACATTATAGTCAGCGGTGCACAATGATGTGAATATAATATGTACATATAATGGGTAATAAGTTTTAGAAATTTCAAACCGTAAAATGGTACAGCTAGCGCTATCTATTGCCACACCCTCGCTCTTATGGCTACGTCTTAATCCAGGTATTATCGACTGCAGCAATTATCGGGTGCAACAATTCAAAATCCAATATATCGCATCACATTTGCAAATTATTTAAAGCAATTTCACATAAGTAATTAATTGATATTTATATGTGCAAACCTCTCGAGATATGGTTAAATGTTAAATGCTAGCCTCCTCCCTAACAACAAGTAACATATACATACATATAATGTGGTAGTTGCAATTGCAAATCATCCTATTCGCGATATGAATAATTTCTTAGCCTAATCAAAATGTTAAACTTCGCACATTTCGATCTGCCGAAATACATAGAAGCAATGCAAAAAACGTTCTTGGACTGTCGTCCTCCGGGCTGCGTCCGGTTATGACCGGTTCAAACTGACACACCACGTATAACGAAAAAGTCAGTAACCAAAAAGACGCCAATCATTTAAACCACCTAGTGTTTCATCAAATTAATACATATTTCCATTTTCTGCAAGCATTATTTCTGCAAATAAATGTATAATAAAAACAAAATCAACGGCCAATAAAATTCGCTGTTAGATGATGGAAATTTGTATTAATGTATAATAGTCAGTACGTTCGATAAATATATTTTCTTTGCTAAGGATTCTGTTCTTTTTTCCTTCTCTGCTCGTTGAGAGAAATAAAAGATGCACCGCTAGCAAATGGGTAACAAAAGGCCCGTCGGGTAGTACGATATTTCTGCAGATAATAGCTATGAGTTTTCCACTTACTTGCTAGAATTCTTCTTTACTTCGCCAAATCCCTGAAAGGTACCTGTGGATGTCATCTTCTTCTAAAATTTGCCAACGAGGAAACGGATATTTTTGCAATAACCGACACACACTTTTTGCCGAGCACGAGAGAACCTAAACACGAGTCTCTTCTACCGAACTCTTCGATCGTTTCCGGATTGAGTCGGAACAGCTCGAGCGCGGCTCAGGATATACAGGGTGTACCCCGCTAAGGTTGCAAATATTTTAAAGGGTGATTGCTGAGGCGATTCTAAATAACTTTTTTCTTCTGCCAAAATGTTGGTTAAGGCCCGGTTTTGAATTATTAACGAAAAACACTGACCAATCGGAGCACACGTACGGCGCGCGCTCAGCCGAGAGGAGATTGCGGTACGCTCAATCACGGACTTGACACTGTCGCGGCTGTTCCGATATCTTCCGGAAACGATCGAAGAATTCGGCGCGATTTATAAATGATATACAAAAATGTCCGTAATTTTCACATTTTGGTTAAAAAAAAAAAAAGAGATAATGCAATCGTACATATTAGTATTTATTTTTGCGTGTGCGTTGTTTTTTTTTTTTTTTTCTACATAAATAGTACAACAGATCCTAAAATTTCTGTATATACGATACGCGTTTCTATATTCACAATAAAAGAAAAATAGTGCGACTTAAAGATACTTTTGTATAGTCCAAATAAAATGTATAAATTCATCAAACATAAATCATACAATATGTATATGAACATAGTAACGCTATTAAATTTTCTGTTTACGAATATTTGAAAAAGAAGGATAAACGTATACATTACTTTTTTGTCTTTTTCTGTTGTTGTTCCTTTTTGTTTATTGTTTTTTGTTTTTTACTAAGGTAGCGAGCTGCTAATGTTTAGTTACGCAATTTCCACGACTAACGTACACAATTTTATATGATGAAAGTAGTCGGTTAAAAGAATTACGAAACAGTAAACTAATGCGATTACTCCTTTACAGCGACATACTTTTACTAATTTAGAATGCTGTTTTGCGCTCTCGGTATTCGATTAGTCTCCGATTATTGTACTACTTCTACCGACTTTGTCGACTTGGAAGACTTTGATTTACTTTGATCCATTTTATGGCAATGCTTCGCAATCGCTTTCGAGCCTCTTCTTGCGTTTCGCTTTTTAAGCAACATCTTTGAAGATGACTTTGTATCGTCGGGTACATAGGTAGACGGCTCTCCAATTTCCGGTCGCCCTTTGTGGATTTTCATGGAGACAATTTTTAATCTCTTCGCACCATGTTTCACGATTGCTGTTTCTTCGGAAGACAACGCCGTTTTGCGGAACTTGTTCGATGCAGTTAATTTTTTACTCGCGTACTGAACATTCCTTGTCTGTGGCTCTGAAGAATTTCTCACACCGCCAATACGAGGATTTTTTAAACGACTCCATGATGTTTTCAGAAATGGCTTGATAATATTTTTCGCTCCAGCCCCTGGAGCTTTCGAATTGTTCTCGATATTATCGCTATTATTCTTAAGGGATCTACGATTTACCGTTTGCCAAGGCTTTTTATTATTTTTCATTCGTTTCACCCCTGTGTAAAGAGACGAGGAGCGTCGGATAATGCATGGCTTTTTTACGAGATTCGTTTCACTCTTTAACGAGTCCTTTGACCCGATCGAAGAGTCGCTTATCTGAGAGTCGAGTTCTTGGAAATGTTCAGAATCTGGGAGTACAATGTTATTATCGTCCTGCGAATAAAAACGCAAGTAAGAAAGTAAAATACAGAATATCGTGCGTCGTGCGGTAGACCTTTTTGTGAGAGAGAGATTGATAATATTTCCTACAATATTTTCTTCAGACTTTTGAAGATTAAAGAGTATAATATAGAAGTAGGAAATTTTCTTGGACCCCGAATGGTACATTCACGTCACAGAGAAATATTTAGTAACTTTGACGAACCACAGAGTTTATTCGACATGTTTATAATGTATTAGACACACCTCAGTTTTAATACGATTATCGGGCACCAAGGATTAAAGGGAATAAAATAAAAATAAGGGAAAATAAATTGTTGCGAAAAAGAAAAAACATTGTAGATTTATTAAAACAATGGGACAGATGTTTGTATTCATGTGTGCGTACACATACGTGTGGAATTGGGTACATAAGTAAAACTTGCATACACGAATTTATATGTATACATACATAACAACATTCCTTCCAACAATTACCAACACTTGTATTTGAATAATGAGAAGCATGATGATAAATATTGGCTGGGTTTGCGTAAGTTCTCTCATGCTCCTCGTGCAAAAGAAAACCACGATATTTATTTCCCCCTTGAACGGCAGAGTCTAACACACATTCATACTCATTTCCGCAGTAGTAGACACATGTACTTCCTGCTCTTTTTTTAAATTGTGAAAACACTGTACCACAGGCAATTTAACGGAAACTCTTTTTGTTAATTTCAAGGTGAAAATTGAATTCTCAGAGTTTGCGAATCTCTTGTAAGAGGGTTCCATCAGTTTGGAGATTTATGGCTCGATCGTCTATAAACGGCTACGTTTCTCGTTTCTCTAAAGAAGTAGACACTGATTACACACGCGTATACTTTTCCGCTACCATTCGCAACCGTGAAACAAGTGCGATATATGGTACTACGTTAAGTGCACTTATCTGTTATTGTCACCAGAAGCATAGTGCGTCAAAAATGATCTAAAGAAAATAAGCAAAAGGATTTAATATGTCCTTGGTAAAGAGAGAAGCATTAGCATAGAGTACTTTATACTCTATTAATACGTGGTCTTGTCACAAGAGGATAAAAAAAAAAAAAAAGAAACATTATGAAAACACAATGAAGCAATAAAAGTCGTGTTTGGATTCATTAGGTTTCCAACGCAATCTTCGAGTCTCGAGAATTGTGTTCTATACACACTTTGTAATCACGATTCAATTATACATATAAAATAAATCTATAAAGAAGTATAGGCAAAAACAGTTTTTGTATAAACCTTTATATAAAATGTATAGGCAGTAGTTATTGTCGTGCATACACAAATTAGATGGAAGACCCATTAGCTGAGCGTAATAAAAATATAACAAGATCTACCTAGTAGTGGGATATTTGTCAAAGTATTGCATGTCCGGTACATTGTCATAAAATGTACATTGTAATTTGTCATTTACAATATTACGCGTCTAACAAAGCTGATGAGATAAGAATAGATTTACTATTCCTCCGTATGATAATCAATCGATACATTCGAGTCGTTAAATTTAAATAATATACAATTTGTATGCATAGAAAATCTCTCTCCCACATATTTCATTTTGACCAGCAGCATTATCGCACGGTTTATTATCAGGCACTGATGTGCCTTGGTATATTAATACGTGAAAGCACAGCGAGTTAATGGCGTCGCCACATTAAGAAAGTACGCATTGCCTTATGTTAACGGGCGAAAATTCACTCTCGTTATTTACATCAAAATTTACCTTATGAAGAGATTTGCCGTTCGGCGAGGACAGATTGTTCAGGTATGCTAACTTTAGGTAAGACTTTACGCCTCTTAACGATCTGTATTGGCTATTCGGTAGTCGACTGTTTGGATTATTATTCGACAGGTCAAGAATAGATGGACCTAAAGCAGCACCAACCTGTAAAATACAGTGTCGTAGAGAATACATTGTCTTTTCTGTTTTAGCGAAGAAAGAAATTTCAAAGAGATAAATAGTTCACCGCTTCGAAAACGCCTGGAGTATACTTTGGTGGGACGAACATATGCGTCATAGTTTTGTTCACACCGTCGCGAACCCTTGCAGGTAACGTGTTCACCAATCGTCCAGAATTGTAATTACACTCGAGCGTGTAACTACGTATCAGTCCAGTTAGTTTATATACAGCTACGCGACCAGATCCTTCCCTCGACATACCGTCCCTTTTATCTCTGCGAAATGAAATTCTTCAGGTGTGACAAGGTAATTAAAGATCGATGTATTTGAATTTCTATTGATCGATGTAAAACCTACATAATATACATATTTCTTTCCGTGAAATTGCACGAGGTAAAATGAAAATTTGGATTGTTGATCGACATCAGCTTCGGTAGAAGCATGCACGTTATGGTGTCTTCTAGATTGTCGAAATAATTGCCGTACATGAAGACACCTTTCTTCGACGCATGACCATGAAGATCAATGTACAGATACAATCCAGAATCCTCTTTTGGCAACCGTCCTATGCCAACAGCTGTATAAGTCTTTTTGTCAGATTTAACTTCAACAGTGTCATTCATCTCTTCGGCTTTAACACACTGGCCTTCTCCACCACCTTCGCATAACGTAAACAATTAGCCAATGAAAGAATGTCACCGATGATCACCGTTGCATAATTGAATTTGTAAATATGCATCATACCCTGAGGCATCTCATCCAAATTGATTTTCGGTAATACGGATTCCTGAAAAATGTCCGTTTGATCTTTACCTTTCTCATCTAAGCTCATAAGTGTTACCTATTCGTTAAAATAAGTGGTTACTATCGAACTATAATCTACGAAATTGTAATAATTATCAGTTGGACGGGAGTTAGTGTGGGTGTTGGTTCTTCCATGGAATAAAGGTTGATGACATTGTAGAAAAGAATTATTCGTTTAATTACTTGCTGCAGTAATCTCGTTGTCGTGTCGCGCACTACGTCTGTGATCGCGCAAGGTGGTTCAGTATTTTCACCGTTTCCTAAACACACCCCTCGGATCTCCCCGTGATCTTTTGGCAACTGGTACGAGTGATGGTAATACCTGAATAATAATATTTTTCATACCTTTTTCTATTTGAAACATTGAAATATTCAGAGGACAATTCTTGCATACCTTATCAGACTCCTTGCAGCGTATATTGTTGGATGATCCTTTAAAGATGGATCGAGATAGACCCTATTGAGATTTATTCCTTTAGTATCCATTCGATAGTGGCCCTTGGCTACTCCATCAGGATTGAGCATTGGTATCAACTTGAAAACGTACAAACGACGTAAATTAATTGCTATTTGGTCTTCCCGATTCGTGAGAAAATTAAGGAAACCATTAAAAACAAAACTCGATGGTGTTTCTCCAGGATGGACCCTCGCGCTAACAAAAATCACCTAAAAATGAAAGAATACTTTAGTTTATGAAAAACAAAAAGAAAGAAAAAAGAAAAAGAAGAAGAGAACTGTCAAGTCTCGTACCTTTTTGTCCCAAAATTTAAATGGTCTTTCCTCGTTCTTTTCAGGAAACATATTATTCAGTCTGTCTTCTCTCTCCGTCGATATGTTATGAAACGAACTAATCGTCAATAAATCCATCCTTCGTCCCTCCAATGATTTGATTGCGCATTCTCTGTGATAATAAACATCATCCACAGATGTTACAGTCCTCTTTGCTAGTTTCACTTGGATTTTTTTCAAATAATTTTGTAGGTCGGTATAAGAGAAAGGATAAGTGAACGCAAAGTATGTTATAGCTTTTAGATTTTCAGGAGTCGTAAATGTAAATGTTAATGTAAAGTCGCTTCCTTTCTGATCCAGCTAAAACGATATAATTTTGTAGTAGGTCTTGGGCAATATACGCCGATCCTCTTGCTGATTGGTACATGGAGCAAGCATCTACCAGCAGGAAAAGGACTCTGCAGAAAATAATCATAACTAAAATCTAAAAGGTTAACTCACAGTATATGTTGGTTTATCGCGAATCCGCTCCCAATGCATATGACCAGGTATAATCTTAAAAACTGGACACATTCCTTGGCTGAACATTTTAACTTGCTTGTTCAAGTTCACTATGTTAAATTTGACGCAGACTCCTGGAGCAATTGCTTTAACGCCAAAATAGAACCACGTTCTGTTGTTGTTCTGGAATTCTGTGCCATGGCAGTCGTGCTTTGTCCATAGATTGAACTCGTAATCCGGAGTGTCATCCGAATACGTACTTTTACACGACTTATTCTCCGTTTCGTATATGTCTATAGATGAAGTATGCAATTATTAATCGTGCGAAAGAAAAATGTTTTGGAAGGAATGTAGGTTGACGCAAGATAAGAAGACTCACCCTTTTCAGACGGGTCTGGGACCTTCACCGCCTCGACTCTGGCTAAATTGGCTGAATCAAAAGTATTGTAAAATGCAAAACCTTTGCATGTGATGTCGCCCTGATTTTCCATAATGTGTCAAAAGGTTATATTTAGCTTCTCTGCAAAATACTTTTATCAATTGCTTTACACGCGGGTGTTACGGCATGATAGCTTTTTCGTTAGCATAACAAATTTCGTATTGCTCAAATCCTCACTTTCTCTAATATTCAGGGCAATTTTCCTCGGTGGCGGCGTTTACGTTCATATTAAAAAATTCATGTTTGACAGGTAGCTTGAAATCGTCCACGATTTCCAGTTTAGTCCGAGCTTTATATAACGAAATAACGCTTACACCTTGTAATCGAGATAAGCACCTTTTTTCTTTTACATTTATTATCGTTCAAATAATGGGCGATATCTTATGTTTAAGCAATATTTCCACCAATAACATTGTCATACTTAACGCGGCGAACATGTTTACGACTTTATCCAGAGCTTTCCGTGAACACGCACGTCAATCACTATTCTTTTTGACGGAACGATGCTTATCACTGAACTTGTCGATTACTTTCTTTCGCAAACGCTTCTCACTGTTTTTTTTTTTTGTTTTTTGTTTTATAGGATATAGCAATAGGAATTGTATTTTTCTGTTAATGCACAAATAAAGCTACTAATTCTTTTAGAAATGTTATTTTACTATAAAAGCAAATTCGACCTGGCCTTATTCTGTGTTATGCAACTCCACTTTTTAATATTTTTTGTCTCTAATATCTTTTGTGTATATACACACACACACAAGCGCGCGCACACACACACATGTATATGTATAGGGTATACCTGAGTCAAGAAAATGATCGGAGAAATGACAGGAGAAGAATTATTACTTGGTTGATTAAAAAGTAACCAGTTTAATTGAATAACACTCTGTTTACCACGAACTGTGTCAGTCGGCAAATATATAGGTGCATATTCTATTAACAATTATAGTACGCTTCGCATAATTTGGCACAATACTCCGATTATTTAGTACGTATTGCTCCCCTAGTGCTGTTGAATTTGGAGGCGCGAACAGAAGTGGCCAATGATCGAAGTGTATCGAGTGTACCTTTCGTGCGAACAACAATTTGCATGGTAAAAAATCTGTTTTCACAATGAACTGCTTGCTACATTTAATCGCGCGAAATGAGCACGGTAATATTTGTCAATGCAAATGAAAAAAAAGTGAAAAGCATTAGAGGCGCGCTATCTAAATGATCGATAGGCGGCCCTATCGACAGGTAGCGCGCTCTACCTCCCACGTAGGCAGTGTGAATAAGGCCTGCATATTCCAAGAATGTCAGTGATTCGTCTACTTCTGCGACATTAAGAACATTGTTAATCTTTGAAAATCATAAATATATCGGAAGAATTAGAAGAGCAGAATTGGAAAATAATAATTGTAAGGATAATTCGTTGACTCATAGTTGACGAATGACATACTACGCGAGTCGAAGCACTTGCTCTCGAACGTTGCAATGATTTATCATCACTAATTCTCCGCGATCGTTCTCACAACTGTTTTTCGTGCGGCCGAGTTGAGAGAAGCACGATTTTTCTATCGCATCGCGATCGTGTTGAATTGTAGCGTGCTGCGGGGTTAACGGTAGCGAGTAGACGCGCGCCTACTGTCGATGGCTCGCCGTCCAGTGTTGGACAGTGTTACGCACACACGTAGAAACCGATCGTACCCACACCCGTGCGAAATCTGATATTATAAGAGGCAGGAGCACGCTGCCGTTTGGCTCAGACCGTGCTTTGCAGTAGCGGAGAGCATTTCGGAGCTGATCGGCGTGATATTGTGCCTGCCTTTTACATCCAATCTTTCACCAACTTACGTGGCGTGTACTTGAGCAACATGTGCGGTAAGTAGAGGATACTTTCTGCTCTACATTTCTCGTTCAACTCCATTTTCCATACGGTTCGTTGCCACGGATGGTTCGGGGAATGATGACAATGAGGAAAGTAAACATCTGTCATCGCGATAATAGAAGCCCGGTTGACAGGTGGTCCGAGGTATCGCTCCATTGCGATGTAATGAACGGTACGGACCACCGGCGCACATCGCGCTACCAGATTCAACATCTGGCACGTCTAATTTCCGCTTTTGTTAATCCAAACATCTTTCTGGAGGTGTATAATGGGTATTTAAAGTGAGCGTTCGTTAATAATTATGGCTTGTTAAGATGTTTGCGCCGTTCGCATGTTGATTCGACGAGACGAACGCTTGTCCGGGTATGAAATATTTCGCGCGTCTCGCAGCTGCCGTTTGCGGAAGAGCAGAGAGCTCGATAAACGGGGAGCGTAATCTTATCCCGGAATTCGTATACTGTTAGTTGGGACAAACTTTTTCCCACAGGATGTAACTGTTCGGATGGATTATATTTTAATTAGGATCTTCCGTGGCCATCGAGCGGAAGTAATATTTACGCCATGCGTTAGCGAACTTTGATCGATAGGTAAAATATATTGTCTGATTTACAGTAATGCAATCATATACTTCCCAATCCTACATCGCAAGGCCGCGATCCAAAATCTTGTTTCCGATAAGAGAAAGTGGGTGGACCGACAACGTAATTCTTCTTTCTAAAACGTCCAACTACTGGACAGAAATTGGGCTAACCATATAAATGATGCAGCAGGGACTCGTTAATTTTGAATTCGCTACATAATTCAGTATATGTAGCGGATAAATGAACAAAACTCATTTATAAAGGATATGGATGGTTGTACGAGTGAAGAAACACGTACGCATGAATTTCAGTGGGCCCTGATAAGCATTAGCAGAGCGTTCGTTGCATTGGCATTCACACCTCGACGCGACGGTAGAAATGAACGGTTTACCTTTTTCACATGTGATAACCTTGTGAATATCAATGTTTAATTTCCTTTTCTCCACATGCGATGAGAGCACGTATAAAAAAAAAAAAAAAAGAAAAGAGAAAGGAAAAGAGAAGAAAAAGCAGAGTTCCGTTTCTACGAGACTATACGTTGAAATCGAAGATCTATGAAAGATGGTTGAAAGGCAAAAATTTACTTTCCCTGTGGATATTAGGAAATCACTGCTTGCCACACGTCGGCCCACTTTTTCGCGATCATACAATATGTTTTCGCCTGGTAAATTGACATTTCCCAGAGATAGATGCCGCATCGAAAATTCGTCACGAGGTCTGCTATCCGTTGCAGACGGATGAAAAGTCATGACAGGCGAGATTGTGAAAGATTTTTACGTCACTCTTCTACTATTTAGTATTTGAATCGGTCCTAGAGCGGCGGAAGTCTTTCGCTAGATATACGATTCGAAGAAGGGGAAAATGCCCTTTCTGATCGTACTTTCTACACTCGTCTACTTTCAATCGGGTCTTGCGTTTCATGGATATTGTAAGCACGTATGTACGCAATTTCCATTTTTCTTTAGAACGGTGGATCGTATCGGTCGCCGACCTCCGGCGTTTACTTTGTTGCGTTTATTGTCCCTAAGAACTAGTTTAGGTAATTAGCATATTCTTGCACGCGGATATCTGTACAGGCCAATATGTAGTTGAAATGTAGAGATAGATTGAAAATTGGTGGGCGGAAAGAAATAATCTTGACGATGGATTTCCTCCGAAAGACTGTGATAATAATGATCATGACATGAGAAAAAGATTCTTCCGTCTAGTTTGTCGATGATACGCTGCGATCTTGTCAGCGGGTGAAAGTTCCTTCGCGGCGAACCTACATACGTACGTATGTACAATAACGCGATAGGGTGCAGCTTTTTAGGGGACAGCTACATATGTGACATTTAGACGTGGACACGCATTCGCATCTCCCTTTCTCCGGAGACACCAGTTTACCTTTACCTTCCTCACGAAATTGAAACGCGTGGCCTCGCGCTATCCAACGAGCAGAACCTGATCGTTGTTTACGTCCGAGGAATTCCAAGAGCAGAATTTTGTCCAGTTGACGGCGAAAATAAAGCCGGTCTCAGTCCTCCGCGCCACGAATTCCTCTGGGGCCTCCTTAGATACGTTCGTTTCCCTTTCACTTTTGTTATCTGAACTTTTTCTTTCGACTCCGACCTAGGCTAGACTCTCTTGAAGCAATATGTAATCGCATTTGAGTTTTTCTATGCTTTTAGCTCGATGACGAAGAATCTTGCTTTTCTACCGTCGTGGGCGATGGAGAACAGTTAACGTACAGTAGAAGTGGTGGAATTTTCACGCCCCAACGAAAGCAATCTTTTTGCCCAAGGTATAATGAGGAAGGAGAAAATTCCAGATCTATGGAAATCGTAAAGGGTCGCATTAGAATCGCTTCCATGTCCTGTACCGTGACCAAATGCTTCTGCCGCCGATTTCCTGACTGCCTAGGTTTTTCTGCCAGTAGGTCGCTTCTATGTGTTAGTAGGACGCTTTGATTGATTCCTCCGGTGTTGAATCAACACACCCCCCCCCCCCGTAAAAAAATGAAAGTTTCCTTCAAACAAAAGTGCGAGAATGCTCGTTAGACTAATCCGAGGTGTCCAGCCTAGGCACCTTAAAATAGGAAACATCGCAACAACTTCTGTTCGCCAGTGGCGAATTCAATGATCTTTCCTTCTCTACTTAGTTAGCGAGAGACTTTCGTAACGCATTATAGTTTCTATTGTAACCGTTTCAAGCAACAGGGATGAAATGTCTAGAGATTAAATAGATACGCGAGATTAAGCTTATCGAATG
The DNA here is from genome assembly GCA_023838395.1 of Holcopasites calliopsidis. Lineage (NCBI taxonomy): Eukaryota > Metazoa > Arthropoda > Insecta > Hymenoptera > Apidae > Holcopasites > Holcopasites calliopsidis. The sequence continues at coordinate 1,167,656 of JALHAQ010000037.1, read as the reverse complement.
CTATTTTTCTGCCAGCTGCTCTACGAGGGATTATTCTCCCTCCCGGGGATTGTGTGTGTTTTTCATTTTAGCTTTTGCTTGCAGAAGGTACGTTTGGATATCAGAAAATTCGCTTATCGACAATTATTACTGCAGAGAAGCAATCTAATCGTGAAACACGATTGCCCGATCGTTTGTCTATTGACGTGTGGAAATCGAATTACATTTACGCGTCGATGCGGCATAGGCACGCGAGTGTACATACATATGTATCACTGTGCGCAAGGTATTACACCGGTGATTTCTTTCGCATCGCCTTCGTTTTATCGCGTACCTGTGGCTCATGATGGGTGGTAGGTTCTCTACGGAATTTCATCAGTCAATGATCCTTGGTGCACTTTTCCACTCGAATTTCGTGTAATTGGAACAATTTGCTGGTTGACGATTATTAAGTGAGCAGGATTGAAATGAAAGAGAGTTGCGTGGAGTAAGACTGAATGATTCAATTTTTCGTTCATTGAGGTCTAATGTGTCGAAAATGTGATGACTGGCAGTAGATGGGATTGAAAAATTCAGACACACCGCGCAGAGTGGTTAACAAATTGTTTATCCAAGTATGTAGTAGTAGTAGTAGTAGTAGTAGACCAAGCAAAAAGTGCAGGGTGTAATTTAATAATTATCAGCTCCGTACTTTTATTGGATTTCATTTCCTTGTACTTTGACGTGTCTGCAATTTAACATGTCGAGAGAATTGTTTACTTTCCCGTAAAAATTGATTAGCAAGTTGAATATATGTGTCTACTAATTCCTTTCTAAGCCGAGGACAACGTCACTGTTTAAAAGGCGATACATGTTGAATTGCTTGGTCGCGGGACCACCGATGGAATTGCATATTGAACGATCGAATCGCGGATTATGTGTCCATTTACTTGGCGTCGTAAAATGTCAAGTGTTGCAACGATATTCGATGGGAATTGTTCTAATATACATGGTACAATGGTTAAACGAATATATTTTGCGTTGCGAAGAAAAGCACGAAGGGGCTAATACTACGTACAGTGGCATTCACCTACGCATTCACCTATGCATTACGAATTACATGCATATCTGCCTGCTTCTCTCTCTCTCTCTCTCTCTCTCTCTCTCTCTCTCTCTCTCTCTCTCTCTCTCTTTCTGCTTGTGTAAGTTTCTTCACGGGCTGTGACTTTTCTCGAGGTGTATAATATCATTTCTTGCTCGTATCGCAATGGAAGATATGTATAGAAAAGGTGCATTGAACATAGAAAAGAGGAGGGTGCCGACAAGGTTGAAAGAGTAGTAGGTCCGGCGAGTGAAATGAAATCGTTTCCGCATTTTATCGACACGTCGCGACGTCGGCCTTCAATTTATGAAAAAAGGCAGAAAGGAGTGTGTGTATCGCTTATTCTGTTTCTCATTGCCTTGGAAAGTGCTTGGCAGGGAGAAACTAAACGGAGAGAGTGATTATGTTACCCGATCGTTGAATCCATATTCCACAATATAAGATTGAGAATAGATTACCAAGATGATGGTACGTGATCGATCGAAGAAATATGAAATTTGCACACACAACTCTTTTATGTGAATGCTTGGAAGATTTTTTCTTTCATAAGATATTATGTCTCTTTCGCTCAGGAATCTTTGCGTATCTGAATTACCTGACGCCAAAGAGCAGAAGGGAGATTCTCGAGCTGCTCGTTGGAGGATTAAAGCGATTGGAATATCGTGGATACGATTCGGCTGGTGAGTGTGAATCATTGTCGAATATGTGTTGCGATAAGCAAGGAGGCCGCGTTTTAAAATCGACCTCTTTCCTTTTCGCCGTAGAAAGAAGATATATTGTCATGTGCGAAATGTTTCTTTCGTTCCAGGCGTTGCCCTTGATAGCGCCGATGGCAAGGATATTTCGATGATTAAAAAGCAGGGGAAGGTGAAGGCCCTGGAAGAAGAAATCTTTTACCGTACGTTTACCAACGATTCTTTCACCTTCGTGTATGAAAAAGAATTGTTTACAGTAAATACGGTTATTGCGATTTTTCCAGGCACCAATATCGATTTCGAATCCAAGACCTACAGCCACGTGGGTATCGCTCACACCCGCTGGGCCACTCATGGTGTCCCATCGGAAGTGAATGCGCACCCCCAGAGATCGGACGGCGACCACGCGTTCGTTGTAGTGCACAATGGTAAGAAATATCCGTAGGAATTAGTCGACATTGTTTCTCGGGGCACAATTTACAGAAATTCTTCCCATAATGTGACAATCTGTGAATAGGTATCGTGACGAATTACAAGGAGGTGAAGACGTTGCTTCAGCAACGCGGATACAGCTTCGAGAGTGAAACCGATACGGAAGTAATCGCGAAACTCATCCACCATCTCTGGGTGCAGCATCCGGGTTACTCGTTCCGTGAGCTGGTCGAGCAGGTTGTTCAACAATTGGTGAGTCTTATTTTCGCCAGCAAGCATTAATAACAAGGGGAAAATGTACGTTGAAAAACATGTGATAGATTAACAGAGCGGGCCGATAGCAATGATCTTACTAGAATAATTCGAATTAGAATATCAGCAAATTTTGTGACATATTCAATATTTCAGGAGGGAGCTTTCGCTCTGTGCTTCAAGAGCAAATATTTCCCAGGCGAATGCGTGGCGACCAGGCGAGGTTCACCCCTTCTGGTTGGTATCAAAACGAAAACGAGGCTGGCCACCGATCATGTACCGATTCTCTACGGGAAAGGTAAGCCCACGACTTTATCCAAACACTTGAAGCGATTTCAAAGCGATTTCGAAGCGATCTCAAAGTGTCTTTAAAGCGATTTTCATAGGAAACAGATCGCAAGGCTATACATATTTTTGGACGGTCGATTTTCGTACCGCCCTCACGATCGGAAATTCAAAAGATGTTTTTATACATACATAGAAGAAAGGCGATATGGTGTTCATTTTCATTTAACTTGACATCAAAGTGTAGTAGTACCTCCCTCCTCTCTTTCTCTTTTCGCAACGAGGTTGGTACATGGTAACATCGAAATAAAAAGTATTCTGACAATAATGATAATCGCATGTTATCCTAATAAATAAATCAACATTCTTCGTTAAAGCAATTAACGTTTAGTCTCGAAACAACACGCACGCTAAAAGTCGTCGTCATCATTACATCATCGTCATCTCCCTTTTTGTGTTTCTCCTATAAGTGTTCTTCTTTTATCGCGAGCGCAGATTTATGTTGAACGATTATGTAGAAAGTATCGTGATTAACAAGTAGAGGGGAGACTACTTACTAATGCCAGTGCATCTTGTGCAACGCCAGACATACATACTTTCCAAATGGAATAGTCTTGTATCTGCTTGAATAGAGATACCGAGGTTTTCTTACGTTTCAAAAGTACACGTTCTCAAAATCGTTTCGAGAAAATGAAATTGGTCTAATCAATCTTTTAGTAAATGGGATATGCATATTTCGGTGAAATTATGTACCTGTTTACTAAATTATAGGAACAATTGTAGTAGACAGTTTTTTTTAGCGACACGCACATGCTTGAAACAGTAATTGATGTTTTTCAAATATTTCACATTATCTTATAGTATAAATAGCCGTGAGTAAGTGGCTCGTTTTTCGTTCGTGAAATCTATCTTTGAATGGGGATAATCCGAGTCTTGCTGCATCCAATTTTCTGCTACTATACGTCGTATAGCATGTTGTTTTGTACAGTAGTGCCATTTACATACTTGTTTATTTAAGTTGATATCTGTTTCTTTATAAACATGTTGCATGGACACACCTCGCTCGGTGATTAAGTTTTATATGGATACTACATGATGTTTCTTTTGCATGAACACCAATGGTTATGTTCTACAACTTTTCGTCTCTCAACAGATGATTCTCCACGTGTAAATAAAGGTATAATATATGTACACTACCCGACACTTTACCTATTTTTGCCTTCCTCTCAACATTGGATCTTTCGTTTGACGTTTTTCCAATGAAACTATCTCATCTATTTGCATACATGTTGTTATATTCAGGTTCTAATATACGTGAATAATTGTTTAATATATAATATCTTTCTACCTAGCTGTTACCTAGGAAAGAAGGGGGTCCAGTGTTTGAGAAATGCATGCCAACTAATTCTGCTTTTCATTTCTCTTCTGTGTTTCGCGTAATTTTTTCTCTCTTTTTCCTAACAAAATAATAATTCCACTTGTTCATCGCATTCGATCTGTCCAACACTATTCGTAGACATCGGATCATTATGCAAATGTATACTTTTGAGAATGTAGTAAAGAAAGATGTTATAAAAGGCATCATAATTTGGATATACATACATATATGTATACAGATTATGTACATCAGATTGTGTGCAATCTGTCTGTATCTTTAAATGTTCTATTAATGCATAAAAATCCGTAGTCTAATTATTACACAATTACAGGATAAGAATAACTTGAGGATCGGCAAAATCATTATTATACAAAGTATGAAGGGAAAAAAGTTAGGGAAGGAGCTTACGCATTCGTAGCCCTGTGATTACACACACGTTCCACACCAAGCACGCAAATTTGTCGTGCAAGTTATTCACATAGAACCACTAGTTCCACCATGTATGTACTCCTCTTTTTCCACGACCATCACCCCCCGCCCCGCCCCATTCATCGTTATGTTTTATATTGCTATTGTTACTGCGTTTTGCTAATTATTTTGTTCTCTTTCTCGTCTCTCCCCCGCATCGAACTTTTGAGCAGAAGGTGAAGCGCCCACTCAAGGTAATACTTTACATTCATACAAGTCTCTATTCTTCCGCTTGTAAATCAAACGCATCCATAAGTCACGCTTTAACACGCAGCCATCACGTTTGTATTTACACACGAATCGCTTGGATCGGATCGCAACACGTTACATTGTGGTGTTTAAGGTAAAGGCACATTTTTCTCTATGTAGAATGCATTTCTCTTTCAGTCTCGGAAGCACAGGTTGACGGAGGGACAAGATACATTCTCTAACACTAAATAGAAATAAAAAGAACTTCTTCCTTAACAGATCTTGAGACAGGCTGATATTTACTTAGGAGGTGTCCTGCAGCTTTCTCTTTAAAGCCATCGCCACATTGGGCATTATTTAATGCCAGACACGCATTTCAATGAAAATATACATATAACTTATTAACAATCGTAATCGCTTTTCTCTTCCAATGGCCAAGATCATAGCGCGACACGCTCTTACTGTCGTTGTTACTGGCTGTTTCCCGTTAATCTGGGATACACTCGACAATCGGTTAGTAGGCCACTGTTAACTGATTCTCGACTAATTTGGTGTGGGGCTTGCAAAAATTAAAAAAAGAAAGAAGAAGAAAAATGGCACGATGCAAATGGTTATACATATGTATATCACTGATATTTATTTTCGCACCAATCATCATCATTATTATTGCATCGTACTATTTTTCAACGTATCAGCCACCATACGCCTCTTGATCCAAAAAGGTTCTAATGTTTCGTACATAAGTCTCTGGAGTGTCTTACATTTTATTTGAATTCCGTATGATACGACCGATGAATGAATCAATACAACGTGTATCATATTGAATTGGAGAATCTGTAACCTGTACACACACACACACACACACACACACACACACACACACGTATATGGAAAAGTTAAAGAATGAATTTTGAATAGATCACCGACCCCACGGACGCAACACCGAGCTACCGGTGATGCCTCGCAGCGAGAGCACATCCGAGTTTCAACCCCTGGAGGACAAGGAAGTCGAGTACTTTTTTGCGTCTGACGCTAGCGCTGTTATCGAGCACACAAACCGTGTGATATTTCTCGAAGTAAACACATTTCTTGCTCATCAATTAGTATACGTGTAGGAAATGCGATTCCCTTGAACCATATTCATAATAGAAATGTTCTACTTTGTTGAAACGCTAGGATGACGATGTTGCTGCTGTTAAAGAGGGTGCACTCAGTATTCACCGACTTCGTCGGTGCATGGACGATCCCCATGCGAGAGAGATTACCACCTTGAAGATGGAGATACAGCAAATCATGAAGGGGAACTACGAGTATTTCATGCAGAAGGAAATCTTCGAGCAACCGGAATCCGTGGTGAACACTATGCGAGGACGTTTGAATTTCCAGGACAATTCTGTTACGTTGGGCGGTATCAAGGTAAGAGTTGGCTGGCGATAGTTGATTCCTCTACAATCTTGTTTTACCTTGTTAGTGGCAACAAATGAAATCAATCTTCTCGCCAGGATTACATTCCAGAGATTAAGAGGTGTAGACGTTTGATGCTAATCGGCTGTGGAACTAGCTACCATTCCGCGATCGCTACCAGACAACTCCTCGAGGAATTAACCGAGTTACCAGTCATGGTCGAGCTGGCTTCAGATTTCTTGGACAGGAACACACCAGTGTTTAGGGACGACGTCTGTTTCTTTATTTCGCAGTCAGGTGAAACGGCCGATACCTTGATGGCTCTGCGTTACTGCAAAGCACGCGGTGCTCTGATCGTCGGTATCACAAACACCGTGGGCAGCAGCATCTGTCGCGAATCCCACTGCGGTGTTCACATAAACGCTGGCCCCGAGATCGGTGTGGCCAGTACAAAAGCTTACACATCCCAGTTCATTTCTCTCGTGATGTTTGCTCTGGTGATGAGCGAGGATAGAATCTCCCTTGGCAGCCGGCGTCAAGAAATCATCGAAGGGTTGAAAAATTTGGATAATCTGATTCGTCAGGTCCTGCAACTCGACGACAAAGTCAAAGAGTTGGCCAAATCCTTGTTCCAGCATAAATCTTTGTTAATTATGGGTAGGGGATACAACTTTGCCACATGTATGGAGGGAGCGTTGAAAGTGAAAGAATTGACGTACATGCACAGCGAGGGTATCATGGCTGGTGAATTGAAGCACGGACCTTTGGCACTGGTCGATGACTCTATGCCAGTGATAATGATCGTTATGAGGGATCCAGTTTACGTGGTGAATAGACATTTCATTCATTTTCCTTTTTTCCTCTTGATCCATTCTAGGATATCTTTTCAACGTACTTTCTCGACAGAAATGCATGAACGCTCTGCAACAAGTAACAGCCCGAGATGGCAAGCCGATTGTCATCTGCGAGGAGGGAGACGAGGAAACGAAAACGTTCGCGGACAGAGTTCTCGAGGTGCCTAAAACGGTGGACTGCCTCCAAGGAATTCTTACGGTCATTCCAATGCAACTTTTATCTTTCCATATCGCGGTCCTCCGCGGTTGCAACGTTGACTGCCCGAGGAATCTGGCGAAATCGGTCACCGTCGAATAAAACGATCGACCATAGTCGATCGACCCAGGGACTTGTTTCGGTAATGATTACGGAACACCTTTGCTCGCGCAACAGCCATTCATTCATTGGAAACGTGATGGGGATCGGGCGAAGAAACAATATTCGAAATCGTGATACTCCCGTGATAACGTGAAATTTTCTCATTAGATTGTGCTTCTATGTACTCGTAGTAATCATAGGGCTCTTAAACGAGTGCTTGTCTGGATGACGTTAGGATTTATCTAGGATTAATAATTGCTTGGAGCATCGTTGGCGTTGCTATTGTAATCTATGACGCCAGAAAACGAGTGCTCTATTACTGTAGAAAGCAACCAAGACGTTCCTCGAGTCCAGTGCATTTAACAGTGATTTCCATATTCGTGTCAACCGACGAGAATCGATATGATCGATTAAGACTGCGATTGAAAGAAAAGAACGGTCACTGTTGTATCGTGAATTTCCACTCTTTACGAAGTTTGCGCGTGTAGTCACTCTGGAAAGTGTTTGCGAATGCGCGTACCTCGGAAATCTCGGTTTGAGAGCGGAGAATATGATTAATTAATTGTCGCACGGCGAGGGATGTGGATTCTTTTTTACTCATCCTTCGTAGAAACTGGCATCTGTCGAACGCTCTCGAGCATCCGTATTTTGTACAGTATTGTAGAGGAAGGGAATAATAGAGATGTATGCAATTTCGCACTTGTCCCTTCGATTTTACTACGAAAGATATACATATGTATTAACGAGATGTTTGGAAATTTGTATTACCTGAAAGGTATACTCAGTACTCAAGTTAAAAAAGAACATTCTGTGAAACTGGGACATGGTTCACAAAAGAATGTTCAAGATTCATTTCTTAGATTTAGAAACGTTCCGTGTTTTGTTCAGTGCCCGAGTTCGGATAATCGAGGAACGAATAAAATTCTTATACAAATCGATCGAAACGCTGAACGCAGGCAACCGTTCAGAATTTCTCTTATCAAATCATATGCAATATTAATAAAGTCTCAGAGATTATAAACATAAGTGAGCGAAAATGTTTGTATTCTATTGGTATCAAGCTTTCGTAATATGTGTTGAATAAAAGGAGAAGTAAAGAAATGTTAAGGAATCAAGTGAATTTCTCGAGATCCACTCTCGGCTTTATCGTTCTAATTGGACGCGCGCCAAAAAGCCGATCGAAGTGATGCCGAGGCTTCGCTTGGACGGCGTATGCATGCGGCAGTAGTAAATCTCGTGTTTATGTCGGACACGCGGAATCGAGTGAGCGCCCAGTGCGCGGTATCCCGCCCAACCACCTACGTGCAGCGTGTTTATTGTTTCGGAAAATAAGTCAGTCGCCTCTTTGCGTCGACGATAAAACAACGCGCGTGCTGCATATCATTATACGCGAGGGGCGAGGAGGAGGTAGGGGGGGGGGGGGGAAGAGAATAATTAGAAAGTAAAAAGTGAAGCGTGATCCTGAAAAGTTAGTCGCGTGGTCGGGCATGATTGCAGTGTGCTAAATTTAAATGTGTCGCCTCACCTCGATCCCCTTGGGTTATTTCGCCTAGGTTGGCTGCGCTCGTACGGAAACTCCGCCAGCCCTGCTACCAGTGGTATCGCTGTCGATAGTCGCCTCCATTGCCGGTGGTAGCGGTACTGTGGCGAACACCGCCTGCGTAATCCACCAACCACTACGCAAGTCAGTCGACGGTCTGCCGGCGAGCAGTGAGGACGTGTTTCGCAAAGGGCTTCTACTTAACACGGTTGTCGCGTCGTTGCCCGCAAATATTTACTGGTCCGACCGCGATTCGCCCCACCGCTGTTAGCAGCGGATCTCGCGAACGATAGAAGCCACCTCCCCTCTGCCCGGTTCGACCCAACGGAGTTACCCGGTGTTCTACCAGCGCCGCGGCGGTTCCCCTCTATTGATCGAATTTGACCTGCAAAGTTTCCCCTAGCGTGTGCAGTAGTGGCGGCCGGTAGTGGTGGCTCTCGCGCTTACGTTCCTCGGTTAGTGCGGTAAATAATCGCGACACCTCGGCATGGCTACTCCGACCGCTTGCACGCGGTTCAGTGACAACTACGACCTCAAGGAGGAGCTGGGCAAGTAAGTAGAAAAGAAAGCAGCCCATTCAGGATACTCGTGTGTAAGAAACGGTGCAGAGCGGGGAAAGATGGAGAGATTGGTTCAACGTTACCGCCGCATTTGCCCTGTGTGTTGTATACACACTTTGCACGTCTCCTCCGAAATCTCTCTCTCTCTCTCTCTCTCTCTCTCTCTCTCTCCTACTTGTTTTCATCGCACACGAACTCGTGTTTACGAGCCGTCGGTGGATCGAGGTGCATCTTATGTCACCGATTAATCACTGGTCGCGTCGCGTCGCGGCTGTGGATACATGCAACGCGAATCTCCTAGCACAGCACGCGCGACGCGACGTCAGCCATGATTATTCCCTACGTATCTCTGTGACTTGTCCCACTCCCAATGTCGGACGTTTATCGTTCTCTTTCTTCGCGGTCTTTCTCGGTCGCGGATCTCATCGGTCCTTCCCCCTTGTCCCGTGCTAGCGAGAGACACCCCATTGCATTTCGTCTATATTTAAAGGCCTCGTGGCTCAGCCTCTATATATAAAGCGTCAGGGCGCTTGCCGTGTCCGTCTCGGTGATTTCACCGTCGAAAACGAGGCATCCGCATCGTACGCGTGGATCTGTCACCAAATCAATACGATGTCGTCGCGCCGCTTTTTACCTTCGACCCCCCTGCGCCGACCTCTTTCTCGCACTTTCTGCCACTGCCATTCTCTTCCTTTTCTGTCTTCTCCTTCGCGGATGCACCCCTTCGATCCTTCCACCGTGTCCGTCTCCGCGGCGGCAGGCAGGTGCTTGCATGTCCCTAAAAGTCACCAGATCACTTTGTTTTCCACCCCCAGCCCCCAGTTACAATGTTGTTCTCTATTTTTCTTCCTACAATTTCTAATAGTATTAGCTACTTTGATTACTAGTCGCAGTGTTTTTCTCGATTATTTCTTTGCCATCGATGAGTTTGATTGTTGAGAAGAGAACGCTAGGCCATATGTCGTTGACAGCGAGGGAGAGGCTGTCGACCGCGAATGTCACGCGGTTTCCTACTCTATAGGTTATTATATGTAGGTGGTCTTAGGGAGGGTACGTCACCCGTGAACTCTAGTGACTTTGCCCTCGAACCCTGCACACGGCGACCAAGGAAAATTTCCGACCACACCCCGCATCTTTTTGGAAGAGATGGTCGATAAACAGCACGGGGTGTAGAGCACGCGTTTACATAGTGTCACATGCTCGTCACGGCTGCGATTTTCTTTTGTGCTTCCTCTCTGTCCCTTTAAACTGTCCCATTAAACTCTTGGCTATATTAGTAAAAAGTATTGTCCCTCGCTGGGAAGAATGTTCGGCTTGATTCATCAGTTGGTGTCTAGAAATGAACGAAACTGATTTCTAGCTTAACTTTAGGCTCTGTTAGTTTTGTTAGCGGGATGCAATCGTTTGCAGTTAGCTGTCTATAGTGTGTATTCATTTATTTGTAATTAAACGTGGAAAGACGCTGTACCGCGCCGCCTCTGGCTTTCGTCAAATTGATCGCATTACACCGCAACAACGAATGTCTCGTTTGTATGTAGAAATTGCAAGGCTGATTCGCCTGGCCAAACGCGACCGTTTTCGCCAACTGTTGTTTCTGACGGTTTCGTCCGGCCCCGAAAACCGAGCGAATCTAATTTCAATGGCAACAGCACAGGTTCGTAATTAGGGCCGGTTGATTTAGAATATGGTCCGCAAATGTAAACACGCAGCTACGCGTGTAGCTAATTCTCGTTTGCTTTGAACCGTGCGAGCATAGTCCGTCAGCTGGGACTTGAGATAATTCGCCAAGCTAAAATATCGAAGGAACCATTGAGTTCTGTACAAATATGGCACAACACCTTCAAGGTAATACGTATTGTAGATAGGTGCTGCACATTAGATATTGCCATCAAATTCTGGTGATTTCGATGCTCGAGTGCTCTAGATGCTCTGTATACAATGTAGCAGACACGGAAAGCCGTTTCGCCGCAACTATTTTCCTCAATTAGTCAAACATTTGAGAAATTTCGAGCCTTGCTAGCACGTATGCGAGATTCGTGGTCGAAACATTTTCCTCGTTTCACTGTGAAAAAGAATGAAAGTGTGGCGAATAAAAAGCGGGAAAGGGAAATTCTTTCTTTGTAATTTTGCGGTGTTGCGTGACTCTTAGTTTATTATAGAATAGATTTCATTGACGATCATTAACAATATTTCCCGATGAGAAATCTCTGTAGACCGACCAGCTGACTGCTTCGATCGTTCCATTCGCAACGCAAACGCAATGGGTGGATCGAATTTTAGGGGGTAACTTTATTAGTCGGTGTAGTGGATATTAGGTAGAGTTTGATATAACAGGATGATAGTGATTCGAGGATATTTCAGTTGGAATTTTTCATGCTTGGAAAGCGCAGAGACTTGACCGCAGAGTTTAGGACTTTTTTCCTTCTTCCTTTCGTTTTGTCCGGTGATTTATCGTAGAGTTTCTCAGGCTACGACATACGTATGTGGTTTCGACGCGTAATAAACTGTCACGTGTTAGGAATTGATCATAAAGGAGACTAGGAAAGATAGGAGGGAGAGTGCACGAAGCGATGGCGTTTTGTATCATTGCCTTTATTGATAGGCTGATCGCAATCGATTTATTTCATTCATATTCAACTTTACAATTTCTACTTGATATCCGTCTTCGGTATTTGCGGCCGACTGGTATCGCTTTGCTGAAATTTCATCGACCCTGGCTATCGATTTCATTCCAAGCTTCGATGTGCTATTATCTACTTTTATGCTATGCACTATCCACCACGAATGTATGTACATACCTACGCGTATGATTGAGTTGATCCACGATCGATTGCGTCCAACAATACTTTTCTCCAATCGAATTGTTTCGATGGTTAGTTGCGTGCGGACAATCGTCCTGCTTCTTGTAATATTTCTTTTTATAGGATATCTGTAGTTCCTGTTTTACCTACTTTTCATATCAAGGCATATTGCAATCGCGTCTATATTGGGCTGAAATGATTAATGTTAATTAATATTTGATAGATTATGTGACACAATTGAAGATGCTTGGGAAACTCTTCAGATTAATTATTACTTATTAATTAAGTAAAATGCCAAATACTGATGTTCGCCTCCTGTGCAAAAATATTTTTGCGACTCGTATCTGTTTACACCGTTTCTACTGATCGTCCGTCGTGTCATGGATTATTATGGGTTATTCGTCGACAAACAGATATTTATGTTCAGCCACGTATCATTGTCGCTCTCCTCGGCTGATTGTAATCACGATTTGTTGTTCTCTATTCGGATGTTGAAATGGATCTATTCCAGCGGCGTCTCAATACATCTGATGTGTACTCGACGATTATCGTCGAAGAGGTCCGCAATCCCTTCGGTCTATGCACGTATATTCGTATTCATTCGATTCGAGTTCTCCATAAGGAGCAGCAAACCCATTCGTATGTTAGTTTTGGCAACGGCCTACGCTGCTGACATTAAGACCGAGGGTAAATATTGGCTCGATCGAGAACCACCGTGCAAATGGCAATTCTCGCTACGAAGTAGCCCGTTTCACGGAATCTTCCGTTTCTATCAATCTTGTAGCGTCCTTCTACTTCTTTCGGTTCCGCGATTTTCCCTCTGAAACATTCGCAAAGGCAAACATTTGCCCAGTAAGAAACTTAGAAATGTATGTACATATGTATACATATGTAGAATGAAATGAATAGAATGGGGAGGAGGAATCGTTCCGTTTGCCAATGTTATACATATAGTGCCTACGATTAACAGTTAATGGTAAACGAAAACGTCGATATCTCTTCGCTTCACTGGCCCACCGACCTTTAAACCTTTCGTTCCGATGCCGCGGTACACTTGTAGATCGTCTTTCGAAAAGTCTAAATACACACCACCCGCTTCTTTTCCCTCGCGCAATGGGAAAGGAGGCTATACATATTGTAGTTGGCGTCGAGGACATATCTCATATGAAGGAAGCGTACATTTTATTTGATATATTATACATATTTTCGAGTTGATAAATAACGTAAATATTTCGTACAAACTGTCCTTTCAACCGTATACTAGTAGTTGGGATGTGTACGCGGCCAAACGGCTGCGTTTCCCAAATATGAAACTGCCCTAAACGGCATTTGGAAACATTCGAATCTTTTGTCACGAAATGAAGCGGATCGTTTTGCAGCTCAGTCACAGTCGTTCGCGAAAAGGTAGACAGGTCAGGTGGTTCCTCGACAGGACTGACATTTTCCCCTTTCAGTTCGTGAGTGAAATTTCTGTTAGCTAATTCGCGCGAGGGAGTGGTCGATTTTCTGCCACACGCTTCGAAACTGTTCGGTCACAATTCACGTGCTCTGTCCGGGAGTTTCTCCCTGGAGGGAGAAGACGTTCACTCCGATCGATAAATTCAACCCTCTCCTTTACGCTTTACCTATACATATGTACACGCGACCAGGTACCGTGGAATTGTCGCGTGCTTTTTATCCCGGATACATATTATTAAAACGCGGTCGCGTAAGATAAGCAAGCAGCCATTGATTGCTGTACACAACACGTGCGCGTTCATGTTGCACGTGCCTGTCTGAAAAGTAGAATTTCTTTATTACGATAATGCAGGCTGGTATATTACTCTTTTTCCCCTGTTTTAGTTAAAAATACTTTCTTTCTTTTACCATCGATCGATCGTGGGCGGAAAATGTTTTGAGGAGGACGGTTGGTATCATTGTCTGCTTCAACTGGGAGGAAATGAACATTCTTTCGTCAACATTTCATCATCTATACGATTATCGATACCGAATACGTACGTTACATGTATAAGGGTTGCAGTTGAGCTCACTATCCACGTAATCGCTCCATTCACGTATAACTTGATTTATCCGTTTCTTCTCTGGCAGAAAGAATTTCCAACTAATCTTCAGTTTCGCATAAATCAAATTTCAACTAGCTCTCGTCTAGCTCGATTCAGCAGTAGTCATAGGTAATAATAGTTAATAACAATAGGTAATAATGGTTAATAACTACTCACAACTCGGCCAAGAGGCTGAGACTGATGAAGCTAAGCCCAAGTGTGTCTAATGTTCGTTACATAATAATTGACGCACTGCGGCTTGTCTCGAATCGATAGCGGGATTTACGCTTCTTCTTGTACGTGTGACAAAGGCGCTGGTCCCCGGAGATCCGGAAATATTCCGTACTATTTTTAGGGGGATCCATCGCGCGGTGTGTCAGTCTTGTTCGAAATACATACGGCTAGAATGTGTGATCTGAACCGGGGTGAGAGGTTGTTGGCGAGCCGGTCGGACGTCAACTTGGATTCGCACGTGATTCCACTTACTTTGATAAGTCAAGTATTCTTTCCTGAAGTAAAGGGTAAGGGTCCCCGACGGGATTCTTCTTGCACTGGGAAAGAATCTTTGTACGATATATTCAGGAAATTTCCCAAACTATTGTCACAACTATTTTCCCACAGTTCTATGGCAAGTTCGGGTATCCTATAAATGTATATTTATTTACTGTGCAATTGTGTAGAAAGGTGTTTAAGAAAACGCAGGCAAGGAGTGAAATTGATTTTTCTTTGCCCCCTATACGTAATACGTACGTCTACACTATTTACACGTCGATTTTCCCTCTTGTTCCATTTCCTCTTCCGCCCTTTCTTGCGGCAGCTCCCAATAATAGCAAGACACGGTACAGGACGAAAATAGGCCTGCAGAACTATGCAACGCGCGGTTCAAGAATTTCATCGTCTGCTGACCTCGCACGGCCGTTTCCCTCGTCTCTAACGAGACATCACGAGCACCGCGACTCGACTCCGCGCCGACCAGAGTAGTGACCTGGAAAAATAACGATCGCGAAATTGAAAGAGAAGAAGCTTGCGTGCGGTGGTGATTCGCAACGTTACATTCTCCCTGGCTGATAATGCCGTAGCGCGATAATTGGAAATATTTTTGTAGGAACACAGCTTTTCAAAGACGGTAATCAGAGAAATAATTAGTATAGTTATCGTGGACGGAATTCCGGCTTTCTTCAATTTATTTCTATTCGCGCAATCCAATCTGTGAAATAGCCCCGATACCAATTCAAATCTCCTTGCAAGGAGAATCAGCCAGCTCTCGATCAAGGAGAGTCTCGTTACACATTCCTCAGACGGAATTACTTCCCATATTAGACCAACGAATCTTTGAAATCCTTCATAACGATCATCCAAGATAAGAGACGGTTCGGTGAGGCCTTAAAAGTTCACTTTCCAACTGCGGGGAAGGCGTTTCCTGCAAGCTTTCTAATCTGACCAGACCTCAGGCTGATGTTTAGTCGATAGCACGGCAATTTCTCCGCAAGGAATTAAAATTGCACGCGTATCGTGGCTCGTCGTCCCACGAGAAAGGGGAATCTGTAAATAATTGAACGGGACGGGAGCAGTCGATCGAAATATCAATGATCAGCGTTGGCGGAACCGGCCGAAAGTAACAGAGACTGTAAATGATGTTGGGAAACGAGTTTTCAGCAAATTAAGTTGCAATGTTTTCTTTTTCTTTTCTTTTCTTTTTTCATACCATTGAACGAAATAAAAATCAATGTTTGTCCAGTGGAAACGAAACGAAGCGAAGGCGCTTCCACATCGCGGATATTATTTTTGGACGTTCCGATCGAAGGCAGAGGCTTATTTTCAGCCACGGACACGCATTTATGTATATCGAAGCTGTTTCTTTGAATTTTCCGATCGTTACTTCGCCCCGGGGCTCTTTCTCGCTTCTATATTAGGGCCGTCGGGGCTGTTACCATCAACACTCCATTACGAAGCCCCCGAAAAAAAGTATTCCTATTATTCCCGTATGAGCATTTCCCTCCTCGTCACTATCCATGCGCATCCAATCCGCATCGGTCCAAGGAATCAAACTGTTTACGTACGCTAATCGCGAGGAGGATTAAAGGAGCGCAAGTAAAAGAGATGTAATTCGGTAGTATCCCTTTTCTACTCTGTAGAGGAGATCCCACGAAAATAATGTCGTTGACGGGTAAAAGGGGACGCACCCAGAGGCTTCTACAGTTCCGTGCTTCTCTTTTCGGCCAACGTTTAAGCGTGTAAGGGACAGGTTCTAACGCAACAGCAGATCGTATGTTTAGACCGACTATAAATAATTGCCGCCAACCAGAATTTTGCTACTTCGTCAGAGAGAACACGGTTGTGTGCACGTGTAATAACCCATGTGTGGGTGGAAAACTCGTATGCGAAACGCATTCCTTACGATTATCCAGCTGACACACTTGCACATGTTCGAAAGAAAATCTACCGTTCATAGGAATAATGATGATGAGAGTTCTGTTGGGAGTTGGAACGAGTACACCGATCTACCCCCGAATCGATATCTCTTTTCCACTTTTCCAATTTTGTGGACGATTCGATACTCCTTTGTCGCAAACGCTATTGGCAGCAAAATTATTTGACAAGAATAAAAAGGTGTGCATCAATCATTTTCAAACGTTCTCCATCTACATGTCTTGTAACGTTCAACGTTGACGTATCGCCGTCAAGTTACGCTTACCAAATATACCATGCACAAATGCGTGTGTCATAATATGATATCAGGACTCTGCGGAACGAAGGGTTTTCTTCCTTTTTCACCTAAAAATAATGATACATCCGTAAATATCCTAGAGGTTGCAAGTATCAAAGTGTCCTTAAGCCGCTGTATTCCTCATTTCTCGAATTCATGGAATATCAGCTGTTCATCAACTATTCCTCAGTTTTTGGGAGCCATTTTATGATCTTTGATTAACTTTGCTGTATGTGTATCGAGATAGGAGTAGAAAGAAACGATATTATTTATTTATTTGCTGATATGTGTACGTAAATGATCGTGAGTGAAATGATTCCCCAATCGTTATAGCAGAACAACCCCTAACTAAACATTCCGTACACAAGACAATTATTCCTATGAACCAATTGTTCTCCTTTCATCTCCCAAATGGTCTGCGCCGCATATGTATCACTACTGTGTCAAACTCCATAAGCTCCGGTTATGTATGCGCCGCTGTCGTGCGTTCATTCTTTTTGTTTTTGTTTTTTTTTTTTTGTTTTTTTATACTGTGCTTGAGGAAGAAACAGCGAAGCATTGATTCGTCGACCTTATTTTACAGTCTCGTACCAGTTTGATCGCAGGTACAATCTTTGTCTTCTGCTACGATTAATGTTTTACTGCTTCCTCCGCTATCTTTTCAAGTATAGATATTATTTCGTACAAGCATGCGACATTTTTCTAAAAGATTAATTAATTAAAGATTACTCATTGTTGAACTAATTGCGTAAGAGATGATCGTACTGCGTGCATGCAAGCTCTATGAATATTCGTTCGTAAATAGAAAACGTGAACTTGGAAGTGAAATCATTATTCTATAATGATAAGGAAAGTTCCTCTCAGACCGTTTACGCTACAGTTTAATTAGAAGAGTCTATCATCGGTGCAGGTTATTTGCAACCCTTCAAGTGTGAACTAGCTCGTAGCAAGCAAGTGATTGTTCAATTGAAAAAGGCGTTTATTTAATTTTCTCGAGCGTATCGCAGTGTGTTGGGGGCGACCATTGTGTAGTCGGAAATCAATTATGATAATTGATTGGCATTAATTTTCATGTAGAGTTGAATCATTGAAAAGATGCACCAACTAAGGATATAAGGAAGCTACATACATACATACATACATATGTATACATAGTTAATGTGCTCTTCTGATTTATTCAAAGAAGTAGCTACGTATGTAGAAGTTTTTCCAATGAACGAAATAAATCCATTGTATAAGCCATATCTACTGATAAGCATAGAAACATTTTACTATCTTCGATTCCGAATAGCCGTGTCCGTCGCATCGTTTGTCGTCGTCTCGAGTGAAATGTCCCGTGGATGATGTCTCTCGCGCGTGTGCCAAGGTGGCATATTAACCGTGTCACACGTCAAGTTCCTCTGTTTTCAAGGTTCGCCTGCACACCTCGAAAAGTCTATCATATACATATGTATAGGAACTGGCTGGTAATTATGGCTCGTAATAATTGGCGACTGATTACTAGGAGATACATGTCTGAAGCGATGTTGGTTCGATGCGATTAGCCACAGGGTGGGAAAAGAGAGGCGTGAAAATGTGATAATGCGACGTTTGCCTTTGATTTCCCCCCCCCCCCCCCCCCCCATATCACTACGTCGAGGAGGAAGAACACCGAGCGAGAGCCCCCTTTGAAAGGCAAATTTTCAGTAGCCTCTTCACCTTTGCTCCTTGATCGAAAAAAGCTTTCCCCGTATGTGCACGAGCGGTGAGATGAATTTCTGCGCGACCGATGATGTAAAGTGGTGGTTGGAACGGTGAAAGAAACACCTGGCTGAAATTATCCTTTTAATGATTCTTTGCCTTTCCACAATGAGGAAGCCTTTTCTTTCTGGACTGGATAAAAAGTACTTGGATACAAAAGGGAAGGGATTTTTTTACTTGTATGAAATAATGTGAACAAAATAAAGCTAAATAATGTGAACAAGTGGGAACAAGATAAAAATAGTGTTTGTTTTCTTCTGATCGATTTGCTTGGCTTCAGAGGCCGCTTAGCTCGATATGTACGCGCAACTCTGACATTTGAATAACAGCAGGTAACAATCCATCAAATAACTAGGACAAACGATTCACTCTTACCTCTCGACCCTATCTTTTTCTGCCTTGGTACCATCTCTGTTTCGCATTCAGTAAGCTCTCTCCTCTTTGCATCGCGACCGCGAATGAATGCGAAACGTCGACAGAAGTGTCGCAGCCAGTCTCGGCTCGCCGCTCCATTGTTCCTTACACTCCGGCAGACAGTTGACACGGAACACAACGGTGTACACACACGCGCGCGTCCGCGCGTGTCGACAATAAAAAGGCGAAAAAACGAGGTGGGAAAAAAGGGAAAATGGGAAGCAGCGTTGTTCTGGCTGGAAATGCCTTGGGTCGGCGCGAAAGGGATTTATCATAAGCTATAGATGGGGGTTGAAGATGGTCTGACGGAAATTGAAATCCTCTTTTCAACATTTCTGTACGACGATCTTGCTCTGCTATTGTTTCTTCGCATCCTCATCGTTTATACATATTTCCTATTTAATATGTTTTCTGACATTCGTAGGTTGGGTAGCATTTTGCAATTGCAACCAAAAGCACTTTCGACTTCTCCGCACAATGACAGGCTCCTTTCCGTCCTCCAGTTAGAAAATAATTAAGGGAGGAGAGAGTGCATACAGGGCTAGATGAGGTATTGGCCGAATTTCTAGCTTTTTCATCTAAACAGGTGGGATCGTAATAGGGTAACGACACTTGTTGGGGAACGAGACACGCACCCAAGGGAAATCTACTAGCGAGCGTAGCCAGGTCGTTAGTGTAACGATAGATGATTCTCTTCTTCTTTTTCGCGAACATGAAGATGAAACGATCCTTCATTCTGCTCTGTTTTTTTGCAATACGTGTCTAGTCCACCTTTCGGGACAGTTCGAATTTCTCTGTTCGAGCATACGTATTGCACGAACATTATTCTATAGGATTTTAAATAATTCGATGATTCATTTGCTCTTCTGATCATACGTTAAAGTCCTTTCTCCCGCTTTCTCACCGAATGAAGATACATACTTGCACGTGCAAGTGTCCCAACGGTATTCGCGTTCAGCCCGCTCGATTTCCCGCAGTCAAAGAGACCACCACCATAGCTGCATGAAACAGACATACAATCTGAACACCGATGCGTATGCATCTGCATAACGACAGGGCGATCTCCGTTGGCGCTGGTGCTGTTCCGACAAGAATCGAGCAGCGATAAAACGACCCCGGACCACGTTTATAGCCTCTGTCTTTCTACGTATACACGCCTTAGCAAAGTTACCATCGGGCTTCTTTCCCGTGCACGCATCAGAGGAGCATAAAAGGTTGTATTTAAAGGTATCGATGAGCGTGTACGCCCTAGTTGCATCTCGACGAGAGCAGAGCTGGCTCGATTCAAGGCCACCACTGTCTTTCCTAATTAGCCTTGCTGTTCCGTCGTTGCTTATTTTATGCAAGGCTTGGGATAATCAAGTGTGGTCGAGGTTCACTATGGTCTCTTTTAATTACGCCTCAACTTCACCCTTTCGTGGGGTGGGCTGGTAAAGAGACCACTGATTGATTGTTGATCAAGTTTCACCGATTTCTGCTTACTCTGCCATTCAACTTGAGAAAACAGGTCTTTCACGCAGCAGGTGCCTTTCAAAGCCTTTCAAAGATTTGCGAAGCTTCGAAAGATTATCTTTCCCCATAGTTTCTGCAGTTTTGCAAAATCGTTGAGATGCTTTGTCACCCCTGTTGTTACCCTTGTCGGCCAAATCAAATTCCACCCTCCTTGAGCTAAAGAGGGTGGAATGGCAACTAATTAGTGGCATAAACATGATAATCGAAATAAACAAATGTAAAGATAAAGAAGCGTGATCCAGTTCGTGAGGCAATAATATCAGGCAATGATCAGTTTCCATGGAGGCCAAAGGGGGGGTAAAAGCTGGCGCGCCTCGCCCTTTTTCCCTTGCAGAAGCGACGCTGCAACGACGCAGACGCCTGCAGGATGAAACATTAGAGTTGCGTTTGCGCCGATGGAACCTGCCTTGAACTACTTCAGGGAAGAGTGCGCGACTAGGTGAATCCCGTTGCTGGTAGGCCAAGTCCCTTGTTTTCTTTTTGTTTGTTTTTTTTAACCGCCTTGCTCTGTTGGCTGATGGATGAAAATTGTGAAGTCTCTGTAGTAGCTGATCGTTGCAGAGATCTGTTGCAGTGGTAATGGATAGGGAAAATAGTTTGGATTCGTAGGAAATGAAATAGAGCTCTTCAGATTTCGTGTTTGCTTTCAGTTACTTAATCGGATGGCAATGTTTTTCTTTTATTTGGGATAGCTGCTGATAGATGTTTAGCCTTTTTAGTGTTATTAGATTATATTTGAGGAATTGCAACAATTTAGATAGAATCTTCATTGAATTTCATTGAATTCCATTGAAATGATTTAATCAATCATTTATAATGCAAAGTTTAACTAAAGTAATTAATTGAATTTATTGTTAGTTGTTTGACTAATATCTAGGCACTTGAGATCCTTCTTTTCTTTCTTTTTAGGAGTACTGCACAGTACTTTTGTGTGACGCAAATTATTTTGAACGATTAGCAGTATAAGCAATAGCCGGAATCGCCAAGTGGTAAATCATGCCGGAAAAGGCCTCGCGTACAATTCGTACGATCACGATTTGCCTGTTTAAACGGACCACAATAGGGCGGCTGGCTGTCTCTCTTTTCTCTGTATCCCAGCCAATTTCATACAGTTGATTCGATGCTTTTTCTCTCCGATCGACCTTCCTCTCTGGTCGCTCGAGAGAAAAAAAAAACAAACATTGTCAATCTGTTATCAAGCCTCCACCTTGCATTTGAAAACTCGGCCTCGAGTACCCCATGCATCCTCTCGAAAGTAGAGTTTTTCACGTTTTACCAGCTTTGGAGATTCGCGACTGAAAATGAATCGTCACGATTTTGCCCTATACTGTATTATTAACAAAGGTTTCCACCTATTTTCAGGGGTGCGTTCTCAGTGGTACGAAGATGCGTTCAGAAGAGCACCGGTCACGAGTTCGCGGCGAAAATCATAAACACGAAAAAGCTCACGTCCAGAGGTAAGTTTCAAGAGAAAATAGAAAAATGTACCTTTTGAAATTGAGGTGGGTGTTGTAGATAGGGATGGATGCGCTCGTTTACAAATGGTATTTACACTCGCTAATATTTCTTTGGCTGAACGACAGCGAGCATTGTCCAGCGATTTCCCTCCGATTAGACGCAGGAATCGCAGAAACGGGGAGACTATACATATTTGCGTGTAACAATAACGAGCGATGCCGTTGTCAGCCTGGCAAAATTCAATCGCCACCACCAACAGTGACACCAACACTTACACTAGTTTCGATACAATCAGACGGATTGCCACTGGCCAAGCTTAACAGCATACACAATCGAAGGGGGTAGGCGGCAAAGAGATAGAGTGGCGATGTAAGCGTGCATACGATTCAGTTTCTTTCTCTTTCTTACCTATTTCGTATTTTCACGACGCAAAGGAATAGGGAATCGAACCAATTTAAGCATCCTGCTGGAACGACTATCTCTATGAGAAAAAGATGAAGAGGCAGTCGCTTTACATATTTTTCGTAAGGTATATCTGTGGAACTAGAAGTTGTCGGGCCAAAGACTGACCTTTACTACTGCAACAAGTAACTGGGGAATAGATTCTGCGATTCTATATTTCTTTTTCATTTGAATATCTCCAATTGTTATTCAATCATTAGATTAGCATTTCGTTTCTCTAATAACTAGCCGAGGGAACAGTTTCCTGTCATTCTCGTATACAAATTTTTCCTACCTTTCTTACATTTTCAATTGAGGAAATACATTCTGACCCCACCTTTTTAACGATAATTCTTCAATGATTCTTAAGGGATAATAATTCCAAACATTAATATAATACTATTCATTTTAATGGGTTATTATTGGGTATCCCGGTATTTGCTTCTACATACAAACATGGGAAATTTCCCTCTAGCAAAATGGATTTCCACATTGAACAGTAGCGTCAGCAGTCTGCACCCAATCATTCCAGCAGCGTCAAGGGAGAAACTATTTCGAGGGGAAGTAATTGAGGATGCATCGAGAGGGCAGTTGCTTGCGCCGTGAAGCTTCTATCTTTGGCCGGGCAGAGTGGAAAGGTAACGAGGGAGAAAAAGATGAACGCCTCCTTCTCCTCTCCCTTCCTTCTATTTTTTTTTCTTTTTTGTTCCTCGCGTCGAGAGTGATGGCACCCTCTCTTCCACGACCTTGCTCCAGTAACCTCTTGACCTACCACCACGGCCGCCATTCAACCGCGTGTCTCTGAAACGAATAAACCGTGGACGATTTGCGTTTGCCTTGAATCGGCCAGCGAGATCGGCATATAGAAATAATAATAGAGGGGCAGAAAGAGAGAGAGAAAACGAGTTTCACTCTGTCATGTCCTATTAGGGACTATCCAAAGACCGTCGAGAGTTGGAGAATGTCCATGAATAGATGTATATGTATGTATTTTTGCGAATCAAAATAATTCCTTATACGATGGATTCAATATTACATTAAAAGTATGCAAGGTTTCATTGTTGCTTATGAGGAATTAACCCGGTTGGCGTGTTAAATAAAAAAAAAGTAATAAAGTAAGTCGTTCTTAATAAAAATTGTCCTTCGTTCTCTGTAATATTGATTTCGAATTAGTCATCAGGAGATTGAATCCTGAAAAAAAGTGAGGAAAATTTAGCTTTGTTAAAGATAGCTAAAGATTTTTTAGCGGTTCATCGATATCGCGTTCACCTCGTTGGTTCAAGGGATTGCAGAATTATTTTTGTTATATTAATTCTGCGAGCGTTCAGAAGAAACATGCGCATTTCAGTAGGCAGGCACAGGTATACAATGTAAACAGTTTCAAAGGATTTACTGTCTTTTCCCCCTTAGATTTTCTTTTATACATTCGGAATTCTGGACTACAGCGTTCCAACCATTTTTCTGTGGGACAACATACACGCGTGTTTAGTGGAAGCCTCAGAGGGGTGCTGCATTGCGGGTAGTCATTTTGCACTCAACAATTATGGGATTCGTACAGCTGGGAATGATCAAAGTATTAGGTCTTGCCTTCCTAATATTCGAACGCATTCTAAGTAATTGATATCGAAAAGAAGGGATTTGATAATAGGATGAGAGGAGAAAACTGTAGTGGTAAAATATGTCGGCAAAATTGTACGTATGTTTTGTGAAACATTTATTCATTCAGCCATTATATGTATCACAAGCAACAAAGTACGTTGCTCTACGTTAGTTTTAGTACAGATTTCAATGTTATTGAACAGAAATATAAAGTTTCTAATTTACAAATATGTTTTTCTTTTCTCTATGGATTTTCCTCCCTTATAAATAATTTCCCTAAGCACCGACAAATATCGTACAATAAAAGCTTATTTCCACCATGGGAGTAGAGGGGCACAGCAGCGTAATAAGAGTCAAGTTTCGTTCCGCATAATGCCGGTCATATTTTGAACAGCACTCACTGTTTTACGCTCGGTTGCATGTTTTACAAACATGTCTCTTGCATATTCATATTTACGAGCTCGGGGTATTTTCATGCACAGCGTTCTACTTGCACCTAGATCTTTGTAGAAAGAAGAACAACACTCCCCGTATTTCTTCCACAGTTTCTCTTCCTTTGCAAAGTCCAAATGAATTACATGTTTCTAAAATGAATTTTTTTTTCTCGCTGAAATAGAAAAGTCGGTGAAATTTAATGACGCGACGATTGAATTGGTTAGAGTGTAGTACATCCGCAAGGGCGGAAGAAGTTTCAGTTTCTTTCTCTTCGCCAATAATAATTGATCTGTTGGAACTTGTGTGTGACCATTTGAATTTGTAATTCGGGACACGGGGTGAATTGAAAGTGGGTGCAACTGTGAGGAAGCTCTCTACCTTGTATCAATTCCTATGTCCGTGCTTATGGGCGTAGAGAGAGAGAGAGAGAGAGAGAGAGAGAGCTATTCTGCGTTCGTGCTATTCAAGACAGTAGATTTTTCTACATTTTCTTTTTATACACTCTTCATTTAATACGAATATTTATTAGAAAAGGACACTGCGGCAAGTTTACTCGAGGAAAGCAATGTTTCCCACCCTGTAAGAGAAAGAGGGAATTCCCCCGCCTTTGTCGAAGATAGTACGAAACGGTAGGCTAAAACGCCTCGCCGTTTACCTAGCCTTGTTCTTATCACGGCCGAGCGATCAAGGGTTGCATCGAGGGTGAAAGAGAGTTTCCGCTGAGTTTCGTGGCATTCATGCTCCATCGAACGGGGGGGAAAGCAGTAAACGTCGATCAGCCTTGAATGCTTTCTCGCGATCGCCTAATAGAAAAATATTACCAGCTTGAAATATTTTATAGACACTTATTCGTAAAAGGTTCAGGTGTTACATTTATTATTATTATTATTATTGATTTCATCTTGTTTAATTCCGAGGGAGCAGCGTTTGTACGAGGAAGAGAAAGAACGTCGTCGTCGAATAACACAGTTTTTTTCGTCAAGTGCCTTGTCCTCCAATTTGCTTCCACTCGCAGTGGTGTTCTCCTTCCGCGTACTTTTCTTGCTTGTCGGCGGAGGTGCTCGTTAATTCTGGACGTACAAAACGCAGATCGTCGAGATCTCGTTGACACTGGGGAGGGATTTAATTACAGGTGGGAAAGACTTACGCGCGCGCGCGCGTTAGATAGTTTCCTATTAAACTATTGAACGCTGATCGCTGAATTCTACTCTCGACTGGACCGCATTTTTAGCTTGGTCACTTGATTGACTATTAAGTCGCATAACTGATTTATTTATTGTGTGGATAACACAGAGGACAGAATAGTCTCGTAGAACGGAAAAGCAAACGGGCAATCGTGCTAGAAATTACTCTTGGCCAGCGGCGAATCCAATTTTACTCTGGTCCTTGGTGAATTACCCACGAGGAAACTCGTCAAGGTACAACTCTCGTTGGGAAATTCGATTTCGTGGTAATGACTATACATAGTAGCGCGGCATCGATTGTCGTTACGGCGAAACTGCCGCGATAATGTGATTCTGTGTTGCACGCAGTTCGAATCCCATCGATTCTACATAACTTGGCTAAATTGATACTTTTGTGAATGTTCTCGTTGGAAATGTGCGATCGATCGATTCTCATGTTTGGAAGGATACGATGATTTTATTAATCGTGCTTTGTTTCCTTCTTTCAGACTTTCAGAAGCTCGAACGCGAGGCACGGATATGCAGAAAGCTGCAGCATCCAAATATTGGTAAGCATTACTCATTTCAACATAAATGAACATGAAATGCTTAATTACCGAACGATTAGGAAAAGAATCGCAAAAAGAAAGTTCTATGCAGCTCGCAGAGTACATATGGTCAGCGATACGTACTGTTTCCTTCCTCTCGCCCGAACTTATTGTGTTGGACGAGAGTCGTCGATGTTTACCTGGATGCAGTCAATTTTCCAGCTGATTACAATTTCAAGCGTATTGCGTAATCATTTAGTCTTGGGTTTATCCCTTCAATGTTCATTTAGTCTGTCTAGCGGCATTCGGCATAAGTAAAGTGACTAATTTGTTTCTTAATGAAACAAAGTTTCGAATGGAAGTGGAACCTGTACACGAATGTGGCATACGACAAAGCATATGAAAGAGCTTGGCGCCTCCCTGCCTTTGCACTCTGTGTCTATGTTAAGTTGATCGTCTGTCGTTTCAATCGTCATCCAACCGAATTCCGTCTTCCCGGTAATGTTGCTGCTCGCGAATTTGCTAATACCTAATGCGCGGTGGTTCGGTTCATTCGGTAACGGGGCACTGAACGAGGCGCAATAAATGGTGTTTGGTTGTATAATTTGAATGATTAACAATAAGTAACGTTGCTTCAACTAATGCCGATTGAACGCATGATTTCAATGAAGCCTAAATACTAGTATAGATTATGGGGACCGCCGTTCGATACGAGTCTTCTGCTTTACGTTATCGACCATTGCCGTTCGCGTGCTGCACGTACAGAGCGGTATTACTGCTAAATT
The DNA here is from genome assembly GCA_023838395.1 of Holcopasites calliopsidis. Classification (NCBI taxonomy): domain Eukaryota; kingdom Metazoa; phylum Arthropoda; class Insecta; order Hymenoptera; family Apidae; genus Holcopasites; species Holcopasites calliopsidis. Next base: position 1,140,596 of record JALHAQ010000037.1, on the reverse strand, counting down.
AGTCCTGCGTTCATCTCTGTTAACCGTAAACGACCTGATTTCGTTCGGTGGTTCTACTGCTTCTTTTGTCACTGTACTTTTGCCACTGTAGAATATTGCTAGGATTTTTGCGATCGAACGCAGTTTCATTTCTCTACAGTACGATAGAATAGTATACATATGTATATGGATACTCGATTTTCTGGAGTAGTAAATAATACTTTACGTAATTCAAGTCTGTCCTACACATACCTCTGCCACACAATTATTCTCATTATTAGCCTAGTTCTGTGGCGGGTTTTATTGATCCATCGAGAATCGGTAAATATTTTCGCTCTTTCGACGGTTGAATGTTCTTATTAATCGATCGAATCACGGAATAATCGATCGAAACACACGGTCGAGCGAGTCGAGCGAGGTCTTCTTTTATTCGTTTGTAAACGAATTTCGTTGATCGTCGCTGTCACGAATCCTCCGGACCGACGTGTACGAGCACAACCGGACAGCAGCGTGGCTACAATCGAAAACTATTCGTGTCACGTTGCAGGAACACGCTTCCATTCACGGGATAATCGTTTGCTTTTACGATCACATTGTACCCGGGAAATAGCTTTCGATTTCCTCCACAGGGAAATTGAATATTTTCTTCTTACCGTTGTTTGCGGCGTGAGAATAGTTTGAAGAATTTCGATTTGAAATTATTTTCGAAATGAATGTGAATCGAAAAATGTTTCAACTTGGGCCACCACTTGGGTATACACTTGGGTATATCACTTTGGACTTTATGCATCAATTATTCCAACACGGCATGTACTCTACACTCTTTATTGATATATTAATATACAGCGAGTATAAAATACACGTAGAGTATCAGACTTGTTGGCACAAATATCAAAGTTAATCTGCGCTAAAGCTAGAGAGCGTAGTAGTAGCAACCCTTCTTCGTTATAATTAGTATTCATTGGATCAACTCCTCTGCTGAATATTTATCGCAGAATTGTCGCATTGCGGTTGATACACTTTAACCGAATAGAGCATGTGATCGTTTCAACATTTCCAGGGAATAATTGTATTATGTTGTATTATTGTATGTGATCGTGTCATATTTATACAACTATCTGCACAGCCTTGGTACATGATGCAATAATTGTCGCAGATTCCCTGGAAATGTTGTGAAAAATACAGAATGTATCAAGCATTCTACTATGTATGTAGTGAAATCAAAAGGCTTTTGTCCTTACCGCATCGCGTTCCTTCCATCTATTATCCGGGGATCTTTGGAGTAGTGTACGACGGAAGTAGTGTAGATCAATACTCGGCGGCGCGCCTTCTTCTTCCTACCCGCGCTCGTTGGCCCCTTTTATCGCTGGCAATTTTCCTTCTCACCTTGACGAATCGAGATTCTCTTCTGTTAGAATAGGGGAACGGGCAACGTTCGAGGATATTCCTCCAAGATGGCTGTGGGAAATCTCCTGGAAGAAGATGAAATTCGCTTTGGCCAGAAGAATATCTTGTCAATCATTTATACAGTTTCCTTATACATTGTATATTCCGTTGTGCTTTTTATTCTCTGCTGGCAAGGAAGAAGGATATTCTGCGCATTTTTTTGGTTTTCATTAATTGGAGCGATTTTCTGTTCTTCACCAAGATTCCTATCAGCTTAGATTCGTTGCGCTCAACAAGTGGACATACCAAATCACCTCCGTTCTCCATCTTCATTCCCCTGTCTCCTTTTTCAAGCCTTTTTGTCGCTGTCACCGCGATTCATGTCTCTTTTTCTGTCTCACCTTCCACGACGCATTCCCCAATTTTTCTTCCTCTTGCGGTTCTTAAGCGGCGTGGCCTCTACATACATATACCTATTTCTTCTGTTTATCAGGGTGCGCTAGCTAGAATTTCGTGCAAATTCTTGCAAGCTTAAACATCATCATTGCAATGAAACGTTTCAGTAATAATCTATACGATTTCGAATACGCGTATAGCCCCGTTGCGTCGAGGAGGTGTGGCTTCTGGGATCGATACTTACGGTTACCCTCGTCTCTCCTTCCGTTTGCCAAGATTGCCGCTCTCTGCTATCTCGTCGAACGACAAGAGCGATATAGTTCATAGGGGTAGAAAATTTGCCAGTTCCGAAACGCGTCCAGGCCCTTTGTCCCTTTAGTGGATAAAAATTCCCACAACAGTCTCTCTTGATCTGCCGTTCTTCTTCTCATTTTCATTAAATTCTGCCCGTCTTCTGCACGATGTCGCGTGGAATCCTCCTGATACGACGAAGAGGGTCTTTACCGCTTTTGGATTCGATGGTGAATTTTCCAACAGTTACTTACGGGCTTACCTGCGAGATTTCATCAAATTTGGAAGAGAATTAAAGCCCGTCAGAATATTCTTTTCATTCAAATAGAATATTGTGACGAGAATCTGAAACGCTTGACGTTAATTAAGAGCGATTTTGTTCAGGAAGGATCGAGTAAGAAGTTCTTAAACGGATTCTGTTTGTCTCTGACATTGAATAATAGGAACGTACGGTACACTTTTTAACAGTGGTAGTAGATATTTTCTCAAATACATGATTAATCATTACGTGTTTCTCTTTCTGTTACAGTGAGATTACACGACAGTATACAGGAAGAGAACTACCATTACCTCGTCTTCGACCTGTAAGTAAATTCAAATCCATATTTCATCATGTATTTAAGATGCTTTAGAAATGATGTATCTCCCGTTCGTTTGCCTCTTTGTTTTCTTCTCTATTTTTGCCGCATCAGTTTGAAATGTTACATGTAACACCGTTAGCGTAAATTGTCACGATTGAAAGTTTGATCAAAGAGTCTCTAACAGAATCGCGTATTCAGGCAAGGAAATGGAACTTTGTCCATTCCTTTTCTTTTCGTTTTTTCTCCCAACTTCGTGGGTAACCAAGTCTGTGAAATCTGTGAATTTTCATCAAATCTTCATTTTCCTATTAATGAAATAGCATGCTCGCGGATTGTCTTGCAACTTTCTTCCAACTAGGATCATTCGAATGATAAGACAGTGTTTTTAAGGATATCCATTTTCCTTGTTCTCCCTTTCTCATCTACTTTTTCATGTTCTCCTTGGGCAAAATTGTCCAATCCAATAATGGCAATGTGTGGAGAATTTGTACGCTTGATTTTCAGAGTAACCGGCGGCGAACTGTTCGAGGATATCGTCGCGAGAGAATTCTACAGCGAAGCGGACGCGTCGCACTGTATTCAACAAATTCTGGAAAGTGTACAGCACTGTCATCACAATGGAGTTGTGCACAGGGACCTGAAAGTACGTAGGGAAACGAATTTCTCATGCCTGCTAGAGGGACGGTTAAATGCATCAAAAGAGTCGTAAAAATTCAGTTTGCTTAAAGGAAGAAAGGAGAAAATGTAATTAAAAATAGGAGACGGAATAGAAAATGTAAATAGTAAGAAGCCGTGGAAGGATATTTTATTGATGGATTATACAGCAAATGAATCGGTTTCTTGAAGGAAGGGGTAAGCAAGAATGTGCTTCCTGTGTTGCAGCCCGAAAATTTACTCCTCGCAAGTAAGGCGAAGGGAGCGGTTGTGAAATTAGCGGACTTTGGATTGGCGATCGAGGTGCAGGGTGACGCACAGGCATGGTTCGGTGAGTTGATTTTCTCTCATCCCTCTTTCCGTTTCTCCCTGTTTTTATTTTCCATCTTTCGTTTAGAAGCATTTCTACACGGTATGTCACGCCGCGTTCGCCCGACTATTGGAAAAGTCTCCGTGTTTTCCGTGCAAGGCCAAATAGACTTCTCCCTTTTCGCAGATTTGTATCGCGTGTGCCCCGATACATGCCGCGGTCAAAGAACCTGCTGTCTTTTCGGATACATACTGGCCGCATTGTTCCGGAGATTGAATTGAAGCCAGATTGCACGACACGTGAAACAAACAAATTGTTTTGCTCTCACGGTGCATCGATAGAAATTTTGCTAAGAAATGTATAATTAGCAAGAAACTTTTGTAAGAGCAACGTTTACCACTTTCCATTGTTTATCGAGTTTGAAATGCGGCGACACTCGTTTCCGATCTCGCGGAAGCCGATAGTTTGAAATTCCGTCAGCGACCCGTCCCGGCTTCCATATCTTAAAGATCGAACCGGAAAATTCGAAACTTGAAACGCACTCTGACATTGACACGATAGTCGACTCCCACTCGGCCGAATACATCAAGCAAAATTACCAACGATTTGCAAAGCTGATTGCTTCAGAAGATACATTTAAAATCTCCCCTACCTAACTGACTACTCGATACCACTACTATTTGAATTCTACAATTAATGAACGAAGGAATTTCGATAGATTTCCATCTGTCGAATTTGTTAAAGGAAGAATAACCGGTTCTGTTCTCGAATGCGAATGCATCTTCTTCACTCGTAAGATTCGAATGATTTCTCTGGATAGTCACTGAAAGATTGATGTTTGAAAAGGTTTCGCGGGGACGCCCGGTTACCTCAGCCCGGAAGTCCTCAAGAAAGAACCGTACGGCAAGGCAGTCGATATCTGGGCGTGCGGTGTTATCCTTTACATACTTCTCGTCGGTTATCCACCATTCTGGGACGAGGATCAGTATCGATTGTACGCTCAGATCAAAAGCGGAACGTACGACGTAAGTACTTATTTTCCACTTAGCCATATTATTCTATGTAATTTCTACCTAATCCCAATTATTTACGAAAACTTGCCCGTTCCCCTTTGGAATATGTCCCAAGAGATTCGCTTCGATCGTTGTTGGAAGACCCTCCACTTTATGGTTGCTTCACTTGATGCAATTGGACTGACTTCCTTTTATACCTTATTAATTGCCGGCTATTTTAAAAAGTTTCTTTTTATAGTATCCAAGTCCAGAATGGGACACCGTAACGCCGGAAGCGAAGAACCTAATCAATCAGATGCTGACGGTGAATCCAACGAAAAGAATCACTGCCAGCGAGGCGCTCAAGCACCCATGGATCTGCGTAAGTGGAATTCCCACCCCCCTTTCCATCCATCATTTCAAGGAAATGCCTAAAAACGATGCTCTTTCTTTCTTCCTGTGTTACAGCAACGCGAACGCGTGGCGTCAGTTGTCCACAGACAAGAGACTGTGGACTGCTTGAAGAAATTCAATGCAAGGCGCAAATTGAAAGTGAGTAGCTCCGTTATTTTGTCATCCTCTTCTTGGTGAATACAGTGTAGATTATACATACATATGTATACAGAGCGTCTCACTGAAGAAGGCATACAAACATTTTCGACTCATCGTTTAGAATTGAAACACAATAAATCTAATAAATGAATAATTGGTAACTTGTGAACGTGCCAATTATTTTCTGCATAGATCTTAGATTCCTTTCTACGTATCTTCTGCAACGTAGAGTATCATGGAATTTTTACAGCTGTGTGTAAATGATAGAAAAATGGTCGAACGTCTGATAGATCGATTGTGTAAAATGAAATTCATCTAAATTTTTGCTTCATTTTTCTTCTGTACGCAGTGAGACACCTTGTATGTATTGTAACAAGGATCCAAGAGACTGGTAATTAAAGTCTCTGAATACAAAGTCAAGTGTAAGGTGTATGTATACAATGTACACCTAAGGTGTACGTACAGTCAAATATAGTCGCGCTAGAGTCAAATATAGTCGCGCAGCTCTATAATTAAAAAGAAAAAAGTCGAGGCTCTTTTTAACCCTGTTAAAAAGATTGGTACGTATTCCGGTTCTTAACGGGATTAATACGCTTGAAAGAGTGGTGCGAATAGAAGCAGCAATGCGTCAACTTTAATCCCAATATGTGTGACAAGTGAAAGTGCTGAATCGCTTGAACATGAAGGCGTTGAAGAAGAAATTCCCTTTGGTATTTCGCCATTGTCTCCACTTGTTAACTCACACTTGGACCCATCATCGACATTTTCCGTAAAATGAAATAAAAAGAGCATTTCCTCTGGGACAAAGTGTGAACACTCTCTCTCTCTCTCTCTCTCTCTCTCTCTCTTTATATTTTCTACACTCTGTTCAATCGGCGCGGCGTAAAAGCCGAACACGGTAATTCCATTTTAGCCGCGCGCTTTGTTTCCCCTTTCCATTTGCACCGTTGGTTCAAAAGAATCACTCGAGTACGCTCGAGGTAATCCTCTACCCTCCGATCACAGACGTTCCCGTTCACTTTTTTCTTCCCCTTTATTTCGTTTTCCCTTGACGATTGAAAATTAGCTGGTCTGTCATTTTCATACGGCAATTACGAGTCGTCGAGATTGATCTTAATCTGACAGTCGCAACACGATTAGTGGGAGCAAAACTGTTGCTAGTGTTGCGATAGGAAAAATCAAAGTCGATGCGAGATTGAAGGGCAAACTACTTTTGATTGTTCTACTTGGAGCATTCCCATGCTTTTTGACGCATTGGCAATACCTTGCTGCACCGGAAGTGACACGATTTCTTACAAACACTCAAACGCCCTTCGATTAAACGCAAGGGAATAATCGTCGTTATTTTTTCTTCTTCGCAGGGCGCTATTTTAACTACCATGTTGGCGACGAGGAACTTTTCCAGTAAGTATGATGCACAGGGTAAGTACCTCCGGCCCATCTTCAGCGCTTCATGGACCACGACAGACAGTACTCTCACTTCTTCTCTCACCTCCCTTCTTTGCTCCGTGTCTCACACACATTCTTCTTGTCTTTCTCTGCATTTTCTCCATCTCCAACGTTCGTCCACCTTTGTCCACCTGAATTCATCCACCTCAGTGTACGCCGTTCTTCATCCCTCGCCCCTGCACACATACCATACCCATTGTAAATATACATATGTATATCTGTAATAGAGGTTCAACCCTTTCGTTCTTTTACATGTGGTGCTCCACATCGTGGTCACAGCGACACGCAATTTCACATCTTTCACTTATTAAGAAGTTACTCCCGCTCGTTTTACCGAGCCAACAGGTCAAATGGATGCACCCCTTTGTTTCCTCGACAAACACGACAAAAGTGTTTACTGCTCCCCGCTTCAATGGAGAGCAACTTAAGGGGGAGGGTCGCGCACAGAGTGTTAATACACACACACACACAGATGATTTCGCTGAAAACTGGCGGTTAAATAATTGGAGACACAAGGAGAAATGTGAAATATGAAGCGATAATAAGTGAAAATATAAGCGCGATATTTTTATTCGGCGTTAAATAATTCCAAATGTTTAATATCGAACATTTCTCGTATTTTTATGTTATATTAATTTCTATGTACTCAACATTTTGCATAGCTCTATGTAAAAATAATGTTTGTTTCGCGATAGGACGATCCCAGTTTGAATAAATATTCTCGAACGTTTCTTTAAATTGGACAAAGTGATGTTGATATTAATGAATTTTCCAACGCCACGGAATGGAGCACCAAAAATCCTGCTCGTGCACCGATTACGAATTAGAGTCCCTTCCCCGTTGATCCCCGCCTCTAGAATTGGCCGATTCAATAATGATTGGTTTGACCACAGAAATCCTTTTCTTTTGTGGAATATTGCACATGCTTCTTCCAACGATGATGATCCTGGTGAATCTTGCAATCTCATTGGTTCTTGGACTTTTTCTGTTCGTCAAATTTCATCCTCGCTCGCCCCGCATATTAGGGAACCGTCTCATGACTCATTTACCTCATAGTCGATGCATTTGGCTCGCACCTTGTATCCTGCAAATAATTGTTGCGTCAACCAGAATCATTTATAAAGATAGGTGAATTATAAAACAAGTTCCTTTTCTGCTACTTGGCCATACATATTCTTTTACCCTTCGCTTGATCAAATAATAATATCTAATGCTTCTGATTTGGAATCGTCGTAGAATTCTGGCTGACGCAAAACGTCGTCGCAGTAGTGGACCCAAGCAGTTCTCCCCGCATCGAGTCGTCTGTCATCTAAATCACTCCTCGAAATATACATTATCAGAGACCATGATCGTATTCGCAGCCGCCACTCTCATACGTATTTATATTCTTGATTTTTCATTTACAAATCGGTGTACATAAAGTAGAAATCCCTCAAATCCTTTGTGCTTTCAATAACATGGTTAATTAGAAAACTTCTTCCGTCATTCTATCCTTTCGTTCTTTTCACGTACGAACACTTCATTTGAGCAAAATTCGTCTTCTTCTGAAATTATTCTTCCGTATATTGGCAACATGTTTAGAGATGAGGAGACCACGCCACTGTTTTCTTCAACAACTGTTTAGGTCCACTTGCGGATGAGTATTTTACATTTAGTATGTGCTGGCCGCACTCTGTAGTGTCCGCCCCCTCCTATTGTATTCTGTCAAGAAGATAATGAAAGAAATGTGAAACACAGCCGTGCCACACTTTGTCTATTTGTCTCGCTATTCGTGTTGCTCACATCTTGGAACGATTCGCACAGAAATTCCAGAAAGCATGGATTATTTAAGGTAAATTGTTTCATCTGCATAACATATGAAAAATATGATTGTCGTCGTAGAAAATAATCAAATGTAAATACATGCATATCGCAGAAAGAGCAGCAACGTTCCAAAATGTTCATGTATTTATTGTATAATTGTGTATGTCTCGGAACACACCGTTTCTCTGTTAGTGGTAATCGTCTTGAACCTAGATGCTCGATATATTCGTCTGATGAAAATAATTGTACAACATAACACACCTACGATCTGTGCATTTATTAGATACAAGTGTGGGTATGCACGCCACACTCGTCAACGCACTGCAAAATGTTACCCTAGAATGCTACTACTGCATTTACTATTGTGTAATATGTATAATTATTTTCTCGTGCAAAGTTTATAGTGTAACAGTAGACGAGAGTACTACCTTTGCATCCGTAGAGACGCGTTATCAGAAACAGACAACTTTTGCTCCCTCCCCAAAACGATTGCGAAAGGTTGTGTGTAATTCTCTCTGTAATTCTTACTTATGCTTTTCGTTTTATTATCACTTGTGCAATTACTTGTCTTTTCTCTTTGTCCCTGTATATTTTTGATCGTTGGGTGTCTCTGTACCCTAGGCGAAAGACACATCGTGGTCAACGCATCATGCTCGAAATAGGTAGGACGCGATACAGCTATCGGGCATCTTTCCTAATACTAACTAATAATAATTCATATTCCATCACGATTATTGAATTGTACGTTTAGACGAGCGAGATGAGAGTAAAAAGTACGATCCCTGTTATGAAATGTAATCAGCCATCGGATCGTTCCTTCGTTCGTTCGTTCGTTCGTTTCTTCCATCCCGGTCATACGCATTCTTTATCTTTTCAGCAATTTCAAAGTCTGAGAATCTACTATTTATTCGTACAATTTTTCTTCAGAAAGGTTTCCTCTGAAACGATCATCGGTCGATCGACAGTAGCTTGCTTTCTCTCTGTCTGTGAGACAGTGGAATATCTCTCTTTTCTCACTTTCGATGAAAACGAGTGTTGAAAATCGAAAATATTCTAAATGAAAATTGAGAGAAATGAGAGACAAATTTGCCAGGCTCTCTTCTTGTACATACATACATACATACGTATTATTCCAAACATTCGTCGAGACTGGAAAATATTCATCGAATCAATAAGTCTCGAGTAAATCATTTAAACGGCCATTTCCCGATTTCTATGAAGAAACATTTCTATTTAAATACACACGCACACACTGTGCCCATCTGTAGCTGAATAAACTTTCGCGTTGGCGAAAGAGGATTTCCGATTCGAAAACGAATCCGAAGTGAATTCGGTTTTTCCGTGTAATACGGGAGATACTCTCACCTACTATCCTGACTCTATCCCATTCTAGATCTACCTCTGTCTGTCTGTCTGTCTGTCTGTCTGTCTGTCTCTCTCTCTCTTTCTCAATCTATGACTGATTTTGTTGACAAGATACGCAAAGTGGGTCGGAGGTGCAAGAAAACCCTTCACCTCCGAGTTAAAAGACGAACAAGAGAAAATTCTTTCAAATCGAAAGAAATGACACTAACACGTATTCGCATACGTTGGTAGAGAGTAACTTTGAATTCTACGTTCGTGGGGATGTTCCACTGCCACTTGCCAATTTTTCTCCTGGTACTCTTTCCAGCGCAATGCCTAGCTATAGTTGGGAAAGCAGAGTTGTCGATTGATTTTCATGTAAACGATCGCGTGATCGCTACCGGCGGAGGTTTCGTTTTCTTTGTCGCAATGGAGAGAGAAATTTCAAAGTTTCGGTGAGAAATGGGATTTGAGGGAATTCATTTTAGCCAGTATATGTAGAAGAGTAACAGGAACGTTTCTTGAGAATTTCTTCAGAAATGAATTGTATTAGTTGCGCAACGTGTAATCATTTTCGCAAAAGGCTCGAGAAATCCTCACGAACAATCGTTTCTCCTCGCGTCGCATTTGGCATGTTCTCGCTTCTATTCCTGTCGTTTTACGTTTGTCTAGCCACGTCCCTCGCGTTTCTTATTATACATCAGAAAATTCGGGCCCTTTTCAGCGTTTGCATTTCCAGAAAGATCTGAAACCTCGGAAATTTTAAACTGTAAATCCATTCGGTTTCCCATGCAGAGAGCTCAACTGATATTTCCCATGAATGTCTACACAAAAAGCTACACACATTTCGTGTAGCTTTCGTATACTGTATTTTTGAAAGATACATAAAGTTTAGCCTGAAATCTAATTAATTCTTTCAATTAACAAGCATTTGTGAAAGGAATCTCAAATTAATAGGTTTTTCCGTTCCCTTAAAGAAACATTTCTTAAGTGAACACGCAATCGCACGCCGCCGCTCAGCATGCAGTTATGCAACCTTTTTCTCTATGTTTTATTTTGTCTTTTGTGAAACGGCGCTTCGCTGGCACGGAACGAAGCCGAGCTCTCGAGAAAAGCTGTCATAAGGTAAAGACGAGGGGGGACCATTGATGTTTTTTTGCCATTATTATTCCTGGCACCGATAGGTCATCTCTTGAGAGCATCGGCAGAGTAGCTCAGATTTCATTCATCACGATTATCTCGCATGCAGAAAACACGTACACTTTTTCTCTACTCGATTCCTTAAGCTTCTTCCTGCTTGCACCTTTCCAATTTACCGACTTTTCCTTCTTTCTTCCGAGTCTTGTTCTTCCATTTCTTTTTCTCTCGAGTCTTCCTCTTCTGCGAATAATCCATTTAGTAATCGATTTGTTACCACCTCGTCAAGTTTTATCGGAGATCTGGGAATCTTTCTTTCACACATTTCTTAATGAATAAAGATGCTGCCGTTAAATGGTTTACATTTCAAATTATATTTAATCAATGTTTCTTTTTCATTTAGTCGTGCAAGTTTTTCTATTTACACATACGTATATGAGAATAAAGTAGGCAGTTTGAAAAGTTGGGAGTTTGGTGCAAGAGAAAATTCATTCGTGATACCGCATAGTCGAATCCAATTGTTTCGTTAATTAATAATCGGGAATATTAATTAATTACACTATCGTTGCATCGATTATGGCCCATGATATTAATTTCTATGAAAGATTTTCCAGCCCCTTCTTCCAAATGCATCTCCATAATTATATGCCGCGATCGAGATAAACTTGGGTAAAATTTCGAAATCGTTTCTCGTAATCACATACATTTTTCTTCAATTACTTGATGCAACTGTGTGAGCTCTATTAGCTTTGACTTATCTTTCGAAACAGTAATAATAACAATAAATAAACGCACCCCAGCCAATCCCTACTTGTACCAATTGATCTAATCTTGCCCCCCGCCTCTCTCTCTCTCTCTCTCTCTCTCTCTCTCTCTCTCTCGCTGTTCTCCCCCACGGTGTCTTTCTTTCTCTCTGAAATACTTTTCCTCGCAAGACAATGCCGATTTACTGAAACGCTCTGCGTGCTCCAGGTCGGAGCATCATCACGAAGAAAGGCGATGGCTCTCAGGTGAAGGAATCGACGGACAGCAGCACAACGATCGAGGACGATGATGTAAAAGGTAGGACTAACCAAATCCTAGTAGCTCTCTCTCTCTCTCTCTCTCTCTCTCTCTCTCTCTTTTTTCTCTAGCTCCCCCGACTTTTATGCGCCCTCGGTTCACAACCAACCAACCCCCCTAACTTTTTGTATGGGAACCGGAGATTGTGCGGGAATGACTAATATCCGTATTTTAGTATGCGTCGTCCACGAATCAGAAATATTGGGGCCTGGTTGACTGCACCGAGAATCGTGCCTTTTTCTTTCACTCTCGGTTGATCGATCGATGTACATACGTATGTATGTATGTATGTATGTGCACTGGTCCGATTTTCTAGCAAAACGACCGACCGAAGGGAATAGTTGCTACGCTATTTTCTTTGTCGATCTCATCGTTTATGATACACATTCGTATGAGGTAGTAGCAGTGGACAATCGAGTTTAAGACATACAGTTTTATGCAACTCGGAACTACTACTAACCCTTTTCCTTCCCCTGAGAATGATTTGAAAGAATTGCAGCAATCGATCACCGTCCCCTTTGGGAAGTGCAGTGTCCTACCTAGAACAGATCTGGGAACAGAAGGGAGAATAAAAATAGAATAAACAGTTTCTTTTGGATATCTGTTAAAAGATATCCGTGGCCGTAATTCCTATTATTAGAGAGATACATACATACAATATGGTAGAAATCGATCGTTGCTTTACCCCTCTTCAGCCTATCGCTGTCTCCAGCCATGATCTGATTACCGATATACATAGGTCATACATATGTATGCATATATGTACATGTACATATTAGATGTGGAAAAGCTGCCGCAGGGGTTTATGTCGATAGCATTCGCACGAAACGATTTGCTTTTTTCCATTCGAAATTTGTGTTACAGAGACTATGGGAAAGTTGTACCGTAGATACATTCATTGAATTTTCTTTTACTTTTCCAATAACATTATTCGGGTAAAAGGCAACCGAGCGAACAAAGCCCTGAAGCCGAGCCACGAAGATCGCGTTTGATAGAACGTCGAGAGCTTTACTCATCGTTACCCTCACGGAAAATTCAATCTGTCTCTTCGACTCTTTGTACTACTGTTGTTACTCGCGATCTGTCGCGGTCTCCCAATTATTCTGATGTTATATTCTACTCTCTCTCTCTCTCTCTCTCTCTCTCTCTCTCTCTCTCTCTCTCTCTCTCTCTCTCTCTCTCTCTCTCTCTCTCTCTCTCTAAACTTTGGAACTTGAAATCTTGTTGTTAGTCAATCTCTTTCAAATACGCCGTCATTAATTATTTATCAGTTAATTTCACTGAACTTTATACTTGATCGCAACACAATCGCGTACGGCTATACTCGTCCCCAGACAAAAAACTTTGTAATATAAACCCTTCGGCTCCTTTATACATATGTAGTATCTCTGTTCGCTTATTCAGTAGAGGTGTACAAGTTGCTTCTTACCTGTTCAACAAGTTTCGTGTTCGTGACCATCCCGAATAAATATCGCAACACACGTTCATACATATAGTATGTAGTTTAGAGTTATTTCACGAAGCACCTCGCATCTAGCGGAAATAAAGCAACAAGTTGAAATGAAATTCAAGTATTTCAACGCAGACGGTACTTGTTAGCATTTGCAGAATTTTTCTGAGAGAAGAAGACAAACAAGTCTGATACTTTTTTGGAGAAATTACTCGATGACATCGGTCAGCTTTGAACTGCTGTTTTCTTTGCAGTATATTCGATGAAACATGGAAGCATTGATTTTGCATAAATTGCCAAAGCAGAATGATGAAGAACCCAGTTGTAGGATTTTACTCTTGCATACTGATTTCTCAGACTAAAGAAAGAAGAAAACACAACTTTTGCTGCATTATAGGAGTAATATTGATAATAATAAGATTCCCTTAAGAAAATCCACTGCCCCAAACGATTACGACTGTAATGATAACAACAATGAAATAAAATAAGATTCGAAATATAGATATAGATATAGAAATATATTTCGATGGAGAAAGTAGGAAATTGCGAGGGTAGAATCCTAGTGATACTCGGCATGCATGCAAGCAAACTTGTTCCCCCCGTCCTGAACTCGACACCGAAAACACCGATAGACGATAGAGGTTGTTCCATTCACTTTCAACATTCAGACACTTTATCGTCGAGTGGATTGATTACCACTCGAGCACGGAACGGCAATACTACAGAAGCACTGAAACGATTGGAAGCAGTTTCGAATTGTCTGGCGCGTACCCTTATCCTACGATTCGATAGGAAATTCCAAAGAGAAACAATTCGACAGTTAATTTGGAATTGTTACTAATTATTATTCTATTTGATAAAAATTCACTGAATTAATTTAGCTTAGTTATCGCAATCACACGACCCACGCTACACTACCATCACTTGTTACGCCATCCTATTTCTACACGAAAAGTTTCCTCAAAGCAGCTATGCTCATGGTGAAGAAACGCTCCTTTGTGTTCGATCACACACGATGCTCACAAATCCATAACACTTACACATACGTAGATACATATATCTGCATAGTGTTCGTAATTGATTCGTGCAATACGGGAAAATAACTAAAACTCCAAATGCACGAAATCAGGAAGACATTGTACTGTGTTCGGCAGAGCTCGATGGCAGCTTGTTATATTGGCAGCTTGATATTAAAAGGAATACTCTTAAAAGGAATACTACGCGTTATTGTTAGATGAATTCCACGCGTTTGCTATTTCCTTTTCATCCTGGTAAGGAAAGTGTAGATTGCGAGCACCGCCATCGTTCGCCTATAATTTGTAGAATCTACAATCTGTCCTCCAGTTGTGCGATTAGCGTGGCACAGTGAGAAAGAGACGGGATGCCTCGAATAAATGAGTGGCGAAATTACTGTGCGAAAGTTCGCCGGGGTAACACGTTAACCCTGGAAGAGGAATAGCGATTCTGGGAGAGTCGGACGAAACTTTGCCCTTCGCTTCCAGGATTAACTCTTGCATGCGATTGCTAGGAAAATTAAGAGGAAAAGAAGCATTTTTCTGGCTGATGAAACATTCGATGGGAGAATTATCTCTTATCCCACATTTTTTTTCGTCTTTCCTTTCTCTTTTCGGATCAAGATGTTTGATGGGAGCAGCTTCTCTTGGATAGTGTTGGATACCTGCTCGATATAGAAATGCTCGTCACTGTTCTATTATTATGGATTGAACAAACGATTATCGAAGTAAAAGAGGAAACGAAGGAATGAAAAGTAACCTTATGAAATAAGTAGAATTTCATATTCGACATTTCCAATTCGATGTCGCGACGATCTCTGATATTTTCTCGTCACGCTTCTTCTCACGGTAATTCCTCCATTTGCGGCCACCACATGTTCACAAAGATGGAACGAGCGAGCTAGCAGCTTTTTGCCAATTAGAAAGTTTGATTAGTTTGGCCAGTGTTAGCTTATTCGTCCACTTTAGAAGAAAAGTACGAGCACACGATTCTATCATCGTCGTAGGGTGTGCAGCAATGTTGTTGCATACGTCGTCATGGTGTAAACGTAAGTCGAGACAAACAGAAACAGATTTATACAGATTTTTGTCAGAATTTCATTTCACGCGTCCTTTCGGTTTCATTTCTATTCCATATTTACACCAAGATTCGTCACTTTGCACCACTTGTCATGTTATTAAGAAAAAGGAAGGACCTATTTTTCTCCGACTTGTCTCTGTGCCTGTCTTGTATAATACCTGTTTCGTCGAAACTATCTTTTTTTCTCTTCTGCCTGTGCATCGAGTGTATCTGGTCACAGGAACGGATATACAAATGTCCCCCTTTGTTAGCCACCTTAGGTCTAAATTTCTCGTACGCGTAGCAGCATGATCGGAACACGATCGGCTGTTAGTCCGGTGTTATGGATTTATGAACACCATCGCTGACCCGCTGTACATCTCACTTTCTCACCCACTTTTGTATTCGACCCTGCCTACCTTCCGCTTCACCCAACGTTTCGCATGGCTTGCATTCGCCTCTGGTTACGCTGAACAATGGTGGAGATTGTTCTCTGATTTGATTATCTTCTGTTAGTCTAGTAGTACTGTGTATGCATATTTTCAAAGTTATTCAAAGTATGGACGTTTAACCGATCACAATTTGTTAAATGCTCAACCCTTCGCAGCGTATGAGATGTAATACTTGATTGATTAATATTCAAATAAAATCCATTCAAGTGAAATAATTGCAACATCATAGAGCAACCTTCTACGCCCGGTCTCTCTGGCACAAGCAGGAAACAAATCTACCCGCTTACTATACGTACATTGCATGCCTATTGCATTGACAATCAAGCTTTCTCTGAAACCACATGTAATATTGAAGAAAACAAATTCAATGGACGCTGTGCTGAAATCGCGAGCTTCATCGAAAGCGTGCACCTTCCGATTCCACGACAAACGGGAAAAACAAAAAAGAAAAACAAGAGTATAGCGGCCGAACCTCCATACATATGTACATGTAGCCTTTCGTTAATTTTCGAAACTCAAACGAGTCCGATAGAGATTCGTTTGCTTTCGAGAGCAAGGAATATCCGCCTCTATTTATCTATCTGTCTGTCTCTCCATCTCTGCATCCCTCTGTGTAACTTTCTTTTTAATAAAAGCAAGGAAGAATGTCTAGATGTGTTTTCGCTCGTTCGAGCAAGATCCAGAAGATTCTCTGTACATGTATCAAAGTTTTGATGGATAAACTATAGCTCACACCTCTCGACCTCCCCTGGAAACGTTCATCATGAACTGCATCCTCCAGCACAATTTGTGTCCTCCGACTTTCTTTCGTACGTTTCTTTTTTCAAAAGCCGAGTTACACGATACTTTGGACCGATTTATAATGCTCTCGTATAGGTTTCGTACACTTTCTATCTCTCGCTAACTCTATTGTTTTTTTACTTGTTTACATCTAGTGATTCATCAAACAGAGAGTATCTCGTTAGAAAATGAATAAAGATAGTAGTGAAATATTGCCGACTGAATTGCTTAAAATGTCTTGAACTTGATTTATTCTCTTGTTCGATTGAACTATAGTTCAGTTAGATGTGCGTTGGCCGTTCTTTAGTAACTTTAAGTAACTTTAAGAAATAGATAATTTTGCGTTAAAAGAAAACACCAAACGGAAGAAATTGTCGCATATCCGTGATGTATGTGTATGTATTGTTGTACAGAGGATAAGAAGGGCGGCGTCGACCGGAGCAGCACGGTCATTGCCAAAGAACCCGAAGGTAAAACATCAAAGGCCGAGAAACGTGCGCATAGCGTTTCGACGTCTCCTGCATACACATTATTATTATGTACCTACCTCCATATAGATTCACATATACCATATATTATTATATGAATATTTCTATTGACGTGTAAACTCGATCCACCTCGCAATTGGCTTCTCCTATTCGTGGCTGCCGGAGCCGTGTGACGGATGCTGCTTTGGAAAGTACTATATTTTACACATGTTTTAGATCAAGTTAAAAACAGAAGCCACGAAATTTCCTTCAAGAGAAAAGAAAAGAAAGACGGTATAATTTTCTGTCAAACAAATAGTCGTGAAAATATTGAAGAATACAATGGGGTAGCAAAGCCTCGAGCATCTCGAGGCTCCCCCTCGTTTACAAATCGACATCCCTATTTAAATACCAAATGCATCGTACACGGATCTGTCCCTAAAATAAATGGTTCAATTCAAACGTACAGGGTTTAGAAGAAAAATGAATAAAGTGCAGCAGTGGTGGTAAAGAAAAAAAAGAGAAACGCCAGCAGCCTCGTCAACCGAAAATTTCGGGAGTGACGAATCGGAGAAGCCAATATGTATATCAGCACAGGGGCTCAGTGACGAGCTTTGAGCCAAGCTTTTTGCACCCTGTCTGTTCCGCTAACTCGGATTTACCGTCTCTCCAGCCTCCACTCATCCCGCAAACTAATAAGGACATTGCGTGCGTTGCTTCCCCTCTATCTGATCTATAGATGTATGAACCTCCACGTGATCTCGTTTGTTGTGTTCAAACATGTGCACCGACCCAAGGGAACACATCGTGCGATCATTTTGCCGAATCTCTCTGAGAAGGATAATAATCTGAATGATCTGAATCGTAGTAGAGTTGGCTCCAGCGTTTCGGCAATGAGTTCCCGATTTCTAGGAAATTAAGAAAGATGGAAGGCCTACTACATACTACGCCTCCTTACTTACTAGCAACGCTACTTACTGCTCGAGGCGAGTAGAATACAAAGCATAGGGCACCGCTGTACATATACATATTTATCTTGGCGTCTTAGATTTGTCTCGTTGGATTGTTGTTCTTGTGAACGTTGCTATGTTGTCTAGAACAGTCTAGAAACAATATATTGTATTGTCGCACTGCTATCAGCGAGCAGCTAGCTAGAGTTTTCTTGTTACTAATCTATACGAAGCAAAGGAATTTGGAAAATTCTTGTTGGGCGCAGTAGATGGTGATGATGAAAAACAATTGGCTGGGACTGAGCAGCTTTCAGAAGAGACATCTGCCAGCTTGGAATCGTCGATGCGATAAGTAATGAAATGTTCCAAACCATTGCAAGAATCTTTGTTTGGTTTAATCCAATGGATAGATTAGTTTGTCAGGTCATCATCATCATCATCGTAGAAATCCTCCCGTCTGTTGATGCGTCGTTGCACATCTTGCTATCGCGGTGGCTGTCATTTTTCTCGGACCGATATTTCCAACAATAACTACTATGGCCATGAAACAATAGAGTCGGGTAAAAGTAGTGCTATCTATCCTGTATGGTGGGAAAAGAGAAGGATTCTCTATACCCAGATCTAGTCGCAATCGATCCAATCAAAAGTTCACAGAAGCAAAGAATCTTTCGAAAATTGAGTGGGATGGGATAATACGTTGTGAACGCAAATACCTGGCCGCTTGGCACGGCTTGAAAATAGATTGGCAGCAGTTCGCGTCGTTCGTTCGGCACTCCTCGAGGCCGGCTAGACTATGCTAAGCGCAATAAAACATTAGTCGATTTGACTCGCTTTCACGCGGCCAGAGGACCCGTTTTCTTCATCATCTCGATAGTATTTTTATTTGAAAAACTTGTTCATCGTGCGAAACACGGCGGTTCGTGTAGAGTGATACCGATGAATGCGCATTTCGATGGAAAAAGTGAGCGAATCCGTCGTCATGTCGGCTACCACAGGTTTGCCGAGTTCTTCGAAACAGCCTGATAAGTACGGTGAGCCTGGAAGTCAGTTTTCGAGACTGTCCCTGCGCCAGCAGATTGTTTGTTGCACTTACTCTTATGAATGAATCTAGAGTCAGTTTTTCTTCTTTTTTCTTTTAGATTTTTCACTAGTTGCACAGGAAATTTCATAATATCTGAGCGCCGCGTGGCTTTAAAATCGATTCAACCGAAAGCGGAACGTTTTTATCAAAGCTCTAGTTTATGTTGTAGCTTGAACAGATTCTTGGAGAAATCGGCATTCATGTAATTTCTAATAAAATCAAGTGAAAAGGTTATTAGGAAAGGCAAGAGAATAATTATGGATAAATAATTATGCTAATTATGGATAATAATTATTGCTCGCTGAAATACCAGGAAAAAGCATGAAACATTAGAGATGTTTCAAAGCCAAGTCTCGAGGCGAAAGATTATAAAGCCAGATCTTTCCGCGCCACTGGTGAACGATTAACAAAGTCGAAACGAGCTTCCTGATTCGCTACGGACAAACTGTTGCCGCCAGGTCACGATCAGTCTTCTATTTGAGTCGGGAATCCGTGTCTATGTCGGACGGCAGTCTATCCTTACCGCGCCTAACTATTCTTGTTCGCGAAAGGTTTTTCGGAGAACGTTTTCTCGAACGTGTCCCTTAGGCAGATGGGGCTGAAACGAAAGGGGACGGAAAGATTATTCTATAATGATTGTTGAAGAGTAAAGTGTATTTGAAGTGTTTGAAATTGGTGAGGGGGTGGGTCCCTGTCTTGGTTTCGTTCGCGTGCTTCCTGCACTTCCGGATAATTGCTTCTGCTACTAACACCGAATGTTGCTATTCCAATGTTGGATTTCGTGTATTATTAGGCCGGCTGTGAGCGGAAAGTTCACTGACCCACGGGCCAATCACGACTGGTCATTTAAATTAGTAGCTGGCTTGGGACTTGATCGTTCTTTAATTTGGCAAACCTCTGTTACATTAACTCCAGGCGCTCTTCCGATTATTATTATTCTTAAAGTCTGTGTGTTGTGATTCTATTCTTGCGTAACTAAAGAGAAAGCCAGAGTTTCGTCGGTGGCTCGACTCCGTGCTAATCGAAAAGTGATTACTTTGATTAACAGCAACTGCTGCACCAATAATGATCGATCGTCTTCTTAACATTCATCTGTCACATAATCTCTCATGGACCGAATCGCGACTGGGTCCAGCTAAATGTCCCGTGAGACGCGTTTCTGTGGAATCTCTTGTTAGCCGACGTATCTAATCGGTGCAATTCGACTAAAGGCCCGGCATCCCAGGGCACACCGCCAAACAGTCCCGCCGCTGTGTCCGCGTTCTCCAGGCTTGCGGGGGCTGTGAGCCAGACGAACAAGCAAGCCCAAAACCAGGTTCAGGGAAATCCCCTCGGAATTGCCGCTGTACTCCTACAGGGAGCGCAAGGTAAATGATAGGAACGCGAGAGCAAGAGGAAAGTACGGTAGAATCGTAGACAGGTGTTCTACTCGTCATTGAGTTTTTTTCGGGGGTACAACATCCTGCTCCCGGGGTTTAGTGGTTGCGTTTCTACTGTTCTTTCCTCGATTACGTTGGAGGAAAGCTTTCTTAACTTCTGCCTACGCCCCGCGTCGATATTTCAATCGGCATCGTTCCAAACATTTTCTCCGTTTTATTATTTGTACAGCCTAGAAAGCTTATATCTTCTGCAGGGAATCTTATACATATGTACATATGTATACTAGAATACTAGGGAAAAGAAAAAGAAGAACGGAGGAAGAAAGCAAAGTACAAGAAAAGTGTTTGGATAAACTACTGCAATTTGACGATCCTCTAAAAATGGAGGATGGAAAGATGCATATTTGCCAATAATTACTACGAAGCCTGTCCTCGAGAATCGAAACTCGAAAGAACGAAGGAACGAAATCCCAGCAGTTTTTCTTTTCTTATCACCCGCGCATGTATATGTAGAAATATTATTCATGTCTAAAGAAACGTAAACGGGAGAAGAATAATGAAAGCATCGCGCCCCGCTATTGCCAGCCGAATTTCCCTTGCGACTGTTATGAGAAATCCTGTTCGATAGCGCAGAGAACGCTAGGATACTAGGCCGACGCGACAGGCCATCCTCATCGAATCGGTAAGATTGTCCCATCGAACCGTTTCTGTCTGTATCACGGTAGCTCCTAGTAATTACTTCTCCGATGAACCGTGAAAGAGGAGCTGAGACGATCAGTGCTTTCCTTTGATGCCCGAACCTTCGAAAAGACTTACATTTATATAAGGGTAATTTGCTTATTTTGCCTCGAGTTAAATACATGGCCCTTGAAGTATGAAGCACGGTTGTTTGATCAGTTGAAATCCCGTGGAAGTGAGACACGTTTTGGAAACAAGATAGATTCGCTAGGCCGCAATCGGTGAGTGCTTTTTACAGTCGAAGCATGACATTTATCTCAGCCGCAAGAACTTTAGGTTTCTGTCGCAGCTTTTTGTCGCTTGCCTCTCCCCAGCCCCTTGACTTAATTCTGCAAATCTGCGCCACGCAGAGATTCAAATGCACGTTCATACAACGCGCACAATTTCCCGACCCTCGATCAATCGAATTGAAACTGCAAGACATTTGCTTCGTTTTTTCATCGCTCAATATCGCCACGCTTCACCTTAGTTAGTAGGGATTAGTACTGTCTGATCTAGATAAATCGATTTTTCTTTATTTGTGACAGCTGCACTTTGCCAATTCTCTCTCGTCACCCTCTGCCCTGATTCCTACTATTCTTCTCCTTTTTCATTTGGTATTCTCTTGAGACGAATCGTTGCACTCTCGTGGAATTTCAATCGGCAAACTGCCTTGGCCTACCTACTACTTTCGAGCTAATCCATTTCTAATTCGTAATTGAGCTGAGCTTGCAACAAATGTTCCATTCTGCGACGAAGGTTTGTTGCAACTTCTTCAATTCGAAATACGCTAAGAAACGGGTAGAGTAGAATTACGGAAATGCTGATTAAAATCTCCCTGTCCCCCAGAAAAAATGTTTAAGCAATCTTCTCACCGGTCTTGCCGTTACTTAAATGGCAATCTATACATTGTATATCATCCCTTGAATTTCCTCCTGCATACGAGAATGCAACGATCGAACTGGTCAGGGAACAAAGTATGTGAAAAGTGAGCAGAAGCAACACCGGAAGGAAGCTGTTCGGAGGCTGACAGTAGCTCGTCTTTTGGTTGGTTGGTTGCATGACTAGCTGGAAGCGGTAGCAGCAGTGGTAGCAGCAGCAGCAACAGCCAGAACAGCCAAACTGGCGCATCACCGTCTTCACCAGCGGCCGTAGGCATCCACGCGACGACGCCGACGTCATCGTCGCGACGCTACGACTCCTCGAACAACGGTCTGTATCCATTGTCGCACCTCTAACTGTGCTGTGCTCTCTTCTCTGGCCACTATCGAATCCCCATTCCTTTACGCAAACTACACTTGCAGGGTGTAGAGATTGATCAACAGCTTTATCTTTCTTTGCTTTTCTCTTCATTTCTGACATTTTCTTTCAGATTCGATGCCTGCTGAGAATGATAATTCCGTTTACTGCAAGGGAAACGTTTTTAGGGTAGCGTGACGCACTTTGATACAGCGAGAAACGTCTGTCGCTAGTGGGAAGTGTTTTGTTTCGATGGGAATCGTTGGGTAGAATTGTTGGGAGCTTTTGCAGGCCGATAATAATGTGCGACTCGATTGATTCCTATACAAGCGAAATGTACCGCGACCATTTTCTACCATGTTCCCACGATACATCGAACCTTCCTAGTTCGAACAAGCGTTCTACTACCCCCTTGCCCTGTTCTTCCGAGCCAGAGGAGAGAAAGCCAACGATTTTCGGAGATAACAGCTGTCTTCTCTATACTATGTGTTTCTCCGCATGTTTCGCTTGCACGCAACGCTCTGGCATGCCGCGCCGCGTCGTTTCCCTCTTGCATGCGACCCCGACAAAAAAAAAAAAAGAAAACCGAAATTCAGAAGCGGAGGGTCGGCGCGCCGCCGCTACCGGCGGCGGTTCCGGATACATGCAGCTCGGCCAGAACGATTGCAGCAGCGACCAGGAAGACGGTAAGAAGACCACCGACGACGTCGGTAAAGCCGCGGGGAAGTCGAAAAGAAAGAAGGACGTCTGCTGGAAGCTTAGACGGTGTTGCTTGTTATGAAGTAACGAGCGTCGCGACGCTGGACGAGATCGGGACCGTTGAAATTGCACCTTTTAAGAAAAGGGTCTTTTACGTCGATGGAGATTGTACCTTTTGCTCGATGGTTCAAAGGTGAAACTCTTTTCTACCGTGGGCGAAATTTTCTTCTCGATATTTTGCGAAAACAATGATTTTTCCTTTTTGTAAGATCGCACAGCGTCACGAACCGGCTCGCTGCATGCCCTTTCGACACATTTTGCCTCTTATTTTTTTCCACGGTAGACTTGGCGCTGAATCGATCCTCGACACGACAACATTCATCATTTTCTTCAACATTTTTACGCTGCTGTTAGTAGCTGCTAATTTTATCCGAATCATTCACAAGAATTTAGTAAAACGAGCGAATTACGCGAATTAGTGGGGTAGATTGAAATCCGTCGTGCCGCGGATCTCGAGTTGCAAGTAGTGTCACCACGGTTCTGCTTTGTCACCATTCTCCTCACAAATTGAGAATGTTGTTAGTTTTACGAACACCTTTTTCGCCCGTTTTGCTTGTTTGAAAAATCTCACACACACACACACACACACATATATATAGATTCGCGGCGACACGCACAATCGTCGCTATTACGAGTTAGTGTGCAAGGTGACGCTCGTAAAGTATTCAATAGCTTTGCAAAAGCATTGATTAATCGTTATTTGAGAAACTGAACAAACACTGCAGCTTTCATTCTCCGACCAAGTTCATTTAGCAATTGATTGAAATAAATATTAATGAATAAGTGAATGAATAAGGAAAGGAGGAATATTTTGTAAAGCAATAAAGATGTTATTGAGAAAATCTTTCATTGGAACTTTCACTCAATGAAAATGATGTAGGAAATGATATTTTATGCGTGTAGGCGCAATATCAATTCGAATTCAAAGAAAACTTGTGAAATCCGATACGTTGTGTTGCATGAGAACGGAACGAATCATCATAATTGGGGGGCAGGCTTCGTAGTTAGTTACATTACTTTAAGCTAGTCTGCTGGTAATTACATACATGTTCTTGCGATTTTGCAAACCCGAAGAAGAGGAATACTTTAGGCGGATCGCATTATAGGAGTACCAAATCGTGCTGCAAAGCTTTCACTAATTCTCACTATTAGAAAAATGCTTCTCTGTTATTGGTATACATACGTGGATTGTCGTCACCTATGTTTACGTTTTAGAAACGAAAGGTATCCGATACAAGTATTATTCTAGTGGAATAACAGGCGAGAGCGTATTCAGCATTCTCAAGAAGTAGCCAAACTTGCCATCTTGAAAAAACATATTCTAATTACCATCGTTTGCAATGGAAGTACGTGGCGCAATATCACCGCAGCCAATTTAATCGCGCTTTTACTCGAATCGAGCGAGGCCCACTTTATTTCCGCTTTGAATACATTCGAAATTTGAAAGCCCCCAAATGGGGTAGCTCCCAGGGAAGCTTAAAATAAAGAGAAGCTTGATACAGCGTGTCTCGGTCATGAGAACGAAAATCTCGAGAGAGAGAGCAGCGGAAAGGAGAAGGTAAAAAAAGGGAAAAGCTTGAGAGACGGTTAATCCTGTTGCGCAAGGATTAAGCTCCGCGACGTTTCGCTAAAAATAAAAGAAAAACGAAAAAATACCATTCAAATGCGATGGAAGCAACAACAGTATAAAGCTAAAAATTGGCATCAACCACGCACTGCAAATAGTCGTTCCCGCGGATCTTAATCCCCCGCCAAGTCGCTCTTAGAAAAGAGATAGATATTTATTTGTCAATCTTTTAAAGATCGATCGAATTTTTATTATCACGAGAACAAAAACGCGCAAGCTTAAGAAGCGAGTGTCCATATAATAAATATGTGTATGTATATTTGACATATACATATATGTATGTATGTATGTATGTATGTATATATATATATTGCTTGTAGAAATAAGAATCGTGTGTCCTATCAAGACCTGCAGCCAGCTATCGACCAACTCACAGTATTCAGGTAACAGAAGAGCATATGTCACTCTCTATCCAAATATCCTATGAAATGTGCAACAGGATGCGTACACAAGCGTTTGGTAGTGCTCCGTAGGGTAGTCACGACCCTGTTGTTGTTTCGCTGACGGTGGTGGTCGCAGAGTGCCAAACACAAATTTCGTTTTTTCTTTTTCTTTTTTTTCATTCACCGCTCGAAAAGATATTGCAATTTTATGTCACACGATCGGGAATTATGAATTATGATTAGTAGAATAAAAGAAGTAGAGGATTGCGTATTGTAATGGAATGATTAGAAGAAGGTGAAAAAGACCTAGATCATTTCTGAAGAAGAATAGAACAAGGAGAATCATCGTTGAACTTTTGGGATCCACGAAGCTTCCAACGATCGTGAACAACGAGAGAACTACCAATGATAATAATACCTTTATCTCTTGGACGAATTCGTCCAAGTAACTTTTTGCCAAAGCGGCGAAGGTTTTTCTTTGTTTTAATGCAACGGTAGATAGTGATAGGATCTAATAGAAATTTCGCTTTTTCTATAAAAATCCTAGAAAGTCTATATCAAATTCTAGACTGCTTGTACAAATATCGGCAATAATATGGTATCGGGGTTAATTTCTATGCAATACGTAATTGCTCAACTTGATCTTATCGTTGGAAAGAAGGCACTTTCTTCGATTGGAAAATTTGGAAAAAGCAACGGATCAGATTCACTCCCCGAATAATCCGATTAGCTTGGCCAACATTTCTGTCGATCAACTTTATACATAATAAACAGCGAAATCAGTAGATGACAATAATCATTGTATAAGAGATGTATTTTGATCGTTCGAGGAACCCTTTTTAATTGGAGTCTGGCAAAATGGTATAGATTTTTCACTAGAATTCTAATTTTTCCCGAAGGTAGTACGACGATCATTTCGAGGCTCCGATGGGTTGGATCGATGAAAGAAAGAGTCTTTGGCGTAGGATGTAGAAGTTGATAAAGATTCGTGCATGTGACTGTTGTGCCGTACGATGTGTCGGTATGAGCCCTGATCGTCCAGTCCATATCTTCTTTGTTGATCGGTCGGGCGAGCCGATCGGCGCCGTGCCGTTCTCACTCATCTATATCTGTATAATCTGTTGACGATTCCAGCACGCCGCCAGGAGATCATCAAAATGACTGAGCAGCTGATCGAGAGTATTAACACCGGTGATTTCGAGGCGTACACGTAAGTCGCAAAACGTATGATAAGAGCGATCAACATTTAACAAGCAGCTTCGGAGAAAACGAAATTATAGAATGTTAGTAGTGGGGGCGGTATTTCGTCAAGTATACATATAAAGCTTGCCTTAATTGCTCCAACAAATTATAATGATTTAGGAGAGAGTTGATCATCTGTTGGGTCGTAATTAATTGATGAAACTGGATATTTGAATGGTTTGAATCGAGTGTGCGGCTAATAGAGTAGATTTGAAAATGATATCATCGATGCTTGTTTGGGCTTGCAGGAAAATCTGTGATCCACACCTGACGGCGTTCGAGCCAGAGGCGCTAGGTAATTTAGTCGAAGGAATGGATTTCCACAAATTTTACTTTGATAATGGTAATTATGACTGATTTGCAACAACGACACTGTTCATATTCGGCACCGTTGTCTTCTATCTATGTACGTTTTGTTCTTTTAACAAATATGTATAAGGAGTTTAAGCAGCAGTCGAGACAGAGTCGCAAAGAAGTACAATGTTACGCACGCATTAACGTCGATGCAGCTTCTTATCGCACTTGCAATTATTTTATTCACTTTCATATAAATGCATCGAATAGTGCTCTTATAAAGAAGACATTTCTCTTGAAAATATGTGTAGCACTATTAACATTGAATTGAATTCTAATAGACATTGGTAGAATATACATAGTAGACACGAATGCTAGCACTTGAGTGGTAGGTGAGTAAATTAGCAAACTTTCGAATAACAAACGTTTTGCCTTTTCAAATCTACAAGCAGTCCTGGGGAAGAACTGCAAAGCCGTGAACACGACGATTCTAAACCCACACGTGCACCTCCTGGGAGAGGATGCCGCGTGCATCGCGTACGTCAGGCTGACGCAGTACATGGACAAGTGAGTTCAGTTTAAGGCCTAAATAATCGAAAGGGAAAGTGAGGATAAGCAACAAAGAAAAGAAAAGGAAAAAGACTCGGCAGGCTTGACTTGATTGACAAGAAAAGTATAAAGGCTACCAAGTCGATGTTACTTGAAATAAATAGTAATAGATTTCCTTGGCGGATGAAACATGAAGAATGTTGCATGTTACAGGCAAGGCGTAGCGCACACTCATCAAAGCGAGGAGAGCCGTGTGTGGCATAAGAGGGACAACAAGTGGCAAAACGTTCATTTTCATCGAAGCGCGATCACAGGTCCGTCGCCGTTCACCTTTAATCACAAATAAATCGGTGAACGCTGAACAAAGAGAGAGAGAGAGAGAGAGAGAGAGAGAAGAAAAGGGAGGATGAAGTGGAAGAAAAGGGACGCTCGTCGCCTCGACGCATCGCGTAGAGATAGTACGAGACACACCTGAATCTCTAATTACCATTTTCTTCAACGGATAAATAGAGGAAAAATTGTACGATCTATTTATTTGTTTTATCGTCTACGCGTACACAAATACGTGCGCATAATAGTTAGTATTTAAGGGCGACAAGGTGAGAGAAAGAGAAGCGCAAGTGCGGCTAGAGTGCTCTAATTGGAGCATCTACTCGCTTCAGTACCTGCCCAACGCACTTACCACGAAATCACTGCCTGACCCGGTGTCAGGGCCTCCAACGATTTGCCCTATGTTTGGAAATGTTGCATCGGGAAGAGGATCGAACAAGTATCGAACTTCCTCAGAGACGAGAATAAGAATTTTACGGTGGAAAGTGCTTCGATATCTGTCCTCGGTTCAATGAGGACACTGCGAGATAGGAACATTCGAGATTCTCCAAGTTCCATATACATACATATGTATATGTATACATATTAGACCAGCCAACGATACTAGTAACGAGAAGTTGGAGGGAGCGCGACATCATCTCCGCAACTGAAGTAGAGCTACTTTGCCAAAAATATGAAAGAAGCTATCGAAATAATGGGATCCATCAACAAAAGAAAAGGAATAGGGAAGTAATGGCAGGTATAAATCCAACATCGAGAAGAATGAGGGACGGGGAAGATCGTAGAGGAACTGGTTGAGAAACGGAGATGAACAAGTGGCACCTGAAAAACACGGAGTAACGAAGATGCGGTGAGGTGACACCGCGATCGGCGCGTATATTTAGTTCGTACATAATAGTCGTTGATGTACAGAACAATCTTCCATTGTGTAGCTTTCTTCTTCTACGAATGTTCCGTCTCGTCTCTCGCTATGCGATCGCGCGCACCGACTACAACTCCGCGTAATGTATTATTAATTCGTGTGCGCATACGTAGAGATGATGTCACTAATCATTTCAAAGAAGAGTGTCTCTTTCCCATCGTTGTTTGTCCCTTCTGTTTGATTTGACAGAGTAATACGTTTAATTGAAAATGACCATATTTTCCATGCGAATGGTAGAAATAGACTGTGATGCGATTCTTGGGCAATGTTGCACGATTATTATTGAATCAGCCTATTAAGAAGCATGCATACAAGGATTACGCGCGACAAGGAGGAAAGCGGGAACACAGCGATGGTGTAGCGATGTTGTTGTGCGTTACCTCAGCGTCGCGAGGCAGCTTCAAGAGTAGTGTGGCGTTGACAGTAAACCCGTTTCACTTTACCCGATCGATCTAGAATCCTCGGAGCGCACGAACCGCGTTCAACACAAGACGAGCAGGGAAAGATCATTGTAGCGGAAGTAGCGTTCGAAGAACCGAAATGGAACCGTGGAACGAAGAAAAGAAAACATAATGAAGGAGGAGAAAACGGGAACCGTAAGTAAGCCCACGTATGTACATTTAATCTTCCTACGTTTATCAGCGAGGAAGAAGACGAATAGAGAAGAAATGAATATTCAATTTCTCTCGTCGAATTTAATACCTTAATCGAGACTAAAACGGAGGATAAATCTTTCTTACACCGTTCGTACATCCTTTATTAATTAACCTAATTATTAAATACGACTTTACGAGAGTATAAATCGATGATATACATATACATACATAGAAATGAGCAAGCAAGATTAAAGAATACGAATAGCCGTTGTTCGGGGTGCGGACAGGGGGTGTGTGTGTGTGGAGAGGACCCACCAGAAATTTCGCAACACTTTTTTTTTTG
This sequence comes from Holcopasites calliopsidis, assembly GCA_023838395.1. NCBI lineage: Eukaryota > Metazoa > Arthropoda > Insecta > Hymenoptera > Apidae > Holcopasites > Holcopasites calliopsidis. Next base: position 1,111,027 of record JALHAQ010000037.1, on the reverse strand, counting down.
CCATCTTCTTATACAATATACATATGTATACATATGTATATGTATGTTATACATGTAAAGGGGCGCGCACCTACGTGAAAATGGAGCCGCATGTTGCCATCGGCGTCTTGAAAATACCTGTCTGCTATTACTTGAAACGTCGCCAATGATTTTATCTTTCTTCGACTTTCTTAGTTGCACAATGTTTGATTTATTTATTTATTTATTTATTTATTTATTGAAACATATTCAGTGCAATGTACTGTCTTTTATTTATTCAACTCGATTGAGAGATTGATCATTTCACGAAAATACATTTAGCCACGTTTCAGGACGTCGAGTGATTAGAATCGAAAGAAAGGGACATGTGAAACGCTTTTGACGGCGTGATTTTTTCAATAATTAGTCGACGATCGAAAAACCGATTGAAAAACCGGTTCTTCAGTTCGAAGAAGCGCAGCTTCAGCTACCGCGTATCTATGTATATGTATGTATTGATAGCAGAGTGAAGAGTGAAGAATGAAAGGAAAGAATTTAGGAGAAAGAACAAAAAGTCGATGATGGCAAACGATTTAATATATTGCAGATACTATATTATAAATATAAACATGAAAGAATTAATCACTAAGGAATAGTTATTTCTACTACTCTAATTCGTCGCTTCTACGTGTGGTTGTTGTATGAAAAAGAAAAAAAGAAGAAAAACATACGATTATTGATTTATTATATCATTGTTACTACACGATTATCATTACACGTTACGACTACTACTATTTACTAGAATTACTATTAATTATTGCAATGGCGGTATAATGAATACCAATATTGGGGGGACCGTTTGTTAGAGAGAAAAGTAAGTAGATGGAAAATGTGTCGGGATTTCTTTTGGAGTAATCAAGTGTTTTTGTCGTTGGCTTTTTCCCTCGTTATACATATGTGTAATCGTTCGAATCGACTGTAAATCCAAATTAGATGCAACCAATTTCCGGATAATATTCTCTCGATTGAGCTATCAGCAGTAAGCGCTATTACTTTCCTCTCTGTACTTTTTTATAATATTTTAACTGAACTTGTTACTTCTATGTATACTCTTGCTTCTTCCTGCTCTTCGTCGTTTGACTCGAATCGTTACTATCGAAGAAGTATGTAGCAGGGGCAAGCCAGACAGTCTGTTGGAATGCGCGAGGGATATTATATTTGCTTTTTAATTCAACGTTTATCGTCGAGGTGGAGGAAAGCAAATACTCTATTGGCAATTTCAACTTTGTCCGAAATTCTACAACATGTAGAATGTACGAATGTAATACTATACATATAAAATGTATATTATTAGTTGATCGGTCAATATTCGAGTGAAATGAAAATTGAGAGTTTATTTGCAAGCTCGTTCTATGCATACGTACGTATTCCTGCAATCGCAATTGGCCAATATCTTTCTGGACTGGAAATCGCGTACAAAGAAAGATGAGAATCACCGAATTCAATCGACTGCTTAACGATTAATCGCCGTAACGTGTAACTAAACTAAACAATAGTAGGTCGTGTGAGAAAAAAATCGTCTTCTGCGTGCGACAACTAGCACGCGTACACAATACGCACATTCACACACACACACACATCGATCGATTACTATTGCTGCGTATGCACGACTTTGTTACAGCGATTTTTCATCATCACTTTGTAAGAAAACAGAGTTCAGAGAGAGAGAGAGAGAGAGTGAGAGAGAGAGAGACTGAAATGAGAGTCTACGTTTGAGGTACGCGGTGAAAAAACAATCAAGTTCCTCCCGAACGTGTTCTTCCTGGATGCTCGACGCGTGTCGCGTCGTGAGATCCGCGTCGCATGCGAAATCTTGAGGAATACGATAAGAAATATGTATAGTCCTTTTGCTTTGTTAGAAAAGAAAGAGAATACCTTCTTTACACCGAAAATACACTTGTGAATTCCGTTCATCGTATGTATACATATTATAATTGAAAAATGCTAATGGAAAATTATATTGATGCTGCAAGTATTAGCTGGAATTAATGTTCATAGCAACGATTAATTTTCCTACAGCGATTTATCGAAATTGATTGAAACGATTTCTCTCAATTATACATATGTATATCTTTCGTTCAATGAAATCTATTAAAATCCTGCTCTTTCAATTGATGAAAGTATTATCTATAAAATGGAAAAATACAATTCACCAACCGTATCTTTGATCTGCCGTTCCGGGCATGCCATTAATTATCATCACTCCTTTCGCCCCTACGCTGATTCAGGGTTTTCAACGGTCTTCTTTATCGTTCCAAACATTTTTACCATTCTACCTAATACATACGCAATATCGTAGAGTTCTCTGAATTACTGTAATTTCTAATTGAGCTACAGATCTATCAGATCTGCGATCGAACACCGCCCGTGGCCCATATCGACGCGTCACCAATGAAAAGGAATAAGAAGGCAGTTAATTATCGTACATATCCTCTTCGTGACGAAATCGGTGAGCGAAAGAATTGAAGAAAACCTAATCGTCTAGGTAGCATGTGTGAACGCGTCGTCGAACGGCATGAGCAACCTGTTCGATAAATAAAAAAGAAACCCTTTCGAGCTTAAACGTGCAATGGAAGTAGAACGCGGAAGGGGAAGGGGCGATAGTGGGCAGAGATGCGTAAACAGCGTTAAATGTAGGCGCGAGAAATAGAAAGAGGAATACATAGGAAAAAGAAGGAGAGGAGACAAATGAATTGTTTAGCGTGTGTGCCTCGAATTCAATCTTTCAGCGACGTCTCCTCTGACTTAAACGGACGAGAAAGGCAAAGATGCGAGGAACGGAACGGTAAAGAAATATACATTATATGTATACAAGATGTAATAGATTGTAAACGTTCACTACCATGTATACTTGTTCATATTATTGTCATCATTATCATATTGTTACTATGATCACCGTCGTCATCGCGCGTATTTTAGCGTATTTAGAGGGAATTATTCACGTGCAAGAGCCGCGACGATGGCGAATTTTCCGCGCGAGGTACATTCCTGTTTTTACTTGTTGAACCGAAATAGAAGAAGGAATAAAAGAGAAGAACGGGGGATGAAGGAAACGAAAAGATTCGCCGACATCCGATGGAATTGAACAAATAGTTTGCGAATTTGTCTGCCAATAGATTAGTCTAAACATGTCGATACAAACCATCGAAGCATACGAATATAATTCCTACAGATCCTCGTCGTGCTATAAATCGAATTATAAACAATTTGAAAAGCCTTAAAAGCTACATTCATGTATTATTACTCTATTTATTTTGCCGTTTGCTTCAAAATCGTCAAAAGTAGCTACTACTTCCGATAGATGATTATGACTATTATTAGGAAAATAGAAGAATTTATTCACTTACTTTCCAACATCACCGCCTCGATAATGTTGGAAAGCTTCCAAGATGATGAAACCTATCGTCCCAACGCGAGACGATTTCTAATTGACTGTGTTCTGTTTTCGATTTGCCCCATCCGATGTTGCGAAGTGAAGCACAGCGGCAAATCAATGTCCAAAGAGGGAAAGGGTTGTCTATAAAGCTCAACTTCCGATGGGTTTCCCACTCGATCCTTTGTTCCTCTAACTGGGAATAGCATCGATCAGTGTCAGCCTTATTGGAAAAATGCCAACTGGAAGGAGAAGAGAGAACGAGAAAAATTCGAGTGTGAATGTATTCGATAGAATGCGTGCGCGAGGGGGCGAGAGAATGGTAGAAAGTGTGTGTGTGTGATTATTCAAAGTAAAGAAAAACAAATCTTTCATCGGTACATTTAGCATAACCCCATTATTACAGATTTACATTATTGGATTTACGGTAAACGGATAAGCGATTGATTGCAATTTTGTCCTAATGTTCAGAGAAATAAAAGAAGGAAATACACGCTTGTTCCCCGTTCTGCACTTCCGCTTCTGCCTCGTTCTAGTCTTCTCTGCTGCTCGTTTCGACGTCATTTATAACATCGATTCGACGGTAATTGCCATTTCACTTCACTTCCTTTCTCATTCCTGTTCTTTCATATTCCATAAATAATCGATTAGCTGTAGAACGTAGCCACATAAGCTGAGTAAAGGTTCAGGGAGCGCGTATCGAAAGAGCAGGTGTGTGTTAGAGTGAAAACACGTTTGAAACGATGAGCTACATATAAGGCTCATCATCGTTTTCGCTCCTTCTTCCTCGATCGAACAAACACTCCCCTCGTCCCATTTGGAATCCTCGTGGATCAGAAAAGAACCCAGCAGAATCGTATCGTTTTACAAGGCATATTTCACGATTCAAAAGTTATTCGATATGCCTTCCATATGCCATTCTTTTGTTTTCTTTTACGGTATTATCGGCGTCAATCACGATTATGCGGTTATTCTTTTACTATTATTATTTTAAACATCATTAGAGTTATTCATTTTCTTACAAATGCAGCGCTCGTACTTTTTTTTTATCAAGCTACACATCTCTGTTGTTGAACGTGGATCGTTTCATTATTCCCATCTTTCTTCTTATTAATGCATCTAATATTGTATGTACATACATACATATCTGGATGGACAGACGGTGTACATATGTATATGTAGATAAAGACAGATACACGAAATGAGTCGTGGAGCAACAACGTTTCCTTTACCTTTTACATTTCGATAAGTTCTCTCAAGTACAATAGTAATAATAATTGTTCAATCTTCGCGCTGAACCTGATTAGTTGGTCGCATAGAAAATAAATCGAACGAACACGTAGTTCTTTGAATTACAGAGAAATGACGGAAATGTTCAGAATGTTTAATGCTCCTTGTGCAAGGAAGCGGCATAGGTGTTTCCAGGAGTGCTGGACAGGGACTAAAATCACTCGAATCTCCTTTGCTCAACTGATTTATTTCAATAGTTTAATAATCTATTATAGGTTAATATGATTTCTAAACTACCCCTATAAATATATTCTCAATGCATCATATGATAATTGAGTAACAATTGAAATTACAATTTATAAATCATTTAATATCTGCTAATATAGTGTAAGTAGGTGATGTTGTTGAATCAACTTTGCGCTAGCAATAACAAGTTCCGTCTTCCTCTTATCTATGTACGATGAGATGCAGCAGGATATCTGTACACACGAAACAGTGTATGAAGCAGTCGGCCATTTATTACACATCATTTGCGGCTCAAATAATATTATATCTTTACTCCTCCTTATTCTATGTATAATTTACGTTAGAGAATTTATTACTTGCGTTACGTAGTTTATATAATAGTGTGAAATAAAGATTGTCTACTCCACAATTACACAATCAGTTTTATACATAGTATATAATTTATATTACAACCGCCTTGTTTCGCATCCTAAGGCTCCTTCTTAAACCGGAGGCGAATAAAGCGACAATTAATTAAGCGACGATTAATATTAACATTGCCATTCCAACTGAAACAGACGCCGCACCCTCGCAAAATATCCGTAGTACTCAAAATATTCGACCACTCTCCAAATAAAATGACCCAATTCCAATCACTCGATGAACGATAACCCGTAATTACACGCCTGAAGAACGAAGCGTCACTTATAAATAGAAGCATCGGAAAAGAAGCGACGGACAAAAAGAAGAAAAGGAATGGCCAGGAGGAGACAATTATTCCATCAACAATAAATCGCAAACGATAGATGATCAACTATTTCTTCCTAAGGAGCGGGGAAAGTTCGCCCTTTGATTTCAACATTTCAAATTTTCCGTTCCAATGTTAAATCTTCAGAGACGGCAGTATCGCCGGATGCAGCTTAGCCACCTCGTAATTCGCCTGCCTCGTCGCCGCTCCTCCTGTTCCTGTTCCGACCGCGCCCTACAAAACAACCGGGAGTTATTCTTTAATATATCTTCAGTTCCATTTCGTAAGAAAATCTACATTGTCACTTTAGTCGGATCATTTATTACAATTATAGTCTATTCGCGAGAAACGGAAAAGTTAAGCGAACAAAAAAGTACGCCCAATGATACTTTATTCTACTGATAAGGAGACAAGAAAAAATTGCAAGACGAATCTTTGAAACAGCTTTACCGCTGCTTTATGGAACTTTTCGCTGAGCTCTGCGCAACGAGCGACAAAGAAGAGACCCGATGGATCGGTTCTATGGATGGTCAGAAATAAAAGAAAAAGCAAAATCAGTGATATCGCATGTTCGATATTGTTGCGTGCTCATTATGCAATCTAATATATTCAAATAATATTCATAGAATGCATATGCATATTACGTGAAATACCTGTTCGTACCGTGACTTAGTTCGTTAGCTACAATGCAAAGAATTAAACTCCGTTTTAAACCATGTTCTTGAGTATGCGATAATAATTGTTTATTGATCGCGATAAGCTTGAGCAGATAAGAAAAGACACTCGACAATTACAAAAAAAAAAAAAAAAAAAAAAACGCATTTCCTGGTAACATATTAAAAGATATTTCCCTTGTATTTGTTTTGGTCAAAAACTTTATTTTCATCGCTACAATAATTTGTGAAGTGGTAAAATACCGATGTGACGTTACATGCACATGTCGTTTTCTTTATCGATATTTCCCCCCTCCCTCACTCTCATTCTCTCTCACTCTCTCTCTCTCTCTCTCTCTCTCTCTCTCTCTCTCTCTCTCTCTCTCTCTCTCTCTCTCTCTCTCTCTCTCTCTCTCTCTCTCTCTACCTCTACCTCTTACACACTTACGAAAATTTCTCGTATGCATAAAAAATTACAAAATTTTCCTTTCTCCTTTGTTATTCTCTCATCGGTGATGTTTCAACTGTGTATCTATATGTATATATGTATATGTATGTTTTTCTTTATCCGTTTCGTTTAATACTTAGCCTCTGTAGGGCTCAGGAATGACAAGCTAAATACTTTGTACTTCATTTTATTCTTCTCCGAGACTTTTCTGTTTCTTTTTTTTCTTTTTAACCCCCGTATAACGAAAGTTTGCTAACACAGTCGTATAATATGTATGTATAGAAATACCCTTATTATACCCTCTTTGAAAAGAAAATTTTTGAAAAAAGGAGGAACGATGAGGACTTGTGAGCGGAAAAATGATCGAAAAAGCCATAGACAAATTCACAGTGTGGCAAAAAAAGAAAAAAACAGACGGGAGTATAAAAAGACTGAGTACCGCTATTTTTTTACTTGGATACCTGTGCACGTTAACCGTGGAAATGCTGCCGAGCTTTCTTCACTATATTAGTCTTAATTACTGTTGATCGTACTAGAACGTAGCGTAGCGTACTACTGCGGGAGGTCTTGAAAAGTATGATTATAAATTTTCACTACCTCTGCGTATTTGATTGAGGCAAGCCAGCATTCTGATCATAAAAACGGCGGGTACAGTCATTGTGTCTTTGGTCTCTTCCAACATGACTGCATTCCTCTTTTTCAGCTGCAAATTATAGCAAACGCGCCGTTAGTTAATCGTAAAATTGCACAATGAATGTATAATTAATAAGGAGAATTTTGTTATCAATAGAAAGAGAGAGACTTACATCTTCGGCAAACCTTTCGTCGAAGCTCGATTCCTCGTTTATCGGCGCCCAAAGTTTCACGTCGTAATCGATGCCGGCGGTGGCCAGCAACGGCAGATACGGATGCGGCTGCAAACAGTTGACCACGTGTTGATCCGCTTGCAGCAGCATGCACAATCTGGCCGTGTCCTTCTCCCAGACGAACACGTGACCGCAATCGCTACCCGACATCACGAAATCGTTGCCCCAAAAGTTCGCCTCCTTGATCATAGTCCTAAAGAAACTAGAGTCAAACGAAGGAAGACCAAACTGATCAGATAATATGGCGGTCTTGGAACGAAATGGCCCACACCGTTCGAAGGCTTTTTCGGAATTGGACAAACGAATCAACAGTCTCTGGTTTCCGAATCAAACGGTTTAGCCTTGGCTGTCTCGACAAATATGAGAGAGCTAACGATACAAAGGATTCCCGAGGGACCAAACTCGCCAAATAGAATTGGTATTAGAAAAAAGATATTCCCATATTTCCACTATTCGAATCGAATACGATGGATCTCTGTTAATTTTTTAGTCACAAGACTCACTGAAATAGCCACAGCCTTCTCATCGTTCGTCACTTATCGTATGTGAACTGCGTTAATGATCGGCGACCACCAAATGCGAATTTACCTCGTTGCGAAATGCTATAGTATACCTGGCGTTACGGTGCCCCGTGTATTTCTGTTTCACACGAAGTTCTGTTACGCAGGCCTTATCAAAACTGGGGGATTCTCGGTAGGATCCAGCCTCGTCCATCGCCTCCGATTCCGTTATTATCTTTCTGGACCTAGAACAATCGGAAAGGTTTTTCCTTCGAATGTTTTAAGATCGCAAACCGAAATTATTCCAATTGCAGAACATTCAGAGCTGTTGACGACGTACCTTTCAGCAGGACCCTCTTCGAGTATATCTTCATCATCGCTATCAGTGAAAGCGCTTTCATCAGTCTCTGTCAAAGGGATAACGTATGATTTCTGATCTTCCACAGATACATCTATTTACCCCGCAAACTACTTACTTTCTCGCGTATTAGTGTATCGTGTGGTTTTGTCATGACTTTTGCCAGAGAATGTTCCACTACTTCCAGACGGTCCTGTGTAAATACAACGTTTCATTCGAAATAGATGAGATGGCAAGAGAAGAAAGAATTACGGAACCATTGTTTAAATAATAATAAACGAACCAGCGTGATAGCTGTCGCGAATCACCTCGTCTCCCACGCCAAGAGATATCGTGGCATTCGTCGAGCCTTTATCCGTATAAGTTAAACTTACAGCAGGTTCGCTACCGTGTCTGCAAGTGAAAGGACTAATTATAATTGTTGCAATCTACATCGCCTAGCACATACTACTTTACTCGCTATCTCGCCTATCGAACCTTTCAAGAAACCCAACTCTCATCTTTGTCAGTCTATCTTGAAGATTCTCCATCATATGACCCTCTCGGTTATTCTCCGTACTGTTACATGGAGAGCCATCGTTGTTGCTACTTTCATCATCTCCGGCTGCGCCACCGCCATTATCCGTCATACGCGAGGACGACGGATCGACTGAACACATTTGCGCTTCGACTTGACTAGATTCTGTGTCCATAGGAACATGGTGGTTTCGTTGAGCCGACGCATTCTTCTTGGTCGTTTCGTTTGAAGACATGGACTCGTTAAGCGACGCTTCCTCCTCCGTTTCTGCAGAGCGACTCGTTCCAGGCTCGCATCGCATAACGTTAGAGCTAGGATCTTCCGTTTGTTGGTCTGAAACAGCGGCGAACGTTCGGATTCATCGCCACGATTCAACGAAAAATCAAACGAATTAGATAATAATACCTCGATTGCTCTGGCACGGAATATTCTCGGTTTCGTTGTTCCTCTCCTCGTTCGATTCCGCTACACTCTCGTTGCCATTCTGGGCGTTCTCCTGATGATCGATTACACCCTCTAAACTATCTTCGCCACCGCCGCCGCCGCCGCCGCACAACGCAGCTCTAGTGGCTGGGTCATTTAACATTCTACTGAGAACATCCGTCATTCTCTGCATCAACGATGTCTGAAGCATTGGTCTGGCTTGAGCGATTTCTGAAAGCAAATACAAATGTACAGATTGTTTCGTCAAGTGGAAAGTAACACGTAAGAAAGATACCTATACCGCTACGTCCACCGCCTTCGCATTCGGGTCTCGCGTCGGGACCGGTATCGGACCAGTCACCTCTCAGTCTCAGTCTACGTACTGGTAACGGTGAGCGCAACCTTTGCTTTTTACCACTCTCCAACTCTTTTCCAACCGTCACATCCTTCTTCAGCTGCACGCTAGCTTGCTCCTAAATGATCGATTTTCTGGCTAAAGAAGAACGGAATACGTGTGGACAATTTGTTCATACCTTCACGTTGAACAGGTAAAGGTGATCGCTACTGTAACTAACGAGAACGTCTTGCCCATCTGGACTATAATTCAAAGACGTTATTCTGTGGGAATTTCCCTCGAAATCCGGGACAGTGAAGCTGCACAACGGTCTTACTGCTCCAGGAATATCTGTCCATCCTATCCAATTATTTCATGTATTCTCTCTTACGAAATTATTCTCTATTTGTTTCGAATGTATTTCAATTACCAGTAACCGGTGTTCCAAGTGTTCTTCTATCAAATATTCTGACTGTACTGTCCGAACAGCCTATACCTATTTGATGAGGGGAGGAAAGATTCACAGACATGGCAGTTATAGCTCTTTCGCACGATATCAGCACGTCCTCCGTGCATCTCGAAGCACTGCACTTGTTCTTTATTCTAAGATCGAACCATCTTACTGTACCGTCCTCTCCGCAGCTTAGAAAATTGTTCGGCTCGCCCGGTATTGTTGCTATTTCATAAGTAGTACCGCTATGGCAGTTGAATTGATTATGAAATGTTTCAGTCCTTCTCATTAAATCTGTAAGCATCCGACTTATTACTGTTATGGATCGTTCGAATGTATACCGCTATAGATTTCATTAGAGCCTCCATCAAATGTCGCAGAGATTATTCACCTGTATACAAAATAATTCCATCACCGCTGCACGAGACTATCCTGTGGTCCCCGCTGTTTGGTAGAAATTTAGCGCTGAATATGTTTGCCCTATGGCTGGTCTTGTAGTCGGTTAAAACCTGCAATCGAGAAGCAAAGTTGTTCGTACTGATGTTTTTACCAAACACAAGGTTGTATATCTATTTATTCCTTTTGTATAATGCGATTCGCATCTGATTTAATTAATAAGGCAGTTCTAGATTGATAGCTCTAAATGATAAAATTAGCACTACAGACAGCGTGTGTAAAGGTTTTTGTTCATTTGGCAAAGCTTCTACATTTCTATCTATGTCAATGTTAGACCTTGACTAGAATTAACCATCCATGATATTTCCACGAAAAATTTATTGTCATTGCCGCTTCCTGCATTGCACAGCCCCTTAGGAGAATTCCCTATCGCTTTACATTGCGTAAAATAAAAATTAGAGAAAGAATAAACAATAAGAGAGATAACTGTACAAAAACATCAATCTGATGTGTAAGCAGCAATTTCATTCGATACATTCTAAAAAATATAAAGCAACGGAATTGCATTGCTAGAAAAAACGCGACAGTAAAGAATAGAATATACTGGGTAAAAGAAGCATTGAATGCCGAGACAAAAATAAACTAAAGTAACATCAAAATATAGAGCAGCAAAGGAACACAATTGCTTTGTCGAGGATGAAAATATGAATACCAATGGCACAAAACTTCAAATTAATATACAATGCAGTAAAAAAGAAATGTCTCACTACATGGAGGACAATTTTTTTCAGAAAACCAGTTGTTTTGTCATACTACAAAATTTCAATAAGTGTATCTCTTCTTTAGGCAAGCGCCTAATTCAATAAACATGGGATTAACGACAACAAATGCTTACCTCATAATTATAAGCATTCGTAAGGACGAGGTGTTGATCGTCGCTACCGGATAATATCAGTTCTCCAGTGGTGTTCCAGCAAACAGAATTTACACAGCCATTATGGACTTTTAATCGTTTCAACAATGCCATACGCTGCATCATTTGAAGGCTTGCTGCAATGTACCGACATAAAAATCAATGCTATAAATAGAAATATATTAAACAAATTAAAAAGAAAAGAATGCTACGCGCTTCTTTGAATTTTATGATTACTCTGGACCCAAAAAAAAGGCGAATCATACAGAATAATCTATTGCAAGACATCATCGGAACGTTATTTAATTGCCACTTAATTTGTCCAAAATTGAATAACATTTTTTACAACATATCGTTGAATGACGTTATCAAAATTGGCCGTTCGAAAACAACACTGTTCGAAATACCTTTACTGCTGGAGTAAAGCTTCATCCTAGTGCAATCATTGTACGGCTGACAATATATGTCACGAAATATATTCGAGCGTGTCTTCCTCATAGTCGAGCCTCTAAACTCTGTGAACGGGTGAAAATAAATAAACCGTCAATTTATGAAACGCATCGATTCCTCTTGATTAATGTCAAACTTTTTGCCGTTGTTGTTTAGTGTGGCGGAGCTCGAGTCTGTCAATCAACGAGAAAGCGAATCTCTCGTATCTACCGAATCAGAGCACGTACAGCATGCTTTTACGCAGCAAAAATCCACGGGGATCATAACGAAACGACTCGGCACTCGTCACTAAAAATACACTCTAAAGATTCGATGAAATTTTGTGCAATCGGATCGTATCGCTATCACCTTCTAGGCTTTGTAGCAGCTGAGCGAATGCAGACACACACACACACAGGCAATGCCGAGATGAAAGTGCGCTGCCCCCCCGCCCCACACACACACACCCGATGAACCACCAATCATTTCATAAGACCGATAATAATCGATGTCCCCAGTGACGTATAATAGGCGTGAAGGAACCCAAATTGCTCGCAAACCTCAAGGTTCCAAAGCGAAAATTTTGGAAACACAGTTAGCAATAATGTTGCAATCAGTAGTTTAAGTCAATCATAAGTAGTACAGGTAAATTGTCATAAACATAACTAAAAAATAAACATCTAGATCTGATGTCCGACAATTCACTTGTACTACTTACGATTGACCCATACTACTTGCGATTTCGAGCAAGAGTACACGCGTCGCCATCTCGTGTTTGGTTTCGGCTGGAATACCGTTGGATAGTACACTATATCGTTGTTGCGTCTTTCCTTAGTTTTAAACAGGGCCTTCCAAAAAATGTGAGTTCGAGCCCGTGAAGCGCTGAACCGCTCTGCTCGTTGATTCACGTTTTATGTAATTAAATCTTCCTTTAAAACAATTATTGAAATTAATAACTTACTAAAGTTATTATCAATATTGAAACAACATAATTAGAGAACGAGAAATCAAACAAACTTTAATTACTGATTCGATAATACAAGTTTACTCTTTGAATGCTTCCAGATTAATGATTACAATTTTTAAAAGCTTATACAAAGAACATCAGTATAACAAAACTTATTTTGTTTAACAACTAATAGCAACCCCAATCCAACTAATGTATACAACGGAAAAACCACTTAATTGGCTCCGCAATGTATTTTCACTTATTATAAATGAGCGCTTCATACCTCAGCAATGCATTACATTAGGCTTTGCAATCAACAATCCTTGATCATTTACAATCAAATCATTTCTTTCTATTCGATGAACAATTTCATAAGTTTATATTCGATGCATTTGGCGCCTCCGCTACAAAGCACCATATATTCAAATCATACTCGCATTTACAAAATATAAAACTAAGTTCATGCGGTAACGTAACATCGTACGCACGATAGCGCCACTTGTATATCTTTGTTAGAATTTTACGATACACTTCTTGTTCGAAATCGACAAAATGTATTAGGAGACCATAATATACGAGGAGGTCTTTCATTTCATCAATTCCTGGAATTGTGACGTCATTTCTAAGAATTTCCCAGAACTTGATTTTACAGAATTCCTCTTGCTCGAAGCTATTAGAATGAATGCCCATAATATTGTCCTGCACAATTGAAGTAGTATATATCAATGATTAAATTTATTATAATATAAAGCTTGCCAAGTGTGTTTTCATCACTATCGATAACTATCGATGATGCAGTTATGGAAAACTATCAATACTGCTAACTATCGACATTGTACATGCATACATTATGGGATACTGGCTGCTTTCAATACCGATAAATATCAATAGTACTATCGATAGTTCTCCACCACGCTATCGAAAATTTTACATTTTTCGGAGTGACTTCGTTTAGAGTCGAAAGTTTGGAGTGTGCCAAGTGATTTCATCACTACCTGCGTGCGTGTGTGTGTGTGTGTATGATTCATTGGCCTTTGATTCCATTATTATCGCAGTCTCCTCTGCCTCTAAATGCACGAGCGAAGAAAATAAATGTACCTTGAAAGAAGTAGTGCCCAAGCCGCAACAAGGCTTAGTAAGGTTATGAATTTCTGGCGTTCCGAATAGAGTACCGATTGGCGTGATACTGTAGAAAAAAAGGAAGTGATCTGTCACGATACACAGCAAAAATGACAGTTATGGATTTTTTTGGTTGTGCTCTTTTGGCTTTTGGCCCGCCGTTGGCCATGTTTACATTCACTGTCGCGGCTGAGCCTATCAGGATTATCATACTAATAGCCAGTGCCTTCTTTTGGCTCATCTCTCTACTATTGTCCTCTGTGCTGTGGTATGCTGTCGTTCCTCTACAAAATCACCTTGCGTTCGGACTAGTCTTTTCTGTATTATTCCAAGAGGCATTTAGGTAATTCCCAAGGGAGCAATTGTGCATCTATCCCAAGGATGCATTTTACTTGTTAATCTACCATTTTGTATCCGGTTCATGCCTCATTTTCTTTTAGGTACCTATTGTACTGGGTATTGAGAAAAGCAGAGAAAGGATTAGGCAAAGTAACAACAACGGAGGTTGCCGAGAGTAGACACGTGTTCGCATATGTCTGTGGTCTAGGCTTTGGCTTCATGAGCGGTGCCTTCGCTCTAGTCAATGTCCTGGCGGATGCAGTTGGCCCCGGCACGATGGGACTCCGACAAGGCACGGAATACTTTTTTGTGATATCCGCAGCCACGACCCTTTGCTTTATCTTGTTGCACACATTTTGGGGTGTCGTGTTCTTCGCAGCTCTGGATAGAAAAAATTGGGGGCAAGTTATTTGGGTGATTGGCTCGCACTTGTTCGTGTCATGTATGACCTTGTTGAACGTATACCAGGCTTATGTCACTACCACCTTATCCGCTTATGTGGTTTTAATAATAACCACTGCACTCGCGTTCAAAGTTACAGGCGGCAGAGCTCAAAATCTTGTTCACTGTGTCGGGAGACAGTGAAAGGAGAAAATTTCATGATATGGTTGACGTGTAGCTGTGTTTCACAAGGAATGGCCATCGTACGATAACAAAAGATTCTTTCTTAGGTATTAGACCGTGAAGAGATTGTTTTCTACTCTGATTATGCGGTTTGTCTAGAAAGAGATATGACGTTAAATTAATAGCCGTTATCTTATTCTTTGATATTGCTAAACATTGTCCCTAACGATGAGAAATTTGCATGGATCGAAAACTTGTTAAAAGTTACTGAATCAACTGAATCGACACTTGTCCGAAGCGAGTAGAAATAAAAATGTGTTGAGTGTATCAGTATTATTTAACATTGAAATATTTTCCATGGTGTTGTAAGCATATAACTTGATACTGATCTTAATAAGTTCTCTTGAAACGTTTGTTGTATTAAAAACGGGAATACGTTCTAGCGCAGAGTTTCTTGAGTAAGCTGCTAGTCCGTCCCTTAAGTCGCCCATCGAGATAATTGTGTAATCAAAGAAAACCTGATAACGTTTCGATCCGAAATGGAATAATTGTACTGTAATGCACGAAATGCTCTTGTACACGAGCAAAGAAAGTCGAAAATGAGTCTGGATGTACATATGTAGAATGTATGTATGCGATATACATCTAATGTACGTGTTCTATCAGGTGAAGATTTCACACTTTGCATAAAAAAAAAAAAGAAACTTATGCAAATCATAATACGTAAGGAATTGTTCAGTAGTTTTTGTATGTATATAAGATCCATTAATGATTGTAATTTAGGTGTTCATTATACATTTGAATATTCGGCACTGCATTTACAGCAAATCGTTTACAGCGATTTATTACTCGATTCGTATTACATTTCGTATGTCGTTCGAATAAAAAGCATTTTTGTAGAACTAACCGGTACATTTACTTGCAATCCTCGATCCGAATAAAGCCACAAGATAAAATAGTTTATTAAAACGTTGTAAGCTGAAATGAGTCACAGACACCAGATACCATTCGAGTAAAATCATTTATCAAGATAAAGTTTGGAAACATGATCACGTATCTTCACCCTGTGGGACAATTCAATTCTTAGTCGGTCATAGCAAACACTTAGGAGCTCGTCAGGGAAGCCATGAGCAGTTCCATTTTATTTAAGAAGTTCTTCCCTTCCATTTTATCCCATCGAACTTCCTTAAAAGAACCACCCAAATTCTCCCACTTTCTTTCCCTCACTAATTGTCCGGGGAAGAAATCCTTCCTGGGGGAATGAGCTATCGCAACTTGTACACCGGTTTGTGGTTCACACCTAACAGCAATCATTCTGAAATTTGAACAATTATTTTCGATCGATTCACATATGCGTCGTGTATTAAGAGAAATAGTGAGTACCTATCGCCTATTGGGGAAGCCAAAATACAACTGCTAGCGTTTCCTAAGGGTTCCACTGCACCCAAACCGAGGTGCGAGCTATTAGCTAAAAATTGCCACCCCATGCATTTCGCCAAGGCTTGCACCGCCGTTATTTGATGCTGATAAATCTGCAATAGAAAAAGAAATAACTGTATAAATGTTGAACGAGTTGTAGTGAAATAATAATAAAAAATTGAATTACCTGACAAAAAATTAGGTCCCGTAATTCTTGAGGTTCGTAACTCATGTGCATCACTCTGCCATCTCGACAAACGCATTTCAACGACTTTTCTCCTATATGAACGACAAGCGACGTTCGACACACAGTATCATATCCGTGGGTCAAAATGTTAATTTTTACACAGGACTGCGTGGGTGAGTTCAATGCGTTCCAGTGAGAGACAATCAGAGGATCCTTCACCTCTTTCGCTATCGTATCCAAAACGTACTCCGTGCGCAATCGCATAAAGTAATGCTGAGCTTGTTGGATGATTTGCTCTAAAAGTGTCTGACTCTTCGTCATCTCTATCAGTTCATATCTATCCGCGGCTGTTGGACCGGCCAAGCATCTTCGTTTACTGGCACCTAGAGGTCCCGACGATGGGTGGGGAAACGGATGATGGGTATTCTTATGGTGAACTTCGCGCAAGAGCTGATGCAGAGAATGTTCCAATACATGATCGTGATCGCTTTTATGGGGAGGTGGTGCAGCCGGTTTTTTATCGTTTCCTGTACTGTGGCAAAGCCCTATGATTAACTGAATTCCGGGGAGTACCTAAAATTATAATAATCCGTAAATACGCTGTATGCATATATATTGCACGTATAGCTAAGACACAAATAATTACCGTTGCCATTATCTGATTGCCAACGACCATATGAGGTATCGGAGCGCGTAAATGTACTGCTTCTCTCGCCAATTGACTGAACAATTCCTTACAAAAAAGGACATTCTGCGCGGCTTCCAATTTCTGCTGCCAGTGCATATCCGCATTGGAACTGTGCGCGCTGTTATTTAGCAAACTGATGTTCGCACTGCACAGATCTTCCTGGTCTAAAGGCAGAAATGAAGTATTCCAGATACCGCTATTATGATCGCTATTATCATCGCTATTATTAACGTATCTACCTTTTTGACATAATACTTCTATGTATGCGACGCCTTGCAATTCGCTGGGAATAGTAACTCTTAATGCGGAAGCCTTGGAATTTGGGGGATGAGTCTGGCCTTGTGCATTATTACCGGCGCTAGGAGAAGGAGGTGGACTGGTACTACCTTTCTCCTCCTCCTCTGCCTTTGTAACTTCGAACATACCAGTTTGAGGAAACTTGGAGCCAGCTGAAAACGTTTATACTCATAATGCAATTTATATAATACAATTATAGCTACGCTATAGTCTGAGCCCATCAAAAATAATAATAAACCTGTTCTATAACTAAGATCGCCGATGATTGAATTGGAAACTTTTTTTAAGCGCCAGTTCTGTCTCAATCTAAGCAACTCAATATGGAAATCTGGGGTCGATCTGTTTCTAGCTAGTTCGTTCTGACAATTCTTCAATCGATCGGCACCCATCATGATAACCGATGCTGCACCAGCTAACGCCTTCTTCCTAGCGTATACTTGTACCATAGGCTTCACTTCGGCTGGCTCTTGCGGCACAGGATCAAGAACCATGTAATGCTTCTCTTTTGCTATTGCTAGAACATCCGCTAATACGCATACCTCTGTTAACGCATTTCTGTAAATGAATGTAGCATTACAGACCCTTACTTTTGTGAAGAATGAAGTTTCGTTAATATAAAACAAGGTGGAACCTTAATTTATTCCTAACACTATCCCAAGGCCATAACGAAGATTGGAAAGAAGCTGGGTCCTTTGTGTCTTCCTCGCTCTTCTCTCCACCTTCGGATTCCTTTTTAATGTCCTCTCCATTGGTCTTGCTAAAGTCAATTTTTTGCGCGATCTTCGCCAAATTCTCAGACAGCGTGAGGGGGCTAAGAAAAAGCGGATAATTACGTTCACTTATTTTATAATATGTTATCCGCGGGAATAGTAAATAAAATAATGTTCTGGCTGTGGGAGAAGTCTTTATTGTCGATCAGTTTTATTTAATTTTGTACATGTGAAAAATTCGGAAAGTACGCACGCTTGATAAATTTCTTGGCCATCGTAAGTAATTTCTTGGATCTGATTTTCGATCGGTGCTTCCACAGAGATGTTCACCGAATACGCCATTATTGTTTTCCTCCTGCAGGGTCGCCACTGCAACGAATAAATGACAGCTAAAGGCGTGAAAGGATCCCCAGAAAAAACTAGATATGGATGAAAGTTCGACCATCACGAAATACCGACTCGCAAAACTTATGTTTATAACAATTAAATTGCTCAAATTAGAATCGTACAAGTATTTAACTCGAAATGAATGACTGAATCGTGAAAGACGAAGTCGAATTTTGTTTTTTCCTAAATAAAAAAAAAAATCTAACACAAACTATCGATAGTTTTCGATAACGGTAACCAGATACTTAACGATCGTATCATCGATACGTTTCCACCACTGACAAGTTCACGATGCTGGACATCAAGTAGTTTACCACGGACGTGCATCACAAAAAACAAAGTATAAACTTTTGCACTCGTTCTATCCGAAATAGATGTACAAAAGTTTCTCTTGTAGGAGTAATTGATGCGTATCGGAAAGTAATTAGAGATCGATGCTGCTTCTGCATTTCATACACAGCAACTTGGATATCAACCTTCTAGCTTCTGATATAATTACGTAAATACCATGTTCCCAGGAAAGTTGTTGCAAAGGGACAAGATCCTAAATCTGAGATCTGATCATATATTGAAACGCTACTTAAAAGAAGCAAAGGTAACTAATATAAATCATCAAGAGACTTATTTCAGCCCTCTACCGGAGAAGCAGCCACAAAGAGACTCTTTTTTAAAAGCCTTAATCACTGGAAACATTGATGCAGATGTTTTTTCTTACCCCGAACAAACATCTGATAGATATAAGGAATTCATCAAATGGTTGAAACCAATCGAAACTTATGTTTCGAGCTGTACTACTGCCAGGCACGCATTAAACAGAGATGAGGTATTAAATCATATGAGGGAACTAGAAGTATTTCGTGCACATGTAGAAGAATTCAATTTTGGAATGGGCCTATCAAGAATTGAATCGTGCAGGCTGATTGAAGTACTTACCACGTTACCATGGTTAGGTTCGTACATTGTGAGGAATCATGTTTTACCTATTCAATTAATTTCCAAATATGGATCCAATGCTCAAAAGCAGGAATATTTTCCAAAAATTATGAGCGGGGAAATGATTCCCACGATATGCATAAGCGAAGGTGACTCCAGGACAAATATTAACGACATTAACAGCTATGCTGTAAGAGAGGGCGACACATGGCTACTGAATGGCAAAAAAGCGTTCGTTATCAATGGAATGAATTCTAATCTGTTCTTAGTCTTCGCGAGACATGAATCACAGTCGTATATCGACAAACCGAATTTATTTTCCCTATTCCTGGTCGAAAAGGATTTCGGAGGCATAACTTGCAAAGAAGTTTATGATACAATCGGTAGACATCAAACACCTATCTGTACAATGAGTTTCCAGGATACAGTGGTGCCCGATAAGAATGTTATTGGCAAACCTAGCGGTGCCTTTGATATATTGTTGGAATGTTTGAAACCTGGACAGCAAAACATAAGCGCACAGGCCATCAGTATCTTGAGAAATTTTGCAAACCATCTAATAGCAGATATCTTAAGGCTGAAACATTTTGATAGAAACTTATACGAATTCGATATTGTAAAAAAGATAATAGGTGAAATAACATTTACCTTATACACTATGGAAAGTATGGTGTACCTAACAAACGGAATGATAGACAGATACCAAGATATGGATGCTGAAATAGAGCAAATTATAACGGACACATATTGCGCGAACAAATGCTTGAGCTGCATTCAAACGGGATTGCAGTTAGTAGGCGTGCAAAGTTATATGAGTAATCAGTCGTATATACAATCGTTGCATGATGCTATAGCTCTAACGACGATAGACGCGAGTAATTTAGATGCCAATATGTACGTGGCAATGAGCGTACTACAATTTATGGGGAAAACAGCCCACGAGCATGTAACTAAGAAGAGAAATTATATGAAGTTCCCTATATATAACATGATAGATTCAATATTTAATAAATCGGAAGTGAGAATAGCTGGTCTAGAGTATCTACATCCGTCTCTACACCTGGGTCTCGATAATCTCGAGCTTTGTGTGAACGAATTCAAGGATGGTGTTCACGCGCTACTTATTCGACACGGTTCACAAGTTTCTGAAAAATATTCAGATTTGCATAGAATAAGTACAATGATAACAGAAGTATACGCGGCATTTGCGAATTTGTTACGTTCATCGAGAGCGTACGCTAACGGCGTACGAAACGCAGATATCGAAAGAAGTATAGCAATCAGTACATCGTACTTGGCGCAGAGGAATGTATCTGCTCTGACAACGGATATAGATAATGGAGAGCTTTACAACGGTGATTTTTGTTACACGAGCACGATGGATCTTGTATACGAAAAGCGAAAATATCCTATAGAACATCCATTGACCAGGACGTACTAATAATCTGTAACTGATAATATAGTTTTATAATTTCATGCTTTAATTCTTCTTTTTTTCTACTATACATCGTTAATAGTAATTCTATGAAATGATGATCAAATATAATAGTCTATGTACGTACATATATGAACCTGTAAATGCAACAGGGTATTGTAATAAATAATGAAACGAGGACACACCTTTCTATAGTGCATTGTGTATTTGTATATGAATAGCAGCGCATAGTATCTCTTCTTATACTAGAATAAATTCAACTAGAAAATCATGCCTTCACAATTAACACTGTTCTTTGGGAGACATTTGTAACGAAACCTATTCCAAGAAGTAATATTTTATTTTTATACATCGTTACTACAAATTCTAATGATACGCAAAAAGGTGGACGGTCTTGGACTACAAAAAAAAATGCAACTATTGCCCTTCAAAAGTGGAAATTCGAAACTCTATTAAATCTATTTTAACTGTAGTGTCACTGCAATTTCTCTGCTTGAACAATAACATGTTCTTCTCTGTATAAATCCATCGGAGACCAACAACTTCTTGCACAAGTATGTATTAAAACAGTTCCAAATTCGATCTGGAAATTCTTCTCAATTCGCGGGTGAAGTATCAACTTGGAAATTAACGTGGGTAAAATTTGCACTTCGAAAGTCATTTCACCACCACAATGGCGACACTTTCCAATACACCCGCTAATAGGATACAATAGCAACGGTGCGGAATCGTCTCGACAATACCTAAAAAAAATATATACATATTTTATTAATTGATAAATAAATGTCACAAAAACATACAATATATCCGAAAATTATTATTCAGCGTGTAATTGTACCGTAAAAGTTGACCGGGGTTCTTCTGTATTTGGGAAATAAAATTGTGAAACATTTTGTCTCCATGCAAAGGAATTCCTTTCTCGTACTTTTCCGAGTCTGTTTCTATAGTTTTCCCATCATCTATGTCTCCTGCAGATTTTGTCGACAAATCCGGATCTTTGTATTGATATTCGAGCAGTAATTCACGTATGTGTTGCGGCACCTGTACACTGTGATCTTCTTCTTCGACGGAAAGAAATATTTCGACAAACGATAATTTTGTGTCTGTAATTGATTCTAACTGAATAGGAAACGGAGTTACTTCTCGCAGTAAACTGACTAAATCGCATTCGGGCTGAGTGGGTGTATCGATACACACTACTTCGCTTTCATCTCCATCGATCTCTGCCGATGCCTGTGGGGAATCTAATCTACCTACAGCGCCGACTCCAATTGGAGATTCTATACTCGCTGGGCTAGAACAAGTTACATTTGAACATTGATAGAAGGCAAATGTGCAAACATTAAAATCCTTCAGCAATTTTTATTTATCCAATACAAACCTATTTGCATTAGGATCATCAACGTGCAACGCTGAAAACTCGTCCCTTATATTTTCATCCACATCTTTCTTCAAAGAAATATTAAAGTCTCCCACATTGTTTCCATTTGGTTCAGAGGAATTGTCGTTAAAGCTATCACCCCAATCATCTGCGTCTGACAGCCAAGACGTTGTAGGTGGTACATTTACGATAGTAGTATCCAAAGTATCTGGTTTGCATTCGTCCTCCGACACTTGAACCCTCAAGCACGTCCAACTTTCATTTTGGTTCCAACAATTTGGGTTTACACAGGCGAAAATATAAAGCGTTCGATGATACTTGGAGGTATCTAATGGAACGTACAGCTGGAGGGCTAATAGTTGGTGCAATCTGCATAGTCTACACTGTGGTAATGACAGTGTACTTTTTTCATGGCAATTCTATGAGCAAAAAAATATACACTTACATTTATGGATAATGTAATACATGGTAACTTTAGAAATTAATTGAAGGACGGACGTCCCATAGGAATTTAGGGATATGAGTAAAATGATAGTATTAAATGAAAATGAAGAAAATTAGCGCTGTGGATTCATTGCGTTTTCTAATTTTAAAAATCTCCCTCGTATTTAGCTCCATTTCATAGAAATGGAAAATGAAATTTAGCACATGGGAGAACTTACTGGAAGTCCACCGATCTTATTTGTCATGAAATTAATGCTCGACCGATGTTTGTCAGTGACATATTCGTCTTCGTATCCCAGATACACCCTCGTCCGATTATCACAAGCCATTAAGTTTGATTAAAATTATATTTCTTCATTGGAAGACTTCGTAATAGGATAGAGAATATTTCAATTCTCAATATGTAATTGTATTCAGCGGTGAGTACAGCTGACTTGCATCTGTACGGTTTGCGCGTGCGCTTGCTGCGATGCTCTCTTATCGATTTCTGAATACTTTATATGTTTCATCGTTTCCTTATATTAACTAAGAGATCAAATTATATAATAGCGCTTTATATATTAATAATATATATATATATATATATATACACACACATACACATTATTAAAGAAAATGAAGGGTAAAATTTTAGTGGCTAAAACACTGCGTTGAAAATCGCACCAATTCCGTCAGATATTTTGGGATTGGCTGTTGGCTGCGATCCGTATGTGTGATAGTTCCTAGATATAGTATGTACCATACTTACAAAAACTACCAGCAAGCGTACTGCATCTCGTTCTTTTTTTCGAAATCAATCGTTTCCTTAGCAAGAGCGTATCCGTTTAAAATCGCAGCAACAAATTAAATCGGACTAACAAATATAGCGATAAGAAGCATTGGCCGGGATGTCCGATTTTAGTTTGTGACGTCATGCGCAAAACAGTTCATACCTTATCCCCTCCGTATATCTATCCAGCTGTCCGTGGTTTGGCAGTCCGGTGAACGAATTTCTCAGGGTGATTATTAAATAGACTTTAACGCTGGTGGCCTTCTGCGCGAACGACAGTGGATATCGAGGGTATTGGAGTATCGTTAAACGATCAAGTGGCAATCGCAAAGACCTGTTAGGTAGAACTAATTTTGAACAACCTATAACGGTATCGTGCGATAGGGTGGCCTTCGGACTGACAAAAGGCAGAGACGTACGCAGCAGAAACAACTGGCGTTCTCGTTATTTGTGACGACGAGGTTGTCCAAAGTAACCGTCGTGGCGGACCTGTGATTTCTTCTATCGGGGGAACAGCATTAACGTGAGGTGCGGACGGTATCGAAACGTTCTGGAATTTACCCGTATCAACGATTTGGGAGTGACGAGCCCATTCGTAAGGGATGTCTACCCCTGCAAGAAGGAGACTAATGAGAGACTTTAAGAGGTATCTATTCGACGACAACTCTGTGTCATCGTTTTCCGTGTTCTGGTCCACCGCCATTGTAAATGAAATTTTCACTTTTATTTCTTTTTCTCGTAACCTTTCCATGCCGACCTTCGATCATTGGAAAATTTCTCTAGGGGACTCGCTCCTCAGGTTACACGACGTTCGAACGTCATTGTGACCCGTCTTTCCGAAGTTATTATTAGGTGCTTATGATCATTTATTGCGTTTCATTTGCATTCCCAACGCAAGTTATTCGACAATCATTGAATGGATTAGGAACTTGTACTTATTGCTCCTCATGGATTTTGTTTAGGAAATCCGCCGAGCACAGTCACACGACTATGGCTTTTGTTTATATTGTGACATTCTCTTATTGATTCTCATAAGTATTCGACTAACTGCTACCAGAAATTGACCCATCAATATTATTTCATCCAGATATCGATACTACCGTAAATAAACGTTGTTACAAAAAATATATAATGACGATAATGTTTGGTTATATTCTCGAAATTTTCTTTCATTTGCATCATATATTTTTCTTTCCATTACAAGAGGTTCGTAAATGATATGTGTCAATGTTGTTTCAAGCATGTACCTTTACGTATATAGTAGGACATTAAAAAATGTTTTATATAAAAAGGCATTGGCATGACATTGAGAATTGTACGAAATCTAAATTTACACTCATTGTTACATTGATATTAAACAGCATCCTTTGCTGCAGAAAAATACTTTGCGTGTAACATTTTAATATGAGACGTTTAATAATTGGATGGTTAAGATATTCCTTGCAAGTTCATTCGTATACGGTGATATATCATTCATAAAGTAATATATCCTTTTTTAATAGATTACAAGAAGACCCACCTACTGGGGTATCAGGAGCACCCACAGACAATAATATTATGATATGGAATGCAGTTATATTCGGGTAAGGAATTACATTAAACATGTTTGGAATAATAACTTTAATAAATCTTTTTGGTTTATATTGCGCTCTTTTTCTAGACCACACGACACTCCATTCGAAGATGGTACCTTCAAACTGACAATAGAATTTACAGAAGAATATCCAAACAAGCCGCCTATAGTGAGATTTATTAGTAAGATGTTCCACCCTAATGTTTATGCTGATGGAGGCATATGCTTGGACATATTACAGAATCGTTGGAGCCCCACTTACGATGTGTCCGCTATTCTAACATCGATACAGGTATTGAAGACTTGTTTATATTATTTCGTAATTTAACATCTTTAAGGCATCCGTGAATGACCACCGTTTCATATCTACTTCATTCATGTTTTTATCAGCTCGTGCATAACGTGATAAATACATATTGTATAGTGCATGCGAAATTTCATGTAAACCAATAATAACATGCCCCATAACAGTTAAGCGTAAAATAGAATAATCAATTTGGAATAATCAGTCATGAGATTCCATTTCCTTATCACTTGTTTTTATCTTGCTTTCTATTTTGCGATTATTTGTGTATTTTCGTAAAGAAACTGCAAAAATATGATCTGCATGGTAGTTACTGAATACATATTTTCGAGTGTTGATAGTAAAAGTAATGAAACGCTTGAATTATTATCTGTTGTGTTACTAAGATAGAGAATACGCTTAATTTTCCTCCATCCTATAGACATTCTATTAATAATACGTTTGCAAAAAGTCGCTTGCATCCACTTCTTTTGTCTACAATATTTTCTTGCAAAGACTTGGAATATTTGTAAGTTTTTGTCTTAACAGCGGTTGCAATTCAGCAAAGTCTGATTCATTAAGTCCGACAATTATATGCATACGATGTTAGTGTAAAATTGTGCTCGTAATTTGTTTAACATGACCACAAGTATACTTCTAATCTCACCGACACCAAGTAAGAGTATCATTTACCTATAGTTGTGACCATGCATCGCTTAAAAAGAAAAGAAAAAATATCGTGTAACGAGTATGACTTATGTGGTTGCAGTCGCTGTTAAGTGACCCGAACCCGAATTCACCTGCCAACTCAATGGCAGCGCAACTGTACAAAGAGAATCGACGTGAGTACGAGAAGCGAGTGAAGGCTTGCGTGGAGCAGAGTTTTACGGATTAGTCGCAGGCGTTTCTACAATGCTATTGCAGCATCGGTCAGCCCCCTACAGCCATCAGATACAGTGGAGAACGTGCAGCCTTACCAAGGAGCTAACGCTAAACATATTAGCATGTTTCTTCCTAAAGCTCTATCTGAAACTACCACACAATGTGCAACATTAGACCGAATTTTTACAATGTTGAATAATAAATTATTATCAAATTCTGTATTTATTTATTTCGATATTTGATAAACAGAAGGAATTATTTACATATTCGATTGAAATTAGTACTATTAAAGTTTAGAGAGTGATTAGTGATACTTTGCACTATTATTTCTGTGCTATAAGAAGTAATTGTCTTTCAGAGGCACATGCGTTGTGTATTTCGATGAAAAATTTTACTACTTCGTATAGTTCATAAAATTCACTTAAACATATTATATATGTATATATATATACACACACGCACACACACATATGATATATATGTGTGTATATATATTTATATATATATAAACACATCATACATAATAAATACATAATTTCATTTTATAGTTTTATGATTTTCTTCAATCCTTTTGTGCTGTTTAATATTTAGAATAAATTTCTGTTGTAACGATGCCTATAAAATATTTGTTACAGTCCCTTTTGGATGAACCAAATCCAAATTCTCCAGCCAATTCATTAGCGGCGCAATTGTATCAGGAAAATAAACGGGAATATGAGAAGAGAGTAGCTACCATTGTCGAACAGTCTTGGTTGAATTTCCAAGAGAGTCACACAGAAGACGCCCGCTGACATTAAGTATGCTTCATTCTGTGTTCCCGCAAAGTTTCATGCGTTATTTTCTTTGCTCTTTGTATCCTTAAAAATTCATGGCCTGAGATGTTCTTTCATATACTATCTAAAATAACGATATTATTAGTCCTCCAATGCTCAATGGTACTTTTGTTTCATGTTTCCTAGCTAAAAATGGTCTGTCTAGTTCTCTTCTAATATAGAAGTGAAAAGATTCATTTAATACCATGTTTTACAGAGAATTGTAAAAAAGGGGATAGAGCATTGGGGTGACGCTGATTCGTACTATTCGTTATGTGATTCTTTAACGTTAACTATAAATGTAACGAAACAAAGAATGTGTAGGATCTTGCTCATTATAGTTAGGTTTTAGGCGTAAATACACAGCAAAATTATATAGGAGTGAAAAGAAAAGGTATACGTACAAATATTGGATTTGTAATATTGTTCCACATTGTAACGAACAGCTATACCCAACTGTACAATTTTCTTGCCCATAAATTGAAAGCTTGTTGATTTGTTCGATGAAAAATACGGGATAATTTTGTTTTGCTTTAATTAACGAAAATAAGTATACCAACGTATAAATTGTACGGCACAGCATTAAAAACTGGTAATCGTTCGAGTGCCACGCAGTGCAATTAATGTTTCTACTGCTTCAAGTCGAAATATTCGCGTCAAATATATGAAATGCAGATATAAGGGTAAAAAAAACTGTACGATCATGATTTGCTTTTTTCGATAAGAAATAGTAGAAGCGCAATCCCACTGTCCGATACTTTTCGAACGTGCGCTTCTTCGATCGCTCTTATTCGGTACTCGGACGATTAAAAGGTAACTATGAATTATTTGTAATTTCCTAATAAAGTCGAAGCATTATTCATAACAATATCTGTACTTAGTTACCTTTTGCAAACAACTGGGATGGAAAGGTAAAATAATAAAATGGTTATAATAAAAGTGATTAAATTTAATAAAAATAGAAAAATATCTTCCGTAAACATTTTCTATAAAAAAATGTCGCTTTACAACTAGCAGGCAAAACACGCGATTGTTTTTTCAAAATAACGCTGTTTGCCATATATATATATATATATATATATATATATTTTACTTTATATGCTAAGCTATGATAAATTACAATCAATGAAATTTTCTATATGCTGTACATTATATATTGCAGAGGATATTATACTCTAAAATATATATAATATTGTAATGTTTTTAGAGATGTACATTGTACAAGTGGTACAAGCAGATCTTTGTAACTGTTACTTAATACACAATGAAGTAATAATCATAATTTTATTTATGGTACACTTAAAATATATACATATATATTACAAAATTTACTTTCAACTTTTAATTTAATACTGCTATTATAGTGTGAACGTGAAATATTACATTTCAGGTAATTACCAGAAGTTTATGGTGTCCATATATTATTGCTCAGAGAATATGTAGAGGCCCGCTATTCTTTGAATTTTGAAGAAAGCGTGATGTAAGTCTAAAACGTTTGTCGCAATAACGAAACTACTTTACTCCAGTTATGTAATATTGTCACAATCTTTACAATAGTGAATATTATACAAATATAATTGATCTGCTGCTGTACTTGACTAAATAATGATTCGCACGTATGTATGTATATAATTAACGTGTGTAACAACAGTGTCATTTGCTTCACCACTTTGTGAAAGTACTATTATTATTCTTTACATCATTTGCCACGAGTCAACGTAACAGATAAGATTTTGAAAAGTTCTTATTAAAATCGTAAAGCACATTTTGGAAGCTGTGTCTCTCTAACTTTAATGAAGTCTTCCGAAGTATTTAAAAATATTCACCATTTCTTCTCCTGCTACGATTTCTCTTCTTTCTCTTTATTATACCTCTCTAACTCTTTCAAGAATTGTGCTTTTGGCTTCATGACGTTCGGCCTGTCTCCTCTGCATTTCGGACAAAACCATTTCCCTTTCGGTTTGGTACTTAACGAAACGCATGAGAAGTGGAACCATTCTATAGGACATAAGTCGTTGTCGCACAATATCATTTCTCCGTACGATATTTGATCGCATAGGCAATACGTAGGTTCATCTGGGTCTATAGCAAGATCGTCTTCCGGTGGTGGTGGAGTATCCTCGCGATGTTGATTCTGCTGATTACCCTGCCTGGATTTCCTTTTCTTTTTCTTGCCGGTGTTAGTAGTATTCGTTTTCTTTTGATTGCCATTACTGGCGTTCGACAAAGAATTGGAACGTGTCTCTGTCATTACGATCATGTCCGCCGCATTAGACGATTCCACCATTGTCTCTGTTCGAGTTCTCCTGGCTCTCTTTGGATGTCTCTCCGAATTATTCGCAGTACCGGATGAGTTAGAGTTTACATTAGTATTTGTTTCACGAGTCGATTCGTTATTCTCCTGTTCCTTGCCAAAATCTAAAACGAATGAAAAACATGCATAGTAGAACAAATTCACAGGCATTTACCCATACCCAAATTAGAACATCATAAAGAAAAATAAGCATACCTAGGTTACGATAATCCAAATCCAGCTGTCTAGATTTATTTTCGATAAGATCCTGAACCTGCTGAACTATCTGCAACTTTTCATCCCCAATTTCCTGCGCAGCGATCAATGCTTGCTGAACTCTCAAAAGCGCCCTTCTTCTTACCGTTAAGTCTGTATCATTTCGTAACGCCTCTTGGTGTTGATCCACTTCTCGTAGGTATGCTAGATCGAAACAAAGTACGATTAAAGAAAGTACGACGTATTTCTTAAAATAAGAGATTTCCAATCCATATTCAATGTATACATCATAAATAAATAAAAATGATCAATGTGGCCAAATTGTTCCACATTTCTATAGAGATCTGCGGTCATTCCAAGTTCGAAAAATGAAATGAAATATTTAGAGATTGAAAATCCATGAACAGGTAAACATTAGGAATATAGTTTAATTTGCTAAGTTGAATTACTTTGACAAGTGGCATCGAGCTCCCGCAGCCGGGAAACGTGCCTCTGTAAATCATTTGGCAGATTTTCCACACAATCCAAATAATTTTCGATATACGTTGCAGAGTATAAAGCTTCAACTACAGCTTGGTTTAACATGTTCACTGTCTTTACGAATTTTTGCCAGCTGTTAAAATATATAAAACGGGTCTATTCGCTGAGAAAATCGTCGAAATCACGATATCAACATTCCGAACTTTTTGCACCATTTGTACGTATGTTTGTTAGCATTTTATTTACTGTTACATCGAACAAAATCAGTCAAATCGTTCGCAACATAAGTAGACCGAAGGCCTTTTTTCTGGATACTCCATCTGTGTTTGTGACAAGAGTCAAACATGGCTGTCGGTTTCTAATTGTGAGTTCCGCAAGTTTATATTTTCGAACATAAAACATAGATTTCGTGTGAAAGTAATTAAAAATTTGTATGCGCGTGATATCTTTTTATTTCCATTACGTTTCTGAATGCAAACGATATGGTTACGAAGGAACATTTAATGACCATTCAAATTACGATGATATCGTATTGTACTAATAATTATCTTTTATAATAGTTACATTAGAACATGATTGTTGAAGCATTATTTTTCAATACAGCAAAAAGGGTAATCTATCGGAAATTGAATATTCAATAAGGAATTTCTAATTTAGGTGATGATTTGACTAGTTGTTTGACGTGAAAATCTGTGGCGCGTCCACTAATCCCGTGACCGTAACGGTTTGATAGATCTATGCTACACCATTTTAGTTTCAGTCGCTTCGAGTCGTCGTTGTTGGTGTTTCGTCGCGTGCGGTATCAAATATTATTCTCGTATAGATTTGTGGTTATTCCATCAAGTGGCATTTAAGAAACACATCAATACTCCCATTATATTTGATAAAAAGTATTGTTTTTGTGATCCGTGGAGAACAATTTTCTCGAAATGGGCACTGGTGGCGGCATTAGGAGCTACGCATTTTTCGCGGCATTTCTGCTTTTTATCGAAACTGGTAAGGTTAATACACGGAACTATAATAAAACGTGAACATCGTGGCGTCCTTTGGGCGGGGCATTTATAATTTTTACACTCGAATTAGGTATCTTTGAACTTGAAATTATTAGATTATTTATACAATGAATAAAAGTACACGCGATACTATAACTAGTGGTGTATGCCAGTTATTTTTCACGGAAACAGGACAAATCGTATGCATAAAATAGAGCAACGCTCTACTTTCAATCTTATCGTATATATTTATATACGTGCTTTCATATGTGCGGTCGCTTTTCATTGTTGCCATAGATTTATATCACAGAAATTACGGATTCTGTGTAATCAATAACAAATTACAAACATCGTTTAAAGTATACTTTTACGTACTATAATTTTGATTACCTAATCGCAATTAATAGATTATAATAAAGTTATGAAAGCGCGACGCTAATTGCGCAGTTCGATGAACCCGTCGATAAAAGTTTCGTCGTTTTCTCCTTCAGTCCACTGTTTACGATGCTATCAATGCAGCAGCACAAACAACACGCATCCCTTCCAATGCAACGAATTTCTGACAAGCGACATCGATATCGAACCACAACCTTGCGACGATGTTTTCGGAGCGCAATATTGTGTGAAGCATACTGGGCGATTCGAGGGTAAAAAGATATATACATCGGCAGTTTAGGTTACCACTTCGCGTGGAAAGGGGATGGGTCGCGAAACTTAACACCTTCGAACGGATACTAATGTTAAATAACATCGCGCTATATTCGCATCGATTCATCCGAGCATGCGGGCAAAATCAATGCACGACCGATAATTATCATTATTTAAAACTGGCTTTTCCGTCACTAATACATACATATTTTAAAACATTTGCACTTGGGAGTGGAATAAGAGGGACGTTAAATAAATTCATGAGTCGCACACGTGTAGTAACAAACGCTGTAATCGGTGCTTTTTCAATCAATTAAGCGGCTAGTCTGGATTGCTACCAGTGCACATCGGAAGAAGAACTGGGCTGTGGAGACAGCAATCTCGTTCTAAATACCTTGCAACCAGCGAACTGCAGTCATGTATACAATGCACAATACTGCATAAAATCAGTCGGAAGATACGGAGGTTCATACATAGTACATATTTTGGCTATTTCCGGTCTCGAGTCCGCACCAGTAACTTTCTTCCCATCTCACAAAAATTAACAAATCGGATATTCTATTCAGTTTTCAATTCGTTTCACCCCCCGCCCCCGCACTTACGAAATAATCGCACACATTTGATTAAACAGTTAGATAGTGGATGTAGTGTAATACGCATGCTGTTCTTTTGTGTGTGTGTGTGTTAGATTGCATTCTTCAAATACTCCTATTTTTCATACGATTGCATGTTGCTGTTCTGTATGCGTTCTGTAACAATTTGCCATTGTCCCGAGTGAACGGAAAGAAAATAAATATTTTTTACATGTTTTGAAATAGGTGGAATAGGTACCAAAAGATTCTGTTCGGCCTTGGATCTCGGGAACTACTGCGATTACGTGAATCAACAGGGTGACAAGCTAACTTACCGGACGTGCGTGTCCACCTGCTCCGGCGACGGATGCAATCCGGCAACTATCTTGAGACCAAGCATTGCTTGGATGGTACCGATTGCATTATCCGTAGCTTACAAATTATTCTTCAGAAGGTAGATCATTTTATCAAATTACAACTTTTTGGTATACCCTTTACGTTCTCAGAAGTGAAAGATAGATTTTTTTTTTTTAATATCAGTCCGTCCATAAAGTGTTAACACAAAGTAGTATAAACACGTCTTATTTTTATATGTATAATAGTATACAAATTTCGTCATTCAGTTTAGGGCCTGTATTTAGATTTAATTCTCTTGAATTGTACGATTGCAAATAAGTTTATACTAAACATGTATTTTTAGCATTTAAGATTTACCACTAAGTTTTAATTGGTCAACGTGATTATAATGCAAGTCGAATTCTACCAATTTTAAGGCACCCCTGGTACACTCCCACTAAACAAGTGTACTTATAATTATCTTTTTTTGCCTCCTTTTGTAATTGAACAGAGATGGATATTACATATTTTTGTACAAAGTAGAAATTTTTTTATACTCTCTCGACATTGTAAATACAAGTTCGTCCACCATATTTTTTTTATATCTTCAATTGTCTAAGAGATACGTGAAGGACTGCATAAAAAAATAAGATTAATAGGTAAGATGTATGAATAACGAAAAGACAGTACAAATGTGGTCGAAAGCTCTGCCCTTTATTTATGAACGAGATTGGCCGCTGTTTATTCGTTTTACAGTGTCAACTCGTACTCGTTTCTTTGCGTATAAATATATGATAAGAAGTTGGACGTCGTAGCAAATGGATTGTCCCACGACGATCAGCATTAAGGTACTTGCACGTTCTTTGGTATACATACATATACTTGTTCGTTACGG
The DNA here is from genome assembly GCA_023838395.1 of Holcopasites calliopsidis. Taxonomy (NCBI): domain Eukaryota; kingdom Metazoa; phylum Arthropoda; class Insecta; order Hymenoptera; family Apidae; genus Holcopasites; species Holcopasites calliopsidis. Next base: position 1,077,542 of record JALHAQ010000037.1, on the reverse strand, counting down.
TGAGCAGTACATGGGGATAGCACTCTTCGATACAGTACGCGGTCGTTAAATTCATTAAGCAAACATTTTTCTATGGTACAACACAAAGAAGCAATTGCGAAACTAATCGTTTGCAAAGCTACTTTTCAGGATGAACGTTTTGTAAAAATTGCACGCATCACGCAAGTCCCAGTGACAACCGAAAAGATAGCGCACAGTTAATATCGAGGACAATATACAGAACATTAAAACAGCTGATTTCTAACATTAAAAAAAAAATGATCTCTCTCTATGCATATGGCTGTTATTTAAATATTAAATGAAACACGGAGTGAAAGATTTTCCATCACGCAATGAGCAGTAGCGATCAATTCTCATGAATGATAATATCAAAATCATCCTGTTTAGTTCACTCCTCTTCCTTTTAGATAATCGATGTGCATTGAACACACGTAAATTTTTATTATCGTTAGCACGTATTCGCTCAAAGTTTATATCTTTATGAGTATATATGTATATATGTATATTATAAGTATATATCTTTTACGTCGCCTGAATTACAACTATTTATATATCGTATGAAAAAATACATATATAAACGATTAATTAATTTGATCGCTATCAAGCAGTAAGAGAATTTCTTTCGACTAACAATACACACACACACACACACACATATATAATGGTAGCGTTGCGCTGCATGTGTGATAATAACATAAATAGAGGTAAATGAAAATTGCTAGAGTATTTTTCTGTCTCTAAAACGATCTCTGTACAATCATCAATACTTTAACGTTTTTCCCTTCTATCGAACGAAACTTCCACAATGCGCCTACATGATTTAACTGTATTTCAAAAGAAGCCTTCGCGTTCGGAACTAATTATTACAGTGTACAATAAATATCGCCACTGCCATGCACGTTCGATATACAGAATATTGCCACTGGTAACATGGCAGCGTGAATCCGGCAGTGATAATACAAGGTTGCTTAAACATTAATAAGCTAAATACACCGCCGTTATATTAATCTTACGTAGGAAAAGAAATATCGAGACTTACATGAAACCGAACACAATAATAATACTTTGACATTAATGTACAGCCATTGTGACGGAATTTATAAAAATAATACGAGTTAATTAAACAATAAATACCATGATAAATGGCGTTAATATCCTATATTGACAAATCGATTGTGCTACCTTGCGTCTCCAAATGATGTTTCGTTTTATTGCATCCGTGATATATATCTCACCGCAACTTCTAAATATCTCTGCATTCACCTATCACTCTATTTTACGATGGTTCTATACAGAACGAATAGCATACGATAAAAATGTATGCTTACGCGCAACACAGGTACAATACTTTGTGTACTCGACATTTAATATTTTATCCAAGTCTTATGGCTTTATATTAAGCTGATCGTTCTCCTATATCTTAATGAATACACTTGAACTTTTCACGAGAATTAATTTTCTACAAGAAAAAGAAAATGATTATGTTATTCATCGTAGAACAAGAGGCAAAAACTGCAGCCTACTCTAGAAATTAGAACCTGGTAGAAATGTAGAAATTCAAGAATTACAAGTCCCGGAGAAGTATCAACGTTATTCTATATATATATATATATATAGACGTAAACTCGCCTGTACAGTGAAGGCAATTTGTGTAAATCACAATCATTTGTTCAGTTTTTCTACGGTAAAACACTTACCCCTAGCTGTGTCCCAAAAAATTCGCTAGATTATTGTATGCTTCATTGCTGCGTTCTTTTTTTCACAATGGTACCACGATCGTCGAGCGAGATATTGCACAGAGAAGATAACGCAGAGAGACACTTCTGTAAAAATGCATTCTATATCGCTCGTAAGATACGCTAGGTAATATATATATATATGTTTATAAAAATTTCCGAAGACGTTTAAAGATTAAGTCCTCTAGCGCTGTATCTCTGTTTTTCGTGTAAAATTCTTGTCGAAAGCCTAGGCATTTATAATTTGCCATAATTAGCAATACATGTACGCGTTAATTTTGCTCCTCAAGTACCATGTTTCTCGTACAACAAGCAACAAAGCTACAATTTTTCATCGAAGCATATGCATTTAGTTTAGGGATCACGAAGGTTTATTGGCGCTGTAGTTTGCGAATTTGCTCCTCCAGCTCTTTCACGCGTAATTGACTGTTCGCCAGCTGCCGCCTTACGAGCCTTAGTTCATCGGTCTGTCGAGCGAATGCCAATCTCAGCTCTGCCTCGTTGTTGGGAATGTCCACCGTCTCGAGAACTTTGTTGTCGTCCAACGGCGCAGAAATGATACTCTTCTACAGGATAAACAAGTAATAATTCAACTAAAAATTACCTCTGTCGCGAGGATATACAGAATTATTCATCGATCAAGGTTCAAAAAATAGGAGTCGAGGAGTTTAAAAAATAAAATGTATTAAAAGTTTCAACTTTGAATATCAGTTTCACCTGTAGCACAGCATTGCCGAATTTCTGTTGCAGCTGTTGAAATTTGGTGCTCTGATTGCTCGATGTTTTCTGACTTTTCTCGGACATGTCGTGCAACTCGATGGGCCTGTAGTCTGGCACGGTTTCCGTGGACAGGAATGCGAATTTCTTTTTATTATTCAAGTCGGTGGTAGCCGGTAATTGCGGTGGTTTGTACACCCGAGGTTTGTGCGTGGTAATGCTACCACCTGTTAACATTTCATTCAACAAAATTAGAGAATAAAAATTGCAGCAAAAAAATCGGAAAGTTCGGTGGCCGTACCGGTTTTCAGAGAGATTAAAAGGGGCGCACTGTTCATGCCACTGATCCAGTCTCTGGCCGATAGAGCTGGACAGGTGCCCACGGTGTCCGGATACAGGTCCTCTTGGAATTGGTCGCTCTGTAGTGAAAGTGAAAGTAACTGCATACCGCCGATAATTATAATGTTTCTAATCAACTTTACCTTTCGTGGAACTATCATGGATATCGGTTCGCACATGCCGCGAGTCGCGTGTAATTTGTAAAATCTGAAAACCTCGCATATCGCTGTGTTCACGCCTCTCTTTGGCATCACGCCCAATCCCCTCTGCGGATTCCCGGATATGAACTGACTTAGATAATGCATCCAGGGAGCCTCGTTCGCTACCTCGTAGTATCGAATATTACCATCACCCTAAAATAAAAATGGAATATATACATATATGATACCTCTGTTGGGAAAAATGAAGAATAGACTTCTTGAAACGTCGAAACTCAAGAAAGTTTTGAGAATTCGAAAGCTTGCACTTTTTCGTCATTCGCAACTCTAGGATACCATGATGAGAAAAAGTATAAAATTAGTCAAGATGTTTCTGATTCGAGTTTCGAGAATTGAAAGATTAGGTTCGAGCCAGCCTCTAGAAAAATTTAAGGTCTCCCCCATACATCTTTCCTGTTCGTTTTTTTTTTTTTTACCTTGCCTGCGAGGTACACCATATTGGTATCGTTGTCATAATAAGGAAAAACTACTCCGCTGGAGGAGTCAATGGTTTCGCAAGTTAATGGAACAGTTAAATCGTGCTGGCTCCAGATCGCATACTGTCTATCGGAGTGTCTACTGAAACCTGTAGTCAAGAGACGGCCAGTGCTACCGAGAAAAACCACTTTACTAGATTTTGTCCCAGCATGACAGACCCCTTCCTATTTAGTAAATAATTCGAAACAATTACTGCATATTCAACAAGCATAAGAATTTCGAATAGTTGAGATCAGCATCTGGATACGTACAGAGACCACGATACCTGATCTCGGCTCGAAGACCCGCAATCTCTTATCCTTGCACGTTGTCGCCAACAGGCTACCGTCGCGATTCAACGATATGCTATAGATCACATCGGGATGACTATCGATCACACTGACAGCCTCTCCTATATTTATATTCCATGTGATAATGAGATGGTCGAAGCCGGCGCTGAAAAGAACATTCTCGGCAACGGGGTGCCACTCTATGTAGGCAACTCGACGCTTGTGCCCTTGCAACTCCACCAGCCACTCGGTCAAATTTCGGGAGAGTCCTCCGTCGGGAATGTGCCATAACTTTATCTAGAATTAGAAATAATGAAGTATTGAAAAACAAACAAAAAAATATCGATGAGCGGAAGAAGATTGTATGCACTTGCGTTGCTCAGAATAATCGAAGGATTGTAATATACCTGATTTCGTAGGGTCTCGAGAAAATAGAAAAGAATGGGGAATAGTTAAATGTATAAATATAGTTAAAGAAATGATTCAAGCTGAAATTACAACTGCATAAAGTATGAAGATTAGATTAGACTTGAAATAATGAAAACATCGTATTCCTGGATAATTTGGAAGATCTGAAGCAACGGTGGAAAATGAAAATGGGGATCGTAAAGGAATTTCTTAGATGAGAAAATATTGCCTAAATAATGTTAGAATAAAGCTGCTTGAGATTCTAATCTACGATCGTACAGTGCAGTCATCCGAACAGGAAGCGATGATGTTATCGTTAAACGGATTCCATTTGATGTCCAGAACCGGTCCAGTGTGCCCAGTTACTCTGCTAGCATTAAAATCCAGTCTGCCTGTCTGAAACGTTAGGAACGGAATGAACGCGTGATTAATTAAACCATTTCTCACAGCCGAGTAATGTAAAACAAGAGACGCATCCTTATCAGCCAGCATGCGTTTAGAAATGTTGCTCGGGATATCGTAGGGAAAGCGACGAGTTATTGAATAGCCGCGGTTTAATAAGCCTCGTCGTTGATACGCGCTATCGGATCAACGTTTGTCTTCGCATCGGCGGTGGCAATAAAAATAAACGGATCGATAACTCGATAAGCTTAGATAATAACTCACGCGATCCAGCGGTAAAACCAGGAACGCTCCGCCGCCGGCCACTTCGGTCACAATCGCCAGGAACTTTGGATTCACCGCGCAGAATTGCGAATCGTGGGCGTTCTTCGTGATCTTGATATTGTCGTAACATTTCTCACGTTTCGCTGGCACCCCGTACACGTGGCGAAACTTGCTACTCCGAACACCGCGGAACCACGACTGAAAATTTATTAGGAAATTTTATTATCAATATCTTGTTAAATGAAAGCTAAATTCGGAAAAAATTTTTACTGATAAATGGCTCCCAAAGGTGATAGCTGCGGAAGAGAAATACAGTTAGTGCAGAAATTGCATTTTCTGAATATCTTTGTGCTCCATAGAGTAATGGAGTATTTTGAGTAGTGCGTTAAATGGAGATCGAGACGCGTTCGCTGTGATCTGCCGAGTCCTTTGTGCACTATGCACCGAGACTCTCTCCGGCTCAGAAACCGTGAAGAGGGAAGTTTTCTCTTCTTGTCACCATCGTACATCGCTCGATATGTATCTGTTGCGACTCCAAAAAGAGTAATGCTTTGCCTTTAAACTTTCTTCCTTTAAATTCAGAAAGAAATATTCTAACATAGACAACATTTCTTGGGAATGATAATAATAATAATAATAACAACGACAATAATTTAGGAAGATTCCTATTTTAGCGAAATTCTTAATTTCTCCTAATTTAGAGAAACAGATAAATTAATTTGCAGGCTATATTATAAAATGGGTTCCCCCTAATTTTCATTTAATTTAAAATTCATACTATGTCGAACTTTGTCTTCTGTATTTCAGAAAGTTCTTCATTTTCTCCTGAAATTTCGGAATGTTCTTCTTCCTGATTAATTCTTCCAAATTCCAGTACCTTCTAGCAGAGAAAAATCACAACCATGTGAAATCTTTTGAGTTAGTCGTGCGTGGGACGCAACGTAGCGCAGCGAGATGGAGCAAATTATGCGACTTTCTTGCAATCGCGAACAAAAAACGGGCTCTCGTTCGAGCCTCTGTATACATTCTCATGGTAAGGGCCGATCTCAGGCAAATGGTTACACGATTAACGGTAAGCTCTTACATTACTTTTCATCATTTTTATGCCTGCCCTTTATGGAGGTTGTTGATAAAAAAAGAAAGAAAGAAAGAAAAAGAAACATTAAATAGGTGGAATGCGCGATCGGTGCTTTTGATGTATCATCGACTCGTCACGTGGTAGGTTCTTCTTCCAATTTTAAGCATTATGATTCATGAAATTGCTGGTACTTTCTGTATAAGCCGATTATCGATGGAATTACATGTTTTATCTTTGATTGCCTTGGATGCGCTGAATCATATAGAGATTCTAATAGAATGGCAGTACGAGTAAAAAGATACTAAAACTATCCTGAAAGGTACAAAATATAATGAAATTATTAGAAAATCGTCATTTACCTATGAAATGTAATTGTACTTGACATGTGAGTAACATTTAACTTTGAACAAGATTGACCACAACTATGTGCATGCATGCGTAGTGCATCGTGCGGAAATACTTGTACAAAAATATCTCGATTGGTTGTGCCATTCCTTCAACAACCTTTCTCTCGCGACAGCTACGGAGACTGGGTTACAAAACAGAGGCGAACAGTACTGTTCGTTTAACAGCCATAGAAATGAAAGAAAAATTTCATCCCCCCCCCCCCCCCAAATAAATGAGCAGTTACAATTAGCGGTCAACACCAAACTACCCTGGACCGTGATGTCCAAGCGTAGAAGAGAAACATTGCTGGTGAAACATGGAAAGCACTCACCTGTTTATCGTTGGTCATGTCTGAGACTAATGGAGCTCAGGTAGCCCAGGTACACGTGCGTGTGGTGAGACAGACGGTGGTCGTCGTCGATAGTGCGGAACAGGAACGTAGTGTATGTATGTATAATTGAACAAGCCAGGATCCATGCATGTGAAAGAGGAACAAGGGAATTCAACTATACGTATGTATGTACTTCGAACCTCGCGTTCTTTTACGCGAGTCTTGCAGCCCGAGCAGCGGCGAGCATTTTCGTTTTACTGTAAGAAACAAAAAAATAAACAAAATAGCAAACAAGGTCTGTCTAATTACGATATCGTCAGATCGAATCGTTACGTTCACCGATACTTGAATAACAATAGATCTCTTCTGTTCTCACTTCTGTCGCGTCTCGAAGCGTGACGAATTCATTGCGGAAACTTTGTACGCACTCTGGTCGAACTGATGAAATTCACGGAACCTGACTGGAACAATTAGATAAATTCAATCATGCAATCTTTGCGCAGAAATTTGTTGTGTTGCGCCTCCACTTACGTCACACCTCGAGATCGATGTGGGTGAAATCGAGGGAGCGGAAGGATGAGCTAATGTATGTCAACAAGGACAATTTGATGTTCCTCGATTTAACTATTGAATGTACTGAATCGCTGCAAAAATAACATCCCTAAAGACCACGTCTAAAAAAAGTAATTAGCCCCAATTTCAAACGGGGGACACTATGTGATAGAAACATTAAATAAATGAATGAATGATGAGAACAGTCCGATTCCTGTAACCACTGTATAGAACATATGTACTTGTACGTACAAACCTTCTATTATTTTATTTAGCGAATCGAGAGTTCCCTCGAACTCCACTTTGGCAAAACTGCACTTTTTACTATTACGAAACGAAAAAACGATCGTTATTTTTGCACCAACCCAATACTTGACCGGTCGTAGCAACCGTCTATTCTTTCCTGTGCACTTAAACCTCGAACAAGAAAGAAGATGCAGCAGAAGAGAAAAAGATACTAATGAACCGCGATTCTCAACTTAACCGGTTCGGATGAGATACAACTCGTGGTGGAATTTCCAGCGGCCGCTGCATGTGTTTAATCGTGTTTAGAGAAGAAAAGGGCTTCTGAAAAACCCACTTGTGTGCTTGTATAATGTTTTAATTAAATGCAATCCGCCATTTTTCCGTTTCTTTACGTAATGATTACTGTTGCAAACTTACAACGAGAGGGAAATTCTCTCACCGGGCTCGATACTTTTGATCAAAGTATTTATTCAAACACAAAAAGGAAGCACTCGCGAGATTTGTGAAAGCTCGAAAAAGCGGAGTGCGCAGTCACGCGACGTAGGTAAAAATTCATTGAAACACGGGCTGGGCGCGAAAGAAACGAGGCGTCGCGGATATCACACGCTAAAGTCGCCGCGCGAACACTGACCGACTGCTGTCCGCGGTTTTATAGCAATCCGGCCACCGCGTGTGTCACGTTACACGCGCTTGTCCCCGTGAGTGTTTTAATGCAGCGACTGTGCGTTCTATGCGATCAAAAGTAACAGCTTTGTGCTATCGACGTGGGTGGTCGAAACAACCAGACGAAACGCAGAGTCGCCAATTTAATGCAGCAACAACGACGACGGAACCGTGGCTACTCATGCAAGCGGCGTGCTGCTGCATCAGAGATAGGTAAAGAGTTACAAATTGGTAGACAATCTGAAGATATACTTTTGTGGAACAAGATGAAACCGTGGAGAGCATGAGCGATTGCACGAATTGAATACTTTAGACGATGCTTCACTCTTACAATTGTGTGATATGTATATTTGAATTTGAAAACTCTCGATCTCGAATAACCGGCATCCCGATGAGCGGTTCGAGGATTATATTTGCCACCAGTTTCGAATACTTGCTTTTTCTTCTAACTTTTTCATTTCTATCCGCCAGGAAAATGTTTAAATTGGTTAAATTCTATGATCGAGCTTAGCTGATGAATTGAATTTGTTCATTTTTATAAAGTTGATGAGTAGCTTCCTTAAAAAGTAAAGTTGACTCTCATCCCCCATCAGGAACGTCAATCAATAGCAATTTCCTTAAAAATAAAGTGGAACGCTTTAAATTCCTGTTGATTTCTAAACAAAAGCTAGCGACGTACACTATAATCATTCTAATGATTCCATTTAACTGCTCGATATTTTTTCATCTCTCGTAAAAACTGTACTTTGGAAAATCACAATGAAAGATAAATCAAACTTTTCGTGGCTATTGAATGTACAAGTGAATCGAGCTATTAAGCAAAATCGAATAGAAGTACAGTGATCGTATTCGATAAAGAACTACCAGCATGCGTTTCATTGAAATTAACACACGAAGAAACACAAGTATCACAGATAAAACGTACCTTTCCGCTAGGTTTATAGCACGCTCTGACGTCTACCATATTGTTCAACAGAGTATGAGCGTCATCCGCGCCGTCCAAGCCCAATTTCTCCACCAATTCCTCCCTCGTGCGTATCATTTCCCAGTTTGCGATATTATATCCCATAGAAACGTCCAATCTATCCAAATCGTTCACCTTTTAACTATCCTAACTCCGTAAGCGACGTTTTAGTTTCACTTGTATACTTCGCTACGATATATTGTATATTTACCGCCTTATCCTGTCGATATTTTCCTAGTTACGGGCCCCTCTGCTTATCTAAACAACAAGTAAAAAGAACGTTCACACAACTTGATAGACAATCACGACAGACCACGTGCGAATCCTTTCCGTGGTTCACCAATTTCGTAATCCACTTGTCAGCGAACCCGGTAGCACATGGACACGACGTATCGATTTGACGTGCGCGCAACATGTAAACACGAGAGCACGTCACTCGAACGCTCCGTTTTCGCGACGTTTCCATTTAAAATCGCTCCGATTTAGACATTTGAACATTAACCGCGTGAATACAAACTTACTCGTAAGTAGAAAGCGCAACCTTTTCATTCGCGACCGACCGCTCCGTCCAGCTCCGCCTCGTATCCTTTCACGTCTGACTTGTACAAGTTCGCAGGGAAGGGAGACGACAAGCACGTTCCGCAGAGACCATTTGAATCGGCACCGGCATTAATATTCATTTCAGTAGCCGCGGGAACAAATGGTAATGAATTAATGAAATGATCGAACCGAAAGTCTCTTACTTTCCAGTCGAGGTGCACCCATTTTTTCACTAGGATTGGCGTTCAGGTACTTTGGAAACGGAATGTTACTTTATAATTTCGCTGATTATTCAGTCTGCGTACTAGAGTTACCGGGTATTGTCGCCACGTAATAAATTATGCGACGCAATCGAACGTTCGCGGCTTTGTATTGTATTCGTTTGCAAAAGGAAAAGGTGAATATTTGCTTAGTGGTAGAGCGCGACACGACGTACCTTAAAAATCCACGGTCAGTTTACACACGGTTCCATAGAGATAGAATCGGTTTAATCGGATATAATATTGCGGGACGTCACTCACCCTTTCATCCGTGGCGACACCGATTTGCATATCGATTTTGGAACCTGCTGCAAGCGTGAGCGTACCGTGATGGAAGGCGGTCCGCTCGGGAAACGGTGTTCAAATGATAGCCACTAGATTCGAATAAGCGGAAGATTATGAATGAATATAGTATGCACCAGCAAATACTTCGATGCGCATCAAGTTGTATAAATGTACGTATCAGTTGCACAGAACGTTCGACTGCCTCAGAGATTCATAAACAATAATAGTCCCTCAGCAATGTTAGCTTGAACTTACTTAGATCAAGATTTTTATTAGAAAATAATTATGCTGATAAATGTAAAGCAATATACTTGATCTCGTATCAAAACAGAAGGAAACTCCTGAGAAGAAGGAAAAAGATTGCGAGCTACTCCAAAAAGCTTACCTATACTGGTCCTTCATATCAACGCACGACTGCTGTGTCGCTACTTTGCGCCTAGAAATGGCAGCTTGGCGACGCCACTGTTGTTCACGCTAATGCGGAGCAGTCCCGAGCCTGAGAGCGTCATGATACCTAATGCACTGTACGAATAGATTATGAAGTGTAGAAAGTGTTTTACTAAACATTACCATCTTGTAATTCTAACTGAGAAAACATATTCCAATACGTTCCAACAATATTTCAATAATGGGCTCCGATTACACGCATAGACGATGGAGCAATATACGAAAGGTACTAGAAAGATCGGGACCTTTTTGTAGATCGGATTTCGAGCCATCAGCCGAGATCTTACAATTTTTATTAGACAGCTGTAAAATTCTCGTTATCGGTGCCGGTGGCTTGGGTTGCGAATTACTTAAGGATTTAGCATTGATGGGATTTCGCCAAATTCATGTGATCGACATGGATACGATTGAGTTATCTAATCTTAACCGGTACGTAAATAAACAGTCTCACAGGTAGATCTCCCACATATTCAGTTAGAATAAGGGAAATATGCATTAAATATGTTGCAGACAATTCCTCTTTCGGCACAACGATATTGGTGCATCAAAAGCAGAAGTAGCCGCGAAATTTGTCAACAATAGAATTCCAGGATGTAACGTTATACCACATTGTTGTAAAATCCAAGATAAAAACGAGGAATTTTATAGACAGTTTCACATAGTAGTTTGCGGTTTGGATTCGATAATTGCGAGAAGATGGATCAATGGAATGTTATTATCATTGTTGGTTTACGAGGATGGAGAATTAGATCGGTCTACCGTGATACCAATAATCGATGGGGGAACGGAAGGATTTAAAGGAAACGCGAGGGTAATATTACCTGGCCTCACTGCTTGTATCGAATGTACTTTAGATCTATATCCTCCTCAGGTAAATGCCCTGATTATCAATCTGTGTATGAATCGACACATCATTGTTCTTCTCATTCGTGATTCAATTACTTTGGGTCACAGGTCACGTATCCCTTATGCACAATAGCGAATACCCCACGTTTACCAGAGCATTGTATAGAATATGTGAAGGTAATACAATGGCCAAAGGAAAATCCATTCGATTGTCCCATAGACGGAGACGATCCACAGCACATAAATTGGATTTATGAAAAATCTAATGAGAGGGCGGCACAATTTGGAATACAGGGGTTAACGTACAGATTGGTGCAAGGAGTAGTTAAAAACATTATTCCTGCTGTCGCATCTACAAATGGTGTAATCGCAGCAACATGCGCTACTGAAGCATTTAAGCTTGCAAGTAGCTGCAGTGCTTCGCTGAACAATTACATGGTATATTTTCCTTAAATTTAATTTCGGTAAGGATTTTAAAAATGCAGCATTACAAGTAAAGTGTTTTCTTTGAAGGTACTCAATGATATAGACGGTATTTATACTTATGCTTACGAGGCAGAAAGAAAGGAAGACTGCGTAGCATGTAGCCAGATTCCGAAAGAAATTGAAATTATTAAACGTAATTTTAAGTTGAAAGATTTAATTCAGCTGTTATGCGAGAGATCCGATTTGCAAATGAAAAACCCAGGCCTTACCGCATGCATCAATGGGAAGAATAGAACATTGTACATGCAAACCGTGGCAAGTATCGAGGAACGAACTCGTGAAAATCTGACGAAGACGCTGGTCGAACTTGGACTCGGAGACGGCAGTGAGATAAACGTCGCCGATGTTACCACCCCTAATGCGGTAGTGTTAAAATTAAAATTTACGTATTGCGATACAGACATGGGATGATCAGAAAAGTCCTTCATTTAGCTTACAGGTTTATGACTACAAATTATTATATATATATTTACAGTACTTATATGGCTTCCTTTTGTTGCTTTAATCAACATTATTTTTACCCAAATGATAAAAAAAATTGAAAACTTCGTCTGACGTAGCGTCGTTTTTAACGTGTCCATAAATTCATATCACGCGGAAGACATTACGAGTTGAACGTTATTTCAATATCTAATTATTATGCGTAAAAAAACTGGTACTGCTATTTTGTTTTCTTTTCTGTCGTGGGACTAATGCATTTTTATTTGTTGTTAAGTATAACAGAAGTGAGTGTTTAAATTATTTCAATTTATACGATATATTAATTATAATGTTAACAATAAATACACGATTGCCAATTAGAGTCTACACTTCTGGTACTTCGTTTTTTTTTTTACTGTAATCATGTATCATACAAAAATTAGCCAATTCTCTAAGAAATTCTATGCTTCTTGATCTGTCGACACCAATGAATCTCGTGTAAGAACGCATTCGAAGTAGATACAGTATTTTGCAGATTATGCAAAATCTATATACTTGTCAGCTTGGTATTAATTTTTTTTACAACAATTTCATATCACCGTATTAACTGTTATTATTAAGTGCATGGAATTTATGCACAGTCCTCTTTTGCGTTCTATATTCACTTTTAACAAAGATAATCTCCACTTGTTATTTTTATTCTCATTACGAGTAATTATATTTTGCATAAAAAAGTTTCGTCAAGGAAGATACACCTTGGACGTGATTTGCCATATTTAGCAAATACTTTTATTTCTAAGTATGATAGCAAATTGGGATGGAAAGATATTCCAAGTGGGGCAAATGAAGGACAGTGCACGATGGCCTATACTAAAAGACATCGTTTTTCTTTTACAAGCGCCCCGGTAACATTCGACGTATGCACAACTGGAGTAGAAAAAATATCTACAACAGACACGTTATCTATCCTCCTTATACAAAACTATTATTACACTATATGTATTAATATTTCGTAATTTTTTTCGCCTTACACCTCGGAAGATTTAGCCCTAAGAAACTTTTTCTTCTTGGAACGATTTTTTTCCATTATGGACACGTGTAATGCGAAATACATCAAGGTGATTTAAGTTTCAGCAAAACGTTTACTCTGAATACGCAAATGTTTTGCGCAGTGCCAAATTGAATAATTTTGCGTTAGGGGGAGACGTTTGCAACGAAACACTCAAGTTCAGTGGCAATTTTTCTCTTTGTTTATACAGAATCCCAATCTGGACATCCATACCAATTGTACAAATCAGATGGCCCTTTTCCTTTTTCGTTGAATTAGTTTTCGTTCACTGGACACGTAATGCGAAAATCAACTAGCGTAAGAAGTAGCATCCGTGTCAAGGTGAATCGTATATAATGTTCGGCAGTGCATTCAGAAACTGTAGAACGTATTAACCATGATTCTGCAGCTAACGAGATAGCTTCAATCAATGGTGTTGTAATTAAGAAGACCGTGTGTTCAACAGAAGAAAGTGAACACTTTGACAACTCAAGAGTGTTTACTAACATCAAAGTCACACTTTATTGGTTTCTTCCGTGAAAGAAACGCATTACGAATGCACGTTGCGCGAATCACTGATTCCTGGCTTGGCGAAATGAATTCGCATAACACAGTCATATATGTAATTATATATCCCAGCCAGTGGTTTTGTGAAACAAGTTTCACATAATTTTTCAAATGTAGTACACATTACTGCAATATATCTTATGAATAGTCATCGTTCAGTGTATAATAATACCATGATCCATGAAAAGGTACTCTGGTATAAGAAGAAAAACGCGTGTCAATAAAGTGTTGGCGTAATAATAAATGTAGAAAAGTCGATTTCATTCAGGGCAGAACTGGACACTTTCCGATGTCGTGTGCAATTTGCTAGACACAGTTACGTATAGCAAGCGAACCGCGATGGTAATGGCATAATGATATGAAAAAGACAGGCAGAATTTATCGATGGTATTCGAACGGATTAATTAAGTATTTGAGCTGCAGTTAAAAGTGTCTAATTTCTGCCCTGGAGCTGCTGAGTAAAGAATAACGCATGGTGCACGGTGTTAATACGTCATGAGTCATGATGAACGCTGAAACGGTTGTGTTAGGCCTTGGCGTCAACTTCCATTGCCACTTCGCCCACAGCTTTTTCGGCCTTCTTTTTCTTCTTCTTCGCAGACTTCGGATTTGCCGAGGTGTACAAGAGGCTCTACAAATGAAAAATTAGACAAAAACATATCGACAAGGTATAATTTCGCAAACATGGCATTTAATTCGTACCTTTAATTCAGGATCGTCAACGACACAATCGGACTGATAAGTATTAAGATATAAGGGAATTCCCGTAATTTTATGTGGCCCATTCGGCATTAATAGTACCGTGAATTTGAATTGTGCGGCAAACTCGTTGGGCTTTTCATACAATACCTGGAAAAAGGAAAAAGTTATAGATACGATATCTCCTATAATTGAATATAGAAATGGCATTAATTGATAGAAACATACTTGGAATGGTTCAATCAACCTGTGATTTACACATTCCACGACTGCCATTTTCGCCTTCTTCTCGTCCTCGAAAGTACGTAAATTAAATGGCATAAGACCATGTTTATGGGTGACTTCAGAGTAAAACATGCGCGACGCTTTTAATTTCAGCTGATACGTTTCCTCCGTTTTCTTAAATATAGTAACTCGAGTATCCTGTTCACGACCTACTCCTTCACCAGTACTAACAAGCACATCCATGGCATATACCTGTACGAAAGGATCATATACATTGCTTAAAGCTTTCTTTTACATCAATTGACTGATACCTGCCAATGCGTTGAATAAAATGTACCTCATGTGTTTCAAGGGTGTACTTTTCATGCTCTTTTTTCTGTGCATCATTCGGATTTTGAATGATAGTTTTTTCTCCGTCTATTTTAAATTGCTTCAATTGATGGCTTAACATTCCCTCGATTGGCTTACACTTATATGCTTCGCATATCTTTTCTACAGTTCCTGTTATCGTATAGGTCTGCACATAGAACGAAAAATGAATAGCATAAAAAGCATAGGAAATTAGGTGCGATATTGAAATGGAAGTATATCAGATGTGAATAGCCTACCTCTGTACCTGGCTTTAGAAGCCTAAGTGCAGCCTGAGATGCATAGTGCGCTGCTAACACTACATCTGCTTTTCTACCGGTAACTTTTTTCGTTGCAGAAGAACCTATAACAATAGTATGCGCCACGACTGCTATAAAACCATCGATGTGTGCACCAAGGTCTCTAAAAACAGAAATCAACAGTTGCTTAAACAAATTGGTTAATTTAAATATTTTACAACATGGATCGTCATCAGTAGTAATAAACTTACACTTTTACCATATCTTCATCCTTGAGTATAAGATCAGGTTCACTTGCGATCGGCGAAAAGTGGCAAATGCAATTATTCACCGATATGCACGTAGGAAATGCGATTCCCTTCTTCAACTCTTTTTCTTTTTTAAAAACCTTGCTGGTTTCTTCTAACAACAACTTATCCCCGAACTCGCAGATCTCCCTCACTGACGCTCCAACAACACATTTGTCTAAAACTTGCCTTAGTACTCCTAAAATTATGAAAACGAAGTTTAAACGGCAATCAACAAAACGAAAATAAAACAATTAACACGAAAACAGTTTCTCATGCGATACATAAATTTTTCATTAATATTCGTCGGGTGGTCTTTTTTTTTTTTTTTTTTTTTTTTTTGCGGAAATGGAAACGCGCTAATATCAGAATACAGCGGATAATGGTCCCCGATAATAGTGTTACGTTCCGAGAACGAATTGACGGGGACAGTGCGGGGGCCAGAGAGAAAAGCTCTCTCGTTATCCTGTTTCATTTAATTAGGAAGAAAAAGCACATAAAACGTTCAAAGTATTGGTAAATTATTGAAATTGAATCGCGTATGCTCTAGCCATCGCACATGGCAAAGGAGCCCGGCGTTAAGCGCGCCACATTCCATATGGCCAGGCGGGGAATGCAACATTTGGGGGGGGGTCGTGCGTGTGTGAGATGTGTTTCATTTTTCTTCGCTGGCCTTCGTTAGGGAACGTTAAATTGTTTTCTTACGATTTACGATATCGCCGGCCATTTTATACTTGGTGACAACCAAGTCTTCGGCGATGGTCTTCTCAGTCTCCTCTTTGTCCGCCATGTCTTCAGCACACTATGTTACGATCACGTGACCAAGAGCTCTTTGCAGTAGCTTCCTGTATGAGCCGCAGTCCATGGCTTTGCGTTCCGAAATTAATCAAGAAGTATAAAAGGAAACGATCATACATATAGGCGTGAATGTTTTTTTCTGTTCTGCCAAAGCGTAACGAATTTCAAGAAAGGCCAGATCATTTTCTATAGCTCACACTTATTAACGAATTTCTTTTTCTAGCGTTGATTTTTTAACGCTCGCACCAAACCTAATCGATTTTTCCACAAAATGAATAAAAATTTCTAATTGCCAATGCAGAATACACAATTGGCAATTTTCTCTAGAGTTTATTTATTTGAAACAGTGAAATTGCAAATGCGCAAGCCTTTCCTTGTATCTCCGTACGGTATACAATGTTGGCCGACTTGCATCTTTGTGAAACGTGTTTCATGCCTTATGGAACCTGAGGTTGGTCGTGTGGTTCATCGGAACGCGGATTTCATTTGCATTGCTTTAAATTTGAGCCGTAACCATGTCTTCAGGTAAACTTTCCTTTGGTATAAAATCGATCAACCCATACTCTGTTTATCCGTGAACGTTTTTATTAACTGGAAACGCACATATTTCTTACGTTTTTACTACATTGTTTTCGTCACATAACCAAACATTTCACGAAACGGAACATGCCTCCAATATTGTACAGATACGTGTCGAATATGTCTGTAAAAAAATGTTTCCTCTTACCGATTTATATTTCTGTCAGGCAAGAAGGGGAAGAAGAAGAAGTTTCAAACCGTAGATTTAATGTCATTCCTGGCCGATGGGGGTGGAACACCCGCTGTACCAGTGAAACCGTCGAGTAACTGGATCGATGAAATGGAAGAGGAGCATGGTAACCGAATCTCGTACCTTTTTTGTAATTTATTCAGATTTACCAGCTAGTTTATTAAATCTTTAAGGTCTAGGTAAATGAATCAGGTCTGAGTAATCGTGCAACCCTTCACGGACAATCAACGCATATATGTGTGAATCACTAGCGCAGCCGATGAACCCATATATGCGTCATATGAAAACAAACAGCAAAGTCAAAAGACTCTATAAAGCATTAGGCTTACAACCGTTTCACCCGCAAAAGGGTAGTCGTGTTGTGGAATAATGTTTGACACTTGTTTTATGAAACTTGTACCAAACTGCATCAGTTATCACTTTGTGGCAGAAGGATTTTCATCGAGAAGCAGTAAAGAACCAGTGATTCTGCCCACCGCCCCAAGAGCCGCCCGAGGTCCACGAGTCGCGGACGAAGATATTCCTACAAATCCACCCTATGTAGCGTATCTTTCTAATCTTCCCTATGAAGTGGACGAAGATTATCTTACAGAATTTTTTGCCGACATGAAGGTCTATATTTTAAACTATTACTGCAAGGACTAGTACGTTTCATCTTTTGTTAACTCATACTGTTCCTTCCTTAGATTTCCAATATACGCTTGCCAAAAGAATCGAATAAGCTCAAAGGATATGGATATGTGGAGTTCGAGGACAGACAAAGTTTAGTTGATGCTCTTTGTTTATCTAATACGGTAAGTTTAAATACGTAAAAATTCACAGGTTCTCATTGTTAGCACCAAATTAAATGTAATCTAAAACGGCCGTGTATTAATTTCTCCACAGCCGATGAAAACGAGAAGAGTACGAATCGATGTATCGAATAGCGTTAACGATGACCGTCGGGGTGGTCGAATGGGTCGGGATAATCGTAGAGATTATAGTGATGATCCTGAACGTACGTCCGGTGACTGGAGAAGCGGTCCACGGGATGAGAATCCATCCTCGGAAGGAGATTCTTATCGTAGCCGATATGATAACAGGGATCGAAGAGACGATCGCGATGGTTCTGATTACGATAACAAGCCTGGCGCATGGCGCGACAACAGTGACAGAGGCAGACCAACGTTCAGGGACAGAGGTGGATTCAAGGATGATGATAGAGACAGGGAATGGTCTCGCTACGACAGAGGTAGCAGAGATCGGGAAGGAGGGGACAGAGGTAGTAGTTTTGGACCGCGTCGTAATTACGGGGGAGATTCTGATTGGGACCGCGATGGTCCTCGCAGACAAGGAAGACCTCCAGTGGAATCTGAACCGAGAGCCAGGCCAAAATTGCAATTACAACCACGTACGAAACCTATAGAGCCTATCGTTGTAAAAGAGGAGGAACAACCTGTTGCTGTTCCGACTGCTGCAACGCCAGCCGCTCCACCAGCTGCTCCACCAGCTGCTCCACCAGCTGTTCCACCCGCGCCATCATCTGCTCCTTCGAATGTTTCCTCGGCGAACATATTTGGTGCTGCAAAACCTGTGGATACTACGGCCAGGGAAAGAGAAATAGAGGAACGTCTCGCAAAGTCGTACGCTGAATCGAAACCCAAAGAAGAAGGGTATAAAAAATGAGAAAATTATCTTGAATCCTGATACCCCGCTTGACTCGATGTAATCATTTCTTTTCGTTTTAGAGATTCTGAAAAACGCGGTACCAAGGAAGGTACCTGGGGCAGGCGTAACGGGGTAAGTTTACGATGTAAAATATTGTAATGAATCGTGTTCAACATTAATCATTTATTACGTATGTAATTGTTATTCCCAATAGGAGGGTCGCGATGATAAAGAGAGGGGTCGACCAACTTGGCGATCGGAGGACGACAGAAGTGGTCGAAATGAACGATCGGCACCACGAAATCAACCCGCTCATTCTGGTAGATTTGTTACAGTTCAATTATAAATCAATAATACCTGAAATAATAAAATTTACAATGCAATTTTTTGTTATTATGTAGATCAACATGGAGATCCTAAAGGACCTCCCCCTTCCCGCGGAGGACGGGCATCCTCCAGAGGACCTCCACGATCAAATGATACTCGCGGTGGGGAGAGGTAATCATTTCGTCGTCTTATTATTATTTCATCTTTTGGTACGAAAGGAAAATACATTCGAATTTGTATCATTTAGAGATCGAGAACGAAAAGACAGGGAAAAGGACGACGTCAGTAGGATGCCAAAGGCGAAGGATGAACAAGCTCCAGTAAGTGAGACTTTTTTTTTTAATTGCTTTGGACTAATACAATTACGACTGATATTTTATTCCTTACAGAATTTCGTAGCTTCCAACAAGTATTCCATGCTACCTGATGATGTGGACCCTGACAATATTGACGATTAGTGCTTAACAAAGATAAATCACCAATGAAATTGTGCCACATGCATCATGATTGGTATATATATATATATATATATATATATATATATATGCATATTATTCATTTGTTTTACCTCTATTAAATACTTGTCGAACTGATTAATGAATCAAATACTATGCTCTTGGTATTACTTTACAGGAATTATTGTTGATTTGTATTTAATCTATTTCATTACTCGTAATATAATTGTCTATCACATTATGTATTTACTTTATATATTTCGATAATGGATACTCAGTATCATTAAAAATAGGTGTGATAACTCGGATAACATCAAGGTGAAACAAATAAAAATTGTATCGATCTTTTTTAATTATGTAACTCTAAAGGATAATTATGTCTGTGTGAGACTTAGGATTTGAAATTTATGCGTCATACTTTATCCACTTGTACAGGAATAGTACGATATGTAAAATTCATTTTCATGTAAAATAACAATGCCAGTTTAGGAGGAAAACAATGAAAATAATAAGTGTAATGGGAACCTTGGTGATGTATTATATTCTACTGCCTGGAATCCGATATTTCGTGGAGGACTTGTTCGGAAATTGTTTAAATATCCAAGTACGAGAGCATTAAGGCGCAGTCATCGTAGCATAACAGTAGAGGGAAATTAAAAGTCGGCTGATTCACGTGAAGCTTTGTTACGGTCATTTTATTACAATAACAGTACATGTCTCCAAGGAATATGCACGAGGCACATTATATATGTATTAAAAATTACGTATTTACAATCTCTTATTTTAAGTATGTACATACTCGACTTTATTTTTATTCTACTGCTGGGTAGTTTGTGCTAACTGACGTAGTTGTTTCAGTACAGTTTCTAAAAGCTTCTTCTTATCCCGCTCGCTTTTCTTTAGCACCGAAAATACTGTCTTTTTATCGGACTCTTTTAATCTGCAAATGTAAACGTAACAAATGTAAGCATCGACACATAGTGCAATATTAAATTGAAAACACGCGGTACATACTTCTCTAACAAAAGTACAGCCATGTTCGGCGTTACCAGATTATATTTACTCGATTCGTGGCCGTAATCGTGAAAATACGTAGGCCAGTCCCAACTCATGAATAAGTCTAGCAATTGCCTTAATTGTGCGAAATATTGAAGCAAGGTACCTTCCGGTAAACCGCCGACAGGTTCAGAGGCAGCAAATTCTGTAGACGGAAAAGAGATATTTTAATTTGTATTCGAATTACTTGGCAATTTGCCAAGAAATGTTTTGTAATCATCAATTGTAAATCTTATTTAAAAATAAAAAAAATTAAGATAAACACACGTTCGCATTGGATCGTATCTAAATTCACTTGTTGAAGAGCACCCATAGATATTTGTTTCACGTCTTCACTAATTAATATTCCTAGTATAGACTTCGCTATATGAGAGCAGGCAGATTTACAAGCAACTTGCGCGACTTCATCCTGAAACATTTTTACTTTATACTTTCTTTCGATCCATAGAAATCATGCAAAACTATTTCGAAAGTTGTTTCGCAGAGAAAACAAGTACCGGTAAGTTAGTAAAGCATGTAAAGGTGCTTTGTAAGAAAGCTATGAGATCGGTAATGAAACCAGATGCATGGCCTTGGGGTTCCGCCAAATTCCAGTCGTAATTCTCCAATTCCAAAAATTCGTCGAGCTTATTCTTTAATTTCTCGCAGATTTGTTTCTCGGCATCATCCCTCGCAACTCTGAACATAGCCGATTCCACGTCCATACTACTCAACTGTCCTTCGTGTGGGGTTCTGTACAATGATTAGATGTATACAATATTACAACAAATTAAATATTCATAATTCATCGACAACTCACCCTGTAATATTCGATACAAATTCTTCTAAATATTTCGTAGACTTTTCAAGGTAGCCTGTATTTATTATAATTTGTACCACTTGCAAAAGGGCTAACGAGGGTTTTCGAAATAACGACGACAAACATCCACTGAATGTTCTCGTTAATAATAAATTGGTTGATTTACAAATCATTTCATCTATCTCTGTTTGAGTGAAGTTTAGATCTTCCGAAAACTTGAGGCAAGCGTAAATGAACTCTTTGACTTGTTGGTAAACTTTTGGCACCATATCAGAAAATGGGAACTTTTTCGGAAATTCTGCTTTCTGTAATTCTTCGTCGTGGTAAGGGAATAAATCGAGAACATTGTCATATTCTTCTTGCGTTGTGACCTAAAATGTATCGATCTAAAATGATGCAAAAACCATTGAAATTAAGATAATGCAAATATACCTGAATCGGTAAGAAACTATCTTCGTCCAAGATATCTCTAAACACTTGTACCCAGTGCTGCATGAGGACTTCATTGTAATGTACTCGAATTTCTTGTAACAAATCCCAAAGATGCTCTACAGAATAGCCATAGTTCTGTTCGGATAAAAATAACGGTACGAAAAATCGTATGAGACAGGCGAGATAAATTTACGATGAATTAAATTGCTTACGCTCAATGTCGTGTTGAATAACATTATAAGGTTTTTGATTTTTAATATAAGCGTTGCATCGGTGCAGTATGCCTAACAAAAACTTGACTTTTATATTCCATTTACCTTGCATCACATATTCCACATGCGAAGCATTTTTCGAATACTCACGGAATGAGTGCGTAACGCATTAACTATTATAGACAACGCCATTTGCCATAATTCGTCTAAATAAGCACGTGTAGCCAAACCATTTCCAGTATTTAAAATATGATCTTCCACTACGAAGAAACCCACGATACCTTGTAGGTACGTTTGGTATCCATTTATGCTCTCGTGCTAAAAGTATAGAGCTAAAATTGAAAATATGAAAAGCTTATTGTGGCAGTAATTAATAAGATTTACCATATTAATAGGCGATTGTAAAACTAATCTAGCTTGCTGCTTTCTTTGCTGTCTGTAGTACGCTTTAAACGTTTCTCCTTCCCGAAGTACAGTGTAGATATGCATACAACGGTAAACTGGGCTGAAATCCATTAAATCTTGAGCACTTAGTTCTTCTTCTGCTTCTATTGAATTAGACCTCGTCGGATGAGATCTCCTCTTTTTCCTACCAGTAATCTCAGCTTCGATAGTTAACTGTTCTTGCGTCTAGTGTAAAAATAAACCGATTATACGTTACTTCTGAGATAAAAGTTACTTAACTTTATCATAAATATCACTTACATGCCTCATCGCGACATCACCGATCTTTGGCGAGTGTTTCCTGATATTTTCTAAAAAATCTCTCAAATCAGACATGGAAGCATCCTTTATATTTTCGCGTAGTCTAAAATCATTGCAATGTATCACTTAAGGAACATCAGTTGTAAGTCTATCGTAAATTACGCTAGAGCATATTATATTCTGCTGCAAAGACAAATGCTTCATTATCTGACGATGTCGTTACTCACTGTGGAATTTGCTGAGTAATTTGTGAGGAAAATCTGTAATTCGTTACTTTTGGTAAATCATGATGCTCAAGCTGTTCCAGTGTTTTTAGGGCTGGATAATAACGTTTATCCTTTAGCTGTTTCTGTAGTTTTGCGTAAGCAGCCAAAACTGGAAGACACATAGTCAGACTATCTACCGCTGCAGCCATATTACTCTCCACTTTACGCGCTTTAACTAGCTCCTCCCCTTTCTCTATCACTTTGGTTGCTGTGGCAGTGATACATTTATCGAGCTCCAATATCTCCGCCTAAAGGATAACTATATCGCATTAGATTGTGTTCCTTTGCTACCACATAGCTCATAGATACGCAAAACGGGATAAACTAACATTAAGTTGCTGCGCTTGAGAACGAACTTGTAGAAGCTCTCTGATCGAATCGATAAAACCTTGGTAATGATGATTGCACATTCTTTCAATGTCTTTGTCGTGCGTCTTGATGCGCTCGTCGAGCTTCTCCATAAATTTTTTATGTTCATGGCCATCGTAAATTGCTCTGAAAGAAAAAAAAGGAATAGAGTATAAATGTTTTTCCTTCGTCTTAAATGTTTCTCACCACAGAGACCAATTAACAGCATTAATACCTGAAAACAAGACCTATACTGTTAGTGTCTGTTGACTCTATTTCATACAACAAGTATTCATGCTTCGGGACCATTGTTGATAGTAGATTGTCAACTTGGTTGGTTGACAACCTTGACATAATACAGGTCTAATTCAATTTTTTTCTTATTCTACTATGGGGGTGGCCACCCGTCTTTCACCCTTCTAACGCGCATATGCACGATGAACGTTGCATCTGCGTGAAAGGGTAGTTTCGGGAAGAGCGCGTCTTTTAACGAAATTGACAAAGCGGAAGTATTTAATAATATTCGCATACCTAAAGGTCGGGCCCAGGTAATCGTCTATGCCTTCTATTTCGTGGATAAGAATATCGTATCGTTGCATTCTGATCCAATGAACTTATGGAAACGTGTAACTTGAATGAAAAAACTACTTTCGCACCAAGAACGTCAGGTAATCTCCATTTGCTGTGTAACGGAAAATCATCTTAATATCATCTTAATATAATATATACATATGTATATACGAGATGGAATTCGATGGTTTAATTAGAACATATTCGTCATCAAACGTAATTTGATCCCGTTTGGTATTCTTCCCACGTTTAATCTTAAACTGCCATCTTTGTGAAGCTTGATTGCAATTTGCCACGCTTGATACACAGAACGGTATACGGTATATGTATAATGTTTGCATTGCATTGGCATCGAATATAAATTAAAACATTGATTTCTTTGTAAATTATTCACATTCTTATTTATAATTACACGTTTGTGAATTGTTATTTGTAATTGAAGAAATGGCATTCAGAATTTGTTTAAAACAATTTGTAATTATTTAATTTTCGCAGAGTAAAGGAATTATAAATGAACAAGGTTGCCTTCGGGTCTATTAAAAATATATATTTAATAGATTCGTCTTTGAGTGATTATATTAACATTGCTAATAAGTTATTTTATCTACAATAATATAAACTCGATTTTTTCGATTCCATTCGAATAGTAGGACTGTTTAGTCTGTCTAGAAATAGTTGCCGAATATTTGATCGAGGAACCTTTTAACCGTGAGATATCTTTCCGGGGGAAGATATTAATTCGAGTAGACCGTACGTGCATTTGGCGTCTGGGTTGGAGACGCCAAGGCATCGGATGCAGTTTCTGTGCACTGTGAACCCCGGTTGATTCTCGCCTATTGATTGTATCATAGTAACGGAGCGTACTGGATATCCTTTTTCTACACGATTTATTGGGAGATTCGATCAAGAAACGAAAGTTCCACAGAGGATTATAGTACAAGCGTGAGTATTCCTTCGAAAAGTTCAGAAATATCTTCGAAGTCGATGGCGCGCAGCCACTCGATATTATGCTGCCAACCAAGATTTGTTTTACACTTCGGAACGAATCCATTGTGAAAACCTAGTATCTCTCGATGTATCTGTCCAACTTACTACGATTAAAGAAATAGCTTTCCTTCGATAAGATTATAACATACTACGGATCATTTTTTGGATGTACTCGTCCTATATTAATATTCACATTAAAGGTCTTCTCCAAAATAAAAAAGAGTTTTGTATACCTCTGAATTTTTAGGTAGAAAAAATGACACCAGAAGGGTATACGCGCGTTTACGTTGGCGGATTAAACGAGAGCATTAAGAAGGAGGATCTCCAGACAGAATTTGAAAAGTATGGCAAGCTAAACAAAGTGTGGGTCGCGTTCAACCCTCCGGGTTTCGCATTTATCGAATTCTTAAATATGAACGAAGCGGAGCTCGCGTGCAGCAGCATGAACGGCACAGAGATCATGGGAGCCAAGTTAAGGGTGGAAATTTCACGGGGTAGGGGTCGTGGAAGTAGAAGCGGTATGGGAGGATTCAGAGGTGGTCGTGGTGGTGCTTCTAGGGGCTACGGCTCTGCTGCCTCCATCGCGTTCAATTACAGGGGAAACAATATGTATGGCGATTACGGAGGTTATTATGCAGGCAAGGGTGGCGGAAGTAGAGGTAGAGACTACTACGGTGAAGATTATATGACCAATCGTACCGGTGGGTATGTCACTCGAGAGGGATACACACAGGATGTCTATAATAGCGGAGATCCCAACGCCGATTATTATACCAACAAAGGCACTAGCGCATCAAGGTATCGAAGTCGTTCCCCAGCTGGTCGTGGCAGGTACAGAAACACCTAGTCCATTCTAAAATGATTTTTAGGCTACATATTAACACAAGTTTAATCAAATTGGTTTAATGGATGAATTATTTCAAACTTATACACTGACAATTGATTTGCCCCTGTTGTTAGTAAATGACAAACGACTTGGTAATAGGTTGTACAGGATTTCGTGCAGAATATAAAATATATTACTTGATAGATTGCACTATTATTAAAAGACAAAATGAAAATTATATAAATCACTTTTCGATAAGTGAATAGCACAAGTTGAAATTTGAATCAACAAAGATTTTGGGGAAAGAATTGCTTGCATAGATAATATGTATATGTAGAACAATTGGCACTGAATACATTTTATTGCATGTGCAGATGCATTCTGCAATTAAAATTATATTCTCTCCATTAATGAGATTTATGTGCCAGACAAAGGGGAAATTATGACAATCTATTTTGCACTTCCATGTTCACAGTCATCGTCATCTTCGTGAATGCACATAAAAGATCTACGCTGTGTTGCCAATCTGAACCGCGGGCCAAACAGCCGCCCACCCCGACGACTACGTTTCTATCCAATCTACGCAGCGACCTGTATATAGACAAGAAAGAACTACCATTGCAGATCAAGTTGTGCAATACCATTTGTATAGTATACTTTTAGTTCTTACAGTTTGTAATCGTTTCAGAAGCATTACTCATTAATCATAAACGAAAAGCGTTCACTGCAAACTTTATATACTGAACACGAAAAATGAATCGAGAAGGGAATTCAAATTGCACGTACCGGATCGTAGTCCTCAAGTATTTATGTACGCGATTTATATTTTATTTAAATCTGGGGTATTACATGTATTTTATACTCTTTTTTTAATAAGTTTTTTTTTTACGCATATATATATATTTTTTGTGTACTTTTTTTAAGTTTCTTGATATAAAGGAACTATAAAAAAAATGTAACTGAAGGAACTTTAATACGCACTATAAAGAGATAAGATTACTCTTAATTTTCTTAACATTAAACTTTTTGTTTTTTCTTCATTAACATTGAATATTGATCCGTTATAATTTTATTACGTCTATTGTAGACGTGTATTGCATTCTTTCATCAGTAGTCATCTTATTATTTAACAGTTGAAATGAAAAACAAGGGAATGCCAATTTTAGCCAAATGCACACTACTGCTTGTGTGTGTGTATATATATTGGACTGTGCGCAACTTTGCCTTAAGAATTTTTATATTGTCACGCAAAATCAAGGTTTAAAAAGCTGCTGCAAAATTGATTAAGTACAGATACATAATTTGAACCATGGCCTTGAAGTATATGTGCAGAAATAGTATTGCATTTGGACACTCTGGAGTATTCATTTCTATGGACGTTCGCGAGTGAACGATAAGGAAACTATGGTAATCATGTTTGCCATTGCTGTAAATGATATGGAATTGGATATCTATTAAATGATTTGCTCTCACTACTCTCCGTCACCCTGCCTGCCTGAACGCCCGCCCGCCCGCCGGCCTGTGCCTGCCTACTTGCGTAGAGTTTTCGACGTTTAGTGATGTCTTATTTAAGGTTGCTGGCGACAAAATTCATTCCATAATAATTACAACAGTTGATCAATCGTATTCGTATTTACATACACAACACAAGAAATTGTTAATTCTTCACTCATTACACGGAACAGCTTCGTAAGCGTTACAGTACAAGTACAAGACTAAAAAATTGCAGGGCTGTTTTAGAAACTATTTGATATTGACAGTATAATTGAATATTATTAATCTGTTAATATTAGTATCGATAGTAATATAAATAATCCATCATAAAAGATAATAAATGCAAGATGTTTATTTCTTGTATATACATTTTACAAAATTAGTATTATTTTATAGAGGCTAACAAATTGGACCTCCGTTCAGTATTTTGAAATAGAGCTCTAATTAATTGTTTAACTTGAGACGCTGTAAATTCTCGTGCCAGTGGTCCTTTACCACCGTCCCATCTAACTTCAATTTCTTTCAACGATGCACCCAATATTTGAATCAATTCCAAAAATTTCTCCCATTTCCTAACGTGTTGGCGGATCTTCCATGGATCCTAGAGACACACAGAAGTTTGCAGGAATTATGAAAGTGCTAGTTTCATTAACGATTTTACGTTAATGTAATGTTTTAATATATAAGGTGTTGAATCAAAATTGCAAGTATAAGTTAACTTTCATAAGTCTTTCAACGTAAACTTGCCGGAAATGTTTGTGGCGCACGTTTAACGATCATATTAAATAATGTCACCAATTCGGTTGCAACATCAGCAGGAATGTCTTCGACGGATATCACTCTAATTATTAGGTCTTCGAGCATGGAATTCATGATGCAACCTAGAATGTTATTGAAATTCCAATTACAAATACAATATCGGCAAATGATATAAGAATATATATAAACTGACCAATAGCTCTGCAATAAATATTCACTGGCAATACATCGATCCAAACTGTTTTCAGTAATTCCATTTGCCTGATGCATTGTCTCATTGCACGTTCAGTGCTCGGATGCAATTCTGAGGATTGGCCCAATGCTGACAAACCTTATTTCGAAGTAAACAAAATCTGACATAATTTACGATAATTTATACTGCATTTAATTAAAAGACGTACCAAATTACTAACCGGATTCTTTAAGGATATCAAAGATAATATTTCGCTGATACTTCATATGCTCCAAAAAGCACGACGACCCAACGTCTCGTAATACTAATACTTGATCAGCGAATGTTAAATTAAGTTTCTGCAAGCACTCCGGTAATTTATCCCTGTATTCGTGGCCCAATATGAGAAGATGATGCGCAAGATACATACAATTATTATGGAATACAGCTAAAGAAAAATATACAAGTAGTTAATGTCAAACAACAACATTTTTGTACCATCTAATTGTCCTACAAATATCAGTAATTTCTTACCGACTTGTTGCGGTATTGTTTCTAAAAATTTCCTATGGTGTTCTGGCACCAAACCTGCATACATTTCAAAGACGTTTCTACACGTATAGAACAATTGTACAGCACAGGAATCCGAGCTGGTACATGCTTCATCCAACATGTTCCTCGCGAGATCTAACGTTTCCTTTGCACTCTTGCTAAAATATTTAACGATATCAATTTCGTTCTGTAGAAACGTAATCAGAAATTTTCCTTCAACAATATCGATACCTTATCTGGCATCTGGGAAGTTGAAACGTGTTTTCGCTTATTTTTCTATCTATCTTTATTTCACTGAAATCGCATGTTTCCTCCTGAAACTCAAAAGGTTCCTAAAACATTCAAATAAAAATTGTATATCACTTTGTTTAATCTCATTATAGTATTTGAAAAGAAAACCACTCATCTACCTTCGGCTCGTATACGATACATTCGTGCAAATCTTTCTTCATAATGGTTCGCGATCTCGCTAGCAAATCCTGACAAATTTTTTTAATGAAAACCTTATCGATATTTTTCGTGTACTCCGACAGAAAAAGCTGATCATTTGCGATAAACTCTGAAACAACGTACATTATTACAATTACACATGCTTAATGATGAAAATGATAATATCTTTACCATGTTCTCACCAATTTTTACCAAGAAATATTGAAAATCATTGATCGCCTGAACAATCGGCGCGAAATTTTTCAAATCGGCAGTAGAGGTTGGCGTGATTCGCGAAATGCAGTCGTTGCTCAACGAAATTGACAATCGGTCCAGCAAGTGAGGCTGTATTGCTTTCAGGAATGTTTCGTCCTCCTGTACCGTAAAATTAAAATGCTGATGAAGAAACTTGAAAAGCAATTCTAAATTGTAGAACACGCTCTTGTAGCCAGGTGATTTCCTTTTGGACAATATTTCAACGGTGAAGATTTTGTTATCGACAACATATACGGAACAATCGTCATTAACGATAGGGCTAATTATGCAGTCCATGAGCGTCGTCGAGAATTTATGCAGGTGACTCGAGAGATTATCTATACAGTGCAAACTTTGGACTAAGTTTTCCATATCATCCAATTCATTTTTCACACTCAACGTGATAATCTTTGCATTTTTTTCGTCGACGCCAGTCCAACAGAGTCGTTCGCGCAACAGCAACGATGTATCGGATAAAAACGTAGTATACAGTTTCAAATATTCCTCCTCGATTGCTGTATGAATATCGAGGTCGCATAAATCAGTTTCCGAACTATGCAAGATGCTTTGCATTTGACACAATATTTTTGCTGCTTCCACATATTGCTTCCCCTCTTGGCAATTTCTTATGGATTTCATGCATTTGTGGAGAGTTAATAGTTGGTTGGAGAGCTGTAGCATCATGTTCGATTCCTTTAGAGCTAGGGACAGAGTTTTTAGTTCCTTTGTGGATCCCGATAATTCGATTTTTACCTGGAATTAATATATCTTTCAAATACAATTTTCTTTAACTAAAATTTCCATGCGTACCTGATCGTCTATCCTTGTCTGTAGTGCATTCATCTCTTCGAGTAATTTTTCTCCTTTTGACACCAAATGCTGATCGCGCGTGAGTTTCGATGTGAACTCAACGTAATTATCGTCCATAAAATCTTTGACATCGTACTTCAATTTCGTTATTTCCTCCTGTATCTCTGATATTTTTTCGTTTAAGTTCACCTTCTCCAATTTTCCTGATTGATTAAAAAGCAATGGATATTTTGAGGAAAAGAAATAAAAATTACAGATAATACACGGCGTATTTTTTCGATTCTTACGAGCACTTATATTTGTGTGCAAGAATTTGTATACCTACCTGCTGTGATCAGCACGTCAGTTAGAAACGATGTCATTTTCACCAAAGTTTCCTGTGTTCTTATTACAGCTAGGAATACAACTAATTGTTACAACAGTGGCTCAATGTTAAGTGTAATCATTTCACATTTGCATAATACTATTTACATGACAGTAAATCATAAGATATAGAATAAATAACCCGTACAGCACCGGTTTGCAACAGTTTACATTCAGTTGCATTTGCTAAAATTTGCTGACAGCAAGCTACGGTTGTCAGATAGTGGTGGGGAAATATCGATAGTCAGCACTGTAGACAGTTTCTCATAATTGGACCATCGGTAATCGATAGTTATCTGTTGCGATGAAAATACATTTATGCAAATATTTATTGCACTCTATAATTTACAACTTTAATACATAACTATCGATGTTGAAAATAAAGTATCTATAGTTTTCAATAGCGTTGGCTATCGATAATTATTGATACTACCATCGACAGTGCTTCACCACCATTCAAGATGGCGCCGACCATTTGATGTAGGTATTTTGCATTGGTAACAGTTCAAATGTTTGTACATTAATTTACTGCTTGTTCTTTAAAAATATTTACAAGAGCTTGTTCCTTGTGAATTCCCAGACTTGAAACGTGATACAATATTTTAGAAGGACGATACACGTAAAAAAACCTGTCATATATACATAACTCGGCTGTGTGGTTAAGGTTTCTTTCATTCATTTAAAATTGTACATTTATGAAAAATAAATTAATAATTGTTTATTACAGGTGTACACAGTGAGCTGCTCCTTTCGGTAACATTTCTGGCTCCCCTGGGCAGCGTTTCTGGCTTCATCATAACAGTTTAACTATTACCGACAGAAAAGACTTGCGATTAATGGCAGGCGTCATGTTGAATAGTAGTAGATGCTATCGATTATACTATCAAGAATGATCGATAGTCACCACTATTGAAAACTATAGACACTTTATTGTCACTATCGATAGTTATACCAGGTTATACATAGGTATTGAAAGTTTTAAGTTAATGGCAGGGAGAAAATTTATTACTTTCTCCACCACTACCATAGATAGTATCGAAGCACGAATCAGACTGACAAACTGTAAAACTTGCCATATACAATAAATAATAGGCGCTTGCTTAAATGTATTTTAATCAGTATCGATAACTATCGATAACCGATCATCCAACTAAGGGAAACCATTGATAATCCCCATTATTGGTATTGCTTTACCACTGCTATCGATAGTATCGATGCGCTAATCAGGCTGGCACTGTAAAACTTGCCGTATACATATAATAAATAATAAACGCTTGTATAAATGTATTTTCATCACTATCCACAACTATCGATGGTTGATAGTCAAGCTATGGCAAACCATAGAAACTGCTACCTATCGATATTACACCCTATAGAGTCGATACTATAGATAGCGGATACTGATCGCTTGCAATCCGATAAATATCGATAGTATATGTATATCGCGTTGTTTGCACGTATTCTAGGTGGCGCATGCACCCTAACAACCTGACGTTTATTCTAGCTACGTATCGATGCAGCAAAATATGCGAATGATTAACAGCCGGTAGGATCTGAGTAACATATTAATAAATATTTATTAACATTCAATTTCTGCTAAGTTACACCTACGAAATTTCATTATTAAAATTTCGCTATACACAACGGGGATAAATAAGTTCGAGAATGGTAGGTTTGTTATGGATTGTGTTGCTTACTAAGTAAAGTATCCCGGATATTTTCCACTAATATGATATCGTTTCTAAGGCGCAAGAGGTGGAAGAAACTATGAAACGAATTCAATCGCATAGGGGAGTGGTTGGTACGATCGTAGTTAATGCAGAAGGTATTGTTGTATTCTGACGTGTACTGGGTGATTCTTTCGCTTCCTTTACCATGCGCATTGAGGGCACAGCCTTCGAGTCAACTAGCGAGAGGGTCACTCTATATTTTCTACATTTCTGTCATGTGAAAACGTTATAAAATTCTGCCCAGGGATACCAATCAAGTCTACATTGGATAATACCACAACGGTTCAATATGCCGGACTAATAAGTCAGTTATCGGACAAAGCAAGATCCGTAGTGAGAGATTTGGATCCAACAAATGATCTTACCTTCTTGCGTATACGTAGTAAAAAGCATGAAATTATGGTTGCCCCGGATAAAGAGTTTATACTTATAGTAATACAAAATCCGGTAGATTGATAATATAAAATGATAAGGAACGCATAAGAAACTAATATCGACTATGAAATACAAATGTTACAAAAGAGTATAAATACATTTCTTGGTTTCAATATATTCATTAATCTTAGTAAGAGCGTTTCATAGGATCGCTTAGCGGATACTAAGATTTATAGGGCACTGGAAACTAATTAAGCATTTAACATTATTAAACACTGTATTTAAGGAAAAGTTTTAAAACTAAAATTCTAATTTATTTCACTTAAGACTTATTATGTTGTATGATTGATGCACTGTTGTTTTAAGTGAATTTTAATTGCAATAAAGTTTAACCGAATTTTATATGTTCCATAAGATGTGAACTTTATATGTTTTGTAATTCTGTATTTTTTTTACTATGTGCACTGAATGTAGTATTAATTAGACTCTAGTCAGGACAGAAATATTGTAGGAATATTTGGTTCCCTTTATTATGAAAGTATGTAAAATACGCTTTATATACATATAGATACGTACTGCCTAAACTGCGATACTTGAAAATTGAACTTACAGTGGGCTTTTATGCATTTGTGAAACCTACTTATTGCAAATGGGTAAAATGAAAATTGTATAAATAATCTATATTAGAGATTCCATAGAATAGAATACTTACTTTTACCTATGACATGTTCGCATAAAAAGTATTTGTAGATTTTGATAAACTTGCGTGTAAAATGAGGAAACGACTAAATCTTATACAAGGTATAAAGTTATGAAAAATTGTTGCAATATAAACAAGGCGCAATTGATGAACATGGGTGATTGATATTTTAATCATTTCGATAAAAATAAATATAAGAGATATATCATTTGTTTCAAGAAAATTTAGAATGATAGTAATACGATGTTATTTATTTGTACGATTCTGGTGCTTCAGGGAGGGATGGAAAACGCTATAATAAACGATCATGGCTGTTACGCCTAATAAAAACGGTACGATGCAAAGAACAATGAGCACGTTAAAGTACCAAGAATCTTTAACTTCACTCGACGCAGTGTGAATCCAGAATACAGTTGCCGCGATATTTTCGAGGAAACAAGTTATGTAAAAAAGTACATGTTTGAGGAACGTGCTACCGTCAACTGTATTCAGATATATGAACACGTGTACTACACCGATTACCATGGAAAACAGTACAGAATAAATGCGTTCCTTAAACTTTGGGACAGAATGCGGGGAATGATTGTAATCTCTACAAAATTCTAATATACCGCGAGAATCAATAATTATCCAAGCGGTCATACTTATCCAATGAAAAATGCAACCGATGGCAGTATATATTGGCCATATGCTCGCGACAGCACTCAGAGATAATATTCTTGAAACTGAAACATGAGCGAGTGAAAAGAATGAAAAATGAAAAATTAAATTCCTTCGGAAATTGAGGAGTGACATACCTGTTGTACAAAAATGCCATAAAAATTGCAGAACTGTTCCTGTAATACCGATGTTTAGTTTATCTTGCTGCGCCAATCTAATACTACGATGATAGCTAGCCATGGCCCAGCCCATGCTTCCGAGCGAGCTAAGGATACTAGCTACTTGATGAACGACTATAACGTATACAAATAGCAACATTATTTCATTTGTCGATATCGAATGTAATATTTATATAAAAACAATCGGACAAGCATGTGTACACTCGAAATTAATGTGGCTATGATAGTGCTTCAGTAGTATTGTCAGTTGTAATATTTGCTGAGGTGCAGCCTCGAGAAAACATTCGAATACTCTTAGCAATGCGACATCTTGATCTTCCTTGAGCATCTTTAAGTAGTATTTTCTTTGAGTATTACGATCGCCCTGCTTCTCAAATTTATAAGCTTTGAGAGCGTACTTCAAAGTTTGGTAGTAACGCAACACAGGTGCTAACTGGAATGCGACAACTATGGTGCAGCATAATTTATTTGTTAACATTGTGTGTATCCACTTAGATTTGGAGCAACTGGACGTTATGCTTCTCTGAAACAAACAATTATCGTATTTAATTTGAATGGACCAAACTTTTAACTATCTAACTCTTGAATCGTAATCTATTACCTTTGTATCTTGTTCCTGCATTCTTCGACTGATCAGAACATTAATAAATGAAGGCAGAAATATAAAAGCCGTTGTCCATGCGAAGTATATTACTTTTTTAGCTAATAAATATCTTATAGCGAGATTCACATCGATCGCCATATCCACTACATGCATCAGGATCGATGATACGAGGAAAAAAATATCCAAGTGGGAAATACTTGGATTCCTTAGAGGAATGTCCACATCGTCGATATCTAATTCCAATATAGGAAATATACCGATAATTTGTCTCGTATGTAGATGCTTGTCACCCTCGATTTCCATGTTGAATTATTTGTCAAATAAATGCAAGTATCATAATTTAAAGTCGAGTAGCTTCAGCGACCTGTCCAACGATTAACATTTCAATTTAACATAACATTATTTTTACGCTAAACATAACCTCTTTCCACTAATACGGATTCATTGCCTTGAATATTTTCAGACTTCTCATTCATGCTAAGTATTGCTCCACCATTTCTGTACTTTCAGCTACTCTTCTAATGCAAAGTTATTTATCGTCTTCATTGAATAATGATTTTGACAAGCACAGCACAGAACGTAAAAGTGACATTTGCATATATGCATGTATGTGCTGTCTGTATGTGCTGCATGTATGTATTTGCAACTGACATGAAATAATAAATCGCATTCGGCGGACAATGGCATTGTTTGTATGCAGTGATAATTTATGCAATATTTAAAAATATTTCGATTGGTTTCTCTAAAACGTGCTGTCCCGAAATATTGTTCAATGTCAATTTTTAATAACAAACATGGATTTTATATACTGTTTTCTAAATTCGTAAGAAAAGAAACAAGATATTAATACATTTAAGAAACAATTTTCATTCCTTTGCCTGTCAAAAAATAATTTTTATTTCTGCCATAATGATGAGCATTTCAGACGTAAATATAACTCACGTTGCCATAGCAACCCTGAGACGCTACAAAACGCTCGTATACGGAATAAGTTTTTTTTACGAATTATCGTTTATTGCTGAATTAATACTTGCATAATAAATGAGTACATTAAATGGCAAAAAATATTTAGTGACTATAATTATCCAATACTCAATAATACTGTTTGACATCTGCGTTAATTCATTTGCTAGCTTCTCGCGTCCGAATCCGGTTAATTTATTAGTCCTCTATGTGTACGTGTTTCCTGTTACTCTTACATATTTTTTTTCTTTTCTTAATAAACGCATGTGAATATTTGTATTTCATTCCAGTGTTTATCTTTTTAAGGGCCCAAGATGCTTGTATCGTCATGACTATCACGATTCTTCTAGTCAACTTCTTTTCCACTTACATTTTCCAGGTGACTACATTAAACATAATATATAAACAGTATGAAATTACGTCTTAAATAATATTATAAAAGAATGTATCGTTTTTATCTAGATGGGATTGATACAATTGTTGTACACAAAATTTCGAGTGACGTTAATATTGTGCATCATATATATGATATTAAGCATAAGTTTGCACACATGGGACGTTAAGATGCACTGGTCATCACCCTTCCAATGTTATTGGACTAAAGATTTTCATATTCTTTATTCGTTTCATAGAGGAGGTAATGTATAAAAGACTCAAATACTAAATATATAATTATATTCACTTCTTCTCATATTCGATTGTATTAAAGTTGCAGTTTTATACTACTATTTTTATAAGAGAGCATCCCTCAGAATCGCAGATCCAAGGTTTTATGAAAGTTCAACGTGGATTAACGATCGGTTCAGCCTTTAGTAGCCGATACTTACGATTCAATGTTAGACTACCTAATGGAACTACTAAGGCTATCTAATAGAAAACAGAAGGAACATAAGATAGTCTTATTCATTTCATGTCCAAGAAAACAACCGCAATATCGTAAAGTGTGTAAGAAGC
Organism: Holcopasites calliopsidis; assembly: GCA_023838395.1. NCBI lineage: Eukaryota > Metazoa > Arthropoda > Insecta > Hymenoptera > Apidae > Holcopasites > Holcopasites calliopsidis. The sequence continues at coordinate 1,040,577 of JALHAQ010000037.1, read as the reverse complement.
GTAACTATATTATTCATTTTACTGGAACGCAAGCCTTTTTAAAAAAGACAATTATATTAAGATGTACAGGACAACAGCGACAAATTTGTTTAAACTCCCAAATGTAATCTTGATTTTGTACAATGTGTGTGTGTGTGAGAAATATTATTGCGAAACACGTTTTACTACTGCGCTGACATTTTTAAAAAAATAAGATGCCAAACTTTTTGTACAGTTTTTATAGATATGTACATACATCAGTGTAAAATACGTGTACGTTGTTTGTATTATGTACAGTAAATATATTGCACCTTAAGAACTCTATCATAATCTGTTAAAACATATGAACGGACAAAATTGTAGCGACTGCATAGATAATGTTTACAATATAAAATCTATCGCTTACCATTGGAAACATTAACGCAACGTACTTGCAACATTTTCATAAATTAGCGTCACACAAGTACACTTTTTAAAGCGTGCCAATGACAAGGTGAGTAATGTAAAACAATCAAAGGTTTATTAACTGTTACGATCGCTCATGTAATTACGAGGTCTGACGGATGGGAATTGCTAACAGAATACTTTTACAAGCTAGTAGAGTAGATTCACAATGTTATTCGATATAAGACTATGCATGTGCAGAGACAAATGTATCGTATCTTATTTTCTAACTACCATACACATTATAAGTAAAGTTTTAATAGTGTTCTTTGTAAAAAAATACAGGGTGCGCGCAAAGAAAAAAAAATTAATTTCATAGTTTTATACATTATTTACCACATTGAGAAATTGCAACTCTTCGTAACGTCTACGAATTATTGCGAATTTTTAGTACGCCATATAATCGAAGATGAAAAACTATCATCCCTTATCTATCTGTGTAAAAAATATATTTCCCTTAATCCGGTCTTAGTCCTCAACCATCTTAAATTTATCTGCAACAGTTTCTAATGCGCACACTTTTCAAAGAAAAGAGTTATCCAGCAATTATCATTTCAGAATTATTAAAATTGGTATGCATTACGTCCAAACTTACTACAAGCCTCAGTTTAAACTTAAGTTATATAAAAATTAATGATATTATATCCTTTCTACTTGAAAAAATAGTACTGCTATTTAATTCGATGGAATTGAACAGTTCCTTCAAACGGTATGGTTACCGTGAAGAAACAGTAACTTGTCTACCAAATGAGGGGGTAGAGCCGCTCGCCTGGTGTCGTATAAAACTTGCACTTCCGCCGGTATTCTGGAGGGTGGTGCACAGCATGCAGGTACACAGTTGTATTTACAAGCCAGTTTCCCCAAATTCGGACATTTCGCTGAAGTTTTAGCCCACCACTGAAGTGGACAATAATCGAGCGGTGCTGTGAACTCGGAATGATATTGTACCAGTTCAAGATCGGCCTTCTCCTCTGCAGGCATTTTACTTTTTACTGAACATAAACCTCCAAGTAAAAGTTCCATGCCTGTGTACAATTAAAACGTATTACGAATCTCATTGAAGATTTATAAGATTTAAATCATTGTTTGTTTTTTTTTTTAATATTTACCCGACAAGCGACTTTTTTTACTCGGCGTTTCTTCTTCAGTCTTGATACTCGTAGTGTCACCGGATTCCTCTTGTATTAATTTTGTCAGCATCTCCTTTATGTCCGTTGCAACTGAATTTTTGTCCTCTTCAGTGGCGTATGGTAATTGCTTAAACCTAATACAGAATACTCGTTGTATCCTTAATCATTCAGACATTACGATGTATTTAATTTCGTGATGGCATCAAAAAATTACCTGGGATCTAAAGTGGTTGCGATTTGAAGTAAAAGTGTAACATTATAATCGGCGTATCTGTCGCAAAGCATATCAGACAAAGATTCCTTAAAAGACTTTGCTTTCTCGCTATCAGTTTCTTTTATTTTGAGGTGAGACGACACCAATTGCCAGAGTAATGGTTTCAATAACGATATCAGTGGCATCTTTTCCTCGCTGAGCGTCATAATGGTAACTTTAAACGGTTCGAGTACGTTTACGAGATCCTCTACGATCTTCCATTGATCAGCCGTTAGGTCAACTGCCTCCTGATCCACGCCTTCCATGCTCTCTAAGATCGATGTTATGATATTACGACGTAGGACCATTTGCTCGAGCATATTGTACGTCGATGTCCACACAGCTGGATAATCCATCCACATAGTGTTCTCTTCTATCTATAACAATGAACGTATTCCAATGCGATTAATTAACAGAACTATTTAACAGATAATATGTTCTAGTCTTTGTTACTTACTTCCAGTAATTGTTCTTGCATAGCTAATGCTGCAGATGCTGTTGGGTGGCTTATAATTGCTCCTATAACTGCTCTGCATTTCGATAATATGCCAGCAACTTCTGGGCTCTCGAAGCAACTTTGCGCGCATACTTGTAAGGTATAGAGTAGACAGGGAACTACTGTTAGCCCTCGATTCGTTAAAGCAGCTAGGAACTCTGGTCTGGACGTAGCTACTACCACCGCAGTTATCTTTTCTATCTTCAAATCCCAATCGAGCAACAAGGAATCTATTATGCTCCCCCATTGAGACTCCTCCCAGTCAGAGGGCGCATGAATTGTACTTAAAACCTTACATTCCAGGACAGGCTCGCCAGAACTTTGGTAATACACAGAAAATGTAACGAATCGTTCGTCGGAGTTTGAATGCCATTCCTCGGCGGTCAAACCAATGTCGCTAGTGATACAGGACAACGTTGCTGCCACAGATTCACGAAAGGTGTCGTAAATCTTTGGTATTATTTCTTCCTCAAGTTTATTCTTACTAGGAATTTCGCAAGGCGAGCGTAATGTCGCGATCAGTCGCTGAAAGCCACGTCCTTCTACAACCTCGGGCAGTTGCAAGTCCATGATAATGAACTCTGCGATAGCATCCGATACCGTCTTTCCATCTATGCTCGACTGGTTAATAGGATTATCCTCTGGCATGAGAAATGCTACATTTTGATTAGCGTTCCCAATATTAGAGTTACTCTTAATCATAACTCTCAATGGCTGACCGATCGCAATGTCATCCTCGATGTTGGATAAACTTATATTCGGATCGGTCACAAATTGAATATCGCCGTCTATTTGGACAGTGCCATCCGCATTGGTGGTATAAATATGTTGGCCAGAAGATAAGCTGGTCTTCAATAATTTCTTTTGCGCTCTCTTGTCTTTTGTCTCCTGTGGAATTACTTGCTTACGTGGGGGATTAGCTGTCTCCAGTTCTAGAAGTTCCTGAGCATGTTTGTTTTGTAAATGCATACGTAGGTTGCTGGTGTTACGATTGTACGCTATTTGCGTTTTGCATAATATGCAGACGATTTTCACTTTGGTGAGAATATCACCATCGTCCGTGGCTGGAAATCCGAAGAACTTCCAATAAATACTTCTCATCGACATAGGTACTACTAATTTCTTATAGGTATAAGTATGCTTCTCCTCCATCATTTTGGCAAGTACCATTTGCATCTCACTTTTCGTCTCATCTGCCGCGGAAGATTTTCCAACGTTCGGGGACGATATTGGTTTACTTTCCATGATTCAAAGTAAAAAATAAATAAGTACCGGCGAGTCTTAGAAATCCAAGTATTAAAATCCAAATGCACGATATTCCTTACGATTCTAATATCTCATAGCGTTTGTTTCTCATCAAAATGGAGGATTTTTGTTGCACAATTTAAAATGCAACTGTTTCTAGATGTCCATAATCCTTTTTCACATATGTACAATTCTCTTATGGTTATAAAGGAATAACAAATTTACCGCGAAATTCTCCGATATCTCAAAGCGGTGTTTGACGAACTATTTTCCAGATATCGAACTTCAATTTCTCGTTTCGAAAAGAACGATGCGCGATCGGTTATCGACCACCTCTCGTAACGATGCTATCGACTTTAGTTCACTTGTTCAAGGAACTATCGCTATGTAGACCTCTCAACTAATCGATTTCACGAAATGATGCGCCCATAATGTGCTGCCATCTGCTCCAATTAGCCAGCACTACTCTCCAGTTTGTTTTCTGAAACGAATTTATAAATTGCAGTTGTTATAGAAAACTGTACGCAATTTTCTATATTACTATTGAATATTTACTTTAACATTAAAAACAGCTCAAGTAGCATTTTTAATAATGATGTTATATTAAGCTTAACATTCTAATTAAGCAAAGAAACATGCAGTTCTTCGTTGCATTACCAGTCTATCGAGATTTGTTATAAATTCGATTGCAACTAATTATTCGTTACAATTTCAATAAGAAAAGGCGTATTGTTGCGCGAAGACAGATGAATGTGAAATAGTGTTTCTTGATGGAACGAAAAGTAACCTCGAAGAAAGCTAACCTAAAAGCTGAATAGGTTAGTTTGCTGTTTGTTTTTCATTGCTCGATGATCGTTCAAGATAAACATTCGACAGTTTTATGCCATACGAAAATGTATCTGTCTAAGAAAAAGAAAGTATTAGTTTGCTTAATATTATGGAGGTTAGCTTCCGTTTTCGTGGTACAGACTGCCCATGTACCAGATGAGTACTGGCAATCGCTAGAAGTCGCCCATCGTCTAGCATTTGGATATGGATATCTAACATGGGAATGGATAGTAAAAGTTCGAAGTTACATGTATCCATTCTTTGTATCCGTTGTATATCGAATGTTGGCATCGATATCCTTAGATAATGCAATAATTTTAACAACATCACCACGAATCTTACAAGCGATTATCAGTGCATACGGAGAATACAAATTTTTTGAATGGACAAAGAACAAAGGGACGTTATATAGTTTATGTATAAATTGGTATTGGTACTATTGTGCTACGCGTACGCTAATAAATACCATAGAAACGGCATGCACTATGATCGCTTTGTCGATATTCCCATGGCGTAATAGCAATGTTAGAGGCACAAGTTATTTATGGATCGTAGGCTTCTTATGTACAATAAGACCTACTGCAGTTATTATATGGCTACCTTTATGTCTTTATCATTTATGTACGAGTTCGCAAAATAAGGTTACGTTACTCTGCCAATACATTACGATATGTGCTATCTGTTGTTCAAGTTCAATTTTGTTGGACAGCTATTGTTACGGTACCTTAGTAATTTCCCCATGGGAATTCTTCCGTGTAAATGTACTTTATCAAGTTGGAGATTTATATGGCACGCAACATTTATTATGGTACATACTATGTGGACTACCAGTGATCTTAGGGTGTTATTATATTGTATTTTTATTATGTATTTGGCAAGTGATTAAACACCCATCTAGCTTTCATCATCAAGTGATTATGTTAATCGTTATAGGCTGGACTCTTTGCGTTTATTCTTTATTATCTCACAAGGAATTTCGATTTTTATTACCACTGTTGCCAATGTGCATATATATATGTACCTCTTGTACACTCCCTTTTAGTATTAAGTTCGCTAAAGCAACGAAAAAAATTTTTATAGGATTACTGATAATAACCAATCTGTTCCCTGGCCTTTACTTTAGTTTGATACACCAACGTGGATCATTGGATGTAATGCATATTCTTCGTCAGAAAATTGTTAATACCGAGAATGCGACTAACGTATTGTTTCTAACGCCTTGTCATGCCACTCCTCTATACAGTCATCTACACGTGAATGTACCTATTAAAATATTAACCTGCGAACCTAATTTTAACAATGATACGAATTATATAGACGAGGCGGACACGTTCTTTGCAAATCCAATGCAATGGCTCGACCGTAGTTACAGCGATAGGAAGAATAACACGATACCCAATTATATAATACTGTTTGATAATATTGCGCCGAAAATTAGCGGACTTCTAAAACGCTACCAGCTTATATCACAATTTTTTTATGCGCATTTTCCGCCGCGCAATTATGGGAAATACATTAATGTATACAAGCGTAAATAAAAAGTATTAAATTCATTTTATAAAATATAAACATTTATTCCTCGAGTCGCACTATTCCATTTTCTATGCCACCTTTTCGCTAGTCGAAAAGTGGACTAGCTGTTATATGCGAACATGTACCGTTACCAAGCAGGGCTTAAATCTTAGCAGCCAAATATTAAAGCGATGTTTCTCGGGGTATTTGCGCCTAATACTCATTGCTTTTTTCAATGTTTATGGTACTTTAAAGTAGAGGTTAAGTATTATTACGTTTGAGGATACAGGCACGCAATCGAATTCGTTAAGAGGAGAACGTACAATATGTGAAATGAATGAAACGCGACACAAGGGAACCCATCTATTAGTTTCTTTTTAGTTTAAGTAATATTACATTGGTCGTAACCGCGAATCAAGGAAAAACTGGACGTGGTAAAGTAAAGCAAGGTATGTAACTTGTATCTATAATCGAAGGTATGTTAAAATGGTGCAAGTGGGATGGGAGAAAATATAAAGAGGGGACTGACTACATGGAGTCAACGTTCCGAGCGGGTCAGCGACCAGCCTTCTCTCTCTTGCCTTCTCGCAGTCTTTTCTTCTATCGCGATGCCCTTCCTTGATGGTTGTTTTACTGCATTAGAACGTCATTTTTTACACTTGTGCGTTAGATTCTTCGACGATTTCCATCGATACTGGAGCACCGTCACGATTTAAATATGCATGTAATAAGACTATCAATTCATTGCGGAAACGTTCGTGATGTGCGATGCTTGAAAGTTACGAATGTTGTCTGTATACATATGCAGACATATGTATACGTGTAGGAAAGGCACGAATATAATTCTGTTCAGAGAGAAAGTACTGCCGCAACGGTGAATCCGCTCCCCTTCCTACCATCGTGAAATAGCATTAAAAACGAATTGCTCCTCCTGAGATAGTCTAGCTGTTGCATTAAAATCATTTAAGATTGTACAAAAAGGTCGCATATCTTTCAGCTCTCTATAATTAATTCATAATTAGACAAATTTGCATGAACTTGACTTTTTTGCACATTAGCGTCTCAGATTAAGTCTCACTAGAAGATTCATCATCCCTTGATATTAATGGTTTTAAATTCAGATCTGATCAAAGCAAGCCTCGGGATACCCTAATTACAAGAAGCAGGTTTTTGGCAGCTGTTCCTAACTCTACTCCCTTTTTTGTATCGTCTTATTCAGCCTTCGTTCCTTCCATAACGGAGCGTGTATCACGTATATCCACTAAGAAGCATCACGTGTACCTACAGGAAATTATCGATTAGTATGCTACAAAACGAATGCTCATATGTTCAGTAAAAACAAACGGTAATGACGAATTATTGTGCTAATGAAATTTTTTATTCAGCTGTTCCATTTTAAGTCATAACTTCCAATTAAATACGTACTTTCGATTCTGTTTTGTCCTCAAGCAAAAAAGTAGCAACGACTACGATAAAATGCGATCGTGTATTCATAGGGCTCCAAGGATCGCTCTCTATTCTATGTATAATAGCGTGGCATATGCGTCGGCCAAGGATCAATATGACATGGAAGGTTCAGAGTCCGATACATCGTAAACCGGCTTTCCTTCCATCATCCGCACAGGCCTTGCTCATCGAGCTTAGACTTTGCTCTCGCTTGATTCTCGCCGATCGTTTGCAAGAATCGTACAAATATCCGCCCAAGGATTTTGTCTTTAATGCTCTTTCGTTACTTACGCTGGCGCTATCGCGCAGTCATCATTCACGTGAATCAAGCTTGCGGTAACTTAGAAACAAGGGACACATCTTCGAGTGACTTTTCTATCCTATTTTACCCAGAAGCGTGAATAATTCTACAATGGTGCACGGAAACATCTAACGATACGTCATAAAATATTCGAGCAAAATATTAAAAACTACGTAAAAAGGAACGCGGGTAATAGTTGCTGGCTTTTCGGTTTCATTAATGCACGAATTGACAAAGTTATAAAAACTAAAAACGGTAAACGTATATTGCAATCAGAAGATGAAGGTAGGCGATTCAATCGGAGAAAGGGCGAATGATATATTACATACAATATAACTGTAATAAATACAGGATCAAAGCACCCGTGTAATATCCATTTACGATCCTGGTCCATTCGTAGGCCAAACCAACTGGTGGATGCACTTGTCCTCCTCTGGCCATCATTACTCGCCGCTGAGTCCGACCAATCACGGTTGGTAAGCAACAGGTGGCTGACCAATCCGGTTTCACTATCGCGCCATCATCGCTCTTAGGCTCATACTCAGCGCCAAGCGTTTCGCTTCCACGGATATTCCTACCAAATCCAACGACGACTGCTTTCCCGTTTTCTGCATCTCTGTCAAATACATCCTTTTTCTCGTTCTCTTCTTTCCCCGCCTTTCGGCAATCTTGTCAACCTGTTGCTTGCTGGCTTTCCTTCACTCTCTTTCCCAGCTTGCTAGAACGTAAACTATGTACCATACATTTATTTATTTATGCATATGTATACATGTTCGCATACATTTCTTTGTATCTTCACACTTTTTTTACATAGAACGCGATATACTCGTTTCGGAGCATCTGCATTTTTTAGTTTTGATTCAAAGCGCAGAATCAAATTGTCTCTGCGATATCGGACAGAATTATCATGTTTCGTTATTCTAAGGAGTAGGTCACTTGATGTGTAACCGGACGTTGTTTATATATGGTAATTTTAATAAAAGAAAATAGTGGTTTTGTAACCAAATTGCAGCACGATGCGGCCGCCAATTTAGGTTATTGCTTCCGCAGTAAATGTGCTCTAATCAGAAAAGATATTTCTCCAATAAGAGTATGTAATATAGGTATTTTACATTCTATCAGAAAGCGGCGCGACGTGGTCGCGGGGTATGTTAAAAAATCTCAAGGAATTTCGAAAAGAAGAAAAAAAAGAAACTTTAACGACGAGGCAAGATGTGTCGTGTACGCATGTTATATCAAGGCCGTGATCGCGTTATAGAGGGAGCATCGGGCATCGAATCGAGGGCACAGACGACCGCGACGGTATGTACTACCTGTGATCTGTTAGAGACCCCTTATGTCAGGAAGCGTGCAAGGTAGCCGCCGCCATTTTTTGTTCCCTCACGCTTACCGTAATGACATACCTCCTCGAGCGGTAGATGCACATGATTCCCTAATCAAACCGAATAAACGATGTACGCGTGTACTGCTTACCATCTCGTCGTCGAAATTCATTCATACGCGGTATTATTATCGTTTGCCGATCATTCGATGTATCGAATCGTTCCGGCCGCTCCGCCATGAAGGAGAGGTAAACGTGGCGCTCCAGGTGGAAAATAATAGAGGGTCGGGTGGCGGGGTAAGCGTACCGCAAGGCGAGTGGAATGTCTGCGCACCTGGTCAGTGCGTCGCTGCTTTGACCTGCCTTTCCCTACGCCTCTTTAACCTGGCTGTGCGTTAGGTTTTCGTTCCGAGTTTTGACAACGTGAACGAAATACGGTATCCGCTCCGATACGAATCGATCATCGGGTCCAGAAAGAAGTTTCTCGAATTTAAACGTTCCGTATGCCGTTATCGCGAAGTTTCCGCGTTTTTTTAACGCGATTCGTTCCATCCTTGTCCCGTACATTAGGTCCAGTGTTGTACATCTTTGTCGTTCTAACGTGTGAGTTCACCGTGCGTGAAGCGAACACACGGGAACGAGCAACAGGGTCTTAGCCAACGAAGAGCGACGGGTTCGATGCGCAGTCGCCAGGTGAGGCAACGACGACGTGTGCGCGCAACGGTTGGGGTTGGCCAGTGCTGCACAACAGCTTGCCATTCGCGACGGTGCTCCGTCGACAGAAAACCGCGCGAACACGATTTATTCGCGGCTACTCGGGCCCGTTCCGCGGCGATACAATACGCAAACGTGGCGCGTGGACACCCGTGTGTGTAAGCGGCATATAATACGGATCAACATTCGTCGATCCTTAACCCCGAACGGGACGATAAATAGAGCAACATGTTACTGAAGGATATCGATTGTCTGTGAACGTTTTGATCGGTTTGTGGAGCCGTAAGGTTCTCAGGTGGGCGAGCAAGGGTCGAAAGTATAGTTCCCCTTGTCGATATAGCGTGCGGTGTGCTACTTCGGTAAGGGTTCAGGTGTACGTTGGCCCAGAAGTTGCTAGTGCTCGAAGCCGAAGAAGAAACGAAAGATAATTCTCGTAAGATGCAGACTACGGCCGCTACAAGGAGTCCGACTCACCTGGTTGCCCTTTACGTGGCGACTGCCGGTCTCCAGGGTAATGCTCTCGGCTCCGACGAGGAGGAAATTACGCTGCTGGTCTATGTACTCATCGACGTGCTACAGAACAAGGTATGTCTCGGTACATGGAAATTGATACTCGAAAAAAATGTAACAACTATGCTAAGTGATTCATGGGTTCGTGTCATTCGGTTCCTGTACGCGGTTTCCTTATGCCGTATACTTCTGCGAAATTACTAGGTTTTGCATGCAGTCCTTTACGTGACTTTATGACATTTCAAGGAATCACATATATACATATATGGTATGATATTTCTTGAAAAACATTCCGTGATAGAAGAATATCATTTAATTCCTCTGAATCATTAACGTGTGTACAGCGTTCTGCTCCGATTTATGTTCCTTGCTTTTGGCCATTGACAAGAATCAGTCATGAATGTTCACTTTCTCGTACAAAGGGATTCTTAGAAGAAGAAAACGATAATACGATTAAACTTTCATAAAAGTATACACGCTACTGTCAATCTTTCCGCAAGTTGCACTGCTAGGTCGCCGCAATGCCCGTGCATGTTTCCAGCTGCCATTGTTTCTCGAATTATCCGGTGGGGGCGGAGCGTCGCGCCCTCGAAAGGTCGTCCATTACCTCTAGCTTTGCCATCGAAATTATCTGGCGCCATGGTTTCGCTGTTTCATTAGTTTTGCCGTATTATAGTGTTTAGAAACTACGCTTCTTGTTCGAACAAATGTCTAAGTACACTTAAATGAGATTCTACTGGATTTTCTGCCATTCATCATGACATAGAACAGGAATTTCTTCCTTCCGAGTAAAGCCCAATGTAATAATCTGTTTGAATTTATTTGTCGCATCGACGAGCTTCAATGAATGTTTAAATGTGCAAATTGATTAAGAGACCATTATAATGGGAACTATTCTCTCTACTCAGTTCCGATCTCTATGAACTTGAATTTTTCTCGCGGCAAAATCGAGAAAATGGGGGGCACCGGCGCGGCTCGCAGTAACAGGTGCGTCTAGTTTTCTTTATGCTTTGTTGTGAATCGCCTTGCACGAGTGCGTCCGAGTTCCACCTGGACGGTCGTTTCCTTTCCCCCCTCGGGTCACATGTATACCTGACTATCTCCAATCGTGCTCGATCGAGGACAATGGCCGCCGATGAGCTGCTCCTCTCGATTCACAAAAGCATCGAGGAAATCTAACAACGATACGCTTTGTATAAGTAATTGTATATTTGCTAAGTGAATCGTCGTTACTCGAATCAACCTGCTTTCAAGATTCTTTAGCTGTGTCGTATCGAGTTTGATGATGGAACATTTTTTCACATCGATCGATGTAGGTAAAACGTTAGATCTCGATATTGCCGATTCCCTATCAACAGATTTAATCGGGTAAACGTACCGATGAAAACAGCTTTAAGATCGAAACATTGGATCCATACGGAGCCTGTTGAAGGCTCGAAAATATTCAAAATCCAGTTCAGGATACATACCACCATAAATATTGCATACGTCTCTCTGCTCTGAAATCGTTTGCTCGTCGCTTCAGAAAACATTCGCTTCCTCTCGTTCTCTGCCAGTGCAGATATTTCCTGCTGGCCGCATTACAAATGCGAATTTTTCCTATGCGCTTTTGCTTATTATTTAGCCATGGATCCACAAATTATATACATTCCTACTTTTCTCGCTGTTGACTTAGGCTCGGAAGGCAAGATTACGGCTCTCCGTAGGGTCGGCAAGCGAAAAGAGGAGCGCGTAGTTTTTACTTGGACATGTAAAAATGACTGAGGTAGCCTGTAGTACCTGTAATTTTAACGATTTGGACGTGTCATGAATTTTTATAAGTTAAACCCGCTCCATAAATAAAATACTTTCGAAATTCTTTGTTGCAATAGTTTGAGCTTTTCCATCAAGATGGTTTTACAAAGCGCAAAAGTGTTAGAAGCGAAGTATATACTTCCATCAGTTTTATGGAAGCAATTCTCTTGTTATTCTCTAGTCAAACTCCCTAAGAAACGTTGTACGACCTTTGACCGCGCGACTGGTTCCAATTCGATGGCATCGTAATCCGCGTGAAGAATACATACACCTATTTACTCGCACAACTCGATCATTGTTATTCGTTTCCGGTGTTTAAAGTAGATCGTCACCGATTTATGGAGTTGACCCTTCACCGTGTACTTCCATATACCATTCCGGCCGATTTAATTTCGAACGCTACATTATTATTGCATGCTAATCATTAAACCGCAAATTTTCTTCCGGTATACGGGGTATAAAGTGGAATTATTTGACTGTTTTACAAACGCGTGGACATTATTCGTTTGGTTTTGCAAATAATCTGAATCCATCGTACAATTACACCCCCCCCCCCTTTTTTTTTTTCTTGAGTTTGCAGGCCCACGGTGAGCACACGGTATTACGCGTGCAGCCTATTATTTCCGTCAACCTCCGTTCCGGTTCTCCATTCGGAATCATTTTTCTTTCCTTTCCTCTGTGCCTTGCCGCTACCTCTTTCCTATTTGTACTTTGCCAATGTTCTCGCCTCGCAGTCTCACGAATACCGCTACGTATAGCAACACTTAATGTGCTCTGTGTGAATAAACTTGGCAAAAACTATGATGGCAGACGGTGAGATTCTTTGCACCATTGTCGTCACTGTCTCAGACATTGAAAGAAAAAAAATAATATTCTCACCAAGAATATTCAAAAGATAAAGATTATCATTTGAATTTTCCAGGATGTATTCTTATTGGATCACCTTTTATTCGTCTATAATCTATAGGAATCGGAGCAATCCTCAAATAAAATAAAAGAATTCCGGAAGGCAGTGTTTGTACCTTTTCAATGAACCGCATTCGTTTCTTGATCTTTTACATCAATTAATTTAGCCCTCCCTTTCGCTTTCAAAAAATTATGGTATTCATTGTTCCAGAGTCACTCTAGAATTTCTTCAGCATCTCCGTTCCAGGACAATTTTAGAAGGTTTTCGGGAAGGAATTAATTATGTTTTCACAGCTTCGTTCATCGTTGTCCTCCGCGAGGATAAGCACAAGCGACGTAACTCGCGACCTTTGACACTCCGTCCCTCTTTCCCTTCGACGGATATCGTGGTCATTGGTTGCTTCGTATTTGCGCTCCGACTCGTCGAATTTGCAATTTATGAGTTCGCTTGGATCGCGTTTAGCTTGCCCTTGCTGCTAGCGCGTACAGACTATTCAGGGTTATAATACATTAATACGGTGTTGTATTTGCCCCTTTTATTCTTCCCTCGACACACTTTTATGCGTCTTGTAATTTATGCTGCGTGTGTAAGTATGAAGATTTCAGATAATTGTGCGCTAATGTGTACCACGTAGATTTTTAATAATAATAGATTTAATTAATGTCGCGTAAAGGCTATTAATCGCTTTGACTGACAATCAACACGACAGACTATTCGTCCATCAATCTATCCGGTTGCGGGCCTACTTCGAAGATAGCATCTAATCTTATAGAATGTTATCATCGCCGTCATAATCTCAATTCGAAGACGTTGAATCTCGTTATCAGAACCTGTACTTAACCGCCGGCAAATCTCTGCACTTACTCCGTACGTTACGCATCGAATAAATGGAGCAACATTTGCGTGTACTCATCGGTTATACACCTTTCGATCCTTCGCTTTTGTACAAAATTCTTCGACTACTTGCATCATGATCCTTGATCGTTCAGATTTAGGTGAGACAGGTAGTTGCGATGGTTTCTCGAATTCTGGGAATTGTTTAGCTAGGTATTTTTGCATCGTAAATCATTCTGGTGCAGGCTCTACGGTGGTTCAACCTTCAGATCTATACAACGAATATAAATGTACCGTTCCCCGATTTCCTCGAATGACAGTCCGTGTTAAAACTCTATCTGCTTAGTTCTCTCGCCCCTGATAGTAAAAGAATCTGCAATTTGAATGGAAATGTCCCGCGTTGAATGAATTGCGATACTTTTAATCCTTGAAGCCGTGACTTCGTAGAGCTGAATAATTGGCGACCAATAATTAAGATTTACGTAATGCGATACTGGTACACATTTATGCTGCGAGTTACGCCACAGAGCTTTATCGACACATAATTCAAGTCATAGGCATGCTCGAGACTGAACTACCTTGATCCGTTAACCCTGCATCGAAGAAACTAGCTATTAAGTTTCTTGCAGGATTCTACGCTGGCACCGACGTGCACTGCCGTGTGACACCCGTGACCACCTACTTATACGTATTATGCACGATAGATTCTGACAAACGTACCACACTTGAGCGCTTCCAAACTTGCGATACATTTTAATGCTTTCCACCACTTGGTATTCCTTATCCACTGGACGCCGCGCCAGGGGCTAATGTATGTAATGTGTACGCGACGGAAAATATTTTCTTTTTTCCAATAGAAAAGTCTCGAAATGCTAAGAAATTTTCGTATAAAACTCTTTGTTCTTACTATTATAATAGAAAAAGTATATGGTTCTTGTAAATAAAAAGCTAGTCAATTGAAAGTTATCTCAAGTTGCAATAATTTTGCTTCTTAGTTTTTGTATTGACCGTGTCTTTTTATGCGCAACATGGAATTGCTTCGGATTTCTAGTCGCAATTAATAATTAACGGTGTAATAATAAAGACGCGTAGTATGCCATTTTTCAACTCATTTAGATAAATCATATGCCGTGGTTGAGTCCTTTACAGAAGCCTAAAGGCAGAAAGAATTGGCCTAATTTAAGAAAAAAAATATCTATTATGCAACCAGTCGATGATGATCGATCATTTGCATTATTAATTGTTTCAATCGCGAGTTCCACTGAGCAATAATCTAGATCATGCACAATTAACTACTTCGATTAGGTAAAGTTGTTATGTAGGTAATATAATGTTTGTTGTTGCGACGGGAAAAAGTTTTTCTTAGCTTTCTAGACGAAATGAGCAGGGCAATTTCCTGAAAGGCCTGTAATTTGCCACAGCTACATCAGATATGTGGTCTGATAAAATATTTCTTATTTCGCTCGCCTACAGGTATGCAATCCGCTTCGTTCGAAAGTGCTCGCAGTTGCCTACTCACAGGGAGCCCGCCACTCGCGATTCTCGCTCTCTATTATTAGCATAACAGTCTCTCTCTACCATCGCTTGGACGGCGTTAAAGTGGAGACAAAAATGAAGTAACAATGAATATTTGTTTGCAGGTGCTGGGAAGGCAACAATATATTGTACGGCCAATGGTGATGGATGAAAATCGTACGCCTGGAACTGGTAGCGACAACCCGGCGGTTGCCGGAAGTAGTGGAGTCATTAGCGAAGCGGCACTAGCGCACGCTCCGGCTTTAACTGAAAGAACAGTTCGAGAACACGGAATTCCTCTGGATCAGGCTATCGAACAGGTAATTGTACTCTTATACAGAACGAAATGTACATACATATATGGTACCGATGCGTAATTAATAAATGACGAAGGGAATGTGCAATCTGAATGAATGAAAATATTTGTCCGAAATTTCCGAAAAAATAGCCAAAAAAACATTTGATTTTTTAAATAAAAGTTCGAAGCATGGTGGTCTTCCATGTCGTGTGTGACGTCCGGTTCCGCGCCACGCTTCGTCGTAGACGGCCAGGCGCCGATGAGACAATGCTTGCATCCAGAGGCCTGCAACAAAGACATCCACCTGCCGGAACATTACACTCTGTTCCACGATCTTCGCAAGGAGTTTGTTGCCTGCTATTCGACCCATGGAGAACTCTCGACGTTTGGCATACAGGAGATGCTGGAATGTATCCTTTTATCACTAGAATCGGTGATAAGTATGTCGATTTGGCATGCTCTATAAGAAAGAGATGTTGGACCACCAACGTTCAAGTTACATACTCTCATTCCCAAACAAGATCGATACACGAGAAAAAATTGTAATACGTTTCTGGTCCTAAAAAAGTGTCCCCCTGATAGAAAGTGAAGAGGCATACCGTGAATTAAAAGCAGCGCGAATAATTTCGGTGGAATCGGTTGGTCAGTTTTCGGTACTCGTTTGGTCGTAATTCATAGTTGAAAGTGTCATTTTCAATTCTTGCTCGATTGCCTGAAGGGGACGACTGTGCTCGAAACAAGAATTTCAAGGCGTTTCGGCCGTTAGGCGGCGCGACAGAAGTTGAATCCAACATATTCGGCGACGAAGTAGTCGCTGCGCGCTGCGGCGAAGTCAGTCTGCATGCGAGTAGAGCAGAGTGGAGGGTGTACGTACCGCCGCGGTAATTGCGCTCTTGCGAGATAATACATTTTCGAAAATTACAATTTACTTTCACATCTGCATTTAATTTTTGCGTTACCTTTAAATAATATGTGACAGTGTTTAGTTGTAACGTCGCCACGCTTTTCATGCATGGCAGAACAACAGGAAACAAATTCTTGGTTTCGCGGTATCCTAAAACGTAAACTTGAGGTATGTTTCCCTTACATTCAGCATGTGTGTACGTGCTAAACGGACGCGTTCCTCTTTTTTCTTCACATTTCAAGCTGATTTATATTTATATGCACGAGGAAGTGGTTTTCGTAATTGCGAAACTCGAAAAATAATCGTAAAATACTTCTTGTCCATTTCCCGACATAATCCCAGCCTGTACTTTTATGTCCTTTTGGAGTACGCGTAGTGGATATAATTTCCCTTTTGTTAGGATTAGAACAGTTCAGTTCTAATACATACATAGTTCCACAGATCAACATCTGTGTATAAATCGCCTCTATCTTTCTTCTTCCTATGCCCCTTTGCATTTGCATGGAAGGTGTAGTAATCCGCCGCGTATATCCGTAAGTGTGTGATTTAATCCAAAAAAGGATATCCAAGAGAGGGATCTAATCCAACCTCGATATTTAGATCGGTCGAGTCTAGGGTATTGTACTGGCTCCACTTGTCCATTGATCGGATAGCGCCTTGTAGTGTTGTGTCGTTAATGAACCACCTGTGGTTCGCGGATACAGTATAACGAAATACCGACCCCTGCCGGTGCCGTATCAAGATCTTTTAATTCTCCCTTATTTATTAGGATGGACAATAATTTGTTTACGATTATTTCTTTCCATTAAAACGCAGATGATTAATTTGGTAAATCCGGCAGTACCACCGATCGATAGTCTTCGTTGTTTGTTATTTACCAAAAATTTATCCTCAGGAAAGTCCTCTGCGGTTGTAAACAAGCTGGAGATAATATTTCATTTTACGGGGAATGGTTGTATCAGAATTATTGGGGTTCGAAGGACAGAGCCGAATTTGTCTCCAAATTTTCCGTTGTGTTGGAAAAGTATTAGCGCGAAGGCGAAATCGAAGAACGCTACCCAGTAGCAATCTCTGCAGTGACTCAAGAAAGTCCCACCAATTATAACCAGCGCAGTCTTATCGCGCGCGGAACACGGTTTAAAGGTCATATTGTTGGTGGAGATATTGGTAATAAGCTTGACGAGCAAACGAGATATATGTATAATTATGCGCGTACATGTTCGTCGTTCGATTCCTAGACATTTCAGCTATTCATCTCCCATCAGTATCTACAACTCTTTCCCTTGATATTTAAGGATAATGAATTTCAAAATTATTCATCTTATCTGCCAATCTGCCGTATTTTTGCTGTAGAACAGAATCAACGTCTTGCCGTAATTTTATAACAGGTCCGATAAATGTTTGGACACGTAGTATAGCGATACGCGTAGCGCGCTGCTTACGTAAAAGCATCGATCATTGTAATTTACGTTTCTTTCTTACTGCGGTATCGATGCAGGGATTAATTCGAACAGAGATCTATCCTTGACTAACGAAAATCAGATTTCGGTCTGTCGTCCGACGCCGAGAACGATTATCATGTGAAGGAGATACAAGATATGATTTGCGTGATACAGAGAATGATCAAGGATGGTAAGTCGCCGTAGTCAACATTTTTTACAAAATCGAATCTGAATGCACCGGCAAAGTTCGTGATCGGAAGAAAATGGTATCTAATCTACCTTTACAACAGATGGAGACAGTCGTTTTCTTTTTCCTCATTAAAGAAAAACCGGTTTGAAAAAATGGATTTTAATTATATCTCGATGGAGATTAAGGTTCGTGTCCGATACGTAATCTTTCATGGATTGTAGTAACACGCAAATACCGTATATTCGGTGTATTGTTCACAATCAGTAAACCAAGTCTGCCATTGTAATCACGATTATTCGAACTGAGATATACGGACTACGAAATTCTGAATTTTGCTTCTAACCGGCACGTGGCAAGACAATGAATCTTTCCTTTTTCATCCATAGTAAACAAGGCCACGAATCGTATAAGGCAACATCTTTTTTCGAAGAATCAAAAGTTCCTTCTGCAGTATGTCATACCGTGGGCAAAAAATTATTTTGCGCAGCTTGACCTCAAGGAAAGCACGGTTATCATCCATTGATGATTACGATTAATACGCAACCTGCTAGAATATTCAATTGCCATCAACTTATGACGCCTCGTTGTTCCTTTACTTATAGCTAAACATATTAAATTGTGCATAGTTTACATGATAAGAAATATCGAAATATATTGGTATTCTACATATACATATTAGTACCACAAATGTGACTCTGACTGCAGCGTTCATCGTTTGAATAATCGTTTCCAATTTTGGCAAGCTGTGCAAGCATTAAACAAAGAAAAAGATTAGTAAGAGCAAACGTCACGGGCAAGAAAAGAAGGAAATAACAGAACGGAACTAAAAGGAAGACAGGGTAGAAGAGAGAGCATGTGTCAGGTTCGTGCATTGGTCCTCTCGGTATGCGTGTTCATAGTTTATGAGTGCGCAGGTCAAACTGTATAATGTATAATCCTATAAGCAGCGACGGCCATAATATACTTCTTATCACAGTGGTGACCAACTCGAAGTAATTTTCATTTTTATTCTTGCATATTAGGTTCATGTGTCTCCTGTGACACTGGGCTCGCACACTTGTAAAATGCGCGAATACCATTTTTTCTTTGAATTTCTAGACGCAGGTTTTGCATAACAGGCACCTATAATTAATTTAATGTTTCATGCACTTCGCTAGCAACTTTTATACTCGTCCCATCTGTAAAAAAAATATTCCGCCTTGTCAGTTTTGTAATTTGAAAGAATATTTCACGACTGAACGATATTGGAAGAAACCAAACTTTAGGGTTCCGAAAATTCTTCGAAATACGTGGTGACACGTTGCACTAAGTGTGCAAATCGAAGCTAAGAATTTTGCTCGAGCACGAGAAATCAGAGCCAAACTCGCCAGTGTGTAATTACAGAGGAAAGGCGAGGGCAACACGGTCCGTCCTACCCGAACGATGAGCACCGTATTTCTTGTGGGAGAATGTTTTGCAATAAAAATGATATTCGTTAGAATTTTATCCATGATGGATCAATGAGGAATTATACGGAGCGTTCGGATTTTCACGAGCTGCCTTGCAAATCGATTTCTGAATCGAAGTGAGTCATAGTTAGAATCGAGGCAGAAACGACATAGACCCCCGAGGTTAATCGCGATTTCATCCTTTTTTTCTATCCTCAGAAATATCGTCGAAATGCTTTCATTTATTTACAATCGGTGTACTCGAATGATCATTTATCATTTTTTGTGATTTTTATTGCAGGTCACATCTTTCAAACTCCTGAAGTAGTTAATATTATTTTAGAACCTGGAATATGGTGAGTAAACACCTGTTTGCTTTATACGCGGAATGCTACTCTCTTACTGACATTGTATTACTTTTTTTATAGCTCAAAAGATGAAGAAGTAGATAATGGTTGCGTAGTCAGAGCCAGAGGTCTTCCTTGGCAGTCATCCGATCAGGATATAGCAAAATTTTTTCGCGGCCTAAATGTTGCCAAGTAAGTTGAACCCTGTAAATATTTCAAGTTCTACCCTGTTAATCGTACAAAATGCATTGTAATTAATCGTTACGCTATTTGTACACAAGCCACTTGGATCCATGCAAAAGAGGTAAAGATTTAAAGTTATCCCGGATGAATGTGCCAGTTTCAGCAGCAATGTTTATTTTCTCAGACATGGTAAACAACATTTGAAAATGTTGACACCTTGCTTGTGCAATGATAAGCATGATCTGAGGTCATGAATCTTGTGCGTTAGATAAATTTTCAAGACATTCTTATTGATCTCGCTTGTACAGTGAGCGATTATAATTCTTGTTATTTATATGGCATGTAATGAATATTATCTATTGAGAAGAGAATGGTATAGACATTTTTGTTATGAAAGCATTATTTGTTTTGTAGGGGTGGCGTAGCTCTTTGTTTAAGTCCTATGGGAAGACGTAACGGAGAAGCATTAGTACGGTTCGTTAACAAAGAACACAGAGACATGGCGTTAAAGAGACACAAACATCATATGGGAGGAAGGTACATAGAAGTGTACAAGGCATCTGGAGAAGACTTTGTAGGTGTTGCTGGAGGAACGAGCGGCGAGGCTCATGCTTTTTTGTCGAGAGGAGCTCAAGTTATCGTTAGAATGAGGGGGCTGCCATACGACTGCGTTGCTAAACAAGTGGTGCGTGTCTGTAATTGTCACGTAATTGAATTTTTCATTCCATGATATCGATTTCGTTTTACAGTTGGATTTCTTCTTGTCGGGGCAAAAACCGTGCCACGTATTAGACGGAGAAGATGGAGTTTTATTCGTGAAAAAGCCAGATGGTAGAGCGACTGGCGACGCGTTCGTACTTTTCGCGAAAGAAGAAGATGCTGCGAAGGCCTTGAGCAAACACAGGGATTCCATAGGGAGCCGGTACATTGAACTCTTTCGGAGTACGATCGCGGAGGTGCAACAGGTGTGTAGAAATGTATAGACGTGAATTATGCGGGTAGAAACATAGCAGAGAAAACGTTATTTATGTGCGTATCGATTTTCCGACTTATAGGTCCTGAATAGGGCAATCGACCCGAAGCAAGTCGTGCTTCCGACACCACCGATACCACAGCTTCCCCCGATACTCCCGCAACACATTATCACCTCTGGCACGCGCAAGGATTGCGTCAGATTACGCGGTCTTCCATACGAGGCTCTTGTCGAGCACATTCTCGAGTTTATGGGCGAGCATTCGAAGAACATTGTCTACCAGGGTGTTCACATGGTTTACAACGCTCAGGTATGTATCCGAATTCCCCCTATATCGATTAACTTTTCGCAGATTGCTGATTAATGGACCATATATTCGCTTTCAGGGTCAACCTTCCGGCGAAGCCTTCATTCAAATGGACAGCGAAAGCTCGGCGTATGCGTGCGCGTCGCAGCGGCATCACCGGTACATGATATATGGGAAGAAGCAGCGGTATATCGAAGTGTTCCAGTGCAGCGGTGACGATATGAATCTGGTATTGACGGGTGCGGTAACACCGCCGTCCACCAAGGCTCTGCTATCACCGGGTACGTTGACCACTCAAACTCCCGCCACTTTGACACACCCGTCTGCGCCGACGCCGGTACCGGTACCGGTGCCGACGGCTCAACCTCCCCTGTGGGATATTCACGCGTTAGTACAGGCTCAGGCCCAAGCACAGGCGCAGGTGCAAGCGCAAGCTCAAGCTCAGGCACAAGCGCAGGCACTCCGAAACCAGGACTTTTGGTTGATGGCCTTAGCCTCGAATCCACCGCCTACCTCTACCACTCCCGTCTCCCCAACTTCATCTGCCACGACTAAGACAATTGCTCTACCGCCACCGAATCCTCAGCATCAGATTCCTGCCTACGCCATGGCACCGCCGACAGCAGCCGCGGCGCTTCACGCTCAACCAGCTGCACCGGCACCATTTTTACTTTTTAACGTTCCCTCTCGAATTCCTATTTTACGGGCGCCGGCACCTCACAGCCTTCTTACGCCCATCGTTCAGGCTTCTCCCATCAACCCGGCCGCGCTGATGGGAATAAAAAGAAGCTGGGAAACCGCTTTCCCACCGGACACCTCGAGCACCGTCGCGAAACGTGCCACTTGGCACGCACCCGCGGCCGCATTTCACGCGCAAGCTCCTACCGCGGCACCAGGCTTGCCCTATCCTGCTCAATTTTATCCTCAGATTTGATAGCGCGAACTAATTAGTGTTGATCGCAATACTGTTCCAAACGAATGATATATACTTTGTTTTATTTATGTGTACCAGGCCGTGTTTTTTGGTGAATTTTTACAGTCGGCCTGAAGTCTGGTATCATCGAGCAGCATTATTATTCGTTCCGTAATTCACACATCGAGAGGTCGTGATGATGATTTAAGAGACTTGTTTCTCGTGTGAGTTCGGCAACGAATTTATTAATTTTAGCTGCATTCGTTCAACTATCATGAAATTGTTGTACTATTGTTACAACGGACGATTCGTTTCTTTGCTAAGGATGTATACACACTGTACATGCATTTCTTTTTGTTTGTGATAGTTGCACATGTACAGACGACATTCCGCATGATATTTCGTGCAAGCTTCTTCCTTTTTTATCACTGTGTTTATACGGTGTTTTTTATTTTATAGGTCGTTTACCTTTAAATCTTTTCCTTTTGCCTAAAGTACAGACGTAAATACGTATTCGCATATATAATCTTTTCAGAGTCGTTTTTTTAATACTTATATTGAGCAATAGTACTTAGAGTGTTTTTCTTTATATGTTACTCTTTTACGTAACAAGTCCTTTTCGATGATCACGATGACGGTAGACGAAGGATGGATTTGTTCTTGCGTGGTCATGAACGTTTGTTCTCTTCTTTTTTCTTTGCTGTACAAGCGCTTGCAGCGTACAGGAGAGTTAGAGAGACTTTTTCTCGTATCTTCGCGTACGACGTGTTGCAAAGTGCCTTACAAACCGCGAATTGAGGACTACTTTCACCTAGTACTTTTTTGTTTCCCTCGAATAATTCGTGATTTATACACATATGTAAATATATACATATAAATTTATATATGTCAATATATATACATATATATACATATATATATATATATATATAAGAATGATTTATATATTTTGCTAGAAATATTTTATTTTAGGGATAAGTAAATGGACATTCCATCCAATGTTATCGATTTGTTTTAAGGTCTAACTTTACGAGTAGCTATTTTCTTTATGCGGCAGCTACTTTATACACGCCCGAAATAAAAGTAGAAATCGAATGTCGTACCGGAACGATTTGCAATCGTGAACTTTCCGAAACAATTGAGTCCGCCATGACCGATACAAGAATTTCTACGACTAGATTTACAAACATATTTCTGGCCCTTATCACATATCACAATTTAGTGCATTCGCATATTTTGTGCTGTAAAAACAATGCCACAGAGGATACTTTTAGCTCGGAAAAGGAAAAGATAATCGAGGTTGCAATACCTTCGGAGTACGTATCGCGTTTTGTTACGTGGACGTCCTCCGGTAGTCGCAAGAACAGTCGTTGATTGTGCAATTTTGTGTGCATTACAAGGATTCGGCGAACGATACACGAAGCACGAAAGATAAAAGAAAAATGAATAGCCTGAATAATTAAGACGGTCATAGTTTATATTAAATATTCCTTTTGCATATTATTCACATGTAGGTTTTTACATTTAAAATGTACCTAATAGGATACATGACTTTGTTGTCGCTCAAGAAATTGTACGTATGATCAAACGATAATGGGACCAAAGGAAATATCCATCCGATATGCCTATCATACTCTATTCTCCAGGATTAATTTCACTGCAGAAATTCAATGGATCGACTTCCTTTTCCACAGAAATTGATTTCCTTTTTTTTTTATATATAAAAAGATGAAGAAATAAATTTTCCTGCTTCATCGTTACCGCATACTTGTGATTTAACTTGGTGTTGGCGGTGTTCACCCCCTCAACGCTCTTCCAGAACTTAATAAATTTGTGATAACTTAGTTGGTGGAGCTGGAAGAAAGGCATGCCGAGTGGCCGAGATGTTGAATTCACGTGCAAATTTCGCATCTATCGGCGTTCGATATTTTTACTTCCACTGAAGAAATTCCCTCCAACATATCTACGCAGTCGCGAAGCTCGTTTAGCCTTTCGTCCTACACTTATTTTCTGTGTGTTCTTCTTTTTCTCGATCTCGGTGTTACGGCGGAGCAGAGTGAGGTGCTGTCCAGTGTGATTACACAATTTCTTCTTGCCACGATTTTTCTATAATTTTCCTTCTTTTCTCCAGCTTCCTTTTACCATGCACTTGTACGGTCGAACGTAAGGAATTGCCTACAGCACGAAACGCACAATAATTGTTATCATTATTGCTCCAAAGTATAAAGTCCGCGGGCACAGAAATGACAGATTTGCATGTCGTGGTTTTTGTGGAGGGACGTACACACGAGTACCTGTAATATCCTTCCTCTTCGTTACCTGTCGTTCGCAAAGACGAGAACGTCTTATACAACACGTTGATTTACTTTTTGTCGACTTCCATCTACACGCTAATCTCTTTTTCTTCCGACGTTTCTTTCCTCACCCCTAAACATTTCTCGCATTCCTTCCAAGTCCGGCCATTTCGCAATAGTTTTTCTCCTACCCTTACCCTTAATCCCTAATACTAAGTAATTCTCGCTCAAAGTTCTTCCCAGTTTTATAGGATACGGTAGCGAATAACATAGAATAGTTGGTACCTTTGGTTCATACACCTGGTCCTGTCTTGTCGTGTTAAAAACCATATCGCGAAAGTGTGCACGAGTCGTGATCCATTCTGTAGATCCAAGCGAGAACATAGATGGAATCGTTTTCTCGGTGTTCACGGAAATTTGGTTAAAGCCACGACCTTTCAAAAGAATTTTGCTGAAACTGCAAAAGGCGACTGATACACGTTTATGCGTTTTCGAGTCGTGCATACTTTGCATTCTAATCTCGCCTGATGTGACTAGGACAATCGGGATATGCTGCCTGCTGATGTATAATTACTTTACGTCGGGAATACGCTTCCTGATTACGGCTTTTAATAGAGATCCTAGGTTTCGCCAGGGCAACTCGGAACGGATCCAGATCCTGGACCCTGTTCTATTCTTAGCGAAATATTCTCGAGATATTCATGTAGCTTCCGTTTCGGGTTGCCTTCATTGGGTCGCAATATGGTGTGTTTTTTCAAGGAACAATACAGCAAAATGATGTATCAGTCGGAGGTTGTCGAGGGTGTAGAGAAGTTTCCAAGTTTCACGTAAACTTGAACCGGGTGTTTATTTGTGTTTTTGATAGTAGAGTAATCCAAAGTGCCTTTGTAAACGTTCTCGTACAGGCAGCACCCTTTGCTAATCCTCGACACGCCCGGCTTACGCTCAGATTCCTCTATTCGATATTACTAGTTAATTACGACAATCAACAACTGCGGCCTGTAAATGGTGTAAGATGCGCCTTCTCATAAGAACGAGAGATTCGCGTGCATCGAATATGGACAGCGTTATGCATCGATAGACCACAAGGGTTACATGGTCTACTGATGTGTAGCACGATCAATTATTATTACGACCACGGCTACGCTATAGAGACATTGGAAAGCTTCCTTTTTATTTGAGCGTGTATATCGCAGAAAAGCAATTATCATCATTCCCTCATACTATCATTGAGCCGCTTATAATAATTATTGATGCATAATGTCGTCCGAATGCGTAATACTTTTGCCATTTAGCTTTCGCTGGGCATTCACGCACGAGCCGTATTTAAACACGTATCCTTTACAGGGTAGTATCAAAAAAGGGATAAGGCAAGGGGTTGTCGCGAGAGTGAAAGGGAGCGAGAGAACGCGTGTGTGCAAAAAGAAAAGAAACGTAGCATTTTATTTCACACTATTTCTCTCTCTCTCTCTCTCACTCTCTCTATCTTTCTCTCATTATATGCGTTCACTGTGTTTTGTCTATTATGCTACTTTGTGAGCCGCTAACCTGGTGACTGACCTGTGTGTCGTCCCCGCCTATCCACCTTTCTTCACACATCTTGACTAATCGTCGTGAGGATTTACCTATATTATCGTCAAGTATACATATATCTCTTTGCGTATGTATGTAAGTACTTGCTACATTATTTGGATGCTGGCTAAAGAAAAAGCAAAGGTGGAGAACGGCACCACTCGCTGTCCATGTTAACCGATATTCATTTACAAGATTTTTCTATCTAGGGGACATTCAGGTGGGATCGGGTTTTTGCTCTGATCATTAAATCTTTTTTTTTTCTTTTCTTTTTAATGGCACATAAAATGGAAAAGAACATTTATTAATTTATCATTGTTGAATATATTTTCGAAAGAAGGTTTATGAGAAGCGCAAGGATTTCTAATTAGAATCGCTATACTATTTTGCAGCTTGTGATTTTCCAACACGGCTTATCGTGATTGACCCGGCGAAAGTTAATAGTAATATCGTTTCGCGAGTGTACGACGAAAACGGGACGGTATTTTGTGCGACACTCTTTACTCCACCTACCCCCCATTGTCCGTGTTTACGGAAGAACGTTTTTTTTCGATTGCGTTTTATCTATTATACGTATTGGGATATTAGTACACGCATAGTATACGCGCGCACACAGTCAGGCCACTTGCAATTAGCCACACACATATACAACAGATACAGAGGAACACGTAAGATTATATACCGATCTTTTTTTATCCCTTGTATACACTTTTTTCTGTATATCGATGGTAAATCGATCATGTTTAATAATAAATGTGCCTTGTGGACATACATATCTTTTTGCTTGCCGGGTTGGTGGACTCTTACCCTGATTATACATGATCTCGCCTGGTGGTGGTAGTTTTCGTAGACGAACTAGCATTTTGATTAATTCAATTATTTCTCTTTGACAGTAGGTGGTATCAATTGTCGTTAAATAGAAGAATCGATTTTTTTAAGTATTTTTCTGCTGACGATAAAGGATCATGTTGAGGAATTCTTTTATCCAAATTAGAGGTAGCGTGAAATGTTCCCGTGATGTGTTAGTCCTGTGAAAATTACGATCACCGTTACCCTGTTACGTTCTATACATTTTTTTCACTGGGCTCGCAGGTATCTTTGGTGTCTACAGATCGAGTTGGAGATTTCTGTGTATTACCCTCTTACCCCCCCCCCCCCCTCTCTCTCTCGCCCCTTTTTTAGTTTGCTCTCGCTCATCTACCAGGTATACTGTATTAGACTCTTTCTTTCACACTTCTCGTCTGCCTGCCTTTCTCTCTGTGGCTGTCTCTACCACTCCTCTGGCCTTTTTTTTTGCGTTTTTATCTTCCGTTTTGATCTTTGGGTTAACCCATCCCCTCGCCTATTCGAACCCTTTCCCAAAGGGACAATCACCGTTCGCGGACAGCATAACAATTTTTGTGCCGATGATTAGGCTTGTATTTTGACTGCCAATAATTTACAGTGGGGCCTGGGATTAAATCATTTTTGTTTGAATTATTTCAAGGATTTTCCAAAGAATATTATATATTTTTGTTATGTCAATCTGTTCCGATTATCCTTCATTCCTGTCTATAGAAAGGAACTTCCCAAAGATTGTGCACATGCCTGGTTGAGACACCAACTCCACGTAGAGTCAGATACAAAATTAGATGCACACGGAATTAGCAATTTAAATAATATTGCAAGGCTGTATGAATAATTAAAATTAATGATGTGTCTTTTATCCTTTTCTTGTCTCTTTTTATCTCATACGAGGGTCGGACGCAAAAAGGCTTTCAATAAATTGGAGAGGAGAGACGGCAGAGAGAAAGAGTGATGAAAGTTTTGAGAATGGGAATCAAGGAGGCAGAGGGAGAGGGAGAGGGAGAGGGAGATAGATAGAGAGAGAGAGAGAGAGAGAGAGAGAGAGAGAGAGAGAAATGGAGAAGCTGAGTGAATTTTTTGGTGATTTGGCAGAGGGGCGAAATCGCAAGTTGGTGCTACATATTATATAAACATACGTATATATCGTGTTACAATGGTGCAGTGTCGATTGCTGTTTGGTAGCGGGATCTACAAATACTAACTTCTGTGCTTCCAGGTAGGCCAAGTCCATATCATTATTCCTTTGGATGACAAACTTTTATACGGTTCGAGCGAGCATGAGGGGAAAAATTGGCCCACTTAAAAAAATGAAAAATAATTGTACGATTTTGTTTGTAAAATGAGCACAACAAGAGTCTTACTTTGCACATTCTTCCTTTGAATAAGATTCCAAATACGCCAAAGAGAAAGTTTCGCACGGACCGTAGGAAATCGTCAGATTAATCGTGAAATCGTGCAGGTTGCGGGAGCGCATCAATGAAGAAAAAACAGCAATTATCGAATATTTATTATGAAGCTTTAATAGCGTAGCGAAAAGTGATACTATTCTGCACGATGTCATCGGGTCACGAATCGTGGTCTGTGTGGTTACCATAGCTGGGCACTCTTCTTACGTTTGTACATAAGTATACATAGAATCTATGGGTTATTATCGAATCTTTCTTTTCTGGGGGGGGGGGGGGGATTTTTACACGGGAGATAATTTCTAATCAACAACAGAACTTGTCGTAACTAAAAGCATCTTACGCCCTTCAATGCGTAATAATATTTTAGGCTCGTATTACCCACGATTGACGATACGTGATTAATGAAAAAAAGTAGAGCAACTTGATTCAACTTACACAGTAAGCGGGTTTTTTTTTTTAAGTTTTTCTGTCATAGGGAGAGATGAACGTTTAAATCATTATCATTAATGATATTATCTATTTCTAAAACTGCTTTACAATTGGATGAATTTATTGATCGAACGTTGATTGTCCTTCTTTTTCCCTAATTTAGGAGGCACAATGTTGCCACCGCCACCGGTCGCGATATTTCCACCCGCAGCCGCGATGCTACCCCGTGGACCACCCCAGTTTGCAGCACCGTTTCCACCCCCAATATTTTATTGGCCTTATCCCTCGCCACCAGTCAGCCCAACGAATTATTATAATCCGGCGAACGTTGGTGGTATCGCGGCCATTCCTCAGCAAGCAGCCCTGGTAAGTCATTTTTCATCCCTTAATCATTTTCATTAATCATTTTCCTGCCTTTGAACTAATCGTACTTTATCCATTTTATCTCTCCAGTTAACACCAGCTGAATGCCTCCAGTTAGCTCCAGGAGCAACGATACCTGCAGCAACCACTCCAACGGCGGAACCCCCGCGTATCGACGCTTTTCTTCCACGAATGGAGCTGGAAAAGCGTGTGCCAGTTTCTGCGACGCCGCAAGCAGAGTGCAATCCGTTTGTCGAAGTTTTCATGGTTTGATGGTGATTCCTCTGATCGAGGTCCATGCAAACCGATCCTCGGCAAAGTCGACTCAAATGTTGTTAGCCTCGCAACAACAGAACAATCCTAATTCTTCCTGTTGCTTGTAAAAGGAGGTCGTACAATGTTCTCCGCATCTAGTGCGCATACGTTCAAAAGGGTTCTCGTTGAACAGTCACGTTCCTGATCGTCCGAAAGGAGAAAATCTACGAACGTAGAGTACGAAGAGAGATACCGAACAGGGCAGGATATTCGCGTATTCTTTTCTGTCTTGTTTCGAAGGAAGCTCCTCCCCATAAAACCCTCAGTCCCCATAATTATAACGTGTCGCAGGGTGGCACGTTTCTTTCTAGTCTAGAGACAGATGCAACACGTCGTAGCATAGCACAGTGACGTCGTTTCTTTCTCTTTATTTTTTGCTCCTCCGTTCTTCCTAAGGGGAACGCGCGCATCACGTTTTCTAATAACCAATCGACTACTTGTTCTTTTCCTTCCTTCACTCCATTCCCCGAGAAGCAAAGTCGCGATCGCGCAGAGCATCGTTCTAGTAACATTTCTAGAGTGTAAATGTAAATTGTCTTTGTCATTTTATTCAGTCCCTGTGCTGAAGTATCAAGGTGTAGCTCTGAGATCGAATTTCTTGACCATGTAGACCTCCTCTGTTTAGCTATCATGGTGAACAAATAAGAGGAAACTTACTTTTAGCATTTTACTATGAAATTTAATGTGCCCCGTTCTTCGTCATCTCAACGAAATATGTTAGTCTCGTTAATTCCGTTAGACGTTTCAAGTATGTTATTCAACACCAAATTGTCGCTTTTGTCAGCTTTCGGCTGCGAATCAGTGGTTTGATTATATCGAATGAGAAACTTGAATTCATAAAAAGCTGAAAATGTGTTTGTTAATATTGTCTTCCGTTGTAATATTGTCACTGCCTTGAGCCAATTCTTAATCTGTCGATTCATATCTAGAACTAATTTCTCCCAGTATGTATGGCATACATACATCTAATTATTGTCGTTTTTACGTTTGTTAAATCATCAGGTTGAGAGTACTACAGCCTGAGATTAACTGACCGGTCAATCATGTCATTAGCTCGCATAATTTCTCAGTTTTATTCTGGCTCAGTCAAATAGAACTCTGTTTTAGTCTTTAAATCCTCTCCTCTACTGCAACCGATCATCTCTTTCAATTTCTTAAATCGTATTCTTCAAAGGATACTTGCTGGAAAACATAGAATTAGCTTCGTAACACAATTTAAGTACGCAGATTGTGAAACAAAGACGAAGGTGCAAAATGGATTTTTTATACATATTTTGGATAATAATTGCGTCGGAGAGACGGTTTCTCCAATTTCGGAAAGCCCGACTCTCCGTTCTTGTTCCTGCAAGCAGCGCTCGTGTGTATGTACATATATAAAGGTGCAATTTTAGATGTAATAAGTGACGTTTGAAAGCCAGGGTCATTTTTTGCTGATAAGGATAATGATTTCCGAGAAAGACTTGATGAATTATGCACATAATATATAAAAACAGTAAGTGCGTAGTTAATATATTACTACGATTAGATTTTCCAATGAACTGCGACATCGATAAACGGCGATGTAGTTATAATTGCCAAAAAAACACCGTACGTTCAAACTTAAGGGAAAGACATCCAACTATTTAATACGGATATTTAATTAATAATTAAATATTAATGGAATTAGTAGTTATCAATTGAATATACATATGTATACATATATCGCGTACCACCGATGCACGATATGTATATTAATTGAGAAAAAGTGAAGAGCGATCGAAGACAAGAGAAACAGGTCATATTCAAATTCGAAGAATCGATCATATCAAGATGTGTAGAAGTCGTTGCCCGCTCTCGAAAAATCTCGATTCAAAGGTACCTGAAATTGTCCGACCGAACGTACGCGCCAAAATAATTTAGCGGCGCGCGATATATCGATTCCCCTCAATGATTGTCGCGCGTATACGAAAAGTGCAATGAGAAAGTAACATAATGATTCGAAAGAACGAGTGCTCCGAGCTAATGTTGCCTGCTCGCAAAACAGAGCTCGCGTTTGTGCGTAAAAGTTCTTAAGATTTAAGTTATAAAGCTTGAGGGATAAATCAAGTGCTCGCAAACAAAACGTATTCGTTGGTCCTTGTTTTTCGTTACCGTAACGCGTGCAATATCGCATGATACAGGTGCAATACTTTCCCCCTTTATTTCTTCTTCTTCTTCTTTTTTTTTGTTGCGATATGTGTAATAGGACATCGAAAGAACGAGCTTCTGGTTCTGCGAAATATCAGATGAATTATCAACTTTGGAAGTAGGAGGTCTCTGCACAGGTTACTTAAATGGGATTGTTCTAATTTTCGAATTGTCTTGAGATACAAAAGCATAGTAACTGCTATCAGGTATTCTCGATCTTTTTTCCTGCTTTCAATTCCTATGCGGATAGTTCCTATCGAAGGATATTTTATTGCATTTGTTTCTAAAAGAATTGTGTAGAGCAAGCTATTTAAGTAAATTTTGCAAATTTATTGACCTCATTCCGTAGCAGGCGCAAGTTTTTGATCGTATGCCTATAATCTTACAATAAGATTCAGCATATTTAAATGAAAAAGAAAGTCGTGTCTAGACGGTGCGAATTACCCACAGCCGTTTTTGTTTTCCATGGTCGCAACTTTGGCCAACATTCAGCTTTATTATTAAAAAAATAAAAGAGAATGTTCGTCTCTCACGAGCATAGTCGAACTTTTGATGTCGTGATTGGACCGTGTCTGCAGTCTACATATATGAAAACGGCTACGACGAATAGTAATCTGATTCTGATATTTAAATAATGTTATTAACGATATTAATATTAATATATTCGATATTGTTTTAAAATAGTCTTCCATAATTTATTCGTCAACCCCCTTCTACATATATGCATATACTATCGTGTAATAATATATTCTGCACACAGCCCGAAATGTCTATTTAATTATTATTGACAAATATAAAAACATGAAAACCATTTTATTTATTCAATTTTGCCCCATAGGCAACTATACAGATATTTATTACAGACAGATGCAATTTGATTCTCAGTTTCGTCGTGAACAATTACCGATGTACAAATATTTCGATTTTTCCTCTTTGGAAGAATACAATTTACATATATGTATAGAACGCCGTTGTCCGTTGAACTGCTATATCTTACGCAAAATTTATATAATTCTCTTATTAAACAATAATATAAAAAATGTGAACGAAATGTTTCAAGTCGATTCTTCGAAAGGCACTCCCTCTGCTGATAACAGCACTGTCACTATAATAATAATAATAATAATAATAATAATCTTATAATTACGGACGGATAATTTGTTGCGATAAGTATATTAATAAAATTCTTACAAAGGCGCTTTTGGTCAGATCACCTACTATAAGGAAAACTATATTATCTATATGCTAAATCGGACATTCTCTCTCTCTCTATATATATATATATATATTGTATGTATACAATACATATATGTATATATGTATTATATATGTATAAATCTATTAGATGTATTATTCCTTATAAAGAATAACTTGTTCACGCAATGGGAATTATATGTATTTGCGTGAATGAAATCAAAATGGAATTATTTATACTCCGATCAGTTATCTATCACAACGTCGACACGCGAGTAGGTCTCATGATACAGTAATGCCTGCTTAAAAAAACGATGCACACTTTTCAACACGTTTGGCAGTGTAATACCATGCATTTGTGACACGTTTCTTTAAAATTTATCTCATTAATTCGTAATTTTATTTCGTCGTTTGGCGATTCTTCAAAGAATTATGCAAATTATTTGTGGACGAATAAGTGACTCTTGAAATTGTCCTAACTTTGAACAAATAGTACGCATCGTTATCCCCTGTATACGATGCATTATTAAAATTATTCTTCTGCTCTACTTGATACACGTACAGTAGTGCTCCACATCTAATTAGGTACGCCATGGATTCGTGTTCAAGTACATCTTAAAAAATATATAAAAGAAAAAGGTTGGCAATTCTCCAATCTCGAATTCGGTATTTGCTGGAATTCACGCGTCCTATTTGTATATATTAAATGCCAACCGAATACTGAGATTTCGACTACAAGAACCTACAAGAATCTCGATCTTCCCTTCCATTTCCCGTAGCTTAAGTATTAAATTCGGTGGGCCGAACAACCAATCAGCAGCAGCATTTAAATATCCCTACCTCTTCAAGTCGGCAGTTCCTTTTAACATTTAGAAAAGTCTCTTACCGGCAATGTTCACATTGCTGTTTCTAACGGTTGACTTTTGCTTCGCGCTGCAGCCGACAGTTGCGTCAACTCTGTCGGCTCGTTTGCTAGAAATACATCTAAATTCGTTTCCAATAGAGCCTCGCTCTTCGAACGCAGAGGCTTCTCCTCACCATTGTCCAGATTCGTTTCTAACAGCGCCTCGCTTCTCGGCCTGTCCTCGTGATAGTGATAGGGATGCGGTGGTATGGGAGGATTAAAGTCCGCAGCGTATTCTGGCACAGGCTCCGATGCCTGGCTCGGCGTTAATGTGGCATTATCATAGCTGCGTCTGGGATCGTAGTCCATTGGACCGTAGGGAGCCGATGCATCTATGTCCCGCTTCAATTCGCTGATCGAGTCGGTTAAGGCTAGGCTGGAATTCAGTGGAAGAGTGGACGTGTTGTTGAGGTAACTCTCGGTGGTGGCATCGACAGGTGGAGTTTCGTCGTTGATGGTTCCCGTAGTGGGTTCTATGGGCCAGTCGTTGGTGGTTCTCGACGTGAACGTGGAATGATTTCTAAAACCCTCGTTACGATACGTTAAATCGAACACCGGGTTGTCTCCGCTGTGCGGAGCGCCGTACTTCTGGGCAGTGCTCTTGAAATCGCTGGTGCTGGGCGAGTATCTTGGATTATGCGCCTCGTACACGTCGTAGCTTTGGGTGTCCTCCATCGAGGAATTTAACTGCGATTTGTCCATAGAGTCTATGCTTCCTCCGTTTAGCATCCTTCTGTAGTCCAGCGATTTAGAGTTTAGGGTGTCTGTCGAGTGCTTCGTCTGAAATAAAAATTCCGGCATTTTATTGTTTCCAATAAAATATTAACATATATTAGAGAGTTTCGAGTAACAGAAAAGTAGAGAAATATTTACTGCAATTGGCTTGCGTCGATAAGCAAGCTCGGTGAATCCGGAGGTAGAACCGACTGATCGTAAAGAATGCAAAGACTGTCGAATCGAGTTTCGTCTTTCCAGTCTTTCGATATTCCTCCTCTTCGATTTTGACACCCAAAGCGCGATCGCAGCTGTTAAAAGGGCAAGGGCTATTCCTGCTGCTCCCAACACAGCCACTGCAACGATGTCTTTTCTCCATGATAATGGATCAATGTCTACCCTGGGATCTATAATAATAATAATAAAAAAGAAAAAAGAAAGTATACATTTCGTCGTCGACCTATACTATATAGCTTCTTCCACCAGTTGTATTAGTCATCAAAA
Organism: Holcopasites calliopsidis; assembly: GCA_023838395.1. NCBI lineage: Eukaryota > Metazoa > Arthropoda > Insecta > Hymenoptera > Apidae > Holcopasites > Holcopasites calliopsidis. Next base: position 1,005,657 of record JALHAQ010000037.1, on the reverse strand, counting down.
TCCATACCAATTTCACAAATGAAAGGGCTAGGCTGAGCACAGTGATCGATCTCGATAGTCTGATACGTGAATGTCGTGCACTGATCGACACGATCCAATTGCTGCACCCAGGCGCGATCAGAATAATCATAACGCACTTGTTGTTTCCTTAAAAATTGCCAGAGCTCCAAATAATCTCCCATGATAAACGGCATGGACGCGTTCACAGACTAGAAACATAGAGGCAAGTTTCTTTCGGTGTTTGAAGGGGTCACGGATTGAATGGCTTGCTAAGCATCGACAAGTTTCATGACTCACTCGACAAAATTCTCGAGCACTGTAAAAATCCATTGGAGCGCCGATGTATATGTAGCAAGTATCGCCCACGAGATCCCACGCTGGTGGACATTTTCCATTCAACACCGACTGGTTGCTCATATGGAATGGTTGATAATCGACTTGCAGCAATTCCGGAGAGTCTCCTCTATCTCGGATTCTTCCAGCAACGGCTAATGTTTCGTTGTATCCCCACCAGTTGTGTCGCGCGTCTATGTGAGATCTCCAAATTTCTACTTGGCTGTGTAATTGAAGAAAAAAACATTGTATTCTCAGCATTTCAAATATTAAACGCTGTTGAAAAATTGACATATTGACATTTACTGTGATCTGTTTGTCGTAAGCATTTCGTAATCGTTGTCCGGATTAAAAAAAATGTTGTCCACGTATTGTTGGCCAGGTGTGCCAGCAACCACTGTGCTTCGTCCATTACGATCCACTGCATAATTTCTGAAACGGTAGTTTTTCATCTACATAGCTGGTGATTTGCCCTTTTCATATAAAATATTAAAAGCAATTAAGAATTGCGTACTTGTAGAATCCATTGTGTGATGTACTTTGATAGATTGGAAGACGAACTCCATCGAATCCGGAAATTTCCAAAAGATGGCTACCCAAATTTGCGTGCAGATAATTGAGAGTCATATTACTAACCACTTGCTTCAGAACAATATTATTATCATAGGGAGCATTGTTCTTCGTAAAATAATTTCGGAATATGGTAACTTCTTGATACGGGCTACTTTGTCGTCCCTCCACGTATCTGAAATATAATTCAGTGATTTTTCTGTTGTAAATAAATATAGAAAATGGATACGTTCTCTTTTACTTACAAAGCAGGTTTATTAAAATTCTCCGCAAACAAATTATTGTGGATCCATCCTTCTAAAGAGGTGGCCGAGCCCCTGGAATCAGCTCGTATCGACAGGCCGCCTTGATTCTTTCGAACGACGTTATTCTGAAATATTCAAACGAATGGAATTCAATGAAAGTAGCAACTAAATAGTCAAGGATTCAAATATAAATTGCCATGAATAATAAAATGCTTACTCTAAAATAGAGAGACTGAGTATTTTGAACGTCCAACCATACAGCTGATTTGCACGTTGTGAAATTACCATAAAGTTTCTCGCAATTATTCGTAAACTGGTTACGTTCCAGTGTCATTATGGCGTTCACTTCGCCAGCGCTGGCATATTTAATCGCTCCTTCGCGGCAGTTAGACATCACAGAATAGGAAATGTTGTGTTGCACATCACGATCTATAAAATATACATATAAATATTGAAGAAAAATACACATGACATTACTCTCTTTGATATTTATATCACGTAATTCTTTCGCTTACTAAATCCAATGGCGGATATCGGCAAAGTTACAACTTCAGCGATAAATCCGTGTACGTTGCTCGCACCGTTAGCGAACAGTCTTACGCTAAGGCTTGGCCCCTGGGTCCTGAACAATCTTTTCTCGTCCAGGCTATTAGCTTCCAGGTGACCTATACTCTTGGCAGTGATGTTATAAATGTCTCCATCGTATAAAGTTATACTGTCCGCTCGTCCGGGATTCCCGGTGGAATTGAACAGATTAAACTGCAAAAGCCTGAAAAGATATACAAATGAAATTTAGTGCGCCTTTAATTAAAAAAACATTTTATTAATCGTATGTTGCATTGCTCGGATAATTTGCCAGGTGAACCGGCGGACTCTTATATTTAATGAAGGACCGACCATACCTGAACCCAAATGGCTTCGCTCTATAAGCACTACGGAAAATCTTGACACAATTCACGGGATGATTATCGTATTTATAGTAAACGATAACGCGCTCCTCCAAAGTAACTTCCTTCGTGGTATCGCATATGTCTATCATGCTGAACAGACGATAAGGGATGTTGAGGTCTTTGATCGGAGTGAACGAGCTTTCATCCGCCTCACGGCCCTCCCCGGTTATAGAAAGCACATTTACACCGTTTCCAAGAACGTTATCGATACCATTGAACAGCAACTCGACCTACAAAAATGAACAGACGAATTTCAGGAAGGGGGAATACAGAAAAAAAAAATTGTCAGAGAAATCTCTATGACTAACCGTGTGAGTCGGTGACACTACATTAATACCGTGATAAGCACTGCGGCTTATATTAACGTGCATTATCGTTGGCGATTTCATGATCGTTTGCACGGCTGCGGATTTTTCGAAATGCAGAATGCCTGCTCCGCTGATGTTGATGTATTTCAAAACCGACTCGACGCGTCTCACTGTTTCATGAGTGACCACATCGTGAATACGATGCTCGTACAAATGATGTTCAAATTCGCTGTTGGCGATTCGTATTCCGCCCCAGTAGTCGTGGGCATCGTCCAGATTTCGTTTACCGCAGCTTATAAAGACGAACTGACTGTCCCATGGACACTCGTGTTTATGGCCATACAGTTGACCGTTCAGTCTTATTTGGCAGTCTTCCAATTTCTCTTCCTTTCCAGTACACTAAAATTCATTTGAACAAATAAATAGCCTTTCCTTCAGAATAGCCTCCACAGGATGTATTTAGAATTTGTGCATACCTGTAGTGGTTCAGGCCAAGACCAAACACGAATCAGCGAACCAGGATGTAGTTCGTATCTACGATCGTAAGACACGTAGACGTTGAGCGAATCGTGGCCCAATTGTCTGCAAGCTACTTGCGCATTTCTCTCTGTGAATCTTGTGTCGCACAGAGGTATCCATTGTAGAGTTGTCTTATTGAAGAATTCCACAAATCCTATGAGACACGGGTGATAATAATTTCTTATTAAGTCTAATCTGATCTTATTAAATCTAAATTCCTTACCTTCGTTGTACAAGGAAGAACACCGTCCGTCTTTACACAGACGAATAGTTTCCTCCGATACAGAGACGATATTCTCAATTTTTCTCAATTTTCCATTCATCGAGTCGTTAGCAATTTCACGGCCCATGGGCCTCATTATAATCTCGTGGCCAGGAGCACCGACTGCCTTCAGAGTGCCCAAAACGAGAATACCCACATTCGCCGCGAATTCCATAACAACGTCCGGATAAATGTGCAAGGTGGCTTCTGGCATAATAGTGATATCCGATCGTACGATGTAAGATTTGCCTCTGGCGTGGATGGACAGATTTTCTGTTATACGTCCACCCAAATGATCCAAATGCACTTCTTTTCCGGTCTGCCAGGATGCGGATATCGAAGAGTCAAACGCATCGCTGGTCAGGAACGGTCTGTAATTAGCCACTGCGTGATCGTTCCAGTCGTCAAAGTCGAAAATCCTTTGCCTGGAAATAAATATGAGTTGTATACATAGAAGGTGATATAGAAGATGTATGATAAACTAACTTTATTTACTTATCTTTCCATTCAACTATATTTTTTTTCTTTCAATTGAATATTGTTTTACCATTACTTTGTAACTTTTATCTTATTTCCTTTTACAAATTCATCGTTCCTCACCTTATTTCGGTGTCGTTATAAGTTCCCCACCAGTTTTCCTTTACGTCAACCTCGTTATTAATCTTGGCGGTTCTGATACCAGCCAACAGTTCATAGTCCAAAGCATTATCGCCGAATAGATTTCTATTCACTTGCACCTTCTGTATGCCATGGAAGCCAACGATATAGCTAGGGCTATCGTCGGTCCGACGTGGTCCCATTCGATCATAGCTGTTCCTCTTAATTTCGTTAAAATAAAAGCGAGCATCCACGTCTCCCAAAATTTCCGACTGACTGTCTGCCTTAAATTCCACCATGTACACCCCGGTATTACTCTCGATAATATTATTATTGATTTGCATTTTCTTCTCCATTCCTCTGATGGATATCAGACCGGTTCTACACCGATTTCCATCGAACCGATTGTACGAGATGTTCAAACTAGCATAGTGTCCGTCCACTATGAAAGCAAATTGTTCGTTGTTTCGCCAGGTATTATTACCAAAGTATAAACTGTGCGTGAAGTTCTCGTTATACTGCCACACGTCGGGCAAAAGTACCTCGAATCCGCCCTTTTTATTTCTTTCGATAGTACTATCTTGCATTATCCAATGGAATAAATTGTTCGAGTGCCTGGCATCGCGACTGAACTGATATATTCCTTGACCATTGTCCGTAATTAAACTATCATTAATATGAATAGCAATTTCGGACAAATTAGTTTGGAAGATATTCCAGTGCGGCGAGTGAACGTAAATCGCTTCCTCTTGATTATGAGATATCTCACAGGCGAGCAGCTTGATCGATTCATTTGCCTTTCGAAGGAAATGATCGCCAACTTCATCCAGATATCGATTATAGAACGATGCAAGAATACCTCTCTTATTGTTCTTGATTTTAGACTTGGCCACGAGTAGCGTTGGAACGGGACCCCTTACAATTTTACTTTTTACATCCTGCGAATAAAGTATATTTATTTAGCAGCTCCTCGGTGCTCGAAATAATCGAATGAAATCTCGAAATTGCTCAATTCATACTTGTAGCGGAGCTCGCAGAGCTGAAATAACAATTACAGCACCACCAAGTGCGTTCGCCCCACTATCGTACTCTAGAATCACTGCGAAGGAACTCGATGTAACAGGGAAGACGGCCAAATCGCGTTTCAAATTCCAAATTTCTCTATTAGGATCCGCGTACTGAGAATCGTGTATAATTATTTGCTCCGTGCTGCGATTCTCGATGGGATTCAGAAGCTGAATGCCAATCACGTAGCCAGGTTTACACTGCGCAAATTACACAACACAATTACATATGCGATAGTACGGATAGTGATCTTGTACGTATTAAAGTAGTGATTTTCATTCGCGCGCGCTTACCTTTACGGTGATGCGTTGTCGAGCAGGATCACCGATCATTTTAATCGTAATTAAATATTTAGTTTCTTCATTGGCCAGCTCAATATCCTCCGCGTGATAAGGTATGGAGATTGGATTATAAGACGAGTCGATTGCATCCGAGACACGCGAGAACCATCCCGCGAATTCTCTTTGCTGGACCGCAGAAAGGGCAGGATTGTGCCTTATTCCAGCAACGTTGTTATTCTCTATCCTCGAATTAATGATTTCCATTCCTAATTGCTTGAAACTGATACCACTGCCACCGTTCTGTGAGAAATCGCTGTTTCTAATCATATTTACAGCGTCCACAGAGTATATGTCCGAGTACAGTACACCTAGTCCGTCTTGCAAATTGTCGATTACCCTCACGCTGTCCAACGAGTGTCTTGCAAAATCAATTTGCAAGGCTGCAACGAATCGGAGCAATTTTTCTAACTTCTTACGCTTGTATATGTTTCAAGTGAATGTAATTGAATCTATTACCAGGTTTGAACGAATTGGTAGCGTAATCAAGCAATCCGGCTTTTTCTATCGTAACAAATTGGAGGTCGCTTCGCAGCGCGAGTGGTCCTAATCGGAGACCAGCCCACGCAGCCTCTGAGCATCTAACGCCCACGTCGTTCTCGTGGGTACAAGAATTCTCAAAGTTCTGCTCTGTTTCCGCTCTACATTTTGATACATCATTGTCATCCTCGGCACATCTGACATTGCTGAGGATTATTTCCTCACTGATGCCCGCATTCGGAATCTGTGAACGCTCCATTAGCCAATTGTCAGGGTCTAAAGTAAGGCCCAGTTGATGGCAGACAAGAGCTGCGTCTCGTATCGTCCATCCATAATTGCAAACTGTGCCCCACTTTTCTCCTACCTTCACCTGGAGAAATTTCATTTTTGTGAAATTATTACATTCATTTCGTATCGCGATTAATTATTCTACAGGAAACCAATGACTCCCTTTTGATTGTTTGTTTTTAATATAACATATTTTATTGTGAGACTTACCTGCAGCCTTCCCTCAAGATTGCTCTTTCCTCCAAGAAGCCTCACTGGTACCGAGTCCGTTTCACTTATTTCACCAAGTCCTTCGTTCATGCTCGTCTCGTTATTCGAGTCCATAACAAGCTCTTCCTTTAAGGTGAATAGAATATCGCTGGGCCTTTTTCCGCGAGCATCCAACCTTCCAGCAACCATCATTCCCACAGCCGGTGGGAAACGCAACGTTACGCCTGGTTGTAGAATCAGTTTTCCTCCTGGGCGAACATTAATATCACGTTCAACGATATATTCCCCAGAGTTGAGTAACTCAAGACCATCGACTTCGCCACCGACTAAATTCGTATCGGGCGTAACGAATCGTGGAACGAACGTGGGGTTCGATATTATTGTACTTGCTCCTGGATTGCTGCTGTGTAGCAAGTACGGCAGGTATTCGATCTTGGCGAGATTGTACCGATCCTTCCTAAAATGTGATTGCATATTACAAACCTATTCCCCCTTTTTTTTTTTCCTAAAAACAGATGAGATTATTAAGCCGACACACACACACACACGCACACACACCTGTGAAACAATCTCTCGAATATTTTATTCTCTTCAGCAAAGCCGAGCCAGTTGTAAGTACAATTAATAGTTTTACTTTGATCCTCCAAGTGCGAGCCGATTTCGTATCGTGATTCAGGATTGTGTAAAATATTCCGGAAAACTTGCACGTTGCTAGAGGAAACGACGAGAACAGCCGCGACTCTGGAACGCGGAATCAATCTGGATCTCATACTGTTACCATTGTCGAATAATTCTCGAATACGATTATTGCGCAAGAAGTTTCTTGTGAATAACAATCGTTGCACATCACTGTAGGCTGAGAGGCCGATGCTCGCTACGAAGGCACCGCGGTTATTGTAAAATTCATTGTGCCTCACAACGATATCAGCCGGTAGAATATTGAATTCCTCGTACAATGGATTCTTGATCAGTATGCAACCACTGGACTGTTCTCTAAAATGATTGTACTCTATCGTTGCGTGTAAATTGAGCGCGGGGCTTAATTTAATGCCAAACTTTGTATTCTGCACGAAGGAATTGTGACCAATTTGTAATCTCAATAATCCTCCGTCCTGCCTCCAACTGGATTCCACTTGCAACGCCGTTTCGGCGCTGCTATTGAACCAATTACCCGTTATGTTCACGTACGAATTACCGGTCGCATTGCCGACCTGCAATATCAATAATGTGAATACTTGACAAGTAATTAGGTATATAAAATGAAGAAAATAATTAGACAAATACTCACTAAGATGCCAATGTCTCTATTTCGAAATATCTGCGAATATTCGACCACTGTCGTTTGATTGAAATAAACGTATTCGGTGGTCGAGCTATCGTTCAACCACACCGCGAAACCGTATCCCTGATTGGAGGAAATGCTTGTTCGGGATACATTGCGATTTCCTCCGGTGAGGGTGACATTCACGCCGTCTCCTGTGTTAAAGGATATGCGGCTGCTCGTAATATTCACATCCGCAGCACCACCCAACACATGCACCCCGGCTACATGTTTATTACTGGAGACCGACGTCTCGTGCACATGCAGGGCTGATCGTAATTTCTCCGCTGCTATTCCTCTTCCGTTGTTGCCTGCTATCACGCAACCTGTTACGTTCAGATCGTACGTTTTCCCTGAAAAGAAACGAACATTTTCTTCCATGGTTATCATGTATCATTATCATTATTGGCCAACAATTTAATATTATATTTTAAAGTTCCGACGAGATTGATTCTTTTGTTTGTTTGTTTATTTTTTTTATCCCCCCTTTCGACCAGTGGTCATATAACAATTTTTTATTCTTTTTTCATTACTCACTGTAGCCGGAAGAAAGTCGCACGAAAACGATAGTATTCGTGCGCGGTTCAGCGACGAATTTCACGTACAAATTGTGACGAGTGGTCGTGACGCTCTGAGGCAACGTGCCATTCTTCACTCTTACTCTAGCCAGCAATTTCTCTGTCTCGCCTATACCATCGTACACCTCTACCATTGCGCTGTTGTTTCTGTCGGTTTTCATTCGAAGGAAGTGCATGGTTAACACGTGCCCTGACCTCGTGAAAATATGCTGAAATCCGCGAATTTGATCAGTAATTAAATTGAAATTCAGCCAATTAGTAAATAAAAGTGATAAAGAAATTCGCAATAATTATCCACCTGTGGGCAACGTTTCATATTGGCAGCGTATTTGCTCTGCTCCATAGAGATTATGACTGGGAAAGTCTGACTGGCAGTGGTCGGGAACGTGCATAAATCAAACACTTCTGTACGATCCAATTTGTCATCGGGTTGTTCGTCGTGATGAATATATTTAATTCCATCAGCCCCGTTATCCAATACTGAGCAGTCGTTTATACGGGCCATTCCGGACGAACTGTTCACATAAATTCCGTATCCTGGAAAAATGATTAACACGTTAAGCGTGCTTAAAAAGAATCGACAACTCTCATCATTTCTAACTGAGAATGAGGTAAACGTAAATGAAATAAATACCCCTGTTGTTCTGAATGGTGCAATTGTTGATGGTAACAGGAGCATTCGGAGTGGTGACATTAATGCCTGTAAAGGCAGCACGAAGCACGGAAATTGACTCCATTCGCGGTGGAACACCCTCGACATCGATCGCGGCGGTAACGTTATATTCCCGGCCGGTTCCTGCATGCCTGTTAAACAGAGACAATGTTACCAAAAACTGCTCCTCGGTCCTGGAAATTCGACCCTCGACGTGATCATGAAATGTGCTTACTCGATCACAACGTTTTGTAGAACGGACTTTGATCTTCGCGTGTAGAGTGTATTTTCTTGAATTAGAGGACGATCGTACAATGCTTCCTCGAAACGAATTCCTCGCCAGTGCTTTATCGCCTTCGTGGCACCATCGTGGCGGGGCAAGCAGGATATTCCAAGATCGGGATGATAATCTAAAATCGTAGTTGCGTTTGCATTGTGCCTTTGGCTAATGACATCTCTTCTTTGTTTTCTTTTTTAACTGATTAGTCAATTAATTTTACCACACACGCCACCACCTAGCTGTCTCTCGGACCACTTCTCGCAGCTTGTCAAAGTGGACTCTGTGCCTCTGCAATTTGGTTGCTCGTAAAGCAAGCGGGGCTTGGCAGGCCATTGTCTGTCCATCCAGGACCACCACGTTCCGCCTTGAAAACCGAGCTGTCTGCATGCCGTTTCTAGATCAGCCCGGGTCCAACTGTAAGGGACATTAAGAAAAATGTAGAGAAAGTCGATTAGTCGTTTATTCCTTGAAAGCTAAAGATCTTACTTTCTCGAATTCGTACAGACAGCTCTCCATTCTCCGCGATGGAAAAGCTCTAGTCGACCTACGAACGGTGTCGGTCCATCCACCAGCCTTATCGAAGACGACGGTTCGACGGGATAAACTTGACTGCTCGCTTCTGCTGCGGTTAATAAAATCGGCGCTTGCGGTTCTCCCTTCAAGCAGAAATGAATAAACCTATGTTAATTTCGATTTCTAACGTTTTTCACTGCTCGAAAGTCGTGAGGTACTAGCCGATATTGAAATTGGTACTTAACCGCCTACCTACTCGATACTAAACACCGACTATTTAATGGTAAATCATAATTAATCTCTTTATTTCTAAATCACATTACTTGGAGGACCCTCTATATGTATAAATAAAGAGCGATTCTCTGAAGAATTGATTACGAGACTGGATGATCGTAATGACTCGTGCACGAGCAGAGAAGGAGAAGGGTAGATCTGGTCTGAACTCGAGCGTAAGAGGATTAGCGAGGTCGAAGGTTAACAGTTGAGGCCAAGAACCGCAGTTTGATCCATGACCCAAGGACGCACAGCGTGGCGAAGACGGTGCTGCAATGTAAAGCTGATTCATCCATTGATGGCATTTGCACTCTGCACGCTCCTCGTACACCCCGTTTTTTAATCAAACTGATGATAATCCCCTTTTCCTAGCCGGCTTTTGGCATTCGACGACTGCCCTCGCGGAAATGCATTGAGGACTGTTGTCCCCCTTTGACACAGGCCTCAAGTTTGCTGCAACGCGACGCTATAACCGTCTCGCAATAAAACATTGAAACAAATCTGGTCAGCAATAACGTTTCCAAAGAAATCTACTTTTCTCCGCTCGCAGGTAGAATGTTTGAATAAACGTAGAATCACGCAGCAATTGCTGCCTGTGGTTTATTTGTTAGAAACAATCAACTGTTAAGGAATACCGCTGAAGGTTATTCATAAGGTATAATTAAAAAACTCGTTTATATGTATATGCTATAGCAGCTTGTAGCCGGAAATTTAAGCTTTCGTTTAGGTCCTTAATTAACATACTTTCCGGGCAAACCTTTTTGCAGTTTTGTAGGTGTGTATTTTTTCTTTTGCACGAATTCATGGGACATGCAGCTAGATCGTACGCTGCCGCTACGTGATGCGAATAAAGTAACAATCAGCTCGGCTCGCGTGTTTCTGGAATTTCCGGTCATTCAGCGTCCCTTGACAGCGACAGACTTTAATCCCAGCCCCCTTTTTCGCGCTTTTCTTTCGCGGCTTCATTTTGCTCGTAATCTACTATCCCGTTTCGCCACTGTACCTTTGCTTTCGAGTTTGTTGCGCGGAACGAAAAACAGTCGTTAATTAACCCTCGTTAATTGCAAATCGCCGTAGAATCTTCCTCGAACAACCGTTGCACTTCCGGAGGAGAATTAGAAGATGCATGTTCGAATGGAGTAGGGCTAAGTAGCGCGTAACGTGAGGCGGAACGAAGCTAAGGGTATTCAAGAGTCCAGGCCGATTCTAATTGTACCGGAAAGGCAGATTTAAAGCGAATCTGTATAGGGTTACCCCGCTGGAACCAATTCCTACGGTATATACGTATAATGTTCGTTTAAATCGAAAATTACTGGCGTTTCACACTAAAATTATTCAAAGCAATAATTATAGCAGATTGCGTTAATTTAGTTTCAGAAAGAAAAAAATATGTAACGTGCTGAGGGAACTTGTTAGCTACCAGGGTGTAGTAGCTCGAGCAATAAGTTCCTGGAGAATCGCAGAGGTGATTGTTCATATTTGCACCACAGCAAAATCTAACTGCTGTCAAATATTCTGAGAACTTGAATTGTTATACATATACAATGTGTCATATACATATGTATACATGTCAGTTCTGGCATGCTCGTAGTAGCACGTGCCCAGTCGTATGGTTAGATGAGTCACGTCCATTCAACGTAGTATATTCCATACAGAAACGTGGTGGTATACATGCATACACACAAACATACATACAATTATCGCAATTGATTCACCCTTTTATCATCCGTACATCCAAGTTATGTAAAAAGAAATATCCGCCTAGATGTTGATGTCTATCCCTTCTCCAATTATTCTATTTCCGTTCGGCATATCTGGAGAAATAGTGTTAGTTAGAAAATACATATTACCTTCGCCGTTATAATACCGCGAACCGTGATTCCGATCATGGGACCAAACCGGATCTCCACCCCCGGCTCTATCACGAGCTCGCCCTCGCGTTCCACAAACAAATCTTCCCGCAGCAGATAAGGGCTCTTCGATCGTTCCAATAATCGCTCGCCTCTGATAATCCGACCACCGTGCAATTCCGTGAGACCGGCATCGGAATTGCTGCTGCTGGCGTCAATGAAAGTGGGTTCGGTGTAATAAATCGACGACTGGTCCAAGCTTTCTTCCGACTGTCCGTGAGCAGTCAGAAAAGTCAGGAACAAGCACAGAACTCGCATTTTGTTGCGTACACCCTTGCGAGTTTTGATATTTTTACCGAGTCACACTTTGACGAAGCAATTCCGTATAGATCGCATCGATCACGATCTTGCGCCGCCGTAGAAATGTCTGTACTTTTCGTGTTGCCCCATATTTTGTACGAGATTTCCATTACACCTGGATGACACTTGTTGCGACATCCCTACATAGATCGACATACACCGGCCTCTAAAGAGATAACTATATTTGTACACAGATAAAAAATACACCCCATATGCGGAGTTTGCGGGCAGGCACGAGCCCCGTTTAACAAATCTTTGTTCTTTATCGCGATATCACGATGCGTCACGCGATGATTCGATCCCTAATGCGTAATCGGATCCATACTTTCACTAAACGTATCATTACGCAGATGCGCTGACGATCATTATTATTTCACTCGCTATACACATGTAGTGTATAGTTGATAGCTTTCCTTCGACCAGCCGAGGATTCCTTATCACGGTCATTAGTTTTAATTCGTCATAATTAATTATTCGAGCCACGGGCTTTCTCCACATCATCGGCGGGGGTTCATAAATCACGATCGAGATCAGCTCTCCTTCCACAAGCTAGCGCAAAAATTACCTCGCAAACGCGGAGTTGCGCTCTGTTTTTTCAATCCGAGCATTAACCTCTCCCCTCAACGTACTTGTTCACGCGCGAGAGATCGCAGCTCGACTGTAGCATCTTGGTTGCACCGCTGCCGTTATTCTCACATCGCGGAACCCTTTGCCAATCATGATTCGAAAGACGCCGTTCGTGTTTTACACGTTCTCCCGTGCAGCAACAAAAATTACTTCACCACGTTCACGTTATTTTATGTCACCACGGGTACACAGTAGATTTCGTTTGATAAATCGAAATACGGAGAACGTACACGGTTTGAGGTACAGTTCGGCTGTGATCCTGAACGGTTTCCAGGGATCTATAGGATATTCGTAGCGAAGAAACAAACGTATAGATCGCGCAGGACGTAGTTTTGTGGCACGATAGCCACCTGGCGTCAAGTGGGGCGCGGTTTGACTGGTTCTCGACTCGTTATATGTATTCCTGTCGTCTTTCCAGTGGACGCGCCTTACCTCGCGTCGTCCCCCGATCCACAAAACCACCACCTACCTACTGTACAATAAAATACTATTCAGTATTGTATGTAACTCCTACTACTGTATTGCTACTACCTACTCCCGCAGGAAGGTATGTATGTAAAGCTTGTCACGTGACACGGTGCGCAAGTACGTCACGCAGGTTGTGAAACAGGTGAGCCCCCCTGGCCTACCTGTCCGCTATCCGCCGTTGGCGCCATTCACCTTCAACATAGCCCCGTGCTGGCGTGAATAGCTGCTTTAATTTGCATTACATGAACATACATTACACATTTCTGATAATTTAGAAACGCTTAAAAAGGGCGGAGGATTTGTATACATTCAAAGCAGTGATCTCTATATGTATACTAAAGTTATAGAGATCAGTGATTGAAAGACGAAAAATGTGGAAATGCAATCTATTTGTATTTCATTTTATTCGACTGCCCTGTAACTATATAAATACATATATTGTAGATAGCAGTATTTAATTTGACACAATTTGTATTCGATTGGGTGTCCAGTATATCATCCAGCTATTTTTAGCGCTTTCATGATTCAAAATAAGTGTATCGCACTGCCATCGATAACTATCGATAGCCGATTGTTCAACTATCGGAAACTATCGATAGAGCAGACTATCCGTATTATCTATAGTGTCGATACTAGCTTCGGAGAAGTATCGATAGCCCAGGCTATCGGTATTATTCTATACTATTGACATCGGCTACAAACTGCTTCAATATCGACAGATTCCATTAGTTGGAGCATTGGGCATCGATAGTTACCGATAGTGATAAAAATACATGTATTCAAGCATTTATTATTTATTGCATACGCCAAGCTTTACAATTTGTCAGCCTGATCAGCGCTACGATACCATCGATAGAAGTGGTGGCGAAATATCGATAGCCAGCATTATCGATAGCTACCCATAGTTCGATCATTGGCCATCCATACTTATCTATAGTGACAAAAATATACTTAAGCAAATGTTTATTGTTTATTGTATGCTAATCACTTGCAATTTTCAATATCTATTATTATCGATAGTTTCAGATAATGGTGACTACCGATAATTATCGATAGCGACATCGATAGTTCTCTACCACTATTCAAGATGGCGCTGACCAATTAACGCAGGTATTTTGCATCTGTAACAATTCAAATGGTTCTATAATAATTTAGTGTTTGTTCTTTACAAATATCTAGAAGGAATAGAAGTTCTTTGTGGATTACCAAACGTGAAAAGTATTGTAATAATTAGGGAGAAGGACAATACATTTAGAAAACATTCTATAACATATATGTATATAACCACAATTATTGACTCGGCCAGTGCTGATGTTTTCTGTCTTGTATTTTAAATTATTCGCGAGACCATAACAAAGTACAAGAATTGTAAAAACTCTGCCTTTACTTGCAACAATTATGTAGTTATTAATTGTAAAGCTTCTATGAATTTAAACTATGAATTGTATTGTTAATCAGTTTATAAAAATAGACTGGAAATACTAAATGAGAGTTTTAAGGCTTTCACGGCCCGGGTCGCTATAGTCGTTGCTTGAGGCTTCCGGGTGTAAGCTGTGTCCAAAGGAAATATCATTCCGACGTTTCACCGACATTGCAGTTGGCTTCATCAGGGATCTGAGGACGCACTGATAATGGTGTGCGTTGTGGTTCTCACCTGTTAAATACTCCTGCTGATGTTGCAGTCCACTGGTTCCGACCAATCAGATTAATTGATGGATCAATTAAAAAAAAATGGGAGGAGGGTGCTCCAGATGGGGTTTACTTGGTAGCCTGGTTTTACTAAACCTCTCGTGTTCGAAATCGCCAAAATGTATCAGAAGGACATAATACGCGACGAGGTATTTCTCCAGACATAATTTTACAGAATCCTTGTGCTCGAAATCGCCAATTTCATCGAATTTATTCATTCATAGAAAATTACGTCATTTTCCAGGAAATTCCGGGAACTTCAATACTACCGGGGATTCCTCAAATTTCACGTCATTTTCCAGCACTTATCTCTAATTTAAATTACTAAGAGACTGGACAGGTGTTCAAAAAATGAAACCAATTGCATTCCCTTTGTGAAGATTTATTGAAAAATTGCAATAATGTACAAATTAGAAAAATGACAATATTTAAATTTAAAAACTATTATTAAGTAATAATGAAAATTATAGTAATAATAGGAGCATAGATTTACATATACTACAAAAATGTTTTAAAAACTATTACTTATAGACTATCCTTATAAACGAATTCACAATATATCTTATAATCAAATAATAATGAAAAGTACAGTAATAATAATGGCAAAAATGTACATATGCTACAAAAATGTTTTAGAAACTATAAACTATTACCTATTGTCTATTCTTACAAATTCAGCTATAATACATGTTAACATTACCATTTATATAAATTTTTAAAATGAATATGAATATAATTAATGTAATGAATATAAGTATAATTTATACAATATAACGGCGCTATGCTGCCGTTACTCTACCATACTGATACATTATCGACAAGTAAGTAGGTAGTATCAGTGCACAACATTGTCATGTATAATTTAAATAATATGTGTCAATCGTAACAAGTGAATGGCCCGACATCAGACATAATTAAAGTAGTATGGGTCAAGGTACGGGTCAAGGTATTTAGATAAATACTTGTGCAGTATCTTGCAAAATATTTGTATATTTTCATACACTCGTATAGCCATACTTCAGATAATCAATATTTTTAATTAATAAGAGGAAAATTTGTTTTCTTACATGTTAATGGAGTTGTACAATTAAGTCAGTGCCAGGATACTCTGGTAAATTAAGATTATAAACCTTTTCCAGCTTTTTGGGTACAAAGCGACCACCCAAATAATGATATTTTCCCTGAAATTTGAGAGAGCACAATTTTGGTGCTGTTAATGACACTAGCATTTCTGGTTTTATACCACCCTCCGCGGGTGGTCCTTCCTCAATGTTCCAGCCAGATGGTATGTCTATACTACAGATTGGAAGAGCAGTGTTTTCCAGTATATGAATGATAGGCTGAAATGTTTCCCTTACAGGTGGCTTGAAACTGAATCCAAATAGAGCATCCACTATAAGACCAAACTGATCCAATCGTTCGGCGACTACCTGTTTTACATCATTCTCCAGCAACAGAATATCGTTTTCAATACATTGATGCAACAGATTTTCGTACAAGGTCGAGCCTGTTCTTTTAGGATAATAAATTTCGGGTGAATAGCCAAATTGTTTCAAATGCCTGGCACAGACAAGTCCATCGCCGCCATTGTTTCCAGGACCGCAACAGATCAAAACCTTATGCGTAGAGTTTTTCAGGGATGGATAAGTGCGAGCAATGGCAAGAGCGCAGCTTTGTCCAGCAAGTTCCATTAATTGGTCCACGCTGAATTTATATTTCTCGAATAAGTTCTTATCTATGTTGATGCTCTCCTCTTGATTCAAGTATTTCACCATAGTGGCATACGATGCTTTTTCAAGTAAACAAATGAATCTATTGCTGGGCAGAAAGGGTTTCATATAACCCTTAAAGTACGATAGCATTTAATAATTTCTTTTGCACATGTAAAATGAAATATAATATTATAACCTCTTACGGTATGCCGGCTTTTTCCCTTTCATCCATGTAGAAAAATGCTAATACTTAGTACATATTATGTATTGGTAAAGTTATTCCTATTAATTTCGTTTCATAAACGTTCGTAAATAACCTCAGTTAAATAAACATGTATCGAACTATGTTCTTTTAAACACCGATACAACTTTTCATAATTTACGTTTAGTTCAACCATGAAACTGATCGTATCATGTGGCATTTAAATTTATCGTAATGCACTTACTTTGTACTCTAATATGAATGCATTTTTTGAAAACGTTCGAATGTAAAACAATGCACGTAGTATAAAAAAATGTTTTTTTATTATTACTCATAGCAAATGCATTATCATATGGAAATTAACAAAGTTTTGCCATTTCATGTACATATGTAAAACATATATTTAGTTACACAGAGTATGACGTATCGTTAACATTGAGAAATTATCGTAATTAGTTCTATATTCTACATATATCATTCAATGAAGCAACAATGGATTGTCATTTTTTTTTCTTAATTATGCATTCTAGTAGAATTTGCTTTGAACTGCATAAGATGTGTCGTAATACTGCCTTTTAACGCACAAATCATATGCTGTACCGACCATTTAGGATCGTAAGGAAATTTTTCCAACCTTTCAGAGTAAGCAACATTCTTTGATAACATATGGTACACTGATCGAAAAATACCTATAGGTGCTTCCTTCGGAAAACCTGATGGAATTTGTATATGCAATACGAAAAGAAAATTGCCATCACTTTGTAGTAAATAGGTACAATAGGAAAACTGTGCAATATCATATTCTAAAACAGACCTACCACCCATAGCAAGAACATTCGTCATGTAATCCCTTCTCATTTTCAAACCCGTAGCTACAGAATTTAGCTGAAATAACGTGTTAATCATGAAACATTTGTTGAAGCTACACATTAAGTTTAATTAAAAATAACTTCATTCCATACCTTCTCCTCTATTTGTTCCTTTACTGCGTACACATAATTGGCCAGATTCTCGTCAGGTAAAAAGCGTGGCAGATCCAATTTGCTGTTATCATTAAGAATTTCTTCCAAAGTCTTTGAAAGAATGAGTTGCGGGACAACTCTTGTCCAATTTGTTCCAGAGAATGTAACGAGCAGCATAGCTGCATTATTTTCTGCTTCATGAATTATCTCTTCTATCTCTGAATTATCCATTGGTAATCTTATTAAAAGTCTAGCCTCAGTCGGTTTGAAACTGGATGGTAACAATATTACTTCAACATCTACAGCTTCCACTAATCCTAATTTCATTAGGTTTGCGTATTCGTACTGCAGTCGGTGTTGCTTGTTCAGCAGTTGTATCTAATTTCAAAAGGGAACATGAAGCTTAGTTAATCTTAATCAATGAAATCTTAATTGATGGATAATAAAAAGTCTATAAACCTGGTATTGCTTGTAACACACTAAAAGCTCTAGGAGTACGTTTAGCAATGCATTTCCTCTGTTAGGATTCCATCTTGCGAGGCTAGGTACATTAATGGACAAGGCATCTATGTCCATGTCTGCTAAGAAATTGTTATCGTTAAATATAAAGTCGGGTCCCATTTCGGGGCATTGTGAATCGAAGAGTACGTTCCAAGTTATATTATGTCTGGCATATGGAATGGATAGTTTGAAATGATCTCCTTGGTCTCGGCCACAATTGGACGATACAGACTCCACATCGATTGATCCACGGCATATACCTGAAGATAAAAACACGGGAGAATAGTAATTCTAATCAAAATAATGTTGGTTATATGTTTCGAGTATAATAATGCGTATTAGTACTTAACTTACCAAGTTTATCAATCGTCAGAACGCGACACAAAAGTGGCTTGATGTACGTATCCGTGGATGAGAAACTTCTGTGCTGTTGATTAAACATTGTAATAACTTTTGCTCCGAGCAAATGAAATGTTATTAGAAATTACACTAATAAGACTTGTCTTTGCCACAGTTTGCTACTTCTAACGCGGTACTACGTATAATGCGATACACGCCGCACCATGTACCCCGTTTTGACTGTGTCCTATCGTGCTTCATTTGTTTACGAATTATGAACATAGGAATTGACGTTTATATGTACAGTGTTCAAACAATGGGATAGTGCGATCCCATTGGTAACTAGTACTGGTAATATTCTATAGCGAAAGTACTATTTGTGATGCTGACTAGAACGCACTTCTTTTTTCATGTTATTTATCAGAGATTAAATTTATAAATGTCACTGTATTAATTTCATTATACGGATCTATTATCACCATATATATCCAATCAAATACAAGGGATGTAATTGCTTTGCAGGTTGGCAATTGCTAGTTTTTAAAATCAAAAAGAGCGGGAGCTAGAGGTGCGCAATCTCGTATGAGTTTCACGAGCTCGAGCTCCGGGACTCCGGGCGGGATGGAAAAGAAGTTATAGCGGGAACACAATGTATTGATAGATAAGTAGCACATTATTTAATTTTCCGGCGAGGCGCAACTCATAATAATAGAAGAAAAGTAGAACAGGTACGATTCAGGGAGGTCGCACCTCGCATATGCGTTAGTATTTTTATCCTTTGTATTTTGCCAGATAAAACGAATAGGAATAATGTAGTAGTTAAAGTTAATATTCTTCTTCTTCCTCAGTGTTAGCAGCGTCTTCTTGAACTTCACGATAATCCAGTTCTAGGGCGGCCAAATCCTCTCTCGCTTCCGTAAATTCACCCTCTTCCATCCCTTCGCCGACGAACCTACGATAAAACGGGTCTCTAACAAAGGCGACACTAATGATCTACCGTATAAATTGAAATGGATATCGTAAGATAAATCAATTCACCAGTGGACAAATGCTCTTTTAGCATACATGAGATCAAATTTGTGGTCGATCCTAGCCCAAGCTTCGACGATCGCGGTAGTATTACAAAGGCAGCATACAGCTCTTTCGACTTTCGCAAGGTCGCCACCCGGAACCGCAGTGGGAGGCTGATAGTTTATTCCTACCTGCAGAAACATATGTATACTTTTTTTCAACGCGATAAACATTCTTGCGTTCATGAACAACGCTTATCGAACAATTATTGCCTTGAAGCCTGTGGGACACCATTCGACGAATTGAACGTGCTTTTGCCTCTTGATCATCGCGATAGCCGCGTTCACATCTTTAGGAACAACGTCTCCTCTGTACAACATGCATACAGCCATGTATTTGCCCCTACGTGGATCGCAATTCACCATTTGATGATTCGGCTCGAAACAGGAGCTTGTTATTTCCGCCACTGTGATCCTTTCGTGACCGGCCTTCGCGGCCGATAAAACTGGAGCGTAGGTTGCCTATAGAAAAATAAATCACTTGACATTTCCTTTTCTAATTACTATATTACAAATGTCTTCCATTCATCTTTGTAGATGCTTTTCCAAGATCTTACAAGCGGAAAATGAATACGCGGGTAAGGTACTAAATTTGTCTGAAATTCCGTCAGATCAACATTTAAAGCTCCGTCGAATCGCAAACTGGCGGTTATCGAGGAGACAATTTGTCCGATTAAGCGGTTCAAGTTCATGTACGTCGGCCGATCGATGCTCAAGTTCCTTCGGCACAATTCGTAAATAGCCTGTGTAAAATGCACTATCCTTATGAATAGATCATTATGGAAAAATATATGTAGAATTATCGCATGAAAAGCATGTGCTTTAATATTCATATTGTCAATACGTACTTGATTATCAACTATAAATGCCACTTCGCAATGCTCTAGCGTTGGATGCGTATAAAGAATCGCGTTGTACGGTTCTACAACAGCGGTCGATACCTGATAAATAATAAATTGTTAGGTAGCGCGCATGTAGTAGTAATTCACTATTAACAAATTATTGCACCATGTATTTCATATGCGATGCGCTACCTGCGGCGCCGGGTAAATGCTAAAGGCCAATTTACTTTTTTTAGGATAGTCGACGGATAATCGTTCCATTAGTAAACTCGAAAATCCCGATCCTGTACCTCCGCCGAAGGAATGGAAAATTAAGAAACCCTGTAAACCCCTGCATCGCTCTGTGAGTCTACGAATTCGATCTAAAGTGAGATCGACGATCTCTCTCCCTATGAAAATCAATGTTACTTTGTTACAAAGAAGCTAACGTGAGAGAAGGTAAAGCCTGACACCGAAGTTACTTTATGCTCTCACATACCTATCGTATAGTGGCCACGCGCGTAATTGTTCGCTGCGTCTTCTTTTCCGGTAATCAATTGTTCCGGATGAAACAATTGTCTGTACGTGCCTGTACGAACTTCATCTGAAGTATCATTAAAATTTCTTAATATAAAGAAAATGTTAACGATTTTAAAATTAGACATTTCTTTCACAGGAACTTGCCAACTACTGTCGGTTCAAGATCAACGAAAACAGCCCTCGGAACGTGTTTCCCCGAGTCGGTCTCGGAGAAGAAAGTATTGAAGGAATCATCCCCGTATCCAACAGTAGTATCGCTGGGCATTTGCCCGTCCGGTTGGATCCCGTGTTCCAAGCAGTACAATTCCCAACAGGCATTTCCCATTTGGACACCCGCCTGTCCTATGTGAATAGATATGCATTCCCGCTGCAATGATTTAGAAACGGAAAGGGCCAAGTAATTTTAATTACAATCAGAACTGTTATTACTGTAACAAGTGCTCCAGGGCGACGATATACGAAAGAACAGTAATGGAGTATTACACAGTTTTACATTATAAATAGTAGAAACGGCACACCTTTTTAGCCATTTTCTTTCGATCTATTCCTCTTTTAATTAGTCGCACAAGTATTTTTTGTATGGAAAAAATGAAAAAAAAACACGGATGGCGAACTGTTTATAAAGTCTACCCCAGGATCACAAAGTCGTTTACGTTCCGATTTGTTTTTTAAGCTTTCAATTCCAAGTTCGATTGTTACTCAGAGGTGTATCCCTTTTAATTATGCTTTAAAAATTGTGAATGCAGGGAACAATAATGAATACGACGTTTTCAGTGGCGCGAGCCAAACGGTACCGGAAATTCGAAACTGGGGACCACGCGGAGCAACTGACTCTGAATTATGTAAACCGGATCACTCAGCGCGGTATGATTACAAACTGACATGTCCAAATTCGATTGACATAATGCGATCTTGTACCTGTTAGTAAACCGCAAAGCTTTTCAACCTTGACCCATCGAATCGCCGTTTAATTATTTATTGGCGCGCTAGAAAGGAATGCCTCGTATTTCTTTTATGGCTGTTTGGGGTGTAAGTATAGAGAAGTCATATACATATGTATATGTATGTAGATAGTTGCTTCCGGCACTTTATATTCCTTCCAGGTACATCATGTTAAAAATCGATTTTTTACAGGTTGACATACTGTAACCATAGCAGCTTGATCGAACTTCGTATCGTGCACAACACAAATTTGCGATCCACCAGATAAGTGATCCGCTATGACGGTACACACAGAATTCCATTTCATTTATCGTTTCTGCATTCCCTTCATTTTTTCGTGTTTGCTAGTATCAACGATTTAAAAATTCAATGGGTTCAAAGGAATGCATGAAAAATGATATTTGAACGAATCGTTACGTTCCCATTGTTATTGCGACTTTATTTTTTTTAAGAATTAATGTAGAATTATCTTAATTGATGATCCGACGCAAAAAAAACAAAAGAACATACAGTATGTTAAGGACTTACGTTTCAAATTCAGACCACAGTAGTTACAAATGGAGCTCTTAGACCCGTAAAGTATCTATAATCAGCTAAATTGTCTTGCATATGATTTATTATTGACAGTTCTCTAATCGATCCATTAAGATAGAAGGAAGAAAAGGCCGTAATAATTATACACGATATCCTGACTATACACGGTATTAAGATTGCACACTTTTCCTATCGCCATTTATAGAATCAATTATCGTTTCTTTAATCCAAGCATCTTATCTTACATATTCTTTTTTATATATATTTATCTGTATAAAAATTTGAATTATAACGTAAATGTAGATTGTACTATTAGGATTCTTTATTGCAATTCGTTAATAATATCATCGTGAGCATAAATAAAATGCTTACCATAGTCGGTGGTACAAAGTCTCAAAAGGAAAAAGCGCGTCACGACGTACCACGATTCGACCACTGCCTGCCTAGGCGTACAGACAGATCACTGTCACACTCTATGTTATTACTTGTAGGTATACATATGTATAATATCTGTTTCGCAGGTGACAATGCTGCTGCTATAGTAATCGCGAAACTCGAAACATATACATATATACACAACTACGAGTGTTAACAAAAATAAACATATGAATGCTATAATTGTACATAGCATGATTGAATTATTCAAATCGTTCCACCCGACGACGACCTTAAAGAATAAATTGCGCTGTTGAAAAATAAATGAATTATTTAATACGTATACAATTTAAACATTTATTACAATAATACGAAGTATAATGAACAAAACAGAGTATCACAAAAATACGGATATATGTATGTTACCGCTATTCCAATTACAATTTCGAACTTAAACATCTTTCTTAAACCTTTTTGGACTGGAGAGCGTGATTAATTGTACCCTACGTGGCGTTTTATTTGATATTACTGGCGGCGCTTCCGCCTTTTTGGGTGTATCTTTTGTATTTGTCCTGGCGACTTCGTTAGTCGTGTCTTCGCTATAAACTAATTTAATATCCTCAGTCTCTTCAGTCTGCATCTTATTTAATTCGTCTTTCTGCTCGGTTGCGAATTCGGATACTTTATTACCTCCGCTCGATGCATTTTCTTCATTCTTACTACCAATTTTTATTGCTTTGTGCCTTGCAACATCGATATCCATCGCACTGTTATCTATATCATTAGTCGGTAATGGCCCATCAGTAAGATTTTTAGTACAGGAACTTGATATTCTTTCCTTGGAACCACTGTTAACGGTGGTTGACTTAGCTGGCGAATTAGTTTGCTTTTTGCACTCTTCACCCAGCTCGTTTTCTTGAAAATGTATTATGGAACAGTAGCCATCCGTTGAAGATGCGATTAAAATTCTACCATCGCTTGACCTAAGAAGTGTAACAAAAAAAGGCTAATTTTTTCCCGTTGAATTTAGCGATGTCATCGAATAAGTATTACCTACCACGCTACATCAGTTAATCTAGTATAGTGAATGTTTGATACGACTGCAATCGGTGAAACTTGTTGGGTGTCGTATATAATTACTGAATGCTGCGTTGCGACAGCAAATACCATTCTGTAAGGCAGCGTTATCACAGGCGGCGGTCCATCCTTTCGTAATGCGAAATAAATCGGACAACATCTAACAGCAATAGTACATTCGTCCAACGATGGTAGTAACATGAGAGGTCTGAAAATGAAAGTAGACATGCTAACCATTGTATAACATCGGCCATAAGCGGAACTTACGATTTCAAGTTGTGTCTTGAAAAAACTAAAGTCCCGTTACATATTCTTTCCGTCGTGTCCAAGGGCTCGATTATGCCGGAGGGCACAATAACCAGTAATCCATCAGGAGAAAATGTTAGTCTTCTAAAGAACGATTTGAATGTATCGTCATAGAACAAACGCACAG
Source organism: Holcopasites calliopsidis (assembly GCA_023838395.1). NCBI lineage: Eukaryota > Metazoa > Arthropoda > Insecta > Hymenoptera > Apidae > Holcopasites > Holcopasites calliopsidis. The sequence continues at coordinate 981,373 of JALHAQ010000037.1, read as the reverse complement.
TCTTATCTTTAATCGGATGATCCGCTGGAGTCGGTATCTTTGCTTTGTAAACCCGTTGCACTGTCTTTTTAGTATTTACATCTATCAAACGACACATCCTATACACATTGTATTATTAGTCAAGTGATTTAACAAATTTATAGGCATTGTCTAATTTTGTTTCCTTTTCTACCTGTCTGTACTTATTGTGGATACGTATTGATTAGAAGGGTCCCACGAAACACCTTGTACGAAACCCTTATGGTCAGACAATATAGCAGTGGAACGGCCTTTCTGAATATCCCAGAGAATAGCTGTATTATCTACGGAACCGGAAACTAACATATTCGAGTTTGGGGACCAGCTGATATCATAAACATCTTCGAGATGGCCCCTCAATATTTTCCAAACGGTCCATTGTTCCCTATCCTTAAATTCATCGGAGGCGATAAAAAATTCGCAATCTTCCTTTTGTTTCCAAAGAATGATAGTCGATTCTAAAAATTTATAATAATTTTAATATACCCTTCTTCGATCGGTTTGCATTATCATTACAGACCATCATCCCCCGAAGCTAGAGTCTCCTTCGAAGGTGAGAATCGCACCACGTTTACAGCTCTCTGATGCCGTTCCAAATCTGCTATGCATTTGACGTTGGCACCCCCAGTTTTGTTTGTTGTTAAATGCCATATCTAATGAAAAATACACTAGAGTAATTTGTTTCGTGTATTTTGTACAATGTATATAGATAATGTTTCAATAATATTACCAATACGTGCGAATCGGCACCGCCACTAGCGAGTCGCCAAAACGTTTCGCCCTTCGATGTCCCGTAGACACCAGCTTGTATATCGATGCTTAAAACCGGGTCACGATTGTGCCAAGAAATTTCAGGTGTTGTGCACCACATATTCTTTAATCCACAGCGTGCTACAATGCCCAAAAATATTATTAGAACAAGGGTATAACAGGTTGCAATCTAACCTTCTCCAAGCTGACACATTATTCCCGCTAAAGACACGTGACTTTTCTGTTTTGCTACAATCGCGACTCGTAGCGGCAACTCTCAGTACCAATAACTATCGATAGTGAAAATACACTATCGATAGTTTTCGATAGCGGTGACTATCGATGGATCTCGAGCTACTACTACCACTATGGTATATGATTATGATATGTGACTCCCTCTGAAAACGTATGAACGCAAGGGGAACACGTAAGGAAACAATCCGAATAGAAAAATGGTGGGTGCTGAAAATGATAATCACGATCGCAAGGAAGTAATTGTCAAAGAAAATATGGATAACGATCAACCGAACGGAGAATTAGTCCCAGCAGGGAATAACGAGGAAAGAGATGTGCGTTAATTGTATCATTTTAATTCAATTTTTTAAGTCAACTAATACGTGTACCCGTTGAAATAATTTAACCGTATATTATCTAATAGCAACGATTTGCCTTTTATTGCCACGTATTTCATTCATCCGATTGAATTGGGAAAATCATTAAAAACGTTATTACAGCGTGGCATGCGTAATATATCTATGAATAACGTAGCGACAAACATTTAGCGATCCGCTAAACGCGATGTAAATAATCGCTGCAACCTGTTCAAGGATGATTCGGCGATGTTATTAAAAATGTTTTCATCTTTCGACAGGTAAACGCGGAAGTTGACGAGCAAAGGAAGAAGTATCAGCCTTCGCGTCTAGAATCATTTTTTTCAATAACAAAGTCGCTAATTATACGTGCTCTGATCATTTATTTTATCAGTTACCTATTCAGACGACCCCAGGCCGATATTAATTCTCAGACAGCTGCGGGTACCAATCCAGCACGACTACAAGCTATGAACATATTTGAAAATGGGACGCTGTTCGATTTATATGTTTATTTGTCTGAATCGGAAAGTTTTAAACAGTTTGATGATGCAAGGACGTTGGTATGGTTCGAAGAAGGTTTGATATACGGCGATTGGTATAGCGGATCGGATCAAGATGGATCGAAAGTTAAGGTCCATAGATTTGTTCCATCGAATCAGTTAAAAAATAACGGATCCGTATATCTCCATGTGTACGTTACAAAGAATGGAAAGTCTCCGAATCCAAAAGTGGAGAAAAATGTTTACGCTGGAGATTATATGTCGTATTCTAGGAAAATGTTAAATAAGTTCAAAAAGATTAGATATCAAAAGCGGCATAATTTGTTGACGGGTGAAACTGCAGCGAGTAAGGAAGAAATTGAGGTATGAGTATATATGTGTAGTACTATTAATTATCCACATGCGCTTAACGAGTTTGAATTGGGAAAGAATATGGTTTATTGCAGAAAGCTGAATTAATGAATCAGGAATATGTATCGCATTGGCATCCAAATTTAACTATCAATTTGGTAACGGACCATACTAATTGGGTATTCGGTCAGGTGCCACCGCCTTTGGATACATGTGAGTTTCTTGGTAGAAATTTTGTGTTGACATTTCTCTGAATCAATGGAGTAAATTAAAATGTCTCCTCAACAGATATCGATTTTGTGCCTGGGGGGAAATTTTACAAGCCTGTAATATATATGAACGACTTCTGGAATATGCAGAGAGATTATCAACCATTGAACGATACAGTAAAGGAGCTCGAGCTCAGATTGACTTATCAACCACTTTCGTTGTTTAAATGGCAGATTTACGCTGCACAAACTATGAGAAATAAATGGACATCTTCACTGATGGGTAAATCATTTTATCGGTGCGATTAAAAGCAAGCATAGGCGGAAGTTTAATCGTGTTTTTACACAGGAGACTCTTCCGACGAGGACGATAATGACCAAGACACTCTAAAAGAAACACTGTTAGAAACGAATCCTTATCTATTGGGGCTAACTATAATCATATCGATATTTCACAGTGTATTTGAATTTTTGGCATTTAAAAATGGTGAGACACAAATTCCTCCAAAGTATTGTAATTGAATGAAAAATAATTTTTAAACACTGCCCCATTTATTTTTGCAGATATTCAATTCTGGAACAATCGTAATTCATTGGAGGGTCTGTCGGTGCGTTCCGTATTTTTTAATGTTTTCCAATCACTAGTTGTTTTATTGTACGTCCTAGACAATGAAACGAACACTGTCGTTCGAATCAGTTGCGCGATAGGACTATGTATAGAAGTATGGAAAATTAATAAGGTGATAGACATCAGCGTAAATAGGAGCTCAAAAATACTTGGCATCTTTCCGAAAATAAGTTTCCACGATAAAGGATCGTACGTGGAATCTTCCACGAAAGAGTACGATAGGCTTGCCTTTAAATACCTATCATGGGCTCTTTATCCTCTCTTAGGAGGATACGCGATTTACTCGTTGATGTATCTAGAGCACAAAGGATGGTATTCTTGGGTCCTCAACATGCTCTACGGATTTTTATTAACATTCGGATTTATCATGATGACGCCGCAGTTGTTTATTAATTACAAACTGAAAAGCGTGGCACATCTTCCGTGGCGCATGATGTCTTACAAGTTTTTGAATACATTCATTGACGATATCTTCGCGTTCGTTATAAAAATGCCAACGCTATATAGACTCGGTTGCTTCCGCGATGATATCGTGTTCTTTATATTTTTATACCAAAGATGGATATACAAAACCGATCACACCAGAGTGAACGAGTTTGGTTTCTCCGGCGAGATGGAAGCTAAAATGAGTAACGATAAGAAACAAGAATGTATAAAGTCGAATCGTTCGAACGACGAAGCGGATAAAAAGAATCAGTAATGTCGGGCTACATACTTGTTAGCGATGAGTGTATTATTCGAACTTTATCTTCAATTAATAAATTTGTTAGTACCAAAGGATATACATATATGTATATGTATTGTATACTACACAATATATACATATACTACATACATTAATATGTACCTTTGTGTGTCGCGCGATATAACTACATGTGTATGTATATACTCTTTTCGTTGAAAATTTAGAACAAATGACAAAAGAAAGCTCGTAAAGCAATGGCACGTTTAAATAGGAATTAACGATGCCCATTATACTAGGCAATTAATTGAACAAATAATTTAGTACGATTATAAATAACAAGTATATATTCCTTTTTTTAGGAAACAGTTGTTATCACGTCTCGATTTAAGCTTGTATTCGATTCGTTTCTCAATTACCGACAATGATTGATATCATTTTGTACAATAATAAACAAGTATAAAGTATTTTTTTCTAGAGAACATGTTCTAGAATGTATGTATGTACAAATAAAATGAAACAACTAAACATAATAGAGTGCTACTCAAATATTTTTGGCGAGTAATTTAAATTGAAAATAGTGTTATATTTTGTACATGTACATCATATTTACATTCAGTAAATTTTGCATAACATAATTCCTTGTGTCGAGTATCTTTCGTTTGCATCTTGTCATTTAGATAGTAGTAAATATTTTTGAAACGTTTCTCAAACTTCTTACTTTACGCGTGTATTACAAATTGAACTGCGCTCGTCCTTAGATAAAATCATATGTTATTTTACTTAAATAAATCAATATCACCGGTTGATGCCTTGTCATAATATCATCGACAACTACGATATACATATTTGTGAAAGATGTTTATAATTTTGGGAGGACGGACAAATAGGAGAAAACGAGAAAGCGAAAGCTATTTCATTTTTATGCAATTTACTACATTTCAAAATTTATATAATGCACTTTGATATTAACTTTCATTTTTTAATTGATCTTTCTAACGGGTCCTTGCGTTGGTAAATGGAATTGTTAGCCGTACCAAAGGATTTATCCCTGTACAACAAGGAGTGAAAATAACAATGCTACGGTGTGTCCAACACCTAAGTTTTTGTACAAACGTGCTATGAATATAACTACGTACTATATGTATGTGTATATAAATCATTTGAAGTACAAATTGCTACATACAGTATGCCCATAAGTGTAGTCAAAAATACAATTGTCTCGAGAGGAAGTATGCGGGCATCAATTCTTTTTTACGATGCGCGTTGTTTAGCACCACGTTAACTGTACTTATATTCGAATTTAAATTGAAAATCATTTAACATTCCAAATATAAACAAAATTGACAATACACCTTTTTTGTAAACATCGTTCGGAAATCATTTTCATTAGAATCTTGAAAAATATCGAAGCGTATAAGTGGTATCTCTTTTTAAAATTCATAAATACTGAAAGGGTTGATATTTGCACACCAATGAAGGTGTACTACGCTAGACATACAGTACAAAACACTTTTCATAAAAGGTAATAAATCAACAACAAAGATAACGATACTACATTCATGCGTGATCATTCTCGCAATAAAAAAATAAAAGTTAAATAGTGTGAGCCTAATAAGTCTTAATTGAAATAAAACGTAAACTAGAAAAAAAATACTGTTCTATTTTATATGCTGGATAAAGTTTCATACGTATGTGTTTACAGGCTTTGCGGAGTACAGTTTTTTTTTTAAATTATTAAAACAGTGTGTATACGTTTAAAAACTTATACTATTTAGCACAAGGTGTGCTACTAAAATGGCAGTACATTAAGTAACGGACATCCGCACTACGCCTTTACGGGTTGGACATAATATGTCGACAATGGTTTCAAATATAATGTCAAATTTGACTGAAAAATTATTGCTCTATGAAATTTGTCCAATACTTTAAAGTTGAAACGTATTTTACGTTACTCTATGTAAATTGAATTGTAAGATTCTTTTTCATAGTTTGTTGTCACATGTTCTATTATTAATTTAAAAATGATCACCCTTTTTTAATCATTGCTTGTACACTATGTGTGATATGCGTATATCATTTAAGCTGCAAGGCCAGCATCTTTAGCTATACTGTTAAATAAACTAGATGTATTACGTAATAACGTCTCTGGAGAATCGAATTCCACTATTTGTCCATTGTCCAGGACGATGACCCTATTACAAACATTTGTTTTTAGCACAAATTAATCTTGTTGCCGCTAACAGTATGGTCATAGTGTTATAAAACTCACCTGTCTGAATCAAGAATTGTGTTAAGCCTATGAGCTATTGTCAAAATGGTGCAATCCTTAAACTCCTGTCTGATTGTTGTTTGAATCAAATCGTCCGTCTCCAAGTCGACTGAAGCTGTGGCTTCGTCGAGGATAAGTACTTTTGTTTTTCGCAGCAATGCTCTTGCCAGGCATATTAATTGTCGTTGTCCTATACTTAGATTTTCACCGCCCTCTGATACCTCGTGCAAAAGACCACTCGACAAGCCTAAAGGGCAATAAAATATATGCTGTATATTCTTCAAATATTGCTTCGTATCATTTCTTATAGAATTCTGAACAATCGTGTATACTTTTTACAAAAGATTTCAGGTGGGCATGTTCCAATGCAGTCCAAATCTCGTCGTCGGTATATCGGTTGAACGGATCCAAATTCATTCTCAGAGTTCCTGAGAATAATACAGGGTCCTGAGGAATGATAGTGAGTCGAGACCTTAGATCGTGAAGTCCCAGCTTGGCAATATCAATGTTATCGATTAATATCTGCCCGTCGGCTGCTTCTATTATTCTGAACAGGGCTAACGTTAAAGAAGACTTTCCAGCACCAGTTCTACCGACTATGCCAACTTTCTCTCCACCTTTAACGGAAAATGATAAGCCACGAAGTACAAGGTCCAGACCCTCCCTATAGCGAACTTTGTAATCTTTGAACTCGACTTTTCCGAGTTCAGGCCATTCTGTGGGTGGTAAATAATCAGGATTTTTCCATGATGCTTCTTGAGGCGTTTCCGAGTATTCTTTTATTCTTTCTACAGCAACTATATTAGTTTCCACGTCAGAAGTCATCCGTACCAACCAACTTAACGTTTGAGTGACCTGAGGGAATATAATTTTTGTTTAGAATTAATTAAATTTTAGTATCATTATATATTGGTAGATGTTTTGTATTACTGTGTAAACGTTTCATCTTACTTGTAAAGAGTAACTGACAGACAAACCAACTATACCAGAATCAATAATTCCTTTACTTAATACAGCGAACAACGCGGCAAAGAAAATGATTAGATTGCCAACCATCTCCAAACGTACAGCCAACCATCTGCAATGATACTACAAGTTGTATTTCGTACAATCTCACTTAGCTAGAGTCACATTCAATTAACATTTATCTTGAAGAAAAGAAAATCCTACCTGTTCGCAATTATACTAGGATAGTAGCACACTTGATTGAAATCTACCTTACTTTCAGACTCATTTATAAATCGTTCTTGCACACCAAATGCTCTGATCATTTGTGCTCCTAAGGAACGATATGTTTCAATTAATTAAACAAATATTTGTCAACATTACCAAAGTTAATAATAGATACATCGTTCCATACCAGAAACTGTTTCACTGAAATGCGAGTATATTGGGGATCTAGAAACAGACTCCAAACGTTTTAGTTGTCGTGAGGATGCAACGTACAAACGTTGAACTAAATAATAAATCACGCCTACTGGTATTATCACCGTCATAAATATCGGTGTGCTACAGCTTATCACCACCAGAGTGGATATCACCTGTAAGATGAATGTAACGTTCAGTAAGCAGAATGTAACTGAAACCAAAATTTCGGTGATCAGAAAGAAGTCTTAAAACGAAAAGAAAATTCATGGATTAATGACCATGCAAGTTGTTGGATAAGACGCCCATAACTATACAACGATACACAATTAAACACAAATGATACTCGTTTAAAGATTGATAAACAGTCGTAGCACTATTTTTTAGCATTCGTTGCAGGCATATTCTTCCTATGTAACAACTGTAATTTATTGGAACGGACACAATTATACTTCATCTTAGCGTATACAGTACTTCTATGCTATATTAATTATAACGACACACCTTTGCTAGCGAGTATTAGAGTACACATTAAAGCAATATTCAAGGCAAAGAAATTGTGGAACACAGGATAATATTGGTTGTTTCCAAGAGTTCCCATGTTTTTGTACTTATACAAGAAACAACATCAACCCCCTGGAGAAATGCAGATACAGTACAATGATCAATGATGAGTTTGTAGAAAGATAAATAATAACGATGGATCGTCTTAAATCTGGTTCAGGCATTTCCAAATATTACCTCGAACAAACAATAGATGCTATCGGAAATTTGCTGAGGAAGAGATGTGTCCAGTATGTCGACGTCTTTAGCAAACCTGGAGATAATACGACCGGTAGGAGTCGTATCAAAGAAGGTCAATGGAGCACACATCACAGCACGCAGCATCACAATGTGCATCTGGCGAGCAGCCAGCCAGCAGCCCAGCTGCGGAGCCAAATCGCAGAAAAAACTCGCCACCGCTACAACATCAGACATCGTTTACTACCATTGTAATCATTTTAAACAACAATTTCAAATTGTTTCAAAATGGCACAAGACGTAATGTCAAAACTTTTTAAATCCAAGCCATTCATATTGAATCTTCTGTTTCGTATTTCTAAACAAGTTTCCCTTGCTACGGTAATTAAACTTGTACACTAGATAAATAAGTAAAGTATATGTAGTATAAACACTTGGAAGCATTATAAGCCTCTAGTATAATAAATGAACAAATAAAAGTTCATTGTATCTATGTGAATTTTCTTCAACGATTATACGATTAGAAAAAAACTAGAGTACTGTTCTGTCTCATGTTATGCGAGGGGTGAAGTTTGCTGTGGAGGGCCATGCGAGGCATAAATAAATGGACAGTAGATAAACAGACATTGAGCAGATCAAAAGTTTACACACATTGCAAGAAAGAAAGAATATACTGCACAGTAACAGATTAATTTCAAGCACAGGCAATATTACCTTCCTATAAGAACACTATAGATTGTATAATTGTGTCCATTACCTTATCGAGTAACATCATGAAGATGTTACTATTGCGCTGTAGCCTTTTATATTATAGATTGCCGGTGACTGTATAGAAAAATTGTTAAAGATGATCAAATGTTACGAATGAAACTTTGTGTAACACGATTTGTCAATTACCGAACGCATATACTAAATATTAATTATGTACACGAGCGTGAACTTATGGAAAAATACAAATAAAATTAATTCGGTTCAACAGACATAACATGAAGTTCTAAGACTGCCGTGCAAGATATATTACGCTAAACACAGTTTACAAAACGAAACTTTATCTATCTCCAAGCATAAAGAAATAGTACGAATTACGTTGTAAACTGATACTTAGTGGGAACAAAATACCTGCCGTTTGTTTAAATAAATGCATGATCACTGTATATTAGTATAATTTGATGGGTAAACGTAAATTAGCTATCGTAATAATAATAACAAATAGTGATACATCTTGATTAACTGTTACACAAAGGCGTTTAGTTCTTTAAACATGCAGATCAGTTGTACATTGATTTTTATAATTCTTAAAAAAAAAAAGACTCATATTCCAAAAATGAAGGTAAAACATATGAGCGCAGTTAGATGTAAACAATTGCCATCGTAAAGTTAAATGTAGTCACCGGACGAATGGATACAAAACTTAATTGAACAATCCTTAATGGGAGTCGGTGTTTGTTAAGCGTACTATTTACACAACGTGAATTATATCATACCCCAAAGAGGCAAGCAATCCAAGAACGCAGTATGGCTGGTAGAGTGTTATCAATGACATCAGTGTCTTTACCGAGCCGACTAAGAATTCGACCGGTCGGAGTTTTGTCAAAGAACGACATTGGGTTCCGGAGAACACGTTGCAATGTACGCTCGAAGAGATGCACAGAAGCGATTACTGTCCCTTTTGCCAAGAGTAACGGCCCTCCCAGCACTGACAAGCCTACAACGTTCGGTGATAACAACTTTGGTATATCGTTAAAAAATCTGACAATTACATATCGGGCACCGCATCAGTATACTCTTGCAAATATTTGCATTTTCTACATATTTATATATATAGATCAAAGAAAACATTTGTTCAGCGACACTATATACATATATATCGTATATATACATGCATATTGTATATACATATACATATATATATCTTTTCGGTACTTTTCACCATTTTATCTAGCATCGCATGCAAGTTCCTTACTGCAGTCACACATGTATTGAGGTGTACTTGTAATTGGACAATTCTGAGAACTTGCTTAATATTTTTGTTTTTGTTTGGCTTGGTAAACTTGAATTAATCTGCAAACATGCTTATTATGACTATTATGGTAGTTGGTATTAGTATCGTTATTATTTCTATTTCCTCTGAGCAATCGTCAAATCTTGTAGAGCTGTACAAGTTTTTTAAGATGTTAGACTGATCGACCACTATATTTTACTCTTCGAAATAATGTTAGTGGGGCTTGAACGCTATTGATGATTTTGATTCTGTTGGAATGAGGCTATTAACAGATAATGATGTATGTTGTTTACAGTTAGCACGAAAATGTAGGGTGTATTACAGAAACCCTAATGTTTTATAATGAATGGGCGATAAAAAAAAAGCGTTGTTAAACTACTTCATGCTTCAATATTGTACAGAAATATTGCAATGGTGTCTTTTATACATACACGTAATTTAGAAAGAGTAAAATAAGAAAGTACATGCTAAAATGAATTTTGAGCAGTAAGAAAACAACTGAAAGAATTTGCATTTAAACATATATCTCTACAAAGCTTTGTCTTGTTCATAAATATATTCTATAGACACAGCAAACCGCACTCGCACCAGCATCTTAAAATACCAGTGACATCTTGTTAGATTTTTAGATTTCAAACATCCATTTAAAAATTATTTTATGGCAATAATTTAAAAATGATAATAGGTTCGTAAAAATCCGACTTCTAGTCACAATTTAAAATTAACCAGGAAAATTGAATAGCCTCAAAATTGTGTTGCCTGTGAAGGAACATGCTTTCCACATAATGGTAAAATTATTATAATATTAAACTGTCGCTGTATAATATGGGTTCAGGTAAGGAGGCTTACCTTATATATTTGCTCTTTATAAGACTCTACTACTAAGGCATACTATTACTCCGTTAAATGTTAAAAAATATCTCTACACATTTAAGATCATACCTTGTCCAAGACCTAGCGCACCGTAGACACCGAGGTACATGTCTTGCTTAGCTCTATCGATGGTATTGTTATCGGCTGTTAAATTACCGTTCGACCATACACTGAGCCAAGTATTTGTTCCAATACTAAACGCTTGAAACATGATATTCATAACAATAGTGGCTATCGATAAAAACCATCCGATCGATTTGAAGTAATGAGAATAAACTTTCCATTTCACCTTGTGGATAGAAACAATATATCGCAATGAAAACTATTTTCAAGGAATAGTTTGCAAATAATATTAGGATAGTAACTTACACTTCCCGTTTCAGATTTTTCCACTTCTATCAACCTTTCTGCCGATTTACGATGCAATAATTTTGTTTCTTTGCTGTTCACGTTGTGACTACTCTTATAAGTAACAGATTGTTGACTGTCCGTAGAATTTTGTCTAAAAATTTTGTTGACTTGGTTATTTAAATGACCATAAATAAGATTTATAAACAATAACACTGCATACCTTTTTAGTGAACCATTGAAAGATCTCCTATCGGCTATGGAGCCAGATTCGCTTTGACTCTCAGACGTTCTTGATCTGCCTCGTGCTAATTTCTGTTGCAATTCATTCGATCCTATCGTAGACTCCAATTGTTGCTTAATTTCATGTAAATCCTCTTCCGATTCATCGTCAACGCGCACTATGTCGAATTCGGCAAAGAAAATAAAAAAAGAACGATGTAATATATTGAAATATAAATGAAGGTAGGATTAAGGTAGGATAAATAAGGAAATCCTAAATGCACTCAACAAGCTATTAGCTATTAATCTTAATACTTGATAAAAGATCGCATAGAAAATTGTATTGGTTCTTGTTTCATTTTCAGGAAACCTTTCAAATTTACTGAAAAAGAAAAAAAAAGATGCAACATGCATCTTCTTGTTTCAATGCGAAAAAGATTATATAACTCTAAGAGAATAATAATGGAAAAAGGATGTAGTACTGCACTACAGGCTGTGGCTGATAAGTATTTATAGTAGCAGAAACGCAGAAAATACTAACATCCTTGATACTCTAATATCACAAGCCAAATGCAATATAAACCATTTTTTCTGGACAATCACACACAAATCGAAGTAGGAAAAGGAATCGTAATTACTTTTTCACTGACTTACGATTTCCAACTTAGATCCATGAAAAATATAATTAAAAATTAATATAACGTCAGACTGGAATAATATTACTAAGGATAACGGTAGAAATGGTATATACCTTCTTGAAGATGTTGTATTAAAAACTCAGAAAAGGCCCCCCTTTTTTCTAACAGTTGTTTATAGGTCCCAACTTCCGTTATTTCGCCGTCCTTAAGTACAATGATGTTGTCAACCTCGGGTAAGTAAGTGATGCCGTGCGTAACAAGTATTCTGGTCTTTTTCTTAAGAAGACCACTGGGGCCGATCACATTCTCGAATATATGCTTTCCAACGTGCGAGTCGACCGCGCTCAGTGGATCGTCCAGAAAATATACATCGGAGTCGCTGTACACCGCCCTAGCCAATGCTACTCTCTGCTTTTGGCCACCAGACAAATTTATCCCTTTCTCTCCGATTTCAGTCTGATCACCTGCAGGTAATACTTTTAAGTCCGGATTCAGCGCACACGCTTCGATCACGCGATTGTACGAATTCCTGTGGAGTGCCTTCCCGAACAAAACGTTGTCTTGCAACGAAGCATTCTGAATCCATGCTTGTTGTGATACATATGCGATAGAACCCTGATACACAAGAAAATAAGACAGTTACAGTAACAATATCCCGTATTAAAAGAACTCGGCATATTCAAATAACGAAATATGTACTTTTGTATTAACTCTGCCGCTTATTTTATCCATTTCTCCGAGCAGAGCCGATATAAGGGAACTTTTGCCTGATCCTACGCTACCAACGACAGCTATTAATTGTCCTTGTTCTACCTGAACATTGATGTTTCTTAATGTCGGCCTCTCAATGTTCTCCGTGTCCCAAGCAAAGGTGCCGTTCTCGATTAACAGTGCACTTGCTGTATTATATGAAGATTCATAATATACCTACTGTTAGTAATAATGTACTAGTCTTAAATATATCAAGATTCTTCAGATACTTACGTTCAGACGTATCATGCTGAACATTATTCGGGTCCAATTCTTCTGTATTCATGAATTTATTAATACGTTTCACGGAAACGTAAGCCTAGATATTATTACGCTCATTATTACAAGGCAAAATTATGTGCCCGTACCGTTACTAACTAAATATAACAAACTTCTGTTTACCTGAACGATATTACCGATCATCATAGGTAATATGGAAAGCGGAAATCTTAGAATGTTGAAAAGACTAAGTGAAACAAAGGCAACGGTGCTGTCTAAACGATTGTTTTCGTCGATAAGTACATATGTTGCAAAGGATGCTAAAGATACCTGAGATAGAAATGAAAGAATTAAAAGGACAAATAGACATCACTTGACCACAATTTCGTTCGAAAAAGACTTACCAAGAATGGAGCAAAGGACCAGATAAAACTAGTCTCAGAATTGAGATACGCTGCTTCCTTAAGCACCTTAATTTCCTTCTTACGAATCTTCAGTATTTGTTCCTCGAACGAAGGCTCCCATGCATACAATTTCAACACCTTTATACCGTTAAGTACTTCGTTCATTAATTTCACTCTCTCGTCTTTGTGTTTCATTTGTTTAATCTGCAGGGTCTTCACTCTATTCGTGATCAATACGTTTATTGGAATGAGTATCAGTAAAACAGCTAGACCAGCGAGCACAGCCGGCCCTAGTATGTCCCACAAGAAATATAACGCTAAAGTTATTTGCAACGGTGCGGACCAAATCATATTTATGTACGCTGTTAAGTCCATAAATCTCTGCGCGTCCACAGACATCAAGTTCACTATCTCGCCAACCGTTGATTCCTTTCTGGCGGAGTTAGACATTCGCAATGCCTTGCGATAAATTGCAGCAATTAAAGCGGTGCGTATTCGTAATCCAACTATGAACATACGATGGAAATACTGCGATAAAATTAATGTTTGAAATATGGCCGTAAGTAGGAGTAGAACCGCGTAAAGATAGCCTTTCCACATTGCTTCGTCACCTTCGGTAAAACCGATCAGCAACCTAAATGGAAGACGATGTTATCACAACTTTTGTATTCTTAATTGTTTGAATATCAAATTGATAGCCTAGCTTCTTAAAGTATTAAAAAAAATACTGAAACTCATTTACTTACTTCAATATTTGTGGACTAACAAATGTTATAATATCTTGCACAAATTTCAGGACAGCACCGAATAAAAAAGGGGCACCAAAAGCTTTACAAATTGGGGGCAAGATCGACGATACTTTTTTCTTTTGCCCACTATTAAAATCAACTTGACCGGACGATTTTCTAAATGATGCCTTACGGTTTGGTACACTAAAGACAGATCAAAATCATATCTCTATTGATATATTCCTTTACATTCGATGCTTAATAAACTTACCTAAAATAAGTCCAAAATACTCTTGTTCGCAAAAATAGATTGATATCTTATTACTAATGTAATATATCATAAAATCTGTGTACTCTAAATTACCCGTGTTTGTAATAAAAAATATTCATGAACGTCACACTCACTTGTTATTTCTTTGTGAACTCCTATTCCAATATTTATCAAATTTTGGCACGATTTCCTTAGCTGTATCCTCTGGGTTCATGTTCCATAAGTCTTCGGCTTCCAAAGGCTTTTTGAAACCCTTCCATGCCATCGGATCGAACCATGTAAAAAATACCTTTGCTGGAAAAGACGAGCTTTGTTCTGGGCATGGTTTCTCTACCTATTAATATGATATACCATGTTGAAAATTGCTTCGCCTCAAACGTGATTCAATTTAATGCAAATGTAGCACAAATCTATTTACCCTGGGATATTCTGAGTACTTTGGCTCTGCATCGGCTAAGAAGTTCAATAAGAACAAAAGTATCACTATTGGATAGTATATCATATATGATAGAAATGAATATGTTAATGTCCCCTAAAAATTGTCATAATGAAAATTTGTTAAAATTGTAATGTTACTCCAAGATTTTAATACTAGATAAATTACTTTAAATTTGTATTACCTCGTTTATATATAACCTTAGTAAACTTCTATATTGAACAGCTCCGCATAAGGCAAGAAGGAACCAAAATGAAAATAATACTCCAGAAGTACGCAATCCATACTTTCTATTATACATTACTAAAGTGATTGCAACAATCTAAAAGAAAATAATAAGGACGTGTTAATACATTAATGTTAACATATCTATCCATATTGCAAGAGATATTCTGAGTAACGCTTACAAAAGTAACAATTTTTATAAAGGGTGAGTAATAATCAACATCGTAAACTGTATCGTAAGTACTTCTATGTATAGCTTTTCCTAAGTCGACGGCGCTAAGCAATATCAGGGCCATTATAAGTACTTGCTTAGAGATAAATAGCCAAGTGTACGGTATATTTTTTCTTTTGCTGCTTAAAAAGTAATAGATCTCTGTTGTGGAGAACAGCCATAAAAACATACACGGCACCCATACTAAAACTGTTTTTTGAAAACATTCTGTCATATCCGGATCATCCGTATTCCATGTTAAATCATTATCCTGAAATGTAAGAAAAATTTTTATTCAAATATGGTACTAATCTTTCATTATAGATTTTGTCGCTAATATATCATGCCTATACCTATTTCGAATGCGACGCAACGGAGAAAATGTTTTTCAGAAAAGGCAAGAAATTATCATTCTTTTGCTAGTTCAGGGACATAGTTTTTTGAAATCTTAATGTTTAGATATAATAAGAAAAATCTAAGTGTCCTTACCCAAAACTTGGTACCACAAAATTTATCCATTCTTTGATATTTTATGACGATACATTTACTGCCTTAACGGTCTTTTGTTCACTCGAACAGATTTTTGGAATCACACTTATTGTAACCTGTTACAGGTTTTGTGAGCAAAATGACGGTGAAGTACGAACTGCAAAACGGAATAGTTTTAATTGAAATCAATTATTGCTTTGCGAACTACCAGTGGACATTAAATTATTGAAGTACAACATTACTTGTGGTGTAACTAACGGTTCACGACCGTCCGTCGCCTTTCCCTAGTAAACGTAAACTGTATCTGCGAATAGCAACCGATTCGCGTTACATATAACAATGTCGCTGTATTTGCCCAATCAAGTCGAATTACGTCACGTTCTCTTATGCTACATGTATACATATATACAATTCTAAAATAACGGTTCAATTTTTTCAAAAGGGACCATACTCGTCGAACTAGGAATTCAGATGCTCAATGATATGACAAGAAGGGGGATATTTTTGAAATTTATAATTGCCGTGTATGCGGCATCGATAGAATGATTCGTATGAAATTCACTTCTATAGCCTTGTGATAATGTAACAAGTACTTTAGTATATCATGTAAAGATCTTTGATCTTTACGCTGCTACCGTCCATGCTTCTTCTTTCTGCACAAAGAACACCATCTTTCTCATTGCTATTTTTTTTATCTAGCAAGAATTGACTATTAATGCAAATAATTGAAAGTTAACGAATATTATAATAGGGAAATTGAACAATGTATACGCTACTGCGATATCAATCGATCATAAATGACCTTAGGTTTATCAGTTTAGATAGGAATGATACAAGCCCTAAATTCTCATATTTCGTAACATTATGATGATACTCTGCAAGTAGCTAACACGCGGATGACACTGCAAAAATTTCGAAGTCGATATAAAGGATGATGATAATATAGGTTGCGTAAAACGGTATATGCATTCGATTGCACAAATTTTTAAATAAATTGTGCAATATATGTATACGAGAGTAATAGTTTTGTCGCCATTCCCGAAATGTATAAAGTATCTACGCACTTTTTACAATTCCTAATGAAATATACTTGTTAACCTTATTTTTTAAAAAGCTTTTATCTATGCTCGATCCTCTACAATTTGAATGTACAAGTATCTATAAAAGAATCATATATACATAATGTATAATTTGTGTTTTCGTTTTTTCATACAACAATTTTATCAAAATAAATGATTGTTAGAATTGGTAACTGATTAAAAAAAAGCTAAGAAATCAGTTTACTTCTACTCATGCTTGATCCCTGATAATATGAATTATAATGAAAATGTTGAAATTGATTAGTTCCCAACTCTCTATGGGACCTTGGACACTAAGGACGAATCATTTCGATTAATCAATTTGACCTCGATTTTAGTTCTTAACGGCTGTGTTATGTAAATGTGACAATAGAAATAAAAAGAAGGCGAGAACAGAATAACAACTCGATTGTGCAGAATGAACTACCTACCATTCTTGCATATCACAAAGTTATGCGTAAATTTATCAAAAGTTTCTTATATACACAATTTGCATATAGCTTTCGAGAAGAAACTTTTTCAACGTAATGTTACGGTCTTTAATAATGAAATTGAATTATTGAATACGCAGAAGTTAGACGGCCCATCCTATGTAATTGCAGCAAATATTATCTTCATTTTATTCTTCGGAGCATTATTATTTATTTTTACAGTTACGGGCCACATTGCTAAATGCCATTAGTATGCAATAAAGAATTATTTAAATCACAATATATTATATAAAAATTACATATCTGGCTAGGTTCATTCATTATTTAGCATATTTTGTATATCTTTACTATAGTATGTGCATTTTAATGTATATCCCCGTTCATTCATGTAGATTGATTTCCCTAAACTTGATAAGTTTGTGTACTACTAAATAAAAGTGTTAATAATTCGGGATCTGTTAAATTCTTTCTATATTTTTGCACCATCTCTTGAATCTTCAAACGTCTACGCACATGTGGCGGATGATAACTGTAATATAGGATAAACAAAAAAAAATTAAACCATATTAACGTACAAAACTAATATATTTAGACTTTTGCATACCTATCATTGTCCAGCCTTTTCCTACGTCCCATATTTAATGCTGTTTGCCTAACAAGAGTTCCCAGTACCCTTCTAGATACAACTATACCGTCGATCAATGGTGTGGCCAAATTGATTCTAGAAACTGGTCCTTGCAATCTAACTCTCATTAGTCCACTACTGAGAGCTTGAAGAAAAATCACTTGTACATCCGATACTGGAATCGATCTGGATTGCTCGAGGCCGGTACAAGTACAAGGAAGAAGATCACCTGCGTGTAAAATACGATGCAGATCGTTTTCGTTATCTAATAGCGAAATATAAATTAAAATTCATATTACCGATTGGAAATTGAGCATAGTCTTCCAAACTTTCTAGCCAGACAACCATGATTTTAATGTCAGTTTGTACTGGTAATACTTGTTTGGTCGTTCTCCTGGGTTTAACTAAATCCACACTAGAAGGCGTAGATCCGGTTAAACTGGATGGTTGTTTTTCTAAATCGAGCGACATCGTCCGCGAATTTTGTATCGTATTCTGCCCTATACCGCTACTTCGAGATGAAGTATTTTCACTCGCGCTCCTTTCGAACCAAACTGCAATTAATAATTCTATTAAAATATATAATTTTACACTTGAATATATTATCATACTTGAATGTAAATTATACCTTGGCTGCCGCTGATATCACTGCCGTAACTCGTTTCCTCCAACGAGTCCGAATTCACTGTGCTACTTGAATGGGTTGGTACAACAAAAGCAATTTCCGAACTAACATCTGCCCAATATAGTACATGAGTATCACCGTTGTAAAGGGCTCCACCGTGATCGCTATGCGCCGGTTGTGGCACATTTATTTGCGGCGTTACCCTCCACGAAGTGGAAACATGACCGGTCCAACCTGCATGCGCCGACACAGAAACTGGCCAGCCAAGAGAGTTTAAAAATTCCAAGAAGTTCGATGAAACGTTCGATTCATGCAGCTGCAACAAACGTAAATAAGTAAATAGTAATAAAAAAAGGGATATGTAAATAAAAAAGTGTAATTACCACATTAGATAATATTTCTGCAGCAGTTTTTTGGCCAGCTTTCACGTAAAAAATGTACACAGTGTCGCACGTTCTTGGACTAATGTTATCCAAAGTTTCCAAATCCAAACAAAATCCTGGGATAGTTGGATCCAAAGCAGTAAGACCACTGTTTCTGGATTCATCGTTCTCCTTAGGTTCCATATTTAAGAAACCAAAATGACTCAAGAAGAGACGTGCAGTTTGAAAATCATGA
This sequence comes from Holcopasites calliopsidis, assembly GCA_023838395.1. Classification (NCBI taxonomy): domain Eukaryota; kingdom Metazoa; phylum Arthropoda; class Insecta; order Hymenoptera; family Apidae; genus Holcopasites; species Holcopasites calliopsidis. The sequence goes on along the minus strand of JALHAQ010000037.1, from coordinate 962,070 downwards.
CAAATTTTAGGAGGTACACATTCCTCCGATTTCTCTTCCGGAACTTTGTCGTTCCCATTACAATATTTCGCTTCGATACTCATTTGACGTTCCAATAACTGTGACAAAATTTGGTGCTCATTTCTCACTGTATCATTATTATTCATCACGGCATCAAGACTCGGGATAGATTCGTCCCTAAGAAAAAAGATGTCTCTTCAATTCAATATCCTGATTCGCGAATTCTTTTGAACGAACAAAGATTATTCACGTAGAATTCGAATATTAAAGAGAATTCGACTTAAACGTACACTTTACAATGCGGTATCCGATCAACGTTATCAGGAAAGAATCTCGGTTTGTAATCGGTTCGCGGCGCAGCTTCTGCCAGTGGTAACGGACGACCCGGATTCGTGTTTACACTTCTTATGCTGGATCTATGCCTCGGCAAATGTCTTAATTGCAACGTCCATGCGTGTCTGCCAAATGGACCGCGTATCAATACGGTTACAGTTGGCTGAGGGTCCTGATCGTTTCCTAAAGGTTCTTCTAACAATGCTAACATAGTAGCGTTTTCAGCGACGAAATATCGAAATCTTTCAACCGCTGCTTGACGCGGAACTCGACCGCCGGTCCAACTGTTGCAATGCCGAAGAAGCGACACTTCATCCAATAACGATGATAACGATTGTGCTCCACAGGCACTAGGGAAATAGCCAACCTGTTACAGGATGAATTTATTTCAAATAATTTCATAAAGCACAGAATTTTTGGATTAGGAAACAAGACCTTCGATTATACCTGTTCCAATATTACTGTAAGAAGAGCATCTGCAGCGTCTCTAACACGCATAGATGCTGGCTTCAATTCCTTTTCGTCTTTCATTTTAATGGGCTCACCAGGTTTTCCTACGCTTTTCGTTCCCGATACACCAAGCTCTACTACTTCTAAAACCGTAGTTAAACAATCTTTATCCTGAAAAAAAATTGTACTAAATTCCAGGCAGATATTTGCTATCAGTGATGAACAGAGTACTAACTTGTAGTAGTTGCGGGTGAGCAGTCAGCCAGGTTGTTAGGCAATTAAATGCAGCGACAATGGAGGAGTGAAGATCCTTTGAATGAGCTGGTGGTGGCCGCCAACATTGATACGCGATATAATCGCAGAGCCACTTCACTGCACGTTTGCATTCCAACGCGTCTGTAATGATTATGAAAAATTATTGACGAGTATAATGAGTAAATTATTATTCATAAATTATGTCACAAAATATATTTCAACCTGTAAGTTTCCTTGCTGCATAGAAAGCAACGCATTAGAATATTCGCCCAATGTCTTTTCTTTTTAAAGCTTCATCACAAAAATTTTCATTTAACAAGTAATGCAGCTTACCCGTTTCACGAATTCGCGTTCTTGCTAATCCTGATAATATTTCAAGAGCTGCCAGAGAAATATTTAAGTCTGTCTTCCAAGACGATATTAATCTGTGACAAACTAAATACGTTGCCCTCACGAAAAGAGCATGAGCTGAATCTACAACAGTCATTTGTATTTTTAGTTATTAAGATAAGCCGAAGAGGATTACAAGATATAATAATATTACGTGTATATTTACAAATCAATAAAAATTGCAAGCTTTTGCACAAAACGTTACCCAAGGAAGCTTAAATGAGTAACAAACAATTACGAAAATAAAATTGATGATATCTCACGATACTTCTAGCAAGAAAAACTAATATAAAGAAAATACTTGTATTTACCAAATGCAATACATTCCTCTTGTAGAGTTGTAATATCAGAGGTTTCGCCGAGCGAGCGTTGATCACTGGATATACTTATTTGACTGGCAGAGTCGCTGGTGACTATTAAGCAATGATGAAATGGTACAATGGTGAGATACATAACAAAAACCACAACTTATAAAGAAAAAAAGTCGGATGACGTTTCGCAGAAGCGCGCACGAAGGCAAACATAATAAAAGATGTAATGTTAAGCATTATGATCTCACAATGCGCATCAATTTCAGCTATTGTTACTGAAACTATCCAAATACTTTTCAAAACTTCAAAACGAGAATAATAGTTTGATAAGTTAAAAACGGTGCATGTAATATTTATGGATACAACTTAATACTTTGTGAATAATGTGCAAATAACAAACCTGACGATAATAAATTTACGGCAGAATCATGTGCTGCAGTATCGGGTTGCGTTACTTGTTCGACCTCCTCTGCTGCAGCTGAATCTTGTACACTTAATAATAGAGCTCCTAAAAAAGATAAATAAATTAAAAAAAAAGATAATTGGCAAAATAAAAAGGTAAAAGCTATTTCTAATATTTAACTCACCTAGTAACATATGAGTATTTTGAGGATCAGTTTCAACTTGTAACGCGTTTATAAGCAAATTCATAAGTCTTGATTTTAGTTGTGCAAATGTTACATGATTTCTTTCTGTACTCATTACACTTGTAAACGTTGGAAGTTCCTTGATAGTAAGATTCTATGAAATAAAAATAATTTTACGTGCTTTACTAGCATACTATTAAAACAACATGAATATCTACAAATGTTAAATACTTGGAAATGAAGAGGTAGCGCCAGCATCGATATTAACAAGTGTATCGAGGCCCTTCGTAAATCCGGTTTTGATACCGCGTTGGATTTAAGTTTCAAATCCTTCTCTGGAAGTACAGTTTCCAATGCCGATATCACTGCAGGCACCAAAACTTGCACACCATTCAAATCCAGGCGAAACAGGTTAGCTGAGTTCCAGAGAATACTCGCCAATGTTTCCCCACATTCTCGAGACTGTAAAAATATTTAGAATGTACATTATATTTATTATTTGACATTTAGCGTAAGCAAAGTTATAGCGAATAATATATTACTTCGTCGACTTTGAGACCATGATTCATTGCTTGATAAAATCTAGCTAAATAGGCAGGCAAAATTTCTTCCCCCGTCTTTTTGGCACAAAATATCCTACACAATGCTCCCAGGGCTTCTGCTCTTCCGGATTCATAGCGATCTATACATAGAGCGGCCGGAACATCGTTCACAGCTTCTTGCAAAGAGCTGGGGCCCTCGACGAGTACCGAAGATGGACGCTTTGATGCACCTGATGGTTCTTATTTATTAAGCGGATTAATGATTATATCAATTACCAAAATTGAATGTCATATTAAATAATATTTACGCGGCAAAGTTTGCGACCAGCCATCAGTGCCTATGAATGCAGCCTCGAATAACCATTCGCCAAAGAGATGCAGTATACTATTGCATTTTGGACGTCCCGGTGCTAAAGGAGGTCTAATGTCTTGAACCAAAGAAGTCATAGCTACGGATAGAACAACTTTACGGTAAATTAAATATATTAAATTGTTAAATAAATACAGTGAATCAAATCTTACATGTTGTACTCGATGTAGATGATGGTCCCGAATTTGTAATCAACATTGGTGGAGTACTTGAAACACGACTCGTCGTTAAACTAATTAAGGAAGCTTTTGGAATTCCTATAATGAAAAATCATTATGAGATATGATACACGAGTTAATGTACTCCTCGTTTTACAGTATTTTTTGAAGTATAACACTTCTTTAGAAGAACAGAATTCAGATTTAAAGTAGTTGTAAAGAATATATGTAGAATTCGAGAAGTGTACAGGAAAATGGCTGATAGCAAGTGCTCGATACCCTTAGTCACCGCGGAAGGTGTGACACTAAAGCTTTTGGCAAGTCTGCGTTGCGTTGGAGGTGTAGGAGAAGGTTGTGTTGTATCCTTGCTACTCGTTTTATCCCACCCTACACCTCCACTTCCAGTGCTCGCAGATCCAGAGGTGATGGTAGATATGCAACATTCTTCCCAGCAACATGCCTGTGATACTCCTAGAACATTTATAAATGTGTGCAACCATCACCCGCGAAGCAATTTGGAAAGACGTATAATCGAAAGTAGAAATTGCATAGAGGAAGATCATTATCGGCTTTGAAGAAGTGCTGTACATTATATCTATAACTCTCATAAACGAAACGCTAATACTACAAAATTGTGCGCAATTTAATTATATAATTACATACTTACCAAGAAAAGCGTCCACTTGTCCAGCTATACCTTTTATGGCCTTTAAAAATATTTGCGGTAGGCCTTGCAAACATGGATGTTGACACGGATCTATTACGTTTGTACTAGCAATGGCATACTGTAAAAATGCCTGCGTTTGCGAGATAACAGCAGGTCTGCATAAATCAACGGGATCGCCTATAGTTCGTAAAAGTCTGTACCATGCTTGCGCCACTGCTTCGTCCGACATCGTAGGTGGCACAAGTTGAGAGTCTTCTTCGCCTAAATATGTGTTACATACAATTCCAATTAGTTAATTTTCCAAGCATGAAGTGGAAAAATTATGCACGCATGCCGAGAAATTGTAAATGAAAATTGCTAACTTATTTTTAATTCTGGAAACAACGGACCATACATAATTAGCAATAATCTTGCTGTAAGGGCGAGACAAACCCGGTTCCATTGTTCTACCAATGCTAATCTGTGTCGCCACCGAAGACACGACTCTCTCAGCGTGCGCCATAATGGTGGCGAGGGGAAGTTACGCTCGCAAGCCACTAACCAGATCTAAAAATATTTTCACATGGTTAGCAACTTCATAAATTGTGCATTTCCTACAAAAAAGGTACGTCATAACTACACAATACCTCTAATAATACACCTAGAACTCTTTCGCACAACTGTTCTCCGGCATCCTCTCTCGTCGCTGGTGGAGCTAGAAGCGCATCGTTAATTCCAATGAGAAATAACAACAAACTTTCCCATGTTTCTCTTTCTAAGGTGGCAGGCCCCCTTGCAATTTGTTGCAACGTTCTAAGCACTCTATGACATAAAACGGCTTGACGATTAATTGTGTCTGTTCCTGTAAATAATATTTAATATTTCACAATTATCAAGTACCTGCAATTAATGAAAAAATTCTCTATGTACATAAACACAGATATTTCATAATAAAATTACCTAAATCCTGATATAAAAATGGCCAGACTACAAAGGATAATGAAAAATTGTTAGGCCCATAATATTTTATACAACATGCGCTTAAATTTAATGGAGAAGTTAATTCCTTAAAAATTCTTATGTTGCATTACTTATATTAAAAAGAATAAAATATAAATTGCCATATTTCTTACCTTCTCCTTTTCGTGGAACAAATAAATTATGAAAGTGGCTAATTATTTTCCTGGCATAGAAATTAGGGTCATCAACGATTGGCTTTGGTACACAAATCTTTGGCGTAGAATACAACGCGGACAACCATTCACAATACACATTAACACAATCTCTGACAGTGTCATGTTCAGCCAAAGGCAATGATAATCCGAAGCATATTACTTCCATACACCATTGTACTTCTTTATCCGTGCATAACGGACTAGGCTCAGCTGCTTGCGTAATACCAAGATTTGCAGCTAGTTGACGCACGATAGATAAAGCGACTTCCTTCCCTGCACCAGGAGGAAACTTTTCCAGAACGCTCTGGCTTTCTTCTGAGCCTTGCTGAATTAAAACACTTAGAGATGCCCATTCTGAATACATCCCTCCTTGGGAATCCTGCATATGTATTGATTAAATTATCGAATAACGTTACAATAAAAGGAATTTAGTATTACGCTATCTTATATTACCTTAAGATTAACTCTATTAAACACGCCTAAATTCATAGATTACTCTACGGTATAATTGTTTTTTTTAAATAGAGAATAAGAAGAAAGCTTTCTGTCTATTGATTTCTCCTTAATCAGAATTAAATGCTTAATTTCATATGACATATGCGAAAACTGCACAAATAAGTGCAAAACTATATACAATTTTTGAAGCAACAAGCATTGTAATATACGTATAAACGTGCATGAGACTTGACAGCTCTAAAACGTTATTTGACAACTTGTCATCCCACCGCCATATAGTAATTTTCTCGATAGGATTTTTATTGACCATATAGTTGCATTTCTACCTAGAAAAAAAATCACTATTTAATATTCGGCTGTTTAAATGAGGTATAAAAATTGTATAGATTTCATTTGAATAATGTGACAATCGAATACTTAAAAATTGCTACTCAATAGTCATGAATTACAAATAAGTTCAGTGTATTATCAAGAAGTACACAAGTAAATGAAAGGTGAATAACGCATAATAGTGTCGCTCATTGCGTAAACCGAATTTTGATTGGACGACTTCCTACCGGTAAGGTAGATGAGAGGTGGCAGCTCTTTGGCTCTACCTAGTGGATAGGACGACAAGTACCACAATCTTTGTATTGTATTACTCATTTTTTTTTGTGTATGGTATGTATCTAAATCTTGAAACGAAAAACATCGACAGATGGCTCAAGATCATGTTATGACTAATATTTTCAACAGTCGGGCTTATGCAGATATAGAAAAATCATAACATTCAAAGCTAAGTGCGAGCCGAGAATTCGGAAGAATTCATATAAGAAGGACGATTTTTTAGAGTATGAAACGAATTTAAAGTTAACAGTTTTCGTAATACAGATTTGTGCATCGGCGGGGTAAATAGCGAATGAAATATGGCGTTTGTTTCTTTCATATGTTCCGAGGAAATTGTTTCTTGATTTTTTTTGTTTCGAGTATTCAATTATTGACGGGAACAACGTTCTGATGCATCAAAGCTTCTTTCGCCGTACCACTTCTCCGCAAGTGTGCAAATGAATCAATGCTTCGTTCCCTATACATATAAATATATGCTTAAGTTACAAAAAATGAAGAAAGGAGATATTACTGTTTGTGTCCTTTGAGATGTGGAATACTTCTGAAATACTGAGGAATACAATATGACGTCCCGTAGTTACACAAAATCTTTCAGCCGTAAGGTCAACAATGTGACACCTGGCAGTATTCAATTCGATAAGCTTTTTAGGGAGAATAGTAATCGACCTTCTGCTGCTAAATCAGCAGGCACTGTTGGAAAATGGGGTATAACGTCTTTTACGTCTATCAGAAGCACAAACATCAATGGTACGCATGCTTTCTTTTATCCATACAATTTGCGTGTTTTATTCGTCGCTCTTATTCATTCATATATTCATTGTATTAGTAAATGAGTGCATCTGTTTATTAGTAAGAATATTCTAACGATTTCAATTGAAATCTTACTTCGATCATTATCTGATTAACATCTTGCTTTTGAGAAATAAACTTCATTTATAGTCATGCACTGCTTATTAATGCCAAAACTATCAAATTAATTAAAAGAACCAATTTCTGATTTCATAATTGTTAAAAATTACGAATATTCGTCCATGTACTTCTAATCGTATCTTGGTATTTATCTTTACAAAGTTAGAGTAACATCTGTATACATATAGGATGTATATACATATATTTATAGGAAGACGAGATGATATAAATAATACGTTTGGAGCAAAAAGGATAAAGCTCGATTATGGGAATCAGAATGCCCGTGTAAATTCTGGGAAAGATCCATTCTCCTTTGAAACCGATCCTGACAATAAACCAGATGCTGCGCCACCAGTTGTTAAACCTAAGAAGTTTTTTAAGAGTAGAAACGTACCATCAGCAGTAGAAGAATCTCGGCCAGACGTGGCAGTTTACAGACAAGTACCTGACTCACATTATGGTAGAGCACGTGCTCAGAAAATCACCCCTCAATCACCACCAAAACAATCGCTACCAAAAGTATCCAATGCAATACCAACTAAAAAGGTAGCCGATGCTTTAGAAGGAACCAATAGCGATGCTCCTGCTAGAGAAGAGGGAAAGCCACCTATTGTATTGAGAATATGCAAAGGAACGGCACGGTTGGTCTGCGGAAATGTGCAAGATGCGCAGCAACCAGAACCTGATACTTATAGAATTTCTGCACCTCTTATGAGCCCTACAAAGGTAGACGTGGAACGGAAGAATTTTAATATAGACCCGGTAAAATCTGACCATAAAACGGTTCGTCCTCATGAACCTGTTATCTCTACCATATCAATACCTTTGGATAATTCAGAGATGCGCAGAACCACTCGTAGTCGAGCAAAGAATCTGCATTTAGACTTAACAACATCGTCGTCCATTGTGACTGCCGCACCAGTAACACCCAATTCTCATAGCTCTGGTCTTTCCTTGACTCTTAGAAAATCTGTTACCGACTCTAATAATACGCTAATATCTCATTACGATATCGTCAAGACTGATTGTGGTTCAACGTATTCTTGCAAGCCAGCGATAGAGCCGTTGATCGGGCGTGATCAACCACTGCCAACTACGACTCAAGAGCTGATCGATATTTTATCCAGCGATTCTGATCCTATGCAAACGAGACCAATGATATTAAACTCCTCCGAGACCGAGGAGAATACGAATGTTGTTCCAAACGAGGTTCAACATTGTTCAATAGATATACCAACGAACAAGATGGTTTGTTGTCCGACTACGGAATATACACGTGAATCAGAAATGAAATCGGAGCCAGAGTCAGCACCAGGCCCGGGACCAGAGACAGCCTCTGGACCACAATTAGTACCAGCATTGGACAAACAAGCTGAAGCAGAACCCGAAGTTGAAGCAGAAGTCGAACCGGGTCCAGAACCGGAACCAGAACCCGAGCCCGAAGTAGAAACAGATCAAGCAGCTTGCGCAACTGATAATGATACAGCTGCGGCTAAAACCTTAGTCGATCAAGATTGGTTTTCGGGAAGCGACGATAGCGAAGGCGTGAGTGGTAACACGGACAGCGATGTAGCGATACATGTAACGAGTACAGTAACAGAGTCGCAGCCATCGAATGCTCCATGTGTGACCACTCAGAAGCCCGTTACTAAAAAGGGTAGCATTTTTAAGAGCCGTTCAACAGGCGCGACAAATGGAAATAAAAGGCGGGCATTGTACAAACACAAGTGGTGTGATAGCGACAAAGAGTCCGGCACTACGGATGCCGTTAACACTGGACATAGTACGCCTAATGTTGCTTCGGGGTCGCACATCGGAGGGGATCCTGTAGCGTACGAGGAAGAATTCGATCCTTCACAGCTGACAAGAGTTGTAACATATCCCGAAGCTGATACAGGTTTTGAGGATGAACCCGATGCCATCACGAGTGTTCGTTGTGGAAAGAAAGTTAAGGGTGTATGTATACTATATAATTCATTATGATTCATTTTTCAATTTACTTGAAAAACCCTGATGCTAAGAGATACTTATTTTTCAGTTTTATACTGTAGTGAAGAATGTGAAAAAAGCACATCAAATTCAGGAGAGCGGAGAGTTTCAAGAGTTTAACGACGATGTTGAGTATATATTAGATACTTTACGAGAAAATAATCCAAATGCTACTCGTTGCCTTTCAGCTATACGATTGGCAAGCAAATGTATGGCACCAGCATTTCGTATGCATGTACGCGCTCATGGTACTGTTGCTAAGTTCTTCAAAGCTCTTCATGATGCTACGAAGGATCAGGTATAAATGTTTATTCTCTGTATAATAAAATATGCTATTTATCAGTGTTACTGATGTATAGGAAATGTTCAATTGAACCGTATAATTTTTTCACAGAGTCTTGCTTTATGTACAGCAACAGTAATGTTCGTGTTGAGTCAAGATCGTCTAGCTATGGATTTAGATCGCGATTGTTTAGAGTTAATGTTAAGTTTGTTAGAATCTGATGCCAGTCACAAAGATGCGCTCGATGATTGTGGCCTTAGTCGGGCAGAGCTGTTAAAAAATAAAGAGAAAGTACGACAGTTATGCGCTGATATTCAAGCACAAGGACACGCGAAACACTTAAATCTTGATAATATTACTGTAAGCATTTTTATCTCTAATTCGAATATTTGCAAATAAATAAGTTGATAATTATATGATACATTATTTTTAATTAGGTGGGACAACTAGCTATGGAGACGCTTCTCAGTCTTACATCGAAACGTGCCGGAGAATGGTTCAAGGAAGAACTTAGAGAATTGGGAGGTTTGGAGCATATTGTAAAAACAATCAGAGATTGCCATCGTCATATTAATGCCCAAGATATTACCAAATGTGGTTGGACAGATCCGTTGTTAGACAAATTACGTAAAGTTGATAGATGTCTACGTGTATTAGAAAATGTGAGATATATATGTATATATATATATATACATATACATGTTGTTTGGGATATTTGCAATAGATTTTGCAATGCAATAAAATTTTTTTGAAATATACTGTTGCAGGTTACCCATATGAATGAAGAGAATCAAGTATATTTATTAAAGTACGAAGATGGAATTTTAGTCAGCACATTAGCAAATTTGTATCATCTCTGCGGGCAAGAAATTCCGATTTACCCAACGATAGATCCAAGTGATAAGACTTCCACTGGTGCTGTTATTAGAGAATGTCTGTTTGCTATTATTAAAGTTCTCATTAATCTTACGCATCGTTTTAATAGGCAATGTAAGACATCAATTTAATTTATCTGAAGAAGAATGTTCACAGTTAATTTTTACCGTGTATAACAAAGTTTTATTTTTTTTTTTTTTTTTTGTTTGTTTCAGCTTTCGGAAGTAGAATACTGGGTTCGCAGCCAGGTGTCTTGGATTGCAGCCTGCATCTTTTATTGCGCCTGCCCGAGTCGCTTCCCGAGGAAAAACGTTTCGATATGATGATGTTGGCATTGATTTTATTAATCAACTTGGTAGAGCAATGCGACGATAATAAACAACTACTTATAGAATCTAAAGCTGTCCCGTTGACGGAAGATATTTTTGATGGTTTGTATTTTACATTACAACAATAATATGTAACGATTACCTCAAAGTATATTTAATGCATCGACCCTGTTTTTTTTCTCGGAACAGCTGAGGAAAATGGTGTAGAATGTTTAATCGATCTCTTCTACAAACAAGAAGAAATGGCTCGTGCCGAGGAACAAAAGACCGATGCGATCTTAGATGGTAAAAAGGACTCTGAGCAAACAGAAACTGTGTCAACAACTACAAAATCTCAAGAAGAATTCATTGAAGAAACAGTCACAAAATGTTTGTATAATATTTCTCGGAATATGAAAAATCTGTATTCGGGTTTAATTTAAATAATCACTCCTTTTGCAGTATTACAAAAAGCAGGACGTCATATGGAACATACTTTAATAGGATCATATGTGGTGCTTTTACTTGGTTACTTAATAATGGATAATAAGGTAGCACATTTTATTGGTCACTCGACTAATTGCATAAAAAATTCATAGCGCGTAAGTAATTCATGCAATGTGTTAATTCCAGGATTATGAATCGTTGGTACGCAGTAGACTTCCAGACAACAATTTTGCGACCATGGTGTCCGTACTTCAGAAATTCTTCAATTTTATGAATTTAACTGCGTCGGTAAGTATTCTTTATGTTATTCTCTTACAAATATCTATCGAATCGTTCGATGAATTCTCAGAATATGAATATGTAATTTATTGCAGAATGAAGTAAGCAGCTGTGGAATCGCCGCTACTGAAAAGGTGATTAAGTTCCTAAAAATGTCGGATGCCCGAAACGATGAAGAAAAAAGTGAATTATCATTATCGGCATTGGAAGATCCAAACATCATGCTCCGATTATCTTCGTCTTGATTGATATCGCATTCAGATATTCCATATTTTCTATCATCCTGGCAAGCAAAGAGAGCCAAAGTTCTATGTGTCCAACGAAGCAAATTCTCTCGATCGCAGCAGTATGAATGGACTTGTTTCATATTGACCATATTATATTTTGATATATATTTATTCACTTACGTAATTTATTATTGCTGTACCTTTCATTAAATTTACTTTATTTCCTTAATCGCAGTAACATCTCGTTAGATATGTAAGCATAAGTTAATTAGTTATCCACAAACTAAATATCGATAACGGACGCGCCTTGTAATTATGCATATTGCTCACGTAAATTCACTTACTGGCATGTATTAATTGTAATTATTATTAATTCACTTATTTCGCCAATCAGTGATTTAATATTTTGGCTGTCAAGAAGGATTTGAACGACATATGTGAACGTCTTGTATGATTATCATCCCGTTTGCTGTACAATAATGCGTACATTTACACAATTTTACCATTACTTTTAGAATTTCAGCTTCATTACATTTTAATTTTTACTATACGCGGATTGGCAATGTTAGAAGAGGGTTTCTTATTAGCCCAATTTAAATTTAAGATAGAATATTATTCTGTAGGTTTATTTTAATATTAAAACCAATACTATAAGCCCTGTAAATGTACATTTATAAATTACAATTGTATCTTCAATTGGTATAGTTTCAAATTATTGAAACCATATTAAAAGGTATAGAATTTCATGAACCATTCATATTTTGCCCAGCAATTCAAGAAGAAACAAATATATATATATATATATATATATATATATATATATATATATATATTACATTGTTATCAATAAAATAGCTTAAGAAACTATTATAGTCTGTAAAATAAACAAATTTTTTAAACAAAAATGAAAGGCCTACTAAAAAAAAAGAAGCAATTTTCACTTACACTTTTAAACAATTACATTTTATTGTTTTCTTCATCGAGAGTAAACTCACTTAAAAATAAAATAGCACTCTTTATCCCAAATTGAATTATTTAGCAAATGTATACAAATTTAATTCAATAGAAACTTTCTGATTCGTGAGGAATTGTAGATTCGACTTAACAGTTTCAAACACGTTTCCGTATAATGTATACATAATTATAGGCCTTAATCAATATTTATGTATTCAGAGCGTAATATTTTTTTAAGTGCAATTATAAAAATTTTTTTTCTATTTAAGGATGTATCAGGCTTATTATAGTTTATGTATAAGGATATGATATAACATAACGTTATTTGGCGAGCCACGAAGCTGAGTATCTCATGATAGTATATAACATGTGATTTTACCAGTTAATAAATTTATTATATATTAAATAATACAAATAAGAATAATAAAGGTGAGAGCAGATACAACAAAATGTTAGCCACGTATCTGTTTTCGAGGTAAGTATTTATTTATATTTTCCTAACCATCTTCTATAACCTATGAACTTTATACAAAATTATTATTACGCGCAATCATTCAATGAATTGACAATTATTGTTCATTATTGATTCTCAGGAATATTAAACCTCAAATAACATTGCCATTTCAATGGCTTAATGTAACTGTTAATCTTATAAGACTTACTTCATCATCGTCAGATTCATCTTCGGATTCTGATACAGATGCTAAATCATCTAATAAAGGAACGGATGGTCAAAGCAAAGGTATCGGAGAAAGTAGAGATGATAATGTTTCTGCTTCTGCAACTAGTGTAACAAATGTAAATATCCTCCTATTTATCCTTTACATTTATTATAAGAATTAATTCCTTCAGTCACGTATATTAACCTTGTTTGTGTTTTCACTTAAAGAAGAAGAATTTAGGACATTTATATGGCATTAAGGAGGCACATAAAAGAAAGCAGATAGGTAAGTTCATAGTGGGATTTTAATTAATGTAAATATCAACATGTTCGTGGTCCGTGTCAAGAAAACTAAAAGTATGTTATCACAGAGGAACAATTAACCAATGCTGCCCAAGTGCTAACTACAATTGGTGGAAAGGATAAAGAGAAAATTCTTTCCACAATGTTCGACACTGTTTATAATATTCAAAATGGCAATAGTTCAATATTCAATCAAAGGTTCGTACACATTATCCCTTTTAATCAGATGGCCCTTATTTTATACAATTTGCATTTGTATTATATTAAATACATATCATTTATAGTAATTTATACAAAAGTAACGTTTAATATAGGAACAAAGTGAAACTTGAACAGAAAAGTAGGCAACAAGAACACACAAGAACGGACTTTCAGATAAAGCAAAAACAAAAAGCACCGCCTACAATCGGAATGCTGCAAAAAAAGCAGAAAAAAGTAACGAATACTGAGGGCAGGTTTGCCAAAGGAAAATACGAGGAAGAAAATAAATTATCTGTGATTAGCATGTTGAAAAGTAAACAAAGGGAATTAGAGAAAGTGGATAAGCAGGATGAAAAGCAGAACGAAAAAATCGAACAGCCATCTATAATTATGGAATTAAAATGGCAGCAGAGGAAGGCAGAAGCCAGGGGAAAGGAGATTAAGGATGAATATGAAGCGAGAGAAACAAGGAAAGAAAGCCCGTCTGTAATTAGAATGCTACAAAGCCAGCAGAAACAGATGAAGCATACTGACGATAATGTTAAGACAAGAACTGAAATGCTGGCAGAGAAATCTGTCATTAGGTCGCTGAAAGATCAGGAAAGGAAAGGAAAGTTAATTGACAAATATGAAGCGAGACGTGGAGTAGAGGAAATTAATCAATTAATTAATAATAGGTTGTATGCTTTACTAAATGAAATTCAGATATCTTGTATTTGCATTAATTTGGACAAAATATTTTTGTAGACACGAGGCACCACCTGTTGCATACAAAGAAATCTTCAATGTATTTTTGGAGTCGCCTATCGTTCCTGAACTTAAAATATGGAACACGTGCGAAGAAAAAGAGTTGGAATCCTTGGTAACTCGTTACCCCGAGAATGCATTTGAAGAAATGATTCAATGGACGAAGGAGGGTAAATTGTGGAGATTTCCCATAGATAATGAGCAAGGTAAGGTATGCTTTGTGCTTTTCATTAATCAATAAAAAATATAAATATATTTTTCTTTGCAATACAGGAATGGAAAATGAGCAAAATGTTCACTTTTCAAAACATGTTTTTTTGGAACGACATTTGCAAGACTGGTGTCCTACCAAAGGTCCGATAAGACATTTTATGGAATTAGTATGCGTTGGATTGTCAAGAAATCCGTATATGACGATCGAAGAGAAATACGATCATATAATGTGGTATAAGGAATACTTTAAGGATAAAACGGATTTACTAGAAAAGTTGGGTCTAGTAGAATAGATATTTTATACGTTTGCAAAGAAAGCCAACATAAAATATATTTACTGTTTAAAAAAAAATAGAACGAAAACGTAATAAAATGAATATCATTTTGCACTCGTTAATAATATATATCAATGAACTTATACATTAAAAGCACTAGTATATTATGTACATATATGTTTTTCTACACCTTAATCATTTACGATAAAAAGGACATTCTTTCAAACAAAAGTTTACTATTTACTACTGAAAAGGGAAAGATAATGTAAATAAGAGAAAAATACATTGAAATGGTATTGCTTGAAATTTCAGACGCCATTTTCGCGCATCAAGCGTGGTCGGTCTATCAATAACAATTATAAGCTTTTAGGTTAGTTTGTATCGATTTCAAAAATTCAAGGAAGATGCTTGAAGCGGAAAGTATCGAAGAGGAAAATGGATTACGTTCGGATGGTAGACGAGCGTTAGAATTAAGACAAATTCGTGTTAGAATGGGCGTTTTCGGTCAGGCTGATGGAAGTGCATATATCGAGCAGGGAAATACGAAAATTCTGGTTACAGTCTATGGACCTCACCAGGTTAATGTAAACTATATTTAGAACGTTGCTGAATTATTAAATAAATAAACTAATGCATATTAAATCTAATGCAACTAATATGACATTTATATAGCCAAGGGGTTCCACAGGAAGGAGCACGACTAAAGTTACAAAGGGTATTGTAAATTGCCAATACAGCATGGCAGTGTTTAGTTTGTCCTCCGGAGAACGTAAACGAAAACCAAGGGGCGATAGAAAATCGCAGGAAAGATCTCTTCAACTGAAACACGCGATGGAGGCAATAATACATTTAGAATTATATCCACGGTCGCAAATTGATATTTACGTAGAAGCATTGCAGGTTGATGGCAGCGAATATTGCGCCTCTGTAAATGCTGCTACGCTTGCAATAATAGATGCTGGCATTCCTATCAAGGTAGGATATAATAAAACAAAGTAAACATTGTGCTGCAATGTTTTATGATAACCAAGATCTGTAAAGTAATTTGTTTTACAGAATTATGCTATAGGTTGTACTGTAACATTGATAAACTCACCATCGTTAAAGGACAAAGATAACACATTGGACAGGGGAGTGTTGGATGCAAACTACGTGGAAGAATGTTCTCCTGGTGCTACTTTGTCCGTTGTTGCGCTACCGAACAGCGATGGTTTATCAAAAGATGGTTTGATAGTGGTAGCACAAGGAGCAGGTCAAAG
The DNA here is from genome assembly GCA_023838395.1 of Holcopasites calliopsidis. Classification (NCBI taxonomy): domain Eukaryota; kingdom Metazoa; phylum Arthropoda; class Insecta; order Hymenoptera; family Apidae; genus Holcopasites; species Holcopasites calliopsidis. Next base: position 945,860 of record JALHAQ010000037.1, on the reverse strand, counting down.
GTTACACTTGTCCCAATTTGAGTCTTTAAAATCAAGAGTGTTAGGCGGTTGCCAAGATATAAAAACTATCTTAGATTGTGAAGTTCGGAATTATTTAGTAGACCAAGCTCTTCCCGCATTTTTTCATATTGCAAAAAACTAGATACATTGATAGAAAAATTGTACAAAATACCTTATTAAAATATACTTCAACAAATTTTGTTGGTTAAAATTACATATAAAATAACTTTAATAGGTTTTCCTTAAAAGCTATTGTGTGTGTGTGTGTGTATATATATATATATATATTTATATGTATGTATGTATATATGGACTTGTAATCAAATTCGTAAGAAAATACTTGCATTTTCTCCGCCTTGTTTTTTCCTTTGTATTTCAAACCTTAGCACCCGGATATCTTTCCATGATCATTCCTACACCCTGTAAAATGTTTAACATATTCGTTAACATTCAAACATAAAAATGATCCCTTACAATTAATTTTTTATAATGGTATTACTTGTCCTCCAGCTGCACAAGCTGCGATCAATCCAAATTGTTGATCTTCCCTGATCAGTCGATTGGCAGTATGAGTCGCTAAGCGAACTCCAGTTGCCGCGAAAGGATGACCAATTGATAAAGACCCACCCCACGCATTCCATTTGTTAAGATCAGGTACTCCCACTTTTGAAGATCTTCCTAAGTAATTCTGCGCGAACCAGTCGGAGTCTAATGCCTTTATATTTGCTAAAATTTGCCCAGCAAAAGCTTCGTGGATTTCCCATACTCCGATATCCTTTACATTTAATTTTGCCTTTTGTAATACCTGTGATTCATTCGGAAAATATACATATGTTGAAATTCTAAACAGGAATATAAAAGGAAAATGTGTTACAACCTGTGGTATAGCATAGGATGGTCCTAAAAGTAATTGATCAACAGGGTCCTGAGAAACATAAGTGAAATTTCTTAAATAGGCTTTTGGCTTCAGACCAAGCTGAAGGGCTTTCTCTTCCGACATTATTAACGCTGCTGAAGCCCCATCAGTTAAGAATGAGGCATTCGCGGCTGTAACGCTACCATATGGCTTAACAAATGCAGGCTTCAACTTTTGCAATTGTTCTGGTGTTGAAGCACGTATTCCATTGTCCTTATTCACTACTTCATTTACATTTGGAACTACAAAAAATATAAAAAAATAATTAGTTTGTCGATAAGTTAATAAAATGAACGTAATTAATTATATTTTATACGACTTTTTTTTGGTTTTATGGTACATTTACCTTTGTAGGGAACTACATCTGAGAGGTATCCCTGTTGCTGTGCCTTGGCAGCCAAAGTGTGCGAACGTAAAGCATAGTCATCCTGTTCTTTCCTTGATATTCCAAATGCGGCTGCTAGTCGGTCGCCACTGTGGCCCATTGTTTCGTTGCTAGAAAATTCTGCTACTGCAGGTAACTGCAATTATACATACATAATCTACAACCATGTTCCTGTTAACACTATAATCTTGTGATAAAAGGTAACATACATCTGGTACAAAATGTGCTGGTCTGATACTAGCCAACAGAGCTAATTTTTGCCCAACTGTTTTGGCTTTATTTGCTTGCAGCATCAAAGACCTCATGCTTCTGCTGTGCCTGATCGGTATGTCAGACATAAATTCTACACCACCTGCAATCACTACATCATACACACCACAAGCAATTAAGCCCATGCCGGTCGTGAGAGCTTGGTTGCTACTGATGCATGCCATAGTTACTGTATGCGCAGGAGTACGGTCACTGTATCCTGCCGCTAATGCTGCTTCTCTGGCAATGTTTGAAGTTCTCACTTCTTGCATTACAGTACCGTACACGATATAATCGACGATGTCTTTGGGAAATCTAATCTTTTTTTCCAAGGCCCTTATAATAAAATATCCATTGTCAGTTTATATATTGATTCAAATAATGAAGAATATAAAATTTGCTTTAACTTACACCAACGATTGCCTAGCAAGATCGTACGCCATCAAATTTTTGTAACTTGTTCCGGATTGTAAGAATGGTGTTCTAACACCATCAATAAACACAATATTCTTTGTGGCATTGTTACTTTTTGTCGTGTATGATTTATTTGTCTTCACATAGTTTCTTATGGAACCTGGTATTAAAGTATAATAAACATTAAAAAGAATATATTTTAGATATAAATACAATTATATTTTATTACACAGAACGCGTTGCAAATACGTGCATAAAAACATACACATTATACATAGTTGTAGAGAAGCACAATCAAAATTTCTGTTCTCGCTTTATTAGAAAATAATTTCTGGTTCAAAGCATTTAATTATCTTGGTCAGTGCTACATATTTAATTGAAAACGATATACATGCGAGACTGACATTACTTTCGATCTTTATACAGTTTTTACATTAAAAATAATTCGACATACCATATTTAGTAACTCGTCCTTTTACTACAAAATTACTCCTTACGAAAAAAGACATTTCTGGTATTTTATGGATTTATTTATGTTTAAAATTTTCGTTTAATTATTTATATATTACTATTTCGTTTGACTACAATGCACAGCAGCAATCAGCAAGTGTCGAATATCTTGTACGATCTTGTATACTTTGACCCCCTATACTTCAGTCGCGTTTCCAGGGCAATTTTTTATTTATCGCGACACATGTTGTATGGAACTTAACTTACGCCGGTTCACTTGAACCGATTATCGCGACATGGAAATTACTCTGCTTTAGAAGTGCGGGAAACTGACAGATTTTTCCCGCGTACAATCTCGCACGTATGAATAGTTCACGCTGTTGTGTAATAAATATCGTTTTCATGCAGTTTCAGAATGAATTTAGTGCATTCTATTGTGGAACGTGAGAAAGGATCCGGTAATTCCTCCCGATGTTTCTTCGCATTTACGTATTTATTATCGATGTAATGTAGCGTCAGGTTACATGTAACCAAACAAACTTTTGCTTCGAAGGAACTTAAACATATCACTTATATGCCTTATACAAAAACTCATCGTTAAATAGAAAATACAGTCGATGAAAGAGTGCATATCTTTTTACAGCATCGATACGCGATTACGATATCGCTCTGCACCGTTTAAAATGTTACCAAGATGACGTCTATCGTGGTATAACGCCAAACACGAACGCGCTTGATTTTAATCCAGAACCACCAGTTTTTGCGTGTCGATTCTGTACTACGGACGGATACGAACAAATCATTGCCTTGGCAAACGAAGATGGAAAGATTGCGTTGCAGGACACAAGCAAAAAGAATGAATCGAACCAACAATTGGAAGGAACTCAGGTATTGTAATTATTTGTTAAAAACCACAGAGAATTCAAAATTGGAATATCATAGTTGCAAGGTACGTGAAATACATTGAAATATTGTCCCTTAGGCACATTGTAATGCTATATTCGATATTGCGTGGATGCCAGGAGAGTTAAAATTGGTCACAGCATCTGGAGATCATACCGCCAGATTATGGGATGTATCCACCTCTGAAATCAAACAAATTGATTATTTCCATGCTCACACAAGAAGCGTTAAGACTGCTGTGTTTCGTTACCAAGATCAAGGCATGCTGTTTATATCTATTGCTTTTTTACCAGTTTAGTATATTTGAAAATGATCATATTATTAATAGGAGAAACATTTTAGCTGTATTTGCGACTGGAGCAAGGGATGGATCGATAATGGTATGGGATATCAGGGCTAATCATTATGAACGCCCTAAACCGGACAATTGTATTGCTAACGCGCATAATGTTGGCACTGTAAATAATGGTAGACAACGTAGAGCGATTAATCATGCATCCAGAGCTCAGAGTATTACTGGCTTGGTATTTCAAGATGATTTTACATTACTTTCTTGTGCCGCTGGAGATGGGTATGCTTGCTAATATACAAATAAAATACCATATTGGATAAAGAAACAGTATTAATAAATTGTGAAATATTTTGTACAGTTTAATAAAGGTCTGGGACCTGAGGAAAAATTACACGGTGCACAAAAAAGATCCATTGGCCAAACATATGATGAATTACACAGGACATAGTACAAGAAATGGATTTTCATCGTTGCTAACATGTCCAGCTAGAATTACGCTATATGCAAGTTGTATGGATAATATTATATACGCGTATAACATGTCGTCGTACAATCCTAAACCGAGTAAGACGAAAAAAAATAAGTATTGAATGTAACCAATGATCTGATGTTAGCATTATCTATGCCATTATTTTGCGTCCTTTTTTTTCTTTTTTTTTTATTAGTTGCAGAATTTTATGGACACCAGAATCGTACATATTACGTCAAAACTTGTTTAAGTCCCGATGGTCGCTATATCGCGAGTGGTTCCAGTGACGAGCTTGCATACATTTGGCGCACGAATAAACCGGGCGCACCGATCGTGCAACTCTCTGGGCATACGGAAGAAGTTACTTGCATTGCTTGGTGTAGCACTGGAGAAACCAAAGTATGAACCTTTTTCATGTTAATATTTATGCTTTATCATGCCTTTCGTCACTACTTTCCGTAACGTTGTAGATAGTGACATGTTCTGATGACTCGTGTCATCGAATATGGAGAGTTGGCAATGAAAATAAAATGGACAACGAGGAAGTACAGGTACGCGGTCGTGCAGAAGCTATCGTTAACAAAAATCCATTGGAAAACTTAAAATTGGAAACCACTCCCACTGTTACTCGCCGGAGTTACTCGTGTACGCAAGAACGTACACCAGGATCTGATACGACGCCTAGTACGTAATTACAAGATCACAAAATCATCATACTTGGTGTATTATTAATGATAGTATGATCTATTTTGATTAGATGTTACACCAGGACCCAGCTCGTCGGATGCTACTAATCAAACAGGAGACAATCAAAATCAATGCACCACTGGTAGTTCATTGAAAAGAAGTTATTCCCGAATGATGATGGCTGGATCATGGTCCGATGGAAAGTTTAAATCAGTTTTGTCCCCTATACGGGAGAATCTCACATCTGCAGCGAAACGTGTTCATTTGGAAAATCGCGGTGCGCGTAGATTATTTAGTCCGAGTAATGACAATAATTCGTTAGTAGTGAACAGAGGATATGAATCTGATGAGCCCAGCACAAGTTCATCGAGTAAGGAGAACGAACATAACGAGATTCCCTTCTCGCCCACTTTGAATCTTCCGAATTTCGTTATTGATGGCACAGCACCGCATCTGCTTCAACTATCACCGGAAAAGTATAAGGAGAATGTCGATTGGTTAACTAGAATACGAAGAGAAAAATATGAGCAGAAAGTGGGAAAAGCCGCATCGGAAAAATCGCATAGCCCCGTTTCCCATGTAACGCCTGCTAGGAGAAGTGCCAGGTCACGATCGACGGAACCACAAAAGACATCCAAGATACCAAGAAGCCCGGCTCTTTCTTTGTTAAATTACTTTAAAGTTACTGGAAAGGAATGCGAGACAAATGTGTGTTGCGAAGATACAAGTATCGTGCCATCCCCGAAATCCTAAAACCCTTCCGAGTTGTTAGATTATATTTTTATGTATGTTAAATTACGTCGAAATTTTTTAACTGGAGATATATTTTATTACATAATATAAGATTACATTCGGAACATCAGTTAGTTGAACTGTGACAGTGACGGCAGCGCGCTTTCTATTGTTTACGACGTGGTACCTTCTAAACAATTTATACAAGTTTAAGTAATACGTATGTCATTGTGTAAGATAAATATAATATGACATAACATATAAGTATTATACAGTATGTAAAAAATGGATTATATACTCAGATTGTGTCATGTACTGATGATAGAATACCTTTTATATGCAATCATAAATTATTTTTATAATATGTGAAAAGAAAGTACCGCTAATATTTTTTGCCATCATATAGTCATTCCTTTCGATGTGGCAATGAAGAATGAAGATGGATAAATTAAGCATTGTACAATAAATAGTTCTTAAATTTTATTTACATTATACACACATTTCGTTAACTGATCAATTGAGGACTAAATATTTTTACTGCCCGCGAAAGTAATTTTATTTCGACTGCTTTTAATTCATATTCTTCGTTGTCGATGTACAATGTACGTGCCTTATTAGTCTATAAATAGAATATGCAAAAATTAATATTAGTGTTCGTAAATCGAGTAATTATACGGTTACCTTGTTTGGAGTAAGCTCAATTTTTTTTGCTTCTGCCACTTGTTCACATAATGGTTTATCGGTCTTTTCTCTCTTCCAGCCCTCAGTCACGAAAGAAAAGTAATCAATGTCCGTTGGCCCTATAGAATGAAAGCGATCGCTCAGGACCAAAATTATTCTTCACCAAAGGCGTACTGCATATAATGTTTCATTAATTACCTATTTTCACTTTTAAGGATGAAAGCGAAGACTCTAATTCCGACTTCTCGATGTTAGAAGTTTCTATATGTAGTTCGCTCGTTGAAACAGGCAGTTCGTGTACAACATCACATTTTTCGTTTATTATTTTACTATAATCGATACTATCTAGAACACAAATTATAATGTAGTTATTTTTTTTATATTAATATCTTTGACCAAATCCGACTATTTACCTCTAGGGCTGGTAATTCTTGGTACAAATACATGCCACCACCTTGTGTTAAAAGGTGCACCAGCTAAAGAATTATGTTGATTGCAACGAGAACAACCTTCGCAAGGAGATGTATATTTCAATGTTGCATTGCAGTATTGGTTTAAATTCTCTTTGTAACCATTAAATATATAAGTTGCATATCTACAGCATACGATATTAGTATATAGTATTAGGTGAAAGAAACTTTTAAATAGCATGCAGGCTCAAAAACGCTGAAAGAAAACTATATGTACTTTCTCAACGGCCCCCAGTACCAATATTTGTTAGCAAAAGTATTTGCATCTTTCCATGCACCCCACTCAACGGTTCCCATAGCATAAATTGGCTTTACTGGATCCTCTGGATTCTCCTTAAATTATAATATAAAGGTTTAAAGGTGAAAGAAAAATTGCGAAAATTATTAAACATGATTAGTAGAAGCACACCTGGATCGGTTTCACCTCGATCATATCCATCATTCTAGATTGTTCATTTATAATTGCCATTGTCGCCTCTATCATTTGTTTCACATTGGACAATTTATCATAATCATGATACAGTGATTTTGCTATTTTGTTTGTTTGTCCCAATGGTAAAATACCAATAGGACATTGTTTGACCGAGTTAAGATTGGAATCGTATTTTCTAACTAATCCAGTTAAAACATCCGACAAAGTACCATCGCCTCCAGCAACTATGATCGCATCGGTAGGTATATCTAAATTCATTATAATCTTTCTAGCATTGTTTTGTGATTCTGTTTGTATCACAGTTACTGCGATTCCAGCCAAATGCAAGAGTGGCTCGCAATAGTTGTGAAACAATTTTTTGGCCTTTCTGTAACCAATAATAATAGTTAGTTATTACGAAAAATACGATTCAAGTTTTACAACATAAATCAAACATGATCAAACCCTTTCTTAGCAGTAGGATTTAGAATAATAGTCACATGACGAGGTTTTATATTAGTAGGAAGAGGGGTATCACCATATTGCGCCACTTCTTTGCAATAGCGCCTCATCAACTGATTAGTGCTGAAAATAATAATATTCACCACATGAATTACCAAGAAACAGAAGATACTTATCTTTTATTTCAAATCAATGTTTTTAATCAAAAGTCAATAAAAGTGGAAACAGTGGAAGCTTAAATATAATGAAAGTTATATCTTACTCGTAGATTTCTTTACTATATGAAGTTCCATAAGACAAAGCCGCAACAACTACAGTTGATTTTTTCCAATTATTTCTAATTGTTCGAAAGAAATTCAATATTTTGGCCATATTTCCAGCACTCTTGTTTCCTCTATGATATAACCTTCATTTATTTATAATTGTCATATTGTACTCCTATTAGAATTTCAGTGGAAAATACCTGAAAAACATACAAGTATAACAGAAATTTAATATCAATAATGTTCATATTTTTTCATTGGTTTTTCACATGAAATTTCATTTATATCATCGCAGGCAATGCTCTTGTCATACAATAAATCTAATATTAACAAACAAATTTTTTCAAACTTGTAACACATAATTGTTCAACACACGCATTAAAGATGTTCAGAATTTTTCTAACACTTGATCGTTTTTAATTTCGATCGTATGTACAATTAGCCGGTGTTGTTATGCTATATAAAATGATTGGCATACTATTACGGTACCGCACGTGTTTTTGGACGACTTATTATAATTATCATTAAAACTGCAAATTTATTGTGGGTACTAATAAATGATCATATGAAGTATTATCATACATTTTAAATAATAACTTTGAATTTTACGACAAGATAATTAAATGCTACTTAATCATACTTGGTTGAGCTTTGTATTATTTGCAGTTTAACGTACTTTCAGGATACTATACAAAAAAATTTTGACGCAGCTGTCGCCCCACCTACATTTTTTCGAATCAACGAAATTGCTTTGTTATTGAGTTAATTAATTACTTTGGATCATCACAACGATCATTTTTTCTCAGGCAAACTGTGAGCTGACAATATATGTATGTATACCATATGCGTAAGATACTTTCATAAGTATCAGCCATTTAACAGGTAATTTCATTTTTTAAAAAAGGAGAAAGAAACGGACAACAAATTTATGTAATACGTAAATGTACGTATATTTTATTCCTGTATATTTTTTTTACACTTACATAAAAGTAACATGCCCCGCTGATGACAGGTCAGTATGTGTGATCATATTATTTTGATTCCGTCACCTGTCGATGGTTATATGTATAGTAACAGTATTTAGTAAAACGCACTAAATTCATAAGATTACGTTTACGTTAATATTCCTAAAAGCTTCCTTGATTTGTATGTTACATTACGAGAGAGTATACTCTAAAATACGTTTTCGTACTGTATTAATCTGTCGAAATTGAAACAGTGATTTTATAAGTAAAGATTTGTCGGCTGGAGTTTTTTCTTTTGCTTTATTCACAACACATAATATTACGAATAATAATAATAATAATAATAATAATCGTAAACAGTAATAATATAATTTACACGTGATATTAGGAACGGTTCGAATAATTTCTCGAAACCTTAAGCAGTTTGAGAATCCTTTAAAAAGTTCATTTGCGCTCGCTTATTTCCTATTTTAAAATTATTTCTCGAACCGTTCTCGCATCGAAATTCTTGATAATCATTTTATATTAATTTTGTGCTTCAGGAAAAAGTGAAATTGCAATGTAGTTATTGTTTTAAGAATTATGAGCAAAATACTCATCGTCAGAAGAATTGTGTTTCGGCCAATGTAGAAAATGGATTCCAAAGATTATCACAAGGTGTGCGAAGAGGTGGACGATATTGTAGTATCTACGTGCAAGGATAAAGATATTGTGCATATTGTGGAAGACATGGAATCAGATGAAGCAAATAGTTGTTTGAAAGGTAACAGAGTCGATATAATAGAGACAAAAATGGAAGCCGATGCGATAAAAGCTGCGCAGGAGAATCAAGCTGAAAACGAGATGATAGAACGCATCGAGCCTTTAGTTGATGATGTGTGTGATATAGTCAATAAAAAATATGTACGCAATGAAAATGAGGGTAACAGCGTCATGCGAGAATCATCCTTTTCTGCTGATAATTCTATGTCATTGGATGTGACCGCTTCGCAAGACAATACTCCAACTTCATCTAACGATATCGAATTGAGCTCTTCTTCGAGTGATCAACATAAGAGTAAAAGAACTATTTCAAAAGGTGATCGATCAATTCCTTAACTTTTTTCTGCTTAGCATTGCGGGCAAACATTGCGTGATTATCAATTTTAATTTACAGATCAAGCAAATAGCGATAGCAGTGTATCGAGAGGGAAAGCTGGTAACAGTTCTTGTGAAGATGCAACTAAACGGCCAAAGTTAAATGAAAATATGTATAGTAAGTTGAAGTCCGATGATGAAAAAGTAGATAGTGCTCCAAAGTTTCATAAGCTGAAGTCTAAAGGAAAGAAACGTAATTACCGCAATAAAAGACCATCAATGGAAGATAATGACGAAGGTTGTAGCGAAGATGCTAATGAAAGTTCTGAGATGATCCCAGGTAATTAGTAAGAAAACAAATACGTAACATCAAAGGAATGTCGGTATTATATTGTATTTAAATGTAGAAAGTGCAGGAGCTGCAGTACCTACGCAGAAAGAAAGTTGTGAACCAGGGAAAGAAGCCAATAGTGATGGTCCAGACATTGAAGATACGTCTACAGGTATGTCTACAGTTGAATATATTATTTCTTAACTTGAATTTATAATTGCTATCATTCTCTCTAAAGATGACTCCAGTGGATGGACAACAGCTAGCGAAGAAGATTTAGAAGAAGCAAAGCAGCAGATATTGGAGAAAGAAACTCCAGCATGCTTAAAGAAAGAAAAGCCAAAACCAAATTGGTTTGTGGTTTCGGAACTTGTTCGCCGTGAAATGGGCATGAATCCATTATTTAATCGCAAATATTATGGTTCTTTACATGTTGTAGAACATTTCGAACTAATGTACAAACTTCGAGAACATGAGGTACATAACGTATTTAAGATTTTACATTTAGAAGATAAAAAAGAAGTTTAACATTTCCATCGTTTTTGTAGGGTTGTGTTAATGCCTTAAACTTCAATCAAAAGGGAAATTTACTAGCCAGTGGTTCTGACGATTTAGCTGTAGTTATATGGAATTGGGCAATAGGAAAGAAACATCACTTAATCGTCAATAGTGGACATAGAAGTAACATGTTCCAAGTATGTAGAGAAATATTTTAAGATTTGCTTTGTCAAATAGGGTCCGATTTATCTGGAAACGTGTGTCGCACAAGGCGCCAACGAGAAAAAATTGTCGCTGGAGTATGTAAGAATGTACAAACCTTGATGGTTTTTATTTCTTTTTTTTTTAGGCCAAGTGGCTACCATGTGATGATGAAAATCTGATGGCTACATGTGGTCGCGATGGACTTGTACGACTGTTAGATATAAAAGGTGGTGTATCACGAAGATTAGCTACTCACTATGCACCATCTCATAAACTAGCGGTCCATCCTGATACACCACATATTATTATTTCTGTTGGTGAAGATGCAAAAGTATTATCCATAGATATTAGAGAGAAAAAACCAACAAAGTATGCCTTCCTGGTGCCTCTTACTATAGTAATATCTTTTCACGATATACATATAGGTATAAATAATTTTATTACATAGGTTGCTAGTGGTAAAAGATGGTTCTTCTCATGTGCAATTGTACAGTGTTCATTCTAATCCACTAAAAAGTTACGAATTTTGTGTCGGTGGTCAGTCTCAAGCAGTTAGAATATATGACCGACGAAACGTATCGGAACCACTACACAAATTATGTCCCGAACATTTGGTATGTATTTTTTCTTTTTGTATTTTCCAACAGTAAGAATGAAACTAGATTACATATATTTTCATTGAATATGTTATGAATTGCAGACTGGAAATAACCATGCACATGTAACTTGTGCTGTATATAATTATAATGGAACTGAAATTGTAGCAACTTACAATGACGAAGACATTTATTTATTTGATACAGTGTTCCCGCAACCTGGTGATTTTGCGCATAGGTATCAGGGTCATAGAAATAATGCAACAGGTATGTTCTGTGTTTTTGTATACATTATCCGAGGACTGGTATCTCCAATTACATCAATTGTAACGTTTTATAGTTAAAGGCGTTAATTTCTTCGGACCAAAGAGTGAATTTATCGTATCCGGCTCGGATTGTGGAAACATATTCATCTGGGAGAAGAATACCGAAGCGATCGTTAGCTGGATGCCCGGAGATGAACAAGGGGTGGTATGTAATTAATTGTGAATTATATAGAATTGTGAATAATGTTAATGTTATATATCAAATAATATTTCGTTTTATAGGTAAATTGTTTAGAGCCTCATCCAGAATTCCCAGTTCTCGCCACAAGTGGTCTTGATTTCGACGTCAAGATATGGGTGCCTTCCGCTGAACACACTCCAAATTTCACGGGTTTAGATGCCGTACGTGTCTTTGACATCGAATTTGTATCGTATATGTTTCTGGTATCATTTTTTCTGTTTTAGTGTGTTAAATACAATGCAATACATAGAGCACAAGAAGCTGCCATTGAATCCGATGCATTGTACAGTCAAATGAATTGGATCCTTGTACGAACTATCGGGCGTAGAAACAGAATAAGGGTAAGCATTAAATACCCATTGACGAATACGTCGATCATGTTTTAAGCTTCATAAAAATGTACGCAATCCTTTTGTGCAATACGACACAGGCTCTGAACGCTCTGAGGGGTTCTAATGGTAATAATCTAGACGATGACGAAGATGATGAAGAGCTCGATGTTGATTCATCGGATGATGATTCTTCCGTTTATAGCGACAGCCAATCCGATGGCCCCGCCATCAGAACGTTGCAATGTCCCCCCTCATAGAGGTATCGACATCAACTGGTTCACGTCTTGTACACTGATATTTGCAAGGTATCTTTGAAAGATCTTGTTGGAAGATGAATAAGTATGGTGAAGAAATGAATCTGAAAGTTCTATAATCCCCGAAATTTATTTTATTTCTATCAGTTTAGTAGTTTGTGTTTATTAATAATGCAAGTAATATATATATATAATTTACTGTAATATGTAAGAATTAATGCGCATCGAATATGTATGAAGGAACTTATTAAGGATATATACAGCATTAGGTGGTAAAAAGGGATAATTACAATTTTATTTCTCGAATAATGTATATGATCCCTATTTTGTCGCATTCTTTGAAAATCGCAAAATTTATATAACTGCTGTTACCAAAAATATTTTTCTTCAACGCTATATTTAGCAAGTGTACTAACGATTTTTTTTTTTTAATTCAGTAAACTGTTTTAAAGCGAAAGTATTAAGAACACTTATACAAGTTATACAAATGCGTTCTACCACCGCTTTTCAAAGTTTATCGTTTTACCGTGTATACTTCGAATATTGCCGCAATTAAATCTTATGTTACTCATGGCATTGTAAATATTATTGAAATATACTAGTGGCAATGTTAGAAGTACTGTTTATATGAATATTTATGTCATAAATAAATTGTGTATACACCAAATTAATCATTTATTAGCATGCCACGTATACGTTGATAAAATATTGTTGCTTTCATCCTCGCCTTTATTAAAATTTAATATAAGAATAGGATTTATTTCGTAACATCTACAGATGATGGAATCTAATTGAAATATAGATACTTTGAATGTCTTTCAAAAGATACCAATAGAATGGGCGAGATCAGCATATATGTACAAAGTTGTAATCCCTATGATAAAGGTACTAATGGCTTTAACAATAAGATTCAACCATGGGCCGGTTACAAAAAGTATTACAAGGGAATCTAAAATAAGTGGCCTGTAGACTGTAAGCACAAGCATGCCAACGACTACAGGAACCAAACCCCTTTTCAAGTCATGCCTTGACCACAACCATACGAGTGTTGCTGTGGTTATATGTTGTACCTATATACATTGTGAAAAGAAAAACAAATAAATATAAATCTTACAGGGTACACAGTACCTTATTACTTACTAAGTTTATGTTTGATTCCAGGCTCTTTTGAATATACTTCCAATCAAACTCTGCACCCCTTGCTCCCACCCATAGCAGGAGAAATCTAGTGAGCAATACCTCTGCTCCTGCCCAGCCGATTCCAGCAGTTAATATTTTTGCATGGCCCTTTCCTGGTATACTGTTCAATACTAATAATATTCCTATTAAATCTGCCAAATCTATTGAAGACTTTAAAAATTCCTATAACAGTTATTTGACGTTAAATGTAAAATCAGAATTATCTTTTAGTACATGTGCATACCCCAATCATATCGAATCCTTCACCACCTATATTGTCCGCCGTAGGGAAAAATGTAGCGAGCGCTAACATTTTAACTAATTGTGCGAATATATAAATACCACCCGCTTGAATACATTTCCAAAATGCACCATACTCCGAACTAAAAATTCATATATATTTTCTAAATAACTTTATATATATTTACATAATTGGTATTTCAATAGTATCTTACAGGTATTAATGTTAACTTGTAGTAACTGCAATACAGGTAGGTTAATGTACTTACAGGCCAGAATATTTGTATGTGAGGTAATATGGAACATACACTAAAGCTAAACAATTTCCAAAATGATATAATGTCATTTTCTTTTTTAGTACTGTTCTGCTAATTTGATTCATATATCGCTCATTATCAAACTGTGAAACATATTATTAAATAGCAAAAAACTCTCATATACAACGTGACGAGATTCAACCGAAATACGTAGAGGCGCGTAGAGGTACACACGATATGTCGTATCAGAGAAGTTAGATTAGCTTAGGGTAGGTCTTGTCATATCATCTGTTCCGAAGAATTATAATAACTAATCTACAAATCGATCTTCAGTAAATTTTTTAATGTTATAGAATTAGGACACAGTGTGCTACCCTTTAAAACTGCAAACTAACCCCCAAACTTTACCTATATAGCCAACGAAATTGCTTTATAAGCCACCTGGTGGTCTAGGGTGGACCTAATAAATTCAACAAGCGCCTTGTGTTGTCTTGTGTCCTGTAAGCTGCAAGGCCAAGACGCTTGGGACGTCATAAAAGTAACGTCAATTTTGACAAGGATTCTACGATGCAATCTACTTCTGGAACAACATCAATTTCTTCACTAAGCATACAAATCTGTCCTGCCCCGGATGTTACACCAACGGTACATATTTATCTTAAACTATTTTACATTGAATTAGTCAGCTTGGTTGAATGTTGATTTTATGTTGTATCTTTCGATTGATTTCATAGAATAGAACAAAATTTGCAAATTGTTCACTCAATAGGTGTAGTAGTTGGCATTCGTTTCAATTGCTGTGTTTTAGGGTACCGAATTATGCGTGAAGCATATAGATTCGACCGTGAGTGAGGTTACGCATAACCCGAAATATGAAGAGCTTTTCGCTCCAGAGGTCGGGCCAGAGAACCCGTTTAAAACACAGCAACAACGTGCTGCGAAAAACATGCTTTCTGGATACGTAGAAAAGGCTTACATAAGCGAGTTTCAATTTGAAAACCAAAGACGGACATTTGCCAGTTATGGTACATTGCCATATATCATATTTGTACTTTAATATATATATATGTCGCTTTTGCTGAATGCCTGCACAGTCAAATTAGTAGGTGCTTTTCGTTAACATCCTCATGTTTTTTAGGATACGCGTTAGATCCAACAGTTGATGGTAGCGTAGAAGAGGGTAGGGCAATTATCGGAGCTAAAGAGGCAGCTGAGGAATCTGGTGGAAAAACTGTGTTTGAAAATACAGCTCTGAGGCCTTCCGACAAAAGAAAACGGCATAGAAACGATAATCCTGCGGATATTGAAGGGTTTTTAGGTCCATGGGGTGGGTATGTAGATGAAAAACGGGTAGTTAAACCAACAGAAGAGGAAGCCGCTGAACTGGAAGAGATATTGGCAAAAAGGAACAAAAGAGGGAAACCGACAGAAGAGAAACCATTGGAGGAAAAGACAGTGCTACACAGTAATATGATTGGTCCTTTGTCCTTAAATTGCTTCAATGATAAACAAGATTATTTTGATCATGAAACGTTTCTGCAGTTAAAGATAGTGTGGATTATCAGGGAAGATCGTTCCTACATGCACCTCAAGATGTTGGTGTAAACTTGAAATCGGAATCACCACCGGACAGATGCTTCTTGCCAAAAGCGCAGATACATACTTGGGAGGGACACACGAAGGGAATTTCACAGATCAGGTGGTTCCCGCGTACTGCACATTTGTTACTTTCTTGCAGTATGGACTGTAGAGTAAAGGTGCGTAGCGCTTAAAATTTTAATTGTCTAGCGATAAATATCAATAGTAGATTCAATTTCATTTCACATGATTTCAAGTATAGTTGTGGGAAGTTTATAAAGATAGAAGATGCGTTCGAACGTATTATGGCCATCGTCAAGCTGTGAGGGACATAAGCTTCGACAATGATGGAAAGAGATTTTTGTCTGCTGGATATGACCGTTACGTGAAATTGTGGGATACCGAAACTGGCACATGTCTAAGCAGATTTACGAGCAGAAAAATTCCATACTGTGTCAAATTCAATCCTGATCCGGACAAGCAACATCTGTTTGTGGCAGGCACTAGCGACAAAAAAATTATCTGTGTAAGTTTTGAATGATATCACTGTTTGGACATGTCATAACAAAATCAATACTTAGCTACTACTAATGAGCCATCTACGTTTTACAGTGGGATATCCGTTCTGGTGAAATAACACAGGAATACGATAGGCATTTGGGAGCTGTGAATACGATAACCTTCGTAGATGAGAACCGAAGATTCGTAACTACATCAGATGATAAAAGTCTGAGAGTTTGGGAATGGGATATACCAGTGGACATGAAGTACATTGCCGATCCTTCGATGCATTCTATGCCTGCTGTTACACCATCTCCTAATCAAAAATGGCTCGCATGTCAAAGTATGGACAATAAAATCGTTATATTTTCCGCATTGAACAGGTTTAAAATGAATCGTAAGAAAACATTCACCGGACATATGGTTGCCGGTTACGCGTGCGGTTTGGACTTTTCTCCTGACATGAGGTAAGTAAAATGTTCATTAGATTCTCATAAATTTTTCTCCATCACAGACAATTTAAACAAGCCCCTTTGCCACGTTTATTTCTTAAAGCTATCTTGTATCGGGGGATGCGGACGGAAAGTGTTACATTTGGGACTGGAAAACGACGAAATTGTATAAAAAATGGAAGGCGCACGACGGTGTATGTATAGACGTATTATGGCATCCTCACGAGCCATCGAGGCTTGCCACAGCTGGTTGGGATGGAAAAATAAAATACTGGGATTAAAATCATTATCGATCACGATGTAAAATAGAATTCTCATTCGTGTTTATACTTCTATTTTGTATGACGTATAGACTTCATTTCGTACACGTATTTTTTCACGGTGTACCATTAATAACTGAAAGCATAAATATAAAAATAGCACACGAATTACCGATCGTAGAAGGACGATGTTTGATTATTGTTGAAATGTACCTGTAATACCGTGAACGATTAAGGGACGGATCGTTCGCGTATAATCGTTATTGCAATTTGTATTTTAAAGACAAAATGATATATAATAAAAAAGACTTGCATTAACGATTATTCTACTTGTATGTATCATTATAAAAATCGCCGTGGAAAGCATAAAAATCGCTATTACTAGATCGTACAAAGCGTCATGGCATGACGGTTGTAAAAATCAATAATACGCGTCACGATGCCTGCTGCCGCTTTCGTTCCGTGCGTTGTGCATTTAATGTTTCCCCTCGTCGTCGCGTCGATTGTCTCGGACCTAATCGTTCAAACTACAGATGCTTAACAACGTATATCTCTGAAGTTTTGCGATTTTTTGCAATGAATCAACTGAAGCGAATGTCTTGAAAACGCAAGATCCGCCGAGGTCCATTGCTAGATGGAAAGGTAATTGCATTATTATTTCTTGTGAATACATATATTTCGTTTCTAATGCGATTCTCCATGAGCCTGTAAATACATGAACGCCTTTTCTTCAACAAAATGTTTATTTATCTTAAACGTTTTCAATAGATGGTACGCGGTCCATACAGCTCTTGTTATGATGGGTTGTTATTGTTTTATAGCAGATTTTAGTATCATTAAATTAGTGAAAAAATAAATGTACCATTCGATTTAGGAAACAAGTTATTTACAAAAATATTATGAAGGTGAAATTGTGTTACGATAAAAAATATAAAATGTAATAGGTTCAATGTTAAAATGGACAGTGCTGAGTTAGGATACTCGTACCATCTTCCTTCTGCCGGCTGGAATCTACGAATTAGAAACGTACTCTCACAATTCAGTGATCTGTTCAGCGAATTCAATAAATACATTGCACCAGCCTATCATCATGATCGTTGCGAAAGGTAATTTATTCTATTCACGTTATAGCTTTATACATACATATGTGTAATCCAATAATATTGCATTTCTTTCTCAGGTCTGTTCAAATGCGATTGTATTCCATGCATAAGAGAGAGTTCGTTATGGTATTCGTTGCTTTCTTTGCTTGTTTTGGCCTGGCAGTGTTCATTGGGCTTGCTGGTAAGTTGACAAAGATAGTTGTTAATATGTTCTCGCAATTGTTAGTGTCATTTTTGCTCTTGTATTTCAATATAGGTCCTCCTATAATATCCATGACCGGGCAGGCAGCTCATTTAAATGGCAGTGAGCTGGCCACTGGACCTTTTGTTATGAAAACACCTCCACTGTCAACGTACAGTCAACAACTGTGGGTCATCGCAAAATTGCTGACATCCAACAGTGATGGTACTAAAACAGATAAAAAAGAATTAAAGAACTTTGTAAGATCAAACTACTAAAATTTTGCAGATGAAAGATACGATAAGAGTTTCCAAGTGAGCATCTCCATAGATGGTATTGCCAATGATCGTAAACTCGTTCCTGTATTATCCTCAGAAACTGGACACAATAGGTACGTCTGTTAATTTCTCATTTATACAATGCAATTTATGTTTACTAATAGCTCTTATTTTCCCATAGAACTAGGCATTTAAAATGCGAGAGTCAAAAGTGCGAGGAACTCGTGGTCGCTCATCTCGGATTCCTTGATTACAGTTACTACATTATTACCGTTCGTTTCCACGGACTGGAAAGCTTCCATCAACGTTATAACATACGCGAACTCACATTCTACGTCAGTAAGCACTGCATAAAATGAAGCGTGTTACATTAATCAGACTTTCAGAATTGTAGCAAACGAAATTGGTAATCTACCATTCTTATCTGTTCACAGTTCAAGAATTACAATCAAGAGTTTACAGAATTCGAGATTTGGTTTCGATTTATTTTCCTGCTAACTGCATTCTGCGTA
The DNA here is from genome assembly GCA_023838395.1 of Holcopasites calliopsidis. Taxonomy (NCBI): domain Eukaryota; kingdom Metazoa; phylum Arthropoda; class Insecta; order Hymenoptera; family Apidae; genus Holcopasites; species Holcopasites calliopsidis. Next base: position 926,770 of record JALHAQ010000037.1, on the reverse strand, counting down.
ATGGTAAGGACACTATACGCATATTATTTTAAAGGAACCATGAGGCCATGTGCTAATTGTCTCGATTTTCAGTGCTGGTTCGGGCATTCCCTTCGAAAGTATCCTTTACACGACTGGTCGATAGAACAGAAATGGATTTCTCTACTCCTGCCTCTGCTAATTTTATATAACAGTAAAAACTTACGCTTGCGAATGAACAACTTTCATGTCTTACACATGTTCTTGAAATTTAATGTTCTTTATTACATACAGATCCATTATTTCCAATGACGTTCTTGGTCAACTCTTGGGTACCTGGTATGGTAGATGCAATTCTACAGACAACATTCCTGTGCGCAATTCTCATGTTCTGGCTATGCGTTTATCATGGTTTAAGACAGGTATGATATTTCCTTGAATGACCATTAAACTGCTAATATTTTAACCGAAAAACATCAACTATAATCATGAATCTTATTGCGTTTGGCAGAATGAAAGACGACTGATTACATTTTATCTACCAAAAGTTTTGGTAGTGGGTTTACTGTGGTGTTCCGCGCTTATTTTAGCAACGTGGCTACGCTGTACAGAATTAGAGGATCCCACTTACAATTACGTTCTTGATACGTCGAATTATTTCGTAAGTTGTCGAAACATTTCGCTTTTACCTGTATCAGAGAAGTTCGTTACGAATAATGAGGAATTTTTGTGCTTGTAGGGGTTCAAAGTATTCTTTTTCACTGTGGGAGGATTTTATATAGCGTATCTGCTCCTCTTGATATTGAGGGCATACAGCGAATTGAGATCTATGCCGTACTTTGGTACAATTTTATGAACCCATTTTAATCACGCTTAAACCCTTATTTGCTGTTAAGAAGTATATTCTTCTTTCTCTTCTAGATCTCCGTTTACGGTTTCTGACGTTGCTAGCTGGAGTAGTTTCATTGGTCTGCGGTTGCGTGACGGCGCGACAGTTTGGGGCAGGCATATTCGAAGACAGTTTTGCATCTCGTCTTACTACTTACTACCGTTCATCCGCCCAATTTATGGCATTATATGGTCTTTTAAATTTTTACCTCTACACAATGGCTTACGTATACGCTCCAGCATGTCAGCAAGTATACGGTCAACGTGAGTATCGTCAACCCTAGACCGAGATACGAGCTATTCATTTTGTAAATAGGAGAATAATTGTTTCAATCGGATTCAGATTCTTCTATCACAAAGGACAACCCGACATTTTCAATGATCAATGATTCAGACGAAGATGTTATTTATGGATCAGATGAAGATGTTATATACGGATCGGACGAAGATAGCCGGCGGCCTTTAACTCGTGGGACTCGAATTGCAAGCAGTAGCAACTAATGGAATAAAATTGATTGCTCTAAATCTAAATGTCTGGAAGAAATCATTACGGATCGGACAAATATTGTAATGGGGTATAATGTAAGTAGCGGTGGGAAGGATAATGATACGCTGTAAAATAAAATACATTAACGTGAATAATTTATGCTACACGAAATTGACTAAAATGTATTAACTCGATTTTTACGATTTGCGCGCATTTTTGTATGCATTTACGGAACGTATAACAATTCTGATCGACACATAAAAATGCAGCTACAAAGTAATTTCCTCCTATTTCAGGAATTACATTTACATGGTACAATTATTAATATACTAACAGTCGATGATATATCGTCTTGCAGCATGTGTTATAATAATATTTACGCTAGGAGTTTAAGTGTATCGAGTGATATGTGCAGATGTGCAACAACCAAGCATAATATTTCAATTCGTAGTATTGATATTGTCAGGCAAAGTGGAACCTACTGTATTTAATATTAATCGTTATTTTGTGATATTTTTACTAAGTATCAAAATTGTCTTTGTACACATGGTCCTGGCTGATAAAACAAATTATTATATAATATAATTATTATTACAATTTTCCTAACTTATGACATGTACACATGATGTATATGGTAAATCATTAATAGGATTTTATGACAGTGAATGTGAATTTTTCTTATTTTAATTCTTGATCGTGATTTACAAGTATCAGCTCGCGCCATCTGCAAGGCGCAATAGAAGTCAAATAGAATTCAATAGATCATCAGAGTCGAAAGTAATTTACAATTAATACATGTTGAGTGCTGGCAGTCGAACGGTTATTTATAATTTACGATATACATTTCTGTTGCAGCACTTAAAATTTTATTGCAGTTTCATTCGTTAAGCGAAAAATAAACATATTTGTAGGTACTTCGGTTCCTGTGGGTTCTGGTTTTCACCAACAAAGTTAGGTACGTAAATGATGCAAAACTTCTTTCTAGGTTAATGTGGCAAGCAAAAGCGCCAGTATTTTCACAGTATGTTCACATTGTTCCATTACGAATTAGATATTTTCGTTAAAGTGTGTACAGTGATTATTGTTGTTTAGTGCTTTATTTAGTGTGAAGGAAATTATTTTAGGTAGGCAAGTTCACGGAAAATGCCGAAATCAAAAGAATATGTTTCCTCTGATGACGACAGTAGCGAAGAGGTATGTTCTGATCGAAGAATATGTTTACGTGTATGAATCATGACAAATACGAATATTTAAACATTTTTCACGTACAAAGGAAATGTATAACAGAACGTGAAAAAAATCCGTATGAGAATCACTCCTATGGTGAATAGAACATAGGCACGTAGAATATATTTCTTTCATTTCTGTTAATAAGGAAGTGAAGCAAAAAAAGAAGAAGCAGAAAAGGGGCAGCGAGGAAAAAGAAGAGAAAACAGCGATAAAGGTGAAACAACAGGACAATGAAAATGAAGATAAGGTATGGGATTTGGGAAATAATCGTCAAGTTAAAATATCCAAATTCAAAGGAAAATTATACGTTGATATCAGGGAGATGTACTTTGATAAGAGTGGAGATTTAAAACCTGGAAGGAAAGGTATTCATCTGTGCACTGTATAATGTATATATTCTCCTTATGAGTACCTTAGATGTACCAATTATGGAAGAAAATTTTTTTTGCAGGTATCAGCTTAAAAGTGCAACAATGGGAAAAATTACAGTCCATCGTGAATGAAGTGGATAAAGCACTAAAGGCCAAATCTTAAGTACTTATTTTCTGGTACAATTAGGTGTTTCTTTTACTTATAATTTGTACTTATAGATGTTACAATGAAACCTTACGTTCCTCAAGTGACTATTTTCAATAAAGTCTTTTCTACCCTAATAGTATGCTTATGCACGAATTGAAGTTTAATCAGTTATTCTATCGTTGCACAGTTTAAGTTCGCCTAATCTTTTTACAATGGAATACTTGGTGGAAACAGTAATGTAATATGTTAACAAAAATGGGAGAAACAGACAAATAGTTCTAGTTGTGCTTTAGTCGTGCTTTCTGTACAATGTTAATAGAGAGCTAAATTAGCTAATCATTACACTGGTCCATGAACAGAAGTTAAAAATTTATCCAGGTCCAACTTGCTCAGCAATATTCGTGGGTCTGTTGCATATTGTCGTTTTTCTATCTGCAATAAGAAAAGAATACTCAATGAAGAAATATTGCTCCGAACGTGGAACATGGACAAATCTAAAAACCAATCGCAAACCTGTTTGCTATCTTTAGTCTCCGATGTCTTTCTTGTCCTCAGTATTTTAGCAGCGATATTACTATCTGGAATTTTCACATTTTTCTTTTTTGTAATCAAGACTGTCTTTAAAAGTGAAGAATTAAAAGTTCTTTTGAAATTGTACCCTTACTTTTATCGGCGTCTCGAGCTTTATCCACTTTAACTCGTTTTTTATTATCATTTTGAGAATCGTCATTCTCTTCGTTTACGGTAACAGTTTTGTCAGAAATTTTCTTCACTTTGTGCACAAATGGCTTGTCCACGGGTGATGACGTTGCTAATGGCTTTGCAGACACACCTTTCATAGTTGGTGTGTCGATAGGCATCTTGCTTAATGCTTCACAGCTGTTTGCATGTTTTACAGGCGATTTCCTGCTGGCCGATCTGGTCCTAGGTTTCGGTGTAAGACTAAACAATTCCTCATAGTCAGTAGCAGTCATTAGTTTAAGGTATTTGTCGTTGTTCGGATCGCTCATCACAACGTTAATTTGAAACTCCAGCTCATGGTTGCAATATCTCCGCCTCCTTTTTTTTAGGGGTGTACCGTCGTTGTATCGAATATGATATTCCACAGAGTTGGGGATACTTTCATTAAAATCTGTGCTAGAGTTGCATTTCGTGGATTGAGGTTTAGATTCCTCCACGGGGTTGTTTTTACATGCAGGAACGAGTTGCAGACATTGGAGAACTTTTTTTTTTAAGTTCTTGGGATTCTCCGTATCGCTTATTTCCTGAAGCATTTTCAACGAATCAACTACTTCTGGACGAACATCAACATTCTTTTGATTATCCGACTGCTTATCGGTATTGCTTGCCTTTTGCTCATTTTCGTCATCGCTGAACAAATCTCGTTTTACTTGATCCACCTTTGATTTCAACAAAATATTCGCTTTACCATTATAAATGGGATACTCCTTTTGCTTATTCGCATCTTCTTCGTTCTTTGTATTATCTTGTAAAGGAATGCAACTAAACGTAGTTGTATTGTCCTCGCACTTTTTACCATCGCTGCTAAGTTGATCCGTGGAATATAGGACTTTTTCTTCAGTTGTAATGCGAATTTGGTCCTGTTTTGTTTCAAAATCCTCCCTCATCCTTGGTTTTCCCCTTTCTTTAATTTCTACTTCGCTAGAAGACAGAATCGTCAGTGTAGGCTCGCCTTGTTGTACCTCCTGCATTCCTCCAAATTCTACGTTCATCATTTCAACTTCACCGGATGACAAATTCATTTCTGTCTTTGGCTTCTGCTCTGTCACCTCTACATACATCTGATTCGCAATTTCAGGCTTTGAAATATAGTCCGGCTCATTCTTCTCATAATTACTTTTTTCCTCAGAATTTTCCAAACTGTTACTTTTTTTGGTTCCTAATACATTGGTCATAGATGACGAATGCTTGGCCTTTACGCCTTTATTGTTTTTAATAACGAGGCTATTAGTTTTATTGTTGTCCGCATTATTGTCATTACCACTGGTGTTCTTGTCTCCATTGATACTATTACTATCATTCGCCTCGACAGTCTCGTTCTTCCTCCTTTTTTGTTTGTTCTCGGTAATGTCGTTGCTGCTCCCCTCATTACCTTTGCGTCCGCTATTCTTTCTTTTTCGATCAGTATTAGCCTGAGTCATTCGCGACGGTTGTGCCCTTCCTCTGGTACGAGTGTTTTTAGGAGGCTCCCGAAATTTCGCTATCATTCGTTGCCTTTTTGCTTCTAACTGAACAACAAATTTTTCATCTACCTTTGAGGATTTTTGCCTTTTTTGTAGTATCGGAGACATTTTTAAAGAAGCCGCGGGTTTCTGCGGAATCAAGGAGTTTGCTCTGACACGCTGTACATTCATTATTTTCGGTTTCTGTCTCAATTTTCTCACGGGAGAGTTTTCCCCGTGCATACGTTGATCACCCGACGTGATTATCGCTGAAATTTTTGAGGATAGATTAGTCAAATTATCCACGCCGGTCTTCGAACTGCTTGGCGTCTCGGAAATATCTACTTCGTTCAACAAACTCTCGTCTTTGGCTGGCGTTTCTTTTTCTATTAAGTCTTCCTCCTTCTTCACTAGCGGAAACACCTTTAGGGGCGATGATTCGCATTCTCTCAATGCAAGGAGTTCCTCCGCTGCGTACAACACATTCGTCGGTTTATTAATTGTTCGTTTTGGAGAATTACGTTTGCCCGCTGTTGCTATAGCCTTTGTGTCTTTGCGTGCCGAATCGTTGCTCGTGTCAGTATAAATCTGATTCGATGCTTTCTTACCCTTGTTGCTCGAAGAAGGCATTTCTGATAAGTTTGTTATTTTGATGTTAGTGGAAGTACATGGTGAGGCCGACGATGTTGACGACGTCGACGATGAGGAGGACGAGGAGGAAGACGATGAGGAAGAGGAGGACGATACCGATGAATCATTCGACGATATCGATGCATCGCTATCGTTTGAATCCTCGTTGTTCAGCAAATATTTCTGATGCTCATCTATGGAGCAAACTTCGTATCCACTTTGAACAGCACTCTCTTTGTTAATAGGATCCTCTATAGTCTCAGTGTTTGGCTTTGTATAGTATACAGAATCCCGAGAGTTGGCCGATATTTTAAGTTCCTTTATCGCTTCCTCCTTCGGCAAGTTCTCCTTAATAACTTCGAATTGCGTTATCTCCAGTTTCGCAGACGCACAGATCTGGTGATACGTAGAATCGGTATTATCATTATGAGGTGGAGAAGGCTGTTGCTTTACAGCGGATGATTTTTGCATACTGCTAGTCGACGCTAATTTCAATGATATCTCGTTTTGCTCCGAACTAGGTTTATAGTACGGGGAACAAGTATTGAACGCTTCCTTCTTTGCCCCCCCCGTTGTGATATCTTCTGAAATTTTTGGAGTTAACGCTATGCAGGGTGTTGTCGGAAATTCCGGGGTACTTATGAAACTGCGCATCTTACTGGAATTGTCCTCGGTGGACTTGACAAAGGGTGTTGTATTGCTGCTTGGGCTTAGTAGCCTTGGTGTTGGTGGAACCCCAGAGATACATTCGAATTTCCTTGGTGTTTCCAGGTCGGTCAGCTTGGGTATTTGTATCATTTGTTGCGTGACATCCGTGGAAGATTTCACGAATTCCGAACATTGTACATCATCCACAGGATCAGCGTTCTTGAAACTCTGATTTTCTTCCACCTCTTTGCTTTTATTCAAATTAGTCTTCACCGTCTTCAATGGAACGTACTTTTTCACATTCTTCTTTTCAGCAGCCGTTGAATTATCGACGGTCGTCATTGGTTTGTTGCAGGGTTGTTGGCTTTTATTTATCTGTTCCCCTTTAACAGCCTTACACTTACTCTTTCCGCTCGTTCGTTTATAAGCATCGTCCTGTTTTTTAGAATGAGTAATCGATGAATCTTTCTTTGTCTTGAATGTTTCACTATGATCCTTATTTCTTGAGATCGGTGTGCTGTTTTCATTCTGTCCTTCGATTGGACATTCGTCGTTTGCACGCGCCACGGTATTCTCCTCCCGTGACGAGTTACCGGTTTTAGTCCTCCCTCTCGCTGCGCGTGTATTGCACTCGTCCTTTTTTACATTTGCCTTGCCAGCCTTACTGCCTGCCCTTTTGTTGGCTTTAGACGCTTTGGCTTTCGTTTTCTCGCTGTCCTTCTCCACGTCAATTTGCAGAGCTTTCCGCAAATCTGCGTCCCAAGTGCCTTTCAAAATGCTAGACGACATGGATCCAGTTTTCTTTTCGGTGGAGAAGTTTTCGCTTGGCCGCGGAGGAATGTCGCTTACGACCACCAGAAGTCCATTATTATTTACCGCAGCATCGGCCAATTCATTCGGAACAGGGCTTTCATTCACCATCGGAGTCGTGCAGATTTCCAACGGCGTTTCTATTTCCTGTGCAGACACCACAGTATTAGCGGTACACGGTGGTGACTTGAAAAGGGAATTTCTACACATCGATTTAGCATGCTTCGCAGATCTAGCCGACAAATGTGGATGCTCGTTTTCCTCGTTATTCGAATCGAATGCAGTAGCTGGCTTCATGGGAGTATTAAAGTCGAGGGCTCTTATGTGACTGTTCCTCTTTCTAGGCGTGGAAAGGCTTAATCTATGGTTCTTCGATCTACTTCTCAGCAAGGACCTGGGAGTCCGTTTGCTAATAATATCGCATTCGGTACTTTTCGAAACGGAAAGTTTTCGATCGTTAATGACACTGTTGGTCTTGATCGATGTGACAACCGTAGAACAGCTCTGAACAACAGGAGTCAAATCGATGTCCGACAGGTTTTGGGATTGATTAGTCTTGCTGCAGTTGAATTTTATGTAAGGAGACAATCCAGAACCTGACAGACTTACATTATCCTCTATATTTATTGCAGGCATACTCGCACTGTCCAGTAACGTGTTTGCGCTATTCTCATTGGCGTAGAGAGTGATGGATTCACCAGCGATCGGTTTATCAGCATTAGACGTTGTGTGGCTAACGATCGAGCTATCTGCAAAATGATTAACGTTGTGAATGGCTGCAACCTTTGGCTCGCTACTGTCTATTTTATTCTCCCCCGTTTGAAACGTTTGCATCACTGCCATCGTCATTATCGACTCCGTCGTTGCCGTCGATGCTGCTGTTGTTGTAGAAGAAACCACGCTTCTTGAATCGTCTAATGTATTAGAACGCGTTGACGTTACTTTTTGAACAACATTTACGGTTTTCAGGTACAACGTTTCTGCGAAATCTTTGTCGGTTTTGTTGGCATTTTTGTTCCTGCTATTGCTGCTGGTAGCAGTCTTTGGAGCGATAGGAATGAATCGCGATCTTGTAGCAGATGTTACCGAACGCGTAGGTAGATGAGATGAATTTATCGATAATATATTATTTATTTCTTCCTTTGAACACATTATCAACGTTGGCACTGTTATTAGTTCCTGTTCTGGGGTGAAATTGTTCATGTTGCTTTCCAATTCGCGTTGCTTCGGCTTCGACGGTCGTATTCGCTTCACCGTTGACTTCCTCGCCTTTGTTTCCACATCACTATCTTGCACCGACATAACAATGCTAATACTGTCTCTTAGATTCTCGTTCATTACCACTTTTCCGGCCTCCTCCGCATCATTGTTCGGAGGTGGTTCGTAAGTTGGCGAATTCTTTTCAGTAACATCGTCAAGCAAGGATATTACTTCCTTTGTGCTATCCATGATTTTGTTGTTGCTCGTCACCGTTTTATTATTTACCATGTTGGCATTTATTATACTTAATATTGCAGCAGCATTTTGATCCTCCAGGCTACTGTACTCTTTTTCCTGATCTCGTTGCTCGTCCTCGGCGCGAGCGTTCTGTTGCCTGGAGGAACTACGAAGTCTATGTTTCAACGGCAGCTCGGCTGTGTCCTGATCACTGGACGACGGTTTACCGTCCAGCACTACGCATTCCGGTGAACTATCATTACTTGAGATCAATTCGCCTTGCTTCTCCCTTGATCCATTAAAGGATTTTGTCTTTGGCCTGGTTTCGACGTCCTCGTCTGGACTCGCGTCGGTTTCCGTGTGGGGGCCGATTATTTCATCGAGAAATTCTTCGAAAACTGGATCAGTCTCTGTCGCTTCTACGATCGATTTAATGGCATTATTTAATTCAGCCATTATAGAAGTATTCACTTCACCGTTCGCCGACTCGTACAAGCAATCATCTTTCAAAGATGTGTCCGTTGGAAGAATCGCTTTGTTGATATTCTCCGCGATTCGCTCTTGCAACTCTGTACGGTTCAACAGCTCTTTTGTTAGTAGCTGTAACACGGATAAGAAAATATGTAAAATTCAATCAATCCGCCACATTATTCTAGCACTCGTAATACTTTTGCTTACACTCAGATTCTCTATTGGTTCGTCGTTAGTTTCCGACTCGGATTCCGGTGTATCGTATGGGGTAGTCTGAACTTCCGCGCACGAGTAATTCAGTAACTCTTCAGTGCTCGTCGCGGTGGTACACTTCTCGAACGCGCACGGCTCATCATTCGAACCGCCATTCTCTTTGCGTACAGTATTCTCGACATCGCCTACCGCGTTCTGGGAATTTTGAGAGCTGCCTGACTCAAGTGTTCAGAATTAGGATCACAGTCTTACATTGATTTGGCTGATGTTCGTATTGTAGTTAATTCTACTAATCTTACTATTTAGGACAGACCTTGATATTGCCGCGGAGAGTTATTGCATTTCTTCTCTTGAACATTCGCGCGAGTATTGAATTGTTCTAATGCATGGTCTACATGGCCTGGTAGACTTTCCAATGGAGTTGCCTCAATATTATCAATGATAGGTACTACGATCAGGAGACAATCATTGAGTTATCAATCATAGAAATGAAGATATTTATAAAATATTACAAATCATAAATGCACATCATATTCTACACCTATACCTTCAATCGACTGCATGTCAGATTGTTGAGACGTGCTCAATGTTACTTTTGTACGTTTACATTGTTCCCTATCACTATTACTGTGATGCCTTTTACGTATACTACTAGATATTATGGGAGATCCATTGGAAATTTGCGAGTTAGTCTACAAATGTACAAAAAGATGTTGTAATTCTGGGAACCTTATTACTTAACACAGCAAGAGATATATTTTATCAATAATGAAAGTCAAGCTTATGCACCTGAGATGGAACATTGATATTGACAACAAACCGTTGCCCCCGAGTTTCTTCAATGAGAAATTTCAACTGTTCCAATATATCTCCACACTGTTTTACCTGTTGGCAATCGGTCATTTTGTGGAGGCGATCTTGGACTAAAAGTAGACATTATTGATGTTTTTACACAAATTAAATGCAGCCACCTTTACTTGGAGTTTGTGCGAAATAACAGTCAGCTTACCAGTATTGCTAATAGCGAAAAACTTTTCTACGATGTCTACCAAAGTCATTCCGCTAACGCGAGTACTAAATCGTCTTCCGCGTGAAATTACAAAACGGCATTCGTGCAGATGCGAAGACGTATCTAGAAATGCTTTAGCGGCATCCGTGCATTTCTGATCCTCGAGGTACCCTAAACATAATGGGCGTAGGAAAGGTTTTAATTGAATTTTCAAATAAAATGAAATTACAAAGGATATTATTTTATGAAAAACATTGACGTATTAATAAGGGCATCGTTATTGTTATTGATGCGTGTATCGCTACAATTGGCAAGTATTTATTTTCCCGCCATTCATCAGGTTATTGGGAAACGATGCTAGCGATATATATATATATACACAGCATAAACACATATATAGATATATATGTACATAACATTTTACACACTTACCAAGAACCAATCTAGCTATTTCCGACGGCAATAACGTTTCCATAATGCCTGTCAATATTCCAAATACAATCACTAAAAAATCATGCGTATCTTTCAAAATATTAAGAGGATATGTATAACATACACTTTGAAATAGTATATCATAGAACGAATCGTGAAGAACCTTGCGTATGCCATCCCTTTGGAAGCAGTTTGACCAACGTTCGAAGTAACTATGAAATTGTTTTCCCTATACTCAGTGGTACTCATCCGTACAGATCTGACCATTGCGAAGTGTTCGCTGAAACGGAATACGGGTATGTTATGGAAAAAGCTTATAAACAGTGTAATTATTCAATAGGCATGATTCTATCTTGTTGATCATTAAAATTAATATAAAAGCATTCTTCTTATCAGTAAATTATGTCTAATTGTAGATAAATAATTGAGCAAGAGCTATCCATTACTATTCGCTATCAAGAGTATTTACGTCGGTACGCGATATCGTAAATGTGTACTTTTTTTCTGTTGATCGTGTATTGAACTGACAATATTGTTTGTAGATTTGTAAATCATGACGAATTGGCAGATAGAAGTTGGAAGAATGACCATGTACATATTATTTCCCATCGGAGTTTATTATTACTTCCATCAATCGGAAAATATCGAAAAGTGGATGAACGAAGAAAGGAAGAAGTTTGATAAGTCGGATAGCAAAGAACATGTAGAATTTTTGCAATTTATCGAGGAATTCAATCACAAACAACGATTGAAACGGATCACTGAGATGGAAGCGGAATATAATAAAATAAAGACGTAGGATGAGAAAGCATATAGTTGATATGTACTTTGCGCATTAAAGCATTTTGTAAATGCGAACAATAAAATATGTTACACATGTAACCGTAAGTTAGGAATTTTATCATGTCATGAATATTAAACAAATAACCGTACTTTATCCGAAGTTATGAAACTTATTTGATATGATGTAATCTTGTAATAACACTACGAATGTTATTTGTTTTTAATCATCCAGTAGTCGAACAGGTATCGAGAACAATTAGGACATTTACGAATTGAAATGGACGCATGAAAATGTATACAAATTGTTCTAGTTTTAACAACACTTTGGTACTAATTATAGTTAAATGTCGGCAAAGATATGGTGGATGTTCATTACACTGTAAGGAGTACTTCTGCCAACAGTATACTATGAAATAGTACTATACGATGTCTGGGACGAAAAAGGAAAACAATCGAAAGGCGACAACCGTGTCGGCTCGTTACTCGTTTGCTATAGACCGCATAGTTGTGAATCAGTTGTGAATTGAGGTTGCACGCCGGCGTGTTCTTGCCGAACTCGGTATTCAATTTTTTTCTCGAGATTAATTAGATTACAAAGCAGATTTATTTTTTGTATACAGTATTTAATAATAACATTACAATTAGAAAGTATTTATACATATCTACATTATTTCGTATTACAGATCTCTTAGATGAATGAACGTTAATTCTCGCAGATAAATAAAACACAGAATACTTTGCGATGGCACAAGTACGATACACTCGTAACTTATTCCTGCGGGGAATGTGCATCATTTACCTCTTTGCCTTTCTCAGTTTCTATATACAAATTCCGGGTAAGTAGAGAGTAATGAAGTGCGTTATAAGTTCAAGCTCCTATTGTGACATTGAAGTTTCGATATTTTCCCGTTTTTCTACCCAATGCATATTTCCTTCATGGCAGCTCCTTTTCGCCTACTGTCCACTGTTGCAAAAAAAATTGCTCTTCAAACATGTACATTTGTTTCTGTCCATTAAATAGGTCTGTATGGCGATAATGGAATTCTACCAGCCAGGACACAATTAGATCTAAAGAATCGTATGCCTTTAATTAACAAGCTGAAACAGAAGCCAACGTTGCTATGGCTCGCTCCTTATATTGGTCTAAACGTAGAGTATATGCTAGATGTATTATCTCTCATTGGAGTAGCTCTTTCCTTTGTTGGGTGAGTAACGTTTGGCATTAAATTGGCAAATTGTGTTACATGTGATTCATGATAACGACTATTTGCAGATTCATTTCGCAAAGGTTTTGTATCACGCTGGTCTTTGCTCTACTTTGGTCATTGTATTACTCCTTGTATCAGATAGGTCAAACTTTCATGTTGTTCCAATGGCAAGTACTCTGGGTTCTATATTGCTCAAATGATTATAACCTTTGAAAAACATAAAATAGCATATTTACCTTTATGCCAAATTTGTAGAGGGTTTTTTTTCCATATTACTGCAGGGATGCACTTTTGCTGGAGGCAGGTTTTTTATGTATATTTGTGGCACCATTTTCGTATACTCAGAGTCGTAAAGTAAATACACCGAGCGACAATGTAACATTTTGGGCAGTGCGCTGGTTGCTGTTTCGTTTGATGTTCTCTAGCGGTGTAGTGAAACTTACTTCTGGTTGTCCCGTATGGTGGAAATTGGATGGTATGGTCTACATATTTATCGAATAAGTATGTTTAACCTAATTTAAAGAGAGAAAGTCTATACCTTTATGATTGTGTTTCAGCCTTGAATGTACATTTTGAGTCACAGTGTATACCTACTCCTTTGGCATGGTACGCGCATCATTTACCAACATGGTTTTTACGATTTACAACTGTGATTGTCAATATTTTTGAACTTGTCATCCCATTTTTCTTCTTCTTCCCAAATAGAAAAGTGAGAATAGTAGCATTCTATACACAGGTAAACTTGACGAATTTATTAATTACCCACTAGGTGCTATTTACGCTTCTTTTTGCAACTCCATGTAACATATTTTTCCTTCTTTTACTAGGTTTTTCTTCAGATACACATTATAGCTACTGGAAATTATAATTTCTTCAACTTCTTAACCATCTGCTTATGCATCTCTTTGCTAGACGATCAATTCTTTTACAAAAAGAAAGCCAAGAATAGTGCATTTAATCTTACAACATTGTTGTCTACGATATTGTGCATGCTAGTCTATGCAGCAATTTGTTACGGAACGTATGTGTACTACAATCTCCGAATTACCGACAATTGGACTATCCAAAGCGATATCGGTATGTAATCGAAACTATTTAGGAAAACAGGCTACCGATGTATTTATTAACTTGGGAATTTCCTCGCTGTTGCAGCGTTCACTCAAGAACAGTTCGATTACATTTTATCACGAGCGGTACCGATAGCTATTTACATGGGTATCGTATCCCTCGGATTTACAGTGGCGAACGCAATAGTTATATCAACACTGGGAGTCAAGGGAATGCAAAATAAAATTGCTACAACGTTTGTTACTTGTTTCTATGCGGCAGCTGTTTGCTTTATCTTTGCCATAAGTATTGTACGTAAGCTTGTCTAATAATTTAGGGGCCGAATGTAATCATGGTGGTGGTGTATTTACCCGTAGGTGCCGTTCGGAACGCTACACTCCACTCACAATTCTACAATTCCGCTTCAGTTGAAGAGGATCCAGGGAAAAGTAGAAGACTTCCGCTTGGTAAATAGCTATGGATTATTTAGGCATATGACAGGGGTTGATGGCAGGCTAGAAGTAATCATCGAAGGAAGCAATAGCATCGATGGACCGTGGAAAGAATACGAATTTCTATATAAGCCGGGAAACGTTAACAATTCACTGCCTTTCGTTGGTGGGTCTCGTCGATGAATTAACGACTTTACTTTTTTTTTTCAGGATATAGCGAAATGCCTTGGGAGATCGTAATTTTAATTTCATGTATTTCGTTTCTTATTTTTAGCTCCGTACCAACCACGGCTAGATTGGCAAATGTGGTTCGCTGCATTGGGTACTTATCATCAAAATCCATGGTTAATGTCATTAGCGTATCGTCTTTTGGGTGGCCAGGCAGAAGTGTTAGCTTTAATGAACAATGTTGAAAGTTCATTCATTGAGAAGCCTCCGAAGTATATAAAGGCTAGCCTTTATCGTTATCATTATACACCCTGGACTAGTCAATCGTGAGTGTCGCTATGCATTTACTAGAATATTACAAATGAACGCATGTACTCAGGGCTCCCGCAAATCTTACTCGTTTCTGCTTACCATTTCTATCACTTTAATTAGGTGGAATAAACAAGCTTGGTGGACAAGGGAAAAAGTTGGAGAATATTTTCCAATATTCAGCCACGACCATCCACCGCTAATCGAATATTTATCAAAGATGAAGATTATTCAAGATAAACCGGCCTTCAAAGTTACAAACGAATCCCTAAAATTAATACTGGATAGCATTAGGTCTTTATGTCACAAACTCGAAGCTAGCCTTCTTCTATGGGGAGTCTTTACAGCAGGTTGTACAATTATCATGACTAGCTATAACAATTCAGTTTCAAAGAAGAAGTAATATTACTATCGTTTGTAATACGTACTGGGCAAGTAATTATTATAATCATCATAATAGCCGCTTACTTTCGTAAGGGGAACACCGTGTCCGCATACAGACGTTCTTGACTTAGAGATCGCATCGTGCGTATAGATTATTTCTTAATAAGTCGTATATAATTATACTTTTCCAGAAGTATACATATAATCATTTGTCCTCCATCTTTTTTCGTTTTCATGCAATTAAATTAGACAATAGCCGGTTGTAAAGAGTGTCGATTACAAATAAAAAACGGAAGGAAATGAGATAAGGGGGAACTAGATAAAATGGATCACAGTGTTTATTTGTTTCTTCTTTTTAATTCAAGTATGCAAATATAAGCCTTGTTGTTTTAATATACTTGATGAACTTCTCGTTTATCACTTCATATACATGTATTTATATATTTTGTTATCATATTTCCTACGTTATCTTGCTAAGAAAGCAACATACAAATAAATTAGTAATGGCTGATCATAAATCAGTTAATGAATAATACGATACAATTATGCCATTAGAACGTGTAGGATTCATATAAACTTGATGCGTGCTCGATAATCAAAGCTAATAAAAATTCTTTTATACAAATATGTACATATTTTGCGTACCAGATATGCGGATAATTGTGTAATCTTGTTAAGGTGGCTTGGCTTGCTGAAAACAAAGTACACGTTTTAATAGCTGTAGAGCGTCACTTTACAAATAAAACTCGTGACTGTAAGTCTTAAACGGTAAAAAACATATCTCTCTTATGTTATCATCTCACGGTTTCGCGATCGTTCGTTACTTTGCGTAATCTTTTTGTTTCACGTTCTTCATCTGGCATACGCGATCCATTCCTTTTTTTCGTGATATCATCGTACAAAAATGTGTCCACTGTATAAACCGCTGGCAATGCTGTATTCGATAAACCTATTGGATATTTAAATAACTGTTCGAAACGGATCTCAAGTAAATTTAGGGCTTCCTGAAACTTATTCGAGCGCATAAAATAATGGCTTGGCCTTCTATTATATTTTTCATTCAGCCGTTTTAAATACATTACATTTTTTAAGCATAGCACAGCCGCGTAATCAGTATCCACGGCATATGTATTATATTCTAAACTTTTTTGCTTGTTATTTGCTCCTCTGGCAGATGTAATTTTTGTTTTTAGCGCGTGCAAATTTTGAACGCAAAGGGTACGTTCAGCCTTTGAATCATTGGACTCGAACAAGCGACAGAGTTTTTCAAATTGTAGCTCTCCATCATTACCACCGGTAAGGCTAGTTACAAGGCTGGGTGTATCAAAGTCTATAGGCCGTTCAAGTAGAAATTTATTCTTTGTGTTTAAGTTGTAATCAATGCATGTACTTTTCTTCGATTTTTTAAATCTCGTTTTAGATTCAAAAGGTGGCGGAGGTACAAAGTGAGGTGATTCTTCGTTAGCTGTGATTCTACTAAACATACGCAATCTATAATCATCTATAAGTCCAAGATGACTTTGCTTATCATTTTTCTTTCTTATGTATTCTCTCAATGAATTCAATAGTTGCATGTCCATGTATTCTACGTTTACATTAGTGACGTCCTTAGGGATGCAAAGATTAGCATTTAATTTGTGTAAAATCTTATATAAGCTTGCTGTATCGTATTCCAATTTCTCAATAGCATCGGGATGCATCAGTTTTTGGTCAACAGGTTCGATCTTATTTTCTGCACAAAAGTACTCGATCAATTCTTTATCTATATCATTACTGTAATCTTTATTGGATAAATTGTTGGAAGATTCGGTGGTTTCCACCAACAAGGATTGCTCTGGCATCCGTTTTTGCTCTCCGTATTTTTCCATACGACATCTATGCAGCTCGTGTAAGGAGACGCCTCTCTTTAGATATTTTTGCAGAGCTGTGCATCTGTGTCTTAATTGTGTTCTAGTTTTAGATGGGACCTCCTTGGCTATCGCGGACCAATTCGGGCCAAGCTGGCCAAAGAGATTTAGCAACATTGTATCTTCCCACATTGTCCACAAGTTCCAGTTTTTAGTTTGATTGGTGGTCAATGTTTGATAACGCTCGTGAAGCTGGACACAGGACCTACTGGGCATCAATGCGGCCGATATTTTACGAAAATTTGTACCGAATTTAAAAACAGCATCCCTGAGAATATTATCCTCTGCTTCAGTGAATCTGCCTTTAGTTAAATGGGGAGCCAGGCTATAGATCCAGCGAAAATAGATTTGCTGCTTAGTTCTATTCTTCATCCAAATAGATATCTCCCCCCAGGGAATAAAGTCACCAATTCTAAATGCTTCTATCAGTTTGACAAGCCTTTCATCATCTTCTCTCTTCCAAGTGCAATTTCTAATTTTAGGCTTTTTCTTTGTGGAATTGTATCGAATGAAACATTGGTAAGCAGTACGGTTTGTATTCAATTCTTTGGCAATTTTGTCCCAGTCCTCAAACTTATATTTCTGTACCAACTCCTTCAACTTTTTATCCTCAGTTCTTGACCAACAGCTTTTTTTGATACCCGGATGCAGAAAACAATTCCATATAACTCGGCAATCCAATGGCGAATGGCTGTCTTGGAAATGCATAAGCGATATTTTGATCCAATCGAACTCCCGCTCTCCTACAGGGCCAACAGCTTCCAAGAAATCTGCAGACCAATTCTCTGTTTCTTTGTTATTCTTTGCCTTCGAATTCGATTTCAATCTTACATTGTCAACCTTTGCGCATTCTACCCTTTTAGAAGACAATACATCTGCAGTAACTTGATCTTCTACGGCTTTCATAAGCATGCCCCTATCTTTTTTCGACCACAGAGAAACTTTCGGAATATTTCTGAGCTGCAACTCCTTACGATACTCTTTTAAGATATCGTCATCGTTATTGGGTGGGAAGAAATATTTTTTATCTTTAAAGTACGGCATGCCGGCGGTACAAATTAAAGCTTTTCCTCCTCCGATTGTATTCGTTTGCAAACCTCTTTCTATCACTGCCAATTTTCGCTCGCACTTTTCTAGGGCAAAAGCTATATGTGTTTTTAAGTCTGACAGTGAAGAAATTAGTTTCCTGTTGTAATCAAGCAATGTATTGCAATGTTCGATATTGTATTCAGCAAAAACCTTAGTTTTGTCTTCATGCTCAGGAGACAGTATACTTTCGAGTAACAATATTTCGTCGATGCCATCATCAACATTAGATAACATACTCATAATGAATAAATCATTGACTCATTGTTATCACTTAACAGTCGCTTTCATTATCGCTGTTGTACAACTCAGAGTATTGTACGTATGTACAAATATGCTCATGTGAATGTAGATACGAGTAAAACATTAACGAAATTTTATCCCATTGAAGGATGTGATCCTTAAGTTTTTATACGTCACATGCGGACAGCGGAGGTTAGGAACAAGACAGATGATTAAAAAAGCAATGTATATATGCAACGTTCGTTAAAAAAAAAAAAAAAAACAACGGCGAGGTAAGCAAATGGGTATTACAGTTTGAAAATATGAAATTTCGCACACTTTGCAAACTATTGATCTTTACAATTCGCACACAATATTATGTCTGCGTAAAATACGCAGCAAATATAAAGTACTGTTTTCAAAATATATTTTCCTGCTTGTATTGTATTTCTCCACTTATTACACAATAGGCAATTATGCACACGTATAACGTGCGATCGGAATATTGTTCAATTGGAACTATGCTTTCTAAAACAAATCGTATCATGCGTTGCTGTAGAAAAGTCCGCGGAACGAAAAGAGTCCCCCCACCCCCGGGGTTTTGCTGCTCTCAGAGTACATATACGTATATAGTGATATATAACTGTGTGGGCGTAACGCGGGGGGGGGGGGGGGGGGGGACAGCGCTATGAGCGGCGCGAACGGAGGACATCTTCTCAGCAACACGTAATGTTAAATGCATAAAATACAATGTTTAATCGTTACTTGTCATTGCGTTTGAAAAACATTTAATGGAAGTACAGGAAGCGAATGCTCCTTCTGTCCTCGAAGCAATAAGAATGCTTGGTAAATATGGTAAAAAGTGGGAAGAAAACTTTGACATTCAGGCGGAAGTTGTGCACATATGTTTCCGATATAGCTTCTGTAGAATTGTGCATGCGCAATGCGCAGTGTGTACGGCCTGAATATGTCGGCTGGATAAAGTACGTTAACTCTGTTATCATGTCCAGAACGATTTCCTTTGGTTAAGTTCATTGGCGTTAAATTACCACGAAAATCATCGTAACGTGAACACACGAAGGTATGAATAGAATCAGTGCGATCGATCGACGAAATCAAACTGGCCATATTGTATATTGAAAACTTTAGCGAAGGAGAGGCCTTATGTCAAGTCGGTTCGGTATTGGGAGGGCCGACGACGTGTGCCAACATGAAGAAGCTGTTTTCGAAAATCGAAAACACGTCGAAAGAGCCTAACAGTGACATAGGAAAGGTTTTCGTTGTTGGACGCTACACTGTTACTGTGGAGGAGATTTTAGCCGAAGGTATGTCTTCACTTTTGCAAACCTTGGAATATTCATCAGCTATTCCACCGTCTTACTCATATAACTCGCAATAATTTCTTGTTCTTTGTGTGAAAACTGTGTACGAACGTAATTAGTTATGCCAATTCGACCGGCGTAAATGATGCGTTAAATGCATTAAATTGATGTATAATTGACGAACTAAACTCACGGTTCTTCCCACTTGACATTCCAGTTAGATGGTTTCTCATATTTGCTGTCGGAAAATGTTGCAATATTATTATTTTGCTGATTATCAAGTTAAAAATTAGATCATGGTAAAATTTGATTGACAAAATTGATGTTAAACACTTGCTCACCTTATTTAATTTCAATATCTACTTCTCATAAAGGTTTGTCTCAAGGTGGCACTGTTAAATGCGTAAGCACACAGAGATGCCATAATTGTACAATTAAAATTTTTGGTAATGTTATTGCAGGCGGATTTGCCATTGTATTCCTAGTTAAGTGTTCAAGCGGTCGTTATGCGCTTAAGCGCATGTACGTTAATAATAAACATGACCTCAATGTGTGCAAGAGAGAAATACAAATTGCAGTGAGTTGCCACAAATTTTATGTTAAATGAACTATACTTTTGTGTTGCATCAAATAGAAGGAATTTAGTTGATGTGGTCTTGGTTAAATTTGTACATCTGCATTTTTGTTTGCAGAGTAATTTAAATGGTCATAAGAATATCATCGGATATGTGGATAGTAATATTACTCACTTAGGCGGAGGAGTACATGAACTTTTGCTTTTAATGCCTTATTGCAAGTCGCAGGTTCTGCAGATGATGAACAATAGGTTGTATGCATGTATATATAAAATAAGTAATGCATCGGGTATATAAGAATGAACAGCAAAATTAACTACATCCTTTATAGATTGCAGACTGGATTCAGCGAAGCAGAAGTTCTCCAAATATTTTGCGATGTTTGTGAAGCAGTGTCACGACTACATCATTGTCAAACTCCAATAATACACAGAGATCTAAAGGTCAGTCTGTGACGTGTTCAAATACTTGGTGTTTACTGTACAATATATATGTAATTAATATCACAAAGTATCAGAAGATGCATTCTGTCCTCTAATTTCAGGTAGAAAATATATTACTCTCGGATACCGGTAACTACGTACTATGCGATTTTGGCTCAGCAACAGCGAAAGTTCTTAATCCTAACGTTCAGGGTGCAGCGGTAGTTGAAGAAGAAATTAAAAAGTATACCACCCTTAGCTATAGGGCTCCTGAAATGGTTGATATATATTGCGGGAAACCTATTACGACAAAAGCTGATATATGGGTAAAATAAATTTGATGACTTGAATTTATAGGATGTTTATTTCTACATTATTGGAATAACCGAATGCTGTTTCACAATGTTTTAGGCATTGGGATGTTTGTTATATAAGCTCTGTTTCTTTACGTTGCCATTTGGAGAGAGCACACTTGCTATTCAATCGGGAAACTTTACTATTCCAGATAATTCAAGGTTCGTGCTTTACATGTGCACACACTTTTTGAATACGTTTTATTTTTAAATGCGATGTATATAATAAAATTACTAAAATAACATGAAACTTTTTGTCTAGATATAGTAAAAGCCTTCATTGTTTGATCCGTTATATGCTTGAGCCGGATCCCGATAGCCGACCAGACATTTATCAAGTTTCTGTGATCGCTTTCCAAATCCAAGGGAAAGAGTGCCCTGTGCAAAATTTACACGTACATACTAACTATATTAAACTATTTCTGTCAGAGTACATACCCTACTTTGCATACGTAATTTCCTTTTTTTAATGATTTCTGTTCCATTTCAGAAAGTTACAACGCCAGTTTTGGAATCATTACCTTGCCCACCCATGGAGTCCGAAAATGTGAAAAGATCATCATTAGTAAAAACACCGAAACCCACTCCAGTGGCTGTTGTCGAAGGTACATCAGTAACGCCGAGGCAACGGCCAAAGGGCCAGGCTGTGAGCACAGGTCCGATAAGCTTGAGCGGTCAAATCGTTAGCCAAATATCTGGCCAAGGAAATCAGGCGCAAACGCAAAGCGGTGCAGGAAATGCGAATCCGCAATTTCCAATGGGACAACAGCTTACCTCGTTGAATGCATCTCAGGCTTATGTGGGGCAAAGTATGCAAACAAATGCTCCACCGTTGCCGGTGAATCCGCAAGTACCGACACATCAAATGTCGACGCAGTCACCACTCTCGCAAGTCGCACCACAAATTTCTTGCACGACCAGTCAAAATGTTTCCTTCGGTCAACAGCAGCAACCACAATACTCTCAGTCGCAGAACTCTACAATTCAACAATCCCCTGTAACTGTTCAAGATAATGCAAGTTCGTATTATTTTGACTCTACGCAATCGACAAACGTGAACGAAGAGAATTTGGAGGCACTATTCCCCCCATCTGGTAAGAAGATTTGAATATAAATTGTATTTAGATTTTCTGTGGTTGAATCTTATTTATTCGTATTATTGTATTCGTAGGATATCCAGATCCATTCAAAGATGATGTCCGAGCTATGCCACCACCAACTAAAATACCACCCCCTGTAGCTCCTAAACCCCCTAAAGCTCTGCCGAAGGCATTGAATATTTCAATGCCTACTACTTGTCCACCGTCAAAGTTTACTCCCACTGCTACGGTAACATCGAAATTGAATACTCAGCCGGGGCCTAACAAATTAACTCCTATAACGCCACAAGCATTACCGAAACCGGTGAACAAGACGGAGAGCTTGAGTCAAAATATAAGTTTAAGTACCACGCCACCCGATAGTCCCACGCACTCTTCCGTGCGTCACAGAAGAAATGTTAGCGACACGAGCGCTTTCAACAAGTAAGATTTATGTATGCGTGGATGTATGTTCTCTTAAAAGTATTATTCATACCCGAAAGTTTTACTTATCTTCTACTTGTAATGTAGGGCGTTCGCAAACGAGACGACGCAGTTTCTGGCACCGTACGAAGCTTCGGTGAAATCACGCTCCGAAGATGCCACTACACCTGAAGTTTTAAGCGACGTAAGAGCTTGTCTGGGTTCTAGCGCTTCGCATGTACGTATTGTAAGTACATAGAGCGCACCAATTCGTCTTAGTGATTTTCCTTACTATTCATTTCATACCGACGGTCGCTTAACTTTTCTTATCGTCGTTGTTTTATTGTTATTTACATTTCAAATATTGTTTATATTATTTCATAAAGGCACACTAAAACAGACATTGTAACATTTACATTAAAATTTGTTTCAATCCGAGTTTATTAGTCGGACATATTTTCTTTTGCTTATTCCATATTTACTGTCGGCTAGATCTTTTGCACATCCAACTTAAAGATATGTGTGTAATAAAGGATATCGTACACGTTAATATTTGAAATTATAATACTTTCAAATAGGGCGAGCTTTCAAGCGTAACAACTAATGAAGGGAGATCGCTAAGTGCAGACGTAGCAGCTTGGAATCCGTTCGAGGATGCGCAATCTTTTAACCAATTAACGGAAGATCATATTTTCGGCGCCGAATTCGATAAAATTAGAAGGGGAAGCAATGCCAGCATTGGCGGCGTAAAGAGCCGCGAGAGCCTCGTTATGACTTGTACCGAGTTACCAGAGGACCCATTTGAATCTGCGCCTTTTAGTCTACCAAGTGAGTGTGTATATCTCATTAAATTAAGTTGTTCCTGTTGATTTTTTTTTTATTAATTGCAATAATAGCAATATGAATAACAGTAACAATAACACGTTCTCTATACTAATTAGTATTGCAATAAAAGTATTGGTGTTTTATTTAAAATAACAATAACGTCTCGATTCCCTTTTTTAGCAAGGAAGAAGAACAAAATTGGGCCAAAGACTGCGGCACTTGCTGGAGGTAATGCATAGACTGCTTCATTCGCGCTCCTACACTATTTTCCTTTTTCTCTTTTGCAACAGTCTTTATGCAACTTAAGCTTTACAAATCACACATAACGGACATGAGCGTACGGGTAATTGGTATTTTTCAGTTCTTCTTTTCCTTTTATTTCTTCTTTCATTTACTATCCACTAAAACCGTTATCAGTCTATTTTCGGTTATACAATTGCCTCTTTAAGTTCGCTTCTCATATTCTGAACGTAGACTTTTTATTAGAGAACAGGCCAGACTATTTTAAATTGAGTTGGTCGTTTATAATGAATTCTAATAGGTATATGTATGTTAGGCTTATCTCTTTATCGTAAAGCGGTACATACAGTTATATCCAAGCTAAAGAATGGGCGACGTAAGCGTTCATTTTTTTTTTTTTTTTTTTTTTGCCCGTTTGGGATTAACCTTTCTTAATCGATTTCTCTACAAATTCATCTGATTTCTTTACATATACTTACGGGTTTCGAAGACGAAACGATAATATGGCGTAAGTTATTCTCAGTTTTATTTGCTAGACGATTGCAGCCATGTGATCGAGCACGGTGGTGATTTCTTAGCTTGAGAAGCAATTTGTCGTAAAGGGACATTATCTGTGATTATGTAGCAAAAGGAATATTTCATTTAACGAGAATAGGTATAAATATACATATACATTAACTGTGACAGAGCAAAACAACAAACTTCTCTGTGATTACGACGCGCAACGTACGCACTTGGATTTCTAATCAATCAATCGAGAAATTAATTAATCGTACTTGCATCGCGTATTATGTATTCATATGATTTCGTGTAATGATTAACGATTTCCCGTGAATTACTAGAATCAGATAACGCGACTAAATAATACTCTATTAAAAAAAGAAGAACTAACGAAGCGTCAGAGCAATGAAATAGTGGATGCGATCTTGCATCGAAATTCTGCAGAACAGTTTAATGTGTAATACGCATAATAAAATTAAAATACGAAGTTCGTCTCTTTCGAAGGACATTCTGTTACCAAAGATAGATCCCCAGGTTCTTTCGCATAAACGTGGCACTAAAAGAGGCAGACAATGAGATAGGCAGGGGAAGTAAATACATGTTGTTTTGTATAGGTAGAATTATAAATACATGAAAGAGGAAGAAGTAGTGATATAAAGTTAAGCAGAAGCAGTGTAAAAATTGTAAAGATTCCAGTGGATAAACGAGGTAAAAAGAAAGATGCTTCTGATTTTATTATTAAAGAAAGTGAAGTTCTAACGTTGTCATTTTGAACGAATTATGAAAACTCAAACGGGGAAAAATATATGTTCAACAACTGCGTGTGCATTTCTAGTGGAGAAAAAAAGTTGCTACAGTTCGTGATTGTTGTTGTTACCTTAATACTTCTTGTACGTTCGATGGTATTGTACACTTTAAGTGTATAATATTATATTATGCGGCGTTTCCGTACATCTGTAGATAAGTTGGCGTATAGAAAATCGTTCACGCCGAAATTGTGCACAAACTGTGTGCGCGAACGATTCGACGCATTGTTTGAGCAATGTTATGTCATATAAATTTATCAGGTATCTCTAGATGCGTGCTTCTTGTATGGTCACACCTTGTATGAGGTCTCAGAGATAGATATGGTAAAGGGAGTGGATAGCAAACTGTTCGGTTCGAACGATCGGTTATTCCTTCATTAGATTAGCATATTATCGCGCTAAATAGATACAAAGGAGAATGTAACAGTTTTATTCAGTATATTCGTGTGCTGGTCAGAGAATTCATGTATTGTTACGTATCTCGGATGTATGGAACGCACACAATGAAAAATTTCGGAAAATTGTCGGCTGATAGGTAAATAGTGCTAAAGTAGTTTTATTGGAAGTATCGTCCTTTTTTTTTACATTTGGCCATAACGAAATATCACATCGTATTTATACATATACCTGTGAATAAGCGACCGCTCGGATGAATTTTTCTTCAAGCGAGAGATACACTTATTAAATTTATTGTGTTTATGTATATGTATATACATCATAGATAACTTGCAGAGAGAGAGAGAGAGAGAGAGAGAGAGAGAGAGAGAGAGAGAGAGAGAAAGAGAGAGAGCTATCCATGAAGAATATTTGTAGGCAGGCGTAAGATATTCACGTGCACTTCACTTCCTACTGATTCTCCTCGCTCTTCTCTTCCTTTCTATCCAATCATTTTTCTCTTTCTGTGTGTGCGTGTGTGCGTGTGTGTGGTGATTCCGCTACTCATCAGGTTTCTCGTTTATCCTTTTTGTGATCTCTACATACAATCCGCATAAGTGGTATATGATAACTCATTGCATCTCGCTTTTCTTTTCTGGGCAAACATGTATTTCGGTAATTGCAAATGTCAAGCACCTTTTCTCACACACGAATTGCTAGTCTCCCGTGAGTTTTAATAAGCATGTATGTGTCTGGGATTGAAACCAGCGTTTTTGCTGATCGATTAACCGATGTGTCGTGTGTTCAGGCTTAGTTACTATCCTTTTATTGAATGAAAATATATAAGTAAGTGCTCGTACGTATAGACACAGACACATAGACAGTGTGCTGGCAGTACGCTAATTAGACCCCCTTCGAGTGGCACGAGTATTTTAACAGTAAGCTATTTACTTACGACTCGTCATGTTAAGAATACAAAATAAATTTTTTTTCTTTTTTTTTTTACTCCCGTAGCCGGTAATTTTTGACACGACAGGTATTTCCATTCATCACTGTCTGGAACACCCTAATGAGTTTCGGGGGAGGTGCAAACACAGCTACCAATTACCGTTCACTCTTTTTTTTTCTTTTACGTACACGCGAAGAAATTCCGAAAATTTGTCCCATGTCGTTTGCCTCCCATTGTGTCTCTGTCTTCTGTCTTGTACGTAAGATAAGATTTACGAATTAATTAATGATCACACGATAATTCGGTCCGCAAATAGCGATCCGTAAATCAGTATATAATGTGTGACGAGTGATCGTGTGAGCATCTGAGAATTATTTTGCTACCGAGCAACGGTCGAACATGTCTCGAGGACACTATAGGAGGCTGACAATCTTGGACATCTCTCGTCTATTCTCGCTGTATTAAGATTTTTGACAATGTTACAGCAATAAACGTGTATATAAATTACCACGATGGTGTATGGACTATTGTTTATTACTTTTTTTTCGTTTTTGAATCGTTCGAAGTGATGCGAAACGCAGCAATTCTTTGTTCGTGAAAGGATTCGAAGTTTACCGCGTTAAGAGATAGACACAAAGATCGTTACTGCGTTTTCTTGCACATTTATCCTGTAAACCCCCTGAATCTGATTAGGACTGTTCCGGATCATAATGTGTACGGTGACGGCATTGTATTTGATACGGTGATGGTACTAACTAAACGCGTTACCGGAAGTGGAGGAAAAGGAATAGAAATTGGACTGGAGCCTAACGGTTGGGAGGGTGAGAGCGTGGCGGAAAGGCGGTTATTATATTTATTTTCGTTATTATATAGGGCGATGGACATGCGACGAAACTGTAATAATTGTAAATGACAAAGCAATTTGAGAAGCGGAGCGAACCTGTTGCGACAGACCTAATCAGATATAATTCCTGTCTCTTCTTCCAATTTATTTGTATGATACTGATACCATGAAATACATTTTCGTGGTTTATTTACTACGCGCATTACTCTTGCATTGCTAGAATGAAACTTTAATTCAGTATATGTAGATAGATAAACGGAACAAACGGAGAAAAAGGAAGTTAATACTTTTGAATGAAATGCAAGATATTGCGTTAGGCGATTGATCTATGTATATCGTAGGTAAGTATAGGCAAGTTTCAGCATTTATAACCAGAATTTCCTATGTATTTGATACATTGCATTTGGCAATGGGCAAGGGTAAAGCCCATTCGAAAGTACGAAACATCGACTATACGAATTCTATCGCATTTCCATTCTAATTCGTATTAATCCTGTAAGTGTTAGTAAGCTCTTCAATAACGTTACTTGAATAACACAAAGGAACAATATCGACGAAAAAAAGTTACAATCCCATAAAGCTACAGTCTCATCCTCTAAAGGTTTTACAACCCGCCAATAATTGAATAAATAACTCTCTGTCTGCGTTCTATTTTTTCAGGTAAGTCTGCAAACGGTAGATCAAGAATGCCTCCGAAACCATGGAATCCGGGAATCGAGCATGTAGATTCGGACGAGGGATCGGCCTTTCCCGCAGAAAATAAACCTGTTTCTCCACCGTTTGTCCGGGTACCCGTTGAAGATCGGTCTAAATACGAGAAGCTGGATTTTGACGCCGGCGATGCATCCAGCGACAGTGATAAGGATTTATCGCAGGAACGGATGAAGCAAAAGAGACGGAGGATCAAGGGTGTTCTTCGCAGAAAAGGGAAATTGATACAATATAGAAGCGACCCAGCAGGTCCAGCTGGAGATTTTAGGTCGACCACTCGATGCAGCGACAGCTATAGCAACGATATCAATGCCAAAGCGAATAGCATCGGTGATAATGATGACGCGAGGCATGCGTTCGACGGCGTAGTTGAAGGGGACAATCTTCACGATGAAGACGATGACAACGATGAGGAGGAGGATGACGAAGATGAGGATAACGATGAAGACGATATTAACGATAATCAGGCCGATGAGAGCAACGACGAGGAAAACGATGAAAGATGCGAAAAGGCTCACCATACGGAGAACAATTTTATTAGCATAGCCGAGCAAGATCACAGATCGAAAAGGTCTAAGAAAGTTTACCGTGGCCAGCGATCTATAATCACGCAAATCGACTCCGATCCAGTTGTCGGGCATCAGTACGGAGAGAAGCCGCTTTTGCTGGACGACGAACTAGATCTAGAATGTAAGGTCGAAAGCTGTCACGGTGACCCATTCATCGACGAGCATCGATACGATTCAGGTTTTAGTAAATTGCACAACGATGCGAGTGCCTCTAACGAGTTGAAAAGGTCGGAATGCTCGTCGAATGCGTCATGGAAATTCAAGGAAGACGTATTCGCCTTGGCACCCTTTCCCGGGTCATCTGTTTATTACGGAGCGGGTAATTGTCGTTCGGAAAGTAGCGGAGGTTCGAAATCTGCGATTCCCGCTAGATTTAACTCGGCAGTTCCATCCTTACCGCAGGCAATAGCTGCGGATAATAAGTTGCTCTCGAAGTATGCTCCGTCTCGAAAGCACGTGAAACATAGCAGCGTGAAGAACGAAGGAAATTGCATGGATGTTAGTCTCTTATTCAAAGAGACTCAACGATCTCCGATAGCCATGGCAGCTTCGAGTTTTCATCGGGTGTTTCTTCTGAAAGAAAGCGACGAGCCCGAAGATCGGAAAGCAGATCTGAATGAAAATAAAACTGCAGAGGCAGAAGATGGTGAAGAAAGGGTAAACGGCAAGCAGGAAAGCATGGGCAAGGATCTATTTGGCTCGTCTCCGTTCAGTCCTAACAGCTTTCTAATGCCAAACCCTTTCTATTTGGACGATTCGAGAAACACCACAGAGGAATCATCAATACGACCGACGACGCTGATATTCCCCAATCGAGAAGCACCCTTCGACGGCGGTGTCGAAGATTCCTTTCGTTACGTTCCATCCCAGCAACCCTCGCCAATCGTTTACCACCAAAAGCAAACTGTGGCTGCATGCCCTGCGAGAACCGTGCCGAGTTCAACGTTTTCCAACGTTCCAATGACCAACGAACGCGTGTTCACGGAATCATCGAAAGATCTGTTCGGTTCTATTCCGTTCGACGACTTAGCGCCCCTTCAGCTGCCCGAACAGAAACTAGGAGGCGAGATGCCATTCTCTTCCCGGCCCTTACCTTTTCCATCGTCGACCTCGCCTTCAATGGTGCAGAATTTGCTCAGCGGCGATAGTTGCGGGCTAGAAAAGTCTCGATCGCCGGACACTACTTGCCAACCACCTCCCATTTTGCAAAGCATGTATCGGATTAAACCTGTTCAACGTCCTGCTCGGACTGCGATGCAGACTGTGAACAGTGTGTCGAAGCCGGACGTTGCACCGGACGTCCTATCGCCCCTGTCGCCTGAATCATTGATGGCCACCGATCATGATGTACCCAAACATAATAGGAGAGATAAATTGAATAAATCAGAAAAATCCAAGTATCGTTTGATCGACGAGAATTATGGCGATACCAGTGACATTCTGTCTCCGTCGAGGCAATCCCACAAGAGTAGCAAGAAAACACCAAGGACGAAGAAATGTTCCACTGCTACCACCACTGCTGGTTTCAGTAATATGAGCTTCGAGGATTTTCCAAGCGACGAGAACGAGGAGAAGCAGCAAGTTAAAACCGCGAAAACCGCCCCGTTCGAAGTGGTAAGGGAACCTGAGAAGCGATTCGGATCGTTGAAGAGAAGGAGCAATCCGTTTACCTGAGCGATGAAATTTTCATCCGATCCGTTTGCACGCATTTGCAACAAGTATTACAATTAATGCATAAGACGGCATCGTAGGTGATGCTTCGTCGCGTCAGGTGTAGATAAAACCCTCGATTTTCGTGTAAGCTCCTGTGTCGAACAATTTCGGAATGTTCTATGCAATTTCTACGAAAAGCACCTCAATACCACACGTTACCTACCACGTTTAGAGAGAGGCGACTACGATTATTATTGTTTTGCTCAGTAACGATAAGTGAGTTGTATTATACATATGGGACGGTGCATTTTGCCGATGATTGTGTTTCCACTCTACTTTTCAACGGTAAGACCAGCGAAAGCGTTTACCGTCTCGTCGCTGTTGAATGCATTTTTCCTTTTTGTTTCTTCCTTTTTCTTGTCTTTATGCGAGTGTAGGGATGGCTAGGAGAACAGCAGATATGTAGATTGAAGGAAAACGATCTTGTCAAAATATACATAATTGCCGCAAAGCTTGGAGAAATCCTCGAAGAGAATGTGATATCGCGCACCTGTCTATTTTGAGGGAGAGATCGGATGGGCGGTGATCGGAAAGGGTGTACGCCGATAAAAAAACTCGGGCATCTATTTTTGCAGCTAATCGTTTGTACATTGAAATTTTTAGATTTTTACTCTTGCGATCTATCGATTACTGCAGGCGATACAATTTTGCTGGTAGAAAATTGAAAATTATTGTGCTAAAATGGTAAATACTTGCGGTCGGATACAGCATGCATACACACGCGCGATCGTACATGACGCAGAATTTATCAAACGACATGGGAGAACGTTTTTTTTATATTTTAACTCGCAAGTACTTGAAAAAGTATTACTGAGCATACGTATAAAAAATTGAGTCTGAATCATGGCAGCTGTGTTACGGTTAATAGACCGTTCAGTCAGGACTCCCAAGTGTACGTGCGTTTTTTCACATAACTCAATTACGATCAATTTACTTTGTACTTTTATACGTAGCGCGGCAAGAATAAATCAATCGCCCGTCGTACATAAAGTATTATTACGCGCGCGCGTGTGGATACGTATGTATAAGAATGCGTGCAAGATTTTCTTATGTGCACGTTTATATGTATCGCAAAGTGCATACAAAGAAATAATGAATAATTATAATTAGGTGCCTTGCGTTTGCGCCAAATAGTTTAGCGCTGAATTATCGCACTCTTTGCTGTTCCGTAGTGTACAAAATGATAGTATTAGAGGATAACGATCAGAGTCAATTGTATCATTCACGTGTATGAATGTTACAAATGTAAAGATTTTATTCGACTCAGTTCCTATGTCCATTACCGTGAAAGCTTCGATGACGTGATAACGAATGAAACAACCGTATTTCAAGAGAACAGGATAAAGGCACAAGAGAGACGAGAGCTATTGTAACTTAAAAGGCCCACAAAGTGAACTGGATTATCGTTTACACTGTTTCTTTGTGACCAACAATTGCGATAGGACATTAATCCGAGACCGAATGTTAAGTGTAACGCTCTTTAGTACAATTGAACGCGGAATTAATGCGAACTTGTTTCAACAAGATGTTTGCAGTATTTCTACTGTAGGGTATAATGCAGGTGCTTCGGTGATATTTATTTATACGAGTATGTTGCAAGATTTAAACGGTTTATTGTTTTCTTTTTTTTATTATTAATATTATTACAGATGTAATTCAGCCGTGCTGAGGATACTACGCTAATATGTACACATTATTACACATTCCGTACTGTTTACTTGTTCTAACTGCGACCGCGTGTATGTCTGCGATACGCGTATACACGGATAGTATATTTAATCAAACTATCCGTTTACGTATGTATATAATTATAAATGTACACGGTAACCTGACTTACAAATTGTATAAAAGAGGTTTCTGTATTTTCAGATCTTACTTAAACATTCTTACTGCCCTCGGCATTCTATACATTATGTATATTGCTTTTCACCTTCTCTACCTTTTTCGTCGTTGCGCAATGATAAAGTTGATGAATGGTTGCAACGACATCGAGCGTTGTCTGTGCGGAAGAAATCAACCTCCTTTATACTCCCGCAGAAAAATCAGAATAAGAAATCGGTCGCAGACTCCTTTAAGTTGCAATTTAGCAGCAACACAATCTCTTCCTTGCCATAATGATGTTCAGAAGAAGCGCGATTGTCCAAGAGATGAAGTTGAGCCACGTTGAAATGATAGCTAATCGCAGGGCAAAACCAGTATCGAGTTCTTTGATGACTCTCCAGTTATCTACATCCGATTGCAAATAATCCATAAAATCAAAGATCGCTCCGCAAGAAAGCCTATCGTGTATAACCTACGAGAAGAAAAAAGAAGAGAATGCAATTGTTGCGGCAGAGGGGTAGTTTTGTTTTAAGTGCGTACCTCAGCTTCGCGCCCTGCCGAACCTAGAACGTGTATTAGTCTTTTCCTATATTGTTCGCATGTTTTGTAATAACCATCGGTGGCAACCACCGCGTGAGCCAACGATAAACAGCAGACTAAGACAGTGAGAAACGTAGCTGGCATCCATTGCCTGTACGGTGCTCTTCTCTTGCGCCTGACCACCACCGTGGTTGCTTCTTCGCTATTCAAGTTTCTGCGCAAAAGGCATGGCAACCCGATTCTTTAATAACATTTTTGTATAAGCTTACGAGTACATACGGATCTCCTGTATACCTGTTGGCGTCATCGCAGATTCGCACTGGTTCATCCAAACTCCTATTAAAACAGCATCTATATCCGTGGTATCCGCCGAGACATAAACCAATCGTGATTGCAGGGATTAAACCGTATACACCGAAATGGCAGAGCTTTACATCGCCTCCCATGAAAGTGCTGAAGGTGTTAATACCGTACAATATGCAACCGCAATCGATGCTGATGCAGACGTCCAACGTCCAAGCCCAATACTGCCAGGCCGTGGCCAAACAGATTAACGACGTCACAGAGAATATTGCAGAGAATGTATACAGCACGCTGAGAATGCGTTCCACTCGATCTTCCGTCATTTTCCGTCTTTCGTAACATACAAGAAAATATTGCATTGAATAAATTCGGCAAGACAACAAGTCCAACCGTTCCATTGTTCTACGCCGCCCCTTTCAAGGGGTGAAAACACATGCATTAGAGCAATGTTATATCAACGATTGAACGTTTATGTAACGAGAGGAAAATTTAATGAAACAATCCCTTACCCTGATCTAACAAGTTGATATGTTTGTTTCAAAGAATTAATGTGAACTTCTTTCCGGAAGAATCGTTCAATTCTTAAATGTCTTTTCGGCTGAAACAATATCACCATGCACCAAAGAACCTTGGTACCTCCCAGAGATTGTTCGGATGTCCGTGAATACCACGTGTTTCTTGTTCAAATAAGCCGTGGATTTTTCTGAATACTCATCGATGCAACATCCACGCGGACGTCACGGATCGCACTGAGTAAGGAGCAAATATTTACTTTTTGCAATAAACGTTTCCGCCTCGTAAATTATTTCTAACCAGTGTTAGACTGCCACTCTGGAGTTCAACGCACGCCGATCCCGATGCAAAGGAATACAGATTAAACGTAAAAATAACACTGATCATGTTTTCTTCTGGACATCTCTCTCGGTTGAAAATCGAAATACGATTCTAATGGCAGCAAGTAGAGTATTGCACAATAACAAATTAATAATGGCTAAACGTTCGTCACCCCTCGGTTCTCTTTCTACTACATCTTCTATGAAAAATTTGTCTATTTCCTGCTCGTCCCTTTTCTTTGGCTATCAACGTGTACAAGCTAGATCAAAACCGTACGATCAGTGTAAAATGTGAGAATACTTGGGAGCGAGGAGATAAACTTTGATAAGATTACCGTGCATTACTGACGCGCGATCCAGGTGTGACAAACTATGCTGTGAGTGTACTGATCCCGTTGACACGTACAAGTCTAAAACTAGAAAGATACGATGAAGTAATTGCCAACTTAATATTTATACAAAGAAGTACGCACACACGCAAAGTTGCAGTACTGTACAATTTCCTTTATTTATATTGCAGATTAAATCCGCTAATATCGTTACACCGCTTATATTGTATGCAATTGTCCTAAATGATTTCCTCTGCGTACAGAACACGTCCAATTCGTTGTGGCAATTTCTAGTGTCGTGGAAACTCCCGCCTTTCATTTCATTTTGATCTGTAGAATAGTAAAGAGTAATATGTTAGAATGATCGAGGATCGTGCACATCTTCCGCTATATTATATGAATAATGTACGTTAGTAAGGTAATTATAGGACATGTTTCTATCAAAGATATACCAGCAAAATGTGTATGATTTAATCGGTTCATTTATCTATCTATACCCTTATTTCCCATTTTTGTATTTAACACTACATTAGATAAATTAATTAGACGGAATCTAACACAAAGCGCGCATAATACTTTCTAGAGGTGTTAATTTGTTAAAAAAAGAAAGAAAATGGGAAGACACGATTGCTTTCATTGTAAGTGCTATTCTACAATGAAAAATAACTAAAAACAAAGATGAAATATCATATAACTGATACCGTACATCACATTTGTTCAAAAGAGATATGTTTACACTCTATATCGACTTGCAAATAATGCAAGCGAGAAGATACTTATTGAAATGTGTCTAAATACTTTCATGGAAAGTAAAGTTGACAAATTTAATGACGTTTGCTAATCTTTGTAAGAGTAGTCGCCTTTCTATATTCAGGAATATAAGTAAGTGTATAAGGAATATTGAAGAATATTCTGAATGGAGATTTTGCTGGTACACACACAGTCTTACGCCGGATTTATGTTGCGATGCCTGAGTTCCAGTAACGCTTCCCGATTATTCCATAAACAGTATATAGATGCGATTCCTAGACCGATGCAACCACCTAAAGCGCATTTTCTTAAACCAGCTGCAACAATTTTAATTAATTATTTGCATATTTTCTCACTATTCTCTGAACGTTTTTCGTATGCTACCGAACAAAGTGAAACATACTTGTAGATTTGAATAACATGCCCGTTCCAGTTGCTGCTGCTAAAGTATTGAAAGAATCATCTGTACCTCTAGCCCATGATAAGAGTACGCCAAATCCACTATACATTACAGATACAATTCCAAATGTATTTGCTAAGGAAGACCCACTTTTCATCACATGATTAATTAATCTACAAAACAGACACATACACTTTAATCATGTATCCATATACACCATACAATCATGTACTATCATACTACATCCGCTCTGCAACGAATGAGTTACCAAAGGACAAAAGTTACAGAATTACATACTGAGTTCTCCTAAGCTTGCCTGTTTGTCCCGCCAATGATGTCGCTTTGATCCCTCTATAAAAGCCAGAGGTACCCCCGATACCAGCTCCTATTATACATGCCGCACCGATTTGACTAAATGCCAACTCGAACCGTCCTCTTCGCTTCGCAGCACCCTCAGGAAATATATACTCTGGTTCACTCAATGGTAGATACGCAGGATCAAAGTTTAAATAGGGACTGAGAGACAGCACTCCTTGTGTCGATGAAACTAACAAATGCAATGTTACATGTTACACAGGTGTGTCTGTTCCAATGTTAGCTTTTTTCATTGTTGAAAATCGAGCATGCTACGCATTCGTACATCCACTGAAAAAATGTTACAACGGCTTTCTACAATGAACAGTAATTTCAAAAGGATTTCGTCATTTGCGTTGTTTTTCAACAAATGTTTGCATTGCACTTACTTTCGTATTTTATATAACGCAGTTTGTGGGATTTATATTAATCAGAGTATGTAAACGCTAAATCATTCGCGGATATAATGTTGCAATACAGTCGAATCATTAGGTTACTTGTTAATTTACAACGTGCTTACTCAAGTTCTGTATATAAGAAATTCTAACTTACGCGGTTTATTAAGATTCCCATACTTTCCATCATTTGCATTAGTTTCAGCATTCTTATCACGGAAATCAATCATTTTTAACGTTGGACTAGGCAAATTTTACGTGGGTCTATTATTTTATAGCAGCACTCGAGGACCGACACGGAACGCGTTCACGCGCTAGCTTCCAAAAGTTTAGTCCGAACCGCGCACTCTGAACTTATCGAGAATCAATGGACTGATACAAATGTTTAGCGCGTTCATTGAATAGAGACGATTTAGAATTAAAGTGAAATATTGCGTTAGACAGTGTTCACTATAAAGATTACAAATAGAAGAATTCCGTTAAATTGCTGGGCTAAAAAAAGGACAGGGTTTCAAAGTGTATCCCTAAATGTGTGCTGCATAAAAAATATAATCAATTTTTATTATTGTACGCATGTGTTTTATTACAGTTTTATAAACTTATACGCATATCTGTATAATCTATAATGAGATATGTATTAAAAGAAGGGTTGAAAATATTGATTTTGTTACGAATAGAATTGTAAAATTAATCGATTAATCTCCTCTTTACCGTATCCGAATCTACCATATCGTCAGTGTTACTCTGTTAACTCCAAAAAAAGTGGAGGGGTAAAAGTTTAAGAACACGGGCGACCTCTGTTGTGGCAACGACCGCCCATTAAAACTATGCATTGCATTGCTGTCGAAAATGGCGTCGGGCTCGGAGGTGCCAGAATATTCGTCCCCAGCGAAACGACGAAAAGTCGACGGCATCGGTTGCAACGGTGCCAATAGTGTGAAACCTGTTTTCCAAGATTGTGAGACATCGCATGACACCCCGAATGAAGATCTCGAAGGTATTATCACAAAAATATGGTCCATTCGTTAATGAAATTTTCAAGATTGCAAGATGGCGGCCAAGAAGGCGTCCGCACGTCTCTTGTCTATGACTGTCGTTTGTCCGTAGTTAATGGAAGATGAAAGCCGCCATGACAGTTTCTCTGTGTACGTCGCATATCTTGCTTCGTAGATCATTTTTTTAATCCTATCAAGTGTACCGTTACGGTGATAATTGGATTATTATTCTATTTTTATAATAAAATTGTTGATTTTATTCGATATCGGTCGCATTACGTATTTTTCATTTTTATTTTTTAACCGATTCCCGACTGCAAATGCAAACATCGGCAGAGAATGGAAGAAACTAGCGTCGGTGCAATGCAATGCTATGCAGTACATTCGATAAGCGTCCACAGATGGCACAGTTTTCATTGTGTACAAATGATACGCGCGTTTGTTACGAACTTGATGTTACCTCATCATTTTTTAAGTTTATCGAAATGACTTGAATACTGATGAAATCTATTCGAAATATGGCTCTATCAATAGGGGTATCGCTTCTGATATTATAGTACCCGATGACCATAAACAATGCCGAGAATATTTTGTCGACCTACCGAAATCAATACGAAAACAAAGTATGAGTTTTAATACGTTACAAAATCGCTTTATATTTTTACCGATTGTTAATGCAGGAAGGAAGTAAACTGAACGATTGATGCTGTTACAGAGACGTATGGAGGCGATAGTGGATTCAATGAATTAAGCGAAGAATCTAAATCAGCATCCGTTTCTCCAGACACTACTAAGTTAATAACATCCCCATCTCGAATAGATTCGACCAGCGACGATACCGGTTGCCTGTAAGTTTTCCCTTAATAATTAGTAATTCCCTTCCCGGAAGTTTGATCATTAATGATATTTGTTGCTGACTAATTTGTTGCAAGTTATCATGAATAAGTTACCTCATCCTTTAAAATATTTTAGAATCGACACAGCAGATGAAAAAGACGAGATGTCGTCAACAGTTTCAAACTTATCCGATCTATCGGGCCTTTCCGACATTAGCGGCGATATAGATATCAATCATCAATGGAGGAACGCGTCTTCGTGGGTTCAGAAGCAAATGCTGATAGGCGCTGATCCCAGAGAGCTTCTACATCACCTACTCATGGATTCTACACAGATTCCAGAGCAGGTTGACGATGTGTCACTTTGGAAGGTGCGTAAAAAAATAAGTGTATTGATTTTATGGTGCACACTGTAGAAATAAAAACAGAGCGTTTTTTTTTTTATTGTATTTCAGATTATTATAAATATGATGTCCGAGCCGCCACGCCGGCAAAAATTGAGGCACATTAACACGTTATCAGACGTCGTCAGACTAATACGTAATAGTAATAAAATTATAGTTTTGACTGGGGCAGGCGTAAGTGTCAGTTGTGGAATTCCCGATTTCCGAAGCAGGGACGGCATTTATTCGAGGCTGGCACAGGATTTTCCGGATTTACCCGATCCACAGGTACTACCATCCACAGTGATAATAAAAGTTCACCCATTAACTATCGTTTTTTCTTTTTAACGTTTGCTCATTTTTTCCTACATTGAAATTCATCTTCTTTATCTTCAGGCCATGTTCGACATCAATTACTTTGGTCAAGATCCAAGACCGTTCTTCAAGTTTGCGCGAGAGATTTATCCAGGGCAATTCAAACCAAGCCCATGCCACAGGTTTATAAAAATGCTCGATAAACAGAAGAAGCTTTTGAGAAATTATTCACAAAATATCGACACGTTGGAGCAAGTAGCGGGAATTGAAAATGTAATAGAGTGTCATGGTAAGTATTATACGGAAGCACAAACGTGCACAAAAAATTGAACAAATAAATGTTACATGCAGAATACAAATGCGTTTTTTTTTCTATTCAAGGTTCTTTCGCAACTGCTTCGTGTACAAGGTGTAAATATCAAGTGAAGGCTGACGATATTAGGGATGACATTTTTGCCCAGAGAATACCATTGTGTCCAAAGTGCAGAGTTAACGCTTTGCCACCTATATCGGAGATAAATCTTAACGAAAGTTACAAAGGTATTTATCTTGTGATCACTTTTGCAACATCGATAGGCGATGCGTAGTCATTTCATAGTTTCCACGATAACTTGCCAACTGCGTTTAATAAAGGAATTAGCTAGCTAGTGATGCAGTGGTTAGTGGGAAACGTTGATGGAAGGATAATCTTCACAAGAAAGTTTCCTTATTTACAGATTTAGTGACGCAGGGTATCATGAAGCCGGACATTGTTTTCTTCGGCGAAGGGCTTCCGGACGCCTTTCACGACGCGATGGCCAAAGACAAAGACGAGTGTGATCTTTTGATAGTAATCGGTTCATCGTTGAAAGTCCGGCCAGTGGCGTTAATACCTTCCTCTATTCCCTCTCACGTTCCACAAATTCTCATCAACCGTGAATCGTTACCGCATCTAAAGTTCGACGTCGAACTTTTGGGAGACGGTGACGTTATCATAAATCAATTGTGTCACTTGTAAGTAGCCCGCATAATTTACGTAAAAATCCTTTACGCGGACACGTTACACTCATACGATTATTTATCCTTGAAGGATGGAGGATTGCTATAAGGAAGTTTGCTGGAACGACACAGTCTTGAAAGAAACAACGCAGCTTTTACCTGCTCGTTA
Source organism: Holcopasites calliopsidis (assembly GCA_023838395.1). NCBI lineage: Eukaryota > Metazoa > Arthropoda > Insecta > Hymenoptera > Apidae > Holcopasites > Holcopasites calliopsidis. The sequence goes on along the minus strand of JALHAQ010000037.1, from coordinate 887,181 downwards.
CTTACTAGAGAACAATTGGGAGGAAAGCCAGGACACAACGTCGAACACTGTACTGTCACGGGACAGCATCGAGGCTGACTTTAAGCCGCACGATTCCTGTTCCGTAGAAAGTCAGGACAGCTTGGTGGGCCGCGACAGTATCGCAAGGCAGCCGGTGGAGGATGCAAACGCGCGCGGCGCACCCTTCTGCAACGATCGTACGCATAGTATAGAGGAAAAGTTGAACGATCTAGGCGAGAGCCCGAAGAGAAGATTAGGCGAGTCGAGCGCAGAAAGTAGTCCGAAACGGATGAACTTTGGTGGCAGTTGTACGTTAGATTTCAATTTGTGCTCCCCCAAAGCAGAAACTGTAACCGACAGTCCCATCGACTACAAATTGCATGCGGTACCCGTGGAACCTACGTCGAAAGACGCTGGACGAATCTACAATATAGAGGAATGTCATGTATTTCCGAGAATCATAGAAATTTCTTCGGAGAACACATCACTTTTTGGTTCCCCGTTGAAGCCGAATCAGTGTGCGGAGAGCAGAACGTTGATTAACGACGAATGTCCCATGACAACGGTCGGTGTCGAAGTTGAAAAGATGAGTTTTAAACCGCGGCAAGCGTCTATCGACTCTGCTTTGGATTCTGGTATAGGCGATAGTTGTAACAGCGTTGACAGTGGGGATGGTAAATGTAATGATAAAGAGGAACTCGAAAGCAGGCGATTGGGCCATCACTGTTGGCAGCCAAAAATACGGAAAAGTCTTGCTGTAAGATTACCAGGTAAATATGCATAAATGCATATTCTACTACTTCATTCATTTTCTCACTATCTTCGTTTTTCACTCTACGAGATTTCATGTATGTACACTGGTGGTGTGCAGGATTAAAGGATCACTAAATTTTCGACAAGAAATTGTCGATGTTTAAACTGTTATAACTATGTGAAAGACAATCGTACAACAATCCACCTGGGCTTGTCAGTGTAGCGATGGCACCAATTGCAATACATTCTAATCGTTTTTTACAGAAAAATCTTACTACCAACTGGCACCTGGAAAGTATATATTCCCTGGGGCGGAGGTGTATTCGGATATAGAATACGATCACCGCTCGATCAATTCCGATAGTTCGGTGAGCGACAGCGATTCGTCATGTCCGGAGGAGGAAGAGGAAGACGACGAAGGAGAGGATGAGGATGAAGATGAAGTGGACGAGGGCGAAGATGAGGATGACGCGGATGTGGAACTGAGTGCACGGAAGTGTGTAGCCGATGGGAAGGCTGAAGAGTGGAAAATGAGAGAACAAGAAGCTGAGAAGGAAATGGAGAAGGTGGAAGAGTTGATGGAAATGAATAATCAAAGGAGGTCAATGGAAAGGGAAGACAAAGCACTTGCTTCATAAGTAAGTTTTTAAATGAGAATTATTAGTTTGGAATCGTGAAAGTACATTACTTTCGATTACTATGTGAGAATCCAACTGAGATAAGGCTGGCAAGGGAGTTGGTAAAAGAGGATTACCAATGTAGCAGATGTTGATGCCGTCATTTAATATGTAAAACGGACAACAAACCATTCGCGCAATGGTGCAAATTGCATTTAAATTATAATGATTTTCGTTCACACAAGGCTCGTCGAAGTTGTGCTCCTTCGATGAAACGTACAATAGATAATTGGCGATATGTGCAATTTTTACCCACGTCGCTATGCGCACGTGGAGTGAAGACGAATGCGAAAATGACACGTTTATTCTGTAAGATCTGTTAAAGAGGCAGTAGGAATAATTTCCACGGTTTCCTGAGTAAACCACGATTCATTATACACATACAGTACCATCAGTTCCAAGGTATTCAGACATGTTTAGCGATTTTTTTCTCCTTTTTTTTTTTCATTTTGTAGCTATGGTAAAAGTAGCAGTGGTAAAACACGATTCTGACAATTCATTAGTGAGTGATTCAGTTCCTATTTTTAAAACGTATAAACGAAGTAATCGTTGTCAGAATATTGCGATTCACATAATTAAATATTCCATAAAAACGTTATTGAATTTTTCAACGAAATTCAGATGAATAAGCATAATGCGAATCAAATGTGGAAAGGAGGCATAAACACACAAGATATTGTGCAATAGTAGATCAAGACCAATATGATGTACAATAAATGTTCAATGATAGTTACTTTGATACTACTGCTACGTTTACTCAAGTGATCCGCTATTGTCATTAGTCCTTTTGTTGTTTCATCTACTGCTATGAAATCGACTACAAGCAGTAATTATTTATGTTTTGTAAATTATTATTATTATTATTATAAGTTAAGGGAGAAAAACATTGTGTATAAGTAGTCGAGGACGGTGTATTTTTAAATACTTTATTTGTTAGCGCGTATGATAATGCGAACAAAAAGTATTAATTATGTCACAAGACTTGTAAAATGAGGAGTGTCTACTAGGGGAATGTATGAATTAAAGGTGTATATGTGTGTTAGAATTAGAAAGCATTTTCAAAAATACAGAAAGGTGCTTCGTTTATCGACAAATTTTAACCCAGAGGAAGGGGGAAGTGTGTATTTGAGTTTGAGAGGGAGAATGTGCGTATCTGTGTTTGGAAACGGGTGCAAGAAAAGGAGATGATGCATAGCGAGGATGAAGCAGTCGAAGAGGACAGTCTAAACATAGTTTTAAGTTTTAGCGATATAGATTTTTCAATATATTAAACAAGGAATAAGTCGCAAATGGTTTCGCACTATATGTGTTTAGATCTTTAGGTTTCAACATTTTTTGTTTTTTTCATTGGAGCGCGGGCGAATGTACAAAGCAATGTTCGATAGTTTAACATTGCGTGTTATTTTTATATGATCCAGGAGAACGAGTGATAGAGGCAGGTTGGCGCGGAGAAAGGTAGTAGAGTAGCCACAGTCATACAAGATTAAATGAAACAAAAGATCGGAATACTGAAGTAATGAATGTTAATCGCTCCTATTGTATCTATACGCGTGTGTGCCTGCGCGCGCGCTTGGTGTGCGTGAATGGCTCTGTACGTGTAAAAGAATACCCTCTCAAAGTATGTAGTTAGTATCGTTACGTGTATTTATAAGGGACGAAATGGTTGTGTGAAAATTAATTATAATTATTATAAAGCAAAATAATTGTTCAAATACGTATGGTGTATACATATATACATGTATGTATAAACATGCACGGACTACACGTTTCATATATACATATATTATGCAAATTGGAATATGTATACGTGTAACTTGTATAAACCGGTGCGCACGTATGCCGGCACGCATAGCGAAAGAAGAAAAAAAATAACATGAGATTACTAGACCACCAAGAAGTACTCAAGATTTCTTTAGGTAATACTTCCGACGCGTGGCATGGAGCTTTATTTTTTGTTAGCAACGCGTATGCAGAAATCTATCAAGAAAGAGTTGCAAAAAATAAAATTTTGCCAAAACGTCCTGAACGATTAGGGAGAGAGAGCGAGCGCGCGTAAGAGAGATATGTACAATTGATTTGAAATGTCAAAGAGGTAAATTAATTTTATTCCATTGAAAGTGCAGTCACTTGTATAAGATTTAGAAGATTTATTATCCGCTATGTACAAATAGCTTTATTTATCATCGGTTTGCAAATTGGTACACAGAAGGCACGGATTAGATATAATGTATGTTTTATAGCTTCCAGTTTGTCTTAATTTATTTAAATTTCATATAAATAAACAAACATATACGTAGCAAGTAAATAAGTAATTTTACAGTTAGGTAGATGGAGAGATAGATAAGTAGTTAGACATGACAGCAAAGAACTAGAGACTGTAGCTGGAGAACGGACGGACAGTGGGAAACTAATAAAGACGGATAAATGCGAAGTAAGATAAGTATGTGCTACACACGCGACATGGCATACATTCCGTACGTCTGCAAGAAGTATGCTTTGAGTGCACGAGGACTCTGGAAATACGCAGCGCGAAATGTATGTAGAGAATTGATTTTATTTGATGCTAAAGTTTTTCCAAAACTTGGGATTTAAACCCCCCCCCCCCCTCCCCCCCCCCCCTCTCTCTCTCTCTCTCTCTCTGTTAATCGACTAGAGGCGCGAGATTGTATTGTATTTAGGTCAAATATCACATCCGTATGGTCTTCGTTGCATTGTCCGTGACCTGTTTATAATTTTACTGTGTTCTACGCGTGTGCATTTGTGCTTAGGTTTTCGGCTACTTAAACGCAAAACGATAGAAGAATGTAAATGTATGAAAAAAATCGCACAAAGTCGATTCAGAGAGACGTCTCGCAAAGATTTGACAATCATGTCCACCTTTTTTTCCATGTACTGACTTTTTTTGTATAAATATGTCACATGTAAATATTTATTATTTTTACTCTATAATGAGAAATCGTGATTTTCGATCGTTCCGGCTGAACAGTGAATGCAACGATGTATCATCATCTATTCTTTTAGCCCTGGAGAAAGTTGCAATCGATACATTTAACACCTTACATCGTCACAGGTTTCACTTGTACTGTTAATTACATGTATCCCACTTACAGCCTGAACTTTCTTGAATTATATTCACCTTGTTTAGCTGGGCCGAAAGAACATGAGGTGCAAGAGCTCTGAATTTTTTTATAATTTGTTATTTAATATAATGAATGTTATAGAAATGTTCTCTATATTTCAAACGTTATAAGTTTTCTGTTTCTTTGGTATTATTAATGTGTAAGCTTATCTTCTAAATTAAACATTTTTCTATGATAATAAAATGAGTCGTTAATCTTTTATGTATTACGCTTTTATTGCATATTTATATCCCTTTGCAATATTGTAAAATGCTTATATATTTTATTGTGCAATATTTATATTTTTATGCTGAAACTATATTCTTATTGCGTTAATATGAGACTATAAGCATTAAAAAATTCTGCTTAGAGGGTAAGCAAATTGCATTGTAAGGTAGGGATGTGTGCATTGGGGTCCAACCCCTTCAAATACGACCCTTTCGCTCGGAGCAATGGAACACTATAACCATCTCGCGGCCAAATACTGAAACTAATCTTGTCATTTATTCAACTGCAGCTTGTCAAGTGTTCTCAAAGAAGAAACCATTAAAATCTTATATCAAATTGTAGCTGAGAATCTAAGCTTTAATTTTTAATTGTGCTTCTATAATCGAAACGACAAATAAAACAAAAAAGTGTTCAATAAAGAAAAGCAACTTTGACGTGCCTTGTTCCGGTACCGGGAATCGTCACCTATCAAACAGTGTTTGGAACTATTCAATTAGAGATTGATAGATAACACACGTCAAATCTGCTTTCCTTTATTTTATTTATCGTTTCGATTGCAGAAACATATTTTTTTGCAATAAATGGGCATTCAAACCAAAGCTTGGATTCTCAGCTACAATCTGGTATACCATTTAAGTGACTTGCAACTGCATTTTACGAATAATCTTTAACAGTAGTATTCCACGGCACCTGATTGTTTATAACAAATCAACCGGAACAGTGATTGTTACGGGATTATAGGAGTCTGTGGCTAATACTCTTAGCTTTAATTTGATCTCTCGTTTATTACAAAATTCTGTCTAGGAGCGGAGAAAACTGTATTTTTTTGAAACGCTAATGCTGATTAGATGACAAGATGCGTTTCATTGTTTGACCGCGAGATGGTTATAGCGTTTTGTTGCACCGACCAGTAAGGGCCGTGCTTGAAAGGGGCTGAAGGGGTGCATGCAGTATTTCCCAACAATTAATTCCTTCTAAATTGTGTCATTCAGGCAACAAATATCAAGCTCTCGTTTTATAACTTGCGTATCCTCTTTTATAATAAATGACCAGTATAATCTTTTGTATGCACAGTTTTGCTGGACAAGGACTGGATTCATCAAAAGCAGTGTATACATATGTATTACACACTATGCTATATGTAGAAGAAGAAAACAGGACCCGGCAACATATTTTGCTTAAATATTTTATGCTAGCTGTAATATTTATACAGATTTGACCTACACTTATTGGTACAATATTACTAATTGTAGAATTTATGTAAATTTAAACTGTAAAATGTATTATTGTAAATTGTTTTGTATGAGCAGTTTATTATAGCACCTAAGTTTAAATATCATCATGATATTGTAATTTGTACATTATTAAAATGCTTAAATAATCCTCGAATAAAAGAAATAATAAAAGAATTTTTATTATTTTTTGTCTGTTCCAGAAGTTCCAACAATTGGCGAAATCGTTGACCCCCTTGCATATCATGTTCTCCCGATACCAATTGGTGATTTCGAGCACAAGGGATTGTGTAAAATCAAGTTCTGGGAAATTCTTGGAAATGACATCAGAATTCCAGGAATTTTTTAGATTTAATGTTATTTATGATTAGGTCATTTCTTTACAAGTTTCTTGCTTCGGAATGTTACATTTAAAATTCTCCCATGAACACTTCTTGTTTAAGAAATTGGAGCAGGTAACTGTGTAGGAGTGGGTAGGGCGTAGAATAAGATAAGCAGAGAAACTCCGTTTAATAGAGATTTATTTCAACATTTTAATAGAAAAGGAAATGACAAAAATGATTACATTTAAACTTGTTAGCTACTACACGCTTTTAAGCAATCCTCCTAGATTAATGTAATAGTACATCTTGAAGCTAAACTTATACATATAAATATTAATACAAGATCTACTAAATAATGTAAATAATACACACAATGATATATACATACATATATGTATATATATATAATGGTTATAACATATTTATATGATAATTGAATAGTATATTTAATAAGTTCTATCTTCATCCTGTTCATGATGGAATGTATAGTCCACTGGGACCACCGCTCGTCTAAAAACCTATGCACACAGAAGAATATATTACTATTAAATAGCCATTTGGGGTATGCACCAAGCATACGAGTCGATTTCAAATTATAGTTTACGAATAATATCGAAAAATATTGCTTTCTAATGAATTACAACAAATGAACCAGAAGAAAATGTATTATGCGGCTTTTTACCTGAAACTCGTAACTTTACTTCGCGTGTAAAAGGTTTCCAAATTGCAGTTAACCGAAAGGTAAAGTCCTGCGGTGCATAGTGAAAGTCACTCAAATAATTCCTCTGTCTGCTCGTTTGTGTTTAATTATTTCATTTATTAATTTATTTATATATATATATATATATATTTATTTATTTATTTACTTATTTCATTCGTGTATTTACTTTATTGTTGTATGTCATATAATAGTTTCGTGTTGTATATCGCAATTATCATAAATCAAATTTGAAAATAGGCTTTAAATTATTATAACAACGTATCTTAGTGAATAATTGAAGCGCTCCCTGGAATTAAAAAGAGTTGGAGAACTCTCGCAACAATTTCCACGAGCATATGTCGAGGGCTTTCCGCGTTTATATCGGGGATCGTTTCAATTACGATATCGTCGCTGTATGTACTGACTGAACACTTGTCATAATCCCCGTACTACTATAAATCGCCGAACGTTCAGTGGAAATGAACATTCCTCATTACGTATAATCGGAGTGTTCATCTAGTTGAATATTCAGTGTATCATACTAGATTCGGCCGAAACAATGGATCACGTTTTTGCTATTTACCTTTCATTTTCTATAATTACGTCTCGTTTAATAATAACCATAATATAATAATAATAAACATTATTACCACCACAGCAATAATAGTATTACAATAGCACTGTTCCTAGAGTCGCGCGAACTTACATTTGCGTGACCGCGACCAACTACCTTTTGCTTAACACAATGAACGGTATTCATTCCTCTGAATAGGATTTGTTATACATAATATATTTAGTTTAGCTCTCGTACAGCGCGAATATTAATCTGTATCAGCGTACAGTTTTCTTCAATTTCGACTATTCCCCTTATTCTTCTCTATCCAGGCAATGTCGTCGCTTCTCGCTCACGACAATAACCGAATTCGGCTTCAGAAAGCCAAGTTGCATCGTTTAGCTAAGTATCGTGTAATGTCAATATCCACGAATCGGTTATTCCTATTTTCTTTTTGTGCGGACCACCCCTTCACCCTTGATCCGTCTTTCTATTTCACGATTCTGCAATAGGTATCGCACCGCGGCAATCGCCAGTTATTCTACAATAGAAAATTGAAGTAAGAAGAAACGAGAATCGTTCGTTTCCTGGCATCTACTTCCGGCTGTTTTTCTTCTTTGTTTTTGTTGAGTTTTTAATACAATACACAACTCTCGCAGGCAGGAGGATGGATTGGGTGCGCGCAAGAGGAAAACTACTTTCTCGAAACGATTCGATCGTGTACACAAAAAATATTTAACGAGGACGATACGATTGGCATAAGCGAGAGAGATACGTCTAATGAGGAACGGATGAACAGTGCAAGAGGTAGAAGAGAAGGAAAGCTCGTTACGGAGAGTATTTCCAAATTGGACGCAGTATTCGAAGTACTAGGTGTTTCCTTTTTGATCTCATATCGGTTATTACTATACCCAATCGAACGCAGAAATAACTCTCATTCTCGCATTCTCTCTCTTCGTTACGACAATAATAGTATAAGTTATGTATCTTTTAATTAACATAATGTTTATTATTCATCTATCCTCGTGGTAAATCGAAGCCTTTGTTTTTCGCAAACGTAAGACAATTATCGAAGCTTATGTTCTTCTCTCTTAAATTCGATACAAGAAATTCAAGGAACAAAAAGGATATAAGGTTCCGATTTGAGAAGTACTATCACGGGTGAAGCCAAAGCTGACATACTTATCGTATATGCGCATCTGAATTTATTATTAACGAACGTGTCTATCAAATATTGGAAAGATCGAGCCCCGCAACATGGGCAATCCATCCGACAACGATCAACGTAGGAAGAACAGTTTCGCAAAGACTGTCGACGATATATCTATTTCGCACTGTTAGAATGATCCTGGAGCAGAGAAGTAGTGTGGCCAAAGGATAATCGAAGACGAATGAAAAGCAAACGACAAACATACATGTTCTATTTATCTCGTTTCAGTTTCGCCGCCTCTATCCTCTTTCTTTCCTTTCTCTTCCCCGGCCTCCAGCTTTTTTCACGTCGCATTCGGTAATAGCGTGTGTATTGCATAATTACATTAGATAATAGTAATAAGTTGTGTAGTAAGGATTTACCGCCTTATCACCTAACATGACAAATAATATCGAATCTGTGTTGTTGTAATGGATACAATTAGGATATTAATGTAATTGAAGTGTCTAAAAACAACTCTTCGTACTCGAGTTCCATCTATTTTACTACTTTGAATTGCAGGTTCTATTTCATAGTTTCATATCATCCGTGTAAGAAAGCGGAGTTTCCTTCACAAAAATTTCTCCCCTTCCATTGTTCCTTTTAGCTGGCAACTTTGTTTTCCCTTTAATGTGTCCACTTACTCCATGCCTGCAAGCAAATTATTTATTTGTAATGTAAGTGGATAAAACGGATGATGATGATAATAACGAGAAGAAGGATGCTCCAGTGCAGGAAAAAAGCGAATGAAAATAATGCGGTAACGCGTTACTTGGTTTACAAGATATAGAAATATAAAAAATTCTTTCAGGATTATGCTATAGCTTATCCCAAGACAGATGATGGTATATGACATACCGCATGTTGTTTATCTTGCACGGCATCTGGTATACCCCAAGCTGGTGGATCCATCTTATTCGCTTCGTTCGGTGGAAGTTCCGTCAGTGCAGCAGGCGTTCCGCCGAATTGTCCCGGCATTAACGTTAATCCTGGCATCAGTGAAAGAGCGGTTGCATTTCCATTGGGGAAGGGCTGTTGTTGAGTATCAACGTGACCCTACATGTATTGCAAGTTAAAACTGATAAGCTTTTCCAGTTTTTCACGCTTGTGCAAAATGAAGGCAAGATAGTAACGGCTAAGAGGAAGCACGATGGAAATTAAGGGAGAATTAGCTTTACCTGAAACGAAGATTCCATCATCTGATGCAGCTCGGCATCGACGTTCGATATACGATTGTATGCGGTGTTGGATCGAAACATTTGATGCCTATCTATGCCCGGCGCTAAGCTTGCCCAGGATCCTACGAGCTTTTCATTGTTCAACATCCAATTAATAGAATCAGCATCACCACCGGGCCCCATCCCTCCGGTTGCGTAATTCTTCCACGCTCGTTCCGTGCCGATCGGGCGCGGCACTTTGCGGTCTTCCATCTTAAGCTGACTCATCTCCTGAGCTAGCTGCGCCGGTGAGGAGGGCGATATAGCCGGGGAGCCGCCGTTCTCTAGGCTGGTGATCAAGTCGATGCTTCCAGGTTGTGCAGTTATGTTTGCCAAATGATTGGTAAAACCGATCTGCCCTATCATCGGGTCCTGATGGGGTGGGTAATTATTGTGCGGTGGCGCGAACGGCCAACGAGTCTGCCCGTTCGTCGAGATGCCGGTGGTGCCTGGGGTGGCCCGGGACGGTGGCTGATACTTCCCTAGAGGAAAGTTTCCCAGCATCGCTAGATTATTCGACTGAATGGCAGACGGAGGTGGTGGTGGTACGGTGGCGAACATGTTCGGATGTATTCCCGCCGCAGCTGAACCCGCGTTGAACATGGTCACCTGGGGCTTGTTGTTCAAATGCAACGAGCTAGAGAAGTCTGGCGCTCTAGGATTCAATCTGGACATACTGACGGTAGTGTTCACCGTGGCGGATGGAGCAATTGTCTGGGTAAAATTCTGCATGTGAGGATGGAAGGGCAAAAGCGGATGGGCCTGTCCTTCGTTCGGTACCATCTTCAGTAAGCTCGAGTTCACGTTCGGATGCTCGTAGCCGACATTATTCCCTTTGAACAAGCCTACGTCCAACGTTGCTTGCGACGTCGAGGCTATCACGTGAGGTTGATGCGTCGCCGCGTTACGAGTTCCCGTTAACTCCCCTTGGTATACCGGTCTACTAAATTGCGCTCCCATGGCCGCGCCCATCTCTATGCTTTGCTGGGGGATCACCGGTCGTGCCACAGCCAAGCTACCGGGCGGTTTGTTCGAGAGAGAATGGTCGCTGTAGTTTCCAGACGATTGAAACTGTGGCGGTTGGATAGGGTTGTGACTAGCGTTTGAAGACACTCCACCGCTTCCTATACTCGCAGCATTCGTATTGGATGTACTGTTCGATTTACTCGAAACGGGAGAACACATCGTTGTTCCTCGATATCCGGGAGCTTTCGAAGCGTCCACCTGAGGAGGAACGCTATCGATGAATTTCGACGAGGATGAACCCGATATATTCACGGAAACACCACCACCTCCAGCTACGGTAGCAAAATTCATTCCCTTTTGTGATTCGTTTTCTCGGCCACCCCACATCGACTGTTGGGTAACTTTCGTGAAGGTATCGTTGAACAAGGAATATTCAAGAGGGGTATTATTCGGCTGTTGCTGCTGCTGCTGTTGTTGCTGCTGCTGTTCTTGAATGACCGATGCGATAGGTGTCGTACTACGCGCATGTTGTTGCTGCTGATGCTGTTGTGGCAATTGTTGCTGGCATTGCGATACTACAGGCGGCGATGGGCTAACTCTCACCGACGAGTTCGAGGTGACGGTATTCTCTGCACAGTATGCGACAACCGTACTCGTAGCCGGCGATACCGATGCGTTCGGGCCGGAAGGATAAGCAGACTTTCCGGAGTAATTAGACATGATAGTTGGCGGAGCAGATAAAGTAGGCAGTGGTCGGCAGTGTTTTGGCGATGTAGTGACTACAGGCTGCTGGGACGAAGTCTGTGCCATTGTCGCGGCCGTGGCCGACATGACGGTAATCGCATTTGCCTGCAGCGATTTCGGTTTATTTACCGCGGTATGTGTGGACTGCATCACCATGGTAGACGCATGCGTCGAGGCAGTGATCTCGGATAATTTCGCCGCGAATGTCTGAGTGGTGCTTGTCGTTACGATTTTCGTTGCTCGTCCAGCAGTCATAATGGCACTCGTATACGACATCGTAGTCTTCGTGTTCGACGACGAAGCCATCTGAGCTGCTACTGCTTGGGCTCGCTTTTCGGCTGCACAACGCAAGACATCGTTAGTGGAATGTTAACAAGTGAAAAGTCGAACACCGTTCTCTATCTAGGCCACGCATTATTACCTGCAGCTACTAGTCTAGGCGCTGTCGCACGAGGAAGAGGCGTCGGAAATGCCCCGGCTAGTTTAATCGTAGATGATGATCGAAGCGGGATCAGCTGATTGACGGTAGATACTCCGGAGGCGTAACTGGCTTTATTCACTTGCGTGCTGCTCGTGTTTGACGTTATACTCGGTGGTTTACTTACGAGGCCCAGCTTTGCTTTACTCGACTAAAATTAAAAAGAAATATCAATTTAGAAAAATCACGGAAAGTAAATGCTTTGCATGCTTTCAAGTGTGATCTTACAGCTACGGTAGAAACAGTTTTATCCCAAGTCGAGGTCGTCACTACTGGGAGTTTCGATTTCGGAAGCATTTGCAGAATATCGACATCCGGGTCTTTAATGAGAGCCGCTATTAACGTATGAGCCTGTTTCGTTGCGTCGGATGACCCCCTGGAAACGAGAGAATCAACAAATATTGTTACCATGCGCTGCTTGTTGTCGCGATCTATCTCGCTTAACAAATTCGTGATTCCATACTTTATCGTGATTATTCGTTCACCCTGGCATTTGCTTTGTTTTTCAACTTCGATATGCGCTCCTGTCGCTCCTCTAATTGCATTTATATTGCTTCCACCTCTTCCAATAACTCGGCTAATAGCGTTCGGTGGAACAGAAACTTTCTTCGAACGGAACGGCGAATTCATGAATCTACCAGAATCGTCTGATTGTCCCCTGTTTTGAAAGTGAATGATCATTTTCCAACTATTACTTTAAATTCGATAATAATTGCTTGATTGCTTTTGTTGTCGCTGTACTAATGACAGAAACTTTGAAACTCGATTCTTACTTTCGTACAACTTCTTTCCAGCCTTCTTCCCGTTTTCCACCCTGCTTGGGGCTGGTTGTCGTGCTTGCCTTTGTCGAAGTATTCAATGCCTCTCCGTCGTACTGATTGTTGTACGACTTTTTGCCCTTACCAGGCATGTACGTTTCATTGCCCGTCGCCTCGAAATCTTCCCTGTCGGCAGGATGCCTCGACGATTCGAACACTAGCTGTCCTTTCAATTTACGTTCGCCACAATTTACACCCGTGGACCTAGTACTCATTGTGGTGGAAGGTGTTGACACTGATACCGTACTACTCATATTGCTCACTATTCTTCTGAAAAGCGAAATTATTAAAGCAATTAACGTTTGAAAAGAATTGTGTCAGACATACGACACGTGTTACACTTACTTTTCGGACATATTACTTTGCGACTTTGCTGGTGTAATGGAATTTTGCGAAACGGCAGCGCCCTGTGCGATAACAGATTTCGGAGATCTCTGCGGAGACGTGTCCTCGTTGTTGCTCGGACTGCTGGTTTTCTTTTTCTTTTTCTCCTTTTTTTTCTCCCTGGCTTTGACATCATTGCTACTGCAACTGCCTTGACTGTTCGCGTCAATACCACTATCACCTTCCTCTCTATCTGGATCTTCCGGGCTTCTGTTAACGGGGGACGGCATGCTGTCCATTCTTTCGCAACCATCGCCAGTTTCGTGTTCGCTATCGTCCACCCTGTCGCACTCTTCGTCGCCGGATTTCTTTCCATTCTCCTCCTTATCCTCGTAACTGCTTTCAGTTTTCTTATATTCCTCGTGCAACTTTCGTTTCTCCTCCTTCTTCTCGAGCTTCTTCTTTTTCTTTCGTTCTCGCCTACGAGCGGCGGCCGCTTTCTTCGATTCCTCCCTCGTTTTCTCCATGTCGAGTTCCTCCAGTAATATCGTGGCGTTCTTGTTCGCCTTCGCGGCTTGAGTTTCCTTCGCCGCTCGTATAACTTTCACGCACTCCTGGCATTTTTCGAGAAGCTCTTTATCGCTGACAGTAGCTATGTACCTCGTCATCTCTTGGTCGCTCGGAAACTGGGTTACGTGATTTACCATCCATTTGACAACCTTAATGTGCCCCTTGCGGAATGCAGCCATTAAACAAGAAACCTTGCGATTATCCTGTGAATCAATGTCCGCACCAGCGTGGTACAGTAAGTCAACAACGTTCAAATGTCCACCGTTCGCTGCCAACCATAGCGGGCTGTTTCCTTTCTTGTTCTTCACCTCGACTTGCGTGCCTCTCGATAGTAATAATTCTACGAAACGGCAATGCCCTTTGTCAGCGGCTATGGTTAGGGCAGTGTCGCGAGACGATGGAACAGGTGTGGCATTAACATCGGCTCCCTTCGTAAGCAAAACACGACCGACTTCCACGTACCCTCCGCTGGCAGCTTCCATTAATGGTGTCAAACCAGTCTATGGAAAATATTTATCCACATTTTATCCTATTTGTTGCATCTTTGATTCTCTTCGTTACACAGGACAATTAACAGAGTTTTGTACGTACCTTGGCTCGATGCTCCACGTTAGCTTTGCGATCGAGAAGGAGACTGACAACCTCGTGTCTTCCTTGGAAACAGGCCAATGTTAACGCTGTGTTGCGATTCGTTTCTATCTGAGCATTGATGTCGCTGCCCATATCCAGTAGCAACTTCACCGCCGCTGCGCAATTAGATACAACAAGCTTTTTAATTATAACCATCGCGTTAAAAAAGAAAATGATAAATCATTTTTACTTCGAATTTACGTACCGACATGTCCATTCATGGCAGCCAGCATGAGGGGTGAAATTCCAAGTTTCGAACCAGTTCGGGAATTAATTTCAGCACCATGACTAAGGAGTAGCTTTATTATATTAACGTAACCGCCGGATGCTGCGAGGCTCAGGGGTGTATAATCGGAAACATTGCGATGTTCCTTATTAGCACCCCGAGTAAGTAGAAGTTCTACCACTTCGTATCTACCACCGCTGCAGGCGAGGGAGAGCGGTGTATCCTTGGTACGTTCAGACTGGGCTTCGATGTCAGCGCCGTGGTTTAAAAGTATCTCTACTACTTTTTGATGACCAGCCGTTGCTGCCAAAATCAACGGCGTAAACCCCTTCTTATCTCTATGCTCTGGAATATTTGAAAGCGAAATTTGTCATTACTATATGAAGCACAAATTAGGGAATTTTGTTTAGCTGATGTCATTTATGGGTGGTACCTATGTCTGCACCACGACTTAGCAAAAGTTCTACGAGCTCCTCGTGTCCACCGGCACACGCCAAAGTCAAAGCGGTATCGTGATTGCTGTCCGTTTCGGAATCTACGTCCATGCAGGAAAAGGGTGCTGGCGGCACTTGACTAGTAGTGTAACCGCCCACCGTGGGAACACCTGTTGTGTATTGACCAGCAACTAAATAATACAATTCCATTATTAGCACGATCAATACAAGTATTTTCTTTTTTTCGTTTACGCTACAAGTATCAGTCACCTGTCGTTGGATCCAATTGATAATTCTGACTGGGGAAATTGGTGGTCTGCTGTTGAGTATTGGCAGTTTGTTGTTGCTGGCATGATGGTTGCTGAGACAACAGCGGGTATCTTCCTTTTTTCCCTTTGCCAGTCGTTGGCGCTGTGTAAACTTGCTTCTTATCAGAAGAAACAATGGTTGCACCCGTTGTTGTCGCTGGTGCTTGAGTTTGAGTAGCAACCTGCACCTGATTAGTAGTGCAGGCCGTTGACTGAGCGTAACCATTCGTTTGATGGGGTACGCTTTCTATTATTCCTGTTCCTTCAGATACGGTTGGCAAAGCTTGCGTCGGAAATGCTAATTCAAATAAATCAGGTTCGAATTAACAATTGATAAAATCACAATTATGCCAACATATTTGTTAATGAAACACGAGACTCACTTATCTGGGAGGGTTGTAATAACAATTGTGGTTCAAAGTGACATCGAAGACCTGTAAGATATCCTTCCTGAAAAACTTTAAACGAATCTTTAAGCGATTGATTTTGCAGAGGCTGCGTATCGGTTAACTGTAAACCTGCTGATATGTCGGCTTGAATTTGCACACCAGCACTAGTAACTTGAAGCGAAGGTAATGTGGGTAACACGGGATTGGTAAAATATTCTTGCGATGTATAGGGGCTAGTTGTCTGCTGAACTATCTGTGCGGTTTGCAAAGGTTGCTGTTGCTGTTGTTGTTGTGGTTGTTGGGGGGGATCCTTGCTACTTGAAACTTCTAATCTTTTCAACTCAAGCTTCTCTTGATCTTCGGTCGCTACACGAACGGACAAAATAATACGCAATTAAATATTATCAAGCAGAAAGGGAAATATACTACTATTTCAAGATTTACCTTCAACAGTGTCATCGAAGCTAATAGAACGAAAGATTTCAAAGGCATCATCCAGGGGAATATGCGTGCCATCTTCCAACTTTATAACACTTTCGCTAGTGCAAAGTGCCTTTGCTTTTTGAGCAGCGGCAACAAAGGGACAGGCTCCGTCTCGATGTAATCTTGCTAACTCAGGATCTGTCTGCTCCGACAGATTTTGTTGGGTTGTTTGCTGAATATTTCATTTACGTTTACCCGCCGTTTGTTTTCTATAGACTTTACATACGTATGTAAGGCCAGTAGTTTCTGAAAGTAATTACCTGCTCGTGAAGATGATGGGTATGCGTGGGATGGAGATGTGGCATTAACTGCGTAGGCATAAGTATGTTATTTCCATTGGCGTTTGCCACTCCGGTTTGTTGCTGTGATTGTTGTACTTGCTGCACCTGTGGCGATTGAGCCTGCGCTTGTTGTTGCTGAGGCTGCTGTTGTTGCTGCTGGACCTAGTCATACACATCGACATACATACACGATGTTACGTTTAAATGAGAATGGCTGAAGAACAGTCAGAGTAGAATGTATAACAAAGTAATACCTGTACTTGGTCCAATTGTAATTGCAACTGTTGGTTGAGTTGCTGCAACTGATGCACTTGTTGGACTTGATAGGTATGTTGTCGTTGTTTCTGCTGATATTGCTGCTGAAGACCAGACATCAAATTAGTTTGCTGCTGCTGTTGTTGATGCGGCGGCGGCGGCGGCGGCGGTTGTTGCTGTTGTTGTTGCTGCTGCACTTTACCACTCACTACACTGGACGAAGCTTTGCGGAGATTTTTACCCTCCTTTTTGGAGACTGGTTTTGCTTTCGGTCGATCACTTATAGCGGTGTTCTGGCTAACATCGCTGCTCGTAGTAATTGGCTGAGATACAGGTATAACTGCGGGGGGTGTGGATATGCTTGGGGGGCTCGGCGTAGTTGCTGAAGACGTGTTCGATGTAACCAACGGAACAGATGAAGTAACAGGAATTGTTGTGAGAGGAGGAGAAGTAGGAAAGGTGCTTGTCGGAGGAAAGGTTTCCGATATGGTCGGAGTTAGGAATAACTGAGCTTCCTGGGCCATTCGTTTTCCTCGAAGAAATGCATTGTATAATGACATCGCCTGGCTGGTGCCTTGGTGAGTTAGAGAGTTTCCGGACATACCAGTTGCACTGCAAACTAAACCATCGGATGAAATGTGTGTTTGTTAGAAATCTTTCGAACCTGTTGAATATGAAAATAAGCAATCGAACTTTAACACGTACCTGGCGACAGCGAGTCAGGTTCACTGGAATCTTCTTGCTGCTGCAGTTGAGCTTGCTGCGGCTGTTGTTGAGTTACAACAGAATTTCTTGAATCGGAGAACAAGTGCCCTGCACCCTTAATTTGAAGTTCCCTTTCCACCCTCTGAAAGCATGAAAAACACATTGCATTGAAATTAAAATCATTCGTTCGTGAATTAATATATATAAATATTTACCTGTAGTTCCTCAAGAATTTGTTGCTTGTGGAGAATTTGTTCCTGTCGAGTGTTCTTCCGGCTTTCAGTAACGTTCAACCCTGTTGTCGGCGCTGGTGCAGAGGTGAGATTGATGTTGGGTTCGGAGAAGTTGGTGAATCCTCCGCTGCCTTTATCCAGGATAGTCGTATCTTCCTTAGCGGTTGCAATTGATTCTCCTGCGGGCTGAGAACGGACTTGCTGTGCCTCGGCGGAAGTGAGACTCATATCGGGCATCATGCTCACTGATCGATTTTTTCTTAATAACGATTTTTGCGTATTATGTTTAGGTTGGAGACTTTGCGCTTGTGCTTGCTCCGCGGTATGCTGTTGCTGCTGTTGTTGATGCTGTTGATGCGACTGTGGTTGTTGCGCGGATGCATGTTGTTGATGAGGCACATGCTGTTGGTGTGTTATATTCTGCTGCTGATGCGACTGCTGCTGTTGCTGCTGCTGCTGTTGTTGTTGAGGAAGCAACATAGGAGTAGTTGTTGTATTATGCGGTGTACTCATCATAATACTGTGCGGATAGTCCAGTAAAAGTTGAACTACACTAGTATGCCCACCCTTTGCAGCTTCTATTAACATTGTAGAATTATCCTGCAACCGAGTGTAAAATATTATCATAGTGATTGGTAAAAAAAAAAAAAAAATTAAGAATTGGAGAGAGGTCAAGAAGTTTCAGTGTCTTCTACATACCTTGAGTTTATGAAACGGATTGGCAGACTGCGCAAGCAAAAGTTCTACCACTGCAAGATGTCCGCCAGCACAGGCTAGCGAGAGAGGAGTATGATCGTTGTTTGTTGTTTGCCTGTTCACATCTGCACGCTTCGATATAAGGAATTGAACTGTACAGAGATGCCCGGCTCTGCATGCCTTCATTAACGGCGTTCTTCCTCCTTCTGATTCGTGCTCCTATTTTTTGTACACATGACAGAAAGAAAGAATTGCGTGAATACCGTAAAACGATAAGCGAATACATGTCCAATAAAAAAGAACATCCATCAACGGAAAACATACCAAGTCAGCGCCAAACTGAAGTAAGAGGTCCGCAACATCGGTATGACCATTTTCACAAGCATATGTTAAAGCAGTATCTCCTGTCTGCGTTTGAGCGTGGACATCCGCCGCAGATTCGAGCAAATAACGAACAAGTTCTAAATGGCCCTCTTGAGCGGCTTCCATTAGAGGGGTAGAGGCACCCAACTCGATGTCTGCACCTGCTTTTATTAGAAAGTCTGCAACTTCTAAAAAGCCACCGCAACAGGCTAAGGTAAGCGCTGTTTCTTGGGTTTCCTCCGTTTGAGCATTGATGTTCGCCCCTGTGTTGAAATTAATGGATACTGTATGTTACACTATATACTTTAGTGTAATATAATTAATTGGCATGTTTGCGATATACCTTGACTTAAGAGTAATGCTACCATTTCCTCATGACCCTCGCGTGCTGCTTCCATTAACGGTGTATATCCTTCGTCATTTACTTCCTCGATATTCGCTCCTCGCTCGATCAAAAGCATAGCAAGATCAACATGACCCCCACAAGCGGCCAGGGTCAGTGGAGATTCAAAGCTATCTGTAGGCATGTTCACCTGCGCACCCGAATCTAAGAGTAAACGGGCTACTTCTACATGGCCATCCATCGATGCTTCCATAAGGGCAGTGTGCATTTCGTCGGTTTTGTGCTCCTGCGAAAACCAAAATTTAACATTTTGGAATATATGGAAGCGCGAAGACAATTGTATCAGGGCCAAGAGATACCTGATCCGCGCCAGCTTCCAGCAAGAAGCGAACCATTTCTAAATGTCCTTTATAACAAGCCAGTGTTAGCGCGGACTCTTTAAATTCATTGGAATGAGTATTAATTCCAGCGCCATGTTCCAGCAAGATTTTGGCAACCGGGACATGTCCGGCGCTAGCCGCTTCCATTAAAGGTGTATGACCATTTTCATTGTGATCCTCTACATTGGCACCTGCTTCTAAGAGCACTCGCACTACCTCCTCGTGTCCACCCGCACAGCCGTACATAAGGGGTGTGTTACCTGGCAGGTACAATACACTTCATTCATTTACTGTAGGTTTATTACGAGGGGAATTATCGGAACTCTCAGTATCAATTTATGGTCAGTTCAGTCATGAATTGCCAATACAAATATTCTTGCAACGTTTCATACCTGAAGTAGATTGAGCATTGACATCAGCTCCATGAGCGATAAGCAAGCTTACTACATCTACATGCCCTGCACTGGCAGCCTCCATTAAAGGGGTACAATCCCCCTTTATTCCACGATCCTCTACGTTCGCACTCATTGCCAGAAGTACCTGTTTGCAAAGTAGATTATTCCTATGACGTATAATAATGTTTGGTGGACAAGTAGCGAACAATATTTTTACATAAACACATTAACTGTTTTTGATTTTCTATCACCTGCTACACTAATACACATTTTTATATCTCTCTGCACATATATTCATACGTTAAAGGAATACACAAAAGTTTCTTAAATAACATTGATAGAAAAACATGGTGCAAGCATGTTTTCACTTACTGCACATAATGTATGTTGGCAAAAATGCATGGATATTTTTCTACAAGCGCTTAAAAGACAAAGAAAATGCAAACCTGAGCAAGTTCGTAGTAACCAGCTGAGCAGGCGAGAGAGAGCAAACTCTCTCCCTCCTCTGTAGTTTCGTGAACACTTCGTCCTTCTGTTAATAATTTTCTAACTGTACCTACGTCACCGTCAGTGCAAGCCTCTACGAGAGAGCGCTTTTCGTTTTGTGTGCGTGGATTATCGCTGCGCATACGAGTTAATGCAGCTGCTGCTTCATCTAATGCACAAGAAACACTAGATGTTAAGCGACGGAGCACTTCGTGATCGGGCAAGTGCTTCCCATCGCCTGACGACAACTTGCCGATACCAGCTGCTTCCAGCAACGCTTCTAATCGAGCTTGAGTCTCAGGATCCACGGATCTCTCCGGATCTTCAGAAGTTAACAAAAACTTGGATGACTCTAAATGGTGACCTTCGTCTAATTCGACCTGATCAATTGCAAAACACTCCACCTGTAAGCGACAGGAAAATATGTACCATAGTAAAATAAGTTCATACGAAAAATGTTACAGGAAATGCAAAGTATTGATATAACATAAATAAGTTACAATCTTAGTTACTTTATGGAATATGTAAGAGACAAGGAAAATCATATACAAATATAGATTTCTTCCAATTTAGTTGAAAAATATATTTTCACGACACAATGATCTTTTCTGCAGAATTATGCGAGCCAATTCCTACAGATATCGAATCCACTGAAGTCTGCCTTGACATCGTAAATTACCAAGGTATAATTATATATGCAAATGAAATATTATAATCATATAATACCATATGATTTAAATACGATTAAAATGACAAATTTTCAATTCGTTTTTTTATCATGGAAAAGAAGACTGAAATGAAACAGATGAAATGATTATATCATAAAACTGTTTGAAAAGACTGCTGAGTCACTTTTGCCCAATAATTCTCTTTTTACTTTTCACAGCCGCTCATCAGCAGAGCAAACTTTGCAAACTATAACGCAGTTGAACAGATCTTAAAATACTTATCAATATAAAGAGTCGATCGTGCACAGCAAATGTCTACGACAATGTTTCGATGAAAGGAAAAGGCAGAGGTAATTGAGGTTATCGTAGAAGAAAGTCCTCTGCTCTGTTTTACGCAGAGATACAAGTAAATTCTTTCTGAAAGAAACCAAAAGGGAATAGAAACACATTGCGTTCAACCAGCCAGGAAATATCATGAAATACAGGATTCATCACAATGCTGAGAATATATTTAATCAAACGTAATGGGAAAAGGGAGCAGAGGAATCGATGAGACAGCTAATATGGATTAGGAAAAATGTTGGGAAACACGGAAAAATAGTAATCTTGCAAAATCCGGAAGACACAATATTAAATATTTGAGGAATTTCTGAAAGAAAGTTACGATCTCAAGATAATCATAAATGATGGTACGTACATCTCGCGTAGAGGTCATATCCTCCTGCGCGACGAGTGGAAACCGATGAGACATAAACGCGTATCAGAAGTGAAGTGAAAGTATTGTATCTTCTCTAAGCGATTACAAACGCTTGGCCAGTGAACACACGGAGGCATAAGAAAAATGTGCAGCCATTCCAAGAAGGACGAAACTGACACTTCTTTGCTATACTATCTGCGTGCGTACCTAAACGCGTCCCGTTTTGTTTTGTCGAAACCGAAGGCACGACGAAATCGTTGCGTGTCCACCCGCCGATCGTGCGTAAAAGTGCATGTCCTGACGGACTGATAGAATTATTCGCATCGAAAGAAAAAAACTGTGGGAAAAAAGTGCACCGTGTAAGAACCGATGTTGGTGGAATATAGAATAATATGGTGGCTCTGCCCTCCCCGCACGATTTCCACGCCACGAATACGGCCCACACAAGAGAGTCGAGGCAGCCGGCAGGTACGGAGGCGAGTATAGTGGCGAGAGCCCGTTGACAGTATTACAGAAAGAATGAACTGTTACGGCGAAGGCAGAAATACGCCTATCGACGTACAATAAAGAATGTAAAGGGCCGACCAAGCAGGGAAGCAGCAGGGGCTCACGAACTCGCACGAATACGCGAGAAACGCGGCCGAAGAGAACTCCGCTGGGTGGCGCACAACGACGTAGTGC
This sequence comes from Holcopasites calliopsidis, assembly GCA_023838395.1. Lineage (NCBI taxonomy): Eukaryota > Metazoa > Arthropoda > Insecta > Hymenoptera > Apidae > Holcopasites > Holcopasites calliopsidis. The sequence continues at coordinate 864,637 of JALHAQ010000037.1, read as the reverse complement.
AAGCGACGTAAAATAGCTGCACACAAATACACACAAGTAGGTATACGAACGAGCGCACACGCAAGGTGCTCGCGCGGCCGATGTACTACATGCGGGTTTACTAGTGCAGTTAGATATACATATACGTGCATACATGCAGTGTCCACGTGTATGTAAGCCTCACGTCTGTTGTGTAAACGCATACACACAGGCGTGCACGTGCGTGCGCACGCGCTTGATTATGCGGTGCAGTTAACCGGAGTGCTTTACCCATCATCGTTTGCAGATGCACCGTCGCGTCGGCCAGGATTACGTGAAATTCTAAAGTTAAATAAATATTGCACAAAGTATCGCGTCGTTCGAGTTCGTACACTTCGAAGCGAAGTAAAAATGATTTATCGATTCGGTAAATTTCTAGGTTGATCCGAAGAAGATAAATTAAGATGGAACGAATTTTCCAAAGGAAATGACATGTACACCGTGGGACAGGAAAAAATGGGACCGTGTTACGCACAAGCGATACACTGTACATCCATTAGCTATTAACGCATACATTACGATTATATAACGTCCCTGCGTGAATTCCCTTTTCGTTCTTTCTTTCCTTGTTTTCTTAATGAAATAATTTTAACCTGCTCAGCGATTACGATTATCGATGTGCAATTTATCTGTATAACACAAAACGATGCGCGACAGTGAAAACATATCGCGTTAGGTTATAATTTCATATACTTTTCACGGAAATACGCGGCGTTTCCTTACCTGTACGTATATCTACGGTTTTGTGTATTTTGAAATACAAATACAACGGCTCGTGAAAAGCTTGATAGATGTATCGACGTTAAAGGCATGAAAAATGTACATTATTTGACGATTCTTTACTGCATCTACATATCGCGCTGCTGATATCGTACTAAAACTATGCAACAAAGGAATACGCGGTGAAGTTGTAAAATATCAAACAGGATTATTAACATCGATTCGAATAGATTTGATCGTGCGGTGACGTGTGCGTACGCGCACGCACGCACGCACATACCATGACGCATGGTACATACGTATACGAATCTATAGGGAAGAGAAACGGATAAGAGCGCGAGCAAGCATACGTAAGAAAGGAGAAGAACAAGAGAATAGGAAAATGACGAGAGGGGAACGGTGACTGGACGGGACAGAAGCGACGGAGTAGTGTGTGCATGAGGTATATGGTGCGTGTGCGTGCGAGCGTACACGCGTGCGTTCAACCTCTCATTGTACTGCACGAATGTCCCTTTTACTCGAGACGAGACGCGAAATATTCCTTGACGATTCGATTTACCTCTGAAACACTATCCTCCTCGCTCTCCGAAGAGTCTGCCATAAAGCGCGGCTGCAACTCGGAGAAGGTTTCGGTCTCTGACTTCGTGGGGCTGGAGTTCGAAGACTGGGGAGTCGACGACGTCTTTCCAATGTCGTGGTGGTGAACGCTCGCTGATTTCTCGTGCTTCTGACTATCCGAGGTCGTTCCTTGTGCTACATTCTGCATCTTTACCTTCCAGATGAATCATATGATACTAAGGTATCGTTCCCGTGTCGCGAAACACACACAGAACACTTGCTTTTCGACAATAATCTCGAGCACGATCGCCGTCATTCACGTAAGCTAACACCCGCCATTTCTACTATGGCCGACACCGAGTCTCCCGGATGCCTCTTCCACCATCTATACGACTGCATACGATTCGACGTGCCATCTTTCGTTTTCCGTGGCGGGTAACTTCAATATGATCTAAATGGAATCGTTATGTACACCGTGTCTTGAATTGTTTTTTTTCTTATTCATTTCTATCTTATGTATGTCAATATTGTCTCTAAAATTACAAAATTAACTTATTGCATTATAGGGATTATTTGCGCTCCTTTTTTTTTTATACGCGAGGGGATAAAATAATTACAAGAAAAATGCAACGTTTATTCGAGCATATTATCGAAAACAGGTGACATCGTTTCATAAAAATGATTCAATATCGATTTCTAACACCGAACACGGTGTGCTCAGATCAAATCTCGAAGTCACATCTGGATGCAAAACTCCCATCTTTCCGATCACTCTGCCGTAACATAATATCTCTGCGCAACGATGGGGAAAGAATGTGGGATCTGAAAAAATTACACGAAATGGGGCATGAACGAGTTAACGATTTGTAAGAAATAAACAATGTACATTTTTCGACATTGTGGTACAACGCATAATGTTTTACCGTCGATAGCCCGAAGATAATATCCATTCTCATTTTTGTTAACGCTCCATGGTACTTCCAATACTTGCAAAATTCTGTCGAGTAAACCGTGAATCACCTCAAACCCATCGGACTTATTACAGTATACCGCACACAACCGACGATTATTACGTGCACCAACTTCTGCACTATTGTCCCTCAATACAACGTCGGAGACTTCGAATAATTTATGAGGAAGCGGCATCTTTTTATTTGCTGTCAGCGTTTTTAATAATCCTGGTAGTAAAGTAGTACGCGCTACCTGTAATGCCACTGTATTAGACTAACGGTACTATGTATTACAATAATTTGTACGCATACCTGAAATTCTAATGTTTTGGGATTGGATATTTGAACCGCTTGTGTGTTTTTTAGCTCCCGGCCCAATTTGTCTGCTATATCTTCTCGCGAACACTATGGAAAAGTAAAGTCGATATAATTAAGATTGACAAGAGAATTTTTCATGATTGTTACTGAAAATTGTGCATACCAATGAGAAAGTCAGTGCCTCCGTGAATCCAGCACATGCCAGCTCTGTACGCAATTGATCGGACAATTTATTGAGAGGGAACTACATTTGAACGTTCCAAAATGTTAATATCAATATTATTTGAAATTTTCTAACTTTGGCATTCAACGAAATTTACTCTTACCTCCTCCGCAACAGTTGATAAATGCGGTACAGTTTTCTCGATTCCGTTATAGCCATATGCTATGGCAATATCTTCGTAAATATCGCATGGATGTATTACATCGTGCCTCGTGGGAGGCACTTCAACGTTCAACTTACTACCACATTTAACAAATGATTTCAAAGACATTCTAGACAGCAGATCGGCTAATTCTTGGGCCGATTGCCTTATACCTATATACTTGATCGCTTTTTCGCAATCAATTTCCTCGTTCCAATACTTTAAATCGGGGTAATGAAATGCTTCTTTGTTAGGATACACTACCTCCACTGCTTCTACCGTATACTTCGCCTTACAGTACTGGCTAAAAGCGCAGACTACAGTGTCCAGTACCACCCTTGCCTGAAAACCACACAAATTTTGCTGTTTTTTACCTCCTATCTTGAGCATGTATTCAAACCATTGGCTTTTTACGTACTTTTGTTAAATCTGTTGCAGTGCACTCGATAAGCACATTTTTGGTATCAAGCGTGATTTTCGAATGATCTCCGTTGATAATAGGTGGAAGTGATAAAACAGTTCCATCATTGTCCTGCACCACAGGATAAACCGGACTATCCTTTATAATGTGTAGGTACTGCTTCAATTGTGCATGATTCTACAAAAAAATTCTTGAATCTAAAATTTTCCTAACAATAGGTATTTTAAAGCTTGATCTACATACTGCATACAAATTCATAATATCTTCTCCCGTATATTCCTTGTCCTGATTAAGCGGCCTGAAGTAAATGTCTTTTGGTGGTTTTGCATCATACAGGAATGGACCTTGAACAGTGTCTAAATCGTGCGTTCCGATCGATACTAATGTGCGTTTCCTGCATATGTTTTGATGTAATTTGTCTTGGAGATCGATGAAGCTACTATAGGAATCTTTTGTGAATGCGATGTCACGTAAAACAGCTGCAACAATGTGTCCTCTGATCTTCAAACACTAAAATAACATTACGACTGCTTTACCGTCAATGATACCTTTTCATTTTTTTTTCTTTCTCTTTGATTTTGGTTAGAATAATAATAATAATAATTTCATAGCTGATATACCTGCTGTGTCATCACAATCTTCTGCATACCAGTTGTTGGAAATATTGCTTTGTACCGTGGTATCTCTAATCTGAAGTATGAAAATATTTTTTACAATTAATACTACACTGTTTTCTATTTAATAATACATACTGTTTCAAGAATATAAGGAGTCCAAGGGTTAAACCTTCCAAGCATAATAAGTCGTATCTATTTGCCGGTATATCAATTTTATATATAACTTCCTCCGATGCATCAGAACTGTGATTCGCACCTTGTTCTTTCGCTATTATCTGATTCTCTGTTGTCTAATAGTCATTGCATGCAAAAATATAAAAGTTTAATCTTGTTAATCTCTAGATAGTATGTACATAATTGCAACCTAACAGCTGTTCATTAACAATTGTTTTTTTAGTTGCTTACCACTTCATCCAATTCTAAACCAAACTTGAAGCATAAATCTTGAAATTCGTCATCCGCTAAAATTGTAATATTCAAGATTGGTTAAGTCGCGTACATTACGTATAAAAATGGCATATGTTATGCAACATTGTCGGTTGAATATAAAACACACTGCGTGAAAGTATTTTTAAGTTTCATCACAATTATATAGATTAAAATATTTGCAACATCAACTTTTGCAACTTACAGTATAATTTGCCGAGGATTTTAAATAATAAATCACGTTTTATATTGATTGTCGGCATCTTTCTATAAGAAACACTTTTGAGATTAGTACAGTAAAAATGCGGGTGATTTTGATCGGAAATACTTTATTTTATAAATACGCTCTTTCTTACGTCTTCTAAATATCGTACAATATAAAAAATGTCACATTAACTATCTGTTCCTTGGGGCTGGTGGTTGTTAATGGAATTTTAGGTTAGTACAAAATTGAGTAAATGAAGACGACAGCACTGAAACTGTCGAACTAAAGTCGAACTATTGAAAAGTATCGATACTGTATTTTCACTATCGATAGTTACAGGTATCGAATGTTGTACGGTAGCGTGCAATAAATGATAAATACTTGCATAAATGTATTTTGAGTTGTTTTTTCATTCCTTCACTATTGACATCGCTTGCAAATAAATGCAATACCTGCAACCGCCACTCCAGAGCCTACAGGATGCTCAAAAACCGATTATTCTTATAGGGTCGGTATTTCAGAACATGTAGCACAAACTCCCATAAGACACGCAGTCTATCCTGTATTCTGGCCCGTGATAATAATTTTTACATGAAAGATTCTTTGCATTTAATCGAAAGAAAGAGAAAACTATGATACATTTTAATAAATTAGACATCTGTATCTTCTTCTTTAATTTTACAAGGGAGATATTACATTTCCAATGTACGTATAATATTAAAAATTATCCTTAAAAGTATATGACGAAAAAAAGAACAATGTGGTTCCTTCAATGGATTAGCGAACTGATCATGCTGAAACACAATATACAAAAAATATAAGATGAATGAACTTCTCCAATAAGAGAAACTATTAGTTTTTTCTAAGGCTTACCCATATAAATAATAAAAAAACGACAAAAGATAAAACGTAAGTTTGTTCCATCCTTCCCATTGATGAACTTTAAGAACCTGAGCACTCATTATATTTGTGGGATCGTAAAGACCTGCCTTGGACATGACAGGTCTATGATAATATTGCCACAAATGATAAACTATTAATGGAACATTTAGAAGCAAAGAGAACCATTCTCCGCTTATTAAAAATAATATGTTGATTAGAATGTGCAATCCATACTCTGGAATAACTAGCTGAAATGTAAGTAAACACATTGTTATTGCAATAATGCTGACAATGCAAAAAGCTCAACTACAGAGCCTTACCGCGTTTAAACTATTACATTGTTCAATGGGATTCTTATAGCCAGTCTTTAATTCATCAAATGCAATAACCTGAAAAAAAAAACAATGTCTTAAACTACGGAAAGACGCAATAATTCCATATTCAAAATTATTGAGGTTAAAAATAATTCACTCTTAATCATGCACATCTCTAATTACTTTATTTCACGCAACAAACATTATTATATGTGAACGCAACGTACATGAAATATCGCGAAAAATATTAAAAAAGCATCTACTATTAGAGCCACAATGTATGAAAAAGCGGCTAAACTGAACGCCATTGCAATAGTACCGCAACACTACTCAAGGATCAGGCCCACTACTGAAAATATATCCCTAGCTGTGAAGAAATTGTAGCCTTGCTTCAAATTGCATACAATTATATATAATTTATGCACCCCTTAGCCAGTTGTGCCAAAAGGAATTCACAAGCATTTATCTTGGATGCTGCTGTGGAAATTAAATACGCATCCATTCGATCAACACGAATCGCCGGCAACTGATTCCGCCCTGCGCGTGTAGTGAGTTGGGAGGCGCTCGGATCGCACGCGGGAGTTTGAATGAAAGTTGTACGCCTGAGTTTTGCAACCTTTGTATATTTACTAATGCATGTTGCTAATGTTTACAGGCACTTAAGCAAATGTTTGTAATTGTATAATTAAATTCCGATAGGTTAAACAGATTTTCAATGTAGTGCCAAAATTTGCCGGCAAATGCGCCCCCTGTCTGAAATACATTAAATTAGCAGGATGACAAGCATTCAACGCTGAGGTTAATACAAAAATGGCGCTCTCTGAGGTTTGCGGTCTAAATTCGTACGTTGATTTCAATGGCAGACGCGAAAAAGATTACTTTTCGCGAGAAATCGAAGGATATAGCAAAAACTTCGTTTGCCAAGCACAGTTAGCAGCACCGCCCTATATAAATGTGAGTAAAATACTTAAAATTATAGTCGACTGTCATCATAACCAATTATGCATTTAAGTTCGTCGTTTCATGTGATTGCATTTCCTTAACTGTTTGATGAGTGCTGAAGAATTTTCTTCTATATATGTTGAAAGTGCGGAATAAAATGCGCAATTATTTCTTTCGAAAAATAATAGAAATTGTTATAATTAAACCTAAATATTTTAACAGACAGTAGCGCCATCGCACTCTACGCATTTTTGGCAGAATAAAAGAAAAGCGCGATAGCGCTTCACCACACTCAACGGTTAAAATATCTTTGTTTATGTGTACAGCCAGCGGAGAAATTGTCCCATTTCGCAGAGGGAACTGACGAGGCAGGGAAGCACTTGAAAATCAAATTCGATCATGGTACCACTACATTGGGTTTCCAGTATCAAGGAGGAATTGTTCTCGCTGTTGACTCAAGAGCAACAGGCGGTCAATTCATTGGTAAAATCAAAATATATGGCTACATAAAAGGATTTTGATATGAAATTAATTTTCTACATTTCTTTAGGTTCGTCCACCATGAAGAAAATTGTCGAAATCAATGATTATCTACTTGGAACGTTAGCTGGTGGTGCGGCTGACTGTGTTTACTGGGACCGTGTCTTAGCCAAACAATGCCGTACATACGAACTAAGAAACAGGGAACGTATTTCTATTGCAGCAGCCAGTAAGCTTTTGTCAAATATGGTATATAATTACAAAGGAATGGGACTAAGCATGGGTAAGGAGTTTTTCTAGCTCAACACGAACTTATTTTAATCATAGCATTTAATTAAATATTCACCAAAGGTATGATGCTCGCTGGCTGGGATAAGAGAGGACCCAGTCTTTATTATGTTGATTCAGAAGGTGCCCGCACACCGGGTAAAGTTTTCAGTGTTGGCTCAGGTTCAATTTATGCATTCGGTGCACTAGATTCTGGATATCGCTGGAATTTATCCGACGAAGAGGCCTATGAACTTGGTAGAAGATCAATTTACCATGCCACGCACAGAGATGCTTATTCTGGTGGTATTGTAAGAGGTATGTAATAAGGATGAAAATAATGCTGCATAGTACGATACAAACATTCCATTTCTTTTTCCAGTGTATCATATGAAGCCAACAGGCTGGGTGCACATTTCCGATGAAGATTGCAAAGATCTTCACTACATGTACCAGGAGCAGAAACAAAAAGGAACCAACTAATTAATATTTCTCTGTAATCTATCAAGTTTTTGCGTTAATAAAATCTCCACATAGAAATGGGACTTTTATATGTATTTGGTTTGCTGTAAATCCCTAGGCATTTATAGATGTTATATTTACTCATTAAAAATTTGACGTTTCGTTATAATCGATATAAATTTCTCAATATTGCGAATAAATAATTGACTCAGCGCTCCAGGAATATTGCATGCGGTAGATAAGCGAAAGGAGCGTGCTTCAAGTACTTATATCCCCCACTGCCGTTACCGCTTATTACAGCGCCGGCCGCCATCGAATCAGTGCGACTGGTGTCGTTGTGAAAAGAGCAGGTGTTGTTATTTCGGCTCTTCTAATCCATAATTTGGTCTAGTAGCAAACGTAAAAAAATGTCAAGCCCTGAAGAGTGTAAACTAAAGGGTGGACACCCTCCTGCAGGTGACTAAACAAACTGCAATTTCCCTTAAAATCGAAAAGGTTAACATGTTTACACAGTTCGCAGAATGACGTCATATGCACCTGTCTGGACATTCCAAGGCCATCGGTTCATTTGAGTTTCTCCGATGAAAATATGCACTTTATCCGTTTGTTTTAGTAAAAGCCGGCGGAATGAGGATCATCCAGCATAAGACGCCGAAGGAGGATCGCGAGGTAAAGGCAGTGAAGGATGCGGACGAGAGTAAACCATCGAGTAGGTGAGTATGTAGACAATTTTTCAAATTCTTCGTAAGAACAATTTCACGCATTGCCAAAGAGAATTAGTGAAAATCAACGTGCAAAAAAGATTTTTGTTACTTTGATCGGTCAGTAAACAAGACATGCGTGTAAAAGTTGACTGCTGTGAAGTCAATAATATTACATAGTCTGATTTTTGTAATATCTGCCATATTTGTGCGATAAACGTCACGATCGGTACTACGCATTATTGCAACATGCTCCTCGCAACGTAAGGCTGTCTGTAAACAAAGTAATAATGTTGAAAACGAAGATTAAAAATTTCAATTAACTATATCGTAACATTTTTCTCGAAAATATAGATTGTTTAACAATTGTTTTAGCCCACCGAAAACGCTGATGATCAGCGGATTTCCGGCGAAGGGAAACGCAGATTTTCCGCCAGAGGCTGTCCAAGTCTTCCACGAAAAGCCAATACCGACTCACGATGCACGTCCGATGCACCATTCACGCCCGATCGTCATCCAACAACCAAGAAAGTGAACGATCGTTTATCAATCTATCAGCCACGGGCTATCAACGACGAACATTTAGCCTGCAACTTTATCTACGAAATGAAAATAAAACAAAAAAAAAAAACTGAAAGGAACTTGAAAGAGAAATATGTATACATATGTATGTGTGTACTTAAAAAGGTTTCTCTGGGGCATTACGGATTTTGTGTGTTTACGATCTCCTGTATGCTCCGTAGAAACTTTGGTTTCGCATTTAGCGTGAAATGAAGTATTTCACGAAAAATTTATTACTGTTGTTAAGAGGAAAGAATTTATTTTTAATGCAACGTCACGAGATTCCTGTATCGGCATTTAGATGAACGACTTACTCCGTTTTTCTCTCGAAGTATGGTCCATTCGTAACGCAACCGTTAGAATATATGTAGATTAACCTATACTGTAACGTTATGTATACACGTTATACTTTTAATTATCGCAATCAAAGATTTTCATTGTGCGAATTACGTAGTAGAACATCTGTTATCGCTTTCGGGACCAGTATGCATTTCGAGCTGTAGCGATTAAATAATCCGTATTTTCCATGTTTTTATTTTATCTTAGAATTCCTGTATTTTCAATTTGAAGTGTACTTTAGAAATTTGTAGGATTTTCGTCACATTGTAATATTAACTTTTTCACTACTTTGCTATAGTGTAAATGGTAAAGCGTTGTAAATGTCGAACGAGATTCGTAACGTTAGCCACAGTTTGTACCAGACTTAAAAAATAAATGCAAGTATACGTTCTTACACGTAAAAAGAATGTAACGATTCAATTATACATTTCCCCCTTCCGTATGCTTATACACCTTTAGCCACGAGTAAGCGGTCAGGCGAGGTCATTGGTTACCACCAGTAGCGCACCACTGAACATTGTCATAGCAACTGGCATGAATTCTATAAACATAGGCACATTGATGTGTCAAAGGTTGAATGAAAAAACTGTTCAAGTGGTGCTTCCTTCCTGATGTGTAAAGATGTGAATGCGTTACAGTCCGTGAACGCCGTTTCTGTCTGAAAATTTTCGTACATCCTGTATCATTCCGATCACCTGGTATCGGTTTGCGAAGTTTCACGGCGTACTTCTTGCTTCATTGCAAAATGTCGTCAAAAAATAACGGCGAAAAGGTTTTGGAGATCGACGCACACGTTAACAAACATTATGACATTATTCGACGTCTCGGCAAGGGGGTAATTCATTTTTTCCAACTCCCCTCAATTCTTAAGGAAACAAGATATTTCAGAATTTTCTTATCATTCCTTCACTCTCACTTTTTTCATTTTTCCCATTCTATGGAAATCCAACTTTCCTTTGCAATAAAAGAATAATTGAACTAAATTGTTCTTCTTTGAATTTTTGTTCATTCTACGTAGTGTAAAGAACATCCTATAAACAACTATTGCATATACATATATGTGATTATCAATGACAGTTGTCGTGGTACGAGCATCGCGGAAACATAAGTAATCGATATTCGTACAGTTAACAATAGCGTAATCACCGCAGCATCTAACGGGATTGAATGACAAACACTGCGAAGAAAATGTCAATTTATTGAAATAACTAATTATTTAACCATGTTCTACGGACAATTCGATGAAATCTTCCGTAGGCTTACGGTATCGTATGGAAGGCGATAGACAAGAAGAATAAGGAGACGGTGGCGGTGAAGAAGATCTTCGACGCGTTCAGAAACCAGACAGATGCCCAACGAACGTTCCGCGAGATAATGTTCCTACTATCGTTCGCCAATCACGAGAATATCATACGACTGATCGGCCTACACAAGGCGAACAACGACCGGGACATCTATCTCGTGTTCGAGTACATGGGTGAGTTTTACCCGGTCCGAAGAAGAATTCGAACGAAGGTAACGTGCCACGGCGATTCTCAGACTTTTGGCTTGAAACACGTTTCGGCCCGTTTCCCCAGAAACCGATCTCCACAATGTGATCAAGAAGGGTAGCATCCTGAAGGACATCCACAAGGTCTTCATCATGTATCAGCTGTTTAAGGCGATCAAATACATTCATTCAGGAAACGTGATACACAGGGACCTGAAGGTGAGAGGTGATCTTTGCGCAATTTTTCTTCACCTGTTCGTCAACTAGCAATATCGTTAATGGTTCGTTTCAGCCATCGAACGTTCTGTTGAATGCGCAATGCCACTGTAAAATCGCTGATTTTGGTCTGGCGCGATCGGTCACGCAGATAGGAGAAGGTGACGGCGAGACGGCAAGCGATCCCACCCTTACGGACTACGTGGCGACTCGTTGGTACCGTGCACCGGAAATACTCGTCGCTTCGAAAAGGTATCCCGGCGCTTCACGGAAATATTTCCGTTCACAAGAATTTCGACACTTTTCATACAATAATTGTAGGTACACGAAGGGCATCGATATGTGGTCGTTGGGATGTATCCTCGGCGAGATGCTACTTGGAAAACCATTGTTTCCTGGTTCGTCGACGATAAATCAGGTGGAAAGAATAATGGCCACTCTTCCACCACCTACGAAAGAAGGTAATTCCCCTGGACGACTTGTTCCCAAAAGTGGAATGGAGAGGATAGCAAATAGTCGAATTCCTTTGGCGGTGATTTTCAGATCTAATATCAGTTAGCGCCGGCTACGGCACCAATTTATTGTCGAAGACACCGAATGGACCGAAGCGTTCATTGAGGGATTTATTGCCGGAGGTGTCGGAGAAGGCGTTGGATCTTATCGGGAACTTGATAGTCTTCAATCCGAATCGCAGATTAACGGCTGTCGAGGCTCTGGAGCACCCCTACGTGGCCGAGTAGATACATTTTTGATTGAGTGGAAAAAACGCACGAGATTAATCTATCATGACGAACGTTTTAATTCTATTTACAGCTTTCACAGAAGGAGCAACGAACCGGAGCGAGGCTCGAACGTTGTACCGCTACTGAGGGATGATGTACAGCTCTCCGTCGACGAGTACAGAAATAAGCTCTATTCGATGATGGATGAAAAGCATCGGAAGCATAAAAATATGTTGGTACACTAAGCTCGGTGAACGTCTGCTATTAACTATATCCTACTCAAATTTCCGCATCGATTGATCGAAAACAGGTCGAAGTCCAGAATCAGGCGGCTATCGGAGCACATCAGGAAGGAAACAGTCAATAGTGCTAATAGTAATCCGGTGATCGGTCAAGGTGATGCGGCTATTGGGAAAAATCTGACACACTCGTATCAGGATTTACGTAAAGAGAGAGGTAGAAGCGAGTCGTACCAGCCTTCTTGTTTAGGGGGTATGCAGCTAAAATTAGTTTATTTCAAACCGATAGATAGATTAACGGAGATAAATTGATCAAACACATTTTCTATTTATCAACTCAGACCGTGCGCAACTACCGAGCAGGAAGACCATGCGACATTCGCAGATTGATAGCGACGAAAGAATCACGAAGACAAGATCGATAAACACGTCTGTGGAGCCGCAGATACAACGTGTGAAGAGCTTTCGACCGGCTGGTGAAAGTAAGTTTCAAGTTTTTTCTAATACATGCATTTTAATATAAAATGTAACTTTTTAATATCATGCGCGTGCTTATGAATGCTTTTAATATCCGCTCAGCTAAAAGTGTGGCAACCCAGTACAACACGTACAATGTTACGAACGACAATCTGAATAGTACCATAACACCAGGCTCGACGAAAAGCTGCTTGTACCTGAATCAACAGCACCAACAGTTATCGAAATCTCAGCGGTCTATACAGTCGGATCAAGCGATGATGGTAAGGATAAATCAGCTGTACAATTTCTTTTATCTCCAATTACCCTCGTATCACTCGCAATTGCTCCTCGGTTGAATATGTAACAGACGGTTCTGTCGTTACAGGCTACGTTTCGTGTGGGATTCATTTAGGTACTGTAATCCTGTATAAGTGCTGTAAACTCACGCTTCTCGCACAAATTTCCTTTTTCATTCGAAACTGGGTCGAAGCAACTTTCCAACTTTGCACATAGATTATTTTCCTCATCGTTCTCTTGCGCAGACTCCTTTCGATGTAACTTTAAAGAATCGTAATCCATTCGAATTGGCGATTTCAGTGTGCGCTCGGAACAAAATCGGGCCAACTGGCGCCAAGTAGCCGAGCCAAGTTACGAAGGAATTGCAAACAGATTCGTCCGACGACTCGAGTCACGTCGGATGTAAACTGGAGGGATGAGGATCGACAAAAAATTTCGTTCGCTCACGACAGTCCGAAGAGTGTTTATAACAAACAATTCGCGAGAGCACCGGAAAGCACGCCTCCGTGTTATCTCAGGTCCAGCAGCGGTAACAATAAGAGTACGAACAGTGCTGAATCTTTGTACAATTCGTATTGTACGAAGAATCAAGCTGTACGAAACTATCTGAATCAATCCGTGCCATCGCGTGTCGAGAGTCAATCCTCGTCGATTCCTTATCGAACGAGGAACAGTTCGGATTGCCGGATGACCCTACGAAGTAGCGTCAGCAATACCGAAAAACTGTACCAATCTACTAATTACACATCGGCTGGAAGTACCCGCTCGCGAAACACGATCCCTAGTCGTGGCCACGTCGCAGGCATACAATCGAAATACATCATCACCGATGGACACGTGAACGGTGAAAAGAAATCAGCGTCGATACGTGACGCATCTTTTCTGGATAGTTATACCCAGAGTCATGGTGTGATCACGGCGTCCGCGTACAAAGATCTACGAAACGGAACTATAAGATGGTAAAACATATCCACGGGCCCAGTTTACGGAAGAAAGAACGCTGGCAACCCCCATGAATTTAGGACTGTTTTTTCTAGAGAGTCTTGAAGTTCTTCCGAAACATCTTCGACTTCCAGGATCTTTAGAATCAGACATAAATTGCCGGAAATCTTCATCGCCTGCGTCGAGTTTGCAATCATTCTTTCCTATTACCGTAAAGGTAAACAAATTTGATGTACAATAAAGAATTAAGGTCGACCCGGTCACCTTATGTATATGGTAAGCGTTCTCTTTTTCTGGAAGCTGTGGCCAAACGCATAAACGAATATTATCGTTCCTAAATAAAGAAATAAATTGTGAAAGATGATAACGAATCGTGCAAACCACATTGCAAATTTCTACGAGATCCAACTGCCGCAGTCTCAATGGCAACAGAAAAAGGTCGTGCAATTGCGAGTACAAATAGCAAACGAATCTCGAGGCTAAAGGTACTTTAAGCTATTAGGTAAGAAGAATTATGCGACATACGACCACTTTATAGCCCTAAGATGAAGAAAAAAAACTATCCAATTCGTACAATATGAATCGTCGTGCAAACTAAAACGGACTGAAAGATTTTTTTAAAGATTGGATGATTATCGTGTTGCAATTCGATGAGCGCATGATTGAACGTGATGTAATAAGTAAGGTGAAATGTACAAGTATACGAAGAAGCCAATTGTTAAAAAAGGGGCCAAGAGAGGGTGTAGCGATTATTAGTTTTCGCGATCTCCTAGGATACCAGCTGATCCCAAGCGAAAAGGAGTCACCCCCTTTCTTTGTCGCGTTCACCATTCTAGTCAACTGTGTAGCGTGTAAATTCCTTTGTATAATACTTTTTTTTTTTGATACCTTTATGCGGCTATGTGATAATGTCCAATTCGTATGTATTATCAGTCGTGGAGTAAATTTTTACTAAAGGAATGCACCTCTTTCTTCTTGTCGGCATTCCAATCAAAGGGGTTCTGTAAAAAGATTGACGTAAAAGACTACTACGTCTGGTAACTAGATGGACTTGCATTTCTATTTTCCATTCTGTGACGCAGTTTGTAATCTCATCGACGATGCCATGCGTTTTCTCCGTCCGAACGTCAAGAATGTGATTGCCAACTCTTATTCCATCTAGCTTTTATAGACAATAATCTTGATAAGAGTTCCCTACAATGTTTTCTTCGAAACGTATTAATACAGTACTTGGCCAGTCATTCCAATGTTGATCCAACCGAGTTTGATTTCTTTTTCGGAAATCTGACAATTCACAGCATACGATTTCAAATGCACGGCCCACCCTTATCAAGTTAACGCCTCATACTTTATTTTATCACGCCTCGCTCTGTGCGTGGCGAAATTTTATTCCTCGCAGTCAATCTGAAGTCAAAGAATAAAAAGTCTTTGAACCGATCATCCGTGTCTCTTTCCATCGTTTTTATCGATAGGCATTTGAAAGGCGGATTAGCGGAAGCTGCATTTAATCCTTCGACATGTTTGAGCGACATTAATCGAGTCACACATATGAAATACAAATGCTGAATATTATTGAGAAAGCTATTGGGAAGCCCGATATCTACGAAGTCAATTTAATCGATATGTCATGCTTTAGAAAAGAGCAGTTTTCGATTATACGTTCTCCTTTGAAAACTGATTCGTTTCAAACGTTGTGCGACGATTATCTCGACAAAATTGTTTTTGGGCAAGGAGATTGACAAATTCTTGCAGATATTTCACAGATAAACGATAAGTGCAATTTCTTTTGTGTCCGTTTTTATCGACGCCAATTCAATTCGATTTTAATCCAGCCGCGCGATACTGTTAACATCAAAGCTGGTACCCTGGACGTTAAGCAAATATTTGCAAAATATGGGTGTTCGCTTTCGTTACAGTAGGGTTGTACGTAGTCTTGTAAACTTTTCCAAGGAGGATTGTTTCAGCTCAGTAAATAGTGTACTCGTCGCTGTTTCAACATACGCTGTTGCAGTAGGCTCACTTGCCCCTTCCTCTTAAGCTCGCTTAACAAACTTACCTGTTTGCTCAGTTCCGCGTTAGCTACTATATGCACTTTTCTTTCATTCATTATTCGTGCTGGAACTGCAGAGTACAGAAAGCCAAAGATTGCTAGTAAAGGGTGAGATACAGAATTATCAATATTTGCATCCACTGTCTCCCGCGCGATCTGTAACTCCTATGTACATTGAATATTTTCAAGTGTGCTGTAACACAAAAGTCTGTGATGTCTGTAAGAAATCGACTACAACCAATTACTCCTTAAATGAAATAATTTATTTAAGTGCAACGTTGCACGTCGTTAGCAATCAGGGTGTTCACACGAGATTGGCTGCTCTCGTTCTTTTCGCAGCAGGTATTCTGATTTTTGTTCACGCTCTGCACCTGCTCCGCCGCCGGAAGTGATCTTCCCCGAAGACTCCGTAGCATGTAGCATCGTCTGTGAGGGCTATGTCTACTGTAGAAGCTGTCGTAGCTACTGCTGGACGTGGCCGTGCGTCGAAGGGCCAGGACAGCGTGATGACCGCCGATGGGCAATCCGCATCCGCAAGCAGGTAGCATTCTTCGTTTTCGTAACAATCCTCGTCTCATTGTACCACCGACACTGCACTCTGCGCATACGTGATCGATCACCGCGGTTCCTTGAGCGCTCTGGAACAGTAGGCCAGAATATCCCCGGAGGTGTAACACGTCAAACAGGCTTGAAATTTATCGCTTCCTCTATGTGGGCGTTCGTTTGGTTCACCAGTCGCTTATTTACGGAATATAATGTTCCAACAATGAATATTCTGCAGAAATTCTTCGATATTTATTATTGCAAATTCCTAGATGAAACGATTAGAGGAATATCAGGTAATTTTATAGCAAGCACTATGAATGATGGAATTTTAGAAACGACAACGGTTTGGCCGTGCCATCCATACGGGGGAAGACTAAGTCAATTCTCACAAATGACGCGGATAAATCCTTGTGTAAAGTGTATCACGTGCCAGCTATAATTTAACCGGCATACACGAAGGAATTCATATTAGAGCTTGATTAAATCGTGATACTCGCGGTCCCTCGCGCCCTCGTAAATTACGGTTCAGACTACGCCACATAAATTCCGGATGTAGAGCCGAGAGAAAAAGGGAGATTCCTTATGTTTTCAATGATTGCAACGGGATTGTTATCATACGACACACGTCGCGAAGATGTTCACGACATGTACGCGATCATGCAAGTATGTGTTTTGGATCGCGTCATGCAATATCAGAAGATGCTTGACATCGCGAAACTTGTACGAGCTTTTATGTACAAAACTGCGAATAGTATCTCCATAGTATATTCTAGCTGGAAAAATTCACCAAAGCACCGCAGAGTTGTCGCATCAACCAAATCAAAGCATCCAGTAAAAATTTGAAATGCTAAATTCTGATGTTTCAACAAATGAAAATCTTCACTCGTTTCTCTTTTCGTTTAAAACAACGAGATCTATACGATCTGTGAACCAAAAATATGCGTACCAAGGGATCAGAGGTAGAAGGGGAGAATCATGCCGGAATATTATAAAGCCACTTTCGGTACGAGCTTATTCAAGGCTCCCGCGGTGTTCGAGTCGAAAAGGGCTTCTTCAAATTGCGGTACACACATATGCTCGACACACACACAAAGAGACATCAGGGGATATTGGAGATGTGAAGAATACTTACTCGCCGACGAGGTTTTCGGCGTGCTAAGGCATGGGGGCCACGACGCAGGATCTCTGATACGCTTCGGCGAAAATTGCGAGTCATAAAGCAATATACCATAGGATTCAGCGCGCTGTTCGCATGT
This sequence comes from Holcopasites calliopsidis, assembly GCA_023838395.1. Taxonomy (NCBI): domain Eukaryota; kingdom Metazoa; phylum Arthropoda; class Insecta; order Hymenoptera; family Apidae; genus Holcopasites; species Holcopasites calliopsidis. The sequence continues at coordinate 846,875 of JALHAQ010000037.1, read as the reverse complement.
CCCAGGAAGAGGCAATAGGAAAGGGCGTCCGTTGTAGCTTTCCCTTCTGTGAACAATTTCCATGTTTCGGTAATTTGGTTGAGTCCCGAGTGGCACAATGGCACACAGAATTATGCTCGCTCTCCGATAATTCAATAGAAAGAAAGGCCGCACAGTTCATCAAAGTTAAGGACACCGAATTACTTTTATTTCCCAACAAATAAAAGGGTAAGTGAAAGAATGGTAGGCGGGGTTCTCCTCCCTGGTCTCGCGAACGGTTTCTCTACGTAACACGATGAACAAGGATACTCAATTAAAAGGTGCGTGACGATTGCCCCGCGCGCTTTTATCAATGAATGAGTCGGCCCACCCACTCACCGATTGCGCCCAGGTCGATCAGCAGCATTAAAACGTTGTACGGCAGCCAGCACAGGGCGAACAGCACCGCGAGAAGGAGCAGCATCCAAGCAATTCGCTTCCTCTCACGTACCAGCCTGAAACTCTATGAACACAGAATGCAATTGCTCACGATCGTGGGATGCGAAGGCGAAATAGAAATGAGAATTGCTCTATCCCTAAGCAGAACTGACCTGTTGCGAGCTGGCGCTTCCTTCGACACTGTCGCAATCGAACGGTGGCTTTCTGGCACACAGCGTACGACCCATCATAGAATAGGATAGTATCACGACAAAACCTACAGAGTTCAGCAGCCAGACGGAAGAAAGCCATAAACGGCAAGGAAAATTGATTAGGGTAAATCAGTGATCGATGCCCTTTCAGGAGAGATGCTAAAAGCTAATTCCGTGCTTAGAAAAAAGCTCCGAGATCAATACTAATATTGGCATTCTCACCCTCTCGAAAAAAAGATACAGGAACTCGCATGAAGGGATTCTTATGAAAGGGATATTTATGCGATGTCTCTTATAATTTATCGCACGGTCTTACCAGGAACAGCGTAAACCAGTACAAAGCATACGGCACCAAAAAGGGGTGCCCGTATGCCCAGAGGCTTGAAATCTTCCGAACAGATGTAGAAAGCGGGTGGCAATCGAGACACGCGCGAAATATTCTGTGAAAAATTCCTCGTCATTGCCCAGGATCCGTGGAAAGTTATATTGCTCAGTTCCATGCCGGGACTCTGGAGGGTCATCTGGAAGAAAGATCGCACGGCTATTCGTCTATCGCGCTATCTTTGGGAAAAGATTTATCCGTGCCAAAAATTCCCCATTGCGCCGAAACTGTTTCCGGATGTTAAGTTAGGGCTCGCACAAGATGGAAGACTTTCCAAAACAAAAAGCAAGCAAATTCCTCCATGCACGGAACTAACGTTATCGCAAAAAGTTTGTACCAACCGCTCTCAAAACCGGGGCAAATATGACCAAAGCGATTAGCCAGAGAGCCACGATAACGATAACTGTGCTCTTGCGATTGAATACCCGGCGAAACGCTATGGGATTCCTTATCGCCAGGTATCGGTCGATGCTCATCGCGGTAATGGTGAAAACGGATGCGGCGACAGCAACACCTACGAAACACTTTAACTTTATCGACGCGCATATGTATAGAACACCGATCACTGCCTTTTTTTAATCAACGTCACCAGAGTAGCAGCACTTTAATAAGACATTTCGACTTTATTCGGAGTGGGAGTAAAGAATAAAGAAAGAAAGAACCAAGTGGTTGCCTATTGCTCCAGAAAGCATCAGCCCACGAAAACATGGTCATTCGTATGGATGCATCACGCGAACATCTGTAAGGATCTTTAATATCCACTTCCAATTAAAGGGCTGCGTTGTATAGCGGTCATTCGTTGCATTTACATTTCATTCTTGAGCCGTTGGACTTTCGCGAAAGAATATAAGATGACATTACCCTGTAAATAAGAGGAAAGCTTGCACATCAATTCTCCATGACTCCACACGATCGACACCGCCTGGCTGACCGCAACCGGCATGCAAATAGTAGTCACCAACAGATCCGCAACGGACAGATTCACAACGAAGTAATTAGTTACACTGGAAATCGAAGAATTTCTCTTTTCAAACTTGATCTGTTGCATATTGTACATACATGTATACATATAGGTATACGCGCAAATATCCTATAAAAATAAAATATCGTTCACATTAATTAGCATCCCTCATAAAACAAGTCTAATGTTCCTTTACTAATTACAACAGCTAGTATCGATTATTCATTATTCAAGTGAGATGGACGCTATTAATCCTACAGCTGATATTGAATTGCGCTAATGAAAAAATAAGAAAAGGCCGACCCTTTGCAAATGACATCGTCCTTGCACGGTACAGAAGAGCATCTTCTATTGCATCTCGTCAAACTATTGTTGGCATTTTGAATTAATATCAAACAAAGCAGAGCGCGGAGTAACTCGCTCTTTTAGTTGAACATCGCTTTGATGGGAACGGCTACGTCATGCTTCTCGAGGATATTATTGCCGTCGTTGGTTAATAGCAAAATTCGTATTTCAATTCGCAGTGAAGGGAGTGCTAAAGAGATCCTAGATGGGACCTGCCTGCACGTACCTGCGCATATAGTGATACTTGAAGACGACCGCGATGACGAGAACGTTTGCCGTGACAGCGAGTGCTATCACAGGGACGTAGAGAATGATCAACAAGTAATTGGTCTCGCTGTGATAGAACTTGTCGTAGAAGTACCAAAGAATGTCCCCGGTGATATCCACTCTGACGCTTTCATCCGAGAGCATCCGAGTCGTCTTGTTGTACGAGCTGTTGAACCCCGGCGACGATGTTGCTGACAACGTTTCCGAATCGTTACGCGCGCTCATCGTTATAACTCTCCCTCGTTCTTGTTAACACTATCAACTTGCACGGTACGTTCTCACGTGTTCACAGCAGAAATGCAAACGAGAAGAATTCACGCCCTCGTCGGGCATGGGGAACATCAACTCCCGCTTGCTTGTCGCGGATCCACAAAACGAAGTATTGCTACTCGATTTACTCCGTTTCGACGCGTGTTTATGTTCTCTCTCCGTGCAGCCTCCTTTATCTCTTTTTCGTTGGAGTAAAATCGATTAACAGGATACAAGGGGAGCCGTGTCCATCGTATCTACAATTAATAGAGAGAATTTATTGCACAAGGGTGCTGCGACCATCGTCCAGTTCACCGTTTATAGGTTCTCCCATTACTTTATTACTCCTTTTTATCACTCATCCGGCGCGGAACTTTTAGGGGTTGAAACAGATAAAATTGGACCGCGGATGTTTAGGCTGGCGTGAGTCAATTTTTCTGGACAATAAAAAAGATCTCCATTTCACTTGATTGATCAGAGTACCGCGTGCGGGGCAATAGTCGAAACGTTCGCAAACTGGTGCAGTTATTTATAAAGCCAGTTAATTCGTTAATTTGTAACGAGGAAACAATGTGTACGCGATTGAAGTGACACATGGGGTGATCCATTAGTCACGATATTTCATTGAAGACACCCCCGTTGATCAATCTCATAATTATATAGGATTGTTATAACGGAGTTCGCTAAAAATCTCGACAAGTACCTACTCAGCAACGTTTAAGCGTTCCAGATTATTTGAGCCCGGAAATCTTAAATCACACCGGAGAAATGATTAATAGTTTGGGGAACGGATCAATTTCTCATTAAGGAAGGGGGTGATCCCTATCTCCATATCTTCTATGTATGTAGTTTTTTCCCATCCCCCTTTGCTTCACCCTCGCTTATGAGGATCGAACTGTCAGTCGCAGAGGCCATCGCTCGAACGGAATTTGGCATATGTATGTATAGCCAGCGTATATGCTAGTCTATATTGAGAATAATGTTAGAAAAATGTGTATACAAATTTCGTAGAGCCGTTCTTGGCAGGAAATCGGTGTATTTTACAAATAAGCTTTTCCGAACATTACGCACGCAAATGGAAGCGACATTAAAAGCACAATAAAACTTGTGCATTCGCTATTTGCATACCAAATGTAACATCCAAATCGCTAAAGTACTCAAGTTCCACAAGATTTTCGTGGAAACGCGGAAGTCTTTGCTTTCGGATATAACTTGGCGCCGTGCGAGCAATCAACGCGCGAATATTATTTACTCGCACGTTACACGCACGTGAATCCCGATCTCTGCAAAATTTGCATTTTATGAGACATCGATGAGACGACTTCTTTCGGATTAAACTTTATGCATCTGACAAGTGCTCTACGTTCGTCCTAAATACATAATATATGTATTTTTAAATCGTAACACTTAATCACTTATCGATGGACGTGTGGAGTTACTTTTCATGTCGCCTATTATAAGCGCAATGGTCCACAAATTCCAATTAATCGCCCCGATCACCCAACAAAATTAATAGGAAATTAGCATTAATATACGATAATTAATAACTAGTAAATTCTCCGTGTCTACTCGACCACCGGCGCGCTTCAGCAGCGGCAAGTCCGACGGTTTCTCCTCAAGTACAATTGCTAATTCCATTGCACGCCGCTCCGCGTTACTCCAAGTTGATTTTTGAACGAAGCACAATATTTAAAAACGATCGAACAGGTTTTTCTTAAGACCGGGAATAAATGACGCGAGAAGTATCGAAAGCGGTACCACGGTACACTGAAAGGAAGAATCGCGGCTCCCGCCGGAGCTCTTGGAAGCATTATAGTGAACTTCACCTGCGCACATTCCTTAGAACGCGCCTGCGTTTTCATATCGCGTATATTCCCATTCCTCTCTGTACCCTCTGCTTCCTGTACCACGTGTTACACACCACCTACGAGATTTGAAAAAACGTGTCGATCCAACTTGATCCCTTGATCTATGGCGTTTGATGGACGTTATCCATTCAGGCCAAGGAATCAGACAATGAGCACGGTAAACTCATTTTTTCAGTAGCGTTCGCTTTGCGGCTATTCTGAGGGAATCTCTAAATACGTTGTCACGGCAGGAAAAGGCTGTAAAAGCATCGAACAATTATTTGCATAATCCGCTGACCTGGAAAGCTATTGAAATTGACTGCTCGCTTTTACCGAGAGCAAGAGTGGAAGATCGACCCGTATAATGCCGACGATGCATCGTGATGGTGAGAAAATACACATTTCTCAGTTAAAATCTGTAGATCTTTATCGGTACCAATATCAACCAGCAGAGAACGGAATTGTACGAGGGTAACTTTAGTAATAAATCATTTTGAATAATTTTGATAATTTTGTTAAAAAAGGTCAACTTAAGATAAGTAGAGATAAATATAAAAACCTAAAATGTAAATAATTCACACCCCCTGGGAACGTTCAAGACTAATTCAGTTCAGGGCTAATGATTAACTTCCCAAAAGGTAGAAAGCGGTTCGCGCTTCCCCAGGGTTGAGAAAAGCGACCGAGATATGTCTGCATTCTCCTTACCTGTGAAAATATACATTCCATGGATACGGATGAGTACGGCGAGAAAATAAGCTCGCCAACGCAAATCCATCTAAACAAATAGCACACGTCGTATCGCTGCACTATAAACTTCGACAAAGATAAGGAAATATTAAAATAAGTTATGTTTAATTTTAAGTTGTTTCTATTAGTTAAAATTCCTTCATGATAATTCACAATCTTGTTTACGGAGTTGTAGCAAGTTTCTCAAGGGGTGGACAGATCTTGAAATAAACAATACAGGTGAATATTTCTTACTGGAGATATATTTAAATATTTTAATAATGTACAAGTTATAAGTCAAATTTACGATGCCTGTTATTACTAAAACTTATATCAATTTCGTTATTAGGTCTATTAAATAATGACCATATACTTGACCAGAAAAACTGCGCACACAAAAAGATCTACATACATGTAAAATACGAATTTCATCCTCTACAGTTTGCTTTTCCCTTATTTCATATGCATAAGCAGAAACCTGAAATCTAAGTGGTTTTTGTCCATGCTTTTGTAGAACCAAACACGTCAGATCCCTACTATCCCTTAGTTCGGGGCAGCACTGAGTCCGACCCAACTGGCTTCTATTGCGCAGAGCACTCTCTGTTCCCAATGGTTCCTCTCTGCTAATAGAAACACCGAAGAAATGGTCGGATCGTTGACGGTCTACTCATTATTTTATTCAAGATATCAAGGTATACGATCCAATAGAATTCCTCCAACTGCATGACGTTCCATTGAGTAACGAGAGTCGAACTATTGGGGGCGTTCGCTGACCATTGCTGCATACTCTACTAAGCGGAGTTTACTTGTCGGTTCTCGCGTGTGTCCAGCTTTGTAAGAAAACATTGTTTTGGATATTTGTGTGCGGTGTGCAAGGGCTCGGAAGGCACTGCACAGAAATGACGTCTCGCCTGGAAAAGGAACGTTCCAAACAGATACAAGAGAAATGTCAAAATCTTTTGATACAGATGCTACGCGATGAGGACAACAAGTATTGTGTCGACTGCGATGCGAAAGGTTCGTACCTTCCATCGAAAATAATTTTCTAACCATGTCTTCCTTCTGTTCGGTCAACCAACACCTGTCGTTCCATTCCCAGTTCACGTTGAGAAATCACAAGCTTCTGGAAAAACGGTGTACGTTAGTCATCGATATCGGTTCCAAAACGACTTAGTTTCGACTGGAAACATTATAGATTTTTAATTGCTGCATGACAAAGCGTAGATGACAGCGATTAACGAGTAAATGTCACTGATTGTTGTTACTCCTTCTTTATTCCCTTATGTATTTACCACTTTCTGTTATTCAAAGATTATTTAAAGAAACAACTTTACAATATAACCTGAGTTTTATCATTTCTTAATTATCTTACTGTGTTCTAAGTTGATATCTAATTTTATCAGTACTAATGTTTATACATTGGATACAAATAACATTTTTAATTACACCATTATCACTTGGGTGTTGGTAAACGCCACAGAAGGATTGGAAATATGTTCTTTCTTATTTTATCAACTAGTCTCTCGTTTTGCATATTTCATAGGACCAAGATGGGCTAGTTGGAATCTAGGTATATTTTTATGCATTCGTTGTGCTGGAATACATAGAAATCTTGGAGTTCATATAAGCAAAGTGAAATCTGTTAACTTGGACACATGGACACCCGAGCAAGTTGTGGTATGTTTCCGATTAGATTTTTATATTTTTGCAGTTTCAACTATTATTAGTAATTGTAACAAGAATTTTGAATTATGCTTAGCACAAGATACATTTGTTTGCTTTCAGAGTTTGCAGCAAATGGGAAACTCTCGAGCCAGAGCAGTATATGAGGCGAATCTTCCAGATAGTTTTCGAAGACCACAAACGGTCTGTAGTCTTGAAAGTTTTATTCGTGCGAAATATGAGCATAAAAAATATATAGCCAGAGAATGGGTACCACCTCCCTTGCCAAAGGTAATGTTCAGACATTGAAAAAATTGCTTGAACATATGTGGAATATATTTGAAGTACAACAAACTTTAAATGTTTGAATAAATCATGCAGGTAAACTGGGATAAAGAGCTCGACGAAGAGGCAGAAAGACAACGCAGGAGGAAAAAGGAAAGTTCAAAGGCTGTTAACAATCAAGCTATACTTCCACCTGTAAAGAAACCAGAAGTAGTGCCTCAGTTGCCAAAACCTAAAGGCTCAGTCAGCCCTAAGCCTAACAGAGCAAATAATTCTGCAACCCTAGATTTACTGGGCTTAGGTACATTCAGATCCACTACATGATAAGACGATACGAATTTTATGGACGCGCCATTTTTTTAACAGATGCCCCAGCAACAAATCAAGCAAACGTAAATGGTGCAGGAGACGACATATTTTCTTCCTTTTTATCTGCACCTCCAGCCCCGGTAGCTTCAAGTAGTAATAATACGTCTAACACAACTACAAACACATCGACAACTGCGAGTAAAACTGAAGAGGAGAGTTTCTTCAACCAACCTGCGCCATCACCACAGGAAAAAAATAAAATGTCTAAAGACAGTATTCTGGCCTTGTATGGTACACCAAGCAATCAACAATCAGCAATGTTTGGAGTTCCTAGTACATTTCCCCATCTTAAATGCATTACTGTATTCGAAATATTGCTGTACTTTTATAGCAAAAAATATCGTTGCTTGTGTTTCAGGTGGAATGTATGCCCAACAATCAACTGTTCAGTATAAACAAGTGCCAAACATGGCACCGTTCGGTCAACAAAGTAATTTTTCAAATCAACAAAGTTCCTTGACTCAACTTAATCAGCTTCCCGCGCAGATGACCGTCGCCGCTAATCAATTACCAATCACTCAAAATCAAATGGCGGTGAATCCGAATTCGTTAGGACCAGGAGCAACAAATTCCTTAGGAAATTGTTTAGGCCAGATAAATCAGATGAACGGTGTTCCTAATTCTGGTATCGCTATGCAGTCTCCACTGGTATATACATTATTATTGCGTTGCACGATGAAAATTGTTGATTTATTTGTCTGTATACTAATTATAACATCTATCCTTAGACAATGCAATTGGGACAGGCTAATGTTAATGGTAACAACGGATGGAGTGGAATGTTGACGCAAACTCTACAACCTGCACCTGGGAGCAATCCGTTCTTCAACTTAACATCGCAACAGCCGCAGCAACCTGTCGGTTTTGCTTCTCAGGTAGACGATTGATAACATCCATTTAATGTGAACGGCAATTTTTTGTCCTACAAAATAATAATTGTGAGGATTTTTATATTATTACAGTTACCGCAACAAATGGCCCAACTATCTTTAGGTGGCACGGGTTTTTCGAGTACACCAGGAAAACCTACGACCACTGCGTCACCAGGGCAAACGCTTTCCACCAATTTGTGGCAGTAAATCTTTTCCCTGGATATTGTTAGTTGATTGATTATTCCATTCAGTGTTGTACACTAGTGTCGAACGTTCATCATCCAACATGATTATATTTCCATATTAGTTTGGGAATTGGTCTGGAACGTAATACAACAAAGGACACGAAAAACGAAAAGTACCCTCGAGTACTGCAATTATTGAAAACTAATTCGAGAGTGGATGCAGTATATCCAAAAAAAGAAGAGAGGAACGCTTTCTTTCCGAAGCTTCGTTAGCTTTCAACGTTATTGTTGGAGAAGAGGAAAATATAAAATAAAAACGAATTTTTTGACTGATTGTAAAGAGTTATTCGTGACGTACAGTATACATGTACTTGATAATGTAATTGTATTATTTGTTAAAAAGCGGGTTCTTTCGTAATCACGACAAACGTATGTCCAGGGTCCACTGTCATTATTGCAAAAAGATTCTTCACAACTTAAACAAGTACAAGTATCTTTAGTGTAGTAAGAGTATTCTACGACACGATTAATTTTCACCTCCAAAAACGTAATTATAAAGGGGACGATTTTAATTGAAAAGCGACACCATTTTAATGACACTCGTTTTCTAGCATTTGTATGCAATCAAAATATATTATTGAACATTTTAAATGTTTGGTTGCTAGTTTCGTTGTATCATAAACACTGACTTTTACGAGAAATGAAATGGAACAATGTGTTGTGTTTAAAGAGTTAGGGGTACTGTTGTTTCTACTTGAGTAGCTTGTTGCTTAGAGCGTTGAAATGCAACATTGATTATATATTAAAGGACATTTTAGAACTTAATATTCTCGACCAAGTAGTATTATTATTCTTATTGCGTCTAGTGAAAATGCATTTAACGGTTTCGTGCGTGTCTAATAGCAGAGACTTAATAAAACAAACGTATTACTTAACACCTTGATTCTTGATATACATTAAAATGCAATATAAAAACCTATGATTCGCAAACTTTATTCAATCAAAGGCGAAGTATTAATTATTTAATTAACGATAATGAGTTAGTATTATGTGAAAAAATATATGCCCTGATGTAAAAATATATAACTTATTGCTATGGAACATGGTAAATGATGAACTTGACAATAAGTTCTAGACATATCTGTCACGCTTATGCTCTAGTATATTAAATTTTTTTTCCTTTTAAAACGATACAAAATCATTATAGATGTATTCTTCTAAACAATAATTACAATCATACAATCTAAAATTATTGTACTAATCAAGGGCAATTGGGCCTTGTAACTTGCTGTTGAATTGAGGATCTAACATGTTGTAAAACTGATATGAGTACAAATACACGTTGTCAAAGTATATATGAGAAATTTATAATATATAATTTATAAACTATTAATCGTACACGAGTAACGAGTATAATTACCTTTTTCAACAAATCTTGTAGTAGACCATTAAAAAGTAAGCTTGAATTCAAATTGCAATAAACGCCATCTACTATGTATTAGTAGACAAATAGTAAAAATTCAATTTAATTATATATGCTTGAGTCGATCAAATCGCCTTTACCTTAACAATATCTATTGTACATTACCCAGACGAATGTTAATTGTATATTCTCCATTATTATTTTGATCCGGCTATAATTGCAATTCAACGTAGACATTCTAAAAGAAGGCCGCCGGAAACCGCCATCTTAGTTCCTGGATCTTGAAACGAGGAAGGTTCTTTCACTTCCGAAAAACGTCTCTTTGCTGTCGCATCAAAGCCACGTGAGGCGATCATGGATAAACCAGTAGTTTTGGCTCGTGTAATAAAGGTCCTAGGCCGTACTGGATCACAAGGACAATGTACGCAAGTAAAAGTCGAGTTTCTTGGCGAACAAAACCGACAAATTATCAGAAACGTAAAAGGACCGGTACGAGAAGGAGATCTCCTAACCTTGCTAGAATCGGAACGTGAAGCAAGAAGACTTCGATAAACATATAAAGAAAGACTTAATCTAAGGCACGTGGAGATCTCTGGCAGTTCCTGGCTTCTAGCAAGTCAACGACTCATTCCATCAGCAAGAAAAATGGGGATCATTCTCTATTTCAACAGCACGGTCAAACTTGGTTCACACATCCATGTAAATGAAGCTACAACTGTCTATGACGTCTGTAATAAATACTGATTAATATTTAAACACGTGCACATTTTCATTTCATTTGTTTTACTTTCACAAGGTATTTAGTTAAATAAATACTTTATTCTAGTTACAGTAATCTTTATGCGTTTCACAAAAAGATGCAGAGGCATGAATTTCAATATAGTTAAGATTGCATAGCATGCCCTCGATTAACCGGCTTAATCATAGGACCAAGAGAGAAAGTAAACTAAGCTTGAGAAGAAACAATCGAATATCATTTTGTTCCAAACATTGAAAGAAGTAACTCAAAACTGTGCCTCCTTAATTGAAATTAACTTTTACCTTAAATAATATAGATTATCGCAGATAATAAGGACCCAGTTATGCAAGATTTCAATGTATTTCTTATCTTTATTACATAATGTATTATATTTACATGGACTTTATGCAAAAATCTTTTATAAAACTGAATTCATAGTCTTTCACACTTGTGATTCATGTACAAAAACAAATACATGATTCACACTTTATCCATAGTTTCAACATGCAAACTATGTTTGCCTACAATACGAGGTACAAGTGGCAACTTTAGCTTTTAATAAGTTTCTATATTCTTCTTCGTTTTGGTGGAGGTGTATCGCGTGGACTTGACGATGCTTTGGATGTATTATCCATGCTTTGTCTGGTCGGCCGCTTTGGCCCTCTTTTCAAATTTTCGCGAACAGAATCGGAATCCTTCCGTTCTTTTTTCCCACCTGATGCTAAAGAAAACACATTATTTAAATGTATATCATGCAAGACAGTCGTTAGATAAACAAATAGTTTACCCGTTTCTTCAAGATCGTCTTTTCCTTTTGATCTACCTTTGGAGGGTTTGTAATCTTTCCTAATATCCTTAATGTCCCTAAGTTTATCCTTCTTTATTTCTATATCTTTAACATACTTCTTAAATTCCTCCTTCTTTTTATCTATATCTTTACTGCCCTTAAGATCACGAAGAACAATATCTTTTTTCATAGGGTCTTTAACATCTTTTTCCTTCTTAATTTCTCTGTATTTATCCCTTTGCTCTTTCAACTTTAGTTCTGGTTCCTCCCTCTTTCTAGATCTAAGTAGCCCCATAAAGTCTTGCTCCGGTAAAGAAAAGTCTACCTCTTGACCAGGAAAAGGTAAATCTTCCATATCATCCTAAAATAATATGGACGCATAATTGGTAATATTAAACGATTACAATTCATTTCTCGAAACCAATAGTAAGTACCAGAGCCATCAAATCATACATTGATTCCAAATGTTCCCAAATTGTTTTCAACGATACATCCTTGTGAATGGAAGTACGAAATTTCTCCCATATACAAACCATGTGGAAATATTTATTAATACCTTCAGTGATAAACGTGAAGAAAATTTTATTGTAAATCGATGTGCGTATACATAGAATAGAATAATTAGGAGTTATTGTTTTCGTGACATAAACATAAACATAACCTGTAATGCTGCAATTATTAAATCTTACCAACAGGCTTATGCCCGTTCATAGCGAAGAATAATTGAATTTCATTCTCCACATTCCACTCAATTTCATCGGTGGAAACATCCGAATTTTTCTCTTTTACTGCCATTGTTGATGTTAATAAAACTTGTATGATCCGTCAATCCCGCCAGCCACCCATTCTTCGAAGCGTTTATGCCAGTTCACAACCCACGGTAGAGGCGGAGAAATATCGATAGTCAGTACTGTCGATAGTTGGCATCGGCCACCGATAATTATCGATAGTGTTACCGATGCAAAATATCTACGTATGGTCGGCGCCATCTTGAACAGTGGTGAAGGACTATCGATGGTACTGTCGATAATTATCGACAATTGTAGGTGTGATAATTATCGAAAGTTGTAAATTATTATTAGAACTAGGGGAAACTATCGATATTTTTCCACTACTACTATCGACTATTAAAGCACCAATCAGGCTGGCAAACTGTAAAACTTGTCGAGTACAATTTCTAACCTGATTGTAGTCATTTTGAAGTTTGATTCCTTTCGTTTCGTACATTAAATAAAAAAAACAATGAGTTCTTCTTTCTCAATGGGGCAAATTACTAATTAAGTTTACTAAATAAATAATATATTTCATAATTCATAAATTTATGCCGATGAAAAGAACCATACTAATATTTGATTGGTATAAGTAAAAAGGGACAAGTTACTGGGTGTGTATATAAAAGTGCGAAAATTTCGAGGCCAAGTAATTAATAAAATATTGTAGTATTATAGACATTTATATATTTCAGATAACATTTCACAAGAACCCGCTGCGACTGATCTATCAATATTAAATTTTGCATAGGCAACATGCATGAGAGTATAGATGATATATGCAAAGCGATTGATGAAAATTTGTTGCGTAATTTGGAACTAATGGATGAAAAGATACGTATTAATATCCAAATAGAAAGAATATTGCGTGGTGGTTACATTGAATTAGCAAAAGCAAAATATATAAGAGGCAAAGAAAGCATAAGCATCTTGCAGGTTCCAGCTGATGATGAAAGAGTAGTAACTTTGTTTAATTTAGAAACAAAATTGACAGAAGGAACTGGCAAAATAATCCCAAATTTTGATATCAGTTTAAAGAACTTGGATAAAAGTGCTGATGAAATCCAAGACCCCATAAAGTGGTTTGGAGTTTTGGTTCCACAAAGCTTACGAGTTGCTCAGAAACGATTTCAAGAATCTCTTTATCTGGCTGTTCGAGCAGCAAATATACAGGCAGAAATCACTTCTGTATTAGACAAATTGCAGTCTCTGTATTTTTTAAAACTGACCTCTTGTTCCACAGATGCAAATAAAAAATAAAACTTATACAAATCTTGTTTTATTTTACTGTACTCTCATACGTCGCCTTTAACTATATTTTTCTGATTTTTTAATCGTCATTTAATATAAGTATTCGTTTTATTCAACGTTTTCGAATAAAACAAAGAATAAAGAAAAGTTACATGTGTGTATGTTAACTACCAACACAATTTTAAATTTCTGTTCCTTTCCGCTAAAGGATTCCTATAATTGGCCGGCAATAGTATTTTACGTAGAATTATTGGTAGTGCCAAAAGTCTCTAGGATCTGAAAGAAACTGCCGCCAATTCCTATCGTTCGGTTTAAGCCTCGGAAAGTAAAAACAAGAAAGCCTTATTGTCTATTTACATCGTATTGTTAACTAGAAATTAATTTTACCACTGTTGTATTTCAATCCTTTCGATATAAGCACAATGGTAAGTCATTAGAAATACGATAACATTATGTATAATATATCAATTATTATATGGGCACCGTATAGATACATGGCTTATTAGAAGTATAACATTCTGCAAAGTATACGATGTATCATTCTTATTTTTTTATATTTGCCAACTTACACATTTTTTTCGGTTAAATATTTCTTAGGATTCCAGTAGTCCGGTAAGGTCTGATAGACACACAGAGGCGATGACGTCCCCTGCGCCAGAGATAGATGAACCCTTCGAAGATGAAACTGATCTATTAGGCAATGATAATGATGGCATAATGGAAGGAGAAGAAGAAGGCGAAGAGTTATTTGGGGATAATATGGAAGAGTAATATTTGTTTGCTATTAAGTTTATTAGAGAAAACCAAAGTTCAAAGCAGATATTCATTTTTGATAACGTTGTAGTGATTATCGTCCCATGCCAGTATTGGATAGGTATGATCCAGATGTTGTGGACGATGAGGAATATTCAGAATTGTCTCAGGGAGAGCGTGCTGTTGCAGAAGCTGCAATGCGAAAAAGGGATAGGGCAGCAGGAATTATGCGAGATGATAAATATTTACTCTACGGTACAATTTTTTTGGTAACATTGGAATTTTCATACTTTATCACAGGAATGTAGTAACGCAATATACTTTTGCACTTTTAAGATGAAAGTGATGAAGATGAAATACAAGCACGCAAACGCCGTATGGCAGAGAAAGCAGCAACAGGCGAGATTGAAGATACCGAAGTGAGATTTCTTTGTACTTCTTCTATTCCTTAGATAAAATTTGTTTCATCGTATTGTTCTAACAATATTTACTTTTACTTTAGATGATCGAATCCATTGAGAATTTGGAGGATACCAAAGGCCATTCGGTCAAGGAATGGGTGACTATGTTAGGTCCTAGAACTGAAATTTCCAATCGCTTTAAAAGCTTTCTTCGTACGCATACTAATTCGAAAGGACAATACATGTATAAAGAACGAATTCGTCATATGTGCGAGAGTAATCAAGTAATTGACCTTTTCTCACTAATTACCACAACGATTATGAATTAAAGCATAGGAAACATTAATACAATTTATAAACAGTCTAGCTTCGTTGTGGAATTTCCAATCCTTGCCAGTAAGGAACATGTCTTGGCTTACTTTTTGCCAGAAGCGCCATTTCAAATGCTAGAAATATTTGATGAAGTTGCAAAGGAACTAGTACTAACAATATTTCCAAGTTACGAAAGAGTGACAAGCGAAATTCACGTCAGAATATCAGAATTGCCCTTGATCGAAGAAATTCGTACATTTAGGTGAGGCATAGTCATATATAAACTATACAATCGGTTAAAAAGGTGAGAAGAATAAATAATGTATTGCGAATATTAGGAAGTTACACTTGAATCAGTTAGTCCGTACTCTGGGGGTTGTTACTGCAACCACGGGCGTATTACCACAATTGTCTGTTGTAAAATATGATTGTACAAAGTGCGGATATGTGCTTGGTCCCTTCGTACAAAATCAGAATACTGAAGTGAAGCCTGGTTCTTGTCCCGAATGTCAAAGTATTGGACCTTTTATGGTAAGCCTTAATACTACTATTGTTTGTTTCAAACACAAAATATGTTATAAATAAATTCTTATTAATTACAGATTAATATGGAACAAACAATATACAGGAATTATCAAAAGATAACTATTCAAGAATCACCCGGAAAAATTCCCGCGGGAAGAATACCCAGAAGCAAAGAATGCATTCTTCTATCAGATCTGTGTGATCGCTGTAAACCTGGTGATGAAGTTGACGTTACCGCTATTTACACAAATAACTACGATGGATCTTTGAATACGGAACAAGTAAAAAATCCATCTGTACATAACTAATTAAAAAACGTCACCTTTACCAATCAATATTTATACTACATTTTAGGGTTTCCCGGTGTTCTCGACCGTTCTCCTTGCCAATCATTTACAAGTAAAAGATTCAAAAGAAATTGTTGAATCTTTGACCGAAGAAGATATTTCTAGTATTATCGCTTTAAGTAAGGATCATCGAATTATTGATCGTATCGTCGCGAGCATAGCACCTTCGATTTATGGACATGAATATACAAAAAGGGCCCTAGCGTTAGCAATATTCGGAGGAGAATCAAAGAATCCTGGTATTTCTATTTGCATTCCTTCCCCTGCGGTTGAGAATGCAGTTGATTAAATATTTTACAATTAAATGTACAGGTAACAAGCATAAAGTAAGGGGAGACATCAATGTGTTACTATGTGGTGATCCAGGAACAGCCAAATCCCAGTTCCTAAAGTATATCGAAAAAATTGCACCGAGAACCGTATTTACTACAGGCCAAGGAGCTTCAGCTGTTGGTCTGACAGCTTTTGTAAGAAAATCACCCACGACCCGCGAGTGGACTTTGGAAGCTGGTGCCTTGGTACTCGCCGATCATGGAATTTGTCTCATTGATGAGTTCGATAAGGTACAATATTCTGCTTTATATTAAATGTTTGTTTAATACTGTGTAAATATTATTGTTCTTTAGATGAACGATCAAGACAGGACGTCCATTCACGAAGCCATGGAACAACAAAGTATTTCTATTTCAAAAGTTGGAATCGTTACATCGCTTCATGCTAGATGTTCAGTAATAGCTGCATCAAATCCCATTGGGGGCAGATACGATGCTAGCATGACATTTTCCGAAAACGTGCGAAATATACTATTACAAATTGAAGCAATGCAATGAAGAACAATATATACGTAATGATTTCTTTTTGGCACAGGTCGATTTGTCGGAGCCAATTTTGTCCCGTTTCGATATTCTCTGCGTAGTAAAAGATGAAATAGATCCTATGCAAGATCGACATTTAGCTAAATTTGTTGTAAACTCGCACATCAGGCATCATCCAACAAATGCAGGAAAAGTAATCTCTACGGAAGAAAATGCAAGCGACATATCGATTCCGCAAGATCTTTTGAAGAAATACATCGTTTATGCCAGACAAAATGTTCACCCCAAGTTAACGAATATCGATCAGGACAAAGTAGCAAAATTATACAGCCAGTTGAGACAAGAAAGCTTGGTAAGTTTAAAATGAAAAAAAAATGCTTCGTCACACGATAGCAACATTTTCATTTTAATAATTTCTCAGGCTACTGGAAGTTTACCTATTACCGTCAGACATATAGAAAGCATTATACGTATGGCTGAAGCGAGTGCCAAAATGCATTTACGCGAAAACGTGCAAGAAAGTGACATTAATCTTGCCATCAGAATGATGCTCGATAGTTTTGTCGATACACAGAAGTATTCAGTAATGAAAAGTATGCGCCATGTAAGTGTTTCAAGCATTAACGAACACGGTAATGGATGTATACAATTATTTTCTTGGAACTTACGAATGCTCCTTTATTTTTTAAAGACGTTCCAGAAATATTTGTCATATAAGAAAGATCACAGTGAACTTCTATACTACATACTCAGGCAGATCACATTAGATACCCTGGCGTTTCAAAAGGCTATTCGCGGAAATCGTATTACGACGATTGAAATTTCAGAAAAAGATTTATTGGATCGGGTACGAATTATTTACATTATACTTCTCTAAACCAATGAGTACTACTTTCCTAAATACCCCATTTCATTTCAGGCTAAACAGATCGACATATACAATCTCCATCCATTTTATGAAAGCGATATCTTCAAATCAAATAATTTCGTTTACGATTCGAAGAGGAGAGTAATAATACAAACTCTCCCCGAAGGTATAGACGACTGATAAAATCTTAAAATTTATGCGAATACAATCATTATTTTATTTACAGTGTAATACTGTTTATCATATAAACATATTTTTTTACAATTCATTATATCTGAACCTAATTGTTCAATAAAAAAAATAATTTTTTGTATCCTTAACATTTATACGTCACGGTCCCGGTATTATCATAAATACTCTTCAATTTATGAAAGAGTCTTTAGTAGGAAAATTATGATCTCTTCCACTTACATGGTTCTGATATAATTAGAAGTATGGTAGCATCGTGCTATAAACAACAAAGTTTAATTACAATGTGTATTATACAATATCTTTTCTTTTTAAAGTGTTCAATGCGCATAAGTACTGTAGTTGTATTAATTTTGTACAATGTAATTATCATACATATCGTTTGTGAATCAGTAATTTATAAATATATATTGAAAAAAATTAATTCATCTACCATAGGTTTTCTTTCTCCTCGTTTCAATCCCTCATGTTGAATGTCTTTGTGACAGCAAAACATTATTAGAATGATTGCTACTAGTGCTGCTATTACTGCTACTACTGCTATCACTATTGCTACCACTGCTACTGCTAGATACACTATCACTAGAGTCCGATTCACTGTCCGAGGATGAACTACTAGAGCTACTACCGTTACTACTATTGGAACTGCTGCTGCTATCGGCATTAGAATTTGAATTGCTCGAACTACTCGACTCTCTTCTCATCTTTTTCTGCTGTCGACTCTTCTTTGTTTCCTTCTTTTGCCCTTCCCTGTAAAAGTTAACGCCCCATAGCATGATGTTCCTTATAATAGGAAGTGTATCATGCAAAACCAATCCACCTAAAATTTATCCAATATAATACTTGTTTGCGGACCTACCCATTGGTTTCTTCTTGATTCTGTAAAGCTTTCTTTAGCTGCGATGTACGTGAGGATCTATGTAAATATTTTCTTTTTCCTTTACATTCGTAACTCCAGTGTCCCATTTCCAAACATTTCTGGCATCGCATGCCCTGTGGGTAAGGATTGCTGGAAAAAGTTTTAATGGAAAACCGCACCGCAGATTAATTACAATTTCGCATATATGTTTCTTATTGTTTAATGGTAAAACGTTTGTGGATAATAAACTACGTTTGTTAATGCCCTTCGCGAGAATACATATATAACAAATATCTTTCTAAATAGATTTTATACTAACTTTTTCTTCAGCATTTTCATACCGCTTGCACTCATGTTCGATGTATATTCATACTTTATCATTTATAATCGAACAATTGAATAAAATTTTAAACGCGAATTGTTTACACAGAAAAGAAGGTTACCGTCAAGTATCTTATTATACCGACACGCCATACTACAGAACGCAATTATATTTCACGATATATGATAGGTTATTCGAAGATATTCTAGGAGAAATCACCAATCAGATGATAGGTTTGGTAGCGCGGAGTTAAGAAAGTAATACAAGAGTTTTTGTTTTCAAACGTACGGTTAATCATGCTTTAGAATTATTAAATATCGTTAACAAAAGAACGAATACTTCTACCATTGTAAGAGACTAGACAAAAAAAAGTAACGAGCATCTTTTTCAACGCTAACCCAATATTTTGCTGAAAATATATCTGCTTCTTCGATAATAATATGTCTTCCTTGAATTACGAAGAACACGATGCACTTTTAATAAGCGGTATTAAAAGAAATATGGAATTGAAGCTTAATAAGCAAATTTTAAATATAAAGAAGAATGTGCTTCAACTGAAGGAGAAAGTACTGGAAGAAAAGCGTAAAGAATTGGTACATGTTTAATTACTTCGATATTATACAATTTTATAACAAAATCGTATTTGTTTATGCGCATGATCCCTTATCGTTTTTCAAATTATAGGACGATATAAATTATTCTGTCTGGATCATAGAAGATAAATATTGTAACGATGTTTGGAATTTTTCTTCTCAACACAATTTCAGTCCAATTTTTAATCAATATCCTGAGATAATAGGAATAGATGGTCTTCATAAATGTAAATATAATAATATAGTTGATGAGGTTGCAGCAAAAGCAAATGGACACGAGGAAAACATGATATTGCAATTAAAGCGTGAAATTGATATCTTAAGTAATGAATTGACATTAGTTCGTGATAAAAATGTAGGAAAAGATTTGGAACGATCCAGATTAACTTTGGACAATTTAAAATCATTTTCAAATGAAATATCGGAACTTATAAGGTATTGTATTGTATGAAGAAAAGTATAAATGTTTTTTAACAGCTTTAATTACAATAATTTGCGCCAACGATGTGTGGACATTAATTATTGTAGATCAATAACTACTTTGGAAAATTCTGCCAACGTCCATAACACAACTATGAATAAAAAATCTAATACAGTTGAAGGATTTGTCAGTGCAAAAAGGATACTCAAAAAACCTACTTCTCACAGTCTTGTACTAGAAAGGAAGCTTATGCCTGGTGCTACAGCAACTGTTAAAGTTTCTGCAGAAGTATACTTCTTCCATATAAATATATAATGTCCATACTACATTATTCGTTAAATAATTTTTGTGGTATAAAAAATACATTTGTCGGTACATCTTAAATTGCAGCCTTGCAAAAGCAGATGCATTGTAAAGTTTGGTAAATTTGTTATGAAAAAACGAAGTGTTATTTCCCTTAGATTTGAACGAAATTTAAAGGATTCAGAATAAGGTTGTTTACATATTTCATTACTCTTTAAAAAAAATTATTATGTGTACGATAAATGATGCTCCAAATTAATTTTAACTCTAAGTTTATAATAGCAAAAATAAAGCCAAATATTCGGAAATATTTATAGTATATTTAGAAATATACACATCCCATATATGCATACACGTTGAATTACATTAATATATATAAATTATATATGTAATATCGCATTTTTGATAGACTATTCAACAAGATTATAATTTTAGAAGTTACTTATCTCAAATATTTGTATAAATTTAATTATCTTCCAATTATACTATAGCGTTGTTTATGTATTTTAAAACTGTTGAACAGTTTATCACAACAACTTTTATTGTAGCACTCCGTTTGGCAACTTTTATACATATATAATATATACTCCGAAACAGATTTAATACTTTAATATGTAATAAACGTACAAGTATATCATTAAAACAAAATTTCACCGTAATTGCACACTTTTTCACATGTATTCACTAAAAGAACGTAAATGTTGTGCGCTATCTTATAAATTATATACATAATTGCCATTCAATGTTTATAACATAAAGATATATGTAATACAAAGATAAATATCTGAATATGAATTCCACGCATGAAGATTCATTGTTGTAACTTCAATTAATTTAAAAACGATTACATAATACCATAAAATTTATATCATACATTTCATCTACAAAGTTCTTTTGTATAACAAGGAAACAAACTAATGCATACTCGCGGGTGACATGTTATTTGTGCAACATTGTCATCCGTCTTCATTCCATGGACAAGTTATAGATGTTTCAAAGACAAATAAGTTATACGATATTGTATTTGTAACAAAAGCCTTGTAGAAAAATTGTGTACATAGCCGGAAAACAAATTGTACATTTGCATACATCAATAATTCCAGAACAGACATACTTTCTCTTGTTTGCAAGTAAGGGTTTGCCAAGTTCCATAATTAACAAACATATAAAATTACTGCTCTTAACATATTTAAATAACAGTGACTAAATCAAAGAAAGTATTTGTTTATAAAACTGTGCTAATTATTTAATGTTTCATTGCACAGCCATTGCATAATAAAGGAAGTTATGAATGAAACCTGTATCGTTACTTCACAGTTCTATGGAGTGCGTAACATATTTAAAAAATCAATACATTCTTGGTTATAAATAAAATCCAATCAACTATTAATGTCATAAGTCCATATACATATGTATACATATGCGCATCTATGGGTCACCGTGTACTAAATTACAAAAAAGCAAGAATAGTAAAGATCTTGCTGCGAATAAATATACATTTTTTTAATTAGATCAAAGGTATTTATGGAACTTAGCAAAAAAAAAAAAAAAAAGAAAAAAAAAGACATTCTTATAACAATACATCTTAAAACCAGATGGTAGTATGCTTGTATTTGGCAGCTCCATCCGATGAGAGCATATTAACGTATCGATTAAAAAACTTTAATTGACCTAAATCTTAAAACTTGATTGACTCATTAAAATAAGTCGCGTAATATTTAACGTTTTATGAAGCATAGCACGTAAATATAATTATAATTGCCACTAAATATTGCAACTTCTTCAGCAGGTGCAAGAAAGTGAGAATTGTAACTAAAATGCGGCGCATATAACGATATATGCCTTTGTTCGTTTTAACAATAAGTATTTTTATATACTTGCTCAGGATGCTTAAATATAAAACTGTTTATGTTTAGCCTTAGAAGTGAAAAAATAATACGTTATTCGTTACAGTACGCTAAATTATATAAATAGATGTTTTCAGTATTTTGGAAGAGCAGCTTTTTTTGTAAAACCTTTTACAATTGATAAGATAACAAAAAGTAACTGACAGTATACAGCTTTGTGCTATATTAATTTATCATTACAAATTGTTTTATTTGTGTCACTTAAATAGTTCCTTTATATGACAATGAATGATAGTAACTGAAATACAAAACCATTGATGCCGATTCTTAATTTCTAATCCGACAATTCAATAATATCATCTCGTTTTCCTTTAGTTGAAAAAATTCTGAAAATAATTATTGTACATCTAAGGATAGTAGTTTCAGGTATCTATGTATATAAAAAGATTGCAAACTCAATGCATCTACTGTATCATACCTAAATGCTAGATATTAATTGTTGAAAGTACAATTCACATGCAAATTAAAATGTATTACATATTATCGTGTTACTAAAATAACATATATTTATAAAGAAACAAAACAGGTAAATGAAATACCATAAATTATGTGTATATATTTTATACTTAGTCAAATACCTGTGTACTTTATGTCTTGACTCGTATCTAAAATATTTTATCATGACTTTATTCTTTCGTAGTTCTATTATTTGCTGTGCACATTTTTAAGTCAGCACCGAATTTCATATTATTATATCTGTACATATGTTTCTTTTGTTTGTGTCGGAAATGTATCGCGGATATAATGAATATTATTTATTATTCGTCTTATAGGAGAATAGAAATATATTGATATCTTCAGATACAATATACCGTTAATATTTATATAATTTTTCGTATCGATGTGAGATCATTACAGTGAGGATTGACGTTAATAAATATTTGTATCAAATATCATCTGTTTCAGTATCACCCTTATTAAGAATCGACATCTACGTCATACAAGAGATAACGTTTGTTTCCGTTAATTTCGTTACATCGATCGATAAGGTCCTTGCATTTTTAAGAATTGAATCACTAACGAAGGACCTCCCGCAACTATTTCTGGCGGAATTTGAGAGAGTGGACAATTTTCAATTGACATAATACTGAGATTTGTGCAAAGAGCTAGTTCGAACGGCAAGTTGTGTAAATTAGCGTTATCGTTAACATAGAGCGAATCTAAGTTTTCCAAAGTACCGATCTCCTCGGGTAAATAGTTGAGATTGTTTTCTCCGACGCTCAAGTACGTCAAGCTTGTTAAATGACCGATCGCTCTTGGCAAAGATGTTACCTGATTAGATTGTAAAATTAACTTCTGCAAGTCTCTTAGAAAACCAATTTCGTTGGGTAAAGATTCGATTTTATTCTCTTCAAGATCCAACACTCTGAGCTTACGTAAATTTGCTATGCTGGCAGGAATACGTTTCAGTAGATTATTAGAAAGTATTAAGATTTCTAAATTTTGCAGGCATTGAATATCGTCAGGAATCTTTGTCAACTGATTCGTACCCAAATTTAATTCCACCATGTTGAGCCATGTACCGATATCCAAAGGTAAAGCGGTCAACTGATTCTCCTTCATATTTAATTTTGTCAGATTCTTTGCTCTAGAGAAAATGCCATATGGTATTTTGTCTATTTTATTATGCTCCAGATTGATGGAATAAACATTCGTAAACTGTGCCGGTCCGCCTGATGGATATGCAGTGAACGCATTCCTGGACAAAGTTATCGACGTCAACTCAGAGAGACTCGAGAGCAAACCGTCTGGTAACTGAGATACTTGATTCCCTTCCACGCTGAACTCGTCCATTAGTTTACAGTTTGCCAAAGACTTTGGTATATTAGTTAATCTGTTGTATCTAAGACCAAGTCTTGTCAATGATACCAGATTTCCAATCGTATCTGGTACATCTAAAAGCTCGTTGTGTTGCAAGTCAAGCGTGGACAATTGGACGCAATTCCCAATTTCTTCGGGCAAGTGTTCCAGATGATTATGGGACACGTCGAACGTTATCAAGTTAACTAACCTGCCAATACCGGCAGGAAGTTCTCTGATTTTATTCTCCCTCAAGCTTAGCATAGTCAGATTCGTTAAATTTCGTATATTGTCACTTACGTATCGGACTCGGTTGAAGCGTAAGAACAAAGTCGTCAGGTTTGTCAATTTGTAGACAACATCCGGTATCTCGCTTAACTTGTTGTGCCTCAGGTCGAGAACCCTCAATGACTTCAAGTTCTCCAATGTATTCGGCAGACTCGTCAGAGAATTTTCACTCAACGCCAATGTCTCCAAATTCGCCAAACAACCAATCTCTGGTGGTAGCGTCACCAGCTTGTTACCGTACAGATAAAATTCGACCAAATGCGTCAAATCTCGTACCGTACTCGGTAGATTCGTGATGCTGGATTTGCTTAAATCTAGCCGTTTCAAGCATTCCTCCCGGCATCTGGTGAACTCTTTGGACACGTCCAAATCGGCCTGTATCGGTTTCCCTTTCTTCGTCGTCGGCTTCGGTTTATTCGACTCGGGATGCTTGACAGTTACCGTTTTCTTCGTGTCGGGTCCAGCTATGGACGCGGATGACAATTTCTTCTCCTTCGTCGGTTGTTCTTTATTGTCCCGCAGGACGTCCACGTCCTCTGGCATGTCGCCGGCTGTACAGGTGGTTAAACCACAGCCTTCCAGATATTCAGGAATATCCTGTTCCTTCATGTAAAAGCTCGGAAGACCGCCGTCTTCGAGGTCCTCGCGGTCCCTCTTCACCTCGGACAAACACACTGTTGAAATGTTACCCACACCTGTCCAATATTTGCTCGACTTTTTCATTACCTAATTACTGTCTCCGCTACAATTATTACTTGTTTTCTTAGGACTGCTTTCTTCGTCTACGACATTATGTACTTTTTGGACGTTTCGTACTCTTTGCAAGTATTGACATATCGATGTCATCCACTGCAAGTGGCGCAAACGCGAACGGCTGACAGCGAACTAGCGAACAACGAATGTCGAGCATCGTTCCAAAAATCAGCTAAATCATTACTTTCACTGTATGTATAATGTATCGCAATGAAATATTACGAGGTCTATTTTATTGTCCCGTATAATTAAAACGTATAAACATTTACCTTTGAACGTCTGAATAATTTAATTGGTCCAAGTTTCATAAATGTCGTAAGGACACAAATAAATAGCTGAAGGACGATATTAGACGATGATGCATTTTCGAACGCGGTATTTCAAAATACGTTTAAAATTGCATATTCAAATATTCCCGAAGGAAAGTACAATAAATAAATCGTAGGTCTTGTGTGGAGTATAATTCAGGCATAATGTTTGAATCTGAAACATTGCGAAGATGTTTGGACGAATCCATAAAAATAAATAGGCTTTCTTTATCGTATGTGGCTCGAATTTTCCCAGAGTTCGAGAGGACGGCGTGTATTATTTTATACAAAGAGGTACACATTAAAGTTTGTTTAGTAATCACATCTTTTTCTAAGTGAATGCTATTTTTTTTTGTTTTTGATTATTTTAGAAAGCTCCTGATCATCCCAATAATCATGCACAATGTTTCGAGAATGATCAGACGAGTCGTAAGTTTTCTTTTTTTTTTCAAATAATTAAACCAATGTGTTTATGCTATACAGAATTGATTAAATGTTTCAGAGTTTGATATTACTGGATCCCCTCTGAAGTACTCGTTTACAGGAGAAAAAGATTTCGAGGATACAATGATTTTGCTTAAGCAGTATTATTCCAAAGTGGAAGAAACGTATCTTCCATTAACCAGGATGGAAGCATGGTACAGTAATAACAATCGTAATGAATATATAGTTCAATAAACAAATAAAATAAATGCTAACACTTTTTTTTAGTAACGCATTGAATGCGTGTATAGATTCTATAAGTGATACCTGTCCTCCAATATTTGCTCTCTGCGATGGTAAAGATAATAAAAATAGTAGATTATTAGGTGCAGTAATCAAAGGACAATGGTTTACTACCATAGAAGTATGTTCGGCTGGTATAGAAAGCCTTGAGGTCATTAAGAATTCTTCTTCCGAAATATTTGGACAACATTTAGAACTTTCGCGTGCCTGCGAGCAGGATGTTGGTATCTATTTTGCTTTTTACAATAATATTTGCTTATATTTGTATTACAATTTTATTCCTATACGCAGATTAATATTTCTACATTTACTATGTTTGATTTGTTTGGAACAAAAGAAGACATTATTAATTGGGATGATAATACAAAATGTAACTTTGAGGGAAGTCTTAATGTGGAGGTACATAATCATAGTTTGTCATTCTACCCACCAATAAGAGCATCGAAGAACAATTTGGTACGATCAATTAACTATTTGTACTATGTTATCGCAATATATAAAATATTGTGTCAGTATCTTCTTTTGTCTTTAGGTCGTTCAAGTTGTAACAAATTCAAGCAATAGTCCTTTGAAAGAATTATGGAAGCAATTACTATTGTTACATCAATACTTGAACATAATAGAGGTTTACAATAGGAATATAAGTACTCATTACACTCCAACACTCTTAGAATTTCCACGTGATTTTACATGTCCATATAAAGAGGTTTTTGTGATGTTTTATATATATATGTATTAAACCAATGTGTTTATAGATTTATTTGTGCAATGTATTGAAATCTTACTAATACAATTTTCACATATTTTCGCAACAGGAATATGATACGATATTAACGAATATACATCTTTTGCTAAACGGAGATTACAGTTTTAGAAGTTCTAGTAACGGTGAAGGGAATGAAACGAATTTCGTAAACGAAGAAAATATAGAAAATGATATAAAAATTGAAAAATATGTACAAAACCTTCCGTGTAGATACAATTTAGACTTTACGGATTTTTTATGGGAGTTGCTAATCAGTAAGTCTATATTTTATTTAATAAATATATTTGCGTTTATGTAAAATAATATTGGTACTTACAGTGAATTCGAATTATTTCCAAATGACAAAATGCATTCACACAGTGCTGGAAGAAACTGTAGTAAATGGATGTTTGCCACAGGTACAACAGAAACATTTAATTGAAGAATTAATTATAATTATATAAGATGTTCTTATTTATACTGTTAACAAGTATAGGTCAACTGTACAAATCCAACCAGATTTGCCAAAGTTATCACCAATCCGCATCAGCAGAAAATGATTTCACACTTATTATCCGGTAGTTTACCGTTAGAATACGTTATAGATATGGGTTTTGAAAAATTATGCAAAGATTACATATATATTCTAATGAATGCAAAATTTGGGGAGTTGCACGCCATACAAGAAAAGCTGAGAAACAAATCCTGTAATGAATTTTCCATTGATACCTACAGGTATGCATTGCAAAGTTACGCAAATGTACTATTATATTCTAATTTTTATACAACATATGTATGTTTAGTTTTCTTTGTATAATATTTCCAGGAGTAAGTTGTTGTATGTAACACAAATTCATGTGAGCTTAGAATTTATGTTACTAGTACAAAATAATGTAGAATGTCCAAGCGATGACCTAAGAACATTATTTTGCCACACCTTTAGACAATACGTTGGTGAAAAATCGCCAATAAAAGATTGTCGTGATTTGGAGGAAAACAAAATTTACACTTTAACTGCTTCCCTCCCTGTTTCTGCGGTGAACAATTTAAATAGAGAGTAAGCTTACCAATCTTTTCATAAATCACATTATATTTATGCAGGTACAGAAATATCTATTGCTTTTAGAATTCCAAGTGTACGAAGAGTTTCACTCTCGTCTCAATCAGAATTGTCCAAATTAACGACAATTAGGTATTTCAGTCAGTTACCAATATTTCCGACAAGTGTATATCCATTGGGTAAGTACATTTTATTTTCGAATTACGGTCGTCGACATAAAATTTCTGTGCATTTTCTACGATTCTCTTTAATTATTTTGATTGTAGAAGACTCGAATAGAATGGATGCTGTATATTACGTTACAAGCGCAATATGTTCGTCTAATAAATTTAAATAACAAAGAAATTTAAAAGTAAGTTTTAGTCAGGTATTGAAAATAAATTTATGATCTGCGAGATATTCGGACGTTTAATTCAAAACTAATAATAAGAAATCGTAAAAGCATTTCTTTTAAATACATTAAATGTATTCAGTGTATAAATATAACTAGATTTATGAGTGTTTGTACTCTCAGTCATTGATAATAATGTACACTCCAATTTAATATTAAACATTACTTTCACTGACGTAAACCTTGTTAAATATATATGTATAATGTAAACTACATCTTTAATTCAAACTACTTCTCAATGTACAAATATATATGTATATGTGTCTATATATGTGCAAAGTATATTATGTTTGTTAAAATATATGATCAAACTTTTTGATAAACTTTATAGCCAGCATTCGAAAGATACATATGTAACTACATACACTGCAAATCTTTTGCATCATAGAAATAGACCGTTCTTGCGTTTCAAAACCATTGAATGTACTTTGATTGCATTTCTGAGTATCGGTATTGTTAATGTCGAAAGTTATATAAACTTTAAGCCATTAAATAAAGCGTGACTCGCTGCATGTAATAAGTACGTAACGTCAACCAATTTTAATACTGCGGAGTTTCTACATCGTCTACGTTAGAGACACTAGCCTGCTCAAGTACTTCGAGAAGCTTTTGCATTTCCATAGAATCGGATGAATTGTCGAGGGTTCTTTCGAGCGCTCGCACATAGGACATACACGTACGTCCCTCGTGATCTACATTTTGTGGATTTGCCTTATGCTGAAAAATGTTTGATAAGGTGTATAAATATGCCATTGATATACCTTATACTATGTATATGTATATCGAGATGTGTATAACATTACAGACCCATATCAGAAGTTGTGCCATAGCTAGATTCCCTGTGGCACAGGCCAGATGCAAAGGATTTCTTAAATCTTCCACACTGACAGGCATATTAATATCTTCGTAACTACATCTGGCTAAGCATAGCATAAATGCTCTCATATCGCCCCTACATTTAACGCCAGTTATTTAAGAATTATTTTTAACAATGAATGGAAACGCTAGCTGAGAATATTTACCGGCAAACTGAGTCGATAAGTAGTTTCCCTAAGGAGATGTTTGGATTGATTGGTGGCAAAAACATTTTGTCCTCGTACTTCCACCTTATCCATTGCTCTTTTTCTTCTCTAGGAGAATCAGAATTCGGCTTCTGTTTCCCGTTTAGGCAATATTCCCAAACGCTATTCGCTATATCGTTACCAACGGCTAACATTACGCTTAACTGACCTGCGCTAAAATTAATGTCCAGGCTATTTTACGTTGCAGTAGATGAACGAGCAATCGACGTGCTATATTTAAAATGCAATCGTAGGTTTTCGTATAATTATAGTTTTAAATGGAAATATGATTGCTTTTGTGGTATTCTCTGTTGCGTAAATTGACATAGCAAAAAAAAAATCGCACTTACGACCAATCGTCCAAGTCCAGTGACCTAACTTTGGATATGTGTGAACCTAAATTCCTATGTATTCCAGAACACTCGATACACATTAATACACCTAAGTTCAAACTAGCCCAATCTGGATCTGAAATTGAATGGATAGTGTAAAACATGTCGCAGGTTTGAATAAAGATTAAACAATAATAGATGTATTGTTCTTACGTACTAGATGATCCACAATCTACACAAGCGTCATTCCCAGATACCTTGTTTCTAATACAATGCATTTTAAAGGCATCAGTCTCGTTTTTTTTATCACCATCGCTATTTTGTAAGCTCGATAATATCTGTTGCTCTATAGCAGAGATCCAGCTGTCTCTATCCTCGGCACTGTTCGCCTCAAAATGCCATGTCTTATTTTCTAATGAAATGATTGAAAATTCGAAGCTATCTTCTGCAAATGGAAAATTTTTAATGTAATTACAGTCGATGGAATGGATCGTGGGAGATGATCATTTGAATATGTGAAGCACCTTGAGCATTGGATAATTTAGAACCCCTAGGCGTTTTTCCAGGCACTTTCACAGTCACATATTGCAATAATATTTCTTTACCATTAGTATCGTTCATATAATCCTGGAGAAGAAAGAAGATATAGCTCCCAATTGGATATTGAATTCAATCATATCCCAGAAATATATAATAACGTGAATAATTACGTGTAAACTGGAATGATAAGTTAAACGACCATCTTCCAACAGGGTAACATACTTCTTTTTCCATTCTTTCAAAGATTTACTACTGCGTTTGAATAAATATCCTTGTTTAACAGGTATTTCTCTACCAACACCCATTTCGCCCATGTTATACTTTTCCTTTTTCGATGGTGTAAATATGTTAGACTTTCTCCTAAATTTCCTTTGATGCAAAAAAGTAAGATAAATATAATTTCATATCTTTTTAGAAAAGATGCTTCGCGTTTATATATATATATACATATATTATACCTGATAGTAGTTGGAGTTAAAATTGAAGACCTAAAATCTGTGTGCTGATTCTGTACACTATGCAAACTATCGCTGATTGTGCCAGGATCGTTCTGAGTAGAACTATTATGAAGTGATCTAGAATCCTCGTCTTTATCCAATGTCTGTGGGAATACAAGTTTTTCACAGTCCATGAAGAAACTGGTGAAGGAAGGTGATAACTTACGTTCAACTTTGACGAATTTGTTGCTTCCATTTCTTTGGTGAGAAGCTGAGAATTTTTGGCAATCATTGGAACAGGATACTTTACTTCACCATCTAGCGCTTGTTGTCCATTACATCGATAATACTTTGTAGATATATGTTGCAAGATCTTTTGACACACTGTAATATTAAAAGTATTTTGAGATACAATAAGTATCTGTAACATATATATATATATATACGCAGTCTGTAAACTTGTTGCCTGCAAGCTACCATACAGCACAAATATCTTAATGAAAAAAATATATATATATAAAAGACTAAGAATTATTTGAAATTATTACCATCCTGAAATACCCTTTCAACGTTCAAACCATAGACAGCGCATGTTTCGTAATATGGGCACCTTAGATCACACGCCAGTTTTCTTGGTCTAACGTCTTTGATAACCCGTGGATTAGAGTCGTTAATCGAGTCTAAATAAAATAATAAGTAGAAATTCAATGTTGTTGCCATAAGAAATATTTTTCTGGGTGTAACGGAAATATATAAGTAGTACCTTGAACGCCGACAAGAATTTTTGGTACATCTGACATATTTCGAAATGAACACATTCTATTATAAAAACTGCAAACTATCGAGAAACTTTCCTCGCTCTCTAAACTGAACACAAGCAACAAAGCATCTATCCAAGCGGAAAACTGAAATGAGTGATATCATGAATACATACACATTTGTATTACAATATGCGAAACATATTTTTTATATACTTGTGATTCTGGTACACCACCCTCGTCTCTAATGAGCAACAGATAACTCTGATCATTGATAAAAACTTCCTTCTTGAAGCGACCACCTTCCGGAGATTCTTCGTGCATAAAAGAGCCAGTTAAATATCTATGAACTAAAGCAGATTTTCCAGAGTCCGACGAGCCAATAATTCCTAAATGTAATTCTGGAACGTCTCTGGCTAACGTCCATTCGTGGCTGTTGACGAAGGAATCTGTGAAATGAAATTTTGTGTCATAGACTCGCAGGTGAAGGAAGTGAATACTAATTTTATTTTTAATTGAATTTGAAATAATTCTAATTTAATTGAATAACAATTTTGATGGTATAATACCTTCAATAGCGACAACATGTTCGCGGATCTGTTTTGCAATGTGTGTATCGGATATAAGGTCTATCAAGTCGTAAATAGCATAAATCGATGGATGAACACTTTCGAAACGTTGTATTTCTTGTCTGATCGCAAGGGAATGATCGTGCCCGCTTTGCTCAGTTGTCATTTTCTTGAAATCGCCTTAAATCACTACTCGAAATCACATTACAGATACAGCTTTGTACTGTATCGCAATCAGTGAGTCAATGATTAAAATGACATTTTTGCATGGTCGGAAAAACTGAAACTCGTGTTTTAACGTGTAACACATGTCAAATTTGATTATTTATCAACATTATCGGGCGAACGAAGCAGGTTACTTGGCACTACTATAAAACAACCCCGCCTGTTCGGGATGAAAATCAGAATATTCTGCGAACTTGGCCAGAAAATATTTGTGAGAATAATTTACTGTATATAAACGGCACTGTAATGAAGCACTTCTAACAGAAAATTATACGTCGTTGGATAATAATCTTTTTATGCAAAGCTTATTACATGAAACTTTGTTACGTCCATGGTTTTATATGGTTTTATAGATCTGTCGCCCAAAAAATATATGAAAGCCTACTTTGTAGTGGTGGAAAACTATCGATGGTACTGTCGACAATTATCGATTGCGACCATTTTCGAAAACTATCGATAGCTTATTTTCGCTATCGATAGAAATCAATGATTAAAATAACCCTTGTGCTTGGGTGCTTGTGAC
The DNA here is from genome assembly GCA_023838395.1 of Holcopasites calliopsidis. Lineage (NCBI taxonomy): Eukaryota > Metazoa > Arthropoda > Insecta > Hymenoptera > Apidae > Holcopasites > Holcopasites calliopsidis. The sequence goes on along the minus strand of JALHAQ010000037.1, from coordinate 814,016 downwards.
ACTTATCGTGCGTTTCATAAAATAATTCTTTTAGCGGAAGATGCAGAAAATAATGACTGCCAGGCATTATATTCTATCGTAAAGAATATCGATTAATTTAATCTCTTTATGTCAGAATCTCGAAAATACTATTATTGTATTTATTATAAATAAAAGGATATTTTAAGAAAACATTGACAATGGCCAACGCGCAAGTTGATGATGATATTTATGATGGGTATAACGATTACCCATCGGTATATAGTATTAAAGATCTTGAACAAGATGAATTGTTTCAAGAAGCTCTCAGTACAAGTTATGCAAGGAGATCAATCGTAAGCATTAATAGAATAACAAGCATCAGGCTTGACAATAAAATATAATAACTGATTAATGTTACAGTTCACACCAAAAGTAGCAGGAAATGCTATGCGTTTGGGCACGGCGACTGGAGTAAGAGGACATAGAAATTATATATTTATGTTTTATAATATTGTTATAATAAATAAATCTTATACTTTTCAGTTTCATAGAAGTGGTACGAGCATAACAATACGCCCTGACACTAGCGGTCTTAGACCAATGACCGCAGTACGAGGTGCTGGTTATACCAGCAGCAATCGTCAAACGTTTGATCCATTGAATATGAGTAGTTCTACAAGAGGTCCTGCGCCCCCATTAGAAACTGGGAAAGAGGACACGTAAGTTCATTTGTTATGTAATAGAATTACAAACAGTATTAATTTAATATTTGCAAATACAGGCCAGAGGAAAAGATAAAAGTAACAGAAAGAAAAATTATGGAACTGATTGAGAGTTCGGTGGAAGCGGCGTATGAAAATAATATGAGAGTCGCTCTGGAGAGAGCAAGAGAGGCCTCGTCGAGAGAAAGGGCTCTTATTCGATTGCAAGAACAAGCTGGGCTTAGCGACAGTCATAACATTGATTTAACATTTGCTGTAAGAGTGGAACTTTCTTTCAACTGTAGCTTTACTAATGTTTGCGAAAGTTAACAGGATATAATGTTTCAGGTAATTTTTAATTTAGCAACTCAATATACTAATAATAACATGTTCACAGAAGCTATAGCGACTTATCAAGCCATAACGAGGAACAGAATGTTCAGCAACAGTACTAGACTGAAAGTGAATATGGGTAATATATATGTTAAAATGGGACAGTTGTCTCAAGCAATAAAAATGTATAGAATGGCATTCGACCAAGCCCCTGCAGCTCACAAAGATTTAAGGTAGTACAGCAGTATCGTATTGTTGAAAGAACATTGGCAACGAGCATTTCATCCATTTACTTACCATTTGCATTAATTAACATTGATTTATGAAATAATTCACAGAATAAAAATAATGCATAACATTGGAATGCTATTCGTACAAATGGGCCGTTTAGAAGAAGCAGCTAGTAGCTTTGAGTGGGTCATGAAAGAGAGAGCCGAGTTTAAAGCAGGATTGCATGCCGTTTTATGCCATTTTGCGTTATCTCATAGGGATAAAATGAAAAGAGCATTTTTAGAATTGTTAGAAGTTCAACTTAATATAGATCAGGAGGACAGATATAATATAAGTACAGTGAGTTGGGCACGTTTATGAATATCACTATGTGAAGAGTTTTTTTTTCTGAATTGCCCACACTCGATAAATTGTTTAACTGCATTTTGTGCTTTAAATTATTATTGGAAAACATGCTTTCGAAAGTATCGCTTTAAGTTCTTATGCACTGAGCTTTTCGCCTAACAACACGAGTTCAATGATAATTCAGACCGAGCACGATTTAATTAATGTTTCTAAATTATTTATAGTGAAACATTAATCCTAGCGTATTTAATTTTTATTCTCGTTATTTTATAGGATGACGTGACTTCTAACATACTGAATGAAATTTTAAGAAATGACGATTTATCTAAGCTGGAAAAAGATCTGAAATTGGAGGCTGAGAGAACTATTCTTTGTGCCGCGAAGCTTATAGCACCTGTAATTGACGACACTCTTACAGTTGGTTTTGCTTGGTAAATTTGTCAGAGATAATTACCACCCTTGTATTCAGATTTCAATCTCCTTTGTCCAATATCGAGAAATTTTTGTTGAAGGTGTGTGGATGCTATAAAGTCTTCAGCCTATGGTCCCCTGGCTGCCGATTTAGAAATAAGCAAAGCTATGGTATTTTTACATAATCGGGAAACTCAGTTAGCCATTGACACTTTGAAAATGTTTGAAAATCGAGAAGGCAAAGCTAACAGTTCAGCTGCGACCATGCTTTCGTTCATATACTTTCTAGTAAGGATTAATTAAATATTTGTTGGTTATTCGTGAAATATTAATGGGTTATGTAATAATTTTTATTTAATCTCTAGCAAGGAGATTACGATCAAGCGGAGAAATTCGGTGACGTTGCTCGGAGTGCAGATAGCTACAATGTAGCGGCCTATGTTAATTTGTCCGCGTGTGCGATCAGAAAAAATGAATTAAACATCGCTAGGGATCTCCTCTTGTGCGCATTAGATACAGATGCTAGTCATGTGCAGGCTCTTTATAATTTAGGTAATTTCAAATTGTTTTACTTGTCGAATGTCGATATAATATGTACTTTAATAAAAATGTGTCTAACAGGATTAGTATATAAGAAGCAAAATATGCACGAGGAAGCATTGGAATGCTTTTGGAAAGTTCGTAATATCGTCCGCCACGATCCACATACATTATATCAAATTGGTCATTTGTATCAATTGATGGCCGATGTAGATCAAGCAACAGAATGGTACCTTAATCATTTCTCATACGCATTATACATTTTTCTTTCGCATAATAATTAATTTATGTATAAACACATTAATTTACATTAGGTACAATCAATTACTTGGCATAATACCTTGTGATCCCGGTGTGCTGCAAAAATTGGGCGAAATGTACGACGGTACTGGAGATAAGCAACAAGCGTATCAATTTTACAGCGATGTAAGTCACAGCGGTGCATTATGCATTTAACTTTCCCGAATTTAGTAGTGCTACTAAAATTTGTGTCCCTGCACAGTCTTACAGATTCTTCCCTGCGAATTTCGAGGTAATAGACTGGCTCGGATCGTACTTCGTATCGATGCAACTAGCCGAGAAAGCGTTAGTTTATTTCAAGAAGGCAGTGGAACTTGCACCGGATGAACCGCGATGGAGATTACTGGTGGCCGCGTGTTTAAGACGCACCGGGCAGTTTCACAAGGCTATGTTGGAGTATCAGGACATTCACAACAAGTTTCCCGAAAATCTCGAGTGCCTTAAATTTTTGGTTCGCTTGTGCAGCGATCTTGGTTTAAAGGAAGCGCAATTATATGCGACGGAATTAAAGCGCGTTGAGAAAGCGAAGGAGATAAAGGATAGGCAAGGATCGGCGAGACCCGGTGCATATTTTACATAGGAGAATTGTATTTGTTGTTTTAACTGCATTAAATATAAAAGTGTTATGAGAATAATTATTTATAGGTTCGAGGAGGAGTAACAGCGGCACATCGTCACGAACTGGTTCCGGAATGAGCATATTATCGGATCACAGAACAAGTCCTACTTTTGGGAAGAGAGAAAGCCAAGGCTTAAATAGCGCTGGTATTGCGCGATCCAATAGAATTTCTACGACTGAAAGCATTGCAGAAGCTCCAGGTAAGATGAACGATCAACCTTGTATTTATGATTAGAAAGCAAACTCATTATAAAAAAGGATATATTGTGATTAATGTGCTTTTCAAAATAGTAGACATATATAAAATTGAGCATTTATTTGAACTCTCAAAGCTTCAGAAATACGAAGTTTAATGCGGAATGGGTATTAACAAGAATGATCTACGGATAACAATCGAATAGCCTTAATGGATTGAACGCATGATAGATGAGTCTATCTATTTTGAGTAGCCTATTCCTGTTCCCTCTGTACAGTAATGGTTCCCAGACTTGTACCATAGTTTCTGCTTTAGTTATCAAACTCTCGAATAATTTATAGCGAAATGTATAGGAAGTGGTATTATTTATGAACTATGCAATTCTTATAAAGTAATTTTTACAGGCACTCCTTACGTTGATCCAATCGGCCCGCTACCTGGTCGTCCTATGACCGCTGCTGGGAAAAGAGACGACGATTTCGGCGACGAAGAACTCGGTGACGATTTGTTACCGGAGTAACGTGAATATCATTCTCAATTTTGTCGCATTTCACTTTGCCTACTGTTCCTGTCCATCACAGTATAATCGGAATTAAAATCGTGCAGAGAATTTAATATCACCTGCAATTTTATTTGGCGAGTAAATAAAAAGGGTATACAGCTTAAACAAGTAAAGTAGATGTATTAATGTTACTCGTTTTCCCCATTAGTAGTAAGTTGAGTGCATATCCAGGGAGCGAATCGGTGCATGCCTGATCGTACCTTCTCCTTAAGTTTCAAAGTCTGAACGCACCTCGGAGGCCGAACGCGAATGGCGCTTTTTGTTAATTATCATTTCAAAGTGCAAGATGATTGTCTATATGTATAGGATGGTACTGTGCATTATGAAATCACGAGGGTCGGGCAATTGTAACGATCTAAATTTAAACACGCCGACCAATTTAATCAAACTTCATCCAGCGTACGTAGTTGAGGAGACGGATGTTATTTTATTGCTCCTATATTGAAACTCCATTCAACTGAGCATTATGCGAACCCGCAGGAGCATGCATACGTGACGTATTGTTTTCACCTTCTACACTTTCACTGAAATATAAATTGTCAGCTATATAACAATGACTTCACGAAACCATTTTATCTTTTTTCTTTTTTTAGTCAATGAACGAATTGAAATGTATGGTCGCTCCAAAAGGAGGACCGCTTAGGGTACTGCGTAATCAATCGTATCCGAGGATCGAGAAGAGACACAGCAGGGAGATTTAAGAAAACGGAAAGATAGCGAGAACTGCCGACCATTCGCGTGAGCAGTCTCTGCATTCTTGCGGGCCTTTCAGGCTGCGATTACTGTATTATCACGTGGTATCAATGCACGCGATATTCGCGATTATGTGCGTGCGTGCGCGTACGTACGTCGACGCGATAGATCAAAGACTGTCCGTCAGCGTTGTGTGCGGAGGGCACCCGTGCGTGATTGTACATTGTAGTACACGAGGCATATGCATACCGTAGTCGTGAGCGTATACGTATACGACACGAGGGAAGACGCACGCGCACGCAATACGCACCGATACGGTTTTGAAGTTGGAGCAGTGGGGAACGCGATGATCCCGGAGGCTCGACCAGTTGCTCCTCTGAGACGGAGTACATTTCACGTTATCCCACCCACGTGCGTGTATACGAATAAATACATGCTCTGTCACGTCTCGGAGGAAAGTCCGCAGTCATTGACCGGGTAACTGGATCCAACTAAGGATAAGAGAGGCTTACTCGCAGAAGCTCGTGTGGAGAGGGATCGTCGCGTCCGGATCTGTTGCCAGTCACAAGTAGGAACTGTTAGGGTGAGCTTGCGTTTCGCATTTTGCTACAGATTAAAATGGAGTACACATGCAACTTTATTGCCCTGTCTCTCCTATTCTCGTTCATCCTTGACAGTGAAGCAGAAGAAGTAATCGTTCAGTTGTCTAGACGGCATCGGAGTGACGCTTTTAAGTCTGTCCCTCCGAGAGTGTTATGTCTGTAACCGGTTTCGATCATCGATGCTACTGTCATCGGCTCGTGGAAATTAATCATAAAATCGCGTGTTCTAGTCTGTTTACCATTTTAACGGAATCCACGTGGGTTCTCGTAACGCTGTTGCGTCGCACGTGCTCTGTCATCCCACGTACAAGCAGAGGTATCTTAGTCGCACTGCTCGGCGATGGGCCTTTAAAAATTCAACAATTCTGCATTATCGCATCTCTTACGCATATTCATGCCTTTTGCTCTTATTTGGAGATTGCTGTTTTTCCGCATCGCGAGCGACATTACTATAGACCAGGGACTTTGAACGACTACATCTTATCGTGCTACATTTGTCAAACATCGATCTAATGTCGTGATAACTACGTTTTGGCACTGGCCCGAAACGTTATCGTGTAAATGAATTTTGTAAGGTAACATTCCTAGAGCCATCTCGGTCTATCGTGTCACAATAGTTCGATTGTATCATTTCTTGTATTATTATTTATTTATTTTTTTCAATGTGGAGCTGCCTCGTTTTGTTTCGCGCATATCAAATTGGAGAGGAATTAACACAGAAACTTGACAAGCAGCCTCGGGAAGTACGTGTCTACGAACGTGTAGAGATCTAGCGATCTCTAGATAACTTAAATATGTTTCTAAAAATATCGCGCGATCTCGTGAGCCCGCGAACAACACTATTATTATAGATTTACAATATGATTAGAACATTGTGATCATTCAGAAGAGGATTAGTTGTGTTTTGCTTTGTTCATTCACTGATAGTATTTACCGTTGGGTAGATTTTTTGGAATGATCTACGGGAGAGAATCAACGAGCCAAAACGTGAAACGGACCGCTGCAACTGTCAAGAGAATTCTATTTGATTAGGGTTTATTCGAGACCTTGGTGATAATGGTCCCGTAATTCGCGGAAGCTCTATAATTCAAGCGGTAAAGATCATACATAACGGTGCATGCATGCATGCTCTTAACGAAAGGTCAAGACGCTTTTTGTTTTGCAGGAAACCAATGATTCGAACTGTTGTGACATTCTACTCGCTCCATACTATTTAATTCGGCGGGCTGATAGCGTACCGATAAATAAAACTGATCGATCGCAATAGGTAGAGGGTAGAGAGATATTTTTAGCGGTACGCATTTGGTTGTTCCTCTTGGGACCCTCACTCGAGGGAGGTGTCGTTCGAAATGAGCAAGCCGTCGAGGCTCGTGTGACGAGTGTGCGTATCGCGCGATGGATTAGAATCATCACGTTGGGTCAAGTGGCTGAATTATCCTGGTTGACGCTTTGCACCTTCCAATTGATTTTAATGGAGCTTCGTTCGTGGCGACTTTGATGGCTCGTAAGAACGTTCTAGCAGTACGGTTTCGCGGTGTCGTCTTCCTTCTGTCTGACGATCGACGATGATGAAGAAACTTAAAGTTGATCATCGATCATAGAACAGCTTCGTCCAACTTTGAAATACCCGATCGAAATTCATCGTTCCTTCTTGTCGCAGAATTCGCAACGGGTGTTAAACAATTGCACCAGTTAGGAGGAGACGACCGCGGTGGAGATCCGTTCCTTCGAGAATCGAGGAGCAAGCAGACGGATAATAAAATTAATATAAGTCGGTGGAATGCGAGGGGTGCGGCACGTATTCGAAATCTTGTTCGCCGAACGGGTTCTTCTAGTTTTACGTGTCCTTAATATTGATACTGAAACTGAAAATTCATCTCTTCAGACGGCGAGCGCGCTTCGTCTGTACGCCGAGAAGAAAATCTCCCCCGTGCGTATCGGCTCTTCGCGTTGATTCGTCATTGACCGATGCCTCCGAAATCAATTAACTTTTTTTTTTCTGCAAAGTTCAACGAACGGGTTGAATTATCAGTTTGTCGACGGGACTGTGCTTGAAGTGGCAGGAATGAATGAATGCACATGCGCGACGTGTGGACACGTTTTATATGTGTACGGATTCATTGTGCACAGAGGAACAAGCCGCTTCAAAAGCATACGGGGAGCACTCGCGGAAGTACTGGGGCCCAGCAGTGATCGTGACGAGCGATCGCGTTGTAGTTCATTTTTCTTGTTTTCTTTCGTTAAATCAAAGCAACTCGAATATCGCAGCTCGATTGTTCAACGGTGAACGCGAGGAATTTTTATTCGTCGACTTCGAATTTTGTGAGGTGTCATTGTGCGTCCCACAGTTGTAACACGCTGCAAGTTTAATCACCTTCATTTGCGTCTTTTTCAGTATGAGATCCGTAACGCGGGTAAAAATATACTAGTCAAGGTTTCTGCCGTATTGCAAAATTGTTAAAAAAAAAAAAAAAAAAAAAATGAGCATACAGAAGAGTCACGGATACTCGTGTATTTATCATTTATCACAGCAGCAATGAGGACATGCTACGATAATTGATGACTGCGGAGCATCGACTGCGTGTTCGTCTCGTAATTATGCCGAGCAAACAGATACATTCTTCTTCTTCTTCTTCTTCTTCTGTAAGTTTGTGGTGAAAAATTGAAATTCATACCCCTTTCTGTCCCTTCGGGTCGATACTGTTGCCCGACTTTGTACGATACACGACTGCTGCTTGATTTTTTCTAGGTCAACCAGCTCGGACGACCGCTGCTCTTACTAGTAGAAAATTTGTCATTAATTTGGCTCACTTGATACATCGCAAACGAGAGTTACACATCCCTCGTTATCATTGTGCGGCGTTATCAGTAAATTTAAACGACACGCTCGCGAACGGCTTACAAAAGCGTCAACTATCAGCGTTCACAGTTATGCAATGGACCGATCCGTTGCTTCTAATATACAGATGACATACTAATAATTCATGCGGCTCGATTGCGCGACGCTATCGGACATCATGAACTATCCATGGACTTTCAACTTTTCGGTCGGCAATAATTCGTGGTGCGTTATCGTTCCCGTTCCCGAATGTCGAGGGAAATAGTGGTAGGAGGGAAAATAAATAAGCGAGAAATCGTAAACGGGTTGATCTTTTTAACTTTCTCGTTGCTCGCGGAGGAGCACGCGGCACGTCGATTCCTCCTGATCCGCGCGCGTCCGCGTTATCACCACGCCGTGGCCAGAATTCATTCACGTTCATCTCGCGGCGTGGATTCTTTCATTGAAAAACAAAACTTCCATCGGAAGATAAGATTCGCGGCAAATCAGGTGAGCACGTGTTCCATTTGTATTGTCAATAAGTGAAAATGTTCGGCTCATTATTGGCGCGGACAATGTAATTGCTATTCATTCCTTCGTTATGATCCAACGAAATTTCAAATCGTGTTTCTGTTCCTTTTTGTTTTGCAATTTTAGTAGGGAGCCGAGTTTGCTACATTAACTTGTTGCGGTTCGTAGTTGCCTTGATAGTGCACTCCAGCAGGTCCGCGGTTATATAGTTTTCTTAGTAAAAATAAAAAATACGCTCAACTAAACAAACGTTTAATCAAAGAAATAAGCTTCTATCCTCCTTACAGTGTTTTTATAAATAAAGTTGGCTCGCCATAATCTGAAATTTTTCACTGAAACTAGACTCGCTGAAATATAATCGTTTGCCCAGTCGCGCTGGGCACGGAGCAGCAAAGGGTTAAATTGTGCTTTCCTTCATTTTTGCAGACAATCGAGAAATCATCGCAAATATGGTCGTCCCCACGGAGCATGCCCTGAACGAAGCGATCCAGGTATCGCCGCTGGTACTTTCGGACGGCGTGAGGCGGCAAAAGGTGAGTAAATATGTATGCATGATACGTTTATGCAATTATTCGGACAGTTGAACAACATTCCGCGCGATTATGTAAGCGATTCTTGGACCGACGACCGTGAACTTCCAGCCTTTGTACGTTTACGTACATACATACGTGCGCGAGTGGAAACGTATGTACGTACGCGTTCCATCGCAATCGGTAAGCGCGCATGATAAGATTGACATTCGAACGGGGTAATGCGAAGTTATGGAAATACTCTCGTACACTTATCACGGTTACTGCTTACAAATGTTATTTGATCGCCCGTACTGCCTGCAATTTCAAGAATTTGTCGACCGGAAAGAGTCATCGGATCTCTAAGCAATAGCTGCGCTTAGGGCTGGCGCTACATTTTTTTTTCTTTTTTTTTTTTCAAGCCCAGTTTACACGCTCCGTGCATAATTGACGGATGTAAATCCGATCAATGGAAGGCAAACGTTGTGTTGAATCATTCTTGATGATAGAAGAAACGGGCGAGCACACCGAAGTCCTTCACCTTGCGACATTCTTCGTTAAGAGTTTACTGACACCGATCTACCGATCCGTGCATGCATAGTGAACTTTCACTTTCGGCTCGAGCCGATCTTCGTGGAAATATTGCCAATTAATTTATTCCGTTCGGTACATCGCAACTTCTCTTCGTTGTATATAATCGGCGGTTGCGTAGCTGCGCTTGACATTATTATAGGAATGATTTAATTTTCGCTGCAATATTTGGGCGGTGCGTGTACCGATAAGAGTTGCAGAGGACCTTCCTTTCCGGGAGGTATCAAAATAGTTCAACCGAGAATGAGTAATGCGGCGCAATAGTTTTCTGTTCCATATAAACAACGGAGCTAGACATCAGAGTCAAGGTGGATTTAGCTAGATTTGATGAACTATCGCGTGTTTAGTCGCAAAATAGTCGTAAATCATTTGCTTATCGTCTCCCCTGTCATAGGGTTATCATCGGGGGATCCTTACTATTAAAAGAGTTCAAGATATCCGAATAAGTTATCGTCGACGATATGTTCCGTGTAGCAATAGAATGGGTGAAGATGAACAATAAGTTGTCTTATTCATTCACAATTACTGCAATATTATTGGCAGTTATTGCAACGACGGATTAAAAATCCTTTTCTTAACAATTCGTCAGGAAATTTCTCGTGCAGTAAATGCTTGCGTAGAGAGTGTTACACAACTGGAAGTTGTAATTGGAACCTACCCACGTTCTTTCTCTATATTTTATTGAAGTAACGCTTTTGCTTTGAATTCCTTTTACTGCATTCTCGATGCCGCGCGCCGTTCCCATCTCGATCCTCCTCAAACTCGGGAAACAAGCAGTATTTCATCGTGCATCATCACGCTGGTAATTCAGCCCACAGAAGGGATGCAATCAATTTCTTTCTGCTTAAATTGTTTACGCACAAGAAACAGATATCATTGGATCAGCATACATTTATTTCCTCGTCTTTCACCCGTTCGTCGATTTAATATCGGTTTCCAGAATTTTTACGCGTTTCGCCTTGGCGATGATGTTTGCGCGAATACAACCGGTTTTACCTTCACGGAAGTGAAATATTAGTATTATATCCCAATCGTAAAAACGTTGTTTTCCCATCTTGCACTCGTACACGTATGACGAACTCGAATCTGGCCACGGAGAAATATGAGTGATAATATAGAAAATTCGCGGAACAAATATACGCTTGAACACATCTAGGAAGAGATAATGAATAATAACGTTCGTTAGTTGCTGCAACGTCACCCTTCTTACATAAAGCCAAACTGCGAAAGAGCGTTTTATCGCCGCGCCATGGAAGATCCCACCTCCCGATTAGTACTTCCTTTGAGCTGCAGGTACACTATTGTTGCGAATTTAATCTTTTCTTTTTTTTTTATCATGATTCTGGATGCAACCGTGTTCCTCCGCCTCCAGTTGGTCCATTAGAATCCCATTAGTGTTGTCACGTAACAGTGTAAATAGGGTAAACAGCGATGCCTTGGATCGCACGTGATTGTCTTGTAACGTTTGCTGAAGGATCATTAAGGTTTATGGTGGGCAGAAAATTTTCCGACGATATCGTCTTGTAATAAATCGGCAGCTTTCGATAAAGATCAAACGGATCACGCGACAATGCGGCTGAACAAAATTTTCTTCCAGATCGAGCAAAAAATGGCACGGTTGCAATTTTCCGCGTCCACCGTGAGGAAGATACAGGATGTCTTCGTGTCGGAAATGAACAAAGGAATTCATCAGCAGCCGTCCTCGTTGCAAATGGAGAATACTTATGTACCGGAACTTCTCGACGGCACAGGTTATTACCGCATTTTTTTTTTCTTTTTCTTGATAAGAACTCTTATGATTACGACAAGTATCTACAATGCTCTCAGATAAGTGACCGATCGAAATTCTTCCGATTGTATAATAGTTGTAAAAGATTAGAGGCAGCTACAAGATTGTCTGCGGTAGTGTATGTATGTGCTTCAAGGATGGCAAATTTGATTTACTTCAAATTGTGAATTGATAAATTTTGCTTTATGAATTATTTTCTTATCCTATACATTTGATTATTTATTCTAAAAAAAAAAGTGACTTTCAGAGGAGGGACTGTACCTGGCGCTGGATCTTGGAGGCACCAACTTCCGCGTGCTCCTTCTGGAGCTAGCCCACGGTACACCTGTCCGGGAGGAAGTGAAGAAGTATCACATTAGCTCCGATTTAAGAGTAGGTTCAGCGGTGCGTCTGTTTGATTATCTGGCGGAATGCGTCAGTGATTTCGTCATAGCGCAGGGTCTTCAGGATGTAGAGCTTCCCCTTGGTAAATTGGAATCAATGTACATAACGTCGATAGTGTTGGGAGAATCACGTGTGAGACGTTTAATTACCACCACATCCCCGGTGGTTCCTCGTCAAATAAATCAACTCCTGAAGATCCCACAGAGTAGCAATAATTGTATCGGGGCCAGGAGGAAATTCTATTTATCGCTGAGTTTTCGTGGATGATACAAGTTGTTGATCGAATATAGATTACCATGGCCTCACACGCGATTGATTAAACGTTACATCTATGCTCGTAAAATAGATATGCGTCTTTACGATACATCGATTTCTATATTTTGCAGGATTCACATTCTCCTTTCCGATGATTCAGCACTCGCTGGATATTGGAATATTGGTTACGTGGACGAAGACTTTTAATTGTCCCGATGCCGTGAACGAGGATGCCGTAAGGCTACTCCGAGAAGCTCTGGATCGTCGAGGAGACACGAAAGTTAAAGTGGTGGCTATTTTGAACGACACCACGGGAACACTGGTTCAAGCGTCAACGTTGGATCCCAATACCGCGATTGGACTTATTTTAGGCACCGGGAGTAATGCTTGTTATCTGGAACGAGCTGATAGGGTTGAACACTGGGAGACTGAGAGGCATGGGGAACGTGAAGTAATTTTTGTTTAATCTCTCTTTCGAAAAGCGGATAAATATTCATCCTTAAATGTGAAATTGATCGTTATTTAAGGTCATCATTGATATTGAATGGGGTGCATTTGGAGACAACGGAGTCCTAGACTTTATCAAGACGGACTACGATCGGGAGAACGACGCGAACTCTCTCATTGTAAACTCATTCACGTGAGTAGCAAGCCGCTCCATGGACATATAAACTCTGAACACACCTATAGTTAACATCGTTTTCTGCTTTAAATCATTAGGTTCGAAAAATATATTAGCGGAAAATACTTAGGCGAGATAGTACGAGTGGTGCTCGCAAAGTTGACCGAGGAAGGGCTTCTGTTCGTGGGGGAGCACACGCCTGGATCTCTCTTAGTCCCTGGGAATCTTACCAGCGATTTAGTATCGCATATTGAACAGTACGTTGCCCGAAATCGTTGCATAAAATAAGATTTTATAATATACTCATGGTCTACGAATTTTTTTTTTGCTTAGGGATACCTTGGATGGTGGTGATGTGAACACGAAGCAAGTTCTGATGAAATTCGGTATAGTTCCAGACGAGGAGGACTTGAAGATCGTACAATACGTTTGCGAAATAGTTTCTAATCGCGCAGCTCTCCTCGTTGCGATATGTAAGTTGAAATACGTAAAAAAAAAAAAAAAAAACTTTATCTAAGTAACGAAGCAATAATCTATCGAATTGGCTGGCTCTCTTAGGTCTAGCCGTTCTGTTAAAACGAATTGATAAGAAACAAGTAACTATCGCCGTGGATGGATCTCTTTATAAACACCACCCCCGAATGGAGACATGGATCAAACAGTATATTCCATTGTTAGCTCCTGAGCACGAGGTATGTTCTTCCAACGAATACTTTTTTTCTCGCTTCATTCTTCTTAAGAAAATAATTAACCGATCGATAATATATGCAGTTCAAGATGATTCACGCCGAGGATGGAAGCGGAAAGGGTGCTGCGCTCGTTGCTGCGATTGCCCAAAGACTCCAGGAAAGATTAGACTAGTAGTAGCTAAAAAAAGTACGTCTGCGTATATAAATATATTTTTCGTTAGTTGCGCAATTGATCCGCAGCAGATCTCTAGTTAAGCCATTACCGTTCAGAACATAGCGTAATTTTAATAACGGCCATGTACAGTCACATTCCTTGTAACGTTAATAATGTCATCAGTCATTTGTTGTTGATCTTCCACGTTCAAAGTTCTTGCATATATTTTCATTTATTATTATTTGTAAAATCATTCCGTACGAATTGTTATGCTAAAGAAGTGTTGCTGCAATGGGGAGCATTTGTTGTTAAACGCTTCGCGTGACGAAGCGATACTCGGGGATGAGCAAGGTAAATGTACTGTATATTTTTTTTTTATGAGGAAAACCTTCGTGAAATTGTATATTCTTAAAAGGATGAATTAGTACCGATATTATACGTTTTTGACATTTCGTGTAATTTGTTAATTAGTAATTGAGGATGCTACATTGCGGGGAATTCTTGGTGTTCGTGCAGTTTTCTGAATGATTCTGATTAAGTCCCAGAATTCCCTTCTTTTACGTTGTTCGGAGTACTCGTATTCTACGTTAAGCGTTTTGTCTTTCGCTGTTGTTATAATACATAGTTCGATCTCTTATTTGTTAGGAACTTTTCCCACAGCTTAGAAAAGGAAATCGTACCGCTTGGGCTTTCTAAGAAAATAGCAAAATTCGGTAATTTTTTTTAATGAAAAACGAGTTACTTAGAATAATGCCGGTATTATTCGGTATCTGCGAAGGTACTTCTGTACCATTTTACCGGAAAAAAGTACAATTGCGATCGATGTCGCGAGGGCGAATTCCAAAACGGCCAACTAAACGGTAGCCACTCGTGGACGAAAGAGCTAGGCAAAATAGGTGCAAAGAAAAAAAGGTGATGTAAGCATACAAGACGCGCAAATATTTGTAAGATACTTTGTTATATCTTGTAAATGATCGCGAGGACGTTCGATTTTTGTACTAGAGGAGCGAATGTTGTTATAATAAAAACTCAAGTGAAAATTAATTCAGTTTGAAACTATTACTACCCTTCTGCAGAGTGCTTTAGTTCCGAAAATCTGTGGTCATTACAGCGGGCACAAGGTACACGCTGGAAAAATGGTAATAATGTAAGAAAAGAAAATTTTCACTTTTATAGATCCCTTTTTCCCTACGTAATTAAGAAAAACGCGTATACGTATAATATCAGTTATTGCCCGAATTCTTGTAACTTCCCCTATTGATCTTGTTGCTAAGTGGTCCGAGCGCGGCACTTTTAAATCGA
The DNA here is from genome assembly GCA_023838395.1 of Holcopasites calliopsidis. Taxonomy (NCBI): domain Eukaryota; kingdom Metazoa; phylum Arthropoda; class Insecta; order Hymenoptera; family Apidae; genus Holcopasites; species Holcopasites calliopsidis. The sequence goes on along the minus strand of JALHAQ010000037.1, from coordinate 798,878 downwards.
GCGCTGCTTCGTGACAGCGGCATCAGATGGCAGCACGCGCGCGTTCGTCGAAAAGTGACAGCTCGAACTGTCAGCGGTATGCACACCGCCGCGTTTCTGCTGCAAATAAATGTTTTGTAACGGATCAAAACGACTGTCAAACCTCGCCATATAGCTCTCCGACGTTTTCAAAGTAGAAATTGTTCACAAAGGAAGGATCACCGGTGTAAAACGTGAGAGAGTTTGCGAAGCAGTGGGTGTGCACGCAAAAGAGAACGGCTTGCCGGCTCGGCCAGTCTACTGGAAGATTCCATTGTGAGTGGGCTTTCAAAAAGTTTTATCCCCAAAAAAGCCAGTATTTTCGTGGATTTCATCGTCCGCCCGTGGCTAGAAGTTCAACGTTAAGGTAAGTTAACTTGATCTGCACTTATAGGACTCGCATGTGTCGAAGGTTAATCGCGTTCCATGAAATACAGCCTATTAGATAGGTTGAGGTTACAGCGACCGATGGGTTCAGCTGGGCTCTCAGCTGATGAACGGACGCAGCGACCGGTTTGCCAGGAGTCTCTTTTAAAAAACTCTCATCAATTTACTTTGCAATTGTTTGCCGTTCGAATTATCATTTGCAAACACGGTAGCTGCGTCCGGGCTTCGCTACACTGGAATACGTGTAATTTTCTTGCTATAGCGGACGGTGTCCGGTTTCATTCTTGTAACTTCTTTTGTCTCTAATTATGACAGTCTGTGAGAACCCCTAATTCATCGGCAACGTTCAGTCAATGTTATTTTCAACGTACAAATTGTCAGAGGACCGGAAATGTTTAATTCACAAGCAGGTTCCTAAGTATATCCCTATAGCAATTTAACTTGACGTTACACATGTTTTTATAGATTTTTGTTTGTTAATGTACTCTAACGTTAGGGTGCGATGAATGAAAGATTTGGTAAACAGAGCCGTTATCGATTATTCGTGTGATAGGGTGTCGCGAGTCGTTCTTGGATCAAACTCCGATTCGTTGAATTGAAAATTGCCGGGAACCAAGGCGCCAATCTATGTATATCGATGTGAGCGTATGTGCGTTGCCTCCAAAGGGAAATGTATTTCCCGTGCAATGGTAAAGACACGAATGTCGTTGAACCGTGAGTGCGACCCGAGGTACTTTCGATCACCCGTAAAGCGACCGATAACCGCGTTTACACCGCGAGTGTTGGCTGGTCTCTCCATCGGCAGGAACTCGCCGGTACGATACGTGTCTGTTGTACATGGCATTTAAAAAACCAGGAGAAACTCGAGTTTACGTGTTGCACGAGAGCATATTAAATCGTAGATGAAAACGGCTGACACCGTTATTGCTTGTAAATCGACTCGGTTTTCCGTGAAGCTCTGTCGAGGTCACCGCGCCCGGCTGCAGCTGAGCTCCCAGCTGACGAATGGAGGCTGGGGCCGGTTCGCCATGTTCCTTCTTTGTTCTTTTTTTTTTTAAAGGCCTCCTCCTTCTTTTTCCCTTTAAATCGCCTTTCACGTGTTCCGCGATCCTCTTGCCTGTCCTCTCCACAGCATCGGCTTGTCCGCATCCTTCTCTCTCGCCGCCTCCTCTCTCGCTTCTTCTTCTGCACACCGTTTCTCCTAGAAAATCGTATTGTTCGTGATGTGCACATCGTGCGCGGCCGAGAACGCTCGACTTTGCCGAACCAGTTCCGAACTGTCTCTCTTGTATCGCGGGAACGTTCAACCCGGTCGAAACGCGCTCGCGTACTGTATGACTTGAGGTGGCAGACAAGACACGGTGCAACGCGCGTGCAATTTCGAGGATGCAACGTTACATCTGAAAAAACTTATCCCATTTATGTAGTTGTGTCCCTACGGTGAAGCGTTCGAGCTCGATCGTGAACTCGGTTCAGTGATTCAAACGGCTCAACGTTAGATGTTCGAAAAAATGGTGTCTTGTTTCTATGGTAGTTCACATTATATGTGCAATGACAAGTGTTTGATAAGTGTTTGCTTGCAGCGGAATAAATTTTGTCGTCGTGCACGAAAGCAAATTTCCCTCTCGCCAGAATATTCTTTACACTGTGTGGTCGTGATAAATTATTCTACGAGACTCCGAGGAAAGTTTCACCCACCCACCCACACACACACACACACACACACACACACACACACACACACACACACACACACACACACACACACACACACACACACCGAAACTCGAACTCGATGTCGAAGCGTTTCGGAGTAGAATAGGAAAAGGAAGTTACACTTTTGCAATTTGCAAATGCTCACTTTTGCATTTAACACGCGATCGTTCCTCAAGTTTTTAGCGAAGCCGAAATACATGACTTGTAATATATGTTTCCATTATTTGATCCAAGTCCTGTACATACAGGGTGACATAGTTTATCCGCTTGCAGCGTAGACCTTCTTCGCGAATGCTGTAATTATGCATCGTTATTTAGAAGCAATCGCGTGCACGCTATGTGCGTGGCGTGAGTCACCTGATTACGACCTCCTGCTTTCTTAATATGCCTGATCGACTAATGAAGCATAAGTATACGAGAGGCCCGTGACACTGTTACCATTTTCATCACTGAATCCCTGTCTCAGTGTAAGAAAATTTTCATTTTCACGAGCAAGGACAATATGGTTCAAACACCGACACCAAAGACGATCTGGTTAATCTTGTTCAGTTCGTTTCGATAAAACGAAGCTCGTGTGTAAAACAATTCTGAGATGGCTGAATAATAATTAGAGAATCTGCTGCTCGGTCTTCAATAATGCACATCGAATTCGTTTAATGCCTTAGTTTGAATTAATTCATTATACTGAATTACCTATCTATCTTCGATTCATTCTTCACCTCTTCCCCCAAGAAACGCTCTTGAATTTGTTCGATTCTCGAACAAGAAAGCAGTGAAATCCAATTACCACGCTTCGTTGTCCCTTTACTGCAACTGATTTTTATCGCAAAGTAGCTGTTTTTCTCTGTACCCTAGAAAGAGTCCATTTATGTTCATAGAAGTCTGCTGCCGCGAAAGTAGTAAAAAAGTACTCGTGTTATTATAATAGTATCGCGGTTTTTCCCTGAAATCTAATGATACGTAATTGTTCGTTCGAGGGTAGACGAATTGACGTAGTCAATTTCGCATCCCTGTTGCTTCTCGCGTTTATTATACATTCCCTTGGAAACGCGCAGCCCTCCGGGCACAATAGAGATTTGCCCTAATTAAATCGGCTAAATTCATCGATCGGATGGTCACGTTTCCAGGAGTTTAGTTACGCAGGAAATCGTGGAACAGGCGGGCGGACGATATTGTAGAGCGGGGTGGAACGTTTTGTGGGTTGAACGATGATTCGGGAGAACACGCCGGTACAGGATAATCGATTGGCTTCTATTGGTAGGGAACCTGCTCATGGAAAAATTTGTATCGATGGCGAATTCTTTTATTTTTGCGTACATTCGACGAGGAATAATGTACCGGCACGCAGAGGGTGGTAGTAAGATTGTCTATCTGTGGAGGAATCGAAAACGGATCGCTGCGATCTAAGAACACCTTGATGGCAATGTTAATCGATTACCACCTAGATCGAAGTGATAAATAATGACTGGTTCACTCGAGAGGAACTATCGAGTGCATTATCGGTTAGGGGTCCGCGGAACTTGGACGCGATATCGATTGCGTTTTTCGAGTCGTGAAACGTGATTATTCTATCTCGAATGACACAACTATTCGCGCGAACGCCTCTCGGTGCGCCGAGCTGTCTGCGAGTTAGCCTTAGTGACTTCAGTGTTTCTCGACGCGAGGCACTCAATTTTAAACGTTTGTCAATGATAAACTACTTCAGCCATTGCGATCTAGACAATTCGTTGACAAAGTTGATTAGATCACTTCAAAAACTGACCATAGGCCTCTCCGACGTGAGACTACTTTCTTTTCGCGTTTCCAGATAGCGGAAAGTCTTGCAGCTATCCGTTCCGTTTGAACGACGATAAGTCTCGTGCCTTTGAACCCGAACGCACGGTTCTGTTTAGTGCCTCGCAAAACTGGAGAATTATGACCATCGTTTTGGATCATTTCGTTCTCCCGCTGCAGAGGTCAGGCCGATGGAGCCGAGGTTCGACAAACGAACTAACCCAGACTCGAGGAGGATTAATACTTGTTACTCGAACACCAGGCCCTTTAATTAGTACCCGTTCGTTCTGTCAATCGTTACGAAAGCTGTGGAAGGATCCTGCGCGATATTTTGCAGATCGCGTCATCGTATGTTAATGGCCGTGACAAAAATGATCGTACCACGATGTCCTCGCATAATGATCGCCAATCGGAATCAGTTATCTGTATTCTTACAAATCTGTTTGAAGCCACACGCTTGTACTTTACATTCGCAACTCCTATTTGGATGTCGCTTACTCCTTTCAAGTTTAACGAACAAAAAAAAGGGATGACGCGGATGAGGCGCGAGCCTTGACATTGACGATTTTCTTCTTTCCTCTGTGTTTTAACGAGTTAACAATTATATACAGTGAATTGTATACCGGTCTCCATGGAGGCCGGAAGGTGGTCGTATTAAACGTTAATTCATTGTTTGCTCTGGAATTGGAGTCTGCTTTTGTGTATCGCGTGCTCGCCAGGTAGAAATTTTGCGGAGGCTTCCGGCGTGTCCGTGCTACCGGTGCCATTAAACAATTTCCGGGGTGCCCAGCGATGTTTTTGTTCTCCAGCAACCGCACCGGACCCCGCCGCCCCGGATAGATGCATTCCCGTTGCATATTTATTAGACGTCACGCCCGATAACGATCGGCCGATTGTTTAATTCCTCGTATGCAGCTCCTGCTTGCGCGTCGGTGTATACGTACCTGCCTACGATTGTTCTTGCGGACGCACGTTTTTATCCAGGATACATATAATGCATGTGAGGCGCGGAAGAGAGGTACACTTGCACCTGGCCAGATGTGTGTGGGTGTGTAGCCTGGTCGCATAAGAGACTTTGCTCGTGCGAATTTCTTTCCATTATGCGCGGCCTTTTGAAGTGCAAGAAAAATGGCCTCCGTTACAATGGGTCATTTTCGTGCCAGGAGTTCATTTAGATGAAAAGATTACACGAAAAGTGGTCTCTCTCTCTCTCTCTCTCTCTCTCTCTCTCTTCCTCTCTATGTATGTCCTTTCGCGATACTCTGGATTCAGCTAAATTGAATCAATCCTAGATCAGCTATCTGTTGCCAACAGTTTAGAACATTTTAGCGCAAAGCTCTTCCTGCGTGCAAGCTTCTTTTTCCTGCGATGCCGTGAGAGGATCATCGTGAACTCGAGTTCCAAATGGGACAGTGTAAATGAAAAAGATCGGGTGGGATGGTAGCTGGGCGCGGTACAGGCACAATGTGCATGTAAGTACGGAGTAGGATCGTAAAATATCATCAGGGTCGTGCGAAAATTTCCTCGACCCTTTTCGATGTTCATGATCGTCGATCTTCCGTGTCCTTTCTCACGGCTCTGCTACGAGGTGCACCGCGGGTTTCTACGCGAGGAACGGGACCGGTGTGTTATACGAGCAAAGAAACGGCGAGCCTATGAAAAACCTGTTCTCCTCGAAAGCGCGAATCGATTTACGTTTTTACTCGGCTACTCGTTGACCCCTCGATATTACCAGACTGACCTCCTATCACCGTGTCTATCCATTAGCAACGAAACTGTTACGCGTTTCATCGGCGAATCGTCCTATCTGCCCGCTACTTGAACAATGTTGTTCTCGCGAGAGCGGTTTTTCGTAGGTAGGTGTGTTTAACCTCGATAGGTATCATCTGTTTGCCCGTGCTGCGTCAATTTTACTAGACGACCGTTCCATGTTGGGCCATTCGATCGTGTCGGACGCAATCTATTGGGAACCGAATCGATCGTTTTCCGCGATAGCCAGATTTTATAGGACGGGTAAGAAAGTTGGAGGCTCGACCAGTGGTTACCGTTATCAAAATCAGACGACTGCTGTCGGCCGCGAGCTAGGAAAGCGCACAGTGTTTCTCCGTAAACTGTGCTGCACTGTCGCATCGGGTTAATGCTATTCCAACCGCTTTATTGCACTCCGCACATTGCAGACGTACGTAGCCAGCCGGCGCCTTTTTTGCCAACATATCGTTGATCGTGCATTGTTCTTCGAGGGTACCGACTTTCGCGTTCTGCGTCCACTCTTCCCATCCTTGCTACTCGGCACACTTTCTTTTTGAACCTACGGTCCTTTTTTCATTCCAAATAATACCAGGTATTAATTCAATCTTGCTCGCCGATTTTCTTTTTTCTTCGTTCCCCGCAACATCGTATTGCTATACATATAAATTCCCAGGGATAACAACGCGAGCACGCGTTTCGATTTGCTCGTTTTGCAATAGCTATGGATCGCGCAACTTGTCGCGGTTTTATAATAGCGTTGCTTCGCCCCTCTTTCCATGGAGCTATCCGCAAAGAACCGCGTTTTCCTCCGCCTCTTTCTTTTTTATCCCGACGAGTTTCTCGGTCAGCCAACGAGCGCCCACAGTTGATGGGAGGAAGATACTATATGTATAATTAGAAAGTGCACGCGTAGCCATGTGCCTCGGTTTAAGGTGGAGTCCGCAAATACGGATCTCTGCGAGAGAAGAGATCGTTAGCGGTTTACTTATTCGCAGCTTTGCCTCGTCGGAGACGGAGTCGCTTCTTTGGATTATTAATTTCGCAACATGGTGTAGATACCCCGGATATCTGCGGGTAATTTAAACCGAGAAAGATTTATATGTATATTAGACCGTGTAGTCTGTGTTCTCGGTGGAGCTTTGCGCATTGATTTTACCTGCACAGAGGCAGGAAGATTCGCGTCTCGATTACAGGGCCGATGAGCACGTCCGCTCGATTTGACTTGGCTAGGCGAAAGACGGGGTGTCTCGAGGAGTCTAGCTGAAGTTTAGGCAGGGGTGGCTTACCGTGTGGTCTGATCCTCTCTTTAGCCCCAAAGTTGCGCGGGTTCTCTCGCCGGATCGTTAGTTACTTAACGCCGCGAGACCGAACGTAAACGGGCGGCGTTAAAATCGGTGTGCAATTAGTCGTCAACAGGCGTGTCTATATTAGTTTCCCTTCATCCAAGGAGATCGCCGGGATAAAACGTGAACTTGTCGCTAATTTGGGATCTCGATTATTCAGCCGTTCGATTATGAATTGCCATCGGTGCAAAACGGCATCATTGTTCCCGTTTCGCCAACATTGGTGAGTTTCTTTTAAGCTTAGGCAGCGTTAGATCTTCCGGGTTCGAGGTAGGACAGAAAGGGAAGTTTTGTTGTTTCGGAAAAGTACCACGGCTCTTTGTTACGAAACGAGGACAAATAGTTTACGGTGATTCCCGTAACCCCTCGGATGGCCGTACAATAAAAGTAATGGACTTACCTCGCTCGAGTCGTGGTCCGTAAGGAAAATGAAGAGTCCTTTCGAGAGTTGCTTCGGAAGCAGCTGCATTAAGTCGGAAGCATGTTTCCTTATCTTGCGATTTCAGTCGGGAATTCTGCATTGTAATGTATGCAGTTTTGTTACCACGCCTTTAATCATGCACATTCATTCCAGTTGTATTTTTTGACCGCTCAAGTTAGGCTCCCATGGTGTAGAAAAAATAATGTCGAGGAAGCGACTGGATGCATCTGTTTTCCGGAGTGGAAGAAGGAAAACTGAATTTTCACCAGAACGGAGCATCCGAACCTAACTCTGTACGTCCTTTCTCTCTCAATCCCTTGCTCTCTCTCTCTCTCTCTCTCTCTCTCTCTCTCTCTCTCTCTCTCTCTCTCTCTCTCCCCACCCTCTTTCGTAATTTGCAAGCTTACATTAATTTACAGCTCTTGCGTTCTGCGAGTATGTACATCGTTGCGCTGCGCTCTCCGTGCGCAACATTATTACAATGAAACGCACTACTCGCGCGTGCAATTCCTCGACACACCTCGTGTTTCTCCTCCTCAAGATCATTTGTTCCCCCGTACACCAGCAGCGTTTTCGCTTTTCAAACACGCTTCGAGCATTACCGTTTCGCGGTGTTGCGTGCACATTGCGGGTAGCAAAGTAGGGAGGAGCTCCCATCTTGTCCGAATGATTTACATGAGATCTTGGCGACTCCTCTACGCCCGCGAAATTGTTATGCACGCGTGCATGCCCGCGAGTGTACGCGGGTTGCGCCATATGCGCTGCTCTGCGAGTGGCCTTTGCTCGCGTGCACGCGGATAATCAGCGTGTGTCGTTCTCTTTTTTTAGCAAAGCAGTTGCTGCTCAGAGCCGGTAAGGGACCATTCTTTACAGCATTTGCTGCTGGGCAAAATGTTGTCGCATCTCGCTTGCAGTATTCATCGTCCAGATTTCAGCTGCGGGTCTGGTTCTATTAAAATCCCATCATGGATTTAAAAAATGCGATCATCGTGTGCCGAATTCTATTTTTTTTTTCCATACTCGCTCGTTCTATCATTTATCATTGCTCAGCTCCCGCGGTGGGTATCGAACTTCACAGAAGGAACGATTGACCTCGCGATCATCTGTGCGGAACACGCAATCATTAAGCGCGTTCTTTCGTCTCTCTCTTTATCATCCTCCCTTGACTGACCCCCTTCTTTCTTCCTCTCTGTCATTCTTTCATTACCTCTGCCATCAGGCAAGAAAACGCAATGTAACCTGTGGTAATGCAGCCCCATAGTAATAACCTCTCGTCGAAAGAAATAACGACTTCTCCTCGCGTGTGTCTCGCCACGATTGTCCCTCGGGACCTCGCGAACGAGATACGTGCACACGGTTGAACATCGGTCGATAATCGCGAACAGCCTGTGTTCGCCTGTGTACGTGGCCATTGTCTCTGGAACCTCCTCCGCTCGCGGGCTGATTAAAATTCATAGAAAGTGCAAATTAACTGTGACGCTTACGGGCCAGGTGTTCCTGCGAGCGTGGTCAGGTTTCACTACCAGATTCGATAGCCCCGGCCGAATGCGTGACTACGGGCCTCGTCTCTGTGCACACGTTCGCCAACTCGGCTGTATTGTACGTGGTATGACTCTATTCGCCCACTTGCTGGTCACTGACACTCGCCAGTCGTAAGATCGCCACTGTTCTGGCACAACTTCGCGGATATTGTATAACGGAACTGGCCGGGACTCTCCTATACTGCCGTCGTGAATAATTACCTATAATTGAGTGACGCGGTTCGCTGGATCGGTGAATTTGCTTCGAATTCTCTGTCTGCTGATGATGGAGGCAGACGCACAGTTCGCAGCCTCGTTTTATAATGTACCTGTTCCATTTTACTCGTACATACGGACAGTGTTCGCTAAGAGATCCATGGTGTATTCTTCAAGAACGCGCCGCACTCCATTTACTGTTCGTACGATCCTATAGATAAGCGCTATTTGTTTTATTAATAGCGTTTTTTACCTGATGTAGCTACAATGTCTTTTACGCTTTAGTCTGCGAACTTCGCGAATCAGACAACTGGTGAACAAAGAAGGACCGTGATAATCCCTGTTTTAGTCAAATAATTGCATTACCGCGTTCACCAGCTACATACGTTCATTCCCACAAAGGGTTCGCCAGTATGCGTTTGGCAAACATTTTCGCAGACTTATCTACAGCAATGATAACGCGCCAAGTGGTGTATACGCTGCTGCTTAAAGAATATATCCTAATCTGGAGTTGCTTGCTTTATTAAAACAAAAATGAACGTATGAGATTTGCGTAGATAATCGCTAGGAGTGTGTATGAAAATCGCTTGTCGATAGTAGCAATTTCTGTCATCGAGCAGCCGATTGAAGTTTCTATTGTAGCTCCACGATTTTATAGCATTAAACAAGGTAGATACTTTATTCCACGGTTGTAGCCCGCGGGAGATCACGTTGCAGATTTCTCCTTGACAATCAGGGTCGTATTCCGCCTGCCTCTACGTGGCTATCTCGGACGGAGTAGCCTCGTTTCCGCTTCGTCCCTCTCACCGCGTATCACGCCATGTACGCTATCTATTTCCTTGCTAGTATGCCGCGGACGTTTCGTCTGCAACAGAACCAGCGTTGGGCCGGTCAGTTTTATCCGTGAAATTTCGTTCGGCGATTCGAAAGAGAAGCGTTCAACAAGTGTTGCACGCAAGGAACGGAGCATACCATATTGTTCCATAAAAATGAATCCAAGTTCCTCGGACATCTTCCCTTTCTTGTCCTTTATCTTCCTTTCTCTCGGTGCGTTCGCAGTATTTAAAGATATTTGCGTCGCTCGTATCCAGATCCGCGGAATTCCCGCGACCAGCAGGAGGAGGTTCATGCTCAACAAGTGTTTGCATGCACAGCTTGGAAATCATACGTTAGAATGCGGTGTCTACCAGCATGCCTAGGTACATCTGGCCTGCTGTGAATGTTGAGTGTACAACTGAGAAAGGGAGGACGGTGATATTAAGTACATTATTTTAGGTCCCGTTTCTTCTCTTACTCGTTATGCCGGGTTAGTAAAACCGACACCCACCGTAGCGTCGTTGCATTTTCTACACAAGCTCGAATACGGTTGCTCAGCGGATTTCGATTCGTGCATTTCGCTTCTCTGAGTTTTAAACAAACGAACAAAGCGTTCGATTCTTACGATCGTTAGCACGTGAGAAGAGCGTTTTATCGCCTCGCGCATACATTCGCGAGGCCCTGACCATCCTTATATCTCGAAGACAAAGTACAGATATCAGGAATGCACGGCAGCAGCGTGCACCGACGTACGGTAGCGCAGCGCGGCATTAATAATTCATTGGCCGCGAAACGGGGAAGGGTTAGGCTTTGGGGAATTATAAATATTTAGATCGTTCCGGAGATCGCTGCGAAGAAACGCTGGAAATGCCGTTCTGTGCTCCTTGCTTTACGTTTTCTCGCCTTCCTTCTTACCTCCTTCAGCGATAAACGTAGCTGCGTTGCACCAGAAACTTGGTATATTTATTCAAAGAATAAAATATGCAAAATTTTGGCTTCGTATCTTGGACGGCTTGCGACTCGTTTAATGTTGAAGTTACGGAAATATAGTGGTACCTATGTAGTTGTTTTTCCACTTCTTCAACACTCTTGCCCTCCATTTTTTATACCTGTTTGCTGTCTCTCGACCACTGTCCATCGATTTACATCAACGTGTATACTCCTGGACCTTACACTGTAATTACTTTCTCGTCTTGCATGGCAACTTCGTTGCAACTTGTGTCAATCAACGCTATACGTAATTGGTTAGTTACTAAGGGTGAACGTACAAAATCTGATGTTTATCGCTTATTAAAAGAATTATCTAAGGCGTGGCCATCGGACTGGAGTAAATTTCTTTTTCAGTAGCCTTTCCACCGTACCGTGTTTCAATCGCAGGCGTAACGCGGAGAAATCGACATTGACTTTCCTCCGTCGAGAGCGCGAACGTACCCCTTTTTATCCTCTCGGAGAGACCGGTCTCACTCTTTCTTCCCGATCGATCGCAGCGTTCACGCGACTCCTCTTATTTCCTGACCCCGGTAGCCTTGACCTAGGCAACCTCCCACGGAGGTCGATCAATCCACCCTGCATCGGCTAATTGCGTAAACTTTCATTGCGAGTATTTCCGGATCATGGCGAGCGAGTCCCGGTGACTCGATCGAATTTTTTACCCCGACGAAAGTAACGAAGGTGCGGCTAAAAATCGATCAAAGTTACAAACGTCAGCGTCGGTTTATCAAATCGTTGAAGCAAGATGGGCACGGTATAAGAAACGAGTCGAGTTACGTCATGCCTAGCACCAATTCGTGCAGGAATGAATAAGGACTGTACAATGCAATGGTGATTACGCGGTTGACGTTCAGAACACCGTTCAATAATTGTTCGTTGCATAATGTTTGATCGACGATAATCCGCTCGTAGCTCTTCAGTCACCGCGAGAAGTGCTTCAATGATTATTGCGTTACCTTAGCCCATGGATGAGTGCTATGTCGATCGATGAATGACAATTAAGTCGAGGGCCAAATCGAAATTCGATAGAGAACGCCAGGGACTCGATGCTGGGGAGTGCTCGATGCTCCGATTCGTTTCCCTTGTTGCCCATTTGCTTTTGACGTTCCATTTTGCTTGATTATGTTCTGTTTAATAATTTCTTCATTTTCTTCTGTTTCAGGCATCTAATGGATTAGCGCGACGTCAGTAAAACCGGACCAAAAGAGCACAGCCCACCCCGATTGGAACTTCGAAGGCGCTCCAGCGAGAGGAATCGCTCGTAACGATGTGAAGAACAATGTAACACCACCATTGCCGCCTCAGATTACTACTGCAACAGAGACGCGATCCGTGCAGAAGAGCAGAAAGGGCGAGAACAGAAATTGCGAAGCAAAGGAAAGAATCGTCGAAAGGTGGCACGATTGATTGGCTCCCGAAGATAAGCGTCTCTCGATCGATCGTTTCCCGTGGAGGTGTGCGCTCGCCAGCTTTAACTGGCTTTCTTTTTCTACCTTTTCCCCAGAATGCACTTGAACGGTGCTAGATCGTCGCACGATCGACCGGCAGTCGACACCGCCTACTTTCTACCGGCGTGGAAAACGATTGCCTAGGTGCAGCGCCGGTAAAATCCTCGAGGAACGGGTTTTACGAGCGATTCTCGCGGCAAAACGCGACGAAACGACCGTAATTACACAACGATAGTACCGTGGCCCGCTCCAACTATTCCCTTTTTCTCTATTTCTCTCCGTTTCCCGTTGTTTACTGTCGTGCACACCGTCGATTCCAGACAGAAGCACTAAAATGCTTGCTACCTCGGTGAATCTTGGCGACTTTTGCAAAATTTCCTTTCCTTTTATCTGTTTCAGCTTTGTCGCATAATCTGTATCACGAAAGCTCATAGGCGGGAGAGAATTAACAAAGGAAGCCAGGAAGAAAGTCGATTCGATCGTCTTTTACCATAATAGGATAGATAAATAGCGAACGCATTGTTGTCGGAAAGTCGTCGCCTAACAAATCCGTATATCGTATATACGTGATATAAAATCGCGAAGAAATACTATAGATAACATATAGTAGTCAAATTGACTGAGGGTGGGAAAAGTAAGGCGAGATGTACAGAGATCCGAACGGTTCCACGGGAAGCGGCACTTCCACAAAGGGTGACGAAGTCGAGATCGTTAGCAGATTTTTAGCGCCTTTGTGCGCGAGAGATGAAACTGCCAGGAACATCGCCCTGGCGGCGGCGAGGAACACGGTCGAGGGATGGCTCGGTGGGGTTGGCAGTCCGAATCACTGGGACGACGCCGGTGTGATGGAGGATCCGGAGAACGCAGGAGGAACGTTCAAGGGGCAGGATGGAAGGTAAGCGATTCCCGCACTCTATGTACATGCCTTGCTCCGATACATCGCGATAAAATGGATTGAAATGTCTGTAGCAATGCTCTGTCGTTCGTAAACTTCGAAGGTACATCTACCATAATCTTCTTTTAAATCCTGTCCCCGAGGAAAATGCAGGGTGTTTCCAAAATTGTGGTACAACCGGAAAGAGGATGATTCCTTATGTAAAAATAAGTCGAAAGTGAAGAACGTACTCAACGGATATTCAAACTCAATTTTCGCTTTCGGAAGCACCCTGTATGAGACTATAAGCAAAGATAGGCAAAGATAACGTTTCCTTTTCGGTATAATGAATTACTCTGGGCCTAATAATAAGTGGAACAGTACCTAATCAAAGGTGGACAGTTCTATGATGTTCGAATAATATTCGAATCATTGGTTACCTTCCACGCAAAGATACGACATGAGCGTGGAGCGGTCACCGACCAAGTCGGCACCGAAGAACGTGCAGTCCCTTCATCAGCAGCATCAGCTACTTCAGGACACGTTCATGACGGAGGGATTCTTCCCTCAGAGTGTGACGGAGAATCCTCCTTTTCTCGAGGACAACAGCAGCCTCGAGTGCCGAGACGAGAGGTATCCATCGGGTTCGTTCGACTGCGTCGACGGCCGTTTAGGGAGCGAGACGACGATGGGGTACGGCACGCTGAACGAGAGGCGAAGATACGTCGTCGACGTGGACAGTTATAGATCCGGTCACTCGACGTCCTCTGACGAAGGAAAGGGATTCAAGATAGACACGCAGGACAGATGTCTTCTAAGGTTTAAGGACAGTTCGGAGGCGCGCTTCGGCTCGAGCAGCGAGAGCGAGAGAAAATATGTTGGCTCGTCGTCCAACGAGCGACTGAACGAGGCGAGCCTCGAGGATAGACCGAGAACGAAGAATTACGTGAAAGTGAAAGGTGCCAAGCAGAAGCAGCCGGAGGATAACGAGCTGGACTCGGACACCAGGATCTACGGGAAGAGCCCGAAGTTCGACGATAATCTTGGGACGCATTTCGACCGTAGGAATCTCAACTTCCGCTCGAAGGGTGATATGGTGTCGCGCGAGCTACGATGCTACGACAGCGTGGACGATGTCCCTTTCGACGAGACAGAGATGACGATCAGGAATCGTGACGGAGTGGTATTCAACACTCTGGATGGTTTTGAGAATGAGAACGCGAATGAATTGTATCATAGCAGACAGGACGACAATCGCACGGAGGATATGAATCTGAAGAACTTCGAGATCTACACTGACGAATGTCTCCACGATGATCGCAGACAGCGTTGCACGCGTGCCGAACAGCCGCAAGATTACTTGCGTAAGAACGACGAGAGGAAGTTCAGCGCGGGCCAGATCAAGAGACCACTCTCGCAGGACGAAGATGTCTCCTCGAAGAGCGGCAGGGTGCTGGAGAGTCCTGACGTCACTCCCGGCGATGTCGGCAGGATGCTTAATCTGGGAAACGCTCTGGACGGTCCGAGGCTTGTGCAGGCGAACAAGTACTTGAGCCTGGTGACCCTGCATCTACCGGTGATATTAAGGCTCAGCGTCAACTGTCCCTTCCAGAACGTTAGGACCAAGTGCGCGGAGATCCTGGAGATGGTTAAGGTGAGCTTATATTAAATCTTTGATTACACCTGAAGCAATAACGCCATAATCGGTGTATTCGCATAGTCCGACACTTTCGATTTTACATATTTTCTTCTGGTTCATTTTTCGTGAACGCTTTCAAACAAATTTTGCTTTTGACGAAACTTGTAAGTGCCTGACCAGAGCCACTGTGGCTTTATCTTTAGCACAGAAACAGTCGGTGACAAACCGTCCACGTCCTTTTGCAAGTAGCTTTTATAGTTGATACAGTTCGCTATATGTAAAGCTTGATCAATACTTTTGTATGACTTAGATGAGAACCAGATAATGATTATAATAGAATGCTTCGCGGCATGTACCTCGATAAATATTCAGGTCGAATTGCAGTTCTTTTTCATATGCGGTTTCATTCAATTTTTCTATTAATCTTTTTGCAATATAATCTTACGTATTATTGTATCGATTAAACACCTTTGTTGAATCGCGACGGGCAAAAATCTCGCCCAACGTGGGGCTCGAACCCACGACCCTGAGATTAAGAGTCTCATGCTCTACCGACTGAGCTAGCCGGGCTTGTTGAGTACTCAGCTGAGCTTTCCAGAAATAAGGTCTTTAGCAAGTGAAATATTTATTGCAGGATAGGGGGCTTCCAGTGCCGGTGCCAGCGTTCGATGGACCTAGTGCCTTCGTCCCCACGCCCGAGGTAAGTACCTTTTGTAATACGTCTTCTGCATCGTTTCATTTATTTAATATATCAACAATTGCTGCTATTCTTCATAATGTTGCAACGAAATATGATAGTGTCAGATGTATGAAATGTTTAAGAGCTTAAATTCGATGGTGATTTAGAAAAGAAATCATCATGAAATATTGTGAAATTTGGCGAGATTTGCATTCGAAGTGTTAGGGCGAGAAAAACAAACCAATTGCAGCCAGTTTAATGTAGGGCATCGAATTGGCGCACTTTGCGCCGATAAGATTTGCCTTTTGATTGGTAGTCGACGGTAAAAACGAGTCTCACAATTGGTTGAAGGAAGGACAATGGCATGGATCGGTTCACATTTACTTGTCCCCTAATAACTTCCAATTTACTCTAATTAAGAACAATTACGTGCTCTTGTCGCTCAAATTACAGCTCTTTGCGACACGCTAGGTAAAGGATCCTTCATTGTCGGCTGAACCGTAAATGCTCAAGGGGATTTATTTTATAATAGAACATGATTTTCACCGAAAATTATAGGCGAGCATAGGAAGGACTATGCGTGGAACGCATATATTTTATCGCGCAGATATAATTCCCGAGTCACTCTTAACGTTACCGAGACAGTCGAGAAAAAGCCCAGAACGCCAGTAGCGTTAGGAATTGTAGCTAACTAAACGACGATTATTACAAGATTTCATTGAAATTATTATTATTATTCACGATTATGAATTGTAACTAATGGAAAGTGTAATGAGGTAATTCAGAGGAAACATCGGTTGACTATATGTATTCAATTGACTATAGTAAGGCATATCTTTAAATAGGACCAAGTATGGTCGCATTTTATTAATAAGTAAAAAAGATATGTTCATGTGCTAGTAAATATTAACTGCTATACTCTGTTTCATATCGTTGTCGATAAATGGTGTAGCATTCTGTTCGCTCGTTAACGCGCCAATCAATGCGCCAAATTAAATTTAGTTGGCGGAATAAATTGTAAAATTAAATATGGGTTAAACAATCCCAGTCGTTTTAATATCCTTGCGGGGTTAGATAAGAGAAAATCATTCTTTTATAACGAGAAATCACAGCACCGTGACAATTTACTATTTACCTTTCTTCACGATGAATCGCATTTCATGCATCTGACAAAAAAAAATGCTCATTATGAATATCGAATAATTTTCTGCAGCTTCTACCGGCTTCACTTTCTTTTTCTGATTGAATCGAATGTACGATTTTCGATGGTTACTCGCGTTTTGAATCCTTCGTTAAGAATACTATACTTGGCATGGAAGTGAATTTTGTGTTATCTATGTTTCGTGCTGTTATCGAAGAAACGAAGAGAGATCCAGGTAAGTGCGAAATACGTGGTTTCTTTATCATTTTATCTAAATACGTGCTCAAGCACAAATGGTAAATGATAATAGTTTTATATTTTAGCTAATGAGAGACGTTCAGGGAACTATAATTATTATTATTTTGAACAAATGAGCATCGGTTTAAAATCGCGTTTCCGTATTTTGCAAACACCGAATTCTTACTGAGGGACAGGTCAGCCAGACCGCGCGGAGGCGAAATGAGCTAACGAAGCTTAGGGGAATTCTGGTCAGGACATCGCGAGGTGAGAAGAGTTCTCGGTCCGGTGACCGCAAAAGTAACTGCAAGTGTCTCATATGTATACAAGCTCCATTAAGGATCTAATTGAATCTGTTTCTTCGCGCTCTGTTTTCTTTTCGGTTCATTCTTCTCCCGTCTATGTGTTCGCATTCACGCTGAACACGGTTGTTCTAATTGCAATTCAGTGATCGTGCCTCGCTAGAAATCGCATTAGAGGGGCGTGAAAGAAAATTCTTTGCATTCAAGTGGCATTTCACATGGCCTCGGGTCATGCATAAGCGATCGGGGTCACTGACTTCTTTTTATACATACGTACGTACCTACGTATTTCAGTTGCTTGTGGTCGTTAATGGTCATCGTCGCCTTCAAATGCGATCGTGGGTATCGTAAACGACACGTGTTATAACTGCCCTATATCTATTTGCACTGTAATATTATATTAAAATTGGACGGGCGATAGTGAAGAGTTAGAGGTTTTGTTTTTTTTTCACAATGGAAGTAAACTAAAGGCAACTGTAGTAAATAGGCACGACAAAAATGGGCCATAAAACCGAGAGCATAGGGTGGAAATAGCGAAATTTTTCATGTAAATCCTCTGCCACCCACATAGACCTCGCTCGATTTGTAAGCGTTCGCGTAAATAACCAGCTGCTGCTTCTGGAATACCTATGGAAATATTGCCCCAGAAATATTTTCACAGACGTACTCGAAGCGGCTAAGAACATTGAAGCCAATCCATGTGTCCCATAAAGAATTTCCAAATTTTCGTTTAATTTCGTACTAGAATGTTTATTATCTTCCGTTGTTGGACTCGTGTCAAGGGGACGAATAAATTTTCGCGTAAACACATTGGCATTTAAAAGTGTGGTTTTTGGCACACATTGCGTTGTCAATATTTCCTTGTCTATTCCTCTACATGTAGGTATCGTTTAATTTTGTACGGCGATGTCAACTGTTTTTACGCTACATTTATCGAATACCTACTACTTTCCTCAATGAAAATATCCATAGATAGAGCAACATTGTTTTCCGTTTGTTGCCCATTACACTTTAATTGTTCCACTGATAATTCGATAGCGAACGCCGACATCGTCGGCGGCAATAAACGACCTCGATATTGGAGTTGGCCCTCCGATAAGGAATTTTTCATTTAGTTACCGCACGCCTCCGCTCTATCAATATCGAAATAACCTCGAGCAAGGTTATCTCTTTCCCTTTGGCTTATTACATAATATCGCGTGATGAATAAAAAAATATTTCACAAAATGGGAAACTTCATGTATGAATACATAGGTGTAAAGGTATGCAGGTGTAAGATAAGAAAAATATTGACTGTATTAGTATTGTAATGGTAAAAAATTGGAGCAGTACTTTGGCCACGTACGTATATTTGGACAATGCGTATAAGTACGTATTGCAAACCTAAACCCTCAGCCCTTCTTTTCCCCGCCCTTCATAGCCATAGAACGGAGGAACGTTCTCGAAGCCCGAAAGAACTTTCTGGGCGCGTTTCCTCGGAAGGGTCGGGGCAAGTAATGGCCAACAGGCTATTGTTACCAGCCCCCCCAATAATTTCGAAAAGGTATAGATAGAGCGGCTTATCGCAAACATAAGTCACGCGTTTTCTTCGGCGGGCTAATACCCTCGGCCAAATGCAATCTGTAACAGTTGTTTAAATAACCGTGTCTCATTAATTAGTGCCGTTCTCAAGCAGTTTATATGTACATATATCATCGTTGCTTATCCCAGGTTGCAGCAGGAGCTAATTTCCACAGATTTGCGTGCATTGTTTTCGGTCTCTTCTTTCACGCTGCTGCCCTACAAATCTTCTCGGTGCTTGCACCGACGAGTAGTTGGTGGCTGACACGCCTTCCATTGCACGCATTAGTTCCTCCTAAACTGTAACAAGGGTAGTACCCTCCACCGCAGCTTCGATTCTATCGTTCCTTCCCACCGGCGAACTATTGTTTGCTTATTTTTTCATCGAGAAAGAGATAATTTTTGTATTCTCGTAGAGGTTTTTCTTGTTTCCAAGCGATCGATAGAAATTACCGTAGATTCGCGGTTTACCGTCGCTTTATCGGTGTTATGAAAACAGAGAGGAATCCAGGTTAGTGGAAAGCACTGCTCGACACGATTGCTAAGCTTGTCGCCGTGGGTAACCCGGCGGTTTCTCGAGTTCGCGAATCCTCGACTTTATGAAGAAACTACTCGGCAGTATCGTTCACCTGGTCCATGCGAAACGCCCGCGGCATGCATTGCTTGCTCGCTGGAGGAAGCTTATCTGGAATGGGTGAAGTAGAAAACAGATAGCAGTAACGTTGGTGGGCAGTGATAAACCACTGTACGTATGTATCTGTCTGTCATGCAGAAATTTCTGGATCAGATTACGTTGATAAGAGTGTGAAACTACTCTAACGGCCAATCGTCCGCGTTCCTTTGCAACCGCGCCTCCAAAAAATGATATGGCTTGCCTCGTCTGAAACATCTCGGCACTAATTTCCTTCAAACGTTTGCCGCGGTTGCAAATAGAATTGGTCCACGATTTTCCCCACTACAATTTCTTGAAGCTACAAGTCCGTCGAAAGACATCTTCATACAAATTCCTTCGATACCGTTATCGCTTTCGCCGTTCCATTCGAAAGCAACGCCAGCGATCTCGAAATCCTCGTCGTTGATGGTGTTTGATTTGTTCGAAGCAGCAAGTCGAAAGCAAAACGGAGAGACCCGCTTCGTACACGTCGTCGTACTTCTGAACCAATCCACCCTAGCCTCGAAGAGAAACGACGAATCAGGAAGGTCGTATAGCATACCAGTGGGGAACGGAATTGGTGTAGGGTCTCTCTGGTGGTCTCGCGACTGTTGCGCGTTCGCTGCTTAGCTTCCTTCCCTTGCTGGCGACTCTCTCATTCGCGTGTCAGGCGTGCTTGAGATAGGACGCGCTCGATACCCGTACACGTCTTTCACCTTGCACGCGTACACGGCGGTTTTCTCTCACCTGTTCGTCGAGCCCACCGTTCCACGTGCGCGCTATCGACGTGTACGGTGCTCCGATTGCTGTTGTTCCTTCGGATCAGAGATCATCGCGTGTCAGCCTACCACCGCCTATTTCTTCAATTTGCTCCATCGCTCTGCAGGTATGTTGAGAATTAGAGGATACGCGCGTAATACTCGATCGGTTTTTATTTCACGCTCTGCAACATTAGGTTTCCTATCTCATTTCATTTCTTTTAACAATTCATTACAGTATTTTGTGTATTACAATCAGGTCTATTTCATACCCCCTTTCGTATTGCACCGGTGGCATTGAACAGCAATGATCGATAGAATCATCTTTCTCTCTTTGCAATTGTCCTGTTTCGCTATATCAGCTGAGAAATATTGTGTTCCGCATGCCGGATTAAATGCGGTATGCAGAGCAAATGGCATATACGCAGCGGCGCATTGTTTTTCCGGGTCAATTGATCACGACCTTGCGCTGGCGGGCCTTCCGCAATATCGTAAATTCGAAATGAAGCGCAAGCGTGCGCCGATAGTTACCATGGCAATGGACGAGTAATCGCGTGAAACATTATTATCGATGCTCATTATCCGATTGCAATTAATCCTCTGAATCGAATGTTCGATTTTGTATAAATCTTACTCGCACTTTCACCCTTCCTTCGCCGTTGAAATTTGGCCTTTTCATCGTATTACCGTGACGCGCAGAGTTTGAAGTTGCCTAACCGGGTAAATTTGCGATGGTGATACCGTACATGTTATGTACGTATAGGGAATTGCGTCGTGGCTGTTTCCCACACGCGAGTGTGTAAGAACGTGGAAGCGCATCCGGCCTTTATGCAAAAGAGGTTGGCGTGAATTTGCGATGGAGAACGGTTCGGTTGAACACGTTTGGACAATCGAGCGAATGTCGTTGCAAATTTTTCGATGGTAATGGGTCCGACTGAATGAGAGAAACCTTCTGTCCGTTGCTACGAAGCGTGCACACAAGCATTCATCCGCTCTTAAGGCCACTCTGTAGCAAATTATCGATAGGCAAAGATGCCAGGTAAAAAAAGTTCCATGGCCCCCGGCTTATTCCGTATAGGAATATTCCGAACTTTCGACAATTTCGAAATAATCAGATGCGCTCGTCGCTTAGGTACAAGGAAGTTGTAAATATTTTTACGTTCGCCGAGAGATCATCGTGCAGGGAGAAGGACGAGGTGCTGGGTACCGGTTTGTCGAATTTTACACTCACTTCGCGGGACCTTGAATTATTCACGTAGTTTCGCGTGACGCAGGTAATTGGCAACGAAAACACAGTCGCGTGCATGCATGGACGTTGAATTGATAACGCGTGACGAATTCCCAAGTTTCGGTTCGAGCCGCGACCACTAATGTACATATAGTCATTCTATGAGGCCTGTAACAGGATTATTCACCGTTGTTGTTCAAGGTTGCACGGATTTATCTAGGTAAAACCGTGAAACACCGAAGAAGCATAAAATTCGATTGACGCCTACAGGCATTTCGTTGGCTGCCAGTTTCTTATTTTATCTGAACGTGCGTTTAATTCTATATCAACGTCGCTTATCGTGAAGCAATATATTGTTTCCAACAGCTTTTTTCTAATGTTTCGTTATCGCTACCTGTTACAACTATATCTCACGCACTTCTGCATATTTTTTTACCGCGCTACAGGTGTGCACTTGTTACGCAAGAAGAGAGGAGTGAAAACCTTATTAGCATACCGAGGTGACTGTTACGTTCTTATTCTCCTAGAATTTGCCACCTCTCCGTACTTGTATGAAATTTCGCTTGAAGATCCTAATGAGGTTCCGAAACACGCAGTTTCGAGGCACTTTGTCAGCCCGCGAACTCGAGCGGCGTCTATTTGAATGCGCGTAAATACATTTTATGCACTTGTTTTGCAGCGAAATCGTGTCGTCGTTTCTAAAACATCGCGTACAGATGTACGCTGACGAACAAAAGTCGACAGTCTTCGACAGCCCGTTGAATTCGAATGAGTGTTTCGTGAAGAAGGCTTCTATTAGACAGAAATATCTCGGGAAATGAAAAGAATCCTCTGTTAATGCGCAATCGGAACATCTTGCATATAAAACAAAATATTATTCGCTTTTCTATAAAGTGCACGTGATAGAGCGACATATTTATGGAAACTTTTTTCTCTTTACAACTGGTCATAAAAATGAGACTTTTTAGCGCTGTCAACGACGCCTTATTTAAAATAACGTTGTACTTGAGAACCTTCGAAGCAGCTCGCAGAGACGGAATCTGTTCTAGCTTACAACTACGGCGGGCTCGCGTTCCTTTTACAACGTGCTCGCTGCTATGCAAATGGTGTGCAAATTTCCACGGTCTAAAACGTGTTAAAAGGTCCCATCGCGGCGGAGCAATTTGCTCTCGGTGCTTGTAGCGAAGTCAAGTTAAATAATACACCTTTTTACAAGCACATTGGGACCGCTTTAAAATGAAATCTTCGTTGTTCGTGTCTCGGCTGAAAAGCTCAATTAATTAGCATTTCCTTCTAGTTCCGGCTTGCTGCGTTCTTTTAACACCGCGTGCTTTCGCGGAGATTTCTTGATAGCTTGCTGCGACTCGGACATGCTACCTGAATATCGTCGTCCCCTTATTAGAGCGTCTTTGGAGCCCGAGAGTCAGCTTTCTTCGCGCATCCCCGAGCTAGAACATCGAAGCAGAGTAATCCGAAGCGCCTGTATCTTTACTAATGCGCCCCGATTGTGCATGCAGACACGCTGGAAAACGATTTCTTGCTCGCGTCGCGCATTTATTCAACATCCAATGAGTCGTGCGATGCAATTACAGGTCGCTTGTACGCCAATCTCGTTTTTTATCGTACAGGGTGAAATGTTGCGTCTTTATTCTAGAATTTAGTCTCCCAATAGTTTTTCGCATTCCAGTTTTCACGCGGCGTGCAGAATGATGAATTTCGCGTTGCTGTTAATAACTCCTGGTATGACGGTGGCTCGTTGCAAAGCCGATATTCGATAACCAGATCCGATTATAACTCGAAACGTGCGCGCCTACAGAGAGAGAGAGAGAGAGAGAGAGAGAGAGAGAGAGAGAGAGAGAGAGAGAGAGAGAGAGAGTGATTGCGAGAGATATTGCGTTGTCGAATAATTAGCGCATATAATCAGCCCGCATGTACTCCTTTCCTTCTTTTGTGCCAGCGGGGCTAAGGGCTGGAAAAGTGACATAATCGTGTGCGTACGTCATCCATGGTAGGGTCGAACGCGTTGCTCCGGATCTTGCTGTCACACATTCCTGAGCGAGCTACGAGCAAAAGCGGAGTGCGAGAAGTATCGCGAAATCAGCCGAGTTTCTTGTAGCTCTTTTCTTTCTCCCAGGTGGTTTCCAATTTCTTGTTGAAAATGAGAAGTTCAGCAATGTTATCGATCCCACGACAAAGCATTCGTTCCGGGGCGAGGTGCAATTTACAGGCTGCACTGCGATCGATTTAGCGTGCAAAGTTCACTGCTAACGCTATTATTAGAGCAAGCCACGAATGCTCAGACGACGGTGCATTTGAGTCAGCAACCTATTGTCACACGCGAACGTCGCGTATCTCTCGTGACGTGCACAGTGTGTGTTCCATCAAAGTGCACATATAGGGGTAGATTTATTGTGAAAGATACCGTGAGCGTGCGTCACGCTTGATTACGAAGCGGTATAGATCATTTGGTTAATTCATCGACGGAAATGCACGGCTTCGCCTTCGTATTCCGACGCGACAACTCTGACTATAATCGGTACTAATAGTCGCCGGGTAGGATGGAAACTAGGGCAGAGCGCGCATAGGAAGGTCGTAGCGATGAAACTCCTCCGTCTCCGAACTTAATGCCTCTTGACCACTTATTACGAGAGAGAGAGAGAGAGAGAGAGAGAGAGAGAGAGAGAGAGAGAGAGAGTGCTCGTGTGGAGATTAAAGGAGAGAGCAATTTCGCGATGTGTCACGTTTATGGAATCGTGAAACAAAGTTTCAGGGACTGTCGAGTTTTGGCTGGTTTAGCAATCGACTCGGAAGCTGCGATGGGAATAGCTAAAGTTGCTTCGATTAATTCGTCTTTCTTTCTCCGGGCAGGAAGTTGATGGAACGCCCGTGGCATCAGTGTCTTTGCGTATTAAATGCTCATAAATTCGAAGCACCCGCTAACTATGCGTATCTCTAATCGCGAGTACTATTCCATAATTGCCATCCTGCATAATGGTTGCATGAAATTTTGGTGAAAGCTGACGTGTTATGTATTTTTGTATTTTGGAAATTGAAATGAATGTCCAATGTATCGAATTGACTAGTCTTCCCTTATATTATCACTAATGGAACAATAATTGCATCTATAAAAATAGCCGGTTCTCTTTGTTCCTTTCTTCTCCGATCGATACCGGGGTTCAGCCTGGAAGTTCCGGCTCCCTAAAACTATCGGTTCACGGTTTACCGCCGTTCAAACGAAAGTCCGCACGAGAAGGCGGAGTTTACGCTTCCATCCTCTCCGCTGCACGTTTCTTCTCTTCGCATTCTTTCGCTTGACGGAAACAATTAGTGTCGTTCGCCAAAGCAGTCTCGTACCGCGAAAAATACAGCAGCACTCGCATTCCGTTATCGTCGACACCGATAAGTCTCTCGAGTTACCCATTGTGTATCATGGTTCCGTGGAGGCGATTAGATTGCGCGTATCTCTGGCGAAAATTAGAGCGGGACAGAGGGGAATAAGAAAAGTCTATTGTGCTCGATGTTGAAAGAAGCACCCCCGCGAGCGTTCTCCGTATTGACGTTGTGTCTTGTCTTTCAGGTAGCGAAACCCTACGGTGGTCTCGACCTCGAAAATATCGGAGCCAGGATTCTGCTGCGTTCTTGGGCGCCATCCACGGAGGGAAACAGCCGCTTGTTGGGAGGAAATCACGAAGAATCCCGTGGACTATAAATCGAAACGCGGAAGATGACTCGCATGCTGCTTCAAGAGCCCGGATGGAAGCTCGAGCGCAAAGGTTCGGCGCTGCTATTGAGAAGGGACAGCTCGCATTTAAAGAGCGGCCGCGTCTGCTTCCGCTGCGATGTCGAAGTTCGCGAATTCGAGCGTGACGAGGATTACTACACGGCTGAGGCGGAACCGGAGGCAGCTGCCAGTCCGCTCGCGATGTGTGCCAGTTGCTTGGCGGCTCTCTGCGTGACCGTGATCCTACCATGGCTGTTGATAGGTGGTTAAGAACGCCTCTATGAATTCACGATATTGGGGAGCTGTTGGTCGATCCGGCGTATCCGACTGTCGAACAGAGTTCCCCGATTTTACGAGAAAGATCTTGGACCACGGGAAGCCTGTCGGGATGGCTTGGTTGGAGATATCCTGTGCAGGAATTCGGGATGCGATTGAACGTGAGGACGGATACGATTCCTGAATGGTAGTTCACTTAAAGTCAACGTTCATGATTTAAACACAGTTTTATTTATCTAAAGTGGACAAACTTCACATAAAAAGGAATTAATGATATTGATGAAAAGAATTGCCCCTTGCCTCGAAAGAGTTCCCATCGGCTTTACATCCATTTCGCTGACTCGTGTAGTTTCCTTTGAGTTTCGATTCCGAGTAGAAAGTACCCGTTCCGCGATGAAAAGACGGTGACTGGTAGATGTGCCCGCGATTCACGTACATTCTGTGAAAGTCGAGAGAAAAGTGCGCGGTGCGGACTTTCTGCATAGATACTCGGAACGAGAAACAGATCAAAGGGAGAAGCGCTGGTGGTATATCGGAGCGTGCATAAACCTCCTTATTCGTTGGACGGTATCGACGAGTCCTCCGGCCTCTGAAACGGAGGCGGACCCCCGTGCCGAACGACTAGAGTGCTCGGAAAATATTCGCGAAAAAACCTTTCGTAACTCGCTGCGCTGCCTCGCTTATTTTGTACGAGGACTTTTCTGTAAATCCGAATTGCACCGGACCAAATGCTCGCGTATATCCTTTTTATCGGTGCTCCGTGCAGTATAACGGAGTCGCTCCACTCGAACAGAAAAATGTAATCCACGATACACACCGGTTTCTCTAGTCCTGTGTACGATTCCAACTTGACTCCGTACCGGATTTTTTTTTACGGATCGGTTCGGCGTATTTTCTTAACAGAGTCTGGAAAATCGGTAAGGGGGGAAAGTTTTGGGTGCTGAGCTAACAAATGGAAAAGTTTCACTGCGTGAGCATCGACGAACCAACGTCGGATTCATAGATCGAGCGAAATTTCTACTTCGGGGACTGGCGTTAGAGCCCGTTGCTTCCCGAAAAACTACTAAAAAAGTAGGAAACCGAAGTGAGAGATACATATATGGAATAAGTTTGGCTGCACTCGACAGAGAAACGTTCGCCGCGATTACTATTCGACCCGTTTTAATCCCTATGATGCGCAGAGTATGGGTATGCATGCGACAAATTGACGCGAGTCTCGAATGTAGTCTTCCGAAAAGTAGAATTTTGCTAGACTGAAGAATGAAGAGAGCGAGAGGGAGATGGTGACTGGTACTAAGTACGTGAGTATATCCCGAGGATACAAAACATGCGAACAAATATGATAGCGTGTAAGCTTCTATCTAATGATCTCAAGCAGTCAATGTAAAACACTATTTGTTTATGTTTTTAATAAAACCCGGAGATGTACGACGGCGTGTGATACGTATGTATTTAACCATGGCCACCCTGTAGTTCGGAAATTGCATTTTGCAAACGTAGTTCGAATTTACGTATCCCCTGCATTTTACATCAATCACATCCTATCGCCCCCCCCCCCCCCCCCCACACACACACACACACACACACAACGAACATTTTTCAAGAAAGACAGACAGTATAATTCCAGCATTCCTCCAATCGATTTTTCCATTGGACAGAAGCTGAAGCATTGTCGAAGTCAATTTACACAGCGCGTCCCGCGTTCAGATTTTCTTTTCAACTTAAATAACGCGTGTAATAGTTTTCAGACCGTTCCATTAGTGGCAGTCGGTCTTTGTTCCCCGATTTCAAAGCAAACAGACTTTGCTTGTCAGAGACCGGACGAATATTATTTCTGCCTTGAACGAACGTTTTTGCTTCCCTTTTTGCGATTTTAAATAATATTTTCTGGGAGACTAACGATCCTCGCCTTTTGAAACAGGGATCACCAGTTGCCAAGCGAGAAAAAAAACGTTCTTGCATAATCTTCTTTTGAACGTGCTCGCGGTTTTGATGTTGGACTCCATAAAGTGGACGTGCAACGTCGTAAACTCCAATGAAATGTTTATCGAATTCCATCTCGCGGTTTCAGGCGGTCGCATAAATATGCATCGCGGTGGCATCCATTCCTCCCCTGATTTATTCGCGATTAAGCGTATCATCGGGACCAGATTTTGCTGGCCGCGTATCTAGTCGAGCAATTTCATTGGCAAACAACTACGAAACCTCGGAGATATTGATATTGATCTTCGAGCGTAATTATGACAATGACGATAAATGATTTTTTTATGTGCCGAGGCGTTAGGGGCGCTTCGAGGTCGATGCTGATTTTTCCAGGATTATTAGCATGATGATATGAGAAGTAGCTCGGAGAATATCGATCGATAAGCTATTGTGCAAATACAGCGCTATTTGCTCGGTGTACCTATGTATGTATAGGTAGTTGTAGTGGTGTAGATATACGAGCAAACAGAGGCGTCTATTTTAGGGTAAATATTTAAATACACGCCTCTGACATGCATCTTTTTGAAGCCTGAACAATTCAAATTTATGTCTATCAATTCACTAAATTTCTATTTCATCACAGTTAAATATCTTTTAATTATTCTATTACCTGATTCAGTGTTCTTGAATTCTCGAAGATTCATGGTAAAAGACAAATTGGAAGCATTCAATGCCGTTCTTGTTCGGTTTATGTAACAGGTCTCTCCCCCGTTCAGTCAGAGATATCACGTTTCAGAGCAGGCAAGGCTATTAAATATATTATTTAACGTTAGTTATTTCCATATCGAAGTGAATCATTGGTTTGGTCAGCCGAGAGTCTATAGGTAATCTGGATCGAGGTGAACCAGAAATCTGAACACGTGAACGAACAAGATAGTCGTGATTAATGTCTGTGTACACGCGTATTCAAATTTAAGTAATTAAGAGTCCTGGATGGGATTCGATAAAGATTTTCTAAATTAAAGAAAAAATCATTTTCCAAATGCCACGCGGAAAGCAGGCAAAGTTCTCTCTCTCTCTCTCTCTCTCTCTCTCTCTCTCTTTTTATTCTTTTTTTTCGTCCAGTTTGAAGCGCACGTACGACGAGAACAACGAAGGTTAATTACAGGGGTTGGCGCATCGTGCGTTAAATTAATACTGGCACGCTATCCGTCAGTCTCCGGCAGAATATATGACAGCTGATTGCTACAAATTGACTTCAATTTCCTTCAATTTGCGGGCAAGTAAAAAATTCATAAACCGCGCGCGGGCGGCATCTGCTGATCGGGCGAACTCGCCTGCGCGGGCAAAGTAGACGCTCTTCCAAATCTTCGCGCCTCGCGTTTCGCGGAAACGTTAGTTTCAACATGATTGCGAGATGGCGCGACGCTGCCTCTTCACCAAGCGTCCATTGAATTTTCTTCTCAGGTTCCTGAATTTGTTGTGCGTGGGTGTTGTGCTCGTGTTCTGTTTCAAATTACTTTATAATTTGTTATCGTTAATGAGTCTGCGACTGCACAATACTTGTATTAGCGAACGAGGTAACTATTTTCTCTCGTTTAGATATCGCATACCATTACTTGTAAGTGTTTCGAATCATCGAACATCGACCCCCCTTATACTTTGGTTATTGAAAAATGCGTGACCAACTAGCGAACTAAATGGCTTCCAATGTTTTTGTTTCAGTTGCCGGATTTGAATAACCTCGATGAAAAGGTGAGTGCTATCGCTGAATTCCTCTTCACCCACCTCTATTAATCTAAGCTGCACTAACGGGTAAGTGAAATGTAACTGAATTTTTTGCGTCGCTCGATGTTTTAACGAAAGGAACTTGTCTGCAATTGTTCGAAGAAATTCGTGGAATCTTTCGTGCATGCGTCAAGCGGTATCGCGTTAGCACAGAGAACAACCAATGTCAACTGTTACTTATGCCAGATTTCACGGTTGCGTAAGAATTCCGAGCACAGTTAAAAACCTACTCGCTCGGAATCGTGAATGAGGTGTCCATGGATGGATCAAGCCCTCGCGAAGGGACTTGCGTAATCCCTTTGAAAAAGGTACACACGATACAGAACGTTCCGAAGCTTATGAACTTGTCAGGCACTTTCAAAATCCTTTCCCGCGCCGCTAGAGCTGCGCGCGCATGGCCTCGATTTTTTCAATTGGATCGTTTGTGACAGATAGAGATAATTTCCAAAAAATAATCAAACAAAACAGAATGATTTCTGAGGGATATAAGTAAGAGGGGTTGAACGTCATCAAGATTCAAATTATGATGAGGGGTGGTCTGAAAACAACGCGACCTCTCGCCAGCAAAGGTCCGCCCATTATTTTTAAATTCTTCTTCCGTTAATTACATATCCATTCATTTAATTTTATTATGCCTGGAAAAACCAATCTGCTCCGCGTTAAAGCCAAAGGATCTAAATGGACTCACTGAATTTCCATAGCATCCGGTTTTGCTCAGTATCTTTAGTATTAGGAGCAATGACTCTAATGCAACTTCGAGTACATTGGAATTTAATATCGGTTCCATCATTCGCAAGTTAGATTAAGGAATGCGCCCCATCTCGATGCACCAGGTTCCGCGGGTCATTTAATCGGTCATTACGCGTAGAACACCGAGCTCCGCTCTTAAACAACATCTTCGAGCGGACAGTAATTCCAGTCATCGGAGAAATTGTTAAGAACCAGCTCGTAATTTCAATGTATTAACCGTAGAATCATTAATACATTTATTGATCCGTTTAGAAGATTAACATACATAACTCACAGTCATTTCTCTTCGTGGCTAGCTACCTAATTACACTTGTAATCCCACTTGCTTTACCTCATTCATCAAATTTGGCTCCGCAGCTGTTCCTTTATTAGTTCATTATCTTGACGTTCGTATCCTTGTGCCTAACAGTATTTATTGCAACAATCAGACGGTACTTGAACGCGATGGTAGGGATGTTTTCGTTGCATTGCTTCGATTGTTTATTACGGCGTTGCGTAACGCGCACGATTTCCACCGTGCTTTACAATAATTGGCCGATTATCCAAGAAAACTGGTCGGCCGCCGTCGTCCACGATGGATCGGCTTCGTAGGAGGAGTAGGTAGAACACGCGGAAACGGATCATTAAGATTGCGAAATTACGTGCGCTCCTTCGGTTCGCGAGCGCCACGTGAGAAAAAAGAAAACACTGCTTATTGTTCTGTTGCTGGTTTTTTATGGTGCTCGAACTTTATGCTCTTTTGTTTGCTCGGAACGCAGTTACTATGATGGAATCCGCCTAGGTTCCAATTCGACGAAAGAGGGAATGCAAAAGATTTTCATCGAACGTACCGCGTGTGTCTGCTACGTGACCGTTATCACGTTAATATCCCAGAAGAGGCGATGTGTAAAAATGCGTAATGCCTGCGATATCGGTGTTGTTTTTTTCCCGAGTGCGATATTATTTATCGTCGGCTTCTAAACGATCTCGATCGAGCTCGTTACTTTCATGAAATAATTCATTGAACGCGCATACGCTAATGATGAATGTTCTCTATGCCGTATATCGTCGTTCCAAGAATCGGTAGTATTCTGATTACATGGAAAACAACGATTTACTAGAATCCAACCAGCATCGGGGAAGCAACGAGATCGCCGTCACGTCCTTTCACAGACACGAATTCCACGAACGTTTCCAATTTCCAATTTCGAGGGTCTTTAGAAATTGTACAGTGGATGACGAGCATTTCACGAAATTGATCTACTATCTCGTGGAACATTTACTAGTTGTCCAATTTCGATTTTCGTAACCTGAAATATTCTTGCGATCGATGCATTCATCGTAATGTAAAAATTGCAGCCAGGTCGATGCGTCGATCTTCGCATAGGTTCACCATTCTCGCGAATGCGTGCGTGCGTTTACCTAGACCTGCGCAACACGCCGCGTAATCGTCTTCGCCGCTTGTTACGCAATTCGGCTCGCGGAATAATTTCCTTCAATTCCACGGCGACAGTTACTCGTTATCTACTTAACTCGGTCATCGAACTCCGTTGCTCGTCCCGATCGGTATTCTCGCGTTTCTTTCGCGTATTCCACCGCGATGCGAGATATGAAAAGCGAGATTGTCGAACGTTGACTGGAACCGATCCGGCAGCTTGTCCGCGGTTAGTCGCGGTGTCGGGTTCCTGATTTCCCGAAAGCACAGTCCAAGCTGAACGTTCTACTTATTTCGTTCTCTTTTGATATGTAACTATGTTAATACCGTGTAATAATAATGAATTTACGAATCAACCCGCGCATCGTAAAGAACAGTGCATATCATACGAGCGGGAACTCTACTCGCTTCTTTCCAAGTAAACCAGATTCGAATCAGCATTGTTGCTAATTATATCGATTTTAGAAGAAGCCCTACTTTCCGTGCCAACTGACGATTCTGTTCTCGGTGCACCAGGCAGTATTGGTACCTGTATGTATACACGCTTCGAATTTTTTCCGAGTCTGCGGCAGAGCCTCGGCGCGAAAATGCTCATAATTCAACGAAACAATGCGCGACGGGTGTGCATAGTGAATTGCATATGTATATGTAGTTTCTCGAGTGTTATCGCACGCGTTCTTGCGTAACCCATCGGTTCTCGCACGATGGTTCACGATGGGAGATTCGTCGCGCGGAGGACAGGCTTGCGTGCGAGCGTTTGCATACGCGTGCACGACTGGCAGAACCGGCCATAGGTGCTTCTTAGAGGTTAAGAAAATATCTGTGTCACCCGTAGCGATCGGCCGACCGGTTGCCAGATACTCGTTGTAAACAGGATGGAATTTGCATGCATATTCAAGTAGCGCGGCGGAGCCTGTAGCCAGCCGGAGCATCGAGGTCGTGGCTCGGTGGCTCGCGACTCGTGCTACAAGGCCCGAGAGGAACGACCACTTTTTCGGTGAAAGTAAACGTTTGTCGATCGAGCGGAGGGTAGATGATCGGGCAATGACACGTACAGGAAGATCGAGAGATCAAACATACTTTTGATTTACTTCTTTTCTCTTATCTTGAATCATTCTAGAGATTCTACGAAAAGAAAGAGCAAGGCTCGTGTTCGCCACTTTGTGGCAAGGTTGTTCATTAGAATAAAACGGTCGTTCGTTCTTTCTTTCGCTCCGTACGATTTTAGAAGGGACCTGTCTACCGGGAGAGCCAATCCTTGAAACACACGTGCGTTCGTATTGCAGAGAAACCGTCTCACGGTTGTGCTTCCTTAAGTGCTTTTCCGCTCGTGCATTGCACTCTTGCTTTAGAATTTTCAATCAATTGCCCCGATATAACGATCATCCTTATTTCTGCACAGTCCATTGGCTCTTCGACAGTGGTTGAAATGAAAGAGATTCGCGTTCGCTTGCTTAGCTTTTGCGTATTGTGTGCAAATTCCGGTGGAACGGGTCGCGCAAACACGCGTGTCCGCTCGCGAATCGCACAAACTAGATCGGAACAAACAGCCCCACGCGGTGCTCACCTATTAATCGCGTAATGACGAGTGTAACACGCGCGCGAGTGTACGGGTCCGTATATGGTTGGTCTCTTGGTAAGCAACAGCGGTTGCCAAATCGCGCTCGCTATTAATAAGCAGTGTAATTATTTGCGTAACGAACGGGCTGAACCGTCGCGAATCTTTCGGGGTTTGGATTCGCCATAAAAGACGCCTAACCTAATAAACTGTTGCTAAT
Source organism: Holcopasites calliopsidis (assembly GCA_023838395.1). Taxonomy (NCBI): domain Eukaryota; kingdom Metazoa; phylum Arthropoda; class Insecta; order Hymenoptera; family Apidae; genus Holcopasites; species Holcopasites calliopsidis. The sequence continues at coordinate 765,761 of JALHAQ010000037.1, read as the reverse complement.
ACGGTCGAGCGGTTATGCTTGTGCGTGGATTCCATAGGATTCTAATGAGCTTCTCTCGATTTATTCATACGTCGCCCGGCATCCGTGCGATAATTACTTGCGGTCGGATCCTGATTATCAGGTCGTTGCGGTTCACGTTCGCACTGGCCGGTTCTCTCTTGTAGATAACTCTTTGAGCAGTCTGTACATATTCCTTGATTTACATCTCTGATACATTGTGCATTTTCTCAAGCTTGCAGAAACAATTCCTCATCCATTCTTGTACAAGTATTTATGTACATGGAATCGCGCGAGATTTCGTAGCGCCGTCGTTATTACCAGATTCTAAATAAAATCGCGCGGCAGCTTGATTCGACCTCGGGGTCCAATCGTGCCGAAAATTTCGCGACGCGATTCAACTTGTCAGACACTAGGCTCGCGTTATCGCCGAAAATAATTTTCGTTGCCAAGCCGAGTGTAATTCGCTACCGGCTACGCTATACTTGGAAAACCGTTTTGCTAGTCGGGGTTCCCGAATTGCCTCGCGTTTGGATTTATTCGTACCACCCGTCAGCATTACCTTTTTTTTTCAGGCGTTGTATAATTGACGATTTATTTACTCGACCACTAGCGTCCCGAACTTTGCGCCCCAAAGCGAAACGTGAGTATAATAACTGACTAAATTCGTGACAGATTGCCAATGTAGCCGTTTTATGGTTCCGTTAATAGCTTACGATATTAACTTTGTTTTTCTGAAATCTCTGTCCGCGCTAAATCTGTTTTTAATCCTCTTGCCGTTCGAACCACGTGTCTCGCAGCGACGATATTACAAAAATATGCAATCTATCCTGCGTACGTATTTCGGGCTTTTCGGGTTTTCTTCAGTTTACTCCGATAACGAATATGTGTTGATGGTTTCACCGTGGCTGAAGCTACCTACAAAGTGCTTCTTTCAAACGCTAGAATCAGTTGTTCTAGAAATTGAAAAAGGCTCGCTGTAAGAATGTGGGCGAGGCCAGTATGTATTAAATAAACGTGCCGTTCAAGCTCATTCTCGACCCGGCAACCTCGCGAAGATTAACTACATGAATCCATACGTGAATGAAGGCGTGGGCGTCCGTGCTCAAAGCGAGATTCTATAATTCCCTGTCGTGCCGTCTTTTTTTTCTTTTTTTTTTTTACCGATCGTTCGCTTCCCTCCTCGTGGCGCGTCGTATTCGACAAAGAATCCAACGCGCCTCTGGTCCCCCGTTTCTCTCACCTTCCCTCTCGAGGTCTCGGTTTTCTCCTCTCGCGGAGGCACGTGCTTCTGTTTGCAACGCGTGGCGCCAAACTGTATGTCTCACACCGAGCTGTACATGTATTCGTCAGATCACGCAATCAACCCGTTCACGCTCCTTTACACACGTGTGTGTATGCCGCACGCTTTTGTGTGTACGAGGAAGAGAAGTCGTTGACGACGGAGGGAACGTGGTTAATTTTAATAGTCGAATTCGTGAGTGGAGTCAAGGACAGAGTGCGCTTCCAAAGAGAATGATACCGGCCGAAGAATATCATACCGGTTCGGCGTATAGTCGTCCGGTTTCAGAGATTCATCCTCTTTTTATCTTTAGAGTTGTCGAATCGAGGTGTCTCGTTTACCCTGCGCCATTATGCAACTTGCGCTGATTTATACGAGCCAAACGGTGAGGCGTGATGCAACGTTGGAAAACAGTGATATCACCAGGTGGAACGAGATGTAGCAATTTTCATTTACTCGCGGTTGGACTAGAAATGCCGGTTTTCGAATGAACGATAACGCGTCTTGTAGGATATGTTGATAGAGGATTTTGCTGACGTCCGCTTTCGAAGCAATTGTTGTGATGCAGCGAGCAAATTTGGTGCAAAATATGAGATTAAATGAGGAACATGCAATTCACTACAAACAGTTTAATTATAATTAGTATCCGATGATTGATCAAGCTCGTCGCGCTTGTCACGACGTTACGCGAAATATTAATCGCGACCTTGATAGTCTATAAATTGAACCGGTAACATCTTTCACGTAAATTATCGCGGAATAATTAACCGGTTGTGCGCACGAAAATAGCATACGATAATGGACGCGGTGTATCGTCGCTCGCGAACACTTCTCGCGTTGTTTTTTTCTCTGCTCCTTTGTCACCCGAGAGGAAAATGCAATTTATATTCGCGGCGATGTAGGTTTTAATATTCATCGATATGTTAATTTCAAGGCGTTGTCGGGAGGCGCGTGTCGCCTGCTTGGCGCGAATCATCTGCCAATCAAGTAAGCCGGCTCTTTCTTTGGATACGTCGAACCCCGCGATTTCCGTCCTACGATTAGTCTGTATCGCCTTTTCTTTTTTTTTTTTTTTTTTTTTTTTTTTAACATGCGCGCGCCGTTACTAATCGATCCACCGTCACTCGCGATACTTGCTTTTTAACTTGTTTATGAGTAAACGCCCACGCGATGCGCGCTATCTCTTTTCCGCCGCGTCTTTTCCTTCCTTTTCGCCGCACTACCCTTTGAACCCCGCAGTTTATCATCGTTTTATAATTAGCCACGCGAGGACGACGCATAATACGATGAACGGAGCAACACATTTTTCCTTGAACGTGAGGTTATTCACGCATCGACTGTTATGCAAAAGTTTTTTTTCTCCCTCGATTCCCTCCGTGCTGTCTCGCGATTTTGATCATTCGACGCGGCGCGCTTGCTTACAGCTCGCTTATCTATTCTCTCGTTTATTAGATACTATTGTAATTTAATTTTCCTCCTCCTCTTCCTTCGTTGGGACCTCGCAGTGACTCATCATTTAACCCGGTACAAAGTTATGGATAGGATTTATTAACAACTCTGCGGTGAATTTAATTTAGCGTCACTCTCCCCGCCGATTCTCTACCCCGATTCAATAATTGCGCGTCCGATTCAAGGTGGCGGGAGAATGCAAAGGCAGTAATATCATTTCGTCACCCAGCACTCTCTGCTCTTCACTTATCTCGCGGAGTCGCGGAGAAAATGCGTCCTCCCTCTTGATCGTCGAACCCGTGCCTCAATTATATGCTAATTGCGCGAAACGAGCGTTTGCTCGCTATTGAAAATAACAAACCGCCATTGAGGCGGAGGATTCAGAGGGGAAGAAGGAAAAGATGCAGTCGTATGCCGCTGACTTTTTCATTGCACGGCTTTTATCAGCGGAGAACAGGGTTCGACGGTTTATTGACGACCGTTTCGATAAGGCGGCGACGGCCGGGGATAAACTGCGTACACTGCTAGAGGCGCAGTGGTGGTTTGATTCGGAGGGTAGGAAAGAGGCACTTAACCGTTCGATTGACCCTCTGCTCCGACTTGGCTCGATCGCGTCTGGCAAACATTAATAATTGTGTCAGACGATCCGGTGCCCTTGTTGACGGTGCTCCGTGACACGTGTCAGAAGGATGGTCAAATATTAACTTACGGGGAAGAGACTTATTTCCGTAGTAAAAGTATCACGTTCAAAACACAGCCGCTACGGAGATTCTCACCGTTTCACGGACCCCTTTGCATTTCTTATCTCTGTCAAAGTGTTCGCGACAGCGACAGAGTTCTGAAATGTGCCGATGATTATTGTCACCTCGATTCGGCAATCTCTGCGGTCGAGGGGAACGATAAGCGTAGCGCATTCGTGCGCGGAATCATAATTGCATTGATCTTTTGCCGGTAGAATGTGGTCGGATATCACCGATTACTTTATCCGTCATCGTCACATGTTCGCGGCTGTGTCCCCCATTCTTTATCGACGATTTTTTTTCGAACGGCGCGGATGCAGCGGGACCTCCGCGTTCTTCGGAACACAATGCCGTCGAATGAAAGTTATGGTAAGCTATGTACGTCACAGAGTGGATTATAGTCCAGCAGCGATATGTACCGGGGTCAAACACCCTGTTATCGCGGTTCGTTCGCATGCGTATGCTTTGACGCGTGATCTTTACCGATCGACCAATAGAATAATGCGGTCCGTGTGCCTTTTTCAAAGGAAAAGTGGCGATAAATATTTATTTCGAATTATATCGATGATACAACAACCTTCGTGAAAAGAATTAAAGATGGAATAACATTGAATCGAAGGGATGCAACGTTTGCTGCGATGCATTTCGGAGCAGGGTTGGAAAGTATGTCAACCTACGATTTCGTTTCAACGTGTCCGAGTAGAGTCTACTTGGTAGACAATTTATCGGAGCACGCTCTATCTGTTCCCCTAAGCCTATTCGTATCGCACAAAAAACAACGAAAGTAGGTCAGTCGAAAGAGTATAATACGCAGCAGATATGTATGCATTGGATTGTCGCCGATCCAATTGTCCGGCCGCTTTTCGATTTCGCAGCTTTTTGCACATGATTTATACCACTTCGAATGACTTGGTTAAAAAGATCGACAAGTAAAGGCCGCAGTTTAGCCTACGTTTCAGCTTGATTAACTCGCACACGCGTGGCGATAGAACGATAGCGATATGTACGAATAGCGAACAGTAAGAATAATCGTACGCTCTTATTACCGATAATGATGCGCTATTTCCTGCTCATTCGATCGTCCGTGCATTTCGAGTCGCGCAGAACGTGTAGGTCACGGGTTTACGTAATAATCAATTGTGCGTGCTGCTACACCTGTCCGGATTAAAGAAAAAAAAAAAAGAAAAAAGAAAGAAAGAAAACTATACGGCTCTCTTCTCGTTTCGTGGACGTCATGTGTAGCAAACAGCGGAGTTATTTATTTTCTAGACTGGCGCCAAATAATTTCGGTTATGTTTAGAGTCTCGTTAACAATCCACGGGTAAACAAACTAACCGAAATTGAAATCCGTCGGCAGATAAACTATGCCAACTATGCGGCCGTGTGTACACGCGGTGCACGTATGACAAAATCGTGTTCCGCGTCTATACCGCGAGTCGCGAACAACGCTCCACGTGTCCAGATATTGCGTCGTTCGTCGCTAGTGCACCATGTTGCAAACTATATTATGTACTCGGCGATCCAAAGATGCGCCGTCCTTTTCAAATTATTCGCGATCTATCCGCTACCGCGGTCTCGAAACATGCGACCTGCTTTTGCTATAGCCTCTAAAGATGCTGGGAAAATACAACGATTGCCTCGTGGAAGCGCGGACTTTCTACGATGAGTCCTCGCCCCTCGCCGGATACTTTGTCCCGCCCGTCGCGTTCTTTCGAGCATTATATCGCGATACAGCGACGCGTGCATGCTTTCAATAAAACGGGGAGGAATGCAGAATGTCGATTGATATACCGCGTGAATCGCGTCGACAACAAACTAGCTCGGCATTCGGCCAAACGCGAATCTAACTTGTCCCTATAGCTGCGGATGTGTCGACTGTCCGCCACGTGGAAGCAATGCTTTCGCCGGTATTCTACGATATGCAAACAGTTGTAACAATCTATGGCCAATTTAGCGTGGAAACAGAACAAGCTAGTTGAAATCAAAGGACAGTAATAATAGTCATTCTAACGCCGATTCAATCCGCGTACACGAGATCAGCGATATCAATAGGCTGTCCCCGTGAAAGCATTGATTTTTCTTTCTCGAACCGTCTGGTGTTTGTTACGTGTACATGCATATCCGGGGAGTGATTTTTCTGGTCGGCTACGTTATTTATACCTCGGTGCAGGGCCATTATCTATTTAGTTCGAAAACTGCAACCGTGGCTTTCGTAGCTTATCTTCGACCAAACGAATCGTCGGGATTCTACTCCCTGTTACAATATCGTCTTCTTCCCTCGCCGTTTTATCGGTTCAGGCCGACAGCGGGGCTGGTCTTTTCGCATTATTTATCACGGCGCAGTGCTGTGCAATTTTATCATCTGACCGGTTGCCACAAGTTTTATGCGCTTTATCGTCGCTGTTTCATTTCCCTTTCGCCGATATTACGCCACGCTCGCACTTCGGCCAATTACCAAGCTAGTGTGCTGCTTCGATGCTGCACCGTTGTGCCTGGATCGACTCGATAAATTCGCGAACCAATTGAATCAAATAAATCACAATACGCGATGTTTGCGCAACGACACAGTTGACGTCTGCATATCAAAATGCAGGCGAATCGTGGTTGTTTACCTGGTGTTTCACGCCAGAACTCGTGTCTGTCCTGCAACGACGTCGAAACGAGCTTCCTCCGTAGCGATTGCAGAATTTGATGTTCGAATTTTCATAGGGAAAAGCTCGCAGGCATGTCGCGGCTTCCTCGTTCGCCGCCGTCTGTCGGAGCAACCTTTCTACTGGATGATGTCACGTATCAAAAGTATCTACGCATGCTGTGCGGGAGAGCACTTATCGTTCGCATACCGAGCACACGTAGGAAATGCACACACGTAGCAGAATCTCGTGGAGATGGGAGACTAGTGATTTTTAATCATAGATTCGCCCGTTTCCAACGTTTTCATTTTGCTTTGAACATCGTTCTCTCAAAACGTTTTCGAACCGACGCTATTTTTGATCTAGGGGTATGGCCTTAGATCTGTCGTAAATATACATACAGCATGCAGTCCGAACAGGTTGCTCCGACTTTTTCGTAAATAGCAAAGTTGCGTAACGAGGTAATAAAAAAAAATTGATAAGGGACAGAAATAGATCCTTATCGAAGTTAATCGATTTAGCGTATCGTTCCGCGCTTTGTTCTATCACCGTGTGAGATAAAACTTCTTTTCTCACCTTTACAACGGAGCATTGTGAGAAAATAATTAGTTTACATTTAACTCTGACGTCCAATTTTAATTGGTCAATGCAATTCTTCAGCGCAATTCTTGTATCGCGATCTGGTAAACCATACTGTATTGCAAATTCGTTTAATTTGCCTCGCAGTTACCATACAATCCTATACATAAACCAACGGCATTTCTTGCGTTTCCCCTTTGTTGATTCTCAATTGGCGAGCCTGATTTCCCGAATGTTAATAAAATGAAGCTTCCCTGTTTTTTTGTTTTTGTTTTTTTTTGAAATTCAGGATCGAGATCGTGTGTACACGATAGCTGCGCAATTAGTCTCGATTCGGTAGCGAGTCGAATAAATAATCGGGGGGATATTTGGATGGAAACCGCGACCGCGGATTCGCACACCGTGAATCGTTGGAGCGGTGTGCACCGCTGTCTATCACGAAACGAGTAACTGGGTCAACAAGTGTCGTTGGTTCGTTTATCTGTTTGTTTGCTCGCAGGTCTAACACAGTAATCGTCGGGTGTCGAGTCATTCGCGTGCTTCCTTTCCGATTATATGGCTGACTCCTTGATCGACACCCCAACCTTTTCTTTCTCATTAGCAAAATTATCACGCGAATGGGAGTAAATCATGCACGCACTGTTATCATCTTTATCTTGGGCTTGTTTTCTAAATCGACGAAAGCATCGACTAACGTTCGATTGTAGTTAGATATGTACGCGTACCAGTATGCATTGCCATTTTATTCACTCGCCAAAGCCGTTCCCCTTGCCTGAAATCACTCCTGGCTTCGTAAAACTCGACCGTAACCAGCGCGTAGTGGCAATAGCGCAAAGTGCTTTAAATATCTTCGGCCACGGGTTACGTAAAAAGATAATCTCCCGCTAGCAAAGTGGGTTGCTCGACCCGTTATCTTTTATGTAATAACATCTCTAGTCGCGTTCTCTATCGCTCGCCGCTAGATTCCATAGCCACGGTTCGTCTCGCCCAGTTTCGAACCCGCGTAAATACCTAATTTATTACATTTGGCGATACATCGCTGTATTATTGTAATCGGTTTCTTAAGGCTCCCATTGATATTTCGTCGGTGGAATGAAAGTCGAGAAAAGGTTGATCCCTATGACGAGACGAGGGTATTTAATGAATGATAACGCGGTCCCTTGAAATAATTCGGGGATTAAGAAGTTCGTGGCAGAAGTCGGCTTGCACTCGCCAGATTAATTCTATATAAAACAGGGTAGAATTGTAAATCACTTTGCTGCACCGTGTAGACGGTACATAATCGTGAGTATAGACTGCCTTGCGTTTCGATGTTTGCCGACTAGAAAACACGTGCAACGATTTTTATGACGAATTTGCAATCTCCCGCGATAAGATACGTTACCGCGGAAAAAGAGAGGCGCGATCGGCGGAATTAACGCAGTTTTTCGTAGAACGAGACCCCTGTTTCCTGGGATTGCGGAACACTTGTTGCATCGATTCTACTGCTCGCATAATATTATCGTGTACCGTGTTTTCTTTTTTTCCAGGAACGTGTCGATAAACTTTGAAACGCATGATTTTTTAATTGCTCCTTCTTCCGCGCCGTATCAGAAATTAAATAAGGAGGTACGTTTGAAGGTATTTGCCTGAACACTTAGAAACAAAACCATCAAACATCGTATACTCCTCCCTTGTTTGCTGCGTACCTAAGTTTGTACAACGATTGTAGGGTGAAGTAACAAAAATCTTCTACGATTGCGCTCGCCGATGAAACCATTCCGTTTAAGCGACTGTGAACCGAATCGTAGCATTCCATCGTGTGAGAATGCACTGCATCCCAGCGAAGCATCTTTCAATAAACAGGAGATGCACACTGATTGCATTTCGACCAACTGTTTATCGGCGGTCGAATTTTACGAGAAACAGCCCCGGGTTAAAGAATGGCCCGCTCGCCGGCCGGCCGGCCGGCCGGTTTCTCTCGCGGCATGTACCCGGTGCTCCAAAAATAAGACACCGCCGTCACTTATTACACGGGCGCGCGTGCAAACGCGAAAGGAGGAGGTTCGTTCTATCTTTACCTTCGCGTATGAGCTAACGTCGGTCGATATCTTTGGCTTGTTTATGCCGCGCCGCTTGCGAAACAATCTCGAGAATCATTGGATTCGTCAGGATGACGGCACATTATATGTACATAATTACCCCGTGCCCGAATTGGGGAACTCGCGCGAGCTCGCGAGATATTTTTCGTATAGGCCGATGGTGTTTGGAGACGGCGAGGTACACCGAAGCGCGTCAAACCGCAGGGGCATTGTATTCGTAATTTAAAGGCGAGTGAAACGGCTTTTGGAGCGGTCAGATGAATCGTGTTTTCGAACGGTCTTTTGACGTCGGTTCTCGATGCGAAAACAAGATGAGCGTAAGAGATATCGGTGAAATCGGACAATTACCGGCTAGAACAGTCCTCACAGTTCCTTCTGCCCCACCTGCTTTTCTTTTCAGCTAAAAGTGACACACATTTATTCAGAGAGTAGCCATACAAACAATAGCAGCTGCTACCTGCAATTGTAAACTAACAATCGCATCGTTCGATACCGCATCGTGTTAATAGCTTTTTACTTTCATTCCCGTCATTTTGCTCCGTTCAGCCTGGAATACGAATCATTTGGTCGTTGGTAAACGCAGTGCATGCTCGTTTTTCCATTACGTTTTTGCATGCTTCGCTTTACAGCCGTAATTAGAGGAGCGTGAAGCGATTGTGATGATGGAACCTGTTCCATACCGTTGAGTGCAGAGTGAGCGCAACGTAACAATGGTCAGAACTAATCAATCTCGAGGGCTCTATTATTACACGGGGATGTTTGCCGGCCACCGCCGTTTTTTCTATGTGGCAGGCTTTGGAAAGTTGCCGCGCAATATTTCACTAGCAGAATTTCACAGACAGAGGGGGCCGGGATATAGACTCTGTCCAATGGGATCGCAGAAAGTGTCGTTAATTATTTTTAATTAAACTGTTCAAAACAAAAAACGTGTGGAGCATTTTTTTCTCTCATTCAGTTCAGTCGGGGATAAATCTGTGTGCAAAGACATGTTATAGATTTGTTTAGACTTTGCATACTGTCCACTGCATGTCAAAGATTATTTCCTGAAGGAAAAAGTTTCTAACTAAATGTGTAACTTGCTCTTCGGCAAGTATGTAATTGCTCGAGTCAATTCCTCGCGAGTTCGATTACATCTAAATCCGCCGGCAAACAGGCTCCCGCGTTGGAATTAGGCCAGTCGCAAAATAGCTGTGTACCGCGACGTGTTTCTAACGCGGCATGCGTGCCGTCTAAGCAGCGGCGTGCGGATTTCGCTGCCCGATTTTCGCGTGTTTCACGTGCGTTCGACTACACGCTATAAGGCTCGCGTTATCACGTGTCGATTCCGTGGTAACCCCATCGGCCACGCGCCCAACGCTTCTTCTCGCCGGTGATTTCAGCCAGACGGCGGCAAATCCAGGGAAAAGTACGCGCCGGTCGCTTATCATCGGCCTGGGCCTGGAGTTCTCTTTTTTCTCCCAGTTGTATTGTGATACAATGTTGTTGGATCAAGCGTATGCAAAGAATTATTACAATATTATGTATAAATACACGATTAGACGCGCTATGCAAGGCGAAACGTGGCGAGAGAAGGAAATTTCATTGATCAGTAATAGACAAAAATTGATTAGCCGCGTGGAAGACACGCTAGGGTGTACAAGCAAATGTTGGAGTAGCACGTGTCAGTCGATAGCTGTTCTGTTTTCAAAATTATAAACAGCCCTATCTATAATAGATAGCACACGTGTTCGCTGTACATATTTCAGCAACTCTATTTTAAGCGCGCAATCAATATTTGCGACACTTGCTTGCAAATTGGCACGGTAGAGTTCTAAAATCATTAACACGTCATTAAGAAGCTTCTAAATCGAGGCCTGAGCAGATAATGAAATAAAATATTGCTCATCAAATGAAATAGAAATGACGGGAAAGATGAATTAAATGAGTAAACAATTCTTGCATGAGACCCCCGATCGGAAGAAAAAATTAGAACCGCCCGTTTGCAGTTAGTAGCGTGTAATTAGCCAGCTACCGTGGCTAACCGGAAGGAAGCACGCGCTATTAATTACTCATTGTCCCTACTGTGTCCCGCGAACCGATCTACTTTCGCTGGCGTCGGCATGAAACCGGCTGTTTGCCGGTTGCGATCCACCGGTGTCGTTCGATAAACACTTGATTTCGGGTCATGTCGAAACGTTGCGGTGGTGCACCGCATGCCGTGCACCGCTAAAAATATTCGACTCCGTGGACCAACCCTATCCCCCTCTGCACGAAACTCTCACCGAAACTGCGATCTAAAATAACTCTCCGAAACACCTGGCACCCCGGCGTTCTATTCTGCACGTTGCATCTCACCTCCTGTACGCTTTGTCCCCTTTCCGTTCGATCCCCCGTTGACGATCTTCCATCAACGGGCGCACCTGTCTGACAAATTTCGCGTTGCACCACTTCGCGCCACGCCACGCCCGGGACCATCACTGAAAATTTCAATTCCCTGCTGAATATCTTCCTTCGAGGGGCAGCCTGCGACAACCGTGGATTAAAGCAACGGTTGTATCAAAGGTTCACGCATATTCCTCCCTTTGTTCAAGGTTCTTACATCACAGCCGCGTTGCGTCTACTTCGAATCGCAAGAATTCGGATTTATCCTACGAACACGACAGATGTTCTTCTCAGCCCTTTAGTAATATCGCATGTGTCCTCCGTCACCTTTGCGTATGTTGGTTCCGATAAGATTACACGCCCGCGTAGACTTCTTTTTATTGTTTGCATGCGTGAGGCGGCCCGCACTTTGAGACAGGGGAAAGTACCGACTTGTCTGCTTGCGCGTAAAGGCAAGCGAATTTTTTCTTTACCTAGAGGTAGCGGAATCGGTTCTTCGTGGCTAAATCATCGAAATGGCAAGGAGGAATTTGAAACATCGGTCCAGCTAGTGTTTGCTATCACCGGGGCAAAAAAATCTGTACCGCCCAACGTGGGGCTCGAACCCACGACCCTGAGATTAAGAGTCTCATGCTCTACCGACTGAGCTAGCCGGGCTACTTTGATCTCCGACGAAACGTTGAAGAGAGAATCGGTATTGGAATTACGTCAAGTTCTCCCCCTCGCCTAGGCTGCGGATATTCGGTGTGAAGGCACCATTAACCGCCTATATTTGCGATACGGCGGCACTGGCAAACGGCCAAGGGATGTTTGGTAGGACGTTGAGATTCCGAGAAACAGCCTGCATCCCCTTCTTCCTCGCTGCGTACCACGTTTTCCCTTCTCTCGAATTTCTGCTAGCGGTCCGGGTCGATGCACGATCATCGGCTTTTCTAGGTTAATCACCAAACTTTTCGATTCATACCTACCGGACTTTAATCGCGCCTAATGCGATCTATGAACGATAAGATCCACGGTCCTTGCTGTATCACCGGAAGTCCAGGGGCCAACAGCTGGTGAATGATAATAATAATCAATTAGGCATTTCGCGATCGTATCGAATGGATTGCTCAATCAATCCCAGACTATTTTCCATTCCGTTTCGAAAATATCGTTAAGCCACCGCAAAATAGGAATGAACCACCATTAAATTGTTCGTGGCTTTGCGATAAAGTTCTCTCTCTTATTTGTCGTCAGAAAGATTTCGTCAATTTGCTCGATGACGTATTGTTGTCGTCATTTTTACGATAGCGTAAAACGTGTCAAGATTCGTATCGAAAATACGAAAATACGAAAAACTGTCCGTTTCCACGGTTTGACATCCATGTTTTCACCATTGTGCCTGTGGTGTCTCCCTTCGTTCTATGATCGACAGACACTTGGCCCATGCGCCTGGTAAATAGTAATAAATTCACGATTTGCCTTGCACAGCGGGGCGGCCGTTCTCCCTTGCTGCTGCTGGCCGAGTAGCTATTTAAACGCACGAACGGTCAGCAGAAGAGGGAACAAGTCCATCTTCTTGATGAAACGCAGCCCTGACGTAATAATAGTGCGCACGTAGCTATGAGGATATAATCCAGACGATATTGCATCGCAGCACTGAAACTGCAATAGTAAGCTTCGTGGCTATGCTTGAAAAAACCGATCGGCTGGCTGGAATATTTTATTGCAAATGACGTAAGCAATCGAGTTTTGGGACAAACACACTGATCGGTATCAGCCGTTTCTACAGCGGTAAATATAACTCCCACTTCCAAGAAGAATTTCAAGCTCGAGCTACATTTCATCGGAAGAAGACTGGAAATCATCGTGCGTCGCTTCGACTAATCTGACTTCACACATTTCGGGCTATTTTAACTATGGCCGCGCACTCGTTATTACGCTCCCTTCTCGGAGGGAGCAAGGGGCTTCCCAGAAGACGAGATTTACCACGGTGAACAAAGGTGGTTCGCTAATATTGAGAACTTGACACATCGGGAAGTCAGTGGCTCCAAGCCAAAAGAGAGTTCGCTTCGGGAAACTTCTCGTTCCGCTGGACGACGACCCTGAATCCATCGTGGCGGGTCCGTTAATGCCTCGTTCACAATGATGATTCGTTTAACATCCGATTCGGTGTGAAAATCGTAGGATTAGGGTCCCGCTGGAAAATGTAGTCGGAGCAACGTACCATGCGATTCGTGACGCGCTTCCTGGCTGGCTGGTCAGTTCCAGTTATACGTACAAAGCTTCATCTTGCTGGCCATTTTCAAAGCTTACAAAACCAACGGCAGATAGGAAAAGCGCAGCTTCCGAACTGGCAGGCTCGTCGTTGTGGAAGAAAAGCCAATTGCGACGAACTTGGTGCACTTTTTCTTTGCACAGATAGAGTTTGCTCTAACTTTTCTACTTTTTCTCCAATTATAGAGAAATCGACAGGAATACAATGAATTTGTCATTTTGCTGTGGAAAAAGTCGCGGGTTATCAAAGAACTATATGTATGTATAGTCAGTTAATCACATACGTCTCTGTTTGCGGTGTCATGAATGGGTTCTACTGTTTGATTAGTATTACTACGTTGACGAAAAGAAACATGAACACTGTAGGCAAAGACGGCGATGTTAATTAGTCATGTCGACGGATTGGAACGAGTCAAACATACTTTTGCGCAGCACCAAACTGCTCGGAATCGTACAGCACGACGCGAGTCGATTCGCGCAAACTTTCCTTCCGAAGGGAAACGAGCTACGATTGAAGGAAACATTACGGAAAAGTAATGCCGACGCAATTGTTGTCGATTCGTGGAAAAATGTCGCGGTACCGACGTTATGGCGCGGCAGATAGTTAATTAGCCGACCACGATAATCCGCAAGTCGACCCTCGCGATTTAAGAGCTTTACCTCTCGTGTCAAGGATGCAGTCTGAGGCATTTCCTTGTAGTTCGATATAAATAGTATTTCTGCTGTCGTTATACGGTTGTTAGATTCACGACTTCAATTGCTTTCACCGGGGGACAAAGTCTCAACGATGCAATTCTCGGGAAGGAAGGAAAATGATGGAAAGTATAATTGATGGGTGAATGCGTTTTATTTGGACCAAGATATCTTCGGGTCGAAATATTATTCCCCACTCGCTGAGACTGGTGTTAACAATTTTTTTTCATAAACGATTGCGTCTCGTATTTGTCACGATATTGTTAAAATTACGCCTTCTGTCCTGTCCTGCTGGATCGAGAGTTTCATGGAGCACGCTGCTGTGAAAATTAAGAGATTGAACAGCAGCAGGGCTCTGTCTGGGTAGACCGTACATATTTTTCGCCCGCAAAATTGTTGGTGGAACAATATGTACATATAATATTATCTCGAAACGTATTACCGAATTCAGAAAGTGTTTGCTGTGAAAACATCACTGTAAACGCAGCTGTCATAAGTTTCGCCTCGTTATCGATTCGCGCGAAGAATGCTAAAAGTTGAGCGACGCGTGGGTTAATATTTTAATAAAATTCAGCCATAATTAGCTCTTTCGTAGGTTATCGCGGAATAATAGCGTACAAATAGCAATTACGCGATTCGAAAAATGTGAAACCTTCGCCTTCGGGATCGTCAACACCGGAATCACATATTTCTTATCGCGATCATTGCTTTTGCAAGTTGAAGGGTGAATGTAAAATTATCGCCTTGCTTTATAATTATCCGCTACGACAGTGATGCTTGTTTTCTGTTTCACTTTGTAATCAACGACTTGCATCAATTATAACTCAATGAAATATTGAACTTTGAAGACCGACTTGTATCGATTATAATCAACTCCAATGTTGAAATAGAATAATATTCTTGTTGGAAAAAAACATTAATTATTTAAAAAATTATTTTTGACAAAGAGGCCTGTTAAAATATCAAAGGTAAAGTAAATATCATCGCCTGGATAGCTCAGTCGGTAGAGCATCAGACTTTTAATCTGAGGGTCCAGGGTTCGAGTCCCTGTTCGGGCGAAATATAATTTTTTCTTTTCGCGACTCGTTGATGTCAGTTTGATATCGTAATACCACGTAATAGAGCAGGCAGAATTCGTTTAACATCGCCTGGATAGCTCAGTCGGTAGAGCATCAGACTTTTAATCTGAGGGTCCAGGGTTCGAGTCCCTGTTCGGGCGGAAATAACTTTTTTTGCTCACGATTGACTTAATAAATTTCTGCTCCAGGTGGATACAGTGGTACATTTGTTTATTTCATTTTATACAGCAAGTGAAATGCGCTTTTTACGAATTATGTTGAGATGTTCGAAGCAAAAAGTAACCATCTTTGCGTAATCGTGTGGCTTCTTAGTAGTGCGAGTACTTCTTTGGACTTCCTCTCTCATACTTGCTGCCATAGAATGGAATATGCTTGCATACGACTTTCCAATCGGTCATCCAGAGTGTGAATATTATAGTAGCAGCGGTATAATTCAGCGCAGATATTTTCCTATAGAAAAATACATTTTGAGCTTTGTACCTCAAGCAAACCATAAACCGCAAAATCGTTTTGAAAAGAAAAAGATGTGCAATTTACCACACTTTAGTCTGCTCCCAAAGTACCGACCAATTCGCTCGATACGGAGGATATGAATGAGGATACGACGTTCTGAAACGTGCGACCATTCTTCTGAAAACGCGTGTGGCACAAAAAACACACCATTTACCATTAATGTAGCAACAAATAATTGATCATCGCCAAATGCGATTCTCATAATTTTGACGCATGAATGCAGCACCTTAACAGCATTTCATTTAAGAAATTGATCGAAAAGAGAATTCCTCGACCAGATTCGATAGTTTTCAGCCTGACGACATCTTGAGTCATGTGGGAATTTTATTCTCATGGTATCATATTATATTTTCCAAGGACCGCCGGGGGATCCCGTTGAATTCGTAGCTATCTAATCTGGTACAAAGGGTGACAGGTTTTTCGGGAATAATAAGGGGAAACGCGATGCACTCGTCGCGCGGTCTGTCCCAGGTACGAATATAAAGCGGAATTTGTGAATATGATCTACATAAATGTAAAGGTGCGCTTAAACACGTGCGCTTTGTACATGAATTTCCATTAAGATCATAGATGTGTACGTTCATTGCTAGAAAACAGCAAGAAGCGAATGGTTTAAGTAAAAATTGTTGTGGCATCCCGAGCAGTTCTTATCTATCCCCCCGAAAAGCGGACAGAATGAGAAAAAAAAACAAGCGAAATTGTGCAAGAATCCGTCTCCCTGGCCTCGTATCTAATGGAAATTTTCGTTACACGGAAATACGAAGAATTTCATCATAATGTTGTATCGAAGCCGAAGTTGGTCTCTGTCCTCGTTCCTACTCCTAATTGCCGTGTATTTGCAGAGACGCGATGAATTTCGATGTGATGCAATCGTGCGATGACACTCTTCCCCCAACCATGTCAATAATTTCTGTCTTTTATTTATCGCAAACTCAATGAACCGTTGAATGTGAGGAGAATTGTCTCAATTCTTAGCCTCTGGTGTGCTCCTTTAGTTCTCTCTTTCCTTTTATCAGGTGAGTCACTGGAATAACGCGAGTGCATCGCGTTACAAGATACGAGGAAAACGTAAAAAAATTTTCATTAACCACGCGCGAGCGGACGTAATTGGATAATAAACGCGAAACTAACGCGGCTATGAATAAGTAATGAGAGCAAGAGCGGCTTTCGTGGAAGAGACTTATTTGTTCTTCCATAAACTTAATGACCGTGCCTCCGCGTCGTCTGGCGAGCAGCTTTCGGTTTATTGTCCCGCTATATAGTTTTTTTCCTTCCTCGCCTTTTAACGATCCTCGTATTCTCTTGAACTCCTTTTGTCCTCCCGCAGTATCGAGATGCCTTGCACAGGGTGATCCTTGTATTGTAATAAGTAAGTGCTGCGCCACGTTTCACCGTGGTCCTGCATTATTTTCGTCGAAAAAGAAAAGCGCCGCGTGTAAAATACGCGCACATGTCTCCTCTCGTCCGGATCACCTGAGACCCTCGTAAATTTCGTTTCTCTGAACCCGTTCGTTTATACTACGCCCTCAGCGTGCACTGGGCGTGCCAACCACGTGGCGTTACGTCAAATTCACTGGCTAGTTTATTTTCCATTTTACTCCGGCGCTCGCAAGCGTTTCACGTTTTCCACGAGGATCGCCGAAATTCTTGGGAACAAAGGAACACGACTCATTGGAGAACACCAGATCCACCCATTTCCTCCCACTTCCCTTTCGACAAAAGCTTCATCTTCGCGGATGAAAATAGATCCAGCGGCTTGGCTGCATGGTCCACGTGCTGCGAGAGAGGGATCCTCGATCCGCGGCTCGTTGCGCAACTCGATCTCTCTCCATTCGCACAAGAACCTCTCTAGTCTATGTCGTTTCCAAGGAGAAGAAGTGTATATTAATAATAATTGGCCATAGCCGGGTATTTTTCCACATTTCTCGAGAAAGCTCGTTACCGGGCGTCGAATGACGAAACACACAGATGTGACGCACACGTTCGTGATGCAATTCTGTTCGGAGATAATGTGTCGGCGAGATCTAGTCCTTGGCAAAGACCCGTGAACCGCCTCGGGATATTGTCCCTGGAAGGTGCACGATTACAATCGATCAGTAGGCGCTCGTCGGAACATTATCTTTAAATGACGAGATTATTAATTATTCATCTGCGACTCTTCGCCAATGCACGTGATAAACCGTGACGTGCCGCAAGAGATCGCGTCGGTCGAATGCGAAAAATCATATCGGCGAGCGATTGGTATTCAACGAGTAGCCTGTTTATTTGACCCGGAGCATTTAAATGCATTCGAGTACATACTTCCGAGAAGACGCTCCCGCCGATTGAATCTATTCGAGCAGCGTGCTCGCCATTAAAGTCCCATTCACGCCGAGCTTGCATCGGACGCTTCAGGCATTGTCACAGGCGACATTTACCTATATCCATTTCTTTTTTAATTTCTATTTCATCGACATCTGACACATGGTGCGATGAGCAATAACTTCGACGTTTGTGCGCTTGGACAAACAGAGTATCTGCAGTTAAAGTTCATCGAATCGTGGAACTATAGCATTCGGCCGAGACCCTCCTCTCTGTGTATTCAGTTCCTCGAACCCGTGACGAAGTCCGTACCCACGATTTACGTTTCCGTTCGCTCGTAAAACAACTTCCGCCGACACCTGCGTTCCTCCGCTCCGGAGTTATGAGCCATGGCGATCTCTAAAAGTGCGCGCGTAAATCGCTGACACCGCGTATGCAGTCCTCCCTCTGTTGCTGCCCTCTCCATTACTATTGTCCTGTACCTAGCACCGTATCGCTTGCAGTTCGAACCGAACTTTGACCATTCTCCATGGTCAGTTAATATATAATAGACGTGGCAACAAATTTTCCCCTCGCTTTTAGCAGAATAGTGGAGTCATCGTTATTGCTATCGAGACCGTGCGAGTTTACCGTAATACGTGAGTATCGGCAATATGCCTCTCACGGTAAGCCGGTGCTCTGTGCGTTGGAAGATCGAAAATACATAGGGCGGAAGACATTCTCTTATAAACAATTGTAAAAACGGAATAAACATTTATAATTTGTGAGCAGGTGCAGTTTCATGCTTCGCCGCATAGGGGACACATTTTAAAATGGCTCGCAAACAGAGGACTGCTATTTTTTAGCATTGACGGACAGGACAGTCGAAATGCTGGAAAATATGTTTAGCCAGCGAGCGGAGGGTACGCGGCGCAACGCAAACACCGGGGAAATTAGAACGAGGCGTGTATACAGGTGGTCCATTACAAACAATGAACGTTTACCCTTCTGCTGCACTTGTTGTTGCTTTCAGTGCTCTTTTCTATAATATTTGTGCCTACGCTCCACATTATCCATTCGAGTATAAAGATCGATCCGGATCTTGGATTTGGGCCCGAACTACCCTCCCAGCCTTTTATTCCAACCTTCTCCCCGTTCTATACATAGTCCGTTTCGGTCTATCGTTTGCCATTTCGTATGATTCGAAGGTGCCTCGAGCGTGCATCTTGCACCAACGATAGACACACTGCATTCGAAGGATTTATTTTCAGTCCAATATCGCGGAGGATCATGGCAGGTACGATGCAACGTTGATCCTTTTACCCCCTGCTCGTGGAAAGCGTTTGCGTTTCGCTCCCTTTGTCGGAGAAAGATATTCTGGCTACCTCATTGGAAGCGACTAGTGCATCCTTCGTCCTAGGAATATGAACTTTGGAAGACACGAGTTCTGTAAAATGGTCATTCAAATAATTTCCATTGATTGATCATTAGACCCCTTTTACGGTCCATAGATGTATCCGATTAATTTGTTGCTGGGTTGCGAATTTTTCTGTTCTCCGCGGCTACTATGCGTCGGTACACGTCGAAGCAAGTAGTCCGCGGCGCACATGCATACGTGTGTTCGTGAACGCGAGTCGAGCACATACCGAGCAGCAATCTCGGCCTGGCATTGCTCGCGGGAATAGCGAGGTGGTGAGCGGAGCAGACTGCTTGGTGCCAGCAGAGTCATACGGATCCCTCTCTTTCCCGCAACTTCGTTCCCCTCCTCTCGCCTCCTCTGTCCCGATTCCTCTCTCTACATTACATTGTTTTCCCTGCACGCTGTCGGCTTTTCCTTTGTGCATCCATCCTCTCCTCATCTAGTTGCACGGAGGTCAGGCGGCTAGAACAGCCAAACTCGCGTTTTACGTAATTCTATCTGGCGACGTAATTGCAAGGCAATCGTTGCGCTTCGCTTGCACCAAGGACAACGTGCCCCCGGGCACCTGTGCGGTATTCAAAGAAACAAAAAGCGATACGGTTTAATTGATCCGAGA
Organism: Holcopasites calliopsidis; assembly: GCA_023838395.1. NCBI lineage: Eukaryota > Metazoa > Arthropoda > Insecta > Hymenoptera > Apidae > Holcopasites > Holcopasites calliopsidis. The sequence goes on along the minus strand of JALHAQ010000037.1, from coordinate 745,785 downwards.
AGAATCGGAGGACGGTAATTACCGCTCTTAATCATTCAGTTACCCGGAGTACAAGTTTCTTCTATTCGAGGGAACACTCCGATTCTGCCAAACCCTAGGCAATGCGCAGGGAAATATCTTCTCATTGTCCTGTCTAAAAAAAGGGGCGATGGAAAGGGTTACATCTCCACCGCGCTCTTTTGTATTCTGGCTAGGCCATTCAACTCTAGATTAAGAATAGCTTTAGTTATCTAGCTCGCCTAGGAAAGTTCCATCACCAGCATCGCCGAGGTCCTTCGACGAGGCAGGTACTCGGATCCTTGCAGAGGTAACTTTCCACTCAACGGTTCCTACTACATCGGGATCGAACGACGGCACAATATCAAAATTAATGGCAGATCGCTTCCTCCAGAGATATTCTTCGCTTCACGTTATGTATGTAAATCGGTCGAACCAAAAGATGGCCTGGAGGAAGGGATATTCAGGGCGTGCCTAGTAACAGATCGAAAGACAGAACGCTAATTTTGCGGCGGAGTGCACGTACACGCATGGACGTAGATGCCGGCGCGATCTAAATGCATGTGCATACATCTGCAATCGCATGTGTACCGTGTACACAATGCACAGGCGTTGCATAGCATGAATATGAGAGCAGTTCGGCCTGACAGGATGATCTTGATGGAACGCGGATCGCATGACTGTCGATAAATGATCGGGCCACTCTCGCGTTCGTTATTATACAGATTCGTGAGACGATCGTTTCGCTTATCTCGCCACTTCCGCTCGTTACCTTGTGCTCCGACTCTTGCGAGATACTTTGATAACAATTCCGTGGGATTTCCCCCTCTTGTTCGATCGTTCTCTGACGAAATTTCTGTTTCATATTTTTTCAGCTTTATTTTAAGAAATTCGCATGTTCGATGCCTCGAACTGTCGTTTCTCGTTCGGCGACCTGTGTGGATCCACCATTACGAGCCATATTATGCCATTACAGGTGTGCCTGAATCACATTTCGCGGTTCAACGTCAAGCATAATGCCTTTGGCCCATTGTTCCTGGCTTTGCCCCATTTCTCCTTTTCTTTTTACCATTTTTCAAGCTCGCCCTCCGCGTTCTTCCGGCCCACGCTTTGCATAGATAATAAATTTGGTGAAAAGCACACAGAATACAAGCAAGAAGACGGGAGTTGAAGAGAAACTGGAATGAAATAATCGAGCCGGATCTCCAGAAGCCTTGTCAGCGTTATCAGCCCGAAGCCCCGTAACCCATGACTAATTTAATAAGAAAAGACAGCAAAAAATAATTTCCTCTTCGACTGGCGGGTACACACGTTGATCGTCGTGGCACTAGTGGAAAAGTTTCGAGCCAGGTAATCGGCTCCGTGAATAGCGTCTCTATTTTCGTACCGTGTGTTTCCTTTAAATAATTCATCGCGTTGGAATTGCCTTGTTTACCGAATAGTCCTTTCTTCTACGCTCCATTTCGATGCTATTGTTTTTCCTTCGTCCATTTTGCAAATACATGCATACATACATAAACTTGCCCCGTTCCACCGACGAATATTATTTGCAATTCCGATCGGGGAGGAAGAACGATACAGAATCGGTGATTTTACTAGAATTTACTACTTGCAACAAATCGAATCGTTACTTTTCCCACTTTTCTATTTTTGGTTCTTCATTCACGGAATAACAATAAGTATAATAGCTGGGTCGATACACGCTGTCCACGGTTTAATTACACGCAACCAGCTAGGGAAAAGAATCGAATTATACGAGCAGACGCCCGTAGCGTAACGAGGACAATAATTTCTATTTAACAAGGCAGTTCGCCTGGGGAAACATCTGTTTAATACTTAATACATATTGTAATACATATCCCCTCACGGTTAAACGCCCCGTGAAGGCGTAAACGACGGACATTACTGCTCGACGAAGAAATCAAATCGAATCGAAACACGTCAGCCCGCCTCGTTATCTCTTATCACTGAGAGTCTCTCCCTCGTCTCGCTCGCGTTTTTCTTGGGCTGTTGCGCGACAAGTGGAAAGTGTTTCGTCAGGGAAAGCGCGAAAAGCCGAGCGGCGTTGCATCATTATTGGCCGACAAGCGGCGATAAAACTCGCGTTCACCGTGAATCATTCGAGGAATTTATCTTGGCCTTGAAATCGCCCATGCCCGGAAGCTTCTCGCACGCTTCTTTTTATTTCCCTGTCCATCTGGGTAAATCGTTAAATCGTTTAATTGCCGGCGTGGCAGTAAAACGCCTTTTGAAAATGCACGTTTCTCGAATTGTCGCGTGACACACGCTCGTTCGTTCCAACACAAAACGGAACCATCTGCTTAGATTTTCAAGTTCTCGACTCGGAACGGCGTTCGGTAGTCCTTTTCGAAAGTTGCGTCGAAGGAATACACCATCGACTACCTGGTATTCTCTCGGTCCTGCTACCAAGGGTGAGCGGAAGGTGTTCTTGTGTAACGGCCCCTCCTTAAGGGAGCCTCGTCTATGGGTTGCGTGGTCTGTTCACAAAGGGCTAGTGGAACTTTTCGAGACGGTCGCAGGCTGGAACTTAACCTAGATGGAGCCGATCTTGAACGGACCGGCACGTTTTCCTTTGCTCGAGTTTTTTTGCGACCGCCGAAAAAAATACCAACTGCATCATGGAGTCCTTCTTCCTGCACGCTACTCTCGTTTGTCCATTCCCTTGGCACACGTTATACTCCCGTTCGTTTCCATTTAATCTTCATGCTATTGAATACGCGGGATATCCCTCCCTCCTTTTGCATCGTGACGAGCACGACGCGTTTGATAATTATTCTCTTCTTTCGCTCCGCTTTCGATTCGATGGTTGCAATTTGTACGAATTTGACAGATCGATGCCCGTTGCTAGGCGGAAGCAGAGGAGTGTCGGCGTACGGTATCCCCAAATCAGGCTTAAAGGTATCAAAGAAGGACTATGGAACAGCAGGTATCCGGGACGGGACCCTCGAAAGAAGCTTTTTTCCATCGCTAAGACTTCCTTTTTACTCGGTGACCACTCACTCGAACGGAATCCTAATAACGATTGCGGCCGGGACAATCGTTTCCACGGTACAGAAGATGGCAACGGTACGGTTTCACGTACGAGTCCACTTTCATGGATAAGCATGACACGTTACAAATAAAGCACGCGCTATTGAAACAAATTTTCTGTATCGAACAGGCGTTTCCATCACTTCGCCCAACACCTGTACATACAAAGGTACAGATCAAGTCTCAACGATTCGCGAATCATACGTGTCCGAATAGGAATGATCAAAGTGTGACGCCTGTACAAAGGAACGTGACAAAGTTCTAATCTGCTTCGCGGCAAAATGCCACGCGTGACAACCGGGATAAATTAAATCGGGCCGGTACTAATCATCGTTCGTATGCATCATCGAACCGCCGTAGCATTAGCGAGATCGGCAAACCCGAACTGCATATCCTTTCGTCGTCCACGGCACGTGGATACAATATAGGCTGATGATTTTATTGCATCCCGCGGTGGTCGGCTTCTGCATGCGCACAAGACCGGTTTTACAAAGTGACTTTATTAACGCCTCGCTCATAATCCTCCCGGGATCACTGCTACTGGCTTTCCGTGCTTCGCACAGAGTCTCTTTGATTCCACGTTAACGCGGCCGTAGCTGTTACATATGTATGACTGAATTTAGTTTCCAATTTAACTAGTAAATATAGGTTTCCTTTCGCGGCTGCTTATCGAACGAGTTTTAATGGCTTCTCGTTCTCTCGTCGCGCATTAGTCGCGTCGAATAGAGTAACCGAGTTCACCGAATTGTGCCGAACCTTTTCTTTCTCCTCTACTCGATGCGTGTTAACAAACGGTGCTCGTGTCCGCCTCGGAAACGGAGCCCTACGTCAGCGTAACAGTTGTGACTCGTATGAACTGCTGTGCGATGAATTCATCGGGGACCACGCGGGAAATGTATTACAATATCTATTTACTAAGCAGCGTTCGTCGTCTGTAAGCAAACTATGCAGTGGCCATTATGCACGAGCCACTAATTTCGTCCCACTGTCGGTACGCTTTACTTCTGGTACACGGGTTACGGGCTCGGAAGCGATAGGACCGCGCGTGGGGGTTGGAAAGCGGGACTCCTGCTGGCAAGAACGACGAGCCTTTAAAGGGAAAGGGATTTCTCCGAGGATCCTCGAAAGAACCGAGGGGGACACGTTGCACGGAGGACACGAACGAGCGGATGATGGTCGTAGCGAACTGTGAACAACAGAAAAGAAGGAGTGGGCGAGCAGAAAATCATCTGTATGCACTGAAAAGAATCAATATTCGAAGCGGCTCTCTAAGGATACCCTAAATTCCTCGACCCTTTCATCTACCACGAATTTTCTTGGATCGCAAGAATGATTGCTTCCTCAAAGATAAGGTGACCACCATTTTTTTTTGTTTTTTAAGCAATTACCGTGTACATGTTTTTCAAATATACGCATACTTGGATGGTGCGTCACGGTCGTGGAGCGACAACCGCTCGTTTCGAAACGATGCGATTAGATACGTGGTGATTCCAATGCCCATGCTTTTCGATAAAAATAATTGTCTTCCACAATAATTGTCTCTCGAACTTCTCATTCTTTTCAAACCCTTATGGCTGGGATCTTTATGTACTTTTCTTGTTATATGCAGAAAGCTGACGAAGCAGAATAGGAGGAAGATTCAATATTTACTTTATCGCAACCGTGTAACGAAACTACAGAAGTCTCGAGGACTTTGCAATGGCGATCGTTCTTCCCGCCCGAAAAACAGCCTGCCAAGAAATTTTCAATTAATTTTACTCTACATGTGTTGCATGGGAAGGAGTAAATCTTTCCCGTGTGTTCGAAAAGTACGTTTCAATTTGAATCGCGGTACCCTCCGGCGCATACAATAGGCCTGTTCTTTGAAAGAGCTCGAGTAGGGGGAAAAAATCAAGGGGGAATAATCACCCCTCGGGTAAATATGGGTCACGATAGTACAGAAAGCGTTGCTTGAGTTGTATGTTGACCCATGATGCGAGCATAGAATAGAATCACTCGTGCAGATTCATCTGGAAACAGTAGGATAAGTTTTCAGATTAAACCGTGCTGCCACTACGGAGACCTCTCGACTTGTTCTTGTCTCACGTTCACCGACTTTCAACTCTCGTATGTTTCTTCTCTCCTGCAAGGTTCTTTGCGATTATACGCGTTAAGGTTATCAAAGTTATTGCCTCCCCAATTCATTCGCTTCTCAGCGCGTCAGAGCTCCGGCGAGAAAGTTCTGGCGGAATCAGAAGAGAGTGAGATACATACCCTTCTTCGGTGTCGCGGAGAACAAAGGAAGCTCCGCGAGGATGTCTCCATCCGATTCAAAGACGATCGTTATCCGCTGCATCGTCGAGAAGGAAAACAAAAAAAAAACGTATGTATGTGGAATTGTAGCTGATTAGGCCTATCTGTAGTCCTGTACAATCTATTTACAGCAGCTGACGAAACTTGCTTCCGCGTTGCATCAGACGTCCGATAATCGACTTGCTTGTTTGCCGATCACTGATAATTATTCCGCTGCGATTCTTTCGCCCCATCGATCTTCGCCCCCTTCCTCTCAATTGCTCCGTTCCACAAAATCGAATCTCTCCTTCTTGTCAAAACACCGATGCCCTCGATGTTACAAGAATCGAGAAATCGGTCCTCGTATCGCAAACACACCGTGCCAACAAATTCGCGTAAATACCTCGTTCTCATCCCTTCATCGTCACCGACTTGTCGTAAACACCCCAGTAACTATTCGTATTATTCCCAAAAAGTCAGCCCCGCTTTGGTAATGTGAAACAGCTTCACCTTTGAGCAGCAGGGTTCGACTTCCTGTTTTGTAAATAAATTTGCCTCTGTTCTTAATTTTCTGTCCAAGGTCCGCGTACAATAACTTTACGCCTAATACAATGCCAGACTCCCCGTACAGAGCGGCGGAAGCGAAGGGTGCCCTTTATTCCCCCCCACGGCCACTCGATTTATTTTCCCTCGATCAACCAGCGCCTCGAATCGCGAGTTGCCAGGAGAAATCGCATTTCCACGGGGACACACACCGCTGTTCTCTGGATCGTGAAAATCAGGGGATAGTGGCGCGTCTCCAAGCGTGACACCCTTCGCGTCACTCGCGTTTTTGCGTTAGCAGTGTATTAGGTAATCGAACGAGCGTCAAGGATCATTGGCGAAAGGAATGATGCTTGTACAACGAGGTATATGATGATTTCTCTGTTATAACGACCCCCGGTGCAAATTCAGTGGAAACGAAACGCGTGTTTCCACGTGGTGCGTGGAATCAGTCGGTTTCTCTTTTCCGAAGATCGTAAAAAGGTTTGTCGCGGACCGGCTGTTGCCGTTTCCTTTGGCTAGGTCCTGACGGCCTGCTATTTGCTCGTGAGCCACGCAATTCGGAACGGGCCAGCACGATCCTTCGACTGGACGCCTTTTATTATTCCGTTGACACATGGCCTCGCAGTCGCTTTTGCACCCTTCCAGCAGTCACGGCTGACTTCGCGACGAGGGAACGCGCGGGAAACGAGTCCTTCGTCTCTACCTAAAGCTTCATCCCGATTTCCTGTATTCGCTGGGACAGAAATCTGTTTCTTTTCTTCTTTTTATTGTTGTTACCCATTTACGACGGTGGCACTAGGCCAGCTTCATCTACTAATGATTTTTTTGCCGGAGGGACGCTCCCTTCGCGGAACCGATCGATGGTATACATATGTATAGGAAAATGCGCGGGGTTGTTGCGATACATTGTTTGGCACAGTCCTTTTTATTATATCTCGATCGTAAAACGCGTCACGCGTGCGATCCTCGCTCGTATCGGGAGCCGAACATTCGCGGAGGGGTGGCATAGGATTGATGAAACGTAGATCGGGAGTTTTATGTTCCGAACCGGGAAACTTTGTCGCTGGCTTGGCAGACCTTTTTCTTTATAGAACTCGGTTTAATTTACCGTCGCATAAAAGTCGCCCGCCACCGTTAAGGGTGTGCCTCGATTTCGGCCACGACAGCGACAAAAGCAACCGCGCCAAAGGGAGACGCTGCCCTCTGATCACAGTATGATACGATGTAATTTGATAAATTTATTCCAACGTAAAAGCCTCCCCTGTGACGCACGTGGGAACGTTTCCACGTAGCCGTTGTGGCAAACTTTAATGATGCAATGAGAATAATGGAATCGTGGTGTGTGTATAGTAGAAGACTTAAAAATACATAGAACGAAATTTGGGAGCGTTCTAATATTATTTTGTAAAATATTCGACATGTTTCACGATGTCGTATATAATTTCAGAAATATTTTTTCCTCGCCGAATCATACTTCTTCTTTTACTTGTTCGGTTTTATTTAGCTCAGCTGTAAGGTCAAAGCGTGAAGAAACTTTGCACAATGCAATTTGTGTTCCGCGATTCGCGATGCATCCAAATATATTTCTCGAACAAGAAAAATCACGCATACGTGATGATTCGTGAACCGTTCTCAAAGCACAGACGGAGAGAACGAGGAGATAAGAAGAAATTGAATATGAGCTGGCATCTTCGATATCGCGAGATAATATCATAGTGCATACGAATTTTCGGAGCATTTTTTAGAAATATCGCAAAGCTATTTGCCCGGCCGATATCGCTGTTTTTTTTTTTCAAGCGATGTTTGCGACGAAACGAGCGCGCCGATAGACAAGACTGGCAAGCTTTGTAAAGATAATTTTTCGCCTCTACGTCGACGGCCACTCGAAGGTGGGAGCGGTTATTTTTTTTCTGATATTTCGAGAACCGAATTTATCCGGTACTTTGCGTCACCGATGCCTGGGCGGCTACCAAAATACAATCGCCGCCTCGCTCTTTTATTGTCGAGATGACTTTCTCTCTTTTCGAGCAAAGCCTAATCGTTTCTCGATTATCACTTGGCAAACAATACGTACCCGTGTTGTGAATGAAACGCCGCAGCTTGTACAAACAATGTCTGAAGAATTCTGTGTATGTAAAATGTACTCGTATCGGTGGCGATTTCGATACGCCTCGAAAATCTCGTTAGCCAAAAATCCCCGCTGAAAACATCGACCGAAGGGGATTACACCTCGTTCGGTTCTCGATAATCCAGAATAGACATTTTTCACATTCGCTATTCTGTGCCGCATTCTCGATTTTTCTGCCCCCGTTGTACAATCGGCGGATTAACTTCTTAAAGCGTGACTGAAAGGTGAAATCAATTACCCAGGCTTACGAATCGAGGGGAAGCTTTAATCTTCCCGATCTTCGGTTAGAGTTGAAGAGAAAATTGAAATATGGCAAGTTGACAATTCAATATTTGCGGGGGGTGCAAAATGTTCCTTTCTCACTTTTCCCATTCTTCATTGTACTCTGAAGCCTCGCAACCTCGGGGCAACATTTTTCTCAATCTGCTTCGACCATGCGGGCAGCATTGAGTGGGTCTTTTGTTCGTATAAATATTCATGAGCACCTCGTTGCACCGCGGAAACGGAGGAAGGAAATCACCGGTGGAAAACAGCTGTTACGCAGGGATGCGTGAACGGTCGGTCGAAGGCCGCGGCTTTACTCGGGGTTCACCGTTTCTTTTTCCCGCGCTCTTCCGCACACGTTATCAGGTGTCGGTCACGTTTAGCCGGCTCGTTATCACGCGAAATGTGTAGCAGCTAAGCAGCCGCTCGCCGGACAAATATTCGATAAACAGATTACGTTCGGCCATACGTGACAATCTCCTCGCGTGGCTTAGCGTGCACAGCACTGAAATTATGCAAGACGGTTATTTTCAGGCTGGCCTTAAGCCGCGAGAAAAAAATGATTCGCGAGTCTCGATTATGTTTACCGAGAGCTCGAGAGCAAAACGGTTAACAGAGTCGAGAAGCAGATAGTGACCAGCTGTTGTTTTTCACGAGTTCCCTTTTCGATAATCGCGATCTCCTCTCCTCCGCCTCGCACGACACATCTTTCATACACGGTCAGTCACGAAGGTCTTCGTACACCCCGAATGTCATTCTAATTAAGATACACAATCTCTTCTCCCTTACTTGTGAAAATTTTCCTGTAGAATAATGTATTTTGTTATGAAATAGTTAGTATTATCGGGCAAGTCAATAAGTAACCATGATATTACGAAAGTTATTATTTACTTTAATCAAAATGGACCTTTTGCATACATAGATCTTTGTCCTATGCATTTAACTATATTACAATGATTACAATCTACAATGTATTTGAAGTTGCACGAAGTTTCGGAACGTGGCAGCAAGATTCGCGTAACGATTGGTAAAGGAAAATCGACACAGCGAGTGTATCGGTCGTTGCGACCGATATCGCTTATTGTCTCGCGACCAATAAGAATACCGTAGACACATTCTCATTTTCTATTATTGATAATTCCGTTGTCAATAGACGTGCAGATAAAATGCGGTCGTGTGTCCGTCAGGACTGATAATAATGCGTAATGCTCGGTGTTTTTCGTGAAACGAAAGTTATTGCAAAATTCAATGGATCATACTTGGCAGTAACTGTTGATCGTTCGATGTCCAGCCCGCATGCTTTTCTATCGATTGCCTCGCAATTACCAGAGGGGCAACATTTAGTCATCGCAATTTGCTACTATTTACCAGGGTGCAGGCGTTTTGGGTTCTTTCTTTCGATCGATCGGGAAAGCACAACGAACCTTCATTATTTCTTGTTGCATACTTACAGTTTCACGAACAAAGGCACGCCATGCGTCATGTGCGTTCTCTTCGAGCTTGAGCGTTTTGCAAACGAGCTTTCGACAAAGTGCCTCGCTACTAAATAGGAGGCCAGCGGAAGGTCTATTGTATCCGTTTTTCCTTTAACTTTTCTATCCAAACTGCGCTGCCAGCGTAGCCAGCATCCGTAGCCAACAGCTGTAGCAACGCTCCGCTACTTTTACGTCATTAGAGTATTGTTGTCCAGCTCTCCGATGAGCGACTAATAGAATGCCAGGCACCGTGTATCGCTCTGAAACTATCGATTTCTGTCCCGCGTGTATCATTAAAGAAAATCTGAGCGCAACAGCTGTTCGACACGATAATGGGACAGGGCTCGCGACTAGCTACTTGTCACCGTTAAATCGATTCATAGGACAAACGTTATAAGCGTTTGTACCTCGTCCAGTGATGGTGAACATTGCATTGCCAGGCGAACTGATAGCCCCGTGGTTATCACGGTTATTGACTTTTGGAAATTTAGTCAACGATCTAATCTATATTGTCGTATGTAACTCTTATTGAGAACATATTCCGCCGTGAAGCACAGGTTTTCCTAGTGCACCATAGGTCGTACGATAACCCAGTTTGAACAGACCGGCGCTTAGATATTTTACCGCGAGCACAATTTTCTTTGGGCCAGTTTAATTTGTAGAGTGAGTATTCGAAAAACGCGGAACGATTTTGAATCGGTCACGCGGCCGCCACGTGTTTAGTTAGTTTGCCCAGACGTTTGTACATATAGGTGTATTGCTCTCTTGATAGGCGGAGGTGCATAGGAAGTTTGCCGATCGTGAAATGCGAACTTTGTCTGCGACAAAAGTTCGACATGTTTCCCATTCGTTTGAGCACATGTTTCTTCGATAGAGCGTGCGGTACGTCCCGATATTGTAAACCCTATTTTTAACGATTTTTTAATCGTTGATTAATTCAAAACAATTTGAAAGAAAAAAAATTTGAACTTGGAGGCGCCGGGCATCGATCCCGGTACCTCTCGCATGCTAAGCGAGCGCTCTACCATCTGAGCTACGCCCCCGTGATAAATGTACATATATTAGTTCCATGAATCGGATTGGGCACAGCATTGATAACGTAGCCCAGTTCCTTCTAATCGATTTTTCACTTCTATTTTTTTTTCGTCAGCCTTAATCGACAGCCGGTTAATTACGAACCAGTTTCTTCCGATTAGAAGCAATAATCGAACTATTGTCCTTCGCGAAGATCGTTGCACTGAACCACTTACTACATCATTAAATTGCAATTCTATAGAAATGTAATTAAAGACCCATTGTTGGTGCAATTTTAATTACTTTAAAATTTCGTGCGTCTATTTTGTTCTATAAATACATACTATCGCCTAACAAATTTTGTCTCTTCCATACTGCTACTCCATTAGGCCCGATGATATCATTTCCATTGTTTCGAAAGCGCGTATACAAGAATGTGCCATTAGCGAGGGAATAAAGATGACCCAGCGATGTCACGTATTCGAAACCACCAGCGTGGTGTGTATTCCGTAAAAGTGGTCCGATAACGTTGTCTTAACGATAAAGGAAAAGTCGCAAAGTCTGCTGCTGTTGACCTGAGTCATACCTCGGCCAAAGGTACTTCCGATACTTCGTATTGTCTATACATCCATGGATTAGTGTGTGTGTGTGTGTGTGTGTGTGTGTGCACACCTTTGCATAATTCACGCATAGACACTGTTTTCTACGCTCAACAGATTAAATTTATAACCCTTGGCTCCGATCTTTGTTAATCATTGCCACGGTGATTCAATTCAGTAAACAGGAACTTTAGCAATCTATCGATCTTATAAGTAAAAGTTGTCTACGATTATTTAAAAGAAGCGTCAATTGTCCCCATTTCTCGTCCATTACGCGTCATTATCAGGAGTGTGTACATTACCCTAAATTTTCATTCCAACATCCCTCTTCTCGGACCCTGCGAAGCCGATGCGAGTGATTCCCATAGAATCATCCTTCGCGGTTGTAGTGTACGATTCCACCTAGAAAATAGCATTAATTCTCTTCACTGCCTCCCCGGGGACAGGTCCCCGCATTCGCCCAGCGTGAACGGAAGAAAGTGTCACGTGTGTTCGTGGCCGCAACACTGGGTACCCCGCACCCCGATGCGATTCTTCGGTCATGGAGCATCATTGTGCAGCCGCGAGATGAGAGTCCGGCCAAAAGCCCCACTCCCTTCCCCGGATTTTCTCGTCTCTCCCAGGACATTGCTTTTTCCTGCCTGGGACGCCTTATCGTTACGGTGGATCGCGTGTCTTCGACACGTGCACGTCGATCATCCGTTCTGACAACCTCCGAAACGATCCAGCAATTGCTCGCTTGCTCGTTGCACGAGGAGCACGCTCGTTTCGTGACCCCCTTTTATTTCTCGCGATCAACCGTGACCGTCCCTTATCGGTTGTCGTTTCGCGCCACGACCATGTCGCGGTGACTCATTCCCCTCGTGTGATTTCGGAGATCCATCTGGTATTTCTCGATTTAGTAATCTATCGCTATTACCATTCTTATTAATCTTGCCCTACCTTTTAGCGGGTACGCGAATTGTTGGCCAAATCCTCGGGGTAGTTTACCTCTAGGCCCTTAGCAAGCAAAGGATTGGACAATCGCGAAATCGGTACAGTTATGAAAGATCATTCGTTGTCAGCGCGATAACGCGAGCAACAGTATGCTCTCTAGGTGGTGAGAGAGACTCGCGGACAAAGATAAGCCCAGCGGTTATTTTGCAAGCAGAGACGTGTATACGCTCGGCGCGTTAATCTACGTACGCTGGCTAAGTTTGCTGCTCGTTACAGCGGAACGATAGCTTATAGCGTTTCATTGCCACGTAATACCTTGCCTGTTCGCGAATCAACCGGTGACTCATCGCCGCGAAAGGATTCTAAAGTGTTTTTTTTTCCAATGGCTGGCCTTGATTTGTCGATTGAACGTTACTTTAGAGGGAGAGCAGAAAGAAGCGTAGACGGATCGCGTTCGGTTGAATCGAGCCGGTGGTCGATCAGAGCAGCCTATCAATCATTCCCCTGTTTTCCAACGGTCTTGCACACACGTCTGTTCCTACCCGCGCTTTTTTATCGAAGCTCCTCCGTCGAGGAAAGCGGAATCGTTCGGGGGGACTATTGACGAACCCACTGACCTAACGACCGGTGGAGGAATCGTACGACCCGCGAGGTGACGGATAGCGTGCACGGGACAATTTGCACGATCCTCGTGGTCACCATCGCGTTCGATAGCGGTGCAGCGACCATCGGCGAGGCCAAGGCGACGATTTCTCTGGCAGCACAGCGGAGTCCCTTGTACCGGTTAGAGAGTGCAGTACCCTCCTCCGTTATAACGGCACAATGAGCTTGACCGGATGAAAGTTACCGGTAGTAGACCAGGGACCATTACCGTGTCGGATGGAAAAAGAGTCCAAGCAGCGTTGGCCCGCGGAATGATTCGTGTCGCGCGTAGGATGGCCAGAAAGGAAAGGTGGAAAAGCGGAGGCATCGAGCTACGCCGTCGGCAGCAGGGCTGGGGAACGGTGCGAACAAGACAGGCTGCACGAGAAACGACAGAAATAGGTGAGGAGGTGGGTAAAGGGTTGAAACGGCGAGGGGAAGATGGATGGGTCGGAAACGGAGAAAAAGGAGTGGCAGGCGGAATGAGTAAGAGAAAGTTGAGTCTTCGCGAAAGGCGGCGGCAAGGGGGCAGAAATGCCAAGAGGGAGAGAGAGACCAAGATGAAGAGGGAGCGGAGTGTGGGTGGTGGCATGAGGGAAGGGGATTTCCAAGCGGCGGGGCCTGTAATATCGCATGGCAGTGCCGTAACGAGAGGCGCTTTCCCGAGCGTTGACCTCTTCGCGCTTCCAATACTAACCTGGCCCAAGTAGCCGCTCACGGGAATACGAGATTGTACTAGAAAACCTCGGTGATCGCAGCGGATACCGAGCTATAGCACGCCTGGTCTTCGCGGAAAGCCGATCGTTCTCCAAAGGCAGCAGCTTCCACCTCCGCTGTATCGAGCTTCGACAGCTGTTTCCGGGCGCAAGCTGCGCTCGAGCTCGGTCCCTTTAAATCGTCTACCGAGAACTCCAGCTCCCACTGCCCTTTTTTCCATGGCCTTAACAGGAAATCGGACCGCGGTACCCCGATACGATCGCTCTTAGAACAATGAAAGTATTGTGATTCGTTTCCCTGGCGAGTTTCCCTTTGAGGCTCGATCGTGGTGCCCGGTGTGCTTCCAGGTCTGAAAAATCCCGTTTCCCGAACGTGTTCGCGGCGATCGATACTGCCCGGTGCTCGCTTGAATAGCGACGAACCAAGTTCGATCGATGACCGGCTATCGATCGTAATGGATAAGCATTGCCGGATGCGAAGCTGTTACCGTGATAAGGAGCTCGCCTAGTTAGGCCGCCCTCGCTAAAAGCTGGAATCCAAATTTCCACTGTGACGTTTCATGGTCGCAGCGAAGGGTCGTCAGTGTTTTGCGGAAACGACGTGGGCTCTCCCTCGGTTTTCTTCCAGGGCTTTGTTTCCCGACGTCCTCGGAAGACAAAGGAACCTTCAAGGCACCGAATGGCCCTTCATCTCCTCCCCCCTCCCCGTTACAAGGACACAGGAGGGCTTCATTGATCCGAACTGTTAAGGACGAATGTTCGCCACGATGAACATTCGCGAATCGCAGCTACGTACACCCATCGTGATAATACGTGGCTCCCCTCCGAGACGGAGCCTTTTCATTAACGCTAATAAACAATGGCAAACGTCCCGCCTCCCAATATCATACACTTTTATGTCGAGAGAGGAGATGTCGCCGGTTGTCGTTTCGTAAATCGACAAAAGCGATTTACGAAATTTTCTTTCTTTAAAAAACATTAAAGGCAACTCAGCTATGCTTCGCGTACCTTTGCCAGAGCAGGTCGCGATGCACATTGCAAGTTGCACCGTGCCGGTAATCAGATGGGATCGATATTTTTAGCACGGCTCGTACTCCTGTTGCTAAGGCATCAGCTGATCAAGCCGGCTGCTCGCGTGCACCAGCCTCGTATGCACCTTTCTTGCAACCAACATTTCCCATGCTTGCTCCACTTCTCCTCTGCTCGCCATCTCATTCGCGAGCTCATAGCAAAGAGACATATTCATGAAACGTTGCGATGAATCGTGAATCATCTGCAGGCAAAAGCCTCTTTCTTTTCACGCTTTATTGGAGTTTCATTGCATATAGCGTGGTGCTCGCTGTTGCTACGGCACTGTTGACCAATCGTACGGCCGAAGAACCGGCGAGTCTCCCCACCAGCTGTTTGATCCCCCTCCGCGGTGGCTACGACCAGATGATCGCACCGAGGCATCGGTTATCGTCAGTTAGCAACCGGCTCTCTTTATGTACGCATCTTTCCACGTTACCAAATCCCAAGCACGTAATGTCCAGTGTAACCTGATTCTTGTGATTTTTTCTTACAATTGTGTGCCGGTGTTGTGAAAAGGAATAGTCTCTTTTTGTTACCCGCTCTATCTTCTTTTTCTACTGTTTTCGAGTAAACCACGAGCCGTACGAGAAGATAGAAACGAGCCCGCTTCCTTAATATCCGATGCAGAACGGGTGCAAGCAATATTTCTGTGATATTTATTATGACTGGTAATTACTCGCCGGTGTTTCTCGTGCGTGACAACTCACGGACGTCCTGTCCCAAAGGAAGAGAGACCCGCCGGTGAAACGCGAACTTTTTTCACGCGTCGCGAGGATACGCGCATGTACAGACCCTTAATATTGTAATCGCTTTTTCTACCAAGAGAGTAGCTCGTTAAGAGACACCGAGGAGATTTTTTTATTACATATATTGTACATACACGGCGTACACGTCATCTACCCGAAGTCTTTCGTGTAACATCTAATTATTACATACACGTAGAGTGTATTCATTAAAATCATCCAAAATTCCTGTGGCCAACGTGACCGAGTCTTACCCGAAGGCGGATACGATCGCGTATTGTGGTGGTGCCGCCAGCATGGGTCAGATTGGAAATGACGTAAGTTTGTATTGTTTACTTCATTTTCCTATTGTATCGAAGGAAAGCCGGCTCGAAAAAGCTCTGGCCCCACTTTATCAAACGAATGCGTCTGTCATTGGTTTTTGTTTCTGTCTTTGTCGCTGGACAACAGCGAGCCGGGAAAAGATTAGTCAGCCGGCTTTTCGCCAGTCGCGTCGCGCTTCTCGTGCATTCGGAAAGTCTGCTGGACCTTACGACGCACGGGGCGCAGAAGTGAAGTGCTCACTGTACTTGCGATATTAGGAAGCTAAGGCGAAACTGTTTAGCAGAGTGGAAAAGAAAAGTCGGAGGGAGTCGCGTGTACGACGAAGCTCGAAATCGAATCAAGTACTTTGTTACACGTACTCTATGTACTCCGAAAATGAATTCCGACTTTCCGAACGTCGTTGTGCACGTATTCGTTTTTTAATATTCAACTCTATCGTCGCACGCTTGTACCGCTACGATTTATAGATTCGCTCTCTCTCTCTCTCTCTCTGTTGATCCATCGCTGCGTGCCATGCATGATGTTTGGTTCATTTTTATCTGAGCGCAGATAAATCTAATCGTGCATCGTTTAAATCAACCGAAGTGTAGAGAAAATGAAACAGCATTCTCTTTCCGGGGGAGGATTTTGTTCGACACGAGCTCGTTTGAATAAACGGCGCTGGCCGGGTAATTGATTTTGATTAGTGGGAAGTGTAATGATTCGATTCACGATCCCCGTGCACGTTCGTTCGTGTCGATGTTACTACCTCTGCTTCGATCGTTTGATCTCGCCAAGCGATATTATTATCGAGCTGTAGTTCATTTTGAGAAAAAGGAAAACACAATGCGTTGTATTATTCCCCACCGTGCTCTTTTATATTTATAATAAAATAGCAGCGATCTTCTTTTTACTGTTAAGTGATTTTTTAATTTCGTAGGTTTTCAAATTTAAATAGAACGATGATTTTTATTATACATACACCGGCGCATTTTTCAGCCGGTTTTCGAACGATCCAGAACCTTTGAACCTTTAGCTCCTGGAGTCAAGCAGATGTGTCCCGGCCGTAAACGACTTTCCATTTTCTTCTTCTGGGGTTAGCAGGTACATCTAGACTGGGCCCGAGATACAACCGACGAGGAGTATCCGTTCTTTCGTCAGACTCGTCCCTCCCTTTTACACTTAACAGCGGCCCCGCGTAACTTTGCCAATTTTATTAACGCGTTTCGTCATCCTGAACGTTTAACCAAATTTACACTGGCTACCTGTTTAGCCTCGATTTCGTACCTTCTGCGTTTTCAGAAATTTCCATTCCACACATGTGCAATTCCGCTTCTCTGTTCTCTTCATTCATTTTTTAGCACTTTAAAACCCAGCCATTTATTTGCAATAGATTGTCCCATTTCATGTCGTTACTTTTGTTGTGGAACAAGTTTGTTGTACTTCTGTTCTTTCGCGTAGATATTTGAAGAAACGATTCTCGTTTTTCTGTACTTCGAGCAGCAGGTAAACCTTCTAGCTTTGCTGCGTGACCCCGCGGTAAATTTGTTTTCCGTTTGGTTTTCCTTTCACGGACGAAGCAGCGCCTCGTTGCTAATTTTCATTCCCCGTGCTGATCGTTTCGGAATTACTATTGGAAGTGCCGGTGTATGTCTTCTCGTCGCATTTACATAAATAGGCAAACGAAAGAATATTTTTTTTTTGTGCAACGCGCGAATCGTTAAACGCAAGTGTGTCTATTATTCCCATTGCCGGTGTTTAGATAAGCGCCATACAGCGGGCAGGTGCTTGAATATCAAAGTTCACTCACTGCTGTGGACTAGACGACGGAAGCTTTAAGTTCACGCGCCGTCATAGGCAGAACCGGATTCGTCGTTCCGAAATTACCCCCTAGTCTTTAGCAGATGATAATCGATCTCTGAAATATGCGTAGAATTCCGTTTAGAATGCTACTTTTGCCCCGGTACAAGCTTTAGCTAAGGTGAAATTTCTTAAGGAAGAGGAGGAGGGTTACAAAGTTATCAGGAAGATTCCGCAATTTCCCACGCCACGTTTCCACCCCCGCGAAACGCATGGAAACTGATATAAAAGAAAAGAAAACGCAATCGGCGCGTGTAGAGTGAAGACTTTAGGTTACGGGCACGTTGACCAGTTCGTGCACGCCAGTTGCATTTGCATGCAGGCATCCACGCATTGCTACTTTCATTCATAAACGTGCGCCGCCCCGGTCGGACGAGCTTATCCTCTGTCCTCCCCTTTTCCTGGGCCAGTTTGTCGATTCGCGAGAGTCGTTGAATGCGCGCATCTAGACTTTTTTTCAGTGAACGCGGTGCGAAATTGCCACAAATAACGGGGAAGGTGCTGCGAGCAGCAGCTCGCTTTGAAGCGGTGTTCATTACCGGACAAGTTTTGCGACCGGTACTGTGTCAAGTCGACCGCGGTTTTGCATTTCTAATGTTTTTCTCCGAGCTACGCCACTGTCACGTTGCGCAATCGTGCCGGGTGCGGTAGCGTACGATAACCAGGTATATAATTACTGATTTCGATGTTTCTTTAAATCGAAAATCGTTATCGCCACTCCCTCCTTTTTTAATTACAGCGGTGCATATCGAACGCTTTACGATCTACCGTTCCTTCTTTTTACAGCTGTTCTTCTTCCTCCTTTTCTCTTTCTCTCGCTTCACCCCTTTTTCTTCCTTTTGTAAATCATATCGGGTATTCACGTATAGCTTCTATCCGGGCACGGTGGTGGCCCATTGGGACACGTTCCCGTCGAGTCGCTCCTTTTTCCCTAACCCGTTCTCTCCTGATCCCCTCCCGTCCTCGTCCAACTCCCTCGAGATCGTAAAATTGTTTTCCAAGCGCAGAACCGGTTCCGGAGATCTGGGTTCTGGTTTTCAGTGTACTGTACGCGGTCATAGGCCGCCTTCGCTTCTCCAAGACCTCCTACGGGGCAACAGGTTTCCTCGCTTCTTTTTCCTCTCTTCTTCGTGTCATCGGCAACTGCAAGGAAATCGCTACATACTTACTCAATGAACCAGGATATTTTTAGTCTCTCGCGTTCTCCTTTCAGCCTTATCCTGCGAAATCTGCCGGTTTCCTCGCTTTTCTCCTGGTCGCCGTTCGCGCATAATCGCTGACGTTTCGCCGTTTCTATACATATGTAGAATGCCATGAACGCTGATAGAAAAATCGAGCGGCCAGCATGATCGCGAATGACGAAATCGCCTGCGCGTTACCTAATTGACGTGAAAGTCGTCTTGTTTCGCGGGTTATTGTCGACTGATAAACCGCGCGAGTATTGTTGCGCAATCAGCTGGACAGTTTTTCCAGTTACACTTCTTCAGGATGTGTACAGCACAGTGGACAAGGTTTCAAGACTTTGATGTCACTTCGGTCTGCACGTGCAAGCTCCACCCATCCTATTGTAAGAGATTGATTGTGAGGAGATTTAGAATAGGTTCTCCTAATGGATCCGAGTAAACGCCCTTTTTTATTTACGTATAAAACTACCTGAGTCGTGACGTCATGCCGGTCCTTGAAAGACTCAGATTCACTGATGTCCCCGATTTCGTATCGAAACTGTTTACCCGAATCCGAAGTAAAGGACCTTTGCGGCTCTTTGACGATTGCGACAGAAAAGTACTAACGATCGATCGATCGATTTAGGAAATTCGAGCACATGCAAATGTAAACATGTTGTCGATCGTGGACAAGCGCAGAACATTGTGTATGTATAATACACGCGACGTTTACCTTTCCTGCCTGATTACGTTTCGGCCGCGATTAGCTAACATTCGCTTGTACACGTTATTGCCTTCTATTTTTCGCATCTTGTTGAATCATGCACTGTTAAAAGTCCGAATTTTGAACGATTTTGTTTTTCTTCAGGCGCGAGATTAGCGCCTCGCCAGACTAATAATCGACTGTTTACCTACTTTCGAATGTGCTCGATGAAAAATATTTGCCATCCGCTCTGCCATGGTTTCGTAACGCGGTGTCCGAGAGGAAGCGGCAAAGCGTATTGTTATCGGTCAGTAACGAGTTAACGAAGCGAATTGAATTTATTAGCTAACTACGGTACAATTCTGATACATTTAGTTCCACTTCACATAGTAAATTGTTGCTGATGATTTTCGATGGAGAAAATCAGGCTGCCCCCCCCCCCCCCCCCCCCCGTCGCTGCAATTGTTCCCTTTCACTCCGGGATATCTTCTTCTCTGGTCCGTGTCGAATTTAGAGTGGCACTTCTCCAAGCTTTTCAATATTGAAATCTTCACCGTAAGATTTTTCTTTTGCCAGCCATTTAACAGTCCTCATCGCACATTTTTCGTCGAGTCTCCCGACATCGGGTAGTTGCTAGTTCTCCCGGTCTTTGTACGTTTCTAGCCGGTGTCCTCGAATAGGCCAGCGGGACAGAAGTGACGAGACAGCAGCGCAGACAAGAAGGTCTATAGACCTCATGCGACTAGGAAAGAAGAGATAGAGACAAAAGCGCGTTCAGTATCACGCGGCGGTGGCCGACAATCGATACAATGACGTGTCGGAGAAGCGAGCAGACCAATCGGGGACTCGGTCTCCCGCTGCTTAGCTGCAACAGCTTCGTCCACTGATAAGAACGGAGCATCGAACTCGTGCAAGCTTCTTTGTTCTCCCCAGGCCGAATTCCCTCGGGTTTTCTCACCGTCGACACCCATATTCGCTCTTATATCCTCATATTTTTCAGCTTGGATTATTTATTTTTCTTTCTCACCCTCGCATCGCATCGCACCAGCCCCGCGCTCTTTATATCCGTGCACGTCGTTTCGACGACGAGGGAGGCGTCGGCCAATCGTCGCCGGCTCGAAACGGCATTATCGGATACTGTACGAGCCGACCTTGGCCACTCGTTTGGTCTTGATACCGCGTATCGATACGGGTAGCGAAAGCGTGACTCGCGTTTTGTTTCGACGAGCCATTTCTATGACAAGCGGCGCTCTTTTCTTGCAGCTTGATTCCCGATTCTTGCGCTTCCTTATTGCACAATTTCAGTAACCGGACCACCATATCATTTGATGAGAATAACAACGAGGCGTGGTGGTGGGAAGTGTGTAATTCGAAAACTCGTTCTACCACAACGTTTCCTGCCTCCTTTTTTCTTTTTGCGAAAAGAAACGCGGGCGGGGCCGCGGCGGATCTCGAGAGAGCATCGAACGAGCCGCGCGGCCTTGGAGCTGTATCGAAAACAAGATAACGTATGCCTGGTCCATCCGCTCCGTGCTGCAGTTCGAAATCTGTTTCTCGTCATGCGTCACGAACGATTTCAACTCGACCGTTTTTTCGTCTAAGAGAAAAAAGGCGGCATTTAAATTCCCTCGATCTTGCGAAGGTTGCGTGTATGGTTGGCGAGGAGGAGAAAAGGGTTGCGTCACTGGCGCCAAAGGAGGCTGGGAACCCGTTTTCGAGATTTCGAGAGAGGAACAACCGACACTGTGCTTCTTCACTTCTTTAGACACGGCCCGCTTCTCTTTTTTTTTGGGACGCTTCGCGAATCTCTCTGTCCCGTCTCACACGCGCGCGATAAGGCCAGTGACACTAGAGCCACATGCTGTGCGATGTTGTTTTAGGCCAGGCAACAAGCGCCCAGACCTGACGAAACGCGCACTGCACTCGGAATGGAATACAAGGCGAGCTGTTTAAAAGACGCGAGGCCCAACGCGTCCTCCCGATGAGATAGAATCATGTGAAATGTTATTTTGCTCTAGCTACTAGTCCACAGAGTATAAGCCTTGAAAATTTCAGTGGACAGCTCCAATTTCATGTTAGCTAGATTTAGAAAAAGCATGCATAGAGCGCTTGTTGTTTTTGTATAGAACATAATGTGTACTATATCGCAGCATCATCAATAGCCAACGTTAATTAAGCCGTATCCGTGTAAGACGATTGCGATTAACGTGGGTGACGCGATACAACATTATTCCATCGGCCTCTTCCGCTTCTTTTAGGTTCTCCTCCACGGAGGTCACGTACGTGCCGTAAAACGGCCTGGCTCTTTTAACGCTGCCCTAATTCCGGATAATCGGCATTCGTATTACCACCATGGCTCGGTGATCATCAGCTTCCTAGGCTTAACGTGCGAAAGGATTCGACGTTTTTTCCCTTCTCACGATTCTATCTCGAGCCACCTACGAGAGAGGAGCAGTATCTCCGTGCGTTTATTGACGGAAGACACGGAGAGTCGATGCTCGGTTGTTGGTTTTATTGGGCCTCTTTCAAAGAGACATTGCTGCTATTAAAGAGACTCAGCGGGAGGAACGGTGAGCGCGAGAGAGCGCGTGGGAGTGATATACACGGAATAATATGGCACAAGGTTCCTTATAATCGACTTCTCGGTTGTACATATTACCCCCGGCCGCGACTCGCGCGCGTTGTTTGTCGCTCGCTCCGATCGGCTTTCCTTACTTTATTTCAAGACATCGAATCGCTGCGTCGCCGCGGAGACAATAATCGCGACGACGACCGTGTCGCCTTGAGGATTCATTTTTGCGATTAATCTATCGCGCGACCCTCGTGTTTTGAATTCCTTTCAGCTGCGAGCTGATCGACTTTCAGCCTGCAATTGCTTTAAGCGTCGGGAAGAAAGCTGTGCTCTACTACCTTATTCTAGAAGATTCCCCTAAAAATATAATCCCTTCGCTTCGCGGCGATTCCCACGGCAGTCGACAAACGAAAACATCGAGCAGAGCTCCTTCTTGATACGAAAGCGAAATTGGGTCGACATTTGTCGATCCTCCTTTTTTCCGGTGAGTCATAGAGAAGACTTGAATTCCATTCCTGTCGTCGTCGTCGTCGTTGTTGAACAGACTTTACGAGCTTCCTCCGTTGCTCCCCTGTTGAATCTCTGCACAACATCTGGTTCTAATGACGCAATTCTTCTCTCTACATATATGCCGATGCTTTTGGAGGAATGGCCCGTCGATGCGCGTGTTACTTTCAGGGACTTTCCATTACTCTTTTTCAAACGAATCGAAGAATCTTTTTTTAAAGAGTTTCCGAAAGGCGCATCCACGATGGAAGCTCCGCTATCCGGTCGGTCGTCTAGAGAACGGGGAGATAATGGAGGCGTAGAACAATATCTATTCTTCGGCGTGTGGCATTTTCTCTAACGGAATCCTGGCAGCATTCGGAGCAACATCAATTACCGGGCATACAAAGCGGCCATGCGCGTACAAAACAACGACTTCTGCCCGTTCTGTAATGGGTCCTTTGTCTCTTTGTGCTGTCTGGAGAATCGCGGGTAAATTGCTAATAAACTAAACGACCGAGAAGCAGGTTCTTCGACAAGTAGCCATCAGCCCTTTCGGATCATTGAAACGCCGCGCAATACGAATACAAGCGGGCCACGCGCTATTTTCGCTAGCAAATCGCGTTCGTTCAATACGCGAGAGATTCTTTTGGCGACCAAAGCACAGCGTGTCTTTCGCAGTTTCCCGCAAACGCGGATGCGACGCTGATCTCGCGATTATAATTAGAGGTTTGGCTGAATATCGTCGATCGCCGCATCGCTATTTATGCCGCACACTTGCTCCGCGGGATCTACGAGTTTACGTTCCGATTGTCCACGCGAATCTTACTGCAATTTGCAGCGATAATTAACGCTGTGAGAAAGCAGTTCTTGGGAAATTTATGATGGAAACATGTTTTCCTAGATAGGTAGAATCTTTGAAGGGTCGTATTTTTAACATTTGGTGCTACGGACATTTCGTGAACGTCGTGAAGCTTTTGGAAGATGTTGTGTGGCAACGCGGAAGGCCACTCGAGGCAGGCTGCATTCGGGATAAGGTTCCCGATAAGGTTCCACGGCGCCATTAGTTACCTTTGCCGGGGACCCAGAGGAGAGGTATTCACGTGTCGGGACATGGGCCGTGCTGTATGAGAATTTTAGAAAGTTTCCAAGTGTTGTACCCCGCGACCTAATGACTTGTTGTGGTTTTCAAGAATTCGCCTCGCATCGTTTTTCCCAGCATCATAACTAGAAGGAGGAGCAAGCCTTCGTCTAATTCTTCATCCCTAATTTAGGGGCCGTTATACTGGAAGTACTTATTAAAAAACCGATCGAAATCTACAAACTACTGTATTTAAGTGGCCAAAAATATCAGGGGAATGGAAGGGAAACCGTTTGTTTGGCTATCACGAAGCAAGAACGAGCTCCGGAGAGATTCCTGCGCGTCGGAAGAAAAATTCCACATGATTCAAAGCCTCTGTGGTGCCGGGAGTAACGTTTACTGGTGGCACGAGAAAGAAAGGAAAGAAGAAACGGCGAGGAAGGGAAGAGACTCGCCACCAAGTCTCAGGAACTGTAGTCCGCGGGCTCCGTGCCAAGGGCTTTTTGCCAAAAGAAAAAGGGTTCTCGGAAGAGACCGGGATGATGGTCTCTCTCGTTATCTATCGCAAGCGGCTGCTCGCTGTAGCTTTCGAGAACTCCGAGGGACAATCCGTCGCGAGTTCTTGCCAAAAGCCGCGTGTGTACGGGTTAATTGAGTAATACTTTTGTCGTTGCAGCTGATCACCTTCGATTCCTTCCCTCTCTGTTAGCGATTAGCGACCCTTCTGGTCACGAACGGAATGGATCGTGCTGTTTTTTAATGCACCAACAATTCTATTCTGTCCATTGGTGAATGGCAATCAGTTTCGAGCTAATTTGACAACGTTCCTCCAAATGCTTGCCAAAATCAGACCATACGTAATTGCCTGATTTTGCCACTGACTAGATTAACTCTTTGGTACACCTGTACGGTTTCGCTACCCGGCTAGAGTCCTTTGACATTTTTCATCGCACAGGGGAGAGGCAAGTTCCGAATAAGGCGATCCTCCCTTAAATACTGACCGATCGACACTCGAATCAAATTGATATTCTTCGTGTGGCAAAAGCCCCGGGGCGCGAGTGAAATGTTCCTTTCCGTTTAATTTGTACGCTCGGGTCGTCGACCTACGGCAAGACTCCGGCAACTGTTCGCATTAATATATCACGCTCGTACGAACAGGAATCGTGTTTGAATATCGGCTGTCTTTGGTCGCCAGTGAAAAATAATCGACGGCGCACACTATCTGATGGAATATCGATGCGGGAGATGGATAGAATTTGAGGAATACCCGTGGCGTGTCGGATCACGTCGGTTTCCTGTCTGGGACGTTAACCCCTTTGCTTCGTCCAACGACTAGAGAACAACGCGCAACGAGTGTAGCCTCTTTTTGCCATAATTATAAAATGAATTGCCGTGAAATTCTTTACCGCACATTCAACAGAACTTTCTCGTTAACGAGTGAGTAGACAGGGCTAGAGTCAATAGATCCATTCACGCAGGGGGCACCGTTTAGACGGCGAGGAAATTTGTCGTCATGAAAGACACCCTTCCGTGAGAACTTCCTGGCCATTTCCCCATCGACATTGCGAGCGTGAATATTCAGAGAGGAGAAAAAAAATGTCGCTCGAAAACGCGTACGTACTCGCAAGCAGCTGTACAACTGTCCCCTTTTTTTTTTAGGGGACAGAAAGGGTGTCCCGATGCGTAAGATCTAAGTTTAGAGACTGCATCTGCGTTTCGAGAAGCGTTGTGGCTCCTCGACGTCTATCAGTTTCATGACTTCCGAACGTGTTACTATCTTCTCTCGCAACGCGTACAGACACGGCTATAATTAATTGTATTTGTATCAAGCGAGTAGCGGTATTTCGTTTCGAGGAACGAGATCCTCGCGATGGGGAACGGTGCAGGGCTCGAATCATCTGATTTTCGAAGCTCGCTTCCAGTTGACCCAGTTTTTCTGTTACGGGACTGGGGACAAATGCGATTGTGTCATTAATGCGATTATGCTATCGTCGTTTACGCCTGTTACGCTGATTTCGACACGCTAGCGGAGAAAGATGATTCACGCGAATTGCGTTTGCATCGAACGAACTTCGGTTTCACTTTATTGCGACGGGGGGTTGTCTCCTTTTGTCTACATTTTCCATAATTCACCTAATATCCGACTTCTAATATTATCAATATTATATTAAGCTGCGTTTTTGCAACTTTTGTTTGCTCTTCACCAAAGTTTAAACAATACGACTTGCATGTACACCGTTGCACGTTTACCGAAACGATGCTTAATTTTTCCAAAATCTCTTCTTGCAGACACACATTCTGTTGATGGATGCGTTCCTCCAGAACAACAGGCTGGATCATGTCTCCAGAGTGATGGCCTCGCATCCCTCGTACTTGGAGCACTTTCTTCGAACCCAACACTTCATTCTGCGGGGTGACGGACCGCTTCCGTACGACTACCGGCATCTTATCGCCATTATGGTTAGTGCGAGTGTCTCTCTTTTTATCTGATTCGCCGTGCAATAGGTTTTCCGCGCCGCGATAACATCGGAGATCGAACAAAGAAATACATGTACTCCTATACATGGTCAGATATTTTTCTTCTTCAAGAGATACTAAAGTAGAGATGATAATGCCTATTAATTTACGCGCGTTCGAAGCATCGCTACCGCTTGCAATTAGAATTGCAGGCGGAATAGAGAAGCTTTCGAGCACGATAAGGAGATCGTTAACGTCGATTGCGTAACACCGCGAAGAAAATCCGGCCGTTGTTACGTAAACTATTAGCTCGGATACTCGGTAACAGGATCAACCGTTGGGAAGATCGCGGTTCCCGCTGATGAATCTTCAAGTAGAATTGCAAAATTGTCACAAGACGTGTTTTCCTCTTTTTTCCTCTATTATTATCGATTACGCCGAACGCGAGGAGAAATCTAATAAATACCACTTCACCCAGAACGCACGTGTCGCGCGATGCACGTTGTTTCGCGGAGCGACGAAAGCCGGAATGCGATTACCGCGGAGGGAATTGCGGGACAGTTTCTCACCGTGCGTGCCTTTTCTCGAACTCTGCTCCTCGCTCTCCCGTCCCTTGGGTCGTTGGGCCAAAGATTATCAAGAAACCGTGCAAGTGCAGCGGGTTTCGTAACGCCCCACGATCTGCTTTCGTCGAACCGACCGTTTCGTTTGGAATTACCCCAAGACAAGCGACTTCAACAAATTTCTTTCTTAGAAAATAAAATTAGATTATTACTCATTTTCAACGAGCATAGTACGGAGATGGATCGAAATTGGGTCGGCTCTGGAGCTGACTAAATGGTCCGTAAACAACAGGATATCATATCGAGGCTGCGACTTCCTCCTTCGAAAGATATAGGATCCGACGACAATCGGAAGTCGGGGAATGACTCTCCTAATTTTCATCTCCGCGCAGCTTTTTGCTACGCCTCTGGATAACTTGAACCCTGTCTGCCTCGAAACTTGTTTCGCATCTCAAAGATGTGAATGTCGAGCGACGATGATGACGCGCGTATCGCGAAACAGCGAAGCGCGATGCAATCTTGCCGTGCGGCGGGGTATCGGGACGCGTGCATGAGATAATAGCTCGCGACATGCTCTCGTGCCTGATAGACGAAACATCGCCGCTCCAAACGATCGACCGAAAACACCTTATCAGACCTGATAAAAAGCTGTCGTCTGGGGAACGGGTTGAGATTTTGGGGGATTGTCGAAAGTAGCGTGCTGGGATGATGCGAGGGGGGAGGACGATTGTACACGGAGAACTCGGATCGAGCGATAAGATACGGGAAAAACGGCTTTCACACCGGTAAACAGGCTACGCGGCCGCACTCTCCGAATTCACAAACTTTTCGGGCAGCTTGCTATAAAAATGTATCATTTAAATCGCCAAAGGCACGAGTAAAATGGATGTACTTTCGCTCCAGCAATACCATTGAGGCACAAAGAAATTTTTACCCACGGTGGACGATGAAATCGGTATTCCGGTGCATTTTGTAGACGTAGGATTGCCGAGGAAAATGGGAAAGCAGTAGTAGGACGTTCTGATACGGAGTGCTAATTTTTAATCACAGTACACGTGCTAGCTGGAGAGTCGTAATCTAAAAGGTTTCCGCACTGGAATTTATCCATTGTCGTCCATCTCCTGAGAGCTCTAAAAAAGAAGGATAGTAGACAGAGACGTACGAAGAAGAAAATCGATGTATTTTGCGATTTACGATAAGGGAGATCCGCGCCGCCTACTTATCGCCGGTATTTTTCCAAGGTCCGCTGGGTGTGTGGGCGTGCAAAATTTCAAGCTCACCAGGACGTCCGCGTGTTTGCAGGCTTCTTCTCTTATCGCTTATCACGGCTCTCGAGTCAATCGATCCTCGGCCCCGCATGGTAAACACGTGTCTTGTTTACGCGCTTCATCATTTCTCGTCCTCCTCCCCTTTCTCCCCGACGCGAGTCCACCTATTCCTCCTCGACTCCGCGCCGTCCGTCGGGATATGATGTAACTCCATCGCGATCAAAACATAATCGCTCGGAAGAATACGTGATATTTTCACAGAGCCTCCACGCGGACGAAGAAAATTGCCTCGCCTCCGTTCGAGCGCTATATTTTTTTTTCCCCCCGGTATTTTATACGTCGCGTCGACGACAATTTGCCCTTTGCCTTTTTCGCGACTCTCTTTGGAAGTCAGTCGCTTGATATTTCGATTTATATTTTCTCTAGGCCGCCGGCAGGCATCAGTGCAGCTATCTTATAAATCTACAGAAAGGAGAGTTCATTCTGCAGGGCGGCGATCCATCGTGGCTTCGAGGCCTGAAGTCGATTCCGGGGAAGCTACAGGATCTCTATGAGATCAACAAGATTCTGGCCCATAGGCCCTGGTTGCTGAACAAAACGCACATAGAGGTCAGGGCACGAGGATCAATCGAATAGTTGTAACGAAAAGAAAGAGACGTATAATATTTCTTTTATTCGTTGAATTTACAGAAGTTGACCAAAGGAGCGGACAGTTGGTCCCTGGCCGAGGTCGTTCACGCGATAGTCCTATTGGCCCACTTCCACTCCCTCTCGTCTTTCGTTTTCTCCTGCGGGATCAACGAGGAGCTGGACAACGTTGCTGGACACCATTACAAACAGAACGTTCAGGATAATAGCAATAAAGTGTCGCCGGACAAAGACAAGCTTTCCAGTAGTAGTCCAAAGAAGATTCCCAACGGCGATGGCAAGACTGCTGGTGAGTTTAAAATTCTCTTTATTTCCGAACATTGCTGACATCGCCGCGGTGTAAAGCAGCTCTTACGAAAGCTGGACCTTCTTAACAAAGTGTCTCCTGCATATCATTATCATTTTATAGTTTCACGTTGGTACGTTCTTTCGTTTTCTCTTAAACCCGCTGATAGAGCTCGAGCTCGGGCCGTGTTCGATTGCATAGGTTCCAGAAATAACGAGATATCGCGTGCAATCTGTGCAGAAACCATGCCGTCGCCGCCGTCATCGCCCAGCATAGTGGGTGAACAGGAGGTCGGCGTCGAGGCGCTGATGGAACGAATGAAGCGGCTCTCCGAGAAGTCCGAGTCCTATCAGATCACGCAAGAGGAGCTGTCCAAGAGATTCGAGACGGTGGAAACGCAGTCCGCCGAGTTGGCCGCGGCCCCGCAGAGGAGTAGTTCCGTCCTCGACTCCGACATCGGTCACTTCATCGAGGATCCCACCTTCATCTATCAAGACTTCGCCAAGGTAAGCGTCTCTCAAAAGTGAAATTAATATCGATCTCTTTGCGATGGAACAAGTACAGGGTCAAAGGGCACTGGGTCCCTCCGTAGCTCGAAATTTAAATACCCCTCGCTTCTTCTCCTTGCAACACCGAAACGGAGTAGCCGGGTTTAAGTCACCTTTTAATCGGATTCACTGTTTACGCCTGCTTTTCACCAGGTCGATTCGAAAGTACGCTTCAAGGCGAGACGATGAATATTTCAGTTTCGCCGACTGGATTACCGTTTCCTCCGCGATACTATGAATATTGACGAGCAAACGACAGACACGTGTGTGTCTCGTCGAATAGAGCAGTTTATCCTTAAGCAGGAGAACGCATCGACCCGATCAAAATGCATTGAAAGCAGAGAGAGGAGGGCGTGTCTGTCCAGTGCAAAATTCCCCACTATTCGATTTTCCACATATCGCAGGTCTGACGAGCGAAAATTGTTCATTTCAGCGTGGCCAATTGAACGACATACCGACGTTCCGCGTGCAGGACTACTCCTGGGACGATCATGGCTACTCGCTGGTGAACCGTCTGTACAACGACGTCGGCAATCTGCTCGACGATAAGTTCAAGACCGCCTACAATCTCACCTACTACACCATGGGCACGCACAACAAGGTGGACACGTCGCGTTTCAGACGAGCGATCTGGAACTACATCCAGTGCATGTTCGGCATCAGGCACGACGATTACGATTACAACGAGGTGAATCAGTTGTTGGAGCGAAGCCTGAAGACGTTCATCAAGAGCGCGGTCTGTTATCCGGAACGGGTCACCAAGAGGGATTACGATCGGGTGATGAGGGAGTTCAAGCATAGCGAAAAGGTTGGTTCGCTTCTTTTTCTTTATCGTTCCGGTTGTTTGGCCATTTCTCAGTCGACACGCGGACTTACGTAAGTCGGGAGGTAGACATAATTCTATTTGCATACGATTTACTTGGTTCGCGAGCGCTTTTTGATGTCGCGTAATATCGCACGGTGACTCATCAGAGTATTGTTAAAATACCGAATCGAAATCTTAAACACCATATTTATTAGCCGACTTTGAGTTGCCCTCTCAGACGTTTCATATTTATTCAGCGAGAGAACTGATAAAAGCTTTGCTCGTTCTTTATTTAACAGTCCGACATAATTACGTGCATTCCGCTCTTAATGAATAAACTTTGTTTCGTTTCCTTCCAGGTCCACGTGAATCTGATGATCCTAGAGGCACGAATGCAAGCGGAGCTGCTGTACGCTCTCCGCGCGGTGATGCGATATATGACCTAAACGGAGCCTCGTCGTGTCGCTCCTTCGTCTTCTACTCGCTGTCTGTCAGTTCGTCGTCGGTTCATTTTATCGCGTAACTCGCGTCGCGGATATTCGCGAGGCGTGTTCGCGGACTCTGCCGCTGCACACGGCACGGAACGAACCCAACACCGATTCCCTCGCGGTACACACACACACACACACACACACACCAATCGTATTCTCACACGATTGGACCGGCGATGGGAGAATACAAATTTGGAGGAGGAGGAGTCCATGCACCGAACAGTAAGCAAAGTGTTTCGAAATTGTCGCGCAACCATTTCCATCACCGCGAACTGGAGGTTTTTTTTTGTTTTTTAAGTACGTACCCCCGATGGGCGAAGATGGGGAGGATAGGCATGGAACGTTTTTTTTTTATCATGCATCCGCAGAGAAAAAGTGATGTTCAATATTACGGAGAGAAGAGAAAGGGAGAGAGAGAGAGAGAGGTTTATCGCTTGTTTTGTAAATAGACGTATTTTTCTATGTTTGTGAAGATATCGTGTAGTAGACTGTTATTTGCGCATTTCGTTAGCGTTTCAGATCTGTTGGAAGCTTTCCCCCCGCCCCGCTCCTTTTGACCGAGTTAGACATTTTTAATCAGTCAATTTCTCGGGTGATAGCCCCCCCCCCCCCCCCTAAATTAAATTAGTCTCTATCTTTTCTTTCCTTTTTATTAGTCATAGTCAGTCGCGTTCGAAGGAAAGAAAGTTCGTAACACGGAGAAAGAGACGGGAGCATTCGTTTTTTTTTTTCGCAAATCAATCAACTACTCCTCGCGGTACTGTATGTATCGGGACAATTTGCCGATATTTGGCTGCAATTAATCAGAAGAATAAATAGGTAGGAATTCTATTTGAAGCCGTTTTTAAAAACGAGAGACACGACCAAGTCAGTGAGATATGCACGCTCTAACGGCGTTTCTGTTCCCGCGTGGAATCGCGATAATCGTTTCAGAAACGACGATGGAACGCGGCGAAAAGGGAGGAGCAGGTTGGGAGAAAAAGTTTGTCCTTTGTGCTCCGCTCGCGATTCGCCCTGTACATACATACGTACGTGTTTCACTTTACCGGCTATCGTGAAACGAGGCAGAGCTGTAATATAAAACGACAAAGGAAGGCGTACCTTCGTTTTCGTCGCATCCACGCGTGTCGAGAAAACTCTGAATTCTTGTTAAATCATAGGATGATCTACGCGTGCGTGGATGCTCGCCTCCAACGCGCGTCTTTCGGAAAATTTGTCAAATTTGGCGTGAGCACGCACGCGCAGGGAGAAAGGCCTATCTACTACTACTACTACTACTACTACTACTATTACTACTACTACTGCTACTGTCACCGATCAAGTACGTGACGGTGAATTTCAATTTTAACGCAAAGTTCCAACAAGGAGCATTTCGGTATTATGTGTTGGGGCAGCGTTCGCGAATTGGCTCGTGCTTCGAAAAAAATAGGGGAGAAGACAAGGACCAAACGAAGGGGCGAACTAGCAGGCGAAAGAGATCGAAGCGTATTATCGCTTTCGAGTACAACAACGAACTTTCAAATTGTCTTTCGCGCATTCACCGCAGATGACGCAAACGATTCAAATAAAAACTTGAGGCGATATTTAACAAGAAGAGAATAATTAGGTTCGCCCCTTCTAACGACCAAACGGTGGTTGGCAACGGTAGTAAAGTGCGGAGCGGATAGAGAGGCTGTTTAAACAAATCAAATACATATTAACTCTTTAAGGTACACGGTTAGAGGAACGCGTGGCATAAAAGTAAAGAAGTGAAAAAAAAGGCAAACTCTATACAAGCGAATTACACGTGCTCTGTGATCGCGTATTATATATTATATATATAATAGATGTATAACGCATACGCATTATCGAGGAAGAAAAAGGAAAAAAGCAAAAAAGGGTTGATATATATATATTACACATTTGTATGTACCACAAGGTAAATACGAATCGTCTATACCTTTACGGTGAACAAAGGGAATACTGAGAGCGCGAATGGTGCGTTAATCGGTATATTGCCAGAGGGGAGAAGCAAGAATCGACAAAAAGAAAAACAGAGCATCGGAAAAATAGTTGTAGCGTTTGTAATTAACAGTATCTCTTTATTATATAACTGTATGCGCGCACTGGAATTATTGTATATTCGTGTGTATCGATTCAAAGTATTCTCGTGTTTCGTCAAATGGATCGATTCCCCAGATCGTATATCGACACGTGGAAATTCAACGAGACTCGTTGTGTTTGCCGAGTCATGTAATTTACGATCGTACTCTTGTGTAAGGAGGGATCATTAATATCAGTGGTTCCATGATCGAAGGGCAGGGAGGTACGATGTACGATTTGGTGACTTTTGGGGGGAGGGGGGGCAAATTATCGCGAAGAAGCAGCGACGAACATGAGCACACTGAGAACTTTTCGACCAACCGCAAACGCGTTTACCTTCGTTAAACGACGTCCCCACATATCAGTTGAAGAGTATAAACCGAGGGCGAGTCGCACGATCGTCCCGCGCGAAATTCCGTCAGTCGAGCGTATTCTTCGTTACGTTCTTCGCTGCGCAAGTTCTCCAGAATTTTCCCAACGAAACTCCTCGTCTCCGAATTGTGCTCGTTCGGAGGATTAGTTTGAACGATCGCAATTTGCAGCGGGAGATTTTGTTTTTTAAACGTTAGATAACGAATGGCTTTCATGAAATGAAAATTCGAGGGATATGACGAGTTGTGCGAAGCATTCGCGCGAGCTACACCATGTTTCTTTAAACTTTCATCTTTTCTGCTACACTCTCCTTCCGTTCTTTCTCGCTTATATCTACTCTTTTCTCTAGACGCGTCT
Source organism: Holcopasites calliopsidis (assembly GCA_023838395.1). Taxonomy (NCBI): domain Eukaryota; kingdom Metazoa; phylum Arthropoda; class Insecta; order Hymenoptera; family Apidae; genus Holcopasites; species Holcopasites calliopsidis. The sequence goes on along the minus strand of JALHAQ010000037.1, from coordinate 712,287 downwards.
CGACTTTTCGTCAATTATTAAATTTCCCCAAGAAGAGAACATTATTAGAATCGGACGGGGCACGGTGTTTACACTGTGCACGATCAGAATCAGAGTATCTTCTTTTCTGTCCGGTGCGAGAGCGAGTAGTTGTTGTATCTGTTTAAATCGGTTCGACGACGCAGAGCGATATTTATCTTTTTTTTCTATTTAGTAGTCTCAATGAAAATTTATTTAACGCGTATTACGTATATTTAGTGAACGTTTCCCGATCAGATCATGCCTGTACACCGTGTGTAAAGGTCTAAAGCATAAAAAAGAAGAAGCAGACCTCTCCGACCAAAGAGACTTTTGCTGTATCGAGGCTCAATTTCGAAACCGTCATTCGATCATCATCCATTTGTATACTCACGCCAGCCATCATCGTTTCTCGATCGAAATCGTCCCATGGAATGCTTCACTCTTCGCAACAATAATATTTCTTCTCTCTGCATACCCATCTCTGTTCACGTTTCTCTCTCTCTCTCTCTCTCTCTCTCTCTCTCTCGCACTCTCTTTTCGTTTCATCTTGCAATTAATTTTTCCAAGAAAAAAGTTGTAAGAAAAGTGTTCGATTGCGAACAAGCGGGAGAATTCGACGGAGAACGCGCCTCGAGGATGGGAAAACGATAAAAATTGTAATGTTCGTGGCTATGCAACATTGGCGCCCCGGACTGATCTCATAAAATAAATAAGCATTCTTGTAGTTGTGTGTGTGTGTGTGTGAGCGAGAGAGAGAGAGAGAGAGAGAGAGAGAGAGAGAGAGAGAGAGAGAGAGAGAGAGAGAGAGAGAGAGAGAGAGAGAAATGGGCGTGTGACGCTTCTTAGATTTATAGAACAAACGAGAGAACGATAGATTATTGAAGAGAGGAATAGATTCCGCGCAGAGAGAGAGAGAGAGAGAGAGAGAGAGAGAGAGAGAGAGAGAGAGAGACATCTTCGTTTGATAATTGTTTTCTCTCACCTTTGACCCGTTTCCCTGGCGCGGAATGAACTTTCTGCTAGATAAACTTTCAATCTTGTCGGTTAGTTTTTTGAGCGTGCAAAATTGTCTGGACATCGAGACAATTCTGCCGAGTTTAGGTTTCACGATTCGTTAAAACGATGAGACAGAGTCAGGGTAACGGGGTAGCGCCTCGATCAAAAACCGGAAACGAAGAATCCAACGAAAGGTAGACGGGAGAAAAAGAAATCTAGAGGGAAACGATCGAAAAGACATGAACGAGAGATATTTGCTACGCATAGACACACATACATACATAACACGCGTAGATGCATCGTTTCTTTGTTTCATTATTATTACTCTTATTGCTACCACTACTATTATTATTATTATTGCTATTCTATTTCATTTTATTGTTCCCTTTTTTAATTCAAGTCGACGGGCTCGCATACATACACACATGCATTCACACACGGATACTTTTTTTTTTTAAGAAAAAGGGTGAATGTGTATTTCGGATAGAAATAAGACGTCTCATTGGTCACCATCACCGAAAGTCACAAAAGGAAGTATATTACAAACGATAAAAAGCGAAGAAAAAGAAAGGAACATAATGGAACAATTGCAAGACATTTACATACCACAGCGTCGAAGTATATGATCGTGTGATAATTACAAGTGATTTGACTAGACCCTTCCATAAGAAAAAAAAATGGTATCGGTCGGTTATTATATTATTATTATTATTATTATTGTATCGTGTCGAGGAGTCGTGTCGTAGGCACGCTTGTACCAGCTCGAATCCGCTCGAAACCCTTTACAACCCATATTATCATTATTGTCTGTTCTTCTTTTCATACGTCTAGTTTTATCCGTATCTATGTTTTAGCACTGTGTTTTTTTTGTTTCGCGCAAGTCAAACAGAGATTTTTCCATTCCCAAACTCGGAGAATTCCATTCCTCGCGACTCCGTCCGCAACATCTCGGTCACGTTGATTCGATTAAGCGTAGCGGTCGACGCCTAATCTTATCATGGACCGTGGCGAGAGACGCTGTTCGGGCCTCTCCGGAGGAGGCTCTTCACGCTGTGGAATTTTCTGGGACGAAGGAATTTCTTATTCCCCGTGTGGCGTTGATCGATTCGAAGATCGATCGGATTTTATTTGCTGCTCGCGGTAAAGGATACAAGTGACGCGACTGTCGGCGATCACGAGCTGATACGAGCGTGAAGGTATTACAAGGAGAGGAGGGTTGTACGTGATGTGATTTCTTTTATATCATAACGAATGATAAACACTCTAAGAAATGTTATAGTTTCATATAAGTGATATGTTATTTGTCATTTATTTTATCCCTTAATAAATAATGTTATATAAAAAAAAATTCCAATGGTTTGCTAGAATTTTCTCTAAATACATTTAAGGGGAAATAATAAAAGGATGAGCGAGAGGGAGGAATGAAAAGACCGTGTCTGTGATCTCCGTCTTACGTTTATTCACCGTCTATCATATACACACACGTGAAGTGACACCAAACGTCTACTTGGTTGTACTTTTTTTTAATGCTAAACAGTTTTACTCGCTGCCTCCTGTGTTTTTATCTTAAAATACTCCCAAATAGGATGGTCTAAAATCGCGCGTGCCGCCGCGGCATTTGACACGAACGTGTGTTTCGGTGTCTGTGCTTGGTTTATACGTATGCATGTAACAATCTTTACGGTGCAGTTTGTTGGTTCGTTTACGCGGACGTAAAGGGATAATAGCGGCTCGAGAAGAGTCGAGTCTGAAATCCACAACCCCTCTCCCGATTTCCACGGAATCAAGTAAAGCGTTGATGGAAAATATTTCTTTTCTTCTGTTGCGTCAGACTCGAGGATTCGGCTTCGTTGGACCGATGCGAAGAGATGCTCGAAGAGATGCGTTTCCTTGTACAGATCCAAATTGTCGGATCAAATAGTGATTGGTCTTTCAACAAACACCTCGACATTTCTACGCGCGGTAGAGAGCGAGAAATTTGCAAGAAGACGGGAGACGATGATAAAGAATGTCTCGCTGAAAGAGATTCTTCCCGTCAGGTATTCTCGACGATCGATCCCTTCAACGTGTGCGAACAATCGTCTCGGTGCAATTCACTACTACGCGAGAGAGCGACGTTTCCGTGTTTTCGAGAATTCCGCTTGCAAAAAATTAGATTCGTACGAAGGTGAGAGAGATCGAGTGTTCGTACAGAACCCTCGATATATCAAGTAATTGTGCAATTGCTCGTTCTCTGTGATTATGAGGACTTGTGACTCTCGCGGCGGTGATTCTACTTCTCGATCTCTACGGTGAAAACGGAAAGAGACGAGCCGGTAGGCATTTTCTCCTATGCAGTTCGTTCTTGTTTTAGCTCCAGTAAGGCGGTCCTGAGACGCGATCGCAAAGGGTGCGAAGGTAGTCGCGAGTTAGGTTCCGTCGTATTCATGTGGCGAGGGTGCGTGATGATGCATGCGAATGTGTGGCGGCAGTTCGACCGAGGAAACACCCAGGCTGCTTCTCTGTAACATGGTAATCAATAGAATTGTTAAATGAAATCCCCGCTACAGCGTTACTCCCCGTAGACCCACCTGCGATCTCATCCCGTTCAACGGGGTGGCAGTGGGGTTGTCCGGCGTGTAGCCGAGCACGTGAGTGGAGCACTTCTCGCAGGCGCGTCGGCGTCGCGACGACGCGTTGCAACGCAACGCGCGGCACAGCTCTCGTGCCATTTCCGAGCACAACGATTCCTGCGGCTGTTGATTCTGCGGTCGCTGCTGCGGCGACGTCTGCTGCTGTTGCTGCACGGATTGCGAGATCCCCTGCAGAGAATCCGAGCAGGCTGGCGTCGATGCAGCAGCTCTCTGCGCGTTTATGCGCAAACGAAACGAGAAATTGGTGATATTATTAAACGGGAAAGAGGATAGTTGAAAGCGAATTGATGTCGAGCGCGCGAGGGCTAACGAAAAAGCACGCGCGCGGTGCGTGCAATCACGGGAGTAGAAAGAATCGAACGAAAGGTGGGATAATGAAGAAGGTTGACAGAAAAAACGAACGGACCTTGGTTCACGACTGAGGTTCGTGCGTTGTTCGCAGTCGGCCGGTACGCTTCAGTGGAGGATGAGTTCATGCTGCTTCGCGAAAAATCCACGGTGGCCACGAAATGGAACACAAAAGTGACAGAAAAATTCATGCAATCCTAAGCTCATGCATCGCGCGGTTAGTGGGCCTGGAAAAAAGTCTCTCTTTTCCCGCGATTCGTCTGCGAGTTGTTCTTTTTTTTCTTTTTTGCAAAACACGATTCGTTGCGGTATTGCGTGGGAAATCTTATGGAACATCAGTATACATTCTCCGCTAGTAGTTTAGAACACGCTACGACGTTTCATTGGAAGCGCTCTATTTACCCGTTCCGACGGCGAGTTTCTTCTGGTACTGTAGCAGAACTCGAAAATCGCGATCAGCACGGCGAACGCCAGGCCGCATAGCAGGACGACGAACACTCCACCTAAAAGGCAGCAGAAAACGTTGAGATTCCAGCAAACGTAAAAATTCATCGGTCCTGATCGGAGGGGACAGGACGCTGTCTCTTGAAATTTCTCGGTGACCGAAGAGGTTCGGTGCGATTCGAGTGAAGAGAGCCGAATGAGGAAATCGAGAACGGAGAAAAGACAGACGATTACGAAGTAACGTCGAGTAAAGAGAAATACTGGGGGATCGCTGCAGCTGTTTCAATTGGACCTAAAATCAAATTAGAATAATGAAATTCTACCTATATTGTCGACACCCAAGGAGTTTGCCTTGCTCTCCTTTCCCTTCTCAGTCCTCATGCAAGTGTCGCCGGGACTCTTCCACCATTTGTCGTACAGCATTTGGATCTCTCCTTTCTCCTGAAGCTCCAGAATCGCCAGGGATATTTTGTCGCGCCAAGGAGAGCCTACGAAACGGACAGTTTCAGTGAAACTTTCGTTACGAGCTAGGGAAGAAGATACGGCTTACCCATGGGAGTAGCAATGCCGTATCCTTTGCTATCCAGAAGGCCGCCGATCTGCGTTAAATTGCAATCCCTTTGCACGATGTAATCGAGCATAGTCGACTCCATCAGGAAAGCGTAATCACCTTGAAGAACTCTTTGAATTCCCTCCTCGTATGTAGGCACGAACACCGACGGCTTCTTGTTCTCCATGAACCGCCACATCTTTTTGTACGTCTCGATCATGGAGTCCTTTTGCAACGTTTTCATGTTACTGCCACGAGAAGCTAATTAAACTGACGAGGAAATTGGTTAAGGGGAGTTACCCTGAAGAATGTCATGGTGCTTCCACTGTCGAGGGTCCCGTACGCGATATCCGTCTGACTGGCGAGATCCTCCGCGTTCTCGATCGGAGTTATCATTCTCTCTACTGTCAGGAAGGCGGCGAGATTTGCCGTGTACGAGGAAATGATGATCAGGGTAAAGAACCACCATATTCCTCCCACGATTCGCGTACTGGTTGCCTAACGTAATGCGCGACAACTTCAATTTTATTTCTCTTCGAATCTCAGTCTCTGTCATAGTTGTATACATACAATAATGATATTTAGAATGGTGGAATCGATCGACTGTGAGAAATTCGATTTTGGGGCGTACCTTCGGGTTCAGGTCGCTGCCCTGCTGCATCAGGGTGCCGATAGTGAACCAGAAGCTATTGGCCAGCGAGAATTGATTCTCCACGATCTCGGAGCCCGTGTGACAGGGATGAGGGTTGTTCCATTCGTACGGGCTGATTCGCGCGACCACGAACATCATCACCGAGACGAGCACGTACGCTGCCAGCACGTACAGCCAGATTTGGATGGCCAACGGATTCATGAACGAAAACAGCCTGGCTGGATGACTGGTCGGTACCTGCAATTCAATGTTCCACGATATTCCAAAATGATCCAGCTCTTCTCGTGACCACTGCGCTCTATTAATCTATCGATATCCTTATCACAAACTTTCGTTCGGATCGAATTATGTTTAATCGGACGTCGTTCTTTCCACAGAAAATGATTGTACATTTCTGTCACATGCAACGCGTTCCCACGAAGCTGCTCCTCGTAACGTTCCAGTAAATTCTGCCCAACAGGCAAGTTCATTATTGGACGAACGTGTGTTCCGTTTGTCAGGCCGAAATTGAAGAGCGCGATGCGTTCGTACGTTCGCGTTTAATCTCGAACGGATTAGCGAGCATTCGCGAAACGGGTGACAGATCAATTTTCTCCGACCAGCAATAATTCCGTGATCACTTTCCGCCCTTTCGTGCAACGTTTATCGAGTGGCACGTTTTGCGTAAAAAGAATAGTCGCGGTAATATGCTGAACGAGGTTCTAGAATTTAGTTCGACTGTGAATTTGCATTGACAATTCGGTAATCGCAGTAACGAAGGACGAATCGATGTAGAGCTCTCATTCTCCTTTGCCTGCAGCTTCGTATCCCCCTCGTTTCTTCTTCCATCTCTTTCACTGGGATCCTCCGTCCGATCCCCCCGGCAAGCGTTCAACTCTAAATCAGTTAATTTCGCTCGCGAGACTGTAACGAGCGCGCTCGACTTGTTCGTTTCGACGACTCGAAGTGAATAAAGGAAGCCAGGGGCATCCACCCTTGTTTCGTAGTCGGATCGATCAACCTTGAGTCTCGGCTAAAGGATCTCTCTGAACTCTCTCCTATTCTTTAAACGTCGAGGAGAATGTTCAGCGTGACGATTGTGTGCAGTTTGCTCTTTCCTGATTTTAGCGAAACAAAAACGCCAGGAGGAAGGAAGCTACGGGATATGGATGTTCGTCGTTGGCACGATCGTCTCGTAAATTTGTCCGAACAGAACGGGCGATTGAGTTTTCCATCGATAGCCGGCAAATAAAAGGCGAAACGAAGCTGAAATCGAACCAAGCACACGATCGTATCGAAAATTGAATTTAAGACCCGACACGATATCGTTTGTTCCCATTATTTCAGCCCGCCTTCGTTATTGCCCTCGTTATTGTTCTCTCCGCGACGCACGCGACAAACTTCTTCTCCCAGGAATCGTCGTCAAATTCCAACTCCGCTGCTTTTGAATTATAATAACGCTGTTCCTCCGTAAGGCTTAGTATTCGATAAAGAGTAAAGCTTTTGAAATTCTGTAACAGAAGAGACGACGAGGTAGCTAAGCGGCTGATCGAGCAGAAATTGAATTTCTCGGTCACCGGCTAATTTAATCATCGGCGGACCAACACCTGTGCGAGTCTCTCTGATTAGCATGCGCGGGCACAAGTGACGTGGTCAATTTCTCAGCTAACGCGAAATAGTAATAATCGCCGGCTCGGCGATCGTGTATCGACAACACGGTGTGAATTGGATCCCTTTCGAGCACATAGCTCGTTCCGGTCACGGAGATCCCGTCAGCGATTTCTCGACTTGCATGCATTACACCTATGTGCGGATCGATTGAAAACGCAGCTGTGCCGAAGATATTGGAAAATTGGAAAACGTGTTCCATTTATACATAACCGGGTCGCGCTCTGGCCACAATTCCTAGCCTACGATATTTCAAATACAGCAGTTTATACGCAACCGTGGCGTGTGCGGGCCCAGACGGGGCACGAGGAGCCCATTTGAACCGCTGTAACTTTGAAGATAAGAATTAATCTTGAACGTACATAGTCTCATTAGAAGCGCGCTGTCTTCCCCTTTAAAATGATTTTTTGTTGAACTCGATACGACTTCCGGTTGCCGAGATATCGCCGTGCAAAGAAAAGGGTAATCTCCGATGTTTTTGTATCGCTGTCCTTTTCCCTCGCGCCGCGTCACTGACCTACCGTAACCGGGTATCCCTCGCAGGTGTCTACAATAACAGACGCCGAGTCAGCGGATTCCTTCCGATCCCACGAAAAAAACGTAAACACAGTAGCAGACGCGATTCTGCGAATTCTTTCCGATTCCAGGAAGAAATGTAGGTCACGTCGCGGTATTTAAATGCCTCAACTTTAAACGCCTATATCTCGAAAACTAATTGAGATATCGGAATGGGACAAACGGCAAATTCAAAAGCATCCTCCTCGCTGTCTCCTCACACATATATATATATATTTTTTTTTGTTTTTTCTTTTCAACAAATTTCGCATTCCCTTCTCCTGCATCTTTCTTGAAAGTTTGGTCGCTGGAACAATAAAGTGGACGGACGGGCTGGATAATAAAGTGATAAAACGATGGGAAGATTTAAGGTCGTTGAAAACAATAGCAGGAGACTTTCAATTAGGAAAAGCCATGAAAGAATGGGTGAATTAATGTTCGCGCAATCGCGGAGGTGTTACGGTAGCATTCGACTTTGGAATATGAAAGCCTTCTCTTTACGATTTTCATTAGGATTCAACTGTTCAACTGTTGACCCTAAACTGTTCCCACTATCTCTGCAATAATAGTAAGAGCTTAGGGGAGGAGAGGGAGAAATAGTATAAAAGATGTGGGTACGGATAATGTATGGGCATAACTTGCAGGTAGTGCCATAGTCGAGAGCGCGATAAAAGAGTTCGTGTAGCAATTTTTCCCTTATTTCTTTTCCTTTCCGACATACATCAATTCCTGCGTTTTAGTAGTTTTGATAAAAGAAAATAGCACGCGGGCGGTGATCCATCTTTCTGGCGTTCGATCTTTCCGATCAAGGAATATTAAGCTAGCCAGCGAGAAAGGAAATCGATAAATGCTTTTAGACAATACCTGTATAATAAAAAAAAGACACGCATTTTTCTATCGTATCATGGAGAATGGAACAGCGAAGACTGGGATATCACGCGTCGCGAGAACGATCGAATCAGACGGGGTGAAAGGGTTGCTTTATCCATTGTAAAACGCAACGAGATAAATTCCCGTGCTCGCGCGAAAGTGTACGTATACAAGTATCATATCTCTTTCGTAAAATAGAAATACTTTACCTTGAAGAGGATCGAGATGCCCAGGTTCATGAACGGCTTCGTGAAGTCGATCACGCTCTCGCGGGCGTAATTGATGGTCATGGATCCGACCGCCAGGTCTGCTTTCTGCCAAATGGAAACACCGTTAATTAGCCTCGCGAAAGCGCAAGGAAATAACACACTTGACAGACAAGAATGGATCGCGGAACGGTGTGGTGTTGTCTTGTAAACCGCATTACGACGCAGACACGAGGATCTACGGAGATCTCAAAGGGACGATGGATGCTCCGTCTAAGTTACACGGACAGATGAGAAATGATAGGAGATGACCGTAGATCGAGGTGTCTGGTCGTGGAGGCGCGATGAAGGTCCGTCGATTGCGTACAGTCGTGTTACGTTCTCCTACCTTCTTCCTTTGCTCCGCGCGATGCGCCTACCCGTGTACCTGCATTTCCTACGTCTAACCTCAAGCGACGGTGGGGGTGCAAGTGTCACTGTAGAGTGCCGATTCGAATAATTGCTGCGGAAGCAAGGGCAAAACGATCTACAGGGATCTAATTGCTTCTTCGAACGTACTTGTTACTTCTATTTGCTACATTAAAATCACCTCGTAAGAGTCGCTAACAAAGTAAACGAAAGCTCAAGTTCTACAAGGATTAATAATCTATGGCTAGCCGCGTTCCATCAGCAATTCTATTCCTAGGAATTTTGCTGACCTCTCCCATGAATTTAATAGCTTCGATCGTCGTGAAGCACTTTTACTTTACGTCTACTTTAATAGACGAGAAACGATGGCGGTCGAGTTAGCCACGGCAGGGAAAAAGGCAGGAGCGGGGAAACGTGTCTTCCAGACGAACAGGCAAAACGGTGCACGCGTACGCGAAGCCAGGATACAGGTTATCTGACTGCTTTTTCAGCGTCTGGAAAAGCACTCGCCCTGCCACGCCGCAGCCTAGGCAGATTTATTTCTGTCCGCCTCTGCTTGGAAACCATATACGTGGCCGGGGGCCGATAAGGGGGTTGAAAGAAACCGCTCAGCCTGTCGTTTCGCGTGTCCATTGCGGATTTCCCTTTTTCGTAATCACTTAATCGTAAGCTATGATTTAACATATATGATATAACAACTGTGTAATTCGTGGAACGGAAGGTGAAAGAGAATGAAATTGCAAATAATCAATTTCATCGGCTCGGTGAGCCGACAACGAGTGAAACGTCAGGACCAGATTTTTCGGCAGGAAGTCCCTCGCACGGAATCCACCCTGATCGAACAGGAATTTTTTGTCTCGCGTGCCAGGAGGAGTTTGAGGGATTTTTGTCAGCGCTCTACGTTACTCTTTTCTATCGTGCCGTCGTAACATTTGTTCGAGCCACTCGTTCGATCGGCGCAGCGATTAAAGGGAACAAACAAGTCTCCCGCAGTGCTGGTGAAATTTCGCAATGGAACGTTTTCATTTTTTCCCGTTCGCTAGGCATGTTTGCCTTGTGCGCACCAATTACTCAATTCGTTCAAATTGTACGTATATCCGTCTGTTACCATTAAAGAAGTACGCTGCTATGCTAATAAATCGCGCTGGTCGAGTAGCGTTCCTTTTTCCATTCGCGACCCGCCGTGTGTATTATTAACGATCACCTGACAAAATTAATAACTGGCCGGGGTAATGTAGGACTGACTAGCAGCTGCTGTGCCAGTTGCGCGAATACAAAATTCCGCCCGAAACAAACTTTACTCTTCTTTCGAATCTCGCCGAGAAATTTCGTAGTTCTGTGAAACGTATTCTCGTTAAAATTTCATTGTTTGTTGGTCGGTTTAGAATTCTCTGTGCCCAAGTTTCTTCGTCGTTCGATCTTGCTAGAATTTCAAGTTTTTAAAGATCAAAGGGATATCCTGGTGTTTCATCGTTGCAAGCACGTTTTTCCGCGACCGGTGGATGCGAGAGAGAGAGAGAGAGAAAGAGAGAGCTACAGACACGAGAAAATTACTGCCGCGCTAATTCCCGCGAAATCGCGATATTAATTGTTCCGTAGACACAGACGCGCGGCGGCCACACCGGATTCATACATTATGCATTACGCGGAAGGGTACACATTCGACTCGGGCTTCGCAGTATATACCGAATCCCGATTCCGACATTCGAGATTTACTACGAAAGTAGTTCTGGAATTCAGGCATTCCCTTTGCGCCATGTCGCTGTGGGCGCGGCTTCGTCTTTTTTTTTTCCCGGACACTTTTAATCTCGTTCCCGGGAAATAAAGTATTGCAACTTCCACCGATTGATTTCCTATACTCTATCAGATTTTTTCCCGCAGTTTATACGATCCTTTTCTCTGTGCCGTTGAGTAAAGTTTCATTCGGATGTTAGTAATGCTAATTTGATTAACTCCGTTACAGTAATTGATCCTGGGTGACAGGGTTGCGCGACGCAAGCCGCACTTAATCAATCTTCTGTACGCGTATTAGCCTGAAGCTACGCGGAATCAGGCTTTCGCACCTCCCAGTCGGGTTACGGCGCACGCATTCCCTCGTTCCGCTGCATCGAATCGTGATTTGCATTGCAAACTGCCTCTCGTATCTTCGTTATCGCTACCTACCCCCCTCCAGGAACTGGAGCCAAACTCGCGCGACAAGTAAACGAGGAGGAAACACATTTTACCGACTTCATTTCCCTGCGAATTATTTATTCGAACGGTCGTTCATTTTTACGAAAGTTTGTTCGTCGGAAAACTGAATTTAAAACCCAGTATCCTTTCTGTTTTCCTTTTTCATGGTATTCAGATAGAGGATCCATTTAACATCGCATTCATCACTCCGTTTTTATTTATCGACACATTTGTTCTTGACTCTTAGTTCATTTTTCCCCGTATGCATCATGAACCAGACACCAGGAAATCCATCTCCCTTTGCCTCAATTATTTTCTCACATTTCATCCCACGAAATCACCTATACGTACGCGTACATTTTTCACTAAGAAAATCTTTCATATCGCTGACAGTTCTCTCCGTATCCTTTGGGCAAGATCCAAGTGGATCGTCCCAGGCACGTCTTTACTTACGCACAACACACCGGGACGAGAGCGGAAACAAGCGAAGAGGTTGCGGCGTCGCGGTTACATGTAAATTTCTGCGACAGCGTTAGACGCATCTAGAATGGGCATACTCACCTTGTCCATCAGCTGGCGGACAATCCCGTTCCATTCGCCTGTCTCGTAATCGTAAACGCCGTACTTGCCGTCCGGCACTAGCTCGATCCTGTACGCGAAGCCCACCATGCGGGCTATCTCCTTGAGCAGGTCGATGCAGAAGCCCTCGTAACGCGCGTTCCCGCTGAAATTCCCTCTGCTCTTCACCATTACGTACGGCTGCTCCTACGGGGACCATAAAATGGAGCTACCACCTTTTCGTCTCCCCGCTCGTCCTCCTCCTCTTCTCTTCTCCTGACCTTTCCCTCCTAACTTTTTATTCATCCGTTACCGAGACACCCCCCCTTTCCTAATCTCGACCACTGCTAGTTTATACGTGCGCTCCTTTTCTCTTCGGTGCTTTATTACTGTTTCGGCCGCAATATATCTGCCGGCCCTTTCATTCGCTAATTCTCATTCTTTCTTTACTTCCGTTTTACATTACGATTAGTAGTTCTTTCTACCCTTCTCCTGAACACCGCCGATAGTAATCTCCCACTGGCGGATGTATCAAGTTCAAAGAGTCGAGCACATAAATCTGCAACTGTCCTCCACTCGGTGAACGTGTTCCACCGAAGAAAAGGGCAGAGCTCTGACAAGGTGATCGATCCCCGATTTTTCCCCGAGTCTCAAACTACACCGATCGATATTCCACGGACTCTAGCATTCTCGACGCACGATGTTGATTACCGGCTAAATGGATTACCTCTCGATAGACTGTTACCGTGGACGCTCCCTAGGGACAACGTAATCGTGGCTACGCTGGGAGAACGTGAAATAGGCAGATAGGTCTGTGGGAGGGTCTGTGCCGTCCACCCCGTAGCGAGTTTCACCCCCGAAACTCTTGATTTTCTTTTTTTTTGGTCTCGTGAGAGTACATTACTCCACACAATACGAAATTGTGCAGCTCTGCGTTGACGAACGCCAATTGGCATCCCACGATTTCTACCCGATTTATGGGGTGTATTACGTGCAGCGTAGAGCAATTAACGCGCGGCCCTGCGATTTATCTTCCATTCGTTGACCAAGGCACGGTGACAAGTCGCATGGCTAATTGAAGCGAACGAAACTGAATAAACGACGAGTTCAAGCACCTTCGCAGCCTAATCGCACGCCCTGTTAATTTCAGAGAATACTTATTACCGGTGAGAGGTGATTTTAATCGGAATCGAGTGGGCAGCGTTCTGTCAATTCGATAGATTATATCGTTTAAGAATAGATTCCTGCAGTCTTTCAGTGTAACAAGTATTTCACCCTTGGATCCTATCGACTATAGATGTATCTATTTTTAATTACTGTAATCACCTAACTCTAATCGTGCATAGTACTCTAAAGACTGTAACTTGTAAAGTGTGTACCAATGTCTAGCCTAATGTTCTAAGGTGCATTCGTGTCGATCCCTGATCGTCGTTTGTAAAAAAAAGGAAAAAACTGTGAACTAGCGAGAGGGGTGTTTTTGTTTAATCGCTACCTACGTGGACACGCGACGCAGATAAATGAAACAAACCAAATCGTACATGTCGCATGAGTTCTCTGACGATTCCGTTCCACTCCCCGGTTTCCGGGTCTTTCGCGCCGTACTTCCTGTCCGGCACCAGCTCCAATCGGTAAGAGAAGCCGACCTCCCTCGCCACCGCCTCCAGCAAGTCCACGCAGAAACCGTAAAAACGCGCGTTCCCCGTGTAGTTTTTTTCGTAGTGCATCATCACGTACGGAATTTCCTGCGTCGTCAACGGAATCCGCCCCATGCAAACAACGGAACACGCTGTCAGATCTGATACAGTTCGAGCGATATTCCAAACGGCAACGGTGCTCGAAACGGGAGGATACCGGGGGCAGAGACGGCGCTCCTCCACGAAGAAATTGCAATTGTTCACAAAGTTCTACAGCTTTGCGTATTCGCGGAGGAAGAATTCATTGATTCATTATTTTTGAAAATGTAAAATCTGTCACGAACGATTCCTCTTCGAGTAGGGGGAACATGCCTTGAGCGATGGAAATTTTAGGCGACATTATAGCACCGTTTCGAGTCTGAATGATTTCACGAGTCATCGAGGCAGTTCGCTTTATCCGGAAAGCGGCAAGATTCTGTGCGATTTGCAGGTCCGAACGGCGCACGTGATTCCGTTATGCGGACGACGCAATCGCTGTTTATTACTTCGCCACGATGGACCGTAAATTTGCTGCCCCATATCGCGGCTGGTATATCCTACTGCTCGACTCTTCGTGTCGAGGTCCTTCAGGAGCGTGTTATCGATCGTATGCCAGGAACGACTCTATCTAAACTGGTCAATTTACTCGGACAAGATTCATTTGTTATTACATGTTGTTATAGATTTGTTAGGATAGACAGAATCGCAGTCTCCGATTATTGACTCCCAATGCTTTCTGATAGAAACGAATAACGTTTTTCGTAATTGGGACAAGATGAATGATTCGGACTCACCAGTATCGTTATGACGAGCAGCGTAACGTTAGCTGATCCCGGTTCGAAAAAGGCTGCCGTGTCCGTCACGTTGACGCCGCTGTCTGGACGCCACTCGCCGACCTGTGCCAACGATCTCGTCACTTGGATCACGTTCGTGGAAAAAACAAAAATGATGAAGAATCGTGTGTGTGTTGAATAGAAAAAGTACCTTAACCAGTGAATGCTGTTTCAGCTTCAACAGGTCCAGCTTGAACTGAATTCTGCGCCCCTCTTTGAACTCTATGGGTCCCGAAATTCCCTTCATCTCCACCTGGAAGAAGAGGGATGATGTTGAACGACAATCGCACGACGATAGTAGTAACAATAATTTACTAAGAAACAAATTTGTCTCGAACGTTGAAAGTCGGAAGAAAGCCTCGGCCTAGCACCAAGAGAGAAAACAGAAGTCGGAGTGCCTGACTCTGGCACAAGGAGAAGCAAGTAAAGACAAAATTTCTTCGCGATCGTTGAATTATAATCACGCGTTTGCATCCCGGTCAGTGTCCACGGAGGAGGAGCAAAAAAAAAAAAAAAGACGAACCAAGCAACCGGGCAGATGACACGACGGAGAGATTAAAAAGTTCGCTGGGTGAAAGCTGGTCTGGCTCGCTTCTGAAATTTATGCGCCGGATCCACGGGGCGGACCGAGACACGAGTCTGAGCCCCGTACATCCGGCACGTTCTCAAAATATTTCCAGCGCAAAGAGAAAAGAGAAGTGTGGACTCGAGGCATTTAGAAAGCCGACCTAACGACCGACCTGCCGTCGAAGGGAACGACTTTTTAAGCGAGCAAATTCTTAACTCCCCCATGATCCTCTGCCGCGATGTTATGCGTACGAAAGAAGAATTATCGATATCTCTTTTGGAGCTACAAGATTTAAATAATCAGGAGGATAACCAATATATACCCGATTTTGTCGTCGTTTTATTGTTCAAAAGATACAAGTCTAAGAAGCACCGGCGGCGGTGACGTTAATTAGCCTTCCAGCAGCTACTGGTTACAAATTCAGCAAGAAGCTCGCAGCGGTATCGCACACTGTTTACCCCTCCAAACGAGAGAGCATCTCTAATATCAGAAACTGCACGTGTACGCGCATGGAGAAGCTTATCTTCTCGGAACAGTCGTATATACCCGTCGTTTCCTGGCCGCGCAAAACGAAAAGGACCTTCTCGCTGCGCGAATTCGCTATGTAATAAGCGACCGAAGGTTTTCACCGGGCCGAGTGCGGAGGACCGTGCAACTTCTTAATATCGCGGGACAAGTGGAATCGATTAAATAAAGGGCGGAGAGGAAAGCCGACGTATCCGCCACTCCGTCGTCCCAAGAGGCAATAATTCCGGGAAATTTCTACAGGATTACCGTCGGCGGCGACTTTCTCGGGGGTTATTAGATTTTTATGAACTCGTTCGCGTTTCAAAAGGCGAACTGTGTTTAAGAAGGGAAGGGAAGGAAATGAGCCATGAACGACTCGGTTGTATTGGACGCGGAGAATTTACCGTGATATCAAATTCTTCTTTTTACTTGCCGTATAACTTAGTATCGTCGAATAGACGTTGCATTTTTATCCGAAGTTGCAGGAATTTGTCACGCGGTCGTTTATCAGTTGTCTTTTGTCATCTAGAGCATTAGTCTTTGCAAAGATTTGCAGGGAGCAACTGCAATTATATCGCATGCACGTTGGCTGCGAAACCACGAGGCTTTTTCATTTGCGACTTGTAACAGGTTTCAGAAATACCAATTCGATCAAGCGTGTGTCAGGGCTTCGGGATTTGCGATTCGCGAGCAAACGAAAAGTTTCGCAGATCTTGCGTCTGACGTTTGCTCATGGCAGATATCTCTGCCGGCAGCGTGGATCCGCGGAGGATTCTACTTCCAAAGCGACTTATGAAAAAGAAAAAAGGCCGTTCGAATAAAGTTGCATGTTTACAGAAAATTTGGTCCGATCGAACTTAGAAGTAAACGAGTGAAGTCCATCAACATTTTCTCCGTGGGAAACTCCTCCTACATATTAATTTCGTAAGCCGTTAATTTGCAAACATGGATTGCAAGCGGCTATTTGGCCGTTTCAGTTCCGAGATATCGATTAGCGAATTACTCCGCTCGGCCATTTATCGATTAATAAATAGAAATCATTATCCAATGTCAGCTGTGCTGCAGTCAACTTCCCCTTTCGCTTGTCGTACCTGTGTACCGCGAGGCTGTTTACATTTTTACAAACTCCTGAAACTTAAATAAAAATCAGAGGGAAGGTTTCCTCTTAGAATCCGAGGAAGGCGTTAAATCGTGGACGCCGGAAGCGAGGCCGAGGCACGAAACAACGCGTCCTACCCCCGCAAATTAATGGACGGTCTCTGCTCCAGGTTCAAGCGTGCAAGGTAGGTCCAAGTTGCACTTCAACGACGCATAACTTGTGGTGTTTCAGACAAGAACGCCCATTATCTTCCGCAGTCATAATCGTTGGATTAAAAGGGTAATTAATGCACCGTGCTACAAGGATTACGCCAATTATCCTCGCATGTCCGTTTAGATACTTCCAACTGTAAGAAGAAAAATGTTGAAGAAGCTTTTCAATTGCTTCCAACATGCGCGTACATATATTAAAATGTTTCAGAATTTTCTTAGCCATTTTGGAAGGTCCCCCAAAGCAATGAAAGCTAGATTTCACTCTCTTGAACCATCAGCAGAAATGTCTCACCACTCGACTTCGAATTCGTTTAGCAAAGGTGAATCTCGCAATCTCTCTTCCACTCTCTCTCTCTCTCTCTCTCTCTCTCTGTCTCTCTCTCATTTATTATCCTGCACAGTCTAATGCGTTTGGACGCCACTCGCACTGTCTGCGCTCCGAGTAATGCGATTTAATATTCGTCGAGAATCTCGTGGCAGATAAAGCTTCGCGTCTGAGTCGCGTCGTGCGGCTTGTCCGCAGCGTGAAACAAACGGCGCCAGCTAGCCAGCGGGTAAACAGAGTTAAGCGACACGCGCTTTTCGTCTGTGCGATTAAAGTTTGAAAAGCAGCCGGGCGACGATTTGTCAGGCTTCGCCTTTCCCGCCGCGCCTCGTTTGAGCCGCGAGCAACAACTCGTCTGGGAAGACTTAATTAGCGCCCGTCAAGTTTGCGCTGTCCCGTAACTTCACCCTCTCTGTTGCTGTTTCACGATTCATTGTGCGTCGTTGTTCTTTTATGCTTCTTGTGTGCAGAATACGAATATATACAATGAATTGCATTGGAAAAGATGTAAAGTTCAATGCAGGATCGAAACACACTGCTGTGGGAGTGCACGTAGTAATTGTGTATCAGGCACAGATTTCGTGATACCGTGCTTGTAAAATGCTGCAGCGAGTTGTAGTCGCGCGAGTAGTAGAGATTCAACATTGGTCGGACGCGCTCAGAGCCCAGTGTCAGTGAAAAGCTGAATCTATCAGTCTCCAATTTACTTAACACCTACAAATCAACTAATTTCACAAAGAATTCTCGCGATACTCCATACTCTCTACGTCAAATCAGACAATTTGCAAAATCTCTACACCATTCTAAGGACTGGCGAACAGTCAGCGCGAACGAAGAGGAATAATTGCATGGTGTACGCTGGAACATTAGTTACCGGACATCGTTAAAAGGTTCCTTGTTCCCAAATCGTATCGGTGCCTGTGTAAAATATCGCGTTGCAAGCGACTCGACGAAGTATCGTTTATTGGAACACGCACCGTTTACGCTCGGAGTTGCATCTGCGAGCGTTTTTCCCTCGGATCGGCAGGAAATCTCGTTTACACAACTATACATCCCGCGCTGACGGAGCTGGCTGGAAACGAACGATCGCAATTAAGTCGTTAATTACGCATCGAACGGCAACGTTAACCATCGCAACTGCGAGTTAACTGCGTTTATTTGCGCCTCTATTACACGTTGCTCGAGTGTTGGGCATGTCGAGTGTTCTCGCGGTGAATGTAACTTCGAGAAAATGTTGCGCGACAAATTTATCGTTGCGATATAGTATATATTTCTGTTGTTTGTTTTCTTCAGGCGGAATTCGAGAGGTGCGGATAATTTAAATAATTGCGAAACACAGACGTGATCGTGCGGAATCTGGTTAGTAGTGACAATTACTTCTCGCACGGTTCAATTAAGCCGCGCTGGAAGGAGCGCAATATCGAGGACCAGGATTTAGAACCGCATCGAAATGCCCCAGTCGGGAAGCAGAAATTAAGTTAGTTCCATCGTCGACAATCACGGCTCTTCGTGTGCCACTCGAACGAGCCTCGATGCTCCGGCTTACATTCGGAGAATGCATCATCAACGTGAGGCATCGTTTCCCAGAAAAGGTACAGATTTTCTTGAATATCCAATTATTAAATAAGCAATGAAACAATTAGTGCAATTCTGTTCAACCTGCAAATTATATTTCCACTTGGGAAATATTAGATAAATCTATTATATGAACTATGTAATATAACTAATATGTTAATAGATAAAGTCAATTTCATACATAAAGAGCAATAAAGATGTAATATTATTTATGTGTAATAAATGGCTATTTAATATACTTTTTGTGTGTACAGATTTCCTGGACAAGGAATGGACACTACAACCTGCATCTCATCATAGACAAGTGGACGATGGGACTTATATTGTTAGGATCTCCGTAAACCGTATGGACAGATATTCAATTAAATGCTGCATAATTTTAAACAATAAAATATATTGTAACTCTATTTATCCTAATAACTTACATGTAGGTATTAGTTTATACAAGATTTTTGTAACTTACATACTTGAATATAAGTTAGTATTTCAACATTGTAATATTAATTAATATTTAATTATTATAAGATGTAGTGAAAATCAATTTATAGGAATAGTTTATAAATAATAGTGTTTAAGTTCTACCAGCACTGTATTATCTGTACAATGTTAAGATATTTCAATAAATCTTCAGCAAAGGAAATTGAACTGGTTTAATTATTTTAATGCCTGTCCACTCCTGAAATACCCACTCCGCCTCCTTACACAAGAAGTATCGTGCAGGAACTTTATATGCATAGTTCCGAAGCGAGAAACTTGTAAATACAGTCCTTTAAACGATTAAATGAAGTTAGAATTTCAGTTGTCGCGATTTCCTGGAAAATGACGTCAAATTCCAAGAATTAGTAAAATAGAATATCTCTTCGCGTATGATGTTCTTCTAATACAAATTGGCGATTTTGGGCAAAGGGGATTCCGTAAAAGCAAGTTCTGACAAATTCTTGAAAATGTCGTGAAATCGAAGGAATTGGCGAAATGAAAGACCTCCTTGCGTATCATGTTCTCCTGATACAAATTGGCGATTTTGGGCAAAGGGGATTCCGTAAAAGCAGGTTCTGGGAAGTTCTTGGAAATGACGTCACATTCTAGGAAATGGTGAAACGAAAGACCTCCTCGCACATCATGTTCTCCTAATACAAATTGGCGATTTTGGGCAAAGGGGATTCCGTAAAAGCAGGTTCTCGGAAGTTCTTGGAAATGACGTCACATTCTAGGAAATGGTGAAATGAAAGACCTCTTCGCACATCATGTTCTCCTAATACAAATTGACGATTTCGAGCAAAAGCATTTCCCAAAAATCATGATTTTGTATCAGGAGAACATGATATGCAAGGAGGTCTTTCATTTCACCAATTCCTGGAATGTGACGTCATTTCCAAGAATTTCCCAGGACTTGCCTTTACGGAATTCCCTTTGCCCAAAATCGCCAATTTGTATTAGGAGAATATGATATGCGAGGAGGTCTTTCATTTCACCAATTCGTGGAATGTGACGTCATTTCCAAGAATTCCCCGGAACATGATTTGACGGAATCCCAAGTGCTCGAAATCGCCAATTTATATCAGGAGAACATGATATGCGAGGAGGTCTTTCATTTCTCCAATTCCTGGAGTGTGACGTAATTTCCAAGAATTCGCCGGAACATGATTTGACGGAATCCCCTTTGCTCGAAATCGCCAATTTGTATCAGGAAAACATAATACGCGAAGAGGTCTTTTATTGCACTAATTTCTGGAACGGTGACATCACTTGCACGTATTTCTTATCCCTAAAGTTATATGGGAATGGGACATGTTTTTACAAGGTTCTCGCTTCGGAATTTTGCAATTGATGTTCCTCCACGATACTTCTTGCGTAAGGAAGCGGAGCAGGTTCTTCTTAGGAATGGACAGGTGTTAAAAGATAATGCATTCAAATTCTTTTATTGAACATTTATTGATTAACTTTAATACGTACAAATTACAGAAGCATTGATATAACATAAATATATAATAAATACATATATAATATACATATAAAGAGTACCAAGTCGTTTGTAATAATAATAATAATAATAATAATAAATGTTTAACATAAATGGTTATGTATATATATTTTTTATTTGCAATTATTTGGAGTATCCACGTATCCTTTCCGCGGGTACTTCAATTGTCCGAATCGAGGAGTGATCGCCAGAAGCATGTCCATAAAGCGTAGTAAGAACGGTTTCTGATATTCCGAATGTTGAATGGTTTTTGTGATGATGGGAAGATCGTTTGGTTATTCGTTCGTGCTCGTTACGCGTAACTGCATTTCCAGGCGCAGATCGTAGATGATGGATCTTGGTACAACTTGCCATTATTCCTGATAGATAAGAACGCTGGCGCTTCAGATTTGCAAGCTTGTCAAACAAAAAAAATTGTTAAAAAGGAGCTGTATCTGTAACAATCTGGTAAACAAGTGGAAAAGACGTTACGGTGGAAAAAAGGCGCAGAACGAAAAAGATAATAGAGGTACAGGAAGGAAAATAGAGCGACGGATGCGCAGGAAGAAATATGTGCGGGCAGGATACAAAAGAATGTAACAGGCAGCAATTTCGGTAAGCGTTCATCCAAAACATTGCGCGTGTTGCAGCCAGCGACGATGATGGTTTGGCGTAGATAACGGGCCAAGGGGAGGTGATAAAAGAGCGCCGTGTACAATTTTAACGCTCGGTAGTCAGATTACTTGCACCAACGGGTCCTGTGACTACCGCGAACCGTGGCTGCTTTCCATTGTCGAGGATTTATTCTTTGACGATTCCACTGGTAACGCGGACTTCTCTATTCAGCGCTGGGCTTCCTTTGCACGCGCAATCCGTACTTCTTTTATATCGATGAACGAAATTAATATTAAAGCTGAAATAATATATTTCTTAATATTGAGAAATATCGAATTGCTTTTCAATTGTGTGCAGCTCCCAGAAATTTTTAAGAAATTATGTATCTGAGAGTAGAGTAAATATCAAGATAATAGGGCGGTGTCGGAAATGAATACGAGCTGCAAACGAATCCGGGGGTGAAAAGTAATTTCGGTAAACGAATGCTTGAAGCGACGAACAAAAGGGCAGGCAGGCAAGGCCTATAATAAAAGAGCGGCGTTCGTATGAATTTCCTCGTCGGCTAGTATATTGGCTACGTGCGCGAATACCTGTACAAACGCCTCGTGGATTTTATTTGCGAATGGCTACAAGTATACGAACTACATTTTTGCCAATCAAGAGAAATAAAATTCTATTTCTGCAGCCTTCGGGACAAACAAATAAAGCACTATACATGGACAAACCATGCGAGCAATATAAAATAAAGTAATCAAAATTAATGGGGCGTTGGTGAAATAAAAATTCTCCTGTACAAATGAGTTGCACGGTAACTAAAAAAAAAAGCACCAAAACCTCAGCTTAGAAAAGAGGAAACCCTTTGAAGGAAGAGCTTTAATTTGCTAGAAGAAGCAAGTTCTTAAATCTGACAAATGACACGAAGCGTGGTCGCGCAAGATTTAAATAAGGAAAGTTGTCAAGTAAAAAGGGACAACAGTTGCGAATAAAGAGGGACAGACACTGACACGTTAATTCGCGATTTACCGCGGAATCTTTATGATTTATATATCGACAGCTTCGACGGGGTGCTCCCATACTTGTACTACATGTGACGGGAGATTAGAAATTAGAGGAATGCGTGTAACGAAAGTGGGGTTGAAAATTAATATACGGTTCTGGATGCTTCGTCGATAAGCCACAAATGGAATATGGCTCTGACTAGATAAATCATGAATCTATTATTTTATACCGAGCATAACAAATCATCTGGGGTACTCTACGATATTTTAGCAACGAAATCGAATACATCAGTATTATTTCCCAGCGTGAAAAATGTTGAAAACATGTACTTACGATGGAACAAGTATCAAGCTAAATCTGTGATCCAATCGTTTCTTTTGGACAATTGCAGGAATTTCTCGACAAAACTCTGTTTAAGCTATCGAAGAAGTTGAAGCAGTTTCCGATTGTGGAACATTTCTCTGGACGGCGAAGCGCTTCGTAATCGAGCCCTAACGACCCGTTTCCCTCATTCGCCAGGGAGGTAAGTACAGGTTCCTAAATCGAGAAAGGAACCCCGGTTGGAGAGCGGTGCCAACGAGGGTAAACAGCGGTGGCGGGGAGCATGCCAAAATTCGGCCGAAAGATGTTTGGAAAAGCGTACGGACAAACAACGCGGAATAGCTAATCCAGCGATAAACGCGTTTGGAGCGGCGCCAAGTGGTTTTACGGCTTGAGCGTTATCGCGCGACGCTTTTCAAACGTCAGAAAAAAGGCGTCGTTCATGAACGCTCTAGCTCGTTACGCTGGTTAAAACGGCGCGAGCATCGACCGGGTTTGAAAACCCCTACGAATCCCTTACGAGGTGTATCTAACGTGCACATCGCGTGGAGAAATGTTCTTTTCAAGATTAACAAGTTGATAGCACCGATATAGTGTTACTAAGCGAGAGTTTCTAGTGCTTTTGTTTGAGGATTTAGATTTGTAACTTTCATAGGAACGGGTAATTCGAATTTTTAACATGGTATGAGCGTTGGCCAAAAAAGGGATAACTAACAGTGGGAAGGCAAAGTCTTGCGCCGGTGCTGCAAGAAAGGTATGGTGTAATGTAAGGAATTTCGCGGGGGGTGGAAGACGGTAGATGCCTGGTCACTATCGAGCAACCACCGATATTGGAATTTAGCTAACCAGCTATTAAATTAATGGTGGTTCATAAGCGCTCCACCAATGGATGCACGTGAACATCATCGGACACTTGGACCCTCCCAGTATGTCTAGATTAGAAACAAAGCCTTGGAATACCTTCGGGAAAATGGTCAAGCCTCGTTGCCGGAGGTAGAACACCGTAAATTATACAATTCGTTAATAATGTCTTAGCTTGATTGCCGTATCAATCGAATGCATTACTATAATCGCAACGCGTAACAAGTCACCGGCGTAATATCCGTGTGGTGCATGATACAACGATTTCAATTGTTTGCCCCTGACAAATGATACGAAGTGCTTCGATCCAAGAAACAATGCACGGACTTACTCATCACACGAAACGAACGGGACCTTTAAATCATTCGTGGTGGTTGCGTCTGACAGTTCTTACCACCGTTGGCTATCGCTGGATATTTATGCAGATTCGGTGGTTGTAAAACATCCATTGAAATTCATAGAAACAATCTTGCACGGCTCGTCAACGTACTGGTGTGTAAGCGTCGACACTTTGGAGACTATAATGAGGGTTCGTCCCGTCATAATTCATCGACATCAGCGGATCATTGTATCAAATGCTGCGTAATTCGTATCGGCTTCGAAACGAAATCAAAGCGACGAGAAGCCGTATTAGTCTCATGGTTGTGTTAATTGATTATTCTACTAGGTGTACGAATCGGGGAAAAATTCCTTTGATCGTAGCCAGTCGCGATTTAGCTGCTTCCGATTCTAACGAGCCCGTCCGTTATGGAAACGGTGCGATGCTTGCAAAAAGCCTTTCTTTGAAATTATTTTTCAGTGCAGTAAAATATGAGAAATTCGTTCGTTTGACATTGTTCGCCTTTAACCAGGGTCCTATGTTCCATAGCGATTGCCGCGAGTTCGTAAGGCCGCCATTCGTCGTCGAGCGGGGGCTTGCAATTATCCGGAATACAGTTGTCTCTGGCAACGAGCCAGTCCCTTTGCATCCCTAATTCATCGCGAAATCGCCGGTTGTGCTTCTCCGCGTGTATGATAAATGTCGTTGCACGAAAGTAGATCGGCGCGCCAACGGAAACGAATAGCCACCCGCGAAGGATTTTCATTTCGAAAATACGCCGCTAATATGCCCGCGACACTTTAAGAATTCCGCTCAATTCAGAGAGACATTTCCTGTACAGGCGTGACTCGCTAATGCGACGAAACATTAAATTCCTGTCCAAATGCTTCTTCAGATATATCAGAATGTTTGTCGTGCCTCCGGCGCGTTAATCTCTCACGGCGCGACGCGCGGGCGAAACACTTCATCCCCTAAGCCAGGAGGCGACGTAGGATCGTTCGATTTTATTTTCGAAAATATCAGACTCACCGAGTTGATGTAGTTAATAAGGGACAACCCTCCGTCCCATGGGTGTTCCAGCTCGCAAGATATATTCGCGGGTCTGAGCGCGTGCGACTGCTCCAGGGTCCTTAGTCCCACGGCAAACACCTGTACGCTGTCGTACATGAGCGCTGGTTCCGCCTGAAAAACACATACATATTTCTTAGCAACACTTTTGCATACAGCAACGAGCCGCGTCGCGACGTCCCTCAAGCGTTAATTATTCACGCGAGTCGCTCCTTTTTCTGGACTATCGTCCTGGGACCGTGTAAATTATGCAGCCACCTAAAGCCCTTTACCGAGAGCAGAAAAAGGGTTGTCGTTGAAAATGAAAAGTCGTCAAGCTGCGTACTGGTGTTACTAAAAAATATCTCAATGAATTTTAAAATCTCATTTCCTTTCTTTCTTTTTTAAGAATGGGAAATATTATTTGCATGGTATATTTGTTTAATTGACCAAGAGACAGGGTACCATTTCACACGGCTTTATGAGCGCGACTGCACGACTTGCGCTGTTACTATGAAAATGAAACGAACTCACGCTTCTCATATTCCCTTTACCAAACCTGAATGGAATTAAACAAATATGTAATTGCGGCCCGTACTGTATTCGACAGAACTGCAAATTAAAGGCTAATGGTTTAACTTTGAAATTTAATGAGGGAAAGAAGTTGTTAATCAGCCCAGGACAGAATTTAAAATGAACGCTTTCATCCCTCGACGATATCTTTTATACTTTCGAAGCGCTCCCGTTTTTGAAACACCCACGAGGATCACTCAAATTGTGCAACTAATCCGCGAGCGTTCGAGCATTCGAAGTATCGAGCACCGAAACAAGCAACGCGGCAATACCAGCTGGGAATCTAATTATTTCGGCGAGCGTATTTTCGGCTCGAACCAGATTCGAGCGCAGAATGCTCATTAAATAGATTGGAATTATGGAGATCCGGTTTCCCGTGTTTTCGATTCCCACAGCATTTTTCTCAAATCCCTTTGACGAAAATAGCGGCGTTTTAATGTGCGATTCCACGCGAATCGATCTGGTATTTCTCGCAAATGCTGTTTGTATAACAGATTGCCTCAATATAAAGCATTCGAAATATTTGGTAAACTAGGAATTTTTTGATTGAATTTCAATCTTGGCTACGAATCTACTTGTTCTCAATAATGCTATTCATGACATTACTCTTTTTTTTTTTTAAAGAAGTTTGCGTTTAAAGTACACATCGGGTTAAGCAAGGCGGAATCTGTAGTTAGTTCGGCTGGGGCTTAATTAGTTGGGGTAATCTCTTCGGCGGAGGTAAGATCAGGATTTCCAAGGATCCAAGATTGCTAAGCTCCTTTTTAAGACGACAGCTTAGCGTCACATTTTTTCACTTGGATGAAGATTCCGAGTGTAGAATTTCGACTACTCCTGAGCGTACATTATCATCGAGTTAGATGACGTCTATTACATTCAACAGAACGACTTTTAATTCATAGTTTCGAAATATTCATAAATATTTTCCACTTTGCTTAAAAGTATTCTGCAATCTCCCGGCTGATTTTATATTTCAGCTACGGAAGTTGAAATTGCGATAGCGCGGCGCGATGCGCAGTTTCGTTGGTGGTAGATTAGATGGATTGTCGGTTAGTTAGCAGGCATTTGTCGCGCGCTACAGATTTCGCAAGTTTCACGCGAGCATCGGAACTACGAGGTCCGCGGGATCACGGAATTCCCGGGAGGCGTCTTAATCCTCATTGGGGCCGCTCCACCGAAATAATAGCCGCGGAAAATTCATTCGCGAAGCCTGTCCTTTTTTCTTGGCCGCGGACCGACTCGAAGACTCTATTTTCGGCGGCCAGGATTAGACTGTTCATTAGCATTTAAAGTGAACTCGGTGTATACGTCGCGAGGAATTTTCGTCGGTGACAGTGTAACGCAGAGACAGAGCTAGCTATACTTGTAACTTTCCCCCCTGTGTTTGGGAATTGCGAATTTGAGCAGAATTAAAAGTCGTCTCCGCTATTTGTCGCGTTGTGATTAATTTAACGATTAATATTTCACTTCGCGAAACGCATATTTAGTCTCGCGCGAATTAAAAATCTGATAAGCAGCATTCGGGTTGTGCTTTCAGCCGCTGCTCCGACAGGTGGATAGGAGGGTTTGCTCGAGTCACCGTAGAAATCGCGGCGTCGCAGGCGGCTAAAATAATAAAACCTCCCGTGCACGAGATAGTCTGATTTATGACGGCGGTGGCAAGGGAGGCATCCCCCTTCGGATGGCGGATTCGATGATTCATTGGTCGGTCAGAATGTGGCGAGTGGAAAAATCTCGGCAAACGTCTCCAGATTTTACAAAAAAAAAAAAAAGAAAAAATTCTTACACCACTGAAAAAAAATGGGCAACGAAGAAATGTATTAAATTATTAAATTTAAAATAGTACATTGGTTTTGTAAACGACTAGGAAGACTGCTCGATAGCTTGTTAACTACCTACACTCCACATCTCATCAAGAGATCAAATTAACAGGCGCACGAGCTTTGCCATCTACCTTGCACCCTTTGGCAATGTTGCCTCGGGATTCAACCTTTCCTTAAAAAGCTTCGGACTTCTTTCAGCTCACGCTCCTCTTCCTTGGCGTCTGTGTTAGCCAGCGTTGATTGTTACCTGACTTTTTGCACAACTTTCCTCTGGACAACTTGATCTTTTAACGGTGAGAAATCAAGAAGAACCAGGGGGTTGAAGGGGTGAGGGGGAAGAGGGATGAAGTCTCTTGGCTCTTGGCAGACATTGAATTTCGCGGTTGTGATGATTCACCCTTGAGAGATTTAGAAGCAAAGGCTGCTCAGGTAATTTCAGCTTGTCAACTCGCTGGCTGAATAGAATGCGCCCGGACAGTGTACAAGGAGGGAAGAAAACCTGTCCTCTAGGGAAGAATTGTCCATGCGAACTGGAGAAAGCTTCCGAGTCTCTATGAACATTTGTAAATTCAATAAAATTTGTATATCTTTCGCGCAAATTATTAGCCAAGAGGTTCACATAAATATCTCAATCCTTTACGACTAGGATAGTTAGCGAACGTGAAATGCTGCTAAGCTTTCCAGAATTCCCTTTGTTCGCAAGATCATTACAGCTTCGTTCGTACTATGAAACTTTTGCAACAATAAAGTGGCAAAAAGAGGAAAGGAGCCAGTTGGACGAACTTTGGATGGAACAGTAACTCCAGGATCGGACGAAAATTGTAGGACTTTTATAGCTTGTAGAAGTTTTTAATCGCGAAACGATCGGCCCGAAACAGGCACATGGGCAAACCTTGAGATGCGATTTCTTTCCTCATTCGATGTCTTTGTGCGAGGATAATCTCGCTGGAAAGCGAAAGGAAGCCTTACGAGTTTAATCACGTGACGGCCGACTGCTGCGCTCATTTCACTAATTGGGTAAAACTAATAATAGCAGAAGTCTTCGTTTCTTTGCTTTCTTTTGTATCGTCTGTAACTTCGCCTCTTGCGATACAAAAGCTTACCAAAGCGCCGGCTTTCATTTCTCCTTTAAGATTAAAATGAATCTCACGAACCACCTTAATTCCGTGGCTGACCATATCCGTCTTATACTACTTAACTCTTAACGCTGAAGCATTTATCGCGCGCGGATTTACGACATGTCTTTGCACACACACACTGTATGCGTATCACATCTCTCTCCAGTTCGGAGTAGTAATTATTTCTTATCTGTCACGTTAAAAAAAAAAAGAAAATGTGCGTAATAGACTGCGGGTGCATTACAGTGATGGAAAAAGTGTTTGGAAAAGACTGGTCTAATAACCGAGTCAAAGGCGTGCTTCCCCTGAAGGGAAACCGTACAAAGAAACCCTGGAAATATAGAAATATCTCCAATAACATAAACGGAGCTACTAGTACTGTAGATACTATTTAAACCCGTTTACTAACTAGTCGACTGGTTAATCCAAAACTGTGACTATTTACATGTTCTAAAATAATTACAGAAATTCTTTCTGCTTTTATCAATCGTTTCCGAATACGATGTTATTATCATTTTTCGCAGACTAACGATAAGGAACGTGAGGCTTCAGCGAGGATAAACGAAACGAGAGAGGAGGTATAGTATTTTAACTCAGCGGATTTGGTTATCCCGATGAACCGCGTCGAGGGGAATAATCAGAAAAATGCGAAACAGTTGGACGCGTATATGCTGGCTAAGCTCTGACAGACGTTCGCAATTTTCAGCGTTGAAGCTTTCTGTTATTACAGGGAAAAACTTTCCGCTGCTTTTTCGTCTTCGGTATTTTTAATTTTTTTTTTAGAGATATCACTGTTCTTTCAGAAGGGCTATTTAAACGAGAATAAAAATCAATCTTTCCGCCGCTGTTTGAACGGAGTGCCGTCCGTGGAAAAATGGATCGGACAAACATCTCGAGGCTTCCAATATTCCGTCTACCAAAATGCTGGCGGGCAGTCGTGGAAGTTCTTACCTGTATAACTCTGGATTTGTTGAGAATCGTGTTCCCGGACGGCTGGTACCGCTCCATGTCCCTCAGGATGCCCCTTACACCAACATCCTCCGCGTCGACCAGACGGAAGGCGGTGATATTGACGAAATTGTACTTGAAGTCCTCCAGGTCGAAGGTCTCGATATCCTGCAAAGGGGAGAGAGATCGCATTTTCCAACCGCGCCGCGTCGTTCAGCCCCGGGCTGTTCGTCCCCGCTCGAGTGTACTTACGAAAGTCGTGAAGAGATAATGGTACTTGTAGTCGTTCATTTGCAGCTGTAGGATCTGGAAGCAGACGGAAATTTATTTTTCATGCTTGGAATAATTGCAAAAGATTTAATTACTCAATCTTTTGACATACCGATGACTTGTTGTTCAATTTCAATCAAGAAAGGTATGAAATAAATTGGAAATGTGGATGAAAAACTTGTTCACTCTAATTATTGGAGACAAATTTGTTTCAACTTCTTAATTACGCTTCTTAATTACTTCACGCGTTAAAATACTTCTTCAAAATAAATACGAACGTATCTCCATGTTAAAGGCGTTTGGAATATTAAAGGGAAATAGGGAAAGAAGCGAGGCCGCTGTGCGCTCGTAATGGATAAAAGTAAACCCGAGCCATGTCGCGGGCATAGCTGTGAGATATTTACATCGGAGACGCCAGAGGGATTATTGAAGCCACGGGCGCGGGGAATCGATACACGAATCTGCATGTAGTTTACCATTCGCAGAAAATGATGCATATGCTCCGGCTTGGTATCCACGATGAGATTCCGTATCTCCTTGCTTTTCATCTCGGATAGAACCTGCCTGTAGGAATCCGGGTCGGCCTGCCTGAGGTTAACCTCGATCTCCCGAGACTTCGGCGACCTGACGAGTTCCCGTAACTTCACCAATCCTGAAACACGTAATTCAATTTTACCAAAGTAATTAACGTCCAAAGGTAAATCAATCCGAACAAATTAAAAAAAAAAAAAAATAATTCACCCTTCTACAATTTGAATCGTCGATTATTCCAAGCTCGGGTTGCCCCGCCGTTTAAAAGAGTATCGACTGATTAAAATTTCACTGGAGAATTTTTGGAATACCAGGTCGCTCGATTGAAATATAAATGAATGCCAAAGGATCGCGGGGATATAAACTCCGTTTATTCCCGAATCGTTGCTATTCCAGTAACGGGAGCAACGGGTTAAACTCTTCAACTTTTGACCTCGAAGGATAGGCGATCGCTGAAATAGTTTGGTCCGCGGATCTTCTTAGAAGTAGATATTATTAGGCTGACCATTTAATGGGACGGAAACCCCTAAATCGCGTCGCCCGATGAAATCAATACTTCCCACCGCCTAAGTAATCAAGGTATCATCTCGACTTGCGGGTCTTCCGAGGTTCGAGTTCGTTCCCTTTCAAGTTTCCACTCGGAACTTGGACGTCCGGGATTCTCTGTTCTGTAGACTAGAGTTTCGTCGACTCTCTTACGGCGATCGAGCCTCCTTCGAATCATGAGTACACGGCTGGTCATTGACGAATTTGTTGCTCGATGAAGTATTGTAGCATACCGATTGACTGATAATTTAATTGTATTGTTTGTTTAAAATTTGTATTCGATTAAAGAACGGGGCGAATTATAATTGTTACGAGTAGGTAGAAGGTTTAGTTGCCACGGACAAATCAGCAAGAAAGAGACATTAATTGTCGCTGGTGGAGTTCAGTTTGACGTTCGGAGATTCCGTAAAAACACTGTGCCTCGTTCATGTGCAAGCTGTCTGCCGTTCGCAAAGTTGTCTACCGTTAACGAAGATACACGATTCAATTATTCAAACAGAATAAACGAGACAACGGTTGTGCAATTCTTTAATCGAAGTTTAATCAATGCGTCAATACGTCTTCCTGTAGTTACTAATAGACAAAGCGAATATTTAATTACTCACTGGACAAATACGATTCGAGAAGGAAAATCGTGTCTCCCCTCGAGGGATGCTTTCTCCACGGACGTTCGCGACGGTTTCAGACACGTCTCGAAAGAAATGATTATATCGACATTTACCTACTCTAATGGCAGCCACTTACGGTCGTGTCCCGAATACCGATAACCGCCGGTGGAATGAAATATTGCGCCGCTGCGGGGTAAGGGGAGGGAGTATTGAATTGTTCGGCATCTTACACGCTTCATCGAAACAAGCGGATCGATAACCATGATAAATTATCCCGCGGAATTGCGCTCGCCTCGCTACCTCACGGTTATTAAATAATAGGAGAAAGATTGATATCGGCGTGCATTAAGTGTCCCTTCGACAGACGCCGATCGGGGATGTCATTTCCAAGGATATTACTCTCGCGCACCCCTGAAGATCCCTTTCGGGGGTGGGTGTTATAAATCTGACGCCACCTTGACGGGCTTTCCTCTAAATGCAACGCGATAAAGCAGCAGCCTGACATTTACCTCTTTCCCGAGGGACAATTTCGTTGTCCTTTATGATAATGACTCTGGCCGCTGCATCTGGCTTCAGCCAGGATTTTTCACGGATAACGAGGCTCCCCTGCGCGATACCTCGTTACGTTGTGACAAGGAACGCGAGACTGTCACTCGCCGAACTGCTTAATCTCGATGTCTGCAGTGGCGTTAAGTACCGAGGATTTTTTTTTTGTATGGAGCAAATCGTTTTTTCTGTTCGATCGTTTTTCGTTTTCACAGCTTCTCGTAGAAAAAAATGGAACGATTCTTTTTCAACCGCACACCACGAATCTTTACCACGTCGATGTAGCGAAAATCTGGCGGTGACGCCTGCGGTTCCAGGCAATTCCCGTATTTCGTGACGGGAATGCGCGTGGAGTGTCCCTTTGTATGGCTGTCTGCCAAAGAGGAGTTGAATTTTGAAGTGCCACTGATTCGTGGATCGTAGGAAAAGATTGCGTTGCGAAGGGGGTAATCGCATTAGAAATTCCATTCGTTCTCAATAGCACAATCCTGCGGGACACTGCGATGAGTGGAAGGATGTTCCATAGTTGAAATTTAAAATGCAGCGATGCGCTTTCCCATTGTGCAGAATGTTTCGTGTGAATCACGAACGAGGCTGGGGAATAAGAAGGATCGAGTGAGACTATTGGCTGGTCGAATTCCGAAACTCGCACAATGGTCCGTGATGGTCAAAGTGCGCGGCATCGGTGATTCTTGAGACGCGAGGAAACGGTATTTGATTTTCAGAATGATGTATCGAAAACGGCACATTTGCTTTTATCTGTCTGAATATTTCATAATTCACGCTCGGAATTTTTATCTAACATTTACTTTCCTGCGAATTGAAACGTGTTACCATGCCACACAAACGTAAATCAGATTTAACAAATCGAATAGAAACCGGAAAAGAAATAGAAAACAAGTTTCCAAGGCTTTCCACCGTTTTCTCCGCGTAACTTCTTTCCATCGAGTTGAACTAAACGCAGAGTCCCCTGAAAAAAGCTTTTGCATCCCCCCCGAAAAATGTGACCACGATGCAAAGTAGCCCCAAGCTTGTCAATTTTCTAAGGAGCCGTTCTTTTAACTTTTAACACGCGGGCAGTCCCCGCCGTTCCTTTAATACGAAGCGAAAGATCAAAGGCGTGAAACTAATATGTGCGTGAAACGCTGGTGCCTCGAGGACCACGAATTTTCCACGAGCTCGTGAACCCTTGCTTCTGGTCCTTGTAACGGGGGGCAACGCTGACGGCGCGAAATAACGAAAAAAAAAACTGAATGAAGGCGGGGCGATCTGTTAAAGGGTTATTAGGGTCGACGACGATTCTTCTACTGAGGAATCGTGGTTGCCATGTTTCGTTAAAGAAAAACCTCGGGAAGAAGATTTACTTCGGCGGAATTAAGATTAAGGGTTGAAGTTAGTCAGAAGATTGGCAGAATCGTGCTTTCGAACACGTTCCACACGTGTTCCGTTGCAAGGGGGTGAGAGGTTTTTGCCACCGCGGTGGATTCAACGCCGGTGGGAATTGAAAGTGCAGGAAACACGGAAATTCTGGGGCGCCGATAAATCTCTGGTGGAAATCAGTTTGGTAACGGGTAACGGATGGATCGGTCCCGGATCCTTGATGGGTGAAGGAAAGAAGAGAACCGACTCGTAGGTTACGGGTGTTCCTAATCGGCTTGCACGTATAACTTTCGTGCGCCCCGTGCAAATAGATAAGCTCGTTGGCCGAGACGGTTAAGCTCGGGGCGTGTTTTCATCGGCACACCCGATCGAGCCCACGAGAAATCCTATCGAACTTTAAAACAGGGAAATGATTAAGAAACTTCACGCGTCTCGTAAACACGAGTAAGAATCTTGCTGGAAGCGAAGTGCGGGGAAAGTTTTAAAATTCAAATTGCTATCGTCCAACCGAGCGACATTCGCTGCAAGCCGCACACTCTTTAGACACATTTATAATTCAAGATTGGCAACACGTGTGACGACGAATCCGCCGTTTTCCCTTTGGCGACAGTCAGGGGAAGAGTCACGTTCATCGCGCACGAAATTGGGGGGAGGACGCACGTGCTGTAACAATCTGTCACGGAAATATTCTAGTAGTCAGGGTGCAAGGATCATGCTCGCTGCGGATGAATTTTGCCGCGCCGTCTGTAATCTCAACTTTGTCGATAAAACATTCGGGAATAGCAGTGTGACTCTTCAGATACTTTTTAAGCAAGACGAGGAAAATTCCTTACTCCTTTGAGTGTAATTAAAGTACGCGCTATTCGGTAATTAAATTCCGCAGTAGTACAAGTACGTCATTGGTCGGACACCAGCGCTCCTAGTCTATCAAAAATGTTATTTTCCCTTCCCTTGCTACGTACAAGCAATTTACTAAGCATTCGGGAGCGTCACCCTTTCCTTGAGAAGTCTAAAGAGAAACGCGAAGCTTGGAAACTGTTAAACAGAATTTTGCACTAACGAAACGAAGTTACCACGATGTCTGATAGGGCGCACGTGCACCTAACATAATTCCATTTGGCCCCTTCCATTATTCATCGTCGAAGACGGTGGACCAAAGAATGATGGTGCACTAGGAAACGCGGATGCGAAGGGTTAAAAGGAAGAGATTCTCGTGCAGTTTAAAACCGCCATTTTGCGAATTAATTAAACGGAACTCAGCCACGCTACGGAGACACCCATTTTCTTCGTTCAGGCGACAAACAACGACGGTGGACGTTTCCTCGTTACGAATGAATTTAATTATTCTTTTGCGGCGGGCAACCAGGGTTATTAATCGACGTTATTCCATTATCGCCAGTCCGTAATTGTTGCAAATAGGACTGATATCTCGAGGAGAGTTTCCGTCTGCGCGACTGTTTAGCGAATTGATAATCTAACGAGGTGAATTCGCGGTGATAATTGGCGCAATTAACGCTCGAGCACCGGGATTCGCGCTTTTGGTTAAATCGAAACTTTCCTCCAGTTTCATCGGAATTCTGCCAACTGTTTTAACCGCGTTGGATTCAAATTAATGTTTGAAAGGAACATTTATGGAATCGCAGTATTTAGTCAATGATATTATCATTCTTTTTTTTTTTTTTAGAATACTAACCGTAGTCGTCCTCGTAGATAATGGCGACCTTGGTCCAGTTGAGAAACTCCATGATGTCCTGATAAGCGGCGTTGAGCAAACTTTGTGCGGGATAGAGGTTGATGCTGAACTCTTTCGCCTCCGTGTCCAGGTCCAGCCTGGCTTCCAGATGTGGAATGTCCAACGCGTCGCAGATGCTGTGGATGTGTTGGCCCAGGATGGGGTCCGACGGACCGAATACGGCTTGTACGCCGTACTTGACCTGTTGACACGCTGCACACCAACGATTCGTATCGATTATTCAATTACGTTTTCACACGCGAAGCTCTAACAGCTCAAGTGATTTGATATCTTTCCGACTATTTATGCGAGCGTCTGTTCTTCTTCTTCATCAATGTTGCAGCTCTTCGCGAGATTATGACATTTGTAAAATTGTCCCTTTTATCTGATTAAGATCGTGGGTGCGCAACGGGAAGGAACACGCGTGGGAGGACTCAAAGATCTGCTCCGGGGGTGTTATCTTACTCCCGTTGCGAGGGATTGTTACGGTTCGCCTGGGTGCTATTCAGACTCCAAGTTGGCCAACTACGATGCCTCACAAACCTCAGACAACCCGGCCCTTATGTCGGCAAGTTAATATTGTACATTACAGGGGACAAGAACTGTTGGATCCGAATCATCCCCTGGGAACAGCAATTTCTGCGCGGCTGTGTCGAGTGCTTTGGAAGCCACGGAGACACGTGTTGAGTAAAGCGATTACGGTCGAGAGTATATTGATAATAAAATGGTCAAAATGATAGAACGGATAATATTGACGATCCTCGGTGAAAGGTAAAAATTACGTTAAAAAGAAAAAGGATCTGATTTCAATAGCTGTTTTATAAAACTGTGTTCGATTTAGCTTACTTGAGTTTCGAAACGTCGCGGGTACCACAGAAAGCAGAGAAAAAGTTAGCCGGAGAATGAGGAGCTCGAAAGAAGTCAAAGGAGCGAGTCGTCGCGCCGGAGGGTTCGTTTGCGATTTAATTAGGTAGTCGTCAGTGGAAAAGGAAACTCGAATCCCAGACACCGCTTGTCCTCCAGTATTTCCACGTTTCCTGTGCTTCCTTCATTTTTTAAATATCCGTCCCAGCGCGTCCTTTGAAGCGACGACTCCGCCACAGCCGTCGGATAAGTGGAAGTGTGACGGAGGGATAAAATAGAGAAGCGGGATAAGTATAACCGAACGCTTGGTGATGCACAAGATATAGCGCGACGTCAAGGAATTTTGGCCGAATGCCAGAAGTAATGAAAAATGTATTGCTCCCGTTGCTGGATAAAACCGGGCAGACAGCAGGACGTAGATAACTGTTGCTGATCGTAAACCGCGAAGACAACAGCGCAGCCGAATAAAGAATACACGAGGATGTAAAGAAAGTAGCTGTAGGATAATCGTCGAACACAGCGTAGCTGGAGGTTTGTGCGATCCATCGTTAAGGAAGTTCAACGAACTTGCTTCGAGTCTGTCTGCATAGGAGAGGTGCGAGCGGTTGTGTATTCGTGTTTCTGCGGTTTGTGGCAAGTGGTACAGAGAACTCGCTGCCCAACAGAACAATCTGAGTCCGAGAAATCGAGGGGTGGAGCAAGTTCTTTTTTTTTTTTTTTGTTAAACAGCCTCCACTGAAAACTGGATCGCCAGTAATTATTCGGTTATGCGTGCATAAAATACATGCTGAAATAATTCAGTTGGCCGCAGGTATAAGTCAGGAGCATCGATGTATAATAAACCCGAGAGACGGCAGATTTTCAAGCGTAAAGAGCATATTTACCGACTTCTCCGAGCATTCGCTGTTGCGAACGCTTTGCACCGTATCAAGGAGCCGCAGAAGCTATTCGCAGAAGGAGCTACAAACGGACTTACGCTGCGGCGTCGCGGAGAGACTTCTAAAACGGGGCTCCATATTAACGCCGTTTAAAAGCAACCGAGTCGCCATTGTTTCTGCTTGCAAAGTAAAAAATCTCGCCACGACTAATTACTTCTGCATTGCGCGAGAGAGCGCCAATGAGAGGCTTTACATTCAATGGTCTCCGTCTCTGTGCATTTGCGGAAGAATTTCCTCGATTCTCAGGAAAAACTTGAATTCCTCGGGCTTCGAACGTCTCGGTGACATGATTGACCTGTCCTACTGAATACTGCCACTTTACGATATCGCGTGCAGAATTCAATTAAACCCGGATAAGTGTAACAAATTCACTGCAGAACGAATGAATTCGTTCCAACTCTAGTGGGCTTATCTCAGGATTCCTGCCGAGTTACGATTCACTTGTCCGACTAGTGATCGACCTATTCTACGGCGCTTTGGAACGGCTCTGCTTTACGCCGAACCGTATAAGACCGAGTAAAACCTTGAGCAGCGTCGCAAATCCGTTTCTGAATGAATGATCTACAGCCGAGTTTCACAAGATTTATAAAGTTTAAGAATATTCCTGGCATCAACTTATATCCCCCTCTGTCACGAAAATCAAAACGCTTTGTATCGGAAGGGGTGAGTAGAATCACGATTGGAAGGAGCTCGAATTCATAATTATTCCTAAGCTCGTAAAGTGGTCGCACCAATCCGTTGCCAAGAAATCCTCTTAGCGCGCAAAAGACTCGAGAGACCGTGGCAGGCAAAAGTATTCGCAGACGTTTGCCAAACAAAAACGAACAAGAAAACGTATGAATATGTATCTCCGCATCGCTCGTTTCTCTCAGAACAACCTCGACGCGATTATAAATTCTTCGCTTCCCCTTTTCTTTGTAACGAAGTTCTGTATGGATCTTTGTAATTGAAACTGAAAAGGAAACTGGGCCGTCGAGTGCGTTTCGTGGAACACACAAGGTCGGTTGCAATTGGCGTGAGATAAGTTTCTGTCAGTCAGTCTCCCGATTCGAAGTGGCTGATGTTACAGAACAAAAGCGTGGTTCATTAAAATTTCCAGTCGCTACTTTCTCGAGCGTCAATCGCTGATAATGGACCATTGAAAACTATTACCAGTCTAATTGCCACATTACCAAGAATTACTTTCCTCTTTTTGTTGCATGAGGTTGAAGCGGAGACAGTTAAAGTGGCGGAAAAACGTGGAAAACATTAGTGGAAGTCCAAGAGCAGTTTTTAGTTGAGCCCTTCAGCACTTTATTAAGCTTCCTCGCGTAAAGCTTACGCGTCGCTTCTAGTGCAGATCGTAAGGGGAACATTTTTCATTTGCAAGTCAAATATCTTTCCATACTTTTGGTACGCGGGGTGTGTCACTTTGGAATTGGCAAACTTTTTATCGCGCCATTCCTTCGGTTCTCTGGCGCGGAAGCTATTCATTGTCTTTGCTTTTGGTTGCTATTATCAACCATTGTCGAAAGACTATAATGTTCAATCCTGTAGCTATGAGTGGTGAATAAAGAGAACCGAGCCACAAAGTGCTCAATCCGTGGTGAGCGAAAAGCCGAGAAATACTTTGGGGCCAGATAACAAAGACATTGCACAGACGAAGAAACGTGTATCCTTTCCAGTGGACGTGTTCAGCCTACGTTGACTCTCCTTTCACCGACCCTAACGAGGTGGCGAGTGCCGGTTTGTCCTTTGACGTCGCCAATTCTCCCGATCAACCCCCCCTCAGACTGTTAGCCGACCTCGTTCAATCAGAGTAATTGTGCGTTAAATCTCTTCGCCTACCGTGAAATCAATATCACGCCATTCGAGGAACTGGCAAGAAATATCGAGCGCTCGGAATTTAGATTCGTCGCGCTTATTCTATTGTATTTTCTTAGCTTTCTGAAGATTTCTGATTCCCGACTCATTGCTATATTACGTATTACGAACCGAAATAGCAGAGGTAGTAACACGATCCGATGTGGGCGCAGATGCTGTCCAGGGCAATGCTGAAACCGCGAAAAGAGCAGCGGCGGCGCAAACGCCGTTGGCCCGGCTCTTGAAATACGGTCGCCGGATACGCTAGGTTTAATCTCTGCTTCGAGACCAGCCGTAGGCTCCATTATTCGCAGATTTCGCGCCACTGCGGCTACTGGTTTCTAGCAGTGAAACACTTTTACCTCAAACGAATCCTCTAGCATGATGCAGGAATGATTTTTAACGAGAAATCGAAACGAAGGAGGAAAAGGAAACGAAATGGGAGACGCTGCTTTCAAGAGAAAGTGCGAGTTGCATGTCCTTTTTATAGTTTAACAAAGGTGATTGATGCTTACGAGAGCCGGAAGGCTCTACGGTTCACACGTAGGCCACATAAAATGGCTCACGGTCGAGATGCTTTTCGGAAGGACTCGCGCGGGTACACACGTTCGCACCGAGAAGGCTCCGTGCGGAAGATTGAAGATCGAGAAGAAACGGTGGAGGGCCTTTATTCGTGCAAAGCTTCGAGAACAGAGACCTGAAGAGGCGCTCTCGAACACGTGACAAGACGTGACGTTGTACAGAATCCCGGTTTCTTTTGCCTGATACACTGTGCAGCTAGCTACATGCATTTCTCGCGAAAGCCTGCATCCGAATCTGTGGATGCAGCTTGAAAATTTCTTACCATCGTCGAGATTCGACGACACGATCGCAGCGGTCTACAGTGAATTTATTCACCGTGAACGCGAGTCGTATTTGTAACCGGATGAAACGGTGAATTCTCCCTGAGTAACGTTTCCGGGATTTCCCATACAGTACTTCGTACGTCGAGCAGTAATACAAAAGCGTAACACAATCAATTGTCGCGTAATTTCAACATCGTTATTAATATTGAAATATTATTCCACGCGTTTCCTGCCGTTACTGCCTTCCAGCTACTTTAAATTCTCCGTGTAGAAACTCTCCAGGATTTCTCTCGAGATCCCTACCATCGAATCGACCGGTTAAGCTCGCGAGATGCACCGGTGGAAGTGGTCCGATAACCACGGTCTATCCGGCACGTATTCATATAATCGTAAAAACGTAAAAATGCCACACGGCCGGGCACAGATAACGCTTTATGCGAAACAAACGGTCCTGCAAGCTGCATCCCGTGCGCGCATTTGCATTCATACATGTCGTTTTCGCGGGCCAACGCTGGACCGTGCTCTATTCGCTTGTTCTCCAAAGCCTCACGACCGATATCGTGTTAACCGTATAAGAAGGTATAAAGGTGCGCACTTAGCGATGGCCCTGCGAGCACGTTTGGAAAAACGGCCAGGACGATAGGCAGCCTCATGAATGGAAGGGCTCGAGAGCTGTGTTAATGGAAAGTTGACGGATGGGACGCCTTGAACTGTAACTTTGATTATGACACCAAGGATCAAGTTTCTTTTTTCCCGCGAAACGAGTTC
Organism: Holcopasites calliopsidis; assembly: GCA_023838395.1. Classification (NCBI taxonomy): domain Eukaryota; kingdom Metazoa; phylum Arthropoda; class Insecta; order Hymenoptera; family Apidae; genus Holcopasites; species Holcopasites calliopsidis. The sequence goes on along the minus strand of JALHAQ010000037.1, from coordinate 672,002 downwards.
ACCCCTACGGTATTTCGAACTTCGAGTAAAAGGGTAATACGCTTTCTATCGTTATCGAGGACAAGGTTGAAAAGCTCGAGGGTGATTCGAATTTATGATACCGAAGAGTTATCTATAGCCTGGTCTCTGGAGAAAAGTCACGGTCGAAATCGAAAGAGCTTTCTCTGGCTTGTAGCCACGGAGTCAACTACCTTGTAGAGATAATCGTATGTCAAATTTTCGGCTGACTAAAGAGCTCCGAACTGCCTCGTCGGCGATTTTTAACATTTGCGAACCTCGCCATCCAGCGGCTTGGCACAGACCACTGGATTTACTCTTCATATCTTTTTTTTCTTTATTTTCTGCTCCATTTTCCGCTTTGCGCTGTGTCAATGTAATTTTTTTTCTTTAAGAGGATACAGGTCAGGGGATTTGTTTGGGAGCTGCTTGTAACGAAGGAATCAAGCGTGGACAGAGTACTTTCGTCCATCGATCTGGAACATTGGACGATTTTGGCAGAAGAAAAAAAGGAGTAAATCCATTGATCTGATTTTCCGGTGTGAAACACGTCGAATGCGACGCAGTTGACGGATTAGTCGTGTAGTTTTAAAGGATCCGGACACGTGTTAACAAAAAAAAAAAAAAAATATTCTTCCAAACAAGGTGTCGTAGATAAAATAAATTTAAAGTTCCACCGGCTTTCCTTATAAGACTAGAGTCTTAGGTTGACGCGGTCCTAACGTCACCGTAAAAGAAGCTACAGCACAACATATACGTAGTACGTACACACTCTTTTTGTGCCGTCGCGAAACAGCGTCATAAATAAATGAAATTCAGCGGACGGATAGGGTTGCGTATCTCTCAATTTTCTTTTATAACGACGAACGGGGTTGGACGACGAAACGAAATTTTCTCGCTTCGGAAAAATGAAGTCACTTCGCGATAGATACTTTGAGCAAGATGAGATTGTAATTTGACAGTTGATAGAAGGGAGATAATGTGCATGCCACTTTAATAACGACACAGTAACAAACCCCATTATCCCTGTCCAGCGCTAGTGATAAATTTTACTCAAGCTTGTCCGATCTAATAAGAAAAGATCTTTCATGCTACTTTATACTCTCTTTAGGATTCAAAAGTTTATGCAATTATTTAGACAGGACTTACTGTACTATTGCGAAGATCGAAGAGAAAAGTAATTTTGACTTTAAGGTAATTAATGATTGAATTTGAGTTGACCGGAAAATCATTGTCAGCAGTCTGGCGCTATTTGATAATTGATCAGCTACTCACCCTTCTTCGACGCGTGAAACGAGTCATCTTTCGGCACGTATTGTATATCGTACTCCAGCGTCGTTTTTGGCAAGATGAGCTTGTCCTTGTTGATTTTGTACACGGCATACTTGAACGCCAGCTCTGTACTGCTATCCTTTTGGTCATGAGTGAATATAGCACCTGAAACCAACGGAGATTGAACAGGTCAAACTATTTGAACCGGGCCGAGTGGTTTGTTAAATATGAATTTCGCGACGATAGCGGAATTCCGGGTGCACCCTTTTATGCCAATATACTTAGAAGCTGCTGACGCCGCTCTTCTTTCCGGACGAAGGACAGGTGCTTTCCTATACGTGCTATCGAAAGTTGTGGAACGATTTTCCAGTGTAAATAATTAATGACCACCAAATATTTCTGAACCGTGACGCAACTATTTTTGGAGACACAAGTAGGGCAATCACGTTGCACTTATTAGGCCTTCTTATTATTGAAAGATTGTTGAATGTGAAATTCAACACGGCTGATTTGCATCCCCAGAGTCTATCGTACGTCTAATAGCGGATTCTTAGAGTTCTCTCGCGAGTCGAGAGGCGGGGCAAACTCGTTTACTAATTGCTGATCGATGCTCTCAAACTGAGCAGTGGCCCTGCAGGTAGGACTGTGTCAAGGACTTTGCCTATGTATGCATGTATCGCTACAAAGTCCCTCCCGGGGGAGCGTCAAGTAGTCTGATACGATTACGTATCTCGAATAAAATTAAAGTCACCAGCAGCTTTCCAGTTCCCGTGAAAGCAAGTGTCCCGTGGCAGTCGACACTGCTGCAAAGTTTGCTCATCCCCTGTCTAGACGGAAGTCGATTTTTCTGTTCGCAAATCCGATCGACTGGCGAACAAAGCCACCTCCGCTCGAGGCGACCGTCGAATGAAAACAGGATTTCATGGGACAGAATTGCGACGAAACGCCTTTATAAATTTTATTTGTCCACTGACAAGCTTGTAGAGTGTAATCAGTAAATTTCTAGGGTGTTCTACTAGCAGCACAATCCAATTGCAAATCTCAATCGCCATAGTAGAAGAAAAGGAATACTGTTTACTTACTCTGCGTATGATTCTTCCAATAACTTTCACCGAGCTTTTCAAGCAACCCTCTGTCTCCAGTTTTTAGCTTAGTCTGGAAAACCTGTATCGTCGTGATGCCTCTTTTTCTCTCGCTCGCATAATTAATTAGCTAGAACGCGAACATTAATTGGTAGCCGCGGGGGGACAGTGTCTACGAGCTATCGTCCTCTCGTCGCTGAAAAATAGCTGCTCTGTCCGGTGCAACGGGGAGTTATCAATTTCCGGGCTTCTTGAACGGCGTCGCTATCTGAAATCCGGTAGCCCGGGGTAGAGACAGTGATGGACGAGGGCGCGGTAATCGGAATGTCGCCGCTCTCATCGGCTTTCCTATCAACGAGCAAACCATTCATCGTGCTCCTTGCTAATTCGTGGCGAACTAGGAACGCGTATCCCAAACAAGCCCGCGGCTCTGGGACAGAAGCGTTCTGTGGATCCCTCTTTCCGACACCGACAATCGAGCCCGAGCACACAGCTCGCGGGTAGTTTCGAACGAGCTGAATGGTTAAAGCCACTCGCAGATATTCCTCTCGCTTAGACTATACTGCGATTCCCCTTGGAAGAGACCCTATTTCTGGCCGGCCTTTATTTCGGAGCTAACGCGAGGGTCACCCCTATCAAAAATCGGGGCCATCCTCGTGATTGCCGAAGGGACACTTCTCCTTCGAGGCTCCGGCCGACGCGAGCTTCTTTTAGAATTCGTTTTCTCGCGATACGGTTCGCCTTTGTTTATCTTTCGATGGATACCTTTTCGAGATACGCTTCAGGTGGTGACGATATTGAGGGCTTTACTGTGAGTATCTTTCAACGAGAAAGATCCTCTTAAATATTGCAACTTTGATCTTCTTTTCCTTGGACGTTATCTGTTCCTTGGAAACTGCACGATCGAAATATACCGACCGAGGAGCCTCGACACCCTTCTCCTCGGGGAAATAACATTTTTGGTGTTCTACACGCAGAGACGAACGAAGTAGGAACGTGTGGGTGAAGCATAATGGCGGTAATCCCAGGTGGAAAAGAACGCGTAACAAAAATCCGAACAAATTGGCTAACTAACGGGGCAGAGGTAACGGGCTGCACCGAACCATTTATGGCGTACTGAGAGCCATGCCTTTTCCACCCCCTGGCGTTCCGACTTTTATACCCCCTGGGCGCTGCTTCTCAGCGCGCTTTTATTTCGTACGTCACCGCCAGCTAATCCATTTATCGACGAATAACACGACTACGAGAAGTTTATCCCTCGGCGATTCGAGTTAGGCGCCACTGCTCCTTCGTTCTCGTGGAAAGGGTGATAAGTCGTAAGGAACCATGGTTAAAGTGCAGACCGCGGAGTGAAACCATCCCCCTAATTCAGGCTGCTTATCATTCGTTGTTTAAGTGGAGAGCAAAGGGATCGCACGAAGAACACGCGGAGGTCAGAGAGAGTTATTTCTGCAAAGTGTAGCAACATCAAGAAACTACCTCTGACTATGAGAAAACTAAAATTATTCGATTTAGCGGAATACGCAATCGTTGATTTAAAGAACACTATAGGATCACCTTTAGCCCTACATGTCTCTTCTACCGCTTTTATGCTTCTATCCAAACACCGCGCAACATTGTAGGGAGTTGCTCGTATTTTTTCGGTAAACAGTGATAACGAAGTTGGAATTCGCGTAGGAAATTGCGGAACGGTACCGCGGTTACAGTTCCGCCGTGTAAAATTTTCGCTACTTGCCCAGCACCGTATTTTACTTCACGCCGTGCCAGTACGAAAGTAATTGCATTTCCCGCGAACAACGATACCTTCGTTGCGTCCAACTTCGGCACGGGAAAGAAAATTGGAGGAGGGCGGCGAGTTCTCGTTCGAGGGTAATCAAATAAGAGAAGTTAATCAAGCTGTCATGTAGTTTCTCGCGAATTTCTATGCATTTTTATGGAAGAATTTTGAAATTCCGAATGAGCGTAAATCTAAAATTCTCCGACCGGAGTGCGAGGCCAACGGGTGTAATTTAGGCGAAAACAGAGAAGACCTGGAAGTTTCTGTAATTCAAATGATCGTTCTGTTTGTCGGAGAATAGAGAGAATAGATCATTCCATGCGCCACCAGAAACTCTGCTGTTTTCTGCAGCAGACACTTTTTCTCCAGTGAAACGACAAGGATATTGATCAGGGAAACTTCCGACAGAGTCTCAGATAGAGATGCACGCGTTACGCGGAAAGACTTTCACGTTAAGCTCCGTCACTTCCGGTGGATCTCCTAAAGTGACGCTCTTGGAGTTCCCACCCGACTCGATTACTTTTATCAGTGTGCAGCTGCTAAAGTATGTTATATCCCATCCTACATCAAACTCGTACATCTTTCGCAGTCGAATGAACCATTTTACGCGTATCTCGTTTCATTCTGCCGTCGCGTCGAGTCCCACGACGATCAACGCGTGTTACGTGCAATAAAAAGAAAAATCTGCAACGCGTATTCGCTGTCCGTTTGCCAGGCAACAATATCCGATGCACGTTCAGTGCAGCTCCTGTGGATTACGCGACGTGTGCTCGGCACTAACCCGCAATAATTCCGAGGATTACGCGCCGGTCTCGATTTCAGCGAGCACGCTGGACCCGCGGGCACGAGCACGATGAATGGACCAGTTTTCCAGCGGACCGTGAGACATGGCGAACTTTCCACCGTTTTGTCAGCAGGACGACGTGTGCAACGCTGACGACACGCTTTGCAGCTATCACTGTTTTCGTGCTCTCTGCGCAACACCGTTTAGTTCTCATGAATTATTACGGGGTTGGACCCCCGTTGGTCGTTTTCGCGCGACGAGCGTATCCGCTGGAACTCTGCCGTCTCTTTTGCAATCGACTGTGGCTAAACGAAGATTCGTTGGAGCAAAGGAGGAAATATGTTTACCACGCGTTTCCTCCAACTATGACGTTACATCTTTAAATGACACACGACTCAGGCGTGTCTCTGTTCATCCGCTCTTCGCCATTGTAAACCTAAACTCCTGTTGTTGGCCTTCTTTCTTTGACACGCGATGCCGCGGCGAGCGAAAAAAGAGCAAGCACTCGCTGCTGCAAGTTCCCTTCGTGAACGAGACTGGAATTCCACTCAGCGAAACGACCCTCGTAGAAGATAAGACGGACGGAAGAAGACTAGAAAGCGGATAGAGAAAAGGGGTGGATGGATCCGAGGCAAAAATAGGATGGTCGAAGAGAAAGGGAAAATGGGTGAAATGAGAGCGCGTGGTCTCCAAGGTATTTCGAAAATCATTTCTAGCTACGAAACGTTCTCTTCGCTAGTCTTCCCGTCACGCCTCACTTTTTCTTTCTATCGAGGCACGGCTGAAGACGAAAAGGGAATCCGCTTAAACGTCAGCCGGCGACAGGTAAATGCAACTGGACACAGCCAGGCGTACGTTGGAGAATAGGCGAAGATAAGAGATGGGAGATGAGACGCTGGATACTTGGAAAGTGGAGTAAAACTTTTTGCGCAACTTTCCCATTCGCTGGAAACATTATACCGAGTGTCAGCAGCCTCTCTGGAGAGCCGCCGTCTCTTGGAACGATCGACGACGACGTGCATGAAGCGGACTTTGTGGACCACGTTGTTTCGCAATCTACAAATTGAATGCATTCTGTATATTTCTTTACTCATGAAAATAAACAGATATCCTAACATTTGTTTTCTTCAAAAATCTACATTCTTCCTAAACTATTGTCAAAATAAAATCTGGACGCGGCGTGTGGTCATCCGCGATGGCAGTGCGTTCGGGGTTGGCGCGCGTCCTTTCGAGTTTGCGGTAATTAATGGTCGGCCAGCGAGTGATTAATAGTTTACGCTGATGCGCTGCATCGCCTTCGTTGCGCCGGAGTTTATCGTCGCCCTTGCCAGAGGCGTCTCTCTTTATCGCCCACTTGTTAAACTAATGCGACTCGTTTAGCGGTTCCACGCGGCCCTCCGGTCATCTAGGAATTCGAGCCTGGCCGAAAATTCGGCTGCCAGAGAACAAAAGTGTTCCGCTGCCCTGGCTCGTACTGGGCGTGAATTGAAACCGGTCTCATTAACGGAGAATCGAACCGTTTTTCCGCGAGAGACGTCAGAATTTCTCGGGGTCGGAAATCGAACTGGTCGATGGAAATCGAGCGGAGAACAAAATTCGCTTAGAAACGCAGGGGGGAGGGCAAGATGCAGGGAGGATATACATTGAACGTTCGATGATTTTAATCAGAGATTAAACTTTTTCCAGCAACGGAGCTTTCTCTTTGCTTGGATCGCAATCGAGGCTGCAAATATTAAAAAAGGGGGAACTAAAATCCATGGGTGAAATTGAATCTTTCTCGGCATTACGTTGCAGGGGCATAAGGGTGATACGCCCACATCGATGCTGAACGAATGGGGGCGCGATTTACTTATTATACGCTTATGTATAATACGATTTTCTTTTTATGTTTTAAATAAATACCAGCGAGTTTGATATAAAATCCGTGTGTAGCAAATATTTGGAATGGCATAAAAAGGCGGTTCCGGTGTCCATGTAAAAGGGTACCGTTACCCGAAATTGCACCCGCTAATACGCTTCATCGTTTCACGATGACCAGAGATTGTGGCAGCAGTTCTATGTTTCCCGCGGACGTATCTCGGAGCATCGATAAATTGCATAGAAGCGGGCATAAAAAGTGCACACATACGTTTGCCGTCCCGTATGTCAGTCAATGACACGACGAAAAAGGTGCAGAAAATTTCTTGTCATGGTGAAACAATGCCGCATAGAATATCGGTGACTGGCACGAATCATGCGCATCGCTGCTGATCAACGATCGGCTGTTAGGCAGAAATTAAAAGCTGTTCGTCTTTCGCTGCATGTACCATATGAGAATGTAAAACGAGTCGTAAGGTGAATCAATTTCATCCAGCATCTTCCGGTCGTATTTTGTTCCGACGGCATAAATCGATTCGTGGCCGCGCTACTTTCCTAGTTAATCACCGAAACGATTCACAGTTCGCGTCCATTTAATAGTACCTTTCAGCGTTTCACTATTCCACCGTGATCCAATATTGAACGATCAAATTCATCAACGTCGAGCGGAATTCGAAATTAGTCGGGGCAGCCGAATCAGAGGAATGATAAATAAAATGGAATACAATGGATGCTTGGGTAAATAAAAGTAGTTTATTAATACATTGCTCGTTCTCGTAGAAATTAAATTCTAACACTGCGCCGAAGGTTTTATCCACTTTGTTGCGGGGAGGATAAGAACTGATTCCCTGGATCACCGAAGTGCCGTCTCGTGATAACATTAAGATAGAAACGGCGTCGGGTATTTGCTAGACAATCCAATAGAGATCCAATAACCGGGGAAATATATCTTCCATATTCGATCGCGATTCTCTCTCTCTCTCTCTCTCTCTCTCTCTCTTTCTCTCTGTCTCTCTCGTTTGCTCGACGAGCAGTTCGAGACTGTGCTCGATACACCGCGGCGAACGCGGTGCACCGATGTCGCAAGCTTCGTCGGCTTCGAACGAATACTCATGATGCTTTTCATGAATACGAAATCAGCCTTTGATAAGTTTCAGCCTGTTATTCGTCCTGCTGCTGGGTGTAAGGAGTCGCGGATGTAGATTGCCTAAAGCCGCGAGGAAGAGGAGACACGGAGATTGAGTTCGCATGTTCGTCGATCGAATTCAAGGGAGAAAAAACTGTGCCCCAGGAATGGAGTCTGTATGGGGTGGATTTTTTTGTATGGAATGAATAATATTGGTTTTTGTCGCTGTTCAAAGAGAAGATTCGTCCGATGGATTCAGAGGAGTACTTTCCGGTTGGAACTTGGATTATAAATCGAAGAGAAAGGAAGAAGTCAATTCCATAGACGGTGCAAGCGAAGCGTTTGAATTAATGTCCGGCAATCGATGTTTCCGGCAAGCTCTAGCTTGTAACACCAGGTAGCAATAATTCATTTACGAAGACCGTTGTACCTTTAAGCCCGGATAGAATGCCCGCTCCTTTCTTTTTCTTGGACCCTCGGTGGAGATTCTTCAAGGCGAGCAAAGAACAATTACGTACACGTATAATAAAAGTCATGATGTTTTTTTGCTCGAGCTCACCGTGGTTTTCTATCGTGTCCACTCTTTGTGAATGCACCCTCTCGACTTCCTCCCCCATCATTTCTCCCGACAACTTAATCATATTGTAAGACACAGACTCGAAAGTTTTCCAAACGAAGATTTCCAGGCAGTTTTACAGGCAGAACTTCTGAATGAAAATTGACCGATAGTAAGTTCGAGGTGGAAATCCCTGGCGGATTACGCATGTCGTCAAAACTTCCAGCAAAATTCCTTTAACGCGAAAATCGTAACAACTTGAGAATAAAAAGATTCGCTTCGATCCAAGCTGAGGGTTAAGATTTGTCAATATTCCATTCGATCCACGGAGTACTAAGGGTTCTACCGTAGAATATCTGGGGAACGGAAATCAGACTTTCATGAGGATTAATAACTACCAGGCCGATGGACGAATTTGCAATGGAACCCACGATCGGAAGTCGAGCTGACCGAAAGTAAGGCTGCGATTATCAGAGCGAGATATTATGCACGATGCACCCGTCGAGCTGGCGGAACGAGTGGACCGCGTTGAATAATGCAACGAGTTTTGAAATTAACCTGACCGAGTGTTACACGCGAGGACAAGCGTCCCGAACGTACGAAGTAATCGCGAAGATAATGTTACTCAATTTCTAGACCAACTTTCCGGCAGGAGGCTGGCTGGAATGCAACCAAGTCTCGTCGCGTCTCGTGGGATTGTTAAGCTAAGTTTCATCTGATCTGTCGCATAACCGCGGAAATATCGCAGGGAACTTCGGGTTATAGGTCACTCTATCCTTGAACGTCGAAAATCTTGAATATTGGCGAAGCTAATCCAAAGTAATAAAGATCTTTTTTAAGTATTAAGTGAAGTAATCAAGAAAATTAATGAATAAATTTTTCATTGCATAATACGAAAAATCTGTGAAGATATAAATCATGGAATCCCGAGGCCACGAAACTGCTTGACCTTTTTTTAAATTGCGTGCAAGCTTCCTCGAAGGACTAGAAATTGATTATCAGCCGGTGTTGAAGAACACCACCATGCCGGAGCACGCGGAATAATTGTAATTTACGGGGTGGAGGCGTATAGCGTATTAGTCGCGACAAGTCGAGAAAGCCACGGCATCCAGAAAGGCGAGCAAGGGGGTAGAAGTGGGGTGGCGCTACATCGTGAAACCATAAGTCAGCCTCCACGAGGAGATCCGCGCGGGTCAACGTTCTCGATACGTGGCTGGCAGAGATCCAACCTTATCTGGCTCGCCTGATGCATCTTCCAGGAAATATTTACAATTTCCTGCCTGTCTCTTGGACAGCATCAAACCGCAAGGCTCTTAGCGAAACTTGTGGCTACTTTCACTTTGATGTATTGAAAAAATTCAACGCTGGGGGTATTTAACGAACGGGAATCCGCTACCCTCTGCTGCAATCGTATAGGATGGCCAGTGAACAAGGTGGTCAATGGAATTTTCATTAACAGCCGGGAACGCATAATGGAGTTAGCGGAATTAATTGATGAATAGTTTCACCATTGCCGCGATTCAGCGGGGACATTCCTCTCTAATGCCGCAATCGATTCTTCGAACCGCGACAGTTAAAACAGAAATCCAATTAGAATCCTGTCAATAAATGACTAACTTCGACTCTAACCGCATTTGCGAACACCACCGTTTGCTTATCGTTTCTTCCGCGCGAAAAAATTTCATCTACAACCACAAAACAAAACAAAAAAATAAAAAAAAAGGTGGGCCACAATTTGAGAAGCAAACAGGCAACAAGCTCTGTATCATTCCATTAATGATACCTGGTTTGATTGAAAAATCCCGCTTCTATTATGCATTCAAATGCTAATCAACCAAATAGTCCAGTTAACCCCGAAACGAAAAGAAAATGCACTGGTAGGGTCGTTAGCTTTTCGCAGTCAAATCGCAGGGATGTTTAGCTGGGACAGAGAGCAATAGTTGGAAATCCGACGAGTTCAGGGGTAGCTGGCTGAAGCCCTCGAGGGTAATCGCATTATGGCTCTCGCGTATAGCTCTCATTACGTCTCCCTCTCTGCCGACGATGCATCATTCCTTCTCTTTTGTCACGCCGGACGAAAGGGTTGAAACGGAGCTTCCTCCACGGGAGCCAACGTGCTCGAACAAAACTGTGGCCGACGTGGTGGCTGTCCGTTCGAATGAGCTTTCACTATTTTTTTCTCGCGGCTGACCGTGGACCACGTACACGCGAAACAACTTTCGCGACTCGAAAACGAACGAAAGGAAGTTAAAGAGGATGAAGTATAACCCTATAAACGACGTGCTGCCGTCGTAACCGTGCTTCGTAAAACAATGCGGCTTTGCGCTTCGTGCAGACTGGTATGCCAGCTTTCGACCGTACAGTTATGTAAGTGCCCTTTTTCACCCCCTTCTTTCCCTTCTGTTTGAGTTTTGCTAGTCGTACACGCGCGGAGGGCACTGGGTTAGGGAAGTAGGTGACGACCGAAAGAACCTTAACTTATTCCCAACAAGAAGGATTACATATTTTCATCGTATTCAAACATTAAAAGATTGGGATATTTGATTTAGAACCGGCATGTATGACCATTCGGATGTCCATGCCCGATCGCATCGTACGGCAATTCTTCCAACTACTTCATGAATTAACCCGGAACAATGGCTATTGTTCGCGGAAATATATGTGAACCCTTCCAGAAGTATTCACTTGGAGTCCGGAGCATTATCGTGGTTCCACGGACGCGATATTGGTTGTAGAGGGTACATTTTTTTTTTAAGTCCTCGGAGCACTTACGATCCATTCAATCCGGAATGTATTAGAGACGAACTCGGAACAGCGACATCGAATTGCTTGAAGGACCTTGAGAACTTTACGATCCACCCTCGCGATCTCGGGAACGACAGGGAAAGGGATGCTATCGTCGAATCATCTCGCGAAACTTTCATATCAAAGTTCGTTGTTGTTATTAACAGCTGGAAAACTGACTCCGCACAACTGCTCTCGCGCCTTCAATGCAAATTGCTTCCAATCTTTTTTTTTTCATTCTAAATCCAATAGTCGATGAGAAAGATTTCCTGGAATCTGGAGGTAGTAATCTTTCGTTAGTTCTGGCTAACGCAGTTATCTGACACACGACTAACGAGCTATCGGCATTCGCAACATCTGGTTAGGGATAAATCGATTCAGGCTGTTCCGTTATTATCGCCGTTAACACGCCGATAAGCAAAGCGTTTCGTTCACGAGGGGGAGGCTAATGGCCTGCTGGATGGACTTTGGAAACTGACAATTGTTTCCTTAAATGCGTCAAGCTCTTCTGCTAAATTCTCCTCTCGAGCTTCAAAATAAAACTAAGTACTTTTGTTTCCAAACAAAATTGATGTGCTTATCAGAGGGACCTCTCGCGAGCAAATATAAGTTCAAAAGTGGCTGTTTAAGTCCCTGTCGTGCTGCAATTTCGTCACTGAATTCATTTCGTCGAGAAAAGGGCTGCTGTTTGCGGGAGACAGCTGAAAGGCTCGTGTGTCGATGTCAAAGAAGCACTTGGGGCTTGGAACAGGGAAATGAATTTCGCGCCGCGCTTATTTTCTCCTAACTGTCTCGGACCGTTGCTGATATGGCGCGAACAATTCGCGAAGAAGAAACACATATTCCAATTCCTGTGTAGTCTGTCTCACGAATTCTAGCAAGTTCGGAATTTATGGATCTATTTAAAAATAGCTGGACTGATCTTGAAAAACTTGTCGCAGTTTCGGAGACAGAGATTGAAGAATGTTGTAGCTTTTCCTAAATATCGATGTCCTACCTACCAACAGCCATTTCCCCTGGCGTTTCGAGTTTTCATCTCCGGCCAGAGGCGCACTTCGCCGACGAGTAATCGAGTTAAGACGTGAAGGTTCTGTTCATTTCGTGGACCCGAGAGGGCGTTCGTGTTGCTTAGAATTCCGCTCTCGTTACATGGCAACCGAAGCTTCCGGTTACAATTGCGAGTACATACCTTGCACGATACGTCCGCGATAAAAGCGCGAAGCCACTTGGTCGAACGTGATACCGAAAGAAAATTTCTTCTTCTTTTTCCAATAAATGTTCCCTAATGATAGCCTAAGTGTTATCGGACAACGGGGAAAAGATATGACGCAGCGTGAAGGAGACGAAGCCATAACGTGTCAAGCCATCGCAATCTTCGTCCCCATCGCGATTTGCTAAACTAATGGCGCTAATCCATCATCTCTATCGGCGACTAGTCCCTGACAGGAGGCCGCTGGATCCTCCTCGGTTCGCCTGCTCGAGTTTCAAAGTCAAGTCTAGCAATCTGACACCCTATATGGAAGCGAGGAAGATATATAGCGGAAAGGTTAATTTCTCCATCCCGTATTCGAGCTGTCGAAACGAACAGTCATCCCTCAGATAGAACCGCGCTCATCCACCCTCTCGATATTGAACGGTGAATAGTTCCTCAAGCTGAAGACTAAGTCTGAGCGAAACTTTAAGTGCGCCGAGTTCCTTTATATTTTCGAGCATTTCGACAAAAGATCTCATTCAGGCCAAAGTTCGGCTTATATACATATATTCGTGTCCGTCCATTTGATCTCAGCGGGCGAAGGGTGCTCGAATTCCGAAATTTCTTCCGCGAGCTCGGCAGAGGCGAGTTGGTAACCCGCTTACATGCAAAATCGTGCTTCCGCTCGGTTTACCCCGTCGTCTTCTGCCCCTACAGCAGTCCGTTACCCTCTACCTTCGGCTACCATCCCGTCTCTGTCCTTACTTTATTTTGCTCGAGCATTCGCGGATGGAGGGACCGAAATCGACCGAACAACGCCGTGACGTTTGCACGAGAAAAAGTTGCGCGGAAGTTGGACGGTTCGTTTTCAATCTCCTCGAAACTTTATGTTCTTAGTTCAATTCGAAAATCCTGATAATCACCGTGACTTATACTTCCACTGCTGTTAATTAATTCCAATGAAATAAATGGAACAATCTAGGGTTGTCCTCGAGGGAGGGGATCAGAAGATCAACTTCTCGGCGGGTAATTCAGAAGTGCGGCTCGTTAGAGAGGGTTCCAGCAAATATTTGGAGGGGACACCGGATAATGTTTACCAACCCATCGGGCCAAGTTCGCGTTTCCGATCGTTCGTAGAAAACGTTCCATCAGAGGGAAGCCAACAACAGGGGGATGGCTATCGATCGATCGGGGGTGTAATCGTGTCGGCCCGTTATTTAGCGTTATTTAGGACGGAGTAAGAGACGATAAGTAAACACCGTTCATTGTTCATCACGCTGGACAGGATGTTTAGCGTGCAACCATCAGGGGAAGAATGACGATCATTCCCTGAAGCATGGAACTTCTCGAGTCGTTTCGCGCTGGAGGAACTTTCCACGGGAATGTAATAGCGGAAATGAATCGGACGTTTCGCGTTTCGAAGGATTCTCGAGGGAGGAGGAGCGATGCAAATAAATATCGGCCATTATTCTATTGCAGGAAAATGATATTGATAGAAGAAACTGTAAATTGGGGTTGAGGGAGGGACACACTTGTGAGTGTTTGGAAAGTTTCTAGCCACTCGAGAGAGATCACGTCAAATGTCTCACTCGAAAATTTTCCAAGATTAATCACTCAATAATTTGTATGAAGCTTCAGATACAGACAAAATAGAAACACAAAATTATTCATTGGACACAATAATATGATCTTTGAAAGACTGAGTGCACAAGTGGAACTAGAATAAATCGGATGGTTTCGAGCATTTCTTTTGGAGGTATCTATAGAAAATGATATTTTATCCCAATATTTCAATGCTTCGCCCAATATAACTTTACCACCAACGCGGCCCCGCATCGTAGAAAGAGATTATTCCAGCGAACTTTCCTGCCAGCGGAACGATCGATCCTAACCGTACAAACAGCCAATAACTCTGCTGCGGGACGATAAAATAATAAAGCCACCGACCATAGATTACGCCCCGCGCGGAAAACGGACGAAAAATCCTGATAGAGATCGCGGTACGCCAACGTTCCGGGCGCCACGAAGTCGTAACCGCCCTTTCCACCCTTTCTCGGTTCCCTTTCGTGCAGTACTTGTTTTTCCTCTCCCTTTCGCGCCCCGTTGATTTATCAGTCACACTGCTACAAAGTTAGGGATGCAGACGGACAACGAAGAAGCATCGAGAGGACTTTGGAGATCGGGAGTCGGCGAGAAAATGAAGAAGCTGTCGTTCCCCGGGCATTTACATGGCTCATTTCAGTTTCGTCCTCTTTGCAATTCCTGCCGCTTTCTTGCGGCCTCTAATATTGCGACGAACCGTTTGCAGTGGAGCAATGCGGAAAGAAAGTCGCGAAACGCCGACAATTGTTTTATCCTGTGGATATATGGATCCCCGGAACGTGTTCCCATCCGCAACTGTTCTTTTTGTGTAAACGTTTCTTGCGCAATGCCGGGGATATGATATTCCATGCTCCGGCAATTTCGAAGTCGAGTAATCTTCCGCGGTTCACTGCATTTGGCGACGAGTAAGCTCGATGGTAACATTCGGGGGACACTGTATTAAGGAAGAGTATGATGAAAGAAAACGCAATTCAATGATAACATGTACAGAAATAAAATAATTCGTAATCAAATAAAATTAAATAATTGAAAAATACTGTGCGCGCTATGGTTATTTTACACAGATCGCATTTTAGTTTTCTTCGACAACTAAATCCCTGGGGCAACGTTGGAAATGTTCGTGGTCGAGGATGAGTGAACTGCGATAGAAAAAGGCAAGTGGGAACTAAGCCGCTAGTCTCCTTTGTTGCGGAACTTGGTCCATTTATTCAACGCTTTGCTCGTCATGCGCCGGGATGGAAACAACAAGAACGGATGATCTCGGCGGGAGAAAGAAGCGGATCTCTTGGTGAGTGATAAACGGGATCTCTCGAAACGCCCTCACCTCGATCTCGTTATAAAACGGAGGCCCGTATAGATGTGACAAAAATTGTTCATCGTCGCGATTCCTTTCTTTTACCGTTCTGCTTTCTCCCGTATCGAATCCTGTACTCGATTCTTTATGCTCGTGGCTCGTTTCGGCTCGATAACGAGAAAGTATAAAGGCGAAAATATCGTAGTTCGTTTAGCGCGGACAAAGCGAGATTTTTATACCGCGAAATGAAAACGGGCGAAAGCTGAAAGTGTAAAGAAGTGCAGTGGCTGTGTCATCGGTGACAACCATTAGGGTACGATAGTCAGCAGGGATGCTCCCTTGAAATAAAGTGCAGGAAATCGGTTAAAATGCCTACAAATCGATAAATCGTCGACGAAGGACGTTCTATTTAATTTCACTCTCGCGATTATATTACGATTAGGATGAAGTTTCGAGTTTCGCTTCGGCACTTAGACAACGGAACGCCAATCTCGTTAGACCCGGTTAAGTGAGGTACAGCAACCGAGGCATCGCTTGCCAGAGCTCGCGGAGATGATATTCATTATCGAATGACTTTATAGCGTTCCATTAAACGGGGCTTCTCGTTGGCCCACGAACTTCAACGTTGTTGCAGCGAGTGTCAACCCTTTGTAAGGTTACTTAAGGTTAAATTTGCCAAGATAACTGGCTGGCAAGCGATTCGCGTGCTCGCGGGAAAAATTGTTCGACGATCCCGTGGAACGTAGCGAAAAGCGAGGAAAATATCTTTGACAAATTTAGCGAAGCGGTTCGGATGAGCAACGGTGGTCACGTAGTTATTACCTGACAATTACGAGAAGAGGCGAAGGAGCTGTCCCGCTGGGAACCCCGGAGAGATTGCATTAAGAAGTTCAATTTATTGAGTTACGTCTCAACTTTGCGTTCGTCGGAATACTAACGAGTCACCTTTTATTTCTCTGTCTTTTTGCATCAAAAACCTTTTCCTTTACACAGGGAGAGGACGATACTTTGAACGATAAGACAACGATGGCAAGCCGCAAGAACAAGAAATCCGCCTTGCTCTGTTCGAAAGTGAAACTGGCGAACCGTAATGTATAAATTTATTCACGTTTCAAGAGTCCTGTAATTATTTTTACTCACCAATTTTGACGACCGAGGGTAGCGATGCGACATCGAACGGCAGCTGGAACAGCTGAAGCACAAAGACGGTGGCTAGCAGGCAGCCCAAATTCATAGCTCATCTCGAATGCCCACCGTTGCGGCCTCTGTCGCTGGCCCTTTTTACGCGCACCACCGATCACGTCCACGAACCAGCGCACTCGATGCTGCGGCGCATTTACCTGAAAGCAAGTTAACAAAGCTCGGTTCAGCTTGCGAGCTCGATGTGTATCTGTCGTTGAAAATGTTTCACAGCTCAACGAACCACGCTGTGCACCTACGGCGATGTTATTGCGCGAACTTTGCGCGATGATAATGCGGGAGCGAGCATTAAACTACTTTCAACAAACATTCAGTAGCGACTCCGCAGATTGGATTGTTTTGCTCTCCCTCTACTTTTTCAACAATCATGATTTCATTATTCAGAGTAAGAGATTAGATATTTCTTGCCAGAGATTTTGAAAGTAACATGAGAACAACGATGTTGAAATAAAAGTACTTGCAAAAGTACCTCGTACATGTATTTCAATTAGCGGCTCTTAAAAAAATTTTACTTATTTAAAAGAGAAGAGCGGCGTTCAACTCCCTTGGATTTTCATAAATTCTACATTTTGTCCCTCTTCTGTTACTGTAACCTTTTATTTTTCGTTTTCTTTTCAATGCATATCCTTGGTTATTTTAAAAGCTGCAAGTTTAATTATTAAATGAGATTGCGGAGAGATTGAATCTTCTCCGTTTTTCAAAACTGGAGAGACTCGCAGGGATGCTGCGAGATTTGCTTAAACCACTAACGTTGTTATACCGTTCGCTGAACCTCTGAAACCCTTAGATGCTCACCCTGGAGCCTGAAGATTTCTTGCTGAATTATTTACGCACTTATGAAGCAAGCGTAATTTGCCAATCCTGCGATCATAAATAACCATTACGGGGAAAATTCGTGTAATAAGCGTCAGTTTGGCATCGCGAGCACGTTTTGTTTTATATTTCATTACAAGCCGGCCAGCGAATTAGCATAAATTAATGGCAGCAGATGTGTTGGGAAAGGGAGGATCGAGAAGCTGGTTATTGGATGGTAGGTATCGGCCAACCAGTTTGGACCAAATTGTTCTATTCATAGAAATTAGTTTAATTGGAAAATTATTGCAATCAATTCATGATGCTCCTATCATGTGTACAAATAAATTAATACCTATACAGTTTCTTTCATGAGGACCTTTCGTACCAATCTAACTGACTTCAAAAGATAATCGATCAAATCTTGCTTATTGAACATGAAATACGCAGGCACTTTTCATCTTATCATTGCGGCAACGAGTGGACTCTCTTTCGTTTCACGGTAAATGGAGAAAAAAGAAGTAACGATAGCGGGAATACCTAGATATTTTCATTTCGCGTAAATGCACGACGTACTGTATCGCGTGCTTCAGGTTCGATTCAATGTTTCTCATTGGCTCCGGAACGACAAGCCGCGCGCGGTGATTCTGCGAGCTCTGTCGCGGAATTTACATTTTGCGCACGACCCTTGGACCACCCTTCACAGACCGGAATTTACATTCTTTATTACATTCTATATTTACATCCTTTACATTCATCGTAACAAACACCGTTTTGTCTGGCTAATTATAAATAAATAAACCGCGAATAGACAATGCAACATTTTTCATCGAACCTGGGAATTTCAGTCGAAATATAATGCAAATAAAACAGATAAGACCCTTCTGCATTGTATGAGGGAATAAAAGTGATAGACGGAATTGACGGTAACTGATCAAATATCGAACAGGCTTTCCGTGTCCACGCTTTAATCCCTGTCAGCTATTTTTTTGTAACAATTTAGTGTCTCCTATCTGCTTCAATAAATGAAGCGACCGGTCTCTATCTATTTTCGCCGGAACTCGATAAATAGGTCGGGCCGGTGGCTACCGTGCGACTCGTAGATAGCGGAATCGAGGAATTTGTCTAAGGGATTTCGTTCAATTTATTTCACTCTGCTCTCTGCGCGCCAGAATACCATGTAAACTAACTCTCTCGGAGCACGATAGTCGCGCAAAACCCTCTTCTTTCCAATTAGGTTACAAGGAGAACTCTACTTAAACATAAAAAGCGTCAAACTACCCTGGGAAATGTTGGAGCAGTTCCCGCACAAGAGATATCATTAAAAACGATTCCCCATACTTTTTCGCGATTCGTTCATTTGCCAATTCTTGAGTTACATAAATTGGCGATTCGAGAGTGTACTCGCAGCTCGCGGATCGGTATGGAAGTATCTCGTTAGAAAGTTTGCCGAGTCCCTGAAAAATAAAGTCGGGGAAGAGCGTTACTGTCCGGCTTCTCGTCGTCGTCGAACGATCGCGCGCGCATTTTATTAGACTTTAATTCAATGTAACGATTGTTCCGCGGGTCAGATGGAATTGAAGGAAGTTGCCCGGGCTTCTTTGCTGTCGCTTAGCAAGAAACAATGCTACGTATTCGCGTAGCTTCGCAGACTGGACGGCGACTCTTCGGTCTCGCGTATTTTCGCATAAACGGCACTTTTTTTTTTGCACCGGCATTCGACGTTCCTGCAGCAATTTTTTCTCGGTGAATAAACGCTGAAGTAACAAGTAACGTCGCAACGAATAAGTCGTTTTCAGGGAGTGAAAATATCTCGTGATGGGGTAATTTTTTTTTTAGGTCGTGACTTTTTTCCCTCGTCTCTCGGAGTCGGATGAAAATGTCAGTTCCCAATTGCTTCGCACTGCGTGTACACCTTGCCAAGCGCAGAAAACGTTCCGCCAGAATATTTTAATAGAAATGGGAGTTTAAATAAACTCGTAAATTGCAATCCCAACGTCCGCAGTTGTCTTACAGCTAGAAGATAGACGGTGCTCTAATTAAGGAACGCGTAATTAGAACAATCCTGTGGAGAAAGCTCCACATTAAAGGAGAACAATAAATATAAATCTCTCTCTCTCTCTCTCTCTCCATCTCTCTCCAAATATTAATTACAGTTTGCTTTTAACAGCAATAAGGTATAGCTAATACAATAGATGGAAAAATTTTGCATAAGAAAAAGAGAGGGAGAGAAGTAGTCTTTATTCCACCACCCTTTGAATTTCTCTTTTCCTTTCTGTCTATCAGCAGACACCTGCTTGCTCCACACCTTTGTCGGTCACCCTTCCTTTTGTGATTTATGATTGTTCGAGGCATCTTGGCAAGATCATCTTGAAAGCCTAGGGATACGAAGATGGAGCAAACGTTGGATCGGCAGTTCCCCATTTCTCTCTACCACCAGATAGAAATACGTTTATCCCTCGGAACAAATATTACATTCACCCCGTTTTCAAGGGGATCGTTGCATTCGTTTGTAATATGAAAATTATTGGCCACAGATTCAGCTGTGAGCGAAAAGTTCATCGCCCTGAAAGCGACGCGGTTGTGAACGAAAGGGTTGCACGTCAGACGACCGAGCATTTTGCAACATTTTGAAATTGCCATCGAGGCGATCTCGATTCTTCGCTTATGCGAGCGATTCCGCAAAAGGCTCGTCGACGGACGATTACGTCAGCTCTTACAATAGCTCCATCGATTGCGGGCATTGTCCCTTTTTTTTTTATCACGCAACCTATCTAATCGCGTGGCATTGTGAAAGTCGGGGGAATTAGGCGGCCAAAATAAATGGAGAAACTATTTGAATACGTAACGCAGGGACGAATGTCAAATTTCGTTCTGGGCTCGACAGTGAAATTTATATTTGCCAATTGTTATGCTCTCTGCAGTTTTTTTTTGTTCACCAGGTACACGTTTCTGCCGCGATAAATCAAGGGCTCGTGGAAAATTACTAGGCTGATATTTCAAGTCGAGTTTTATTACACCGGCCTCGACATCGTCCTGATTTCGTGACTGAATAAAAGCATACTCTAATAAATTCGGCCCGAGCAGAAAAGAGCTGGCAGCGCGCTTCGCCGCGCCGCGTGTCCCGGTGGAAATTTAATAAAGAATCAGCCGGCTTTCGGCTTTCCCTCTTGAAAAACGTTCGTAGAAATGCGACATCGGGTAAATACCGGCAGCTGCTGAAACATTTCCCTTTAATTTTTCGTTCACGAAATTGTTCATAACTAGTTTCGCGATGCAGCTACGCTCCATCAACTTCCATCACCGCTGCTTGCGATTGCAGTAAATTGCAACCCTCGAAAGCGTTTGGAGTATTAAAGTCTATAACTTAGTTAACGTCGAATTTCCAAACACGAATTTTTTAGTAATCTAAATCTAGAATGGAGTAATTTATTCGCGCATTACGCGTCGATGCATCTGTCGCGCAGGAAAGCCTGGCGAGCGATCAATTGTAAAATTATTATTGATGACCCAAGTTGAAAGTACACCTTTCCCCGCCATAATTTATTACCCCCTCGATTTTACGCCGCGTGTGCGCGGTTACCAGCGGTCAAACTACGATTTCTGCCGGTGCGTATCCAGCTAGCCTCTCGCGAATTCGAAATAAACCACGTTTTCACGCGTGAGAAAAAAGATGTATACATGTCGAACGTATATGTACGGTATGAAAAAACAAAGTACCGAGTCTGGTTACGTACATACGATCGTTCAATATTTGCCAGCGAACAAATCAACGTACATATTCATTTTTCAGAAACACGCAAATCCCGTGTAACAAACTTCCCGAATCAGCTTTTATTGTTTTTGTTTTTTTTTTTGTTCGATGGTGAGTGCTCCGCGATGAAATGGCGAGGGCTTGTAAACGTAAAAGATTGGATACGCTCGTGAAAAAATGGAAATGAATGTACGTACTGTATACATAAGTAGATTCGTGCCGCTTGCATTGTTTCGTTTGCATATATGTTAACATCGATTTAAAGGTAAGAAAAATTGAATATTATTGATCTTTGTCCAGTAAAACAATCATATTTGGTTCGGAGTGCTCCCGGGAGTAGATATTCCAGTTTAAATAACAGGGGAATAATTTCTATACTTGTTCATTGATTTAACAAGCGTTTCATAGTAATGTCTGATTATTTAGAGTTACTTACGAAGTTTTATTGCGCGTGTCAAGTGTTGCCAGGCTGATCCGTGGACCGGAGAACGCGTAGTCGAGCGCTTGTGGCTTTTTTTAATGAAACGTGGCGATCCGACGAGGATTCTTGAAAAGATGGGCACTGAAGGGCATGCGTGGTAGCTTGTATTTTTTCGGTACGCGTACACATCACCCCTACGGTGGCCGAATTTTCATCTTGACGATATAACACCCTGCTCAGGCAGCGGCCGGCGCGCGACTGCCGGTCCTTCGCTCGTCGGCGCTCGAAACCATCCGAAATCGACCGAGTTGTGGCTCGAGCCGGCCACGTGCTACTGTTCGCACTACGCGTGCGTCTTCCCACGTGCTTTCTGATCTTCGTGCGGGAGTTTGTTGACTAAAAATTTGGTCTTGTCGGATTTTTAAAGAATTGCTATTATTCCATTGTATTATGTAACATCCGGACGACATTTTCAACTGCGTCTGTATTGTTAAATAAAAAGTCAATTCAATAATAATACAATGAATGATGATCTATAAATATTCTATTGATAATATTTGACTGCTTTTCAATCGTGTGATGATCGATACCACTAAACTGCAGGAAGTTATTAACGGCATTAAAGATTTTCCTCATACTTGAATATTTTTTCATCGCAACTTGGGCACGCGTAAAGCATGGCGAAACGATAACGAATTTAGCAGGTACCGTTAAAGGAAAACTCAATTTTCCTCCCGGTTCGCATTATTCGACAGAAAGTAGGGTTGAACGAGAGACGAGTTATAACTTTCCGGCCGCGTTAATTGTTGCAAATCACTCACTGCCACTATGCGAACTTCCAAGAGTTTTTTTCTACATCGTGAATTTAAATTGGTTTCCCGATTCATTTTGCATAATTCTGCTTCCCAAATGTTTAATCAAATTCACCACTCTACACCTATACCCCGCCTCGTAATTTCCTATCATTTACGGCAAAGATTTGTAAACTAATACTGTCTTGAAAACGGTCGTTCGAACTAATCTCCAGAAGAATTCTGAACTTTTATATTCGCGTCTGTAACTTGCAGTTCTTTCACCGTGAAGTCGTCGCAATTCTTCGAGTACAACCCGCTCATTCTGGACGCAGAATGAACTGTACTATCGTAATGGAGTCTTGGTCATGTTTATAAATAAGGAAATTATTGTTGCCAGGAGAAATGAAAAGAAGCGTCCTGGGGCAAGAGCGCACTGCATCAAAGTCTACTATAGTTATTACCACCTTTATTATCGCCCCTATGAACGCAGGCAGGGAGCGGTCTCACAAACTTTCCTTACGTCTCGGTAACGATCTCGTCATAACATCAATTTTGAATGCATGCTCCACGCAGTTAGCTCGCAATATCTTACCGTCGAATACAAAGTTGAGTCTCGTAAAAAAAAAAGTAATTTATATGTAAAGCAAATTGAATTCAATGATGAAAATGCTTGTAGGGAGTAATCAGGCTAAAAATCTACGTCTTAAAACGTCACGCGATTGTTAGGGATGGGATTGTGAGGGTCTCGCCAAGTTCTCCGAGGGGTAAACCTACCCTCTCGAGTTCTCTACACTGTCTAACACCGACGGTGCGCAAACGTTGGAGGCATCGGGCGCAACAGGTTCCACGACATTTACATTTCCGTGTGGATCAGGACCACGATTCATCCGAGACACGAACCTGTGAATGAAGCTTTCAGATTTCGAACGGTGTACCGCAATTCCAGCAGGACGAGATAGTTGGCTGCACACGCGGAGGATGGCGGCACGCTCGAACTCGATAAATGTTTGCACTTAGTTTTTTCATAATTTTTTACGTTCGAACAACTGGGCGAAGAAATATCATATGGAAACGGATGATGTCTTTCGTGTTGCTACAGGAAATCGTCGGGTCCCCCTCAACCCCTTGCGCCTCCATTGAACTTCCGCTTCCGCTTCCGCTTTTTAAGATCACCACCAAGAGTTTAATTAGCAGTTGCCAAAATGAAGGTAGACAAAAATAAGTAAATTAGAATGATAAAGAGCTACCGAGGGAATGGGAGATCGCGTTAGGAAAGTAGCTGGCACGAACAGCTCAGAGGCGAAAGCAAACTGCAGGCTTATTCAGACCGGTGACTTCCGTATCCGACTCGCTTCCTTGCCCGGATTCCACGAAGCTTCCGGCGGAAATTCTTGCTGATTTCCGGCCCGAGGGATTCAGAAGAATTTCGCCACCACGGACGAATGCATTTTCTATGTATCCGTGATAAGCTTTCGTGCAGCTAGTTCTTTTTATCAATCTACCGCGTCTTTTATCGACATTCCTCCGCATTCCCCTTTGCCCCAAATGACCGAGCAATTAATTAATTGGTCTGCTTGTTTTCCGTTCCATTCGAACGAGAACTTTTTGCGAGCATTTCGGACGAGCTCGTTAAGAGGCTTACACGGTAGTCGATTAACATCAGGAAATACGATTTCGTGTGATGTGCGATAGAAAGCGTTGCGAGCCTGGTATAATGGGGAACAAATTGCCATCGCGTCCAGCGTGTCGTGTTGTACGCATAGAACGCGACCGACCTGTGGCGAACTCGGGCCATGGTATGTCCGATATAATTTATTACTGCCTCCGCGGCGAAATTGTTCGTTCATTAAATATTATTTCCATGATCGACGCACCGATAATCATCTGAATTAGTTTACTTTGTTGGATAGCTTTAAAAAACGATCATATTGATCACAGGTTCGGCCGCTACATTACATTAATTTCTGAAATGCTAGTTTGTCCAGAGCTTTTGGAGATCAGCAACAATTCGAGAATGGTCATGGCGCAATAATAGTATCTCCTGCTGAACGATAATCTATCCACCACAATGAACGGGAAATTATCGTAATGCCATCGTTAGATATGCCTTTACCGTTTGTTGATTCAGGTATTGTTCACTTAGCCGTTCGTAATCCTATGTATATCATTTATTCGGCGAGCAAAGTGAAGGATAAAATCAAAGGGAATCACGATATCGCCAGGTTGCCATAGAATACCAAACGCGAGCTAGGGCTAATCGGATTGGTATTACAACAGCTTTCAGCCTCTTCATTAGGGTGCCATTTGTATTCTCCGATGACGAAAAGTGAATCAGTCGGGCAAAGTACGTTTAATACCGGCGCGACCTATCTCCATTCTCTCCCCCTATCGAGCACCACCGATTCGAATAGTGGAATTTCAAATAATAGTCGAATCGAGTGGATGAGAGTGAAAAAAAAAGAAGTTAGATGGACCATGTTGCAACGATTGAACTGATAAAAACTGGACGATTTCTGGCTTTTACTGTACAAGCCTAGACCACTTTTTAAAGCGAAGTTGTTCGATACAGTGGACAACATGACGCACTGATAAAACAAAATTTGCCAGATGTACATACATATGCATTTATGCAACGCGTGTTTTTCATCGACATGAGTTTAATCACGTCCAGAACATTTCGGCGAAGCCTGTATCAAAGTACCACTGTTAAAAAGAGAATTACAGTTCTGGTACACCGTGGCACGTGTATCGTTGCGATGATTAAGTTATTTTCACTTTGCTGTTTGTTAGCGTAATTGTAGAACAAGATATTTAACAATTTCCTTTCTTACAAAAATGATTGTCGAATGTATACCTAAGTGAGTAACCGGCCAGAAGAAATGTAGACGAGGAAGAAAAGAGCGAACGCTAATTATCAAAGGTGTAGTGGCGTCTCGAAGAGCAAATGACGAGACGCTTCCGGCAGATACGGTTCTTCGAGGGATGGCAAACCACCACGAACACGGAGCTGTTGCCTCTGATACGACAGTGCAAGTTAAGGGTGCTTCGACGACTGTGA
The DNA here is from genome assembly GCA_023838395.1 of Holcopasites calliopsidis. NCBI lineage: Eukaryota > Metazoa > Arthropoda > Insecta > Hymenoptera > Apidae > Holcopasites > Holcopasites calliopsidis. Next base: position 646,660 of record JALHAQ010000037.1, on the reverse strand, counting down.
CCGCAGTTGCAAGTGTAATCAAATTAACCCTCGTGACGGAGGCTGAGGCGCAGCTTCCGAAAGTGCTCGTCACCGAGCTCGAACTGCATGCTGAACCCTCGTTCCTCGTTGACTTTGTTGCGTCTGTAAATAGACGGTTTACAGGCTTGTTTAAATGTTTACCGAGAATATTGCAGGCTTGTACGTTCTGCGTGCGGTGATTGTAATTGATCTTTGAAATTTGAAGGGAAACCATCGACGAGGGACATGTTCAGATTCTTAATATTATTCTACTTTGATACTTGTTCAGCTTAACGGACATTAAAGCAGCTGCGAATGTTGTATGATTGTAAAGTATTTCGTGTTAAAATATATTTGACCGATATATTTCAGCAATATTATAAGCTTCAAAGTAGGTACATACAATTTATTTTTAACCATTTCCTTTCTTTTCCCGATCGGAAAACAAATCGAGTGGCTGTGCTGAAATGAGGGAAGTGTCTTTCTTTCATGGAAAAGATCGTTCAACTTTTGATGTGCAGCATGTGCAAGTTGAAAACCGTTTAAATCCCGGACGATCTGTTTCGACGGACATCTCACTGGCGCGCGGCAGCTCTTATCGGAATCCGGCTATAAAGTTGGCGCATTATCAGCGTTGGCTTACGTCGCATGAAGTCACGAACGGCTGGTGAAAATCTGTTTCTACGTATTCGCCGCGTGATGTATCTCTTTTACGTCAAAAACCTGCATTTCCAATAGCGCATAAAAAACTTCAAATCACACAGGATTCACGGTGGTTCACCCTTTTTATTTTAAACGTCACACATACCTGGTTGTTTCTCGTATCATTTTGTTCTATCTCCTTTGGTATTCCTTTTTTTTTTTCATTACGACAACAGCAACATTCCACGCAACCTACCGTAACGATATTGGATGTCGTATCTCCACGGTGGAGATAATACTCGTGTTCCTCGGCCTCTATCGAGTGCACAGTGATTTGTGATAACGAGCGAAAAGAACTTGTCAAGGAGTTCGTATCAGAGGGCGGATGGGTGATTCCTGTACACGTGAACCCGAAGGTGTCGATGTTAATTGAATCGAAAAACGCCTTGCTCAGGTCTGCCAATAAATTGTTCTTGGACAATAAACTGTTCAAGCTGCATTAAATTTTTCAGCGTGCGGTCACACATAAAATGACTAATGCAGAATAACAGTTAGTAAATGGAAAAAACAGTGAATATTCACTTCAATGAATTCGTCTCTCTTCATGATCGCACGAACGTCATTTATTTATACATCAATGAAGCAATATACCTACGACTTTGAGCAGACTGCGCCGGACGAAAATAAAATTGCCACTGACCCGTATTATTATTTTCGGAAATCCTGTAGCGTGCATTGTAGCGGACCGGGTGCATTAGAGCGAAGTGCATTCAACCCTCTCGGAACGCGTTACGCCATTACGAGAATTACCAGCGTCCACCGGGTCGGCCTGTTTTTCTCCGTGTTACCGTAAAATTGCCTCGTTTATTGGGATTCATTGTTGTCGCCGAGCGGACGGGGCGTTTCGACAAGTTACAGGCAGACGAAGAAGGGAATGAAACGTGTCGACTGCCGCTGTCGAATTAATTCCTGCTGCGCACCATTATCGGCCTGTTTTGTTAAATGTTCTCCATAGCCGGTTCTGTACTTCCCACTGTTCGAGCGAGACAAAATTGTGCGAGATAATAATATAATGATATGGATGAAAATGAAGGAAAAAACACAGGCAGTCTAGCAGGGATAGACGACAACATTTATATGTATGATATCTATAAAATAAAATGCATTTTATCTTTTCCTTTCATGTCAGTCTCATCCTGCTTTCACAAAAATTACAGGTTTATGGACATCGCGGTACGTGTTTTACCGAGGCAGTCCGATAAATTTATTAAGCAAATCAAAATCGTGACGATAGTGCAATAGTGATAGGCACGAAATTTCTTATCGTTATCATGCTTCAAGGTATTTATATGTTATTCGCCTATATAATGTAGCCGAACATTCGTTGGAACCTGACAGTGCGCAGTGTTCTCTGAAATTTCTACCATTTCCATACGGCGTGCACCATGGATGGAAAGTTAATTTTTGTGGCTGTATTGCTGGTCGCGGTGCTTTACGTATGTTGAACTTCAACTTTCTTGAACTTTTTCTCTGTTATTTTCTCGATTTGAAAAAGGCATAGAAGAGGAGGCGAAAGGACAATTGTTTTACCAATCAAATATTCACTTGTTGCAGACGAACGAAGCCAGCGCCTTTTTTTTCCAAAGGGGAAGGGATTTGGACTTGTTTGACCCTGCACCACAAGCACCAAGCTTAAGCAAGGAGATACTTAATATTTTAAAGCAAATTCAGAAGGATATCAAAGAGTTGCTCGATAAACAATTCTCCCCGCCCAGCCCCCCGTTGCCACATAAAAGTCTTCTGCCTCTACCTGCGAAAAAGGACAAGCAAAAGCAACGAAATAAGGATGGAAGTAAGAGCGAAAGTAAGAAAGCAAACACGAAAGGCAACAAGGATGGAAAGAAGCAGAAGAATAAGAATCCAAAGAACAGAGGCAAGAAGGGCAGTAAGAAGCAAGAAAAGAAGTATTGATTAGTTAAGATTCATTTAAATCATATTAAAAACGCAGTATAATTAATAATTTAAACGGATGTGTTTCCTCTATGTTCTGATCCTCTCCAGAATAAATGTTTTTCATATTGATCAAAATAAAAGTCTTTGGCATTTCGTAAATTATCCCGGAAAGGTATTCTGATTCAGCAAGACATAGTTGGAAGAAGTTCGGACGCGGAATAATGGCAAAACTAACTCGACACAGTCCGTTTGCCTATAGTGAAAGCAGCATAATAATTAGCAGCGGTAATAACTGACTTTGAAGCTTGAGCGTATGGTTCACTGTTCAACTTGTTTGCTATGATTTAACTGCGACTAAAGGTTGCACCAGCGACCAGGTAGTTTGTATCCCGGTGAACTAGATCATCGAGATAAGTATAACCCCGTTCAAACGCCGTGCTATTGTCTGCAACAGTTTGCAACTACAAAAGCTCCAACGCATTCGGGGTACACTAAAAGTATAGACGCAGTTATACATTAAAGTTGCATCAACGTGCGCCAGCTTCCATTACGACGTGTTAAAAAAATAAAAACTATAAGAAGAGAAGCGATATAAGCTGATTATTTTCCATGCTCCGTTATATTTTAATAAAAATTCAAGGTACTCAGAAAGAGGTAGGGAAAACCTCAGGCATTGTGTTCCACAACTGTTATCATTATTATGCAGCGAATAACGGAGCGGCCATCAATGCCAGCCACTTGCAGAGTTGGTCCCCGGTTGTCCTTGCACAACTTTTCCGTTCCTCGTGCTCTGTCGTTAGCAATCGCCAACGCAATGTCAACGAGTGCGCTTGTCCCGCTACATAAAACTCTATTTAGAAAGGCTAGTCTGGCCAGCGAGCGCCTCCACGCACAGAGGTAGCCGGTTTCACGACCGATCGAATTTCTTGTCATCTTGCAGGAACAACGAACGGCTGAATAAACGAATGTACAATAGGGTGAGCAGCTCGTACGACAATGGTTGTAGCCGGCGTTTTCAAGAGCAGTGGGGAAGCGTTTCCGACGGAAACTGTTCCTGGGGGACCGGAAACGACCACCGGTGATGCCGTTGTCCGTGACGCGACGATGTTACTTAAGGGTGTCTCGACGGCTGCTGAAATTAGCCCTTGTCGAGGTGGTAGTTGAAGACCATCCAGAAGCACTCGTCGATGAGCTCGAACTGGACGCGGATGCCTCGGTCCTCGTTGACTTTGGCTGCGTCTGTGCATACATAGCTGGATCGCGAAATTAAGCGAAGGGTGGAACTTTTGAAATACTTCTTTGCTATTTCACCATCCCACTTGATATATACGTTCAGATCTCTCCCCAGTTGCGCGTTCGGTAGCCGTGGAAACAGTCGGGGCATTGGTGGCTGCATTAAGGAGCCACGCTGGTAGGTGTGGTAACAGGTAGAGAAGCAGTAGGCACTGGATCGGCCGTCGAAGTAGCAACAACGATTGGTACTGATGGCGCGTTTGGTCCAACGATGATTATGGGTCCAATGGAGGGACCTATAATGACATTCGCTAACGCTGTGCCTCCTATTGTCCTGCCTGCCACTAACTTCGGTGATGATTTTCGTTCATGATGAATCGTAATAGCACTCTCCTTTGTTTCTCCTTCGGTCGATGATGCGTGATTAACGTTGGGATTATCTGACGGTGCTACCAATGTCACAGGCCCTACAGAGGTTCCTTTAATGACCACCGGGCCTTCTAGTCTATCTGGTATACCGGCAGCTACTGCAAAGAAGACAAAGAGCAACAAGTTAGCAGGGCTGCTCACGGATTTTCTTCGATTCTGCCGTGCCTGTCGTACAAGCATACGATCACCTGAGTATGCTGCAATTTATAGGCCTATTAAATTTGTAATTCGCGAGGGAAATAAGATCATGATCAATTCTTGTGTTTATGTATCTCGTAAAAGTAGCATGCTGGTAATAGGACCCGACACTGTGTTGTCAGTTTCTTCAAGCAAGCTGCTCACGTGTGTTGAGTTCTACAAACGGCTCAAATCCGAAAGAAACATTTTTGTCTCACGACACGTTACCTTGCATCGAAGCTGGAGTAGCCTGAAGTGTTTCAGCTAAAATTTCCGAAGTTTTTCCATCAGTCACAGGATCAGAAGACGAACTCTCGACGTTCGTGGTTTCGGTAGCAGGTCCGGTTACTATAGCTTTCTTGGGCGGTAAGCTCGGCATAGGTGTGGCTTCGCAATTCGGTGCCGATTTCCCGGGATTCACTAATCTCTGATAACACCAGCCATTGGCGCCACCAGATATTAGAAGAATCGATGCCATTGACAGTAACTGAAAACGGATAAGGTGTGATTTATTAGGAAGACGGCTGTCACAAGCATTGTCCGTTTTAGATGTGGGCTGGCGACACAATAGTTGCAACGCTCTCTCGTAATCCCGCTCATAAATATCTCTCTTATGAAGCCGATGTGACCTACACGTTCGTATCGATCGCGTCCAATATTACGATAATCGGGTATAAATATCCAACTTTAATACCCTACACGACGGCACGAGAATCTATCGTCTGGTTTAATGAATCAGAATATGAACTTCGACCTTCCGTTGAAATGTACGAGCAGGCTATCCAGGAGGCATTAGTTCTCCCCAAGTTTAACAGCCGGGCATCCATTACACGGGCTATCCACATTCAACGCAAATAACTTTGGAAATTACCCTTTCTACGTGATACCGTGGCGAGCCTGACGCTGCATTCTATTGTGCCCGGTATCAGCGATTTATCCCTACGGGGTGAACGAAGCATGTCAGCTCTAACAAGGAGTCAGCTTGACAGTAGTTTAACTGTCAACGGTCTAAGTGATTCAGGCACGACACTCATCATAGGTACGTCCGCAGCCGGCCACGGATCGGGTCGCACGCATCGCGAATTTGCATAACACGGTTTCCGGCAGACGTGCCGCGCGTGAACAAGTCATCACCACCGTGCTGGCGACGCTCTACGTGGCCAGCATTCGGACAAACCTTTTACGATCAAACGCTTCCTCAAAGAAGGAATATCGTCTCTTTAATCCTGCGCGGTGGCTGAACAACCGTGACTGATCGACGAATCATTCGAAAGGAAGAAAAATATCAGGGGGATGATTCAAAGGAATATCGGTCGCATTGATAGTAGAATATTGGTGAAACTTGGAATTATTTTTTAATAGAAATCTGACAAGCAGGCTGATGAAACTGTTCGTGTAAAGGTGCAGCGATATTTCTGAACATTAACGTAACAGTAATCAATGGATTACCAGTCTTAATCACAGTTACGGATGGCGGCTATGCGTTTCAATTATCCGACTTGTCAGCGAGTACCGTGGCGCTCTATAATAATACGCGAAACATTGGTCCGAGACGGGGAGGCGTTCATATTTCACGGAGGACACGGAAGTGCATTACCCGGCTAACAGATGAAAGTTTTCTCATCAGGAGCCACTGTCACGGACTCCTTTCTTTCCCGTAACAATCTCTCCACCTTCGATCGGCTCGATGAGCTACGACAAAGTTTCTGCGCTTACCAGCAACTTCATGGCTCGCGTATCCTCTCGATCGTTCCTTTCTTTTCCCTGTACCGTACGTATCTCACGGAATCTTCCCGACGGCCCACCGTCATTTACTGATGCATTTCGAATCGATCTGAAGCGTTATATACTGCATTACGTGTAACCGCCTGTGATGGGTAAGGAAAAAACACAGCGCCGCGTTTCATCCGGAAAGGTGTGAAATCTTTGGAATTCCATGCTCCGGGGTAAGGGATTGTGAAAGTGACGGGTAGTTTCTGTGGAATGATTTGTACGGGCTGCGATTGATAAGACAGCGTCGTGATACTTTATTTCAATGGATCGAAATATGGGAGCGATGGAGAACAGTTTGTGCGCAGGCTATTTCGCGAGCGAACAATTAAAGTGCTTTAGCCGAACGCGTTCGGCCGAAATATATATAACTTCGGGACGGTAGAAAAAAATGGTGAATTGGAGGCGCGTGGACACGGGCAATTTGCTCTCTTATGTTGTAACATTTAACCAGACTTTCAAGGCAACATTTCCTGCTTTTCTGCAACTCGATTGAACATTTAAGTTTATCGGTCGGCGCGTATTCAAGGCCGTCTCACGCAGAATCGAAAGTCCATTTCGCAATACTCCGAATCGATTGCATCTTGTTGTCGAATCCAAAATTGCGCTACCGGGATCGCATTTTTCCTCATCCCTCCTGTGCGATCCGATGTGCATGGTTCAGTCTTGAACAAAAGCTCGACCGATGAAGATCGTTGCTCTACTTGTGAAACAAAAAGGGCAGACTACTGTACGGTCTGCAAAAACAGCAGCTGGCCCCGTTTCCGCGCAAAACTTCCGAGACATTCTCGCACCGTTGCGCTCGCAATGCGTGCGGCATCGAGATTTCTGATGCAACATCGCTGCTGTTCGAGTTCATCGTTTCAGATCGGCTGTCTTGATTTACGGATTCAAGTGTTCGGCCACGCCCGCTCGCGACAAGCCGCCGTTATCCTGGCCGCTATGGAAACGAGTGTCCCGCGTTCGTACGGGGTGGATGACGTACGCGCGTGGTGGACCGCATAGGTAGGAAGATTAGAGTATAAAAGACTAAGTCGAAGCTGTGGTTTTCATCAGTCGCTTGCGATTACGAGTTCCAAGAAGCTCCAAGCAACCCAACAAAACCAACAAAATGAAATCCCTGGTAAGTTTCTGATAATAATGGTACCGCTCTATGGTGGCGACACTTTTCTCGAAGATGGAACAATTGAAATTGTAATTTGTAAGCTGCTAACGAGACGATCGATTGTTTTCACAGTTGATTCTCTTCGCCATCGTCGCCGTTGTCGCGGCTCTCCCCGAACCGGAACGTGAACGCCGTGGAATCCTCGGGGTCCCAGCCCTGGCGACACCATTGGCCACTCAGAAGATCATTGGTGCTCCGATCGCTATTGCCGCAGCCCCTAAGGTTCTTGCTGGGCGTAAGTATCCCAACTTTGGACGAATTACTTGGTTCAATTCAAGAAATTAACCGTGTCCAGTAAGAAATTCGGACGGAAGATGAAATTCCTCCTCCATGCTGGACGAATTGTTACATGTGATCGAAAATGAAGTTCTCCGGAGGGCGGTTACTCTTTTTTTATTACTTTGACAATAGAAGTTGTATTCAACATGGATTTTTGTTTGCTCACACAGCCGCCGTTGTAGCCGCTCCCGCCCTTGTCTCTCCCTGGGGACTGAAAGGATGGTAAATCGCTATTTAGTATCCCGGCGTAACTGGACCTAAAGTATTATGAACAACGACGATGGGAAATATCTTCCATTGTGCAAAATTCGAATTCGGCGATTGATCGCAACTGTCACACCCCCTCTTGGCCACAATTTAGTTCCCCCACGATTGGTACCACGCAAAAATGTTCTCTCTCCCTCTTTGTTGTAATTTAAATTTTGCTATCAGATAATAAAGTTATTTTAAATATTAAAAAAAACATACCTCTATCGTTGCTTTAAGACCCATCCTCCGTAATTTATAAGCATCGAATTAATTAGAAGCAGATTACTAAGAACACCGGCGGCGCAGGCACCTGTAAAATACTTAACTAATTTTCAACAAATTGCTTTAAATTCAAACAGCCACTGCAAGGCGTTCTCAATTAATCGATCAATTGTTAATTGATTTACTGTACAAGCAATCCATTGCTTATCGATCGCATTCCTCAATTAATTAGCTATTCGTTTCTGCAACAATGTTTCGCTTTCGGTTCCTCGTTGATCGGGCTAGTCTTGGGATTAATCCACACTGAAACTAATTAAAACCTGCCAGTTAAATTTAGTTTGACTTTGTATCAGATTTTGTGCTCTTCATTCTGTTGTAAAAAGGAAATTACCTAATTCTTGTTTATGACAGTTGATTTTCTAATTATTAGGTGTTCAATTATTCTGGACACGAAACGCTGTTTTCAACTGAGTCTACCTTGAACGACTATCTTTAATTGTTGACTATCATTATAATATATTACATGCGCATAATAGTGTAGTCTTACTACCGCATTTATTAAATACAGTAATTTTATAGGAATAAAATTTCTACACTCGATACCAAATATTTATGTTCTCAAGGTTTCACATAATTCAATTCGTCAGCTTATCAGTTTTCCCAATTAAGCTGAACTGCCTTGATCAAAGGAAACCAATTCATCAGATCACTACAGACCCATTATTTCACGTATCCCTTCAATGGTCATCCTGGCTAAAGGAGCATTCGCGTTTAAAGCAATTACAAACTATTCCTAGGAGGACATACTTTATAGCCATCCGACTAGCATTAAACTTGAATTAAACGAGACCCTCTTCCTCATTAAATCGTCGGGATTAAGGTATTTCAGAGACAAGCGACTCTAGTGAATATTCATTTATTAACGTACACAAGGGGGGATGGGGGAGAATGGCTAGTTACATAGAAACCATTTATGGAAGAACTTTGGAGAAACTCGAACGCATTGTCCGCGCGAGCCGATTTTTCCGCTTGGATTCGTTGACCACGGATCACGAGGAATCTTCTGCTCCGAACAACACTGAGCCTCGATCAAAGTCCGAGTGCAGGAGGTCTATGGGAAGTCGCTTGCAGGTTCACGAGGGAGATCGTTCGAGTTGTCTTAAGTTTCTGGGGGTCGAATCCGGAGTTGCAGTCGACGCTCTACCAAAGTCCTAGCACACCGCTTCCAGGCGCTACGATTGTTCCCGCGGGACCAGAGACCACGGTGGAGCCTTAGGAAAAGATATACATATAATTAGGCGATGCTCATTTTTGTGTTCGTATAAAACTGGTTCGTTCTGTCGATTAAAAATTGTTTGCAATTTCAATGTTTTACATCGCACAAATTCTACGTTTAATCGGGGCAGTTTAGAATGGCGAGATAAGCGAGTTACCAGCTGCTGGTCCAACCACTGCCGCGGAGCCTGCGACAGGCCCAACTACAGCTGCAGATCCAGCAGCGGGCCCGAGAACTGCAGTTGCTGGAGCCACTGGTCCAGCCACTGCGACTCCAGGTAGCACACCACCCAGGACTACCGCACCGTTGTGTCCCCATGCGAGGGAGCGACGCTCGCGGTCGGGGCTGGCTGAGGCGATGGCCAGAGCGGCGACGAGGACGATCTGAAATCAACAGATAAACTTAGCATATGTCCCTCTTTAATTCAGGGTTCTACGATCGTGCCGATAAACTGTTCTGTTTTCTCTTATTACGAAATTATTCAATTGTAAAACAAAATTCATTTGTGCGATTCAGCATTCTTTTGCAGGAACAATCGTAGGAATGGGAGATTTCAATTCATTTTTAGATTCATCTAAGGCATAGTTGCGCTTTAAAGTTTTATCGAATTGTAATAATAGCAATATGTAATATCGAATATTGTATCTCACCAAGAACTTCATGTTGATTGCTTTAATGAGTCTTCAGCAGGCTGGTGACTGATGCTCAACCCTCGGCTCTCGTCGGCTTATATACTCGATGCACGGGCGATGCAGAAGGTTTCAGATGCAACCTTCAACCCCGCATGAAAGTGTGAATAATAAACGACGCAGGGTGCGGTTGTCGACGAGCGGGTTTTACAGTAGGCGGCAGACACCGGAGTTCCGGGTCCCCTGTCGCACGGACTGTTATCACGGGCAGACGCGTGTTTCAACCTTGAATCATATTTTCACGAGCAGAATTTTCCGTGGGTGCGGTGGCCAGCAACGCGAATCGCCATAGCAAATTTGCTGATCGTCTTCTGCTCAGCACCAACAAAGTGCTGCGTGAAGACGATCATTGATTTTAATGAATCCTTTGGTGGGAGTTTTAAGGGACACGTTTACCGTTCGTCTGATGCAAATTGGAATGGCATCAATCGTACTTTCAAAATCACAAATTGTCCGCCGATTGCATCGCCGTGCACTTGGAAAATCGTCTCTCCCCATACGAACAAAAAGAAGAAATGGAAACGAGATGCGCTGAATCAATTTCCCGGAACGTGTGCTGGAGAATAAACGGAAGTCGATCGTGTGCGAAGAAAAAACGAGGAAATGGGATATTCGTTGTTCCACGTTACCCTTTTGTTTCGATTATTCTAGGTCAGGTAAATTTCCCCGGTGATTTCTACGTTCGTTGCGGTAATCCGTCCGTTGAATCTGGACGCCGTACGCTGTTCGGAACGATGTAATTGCGCTCGTCGGATTTGTCAAGTTGGAAATCGTGGGACGCGAGAGCCGTCCCGTCGCCCGCTCGAATTTACGACCAGCCATGCTTCCGCGAAACGTTGCACTTGCTCGAACTTCCACCGAAAAGGGGTCCTCCAGCGATGGAATAATTGGGGAAACTTGGGAAGAGAATGTCTCGCACCGAGTTGTCTCAACTGTTTAGGCTGAGAGTTGGAGGAAGAGTCTTGGCGAGCCGATTTGTCGTCGCTGAGGCTTGGTGTGCTTTTGTAATTAAAGACAGAAGTTGAAATTGTTTGGTGACGTTGTAGAGAAGTGAATATTATTAAAGTCACCAATTCTCGAATTTTATTTCTCTAAATTTGATTGCCCTACAGTTACATTGCGACAAACCTCGATCGATTCTAAAGCATCGACGTTCTCTAATGCTAAACCACGAGCCCAGAATCCTGCAGTAATTCGCCATTCAACGTTGCCGTGTTTTGCGCCACAGTGGGTCACTTTGTTATTCCATTACACGGCAGTTTCCATCGAGCGGAAGTAAAATTCAGTTGACCGGCGTCCACCTCCGTTTACGTGACCCAGGGAGTAGCTGGCAGACTGTAATTCACGCCTGCCGATGGATCGCGTCCCGCGTTTTCATCGTCGCGGGGATTCCCGAGGGTTCGACGAAAATCGTGACCCGAGGCGCGACTGAAGCGGCTGATATTGAAAAGTTGAAATCTTTGTGTCGAGCTCATGGATCGGGCTCCTTTTGAAGAATATTCGTTCGATTCGCTACCATTTTCATTGCTTCTTCCGCTCTTTCTGTATCAAAGGTTATCGATTATCGGCGAACCTTCTGCTCCCTGTTTGCCTAACGCTGCATTTCACTCCCTTTCATGGATTCGTACGTGGCTCGTCCATAAATATCGCCACCCTGTGTGTCACGCCCTTTGGGAACGATTCCCGGATTATTAGAGGCAGCGAGGAATTTTGATTGATTTTTCTTAGACGCGGAACAGGTCGATCGAAGATCATTATCAGTGGGCATGTCTCGGTGACATAAAATAATATCCTTCACCTAGCTTGTAAATAAAAGTCTAAATGCAAGCATTCCGTTGAAAGTTTTTTCAAAATGATAAGGTCACTCGGTTCACGTGCTGCGACAGCGATTATCATACTTGTCATCGGAAAGTCTATAAATCCGTCCCGAGCTCATAAAGGACCGTTACGAGTCCTTGTAGAGAAAATCTGCTCCACGCTCGTCAGTTTTATTCCACGTAATAAAGCACAGGAATGATTCCTATGTTTAAACTAGAACTTGAATTGAAATTTAAACATTTCAAGCTTGGGATTGAAACTGAAATTGAAATATTAAGAAATCGGAGTTCGGGTTGGTAAATTTAGATTGGAACGCTCAGCCCACCGATCGTGCGACTAGTCCAATGTCGCACTTGACAGTGAACTAATTATGACAGCATAACTGTACAGAGGCAGCGAGACACGCATTATTATACGAACTGGTTCGTTTCGTTGCTAGTCCCGTGTCTCTTTCGCGTAGGCATTCGGCGATGCAAGTGTAAGCTATTCTTTTGTTTCCTCGTCTTTGGGGTCCATTTGTTCCGCGAGAGAAGCGCGAGTTGAAATATTCATGAGGAGGTCGTCAGGAAGGGAAGGATTGGACCAGGACTCGCCTCCAGGCGCACTGCGAATCGCGCTTGCAAAATTATTTGTACGTGCCTTTTTGTGCAGGTGCCGGGCTGGTCTATTCGCTATGTACGTACGACGCCTGCACACGGAGTGAAGTTTGGTGGCGGTGAATGAGGATTTCAAAGTATTTAGAGCGATTAGCTGGCTCGAACGAGGTATTCGAAATATTCAATATTTCGGCAGCCGTGTACCGACCAAATATTCTTTCCTAACGAACAGGATACTTACTTTTAATTACAAGGGGTTAACGTAAATTTATACAAATTCTGATGTGGATTCATTTATTGATATAATTAGCAGCTACACCTCTATAGGGGTAATTATTTCAGAATACATTGACAACGTTGATATTAGAGCTAGGAATAATGTGATACAAAGTGGTCTGTGTATGAGGTATATCGTAGAAATGTGTGGCTCCTCTCTAAGTTATTACCAGGCGTGAGCACCAGCAACGACAGCCGAGGATGATGCACCGATGACTGTAGTTTTCGTTACAGGACCAGCGACCACGGCAGATGTTGCTGGGCCAGCGACCACGGCCGATGTTGCTGGACCAGCGACCACAGCCGATGTTACTGGGCCAGCAACGACCGTAGCTGCTGGGGCAGCCAGCACCGCGGGAGCTATTCCTGGGGCGACAACCGCATTTCCTATAAAAATTCCCGCAATTTTTTACACACATAAGGACAACGTAAAACAATCATTTTATCGCGGGAGAAATAAATGTTTACCAACGACAACGCCGAGTCCAGGATGAGAAACAAGGGTAGGCCCAGCGACGGATCCAATGACGGCAGACGGTGCAGCTACTGCTCCGCTGACTACTGCGGGTCCAGCGATTGGTCCAGCTACTTTAACCGCGCCAGTTGCTGGGCCAGCGACCACTGTCGATCCTACATGAGGACCAGCAATGCTCACGCCTCCGATCAGTGGGCTCAAGATTGCGCTGGGCGCAGCTGAGCAGACGGATACGATTGCTACGAAAACGGCCTGGTGGAAGAATTTAAATAGTAGTAGTAATAATAATAATAATAATAAATCGCGAAGCTTACCAAGTACTTCATGGTTGCTGGTTAGTGCTCTACCTGCGTCTATCAGGCTAATTGTAAGACTGCCAATTAACCCCGGGATATTGGCTTTTATACACCATTCTGACCCTGAATATACCGCTATCCTGGCATTTTTCCAGCGGGGAAATGTCACGCCGTTACCCACTTTGGAAACGACCCATTTCTATACGGTACAATTTCCCTGACACGTACATCTAGCCGAGCTATTAAACGCCAAGAAGGAAAGACGCCACAGCGCAGTCCTCCGTCGTGTGTCGTATCGAGACACGTATCCGGAACTCGAATGCCATAAGTGTTTCTCAGCTCGTTTAGAGGGTTTGATTCAAGAACTCGTGCTTGTTGCGCCAGAACCGATCGCGTTGCTCGGCAATGCTGATCCTCCTTCAGAATGAAATCTTGGAAGTTTGCGACCTTGGAGAGCGTCGAGTGCTGCCTGTGGATATCGAGTGATGTTTTTGGTGATCGTTGACGAGCTGTACATGATAAAGAAAGTAATTAGATAGAAACACATGTTACTAAATAGTGATTGGGAAGTGCATTAATTTAAAAAAAAGGGATAACTTATCCTGTTTTATTTAACTCGCAATTGCTTTGGACCTTGATTGAACAACAACTGTTGCCTTGTCTTTGCATAGGAAGCGCTGGAAAAATCGCAAAGGGAATCACGAGGCGCATCTTTGAGGCTGCTCTTTTTAGACGGTAGCGTGATCGACAATTTGGGCTTGAAGGGATAGGAATACGAACTGGAGAGGATGGAGAATATCGAGAACAGCGCTGGGCTTGGATATGGTAGCGATAGAGAATAGTCGGCTGATTGGAGCGGCGTTGAAGCAATTTCCTACGATTACCGGCAAAGGTGGACAGCTAACGTCGACGACGGGACGGTACAATGGGCGACGAGATAGAGGCTGTCCACACCAACGGTGACGACAGTCTTGCAGACGATTACATTGCGAAGCTAGAACAATGCTGCTCGATCGGTGCCACTTTAATCGTCGCATTGATGTTTACTCCGTTTGCAATCGACGACGTCTTTTCTTTGACTCCTCGACTGTGAAGTTGGGAGTGAATGCAGTCCGACGTGGTCTTCGGTGAATTTTCGTGAGGAGAAACAAAGTGAAAATGATGCTTATTACTTTTGCATTATTTTCATAGGAAATGCAATTTCATTGGTGCATACATTTTTAAATCCCTCTTTTACTTTTCCCGTTCGGTTCGCCGGTAGCATCTGCCGGAGCAGCTAATTGTTTGCAGAACAAAGATAATAGCGAAACTTTTGCAACGACCGTTCGCCAGTGGAAATTATACTGCTGGGACATTTCCGTGCTTGGAACTTGAACGGGACGTCGTTGTCCTCATTATAATGTTTGGCCTTCTGTGTCTACCGAACCCATGGACCTGCTAAACGAACCAATTTACCAGGAACAAGTGAAATTTACCAAACGACTCTCGTCGATGTGCACGCGTGTCCTCGAGTGTTGTGTTTGGAAAAACAATTTCCCGTTGCCATAGGACAATGACCAAAGCAATCAGGAGAATTATAAAGACAATTGAACGGGTGGGTTCCTCTCCAAAGTGGCATGCGTTTATTATTACACAAAGTAGGCATACAAACGATATATTGTTATGTACACAGAATGCATAGAAGAAGGTCGATAGTAGAGGTACTAGCGGTAAATGACGGAGATCGTGGCGTGGTCGATTTCATCATGGCAGGCATCGGGGGAGATCAGTCGAAGATGTCATTGGGGCTGTCAGGGGGTTACCAGTGGCCACCGCCATGAATGATTCCTCCTACTCCGGCTGGCCCGGCTGCTATGCTACCGGACGGTCCGGCGATCAGGGCTGGAGCAGTGATTGGTCCAGCAAGGGCTGCTGCAGCCGCTGCGGGACCGGCCAAAACGGCTCCTGAAATCAACCATTCGACGATCAAATAAAACTCGCATTGGAAGCAAGTAATAAATGTCACAGTGCATATAGTAATAAATTGTCACGTGTAACCCTAGAAAACTCACCCCAGGGAGAGATAGGAGAGAGCAGGGCTGGTGCAGCAAGCGCGGGCCATGGAGCACCGTGGCCAGCAACGCTACCGGAAACCAAAGAGGGACCAGCAACGGCGCCGGTGACAACAGCACCACCGTCGACAGCGCCAGAGATGCGAGCCGGGCCAACGACTGGCCCAGCAAGGGCGGAGGGTCCCACGACGGGCCCGCTAAGGGCAGCAGGGCCTAGAAGCGGTCCAGCCAGAGCAGCTCCGTGCGCCAGGAGGGCAGACGGGGCCGCGGCCGCCACGGAAAGGACTGCCACAAGGAAGATCGCCACCGGGGTGCACATGTTGAGTGGATTTTCAAGGGACTTGCTCGTTGCTAAGCGATCACTGCGGTGGATGTGCTGGCATCTGGCTGGCTCGATGGTGCTTTTATAGGAGCATTGCCTAGCGTTCTGGGTGTCTCTGCTCCCGCCAACCCCCAAGGGTGGGGCACGGAACACGTGAAACATTCTCTGCGTGCTGACCGCGTGGTCGTTTTCATAGCTTATCAGCATTAGGACGGTAACCGAGTCGCGGCGACACGCCGACAACGCTTAACGCCTTGCTGCCCACCCGTGCCCCCCGGAGGTCACTCGCTTCAACTCAGCGTAGCGTTGCTGCATCCGTTTCAGCTGCGTTTTTCACCATTGCTTCTCTTGCACGGCCTTGCACATTGCATGGCATTCTGTCGACCAGAAAGATCAAGAGGTCTGATCCCAGCAAGTTTGACTGTTTAATGGTTCAACGGTGGCAGGTAGGGGAACGTGATCAAGTTAACAGAATATGGATCGAAAGAATTGAATTGTTTAGAGGATCTCTCTCGTTAAATTGCATTAAAAAAAAAAAACCATTATAAGTATAAACGGCTAGCAGGTTCCATTGACGAGTTCACCCTCACCGTTCAAAGAGAAGATCGTCCGGCAAGGACAATCTGAAGAAACCTGTTATCACGACCTTCGCGGTCGAAGAAGATCCTATCCATCTTACTCTCGTCCGTTTTCTAAACGGGCAGACAGAGGTAGGCGATCATTATACATCGCATTGTGTATCCGTTTAGGCGGGGCACCGGGTTGCGTAACTCACGCGTCGTCCCCGGGCCGCGATTGTCGCCTGAAATGACAGTCTCATTGTAATCGGACGCGCGTATGTTACGGTGGCAGCAGCCTTGCAATGGATTATCCAGCTCCGTGCCACGGATCGCTTCGAATACCTTTGCTGGGCGTTGGGTGCACTTTCGAAGGTGGCAAAGGTGACAGGCGACGCGATTGTTCGAATAATTGCTCTCATCGGCATTCACGAAACTCTTTGCGGAGCGGCATTAATGGTACCGCGTCTCGTTTAGAAGAACGAGGGTGGACGGAGAATGCTCCTTTCCTTAGAACCGGAGTCTCGAGGAGTCTGAAAAGTAACTCGCTTTTTTCTTCATCGGAAAAAAGATGGCTTCTTATTCTTTGAAGCGAGATCCTTTTGTATCCGGCTTCCGTCGGTTCGTTTCATGACTTTTGTTCCATTAAACTGTTTCATCTCGAGCATCGAATATCGCTGAACAACTCAGTCTTTATGATTTGTTAAATACTTCGGTATTAGGTCGCAGTTTAATCGCATCTGTTAGAAGCGCGTAAAATACTATTTAGATCGCTGACAGATGGTCTCGTTGCCAGAAGTAACGCGAATAGCCGCCACGTGTATTCGGTCCACCAGTGCAAATCCCGAACGGCGGAGGATTACGAATGCCGCTTAGAAGCGCGAGCCGCTGCACTCGTTGATTGCTTCTCAACGTCTCATCGTGATCCGTGATATTGCTTTCCGATCGATACTCCGGCTTAATTTGCGAGTTTAATAAAAACCCTCTAAAAGAAAATAACGGGGACATCATTCCAAACCAGAAGATCAATAAAGATCAAATGGAATAACTCAGCACGGAAGAATCGTATTTAGATGATCATTGCGGCACAGAATATTCAAGTAAATCCAACGCGAAAAGAATTTCTGCTTTGCCTTCTTGGGCGTGGTGTCTCCTATTCAATGCAGCATTGCGACAACCTGTTTACACCTTTTCGCACAGACGAACAAGCTTTTCCACCCTGTTACGGTCCAGCGGACCGCGGCTACTACAGCCCCGCCTTTACCCCCGATGAGTTCACCGACCCACGTGTCCGCGTGTGTCGCCTATAAAAGCTCACTTAGCATCAGCTTACACGCCAATGTTCCTCCGTGATGGCCGATGGAAAGTCGCTGCTCTGAATCTCGGCTGGCCACCCCCGCTTTTGAAGGGCGGCTTCCTGCCGGCCCAACTAGAGGAAGAAGGTGATCGAGAAACGGAGATATAAAGTCGAGGAAAGTACCTGACCTTTCAACATTTGGACCATGCACGAATTGCAAATTCCAAGATGAAAACGCTGTGGCCATTTGCAACGCCAGCCTCGCAGGTAAGATAAAAGTTCTATGTTTATCGTTGCTCGAGTTGCCGCGGCTATCGAGGAAGACCGTGATCCATATTTTCCCATTTAAAGTCGGCGAGTTTTTAAAGCTTCCCGAATTTGTTCGTGATACTGCGTCGATACACGAGGATCGTGGATCGCGTGGTGAATAACGATCCCAGGAAAGCAGAGCAGCAAAATTTATCTCCTTGCCTCTGCTACGATTTTCTTACCGGGGCACATACGAATACCCTACTACACCGCGGTTGAAAGGCAGCGATTTATTTTTCGCCATCGTAACGATTCCTCGCGATCGTGTTTCAGTCAATGTTTAAACATCAGCGATCACGTAGAATCTATACTCCCTCGAAGCGTCTTCCATACTGAAACACCGGAATCACCGCGATATCTGAAGAAGCGGCCCTGTAAATTTAATAAGACCACTGTTTCTGTACCGATTCCTCTGATTTTTGTGTATTCCCAGGCCATTCAGCCGGGGGCGCAACAACAACAGCGCTTCGAAGGATCCATCGGTCGACCTTCCTCGATCTCCGGCAAACTCTCGAGGCATTAGCTATCCAGCCGCAACCGTATCTACCTCGTTATCGGCCACACCTTCTGTCATTCTCTTCGCGAAAACAATTCTCGTTCATAACTATATGCGTGACAGATCCGTGGTATGTCCACGGAAGTCGATGATCTGTCCTGCTTGTAGTTCTTGTCAGCGCTACTCGCACTGATTTATCGTGACGTATGGTATTCGTCGGTAAAATTTGGAATTGAATTACGCATAAGAGAATCTCGCAGGGGTGTTTGACGTCAAGGCTTAAATGTTCCCTCGAATTGTATTCTGATTTCTTTGTAAATTTACCTATTGAAGCTTCGCTATACAATATTTTATCAATAACTGCGACTGTGAAATGAAAATCCAGAATACACTTGTGTCGAAGCTTTCTGCGCATCTATGAAATGATATAAAATAAAAGGAATGCAATTTTAAATGTGTCTCGCCCGATTCACATCGAAGTTTATTCCACAGGATTTTAAATTAGGTCACGTCTTAATTCTTTTAAGTAGACGCCAGAACTGTGTATCCAAACATTTTCTTTCCCAGATGTTTAAATTAAAATCATACCGCAGAATAAATAACGATACAATCAGCTCTTGGAGCATCGATTCACCATTTATTTCATAACGCGCACCGATGATTGATATTCATTCGATAAAGAAAAATGCAGGACAGAGAATAATTAATGTACGATGCTTCTTCAATCATCCCTTGCAGTAATTACAAGATCGCGCTTCTTCCCTGACCTATATCGTTCTGAAACTAACAAAACCGATACGTTTCTTCATCAGCATGGTCGACCTCAAAACTGTGTCTTTTTTGTTGAGCAAGGAAACTCGTTGAATACACTGTACATTGTGGTTCTCATGCAAACCATTTGTCCGTCCACCGATCGCTCGATATTTGCCGAGTGACCTTTCGGAATTCGTGCGAGCTCGATGCACTCGCTCTATGACGAAACGGCGATTGATGCCTCGCGGTAGGGCCACGAATTTCTCATAAAAGCGAATCCTCCGTTTCCAGGATCCCTTTCTAAAGGGATGCGCTTCAATTTTAATTCGATGAATTTCTTTTTTAATTCACTGAATTGTCCAGTATTCCCATGCTGATTCGCCACTCTAATTGTCTGTGGAGTTTTGGAACAACTATTTGTTTAATGCAATGGAATACCTTCGAATTCCTGTCTAACGGAACGGTAGCTCTAAGCCTGCCGCTTAAATAGCCATTGTTAGCCCGTAAAAACCGGGTGAAACGGTTCACGGATGAAAAGTATCGCGATCTATGGCCGAGGGTCGGTCGACCTTAAAGAAACACACGGTAATTGTCGTGTACAGATACCGCGATAAATTCCCCGGCAGCGAGAGAGAGACCGTGGATTATGCACGCGTGGTTCGTTAGTCTGGCGTTATTTCACTCGACCGCGCTGCAGCACCTGTGTTCGTTGATCAATCTACAGGATCGATTTTTTAACAGCGAATCGATGGCTCGCGAATTGTAGCCAATCGTTGCATTTCTTTCGAGATTGACAGACCGTGTCGTATAGCACGCATCTAACGACCTTACCCTTTCCTTTACCTCGCTGTATCATATCCTTTGATGGAGTGGGATCTGTGTCAGCGGTTCGAGTTGCCTTTGGTCCCTTGTAGGCTTAATTGTCGTCCCGCGCTCCCTGTCAAACGTTTCTGCGAGTTGCCATGGCGAGGCATGTCGAACTAGAGAAGTATCAAGGGTCATAGATCCTTCGCAACGAGTGAAATATTTTCCTGATTCGAGTAGAGTTCATCAATACCAGTATCGTTCGTGGAAGGAATGATATTGAAGGTGGAATTTTGCTTTATCACTCGCTAGCTGCAATTTGTCCGTGAAAGAGGTAGAAGTAGGAGAGTGAAATGGGACGCTTAATGAATTTCAAGCTCTTAACAATATAGTTGAACAGAAAGGTGAACGTTAATAGCGTAATATGGGGTAATTATCGTGTATTATCATAGGAGATCAAAATTAAAATTTAAATAGCGATCGATCTACAACACACTGTGTTACAAACTTCCTATAAAAAAATTCAGCCATACTAAAATCTTCACTAACCGAACAACGATATCTTCACTGACACTTCACTAAAATCGACGCATTCGTGAGGCTTTCAAGATTTCCTTTTTCTCAACAGCTCGCAATAATTGCTACCAATGGCCGTGGCCAGTATGAATCGCCCCGTGTCCAGTGCCGTGGGCGGTGATTTTACCAGAGGGGCCAGCGATTACCACTGAGCCAGCATTGGGGCCGGAAACAGCTGCGCTTCCTGAATGAGGACCGGAAAGAATGGCGCCGTGGGACGCTGGTCCTGCGAGGACTGCTCCATGGGACGCTGGTCCTGCGAGGATTGCTCCATGGGATGCTGGTCCTGCGAAGACTGCCCCATGGGACGCTGGTCCTGCGAGGACTGTTCCATGGGACGCTGGTCCTGCTACCACAACGCCGTGAGCTCCTGCGTATCCCGGATATCCCGCGTAACCGTATGCCGGGGCTGTGTATCCGATACCTGAAAATCGAGTTTCTTTTATGAGAAAGAGGTGAGAATTTCTCAGCTTAAAGTATAGATTCTGAATGAAAGTATTCTGCAATTTTGTTAAGCTTTCTGAACTCACCAACAGCTCCGTCATAGGGGGCGCCATATCCCTCGACGTGAGCCGGGCCAGCAACGGACGCAGTGACAACTGCGGATCCAGCAACTGCACCGGACACGTGCACCGGTCCGGCAACGGATCCAGACAGTTTTGCTGGTCCGATGGATGGAGCAGCTACCGCGATGGATCCTATGTGGGGACCAGCAACACTTGTTGGTCCCAAGGCTGGGCCAGCGAGTGCCACCCCGTGAGCGTATCCAAGATGACCCCCGTAATGTCCATAGTGTCCACCCCAAATGGCCTCCCGACGTTGACGTGGGGCAGCTGCGGCGAAAGCGGACAAGGCTGCGAATATCAACTGGAAGCGGTAACCGGTAAGCATTATCAAATTCATTTATGATAGTATAAACATTGATCCGTGGTGAGGAAATGATGATGGAATGAAGGAATTTCAAGATACTTCTTCCTCACTGTAGAATTCTAAAAAGTTGCCAATTGTTCAATGCTGAAGAGGATATATTTAGAAAGTGGAGAAATAATAGGTCCTGATTCTTCTCGCATCGTATCTCGCGGCGGGAAATGCATTGTTTGAGAGTTCCGCGGGTATCGCGAATACTTACGAAGACTTTCATCTTGCCGATCGACCGATTGCTGAGTGTCCCACGGACGACTCGGTCGGACTTTATATACCGCTCTAGGATCTCGACCGCGCCCCCGGTTGATCCCTTCAAATCATATCCGCTGATGGTGCCGGCTCGGCCATTGTACAAGAAGGTCAGCATCCGGCACACCCAATCTCAAACCGTGGGCCCGTTGGCTAACCTTCGAAGATGTAGCTTTTCGAGCTTTGCAACATCCCTGAATATGGGTCGCGCGTACAGTCTCCCTTCGATGACGAACGTGCACGTCCATCTGTGGAAGGTTAAGTGCTGGCAGTTGATTCTCTGGTATGCGTTAGGAACAAAGGAATCGATTAGACGATGGCAAAAGCGGTGTAATTAGCGTAATTTGCGATTTCTCCGACGATAAACGGGACGTACGGCAAGCGACCGCTGGCCAGCAGGCGCGATCTTCAGCCTACGGTATAATTGGCCTGGATGTTTCCCCATAATTATCGATCCATTGCGCCAATTAGTCCTTCGATCTATCCCCTGATTCTCATGGAGGTTGTTGTCATTATTTATTAAGAAATAACCAATCATTATGTCCACACTTCAAAATATTGTAATATTTCCCCATCATGTCTCTCGCGTGTTATTCATCGGTAATATGCGTTTCTGATTTTACCACGCCATCGTTCTTCCAATCGTGTGCTCGTGAACGAAAAATCGTAGGCAGTCGGTCGCGTCATCCTCGGGAGGGTGAAGCAACCGATCCGCAGTCGAGCGCTAACATTATGGGTGGGAAAGAGTCACGTTCTCAGGGATTAATACGGTTTTCTGCTCTGCGTACCTGCCTGCGAACGAAGCTGCGAGAGCGTGTCGAGCTGAACGTGACCTTTATCGCTCGTGGTCGCAGATAAAGATGCGATCTCCGTTGCTCCAATTATCGCGGGCCGGTCCATGCGCGATTTGCTCTCCTAGAATTGATTCGTATCCGTAAACTGCGGTACCTGTGTGTGGCCACACAGAATCTTCGATTACATCGCTCCATTATTCTTGAGATTCTCCCGGAGAACCGTGTGAACATTGCTAGCGTGATCTTTGCTTCGCTATTGTCGTGAAATTAAGTTAAGCAAAAGGTATACTATTGGATTACACAGTAATTATAATTACAAGCTTGCAATTGATTTGACCATCAGTTATGAGACGTTTCCAATGAAGAAGTAATCCCTGGCAGATCTTTTGAAATTTGTGGAATCGCGAAACGATCGAGCAGGACGGGCTCAGATCGAGCGTGATCGATGCTAATGGTGAGACTGACATTTGAAAACACTGTCCGCGGAGGGGACGCGGTGCAATGGGATTCTTATGGGATCAGAGCAGCCTACCGTAAGCTCTTTCCAGCAGAACGACGCGGGAACCTATACTTGTTCGAATCGTGTGCAATTTAGGATCGCTGTGACCCCCTCTATCGATAGATTATTGCGTGTGCAAGAATATTGAAGAGAATTAAACGGTCGTACGTTGTGCAACTTTATTCCGTGCAATTGTAATTGACAATTGCTTAATTAACAAGCATTCCATTAAAGTACAGCAGAGAACTGGTTATTCCAAAACAATGATACAACAAATTGGTTAAGATACAAACCTAATAATTAATTTAGTTTTACAATTTCCAAACTTGATAAATGTTTACATTGTTTACGAAAACTGGCACTGAGTATTTCCTCCAGTATCGTAGTGGATCTCAGGATCTAGGGGCGGAAATTAAAGTGGGTGATCATCTGATAAGGCTGAGCCAACTTTAATTGCTAATCGGTGAGAGAAGCGGCCTTTCGAGTTCGATCTCGAGTGCACCCTCGAAGCATGCACGTGAGAAGCAACGTGAAAATCGTGCTCCCCGATAGATGAGACTGTCAGCATCTCGTCAGGGATTCAGTGACGAAACGACCTTGGCCGCAAAACCTAAGCCCGCGAGCCTCGTAAGCAGATTCTTCTGGGAACTCGTGTAGGATTCGCACACCCCCGAGAGTGAAAGGACCACGCCTAATCGATCGTGGTGGTTCGCTGGATCGGCGTCTTCGTTTCTATACCGTTGCCGGTCATTGCGAAAGCGTTCCGTATGATTTAATGATCCCCCATTGAAATTGCAAGCTGGCTATGTTCTTGGCCCCCTCACTGATACCTTTCATTGCATCCAGAACACACAAACGTTTTCATACTTCAACAATGCTTCCATACGAATTTCAGTGCGATTCGAAATAGGATTTTTGGTTCGCCGCATCGGTTCATACATTTTTAATTATGGCCTTATTAAAATTAATAGCTTGAAAAGTTATTAATAATATCGTAGTCACAATCTTGTTGCGTTATTACAGGAAATACAGTTCTTTTTTTAATTGCTAAAGAGCACATAATTTTATCAGATTCTTCGTTTAATAATCAGGATGACATGTGTTTGGCCGAGCGAATCTCTGTGACAGAAATTCATTCGCGGTGGAGGATGAGTGGCACAAAACGGCTTACGAGAGCGAAAGAGGGCCTGTTTACAGCATCCCCGAACGACTGTTTCAAGGGATGATCCGACTTGAGTATTCGTCTCTGTTGATCCCGATTCAGTTCAAAGGGAACGTCGAGCATAGAGCGTCTGAATTGGTTAAAAGCATCGGCAGTCGGCAAAGGCTGGCTCCTTCTCATCTCCCTTTAATATAGCCCGTTTAATTGGTCGAACGTCACTTTACCTTTAATCCTTTTCGCTGGGCAAGCGAAAATTGGTATTTTTCGATCTTCCTCTACTTATTTCCTTCTCTTTGTTATCTTATTTTCTACTTTCGAAACTGACTTATATCCCATTCTGTGCACGAGACATTTATGTGTAGTCAACGAAGGGACACTTTTCCCCCTGACAGGCACCAGAGAACAAATTTGAGGAGAAAATCCTGCTATGCTTAATATTTCGCCCTCCTTGTCGTTCGATTTTTTCGCTCACGGGAGAATTTCATTGGATCCCCGTTGGTTAGCACGCACTCGATGGCTTTTATTTTATTCGCGGTCAGCTGCAGACCTGAAATGCTTGGTCCACCGCGTCCGGGTAGCGCCTCGTAACCTGGAAGAGATTTAAAGCCACTTTAGCCAGCGGTTAAAGCCGTATTTGTGGCAAAGCCGGCCTGGAAAGTTCGGCCCTCTTCACCGAATATGATGGGTCAGCACCAACGCGTAGAAGCTTTAATCCCTGCTCGATCTAGATCCACCCTCTTGATCCCCAATTGTGGATCCCTTTATTCTTTTCAGACTCGGAAACGTCATCTCCCTTATGTTCCACGCGGTTCTGTGGCTTGTTGTAGCTTCTTTGAACGTGTAAATCGATGTAACCACTGGAAAAGCTAAGTAGTATGGTATTTGATGTATTCGAAGAATTTGTTTTCACCTACAGAAAGCTTTGGCCATTTTTGTTCCGATTGGACGAACCACGATCTCTTTGTTCATACACAAAGTTGTCTACAACAATTTGGAATACTACACCACGAGCTGGTATTATCCTTGCACCTTGAATATCGTTGCACAAAGCGTACATCGCCCTTTCTGTCGTCAGCTATGTGCGCGCACCTGCCGAACACGTTCGTCAGTCCTCTCTGTAATTATCCACAAGCCAATTATCTATCGCCAAGTATTGTCCCCTAGGAAAGACGATCTTAGAGCTTAGGATTACCTGTGTGATATCCTGGACCATTCCGTTTCCAGGAACGTCTTTACATTCGAAACGTTCATACCTCGATTACAAATTCTGGCCCTCTTCGGATTAATCTGAGGAAATGAATGATAATTATATTTCTACCGTATCGTAATTGCGAAATGGTGAAAAAGATTACAAATGCCCGCAGTTAATGAGGAATTAAAATTCGATGTTCCTCGTGTTCACCTCGGGAAGATATTGATGTTAAGTTTCGCACCGAACACGTAAGCCAAAGTAGAAACATCGGCACCAGATTAGATGCATGCAATTCTTCGGTGCACGACGTCCATTATTCACTGTCTGTCATCGCGTTATTAAACTGCTATTACGCACCGTTGGCACGGTCCATCCTTACATCGTCAAGGTCTCCAAAGTCATTTGTCCCATGCGAATCAATTTTAGCTCTATCAGCCACAGGTAGATCAACAGTTTGCACATCCGCTGTTCTGTTATTTCACCGTCGGTGCAACGTATGCGAAAGCCAGTAGTCGAAGACGAAAATTTCGCTCGCGAGGCACGCGACGTTGGTCGTCATTAGCGAGTAAACGGGCAATTTCGATTCGAGCGTGGAACTTTCTAACGAGCGGACGGCTCTTGACAAATCTGTCATTAGCAAACCAGATTCGATCGATGCCGCGGTGAACTGTAGCAACAGGCGGTCGATTTGGAATCCAGTGTTTCGTTAGAAGTTGTCCCTTAAACGTTTCGATGAAAAGAGGAAAGTTAAAGCCGTGAGACTTGAAATAACTTAATTCCTTCGAGAACGTTTCCGCGGTTTTATTCGATTAGTTTATATATGGATGTAGGTCGGGGAATCGGTGTATCGATTCATCCTCCATTGTTGATCATTATATCCATTTCTAGTCGCAATCCGATGGAAGGGATTAATTTAGTTTTCCGAGTTTTCCTTCTTCTCGTTGCCTTCGTCCTATCTTTCGACCAATTCCTGACCAATTATTAGATCTCTTCCACTTCTATCTATAATTGATCTAAGGTGCCCTACTAAGTTTCAAAGTATCCAATGAATTGCTAGGAACTGCCTGAATTTGTTAAGGGTGGAATTAATTTTCAGTGTGAGATAGAAATGATCAAGAGTGAGTTTTAAATACTGATGCTTTATTTTATATAAAGTATTGTATAAATGTATAAACGCTATAAATATGTGGTATCTATCTATGGTGGTGGTGGGGTGCTAGTCGTGATCGCAAAGAAAGGGTATGACGAGGGCGGGCGGGGTCGGGGGCCGGCAGCGGCGCTCCATCTATTTACATTCATTCACTCACGGGAAGGGCCGACCTACCATAATCTACCGGTCTCTCTCTTTCACTACATATAAAACACGATTACATAATATATGTGTAGTATGTGTATATATACGAGTACACATATAGCAATAGTGTGTGTGCGCGCCTGTGGCAGTGTGTTCATGTATATATATATATACATATATGTATATATATACGCGAAGGAAAGTAGTAATGGTATGTATACATGTATATATATATATATATAAAGAGAAAACATGTATGCGCATGGACGAGTAATGTAATAATATGTATGCTTGGGTGCGCGGCAGTGAGTATAACAACTTGCGAGACCGTGGCGCGATTCAGGACGGATCG
Source organism: Holcopasites calliopsidis (assembly GCA_023838395.1). Classification (NCBI taxonomy): domain Eukaryota; kingdom Metazoa; phylum Arthropoda; class Insecta; order Hymenoptera; family Apidae; genus Holcopasites; species Holcopasites calliopsidis. The sequence goes on along the minus strand of JALHAQ010000037.1, from coordinate 619,484 downwards.
TCCACGGAATCAGCGGAAGAGAGAGAGAGAGAGAGATAGAGAGAGAGAGAAAAGGTAGAGACAGTGGTAAATATGCGTGAAGAGTGGCGGTGTCTTACGGATGGTGGAAGACGTAAGAGAGAAAAAAAGAGAGTATTGCCGGAGCAACGGTGGGTGTTCAGAAAACAGAACAGACCCAGTTGGTCCAATGACGAAGCGCCAAAGCTTATCCACTTGCTGGGTCCATGGCGCAGCATCCGGGTCCTCTTGGGCTCTGGCGCGATGTCCAGGTCGTTAAACGAAAGCTTCGACTGCTCGACGCGTTGCCGATCGTTCGATGCAGGCTCATCGTGATGATCGCGACCAAAGATGTGCGAGGGACGCGGTTGCTCGTGCGACCGTGCCAGGCAATCGCGGTTTCGTTCGACTTCCGATTGTCGCGGTACAGTTGATGAAAGAAAGAAGAAATTGACTAAATTTTACCCGTGCCTCGTCTGACGATGGGGACGAGTCGCGTCGCCGACAAAAAACGGTTTCACGACGAAACGAGAACCGCGGATCACGGATGGCCCGGGCTACGGTCTACACTCGCCGAGATCTAAACCCGCGATCGCCGATGGCAGTGATCGGGCGTGTCTTGGCTTTCGACTCGCGCTTAACCGCGTCTCGGTATATACCGACTCTATTATGCGATTAATGTAATCCGACTATATACCGATTGCACCACTGTAATACTCCGGCGCTGTAACCATGTTCCTAGGTTGAACGAAGCTTTGGGAAGAAGGCGTTGAGCGCGTTTGAGGATCGTTTGAGACCGGTAAGTGACTGTGGTGGGTTTGCCGCCGTCGCCGAGCCGAGATCGCTGGGGCCTTAGAACGTCTAGTACTTGCCGAGACCGGGGATGATAGCTCCGTGGGAGCCGAGTCCGGCGTGGATGGCGCCAGACGGTCCGTTGATCACAGCAACACCACCGTCGTGACCGCCGATTCCGCCAGCAATTCCGGCACCACCTCCAACAACAGCGATGGCACCTGCAAGCGACGGAACGATTCTTGTAGTACATTTCTCTTTCGACTGGTCGGTGCTATACTATCATTGTTCGAACTGTATTAATGGGAATACAGACCAGCTCCACCGAGAGCGAGACCACCGGCAAGACCAGCTGGCGCAGCAGCGGCAGCAGAGCCAGAGCTTCCGTCGTCACCGTTGATGTTTCCGCTTCCAGCGTAGAAAGCAACTCCACCAGTGGATGGTCCTACCAAGTTAGCCTGACCCTGGGATGGTCCTACGAGGGTGGAGGTTCCAGCGGAGGCACCCACGGAGGTGAATGGGCCGGTGGCGGGTCCAACCAAGCTAGCCGGGCCGGTACGTGGTCCACCAACGTTCTTGGCACCTTCTTGGGGTCCAACGAGGTCAGATGGGCCGCTCTGGGGTCCAACGTTAGCCTTGGGTCCTTCAGCGGGTCCAATGTCAGCCCTGCCTCCAATTACTCCTGCAGAAGGAAACGGAGCCCATTGAAACGACAGCCCTCCACCGCCAATTAATTCTTCGATCCAAGCTGGCCGCAATTACGCACCACCAGAGACGATCTGTTGTACACCAGCAGCTCCAGCCGCCGCCGCGGATCCAGCAGCGTAGCTGGCACCAAGGGCCGCGGATCCCAAGCTGGAAGCACCCTCCTGGAGGGATCTCGCGCTACCAGCGCCCGCCGCAAGTCCACCGGAGAGACTAGCACCTCCTCCGAGGCCCAAACCAACTCCTCCGAGGCCCAAACCAACTCCTCCAAGACCAATGCCATGGCCTCCGGCAAGAGCAATGCCAGGTCCATGTGCAATTCCAGCGCGGGCCGTCGCCACTGCCAGACAGGCGAACACAATCTGCGACCAGGTCGTTTCCGATTAAATAAACCAGATCGTCGAACAGCGAGTGGCGTGTACAATTCGCCGCGTAATATCGCCAAGTGAAATCATCGGGAAGACGAACTATCCACGCATCGATTTACGGAAGCGAATTCAGACTCCGATTGGCTTGCCACCGATTACCGCGAGCCCCGTGTAACATAACCGCGGCTTTCACTTTCGATACCAGCTGCGTGTGCGCGCAAATTGGCCGCGACCAGCGTTCCACCTGGGGAAACGTTGTCCCCCTCGTGATCGACTTTAACCTGTGCTTCCATGAAGCGTGAAAGCAACGATGCGACCGGTTGCGCCCGGCTTTAATATCCGAGTCCGCGGCTCTCGATTAACGTACGGAGTTCTACCGTGAAATTTCGCAACGATTCCTGGACGCGCCGTTCGGGAAAACGCAATCTTGCAACGGGACACCGTAACGTTTCGCAATTATTCAGGATATTAGAGGATGAGAAATATTTTCAGAAAAGATGCACCTGCAGTACCGTTTGTCTCTAGAAATCTTCTTGAATCATTCATTGGAAACGACTGGTTGGGGCGCGTCGTACCGCGAATCGATCGGAACCGAGAGAAACCGGAGAGCGAAACAAATAAGGAAACGATTCGACTACTGGTTTTGTCCGGTCGCGTGCAAGATCTGTACGTTGGAGACCCGTCACGCCCATCCCTTTGATAGTCTTACACTTAAACCGTGCAACGCTTTGCTATTATGCATAAGCGAAACTTTCACATCCCGTTTACGTGGAACCGTGCGACGTGCTCGACCCAGCGTTCTCGCGACCCGGCGATCGGAAAACGACCGAACCCGCGTATCGTTTCGACAGAAGCGCGCCGTTCGAGATTTATGAAGCGATCCGATGAGAACTACGAGCTTTGCTTATCGGCGATTTAACAAACGGATGCCGCGATTAATTGGCTCGATGAATTTAAAGCGCAACGAAGAGATTGAATTTTGATTCGCCTTCAGATTCTCGTAGAATGGCGAACGGTATTTGTGAATGAAGATGCCCCGAGAATAGAACCGGTCGCGAGTTCGGTTGCTCTTGAATGACGATGATACTGCAACCGGTTCCCTGACACGGTCAGCGTACCGTGCAACGAGACTTCTTGTTGCGTGAATGGAGCGCGGAAGAAGGGCAAAGTCGATCGCAATTGTCCAATGCAATAAGGATGAAACCATTTGAACCGTGACATTGAATATCGTCGAGTCGGTGCCGCGAAGTCTGGAGCTTGCGAGCTTCGACTTTGTGCCACAAATTTATAGTTAAGCTAATCTCTTTTCCGGTGAAGAGCGAGACTCGTGCGTGTCCCAAGATGGTCAATCGAGCTGCGCACCGCGAGCCAGTGAAACAGTCGAAGGAAATGCACAGGAAAAAGTGACTCTTACCGATCGCGAATTCTCTCGAGAAGGAAAAACTATTTTCCGAGCAATACGAACACTATTCGATGCAAGATCGAATCGATGATTAACTGGAAGGAATTGGTGACTAGAAGCGCGGATGCAAAAGAGAAGAACGATGAACGCGAACGGGTAACTCGGCTAAACCGTAGCGAACACCCCACGAAATCACCAACCCCGTGATGTGGATACTCACAAAGGCCTTCATGTTTGGTGTGTGTGTGGTGGGCTGGTAGTCCGGTGAATGACTGACTTGGGCCGGGTCGGCGGGCCTTATATACGCCTAACTCTACTCTGGCTACGCTCCACAATCACCATCCTTTCGAAAGCAGCGCGCTCCACCACCCTCCCCCCAGAAAAACTATAATCCAACGGTCGTAGCAGCGTAAACCCGTGGTTGCTAGTCCCACCAGCTGGCTTAAGGGGGCAAAAGGGGGCTCCCTCCTTTCTGCCTCGCAGATAGAGCTTGTTCGCGGGTATTCCACATCTAACGGCCGGGAGAGCAGACTCCTACTCCACCCTCCCTCCCAACACCACACGGCAGGCCGCACCAAGTGCAACGCCAGGCACCACCCGGGTTACCTGGTCACCTACGATACACCTAACTCTCTCGTGGCGAGCGTGGTGCACGGCGTTAACGGTGCATCGAGCTTATTTCGCCGGAATGCCGCTGACTTCTTCACGAATTAAATGCCCGACGCAGGTGCGCTCCGCGTGCGCAACATATTCGGCAAAGCAATCTTTCGCAAAGTTGACAGAGCTCTGCTTTGAGACTCTGGGAATCGTTGGAGTACAATTGTCTACGAGTTTCTCAACTGAGAATGATGATCGAGTACCTGTAGGGTCGTAGAATATTCTTCTCGACACTTTGGAAGATGAGAATCGTTCAACACGAAAATTGCCCGAAATTGAAATTCATTCACGACAGTCACCAAAGACGCGAGACTGCCTGCAAAGAACAGTGGCTATTAACCGATGGAGTTTTATCGTTTTCACGGTTGAACGGCATAAAAAGAGAGAAGAAAGGGATGAAACGCCAGTGGATCCGAGAGAGGGTGACAAGCTTCGTCCGGACTGTGGTCCGCTCGTTACGTGGAAGCGAGCGCTTCGGATTCGAAGAGAAGTCTCATTTTCGCGGCGAACGCGAATCGCTCTAAAGAGTTGGAATTACGGCTCGTTGAATGGCCTTAAGAAACGTGAATTCTTTTCTAAATAGATTGGCAGCCATCGCCGCTTGCTACGTATTACCTCAACCTACTAATTCTACCTGTCACTCTGGGTTATGCAGAAGAATTGAAAAAAGAAGCTGAGCTACCGTGGGAGATCGTGGCGGATCTTGAATCTCATGCTTCTCCAATTTCTTTGTAGCGAATACACCCTTTGAGTTCGCTGAAGCCTAAACTTTATCTGAATGTCCCTACACACATTTTACTGTACTCTAAATCTCTAAAATTTAGTCAATACTCGGAGAACACTTTCATTACATCCAGCGCGGCAATTTTTTTATTCGATGAATAAATTGTTCGAAAGCTCGTTCGAAAGCATTGAATCGTGAGGAATGCAAATTTCGCATCGCGTTAACATTGAATCGCAAATTCGGCCTGCAAAAGCGGTCCATTATCAGTGTACACGTTTTTCATCCGGTTCAACTTAATCCGCGTAGACGCTCGTCCGGGTCTCCTAGTCGCATCGATCGCAATTTCGCTGTTACCGAACAAAGAGAGAACTTGGACCGTCTAGCTTCCACCAGTGCCTATCCATCGCGATATATTTGCAGAGATAACATTATGCCGCGCTTCTGGCGACCAGGCTCGATCTGCATAATTGTGCAATCCCTGATCAGCGATCCTGCCTCTGTTTGCCGAACGAAAGTTATCCAAACGCTTTCATGTCTGGATAGAGGTTATTATCGGTGGTATTGTTCGACAAAAATTCTTCGCGGTTATCGTTTTTTGTCATCGCGATTCAATGCTAACCGCGAGACCAGACTATAAAGGAGAAACTGCGATGGAAAGGGAAAAGAACGACGACCCTGGGAAAATGGTGAACGAGAATGACTTAATATCGCGTACATGCTGAAGGGGAAAAAACGCGAGGCTAATTAAACGAAAGCTAATTAGAGGCACGGTTTCGGCGCGACTCCTCGGCCATAGATATCACGGCCGGCTAGTTTTCCGGCTCGCGCAAAGTGAAAGCCATTATATTATTTGGCGTCCGTGAAAAATCGGGCCGGCTATCGCGAAAGTCGCCCGCACAGGTATCTATTCTCGCCAGCCCCTGACCGGTTTCGAATATATAAAGCGATACGGCTGCTGCTGTCGGCTCTTTTCGTTCTTGACCACCCTCGAAACGGTAGCCCGAGATCGATCCCGCGCTTCGGCCAATTACACTCGCGCGACAATCATTTACTCCCTCCGGCCGTTTAGTTCGCTATTCTCGTTTTTTCTTTTCACTGAAGACGAAGATCGTGGGAGGATCGAACAGCAACGCCACCGACGGTTACGCAATCGTATATTATATCCTGAAGAATAAAGGAAGGGGTGGAAAATCGCGCGATTATTTAACCGGACAGCGGGCATTGTGCAATCGTTCGTTTCTTTCGTTCTCGGTGTCACGGTTGAGTAACAACGCTCGCAGAGCCTATTAATTGTGCGTTTATTGGAACCTTTGCGTTCCGTGCGGCTGGAAAGACGGAGGGAGATGGAGACACATCGTTTCTGATCCCGTTCGACCAGGATTATGTATCCGGAGTTTTTCGTCGGACAAAATATCCATTTGTCTAGGAGCGATCGTCGATCGAAGGGGCTGGACGTCGAGAGCGCAGATCGCTCGCCTACGTTCCCCTGATAAAAGCCACTTTCCCGGGGCCCGTGAATCGAATCGAACGTCCTGTCCGACTAGACGTTTATATCCTAGGAACGCCGATGCTCGTTCTCTCAGGCGTCGTTCGCGTGGATAAGCAGAAGCGTAACTCATAACGACCCAGTTTCGAGCGATCCCATTAATTCGGTTACTCCTTGCCGCTGGCTCGCGAATTTTCCTGCGGTAATCGGCTTTCGTGCGGCGCATCGAGTTGCAACAGCCGTTGCAACTCTGGTCGGCGAACTGTGGCCTCCGTTGGGCTTTGCGGAGTTTGATAGACAGCAGAACGATTAGTTTCCAGGGGAAAAAATGAAAAAAAAACGATCTACAAGAATATTCAGAATGCGTAGGCTTCTGGTTTTGAAAGCTAAATAATTCCTGCGCATTCATCGTGGCTACGAGAGCGTATCCCTTTCAACCCTTACGTGGATATTCTGGAAGCAAAATTCTTGCCTCGAGTATGAGCAAAGGAGCTTATATATTATAGAATCATAAGAAGCATTCAATTATTTTCCATTACGAGATGCACCCTCCGCATCGCACGGAACGAAGGAGGACTATGAGTCAGAAGATCTTCATCGGGAGAAACGTAGACAATGACGCGTGGCGGATTGCGATGCGATCGCTCGGATTTCTATGTAACACGTGAATGTGAAACCAGAGAAATTTCCATGGCTAGGCGGGCGTTGCGTGGGAAAAGCGAACTCGTTCCGGGCGAATCGCGACGATAACGAATGGAAGTCTCTGCGAGCAAGCTGATGACTGCACCGAGACGCACGTGTTGGTGTCTGACATTTCTAGATGCCCAGGTGATCCAAGTTCACGCTGAAAAAAATGTATCCTGCAACGTGCCCTGCGATTTCCTGTAGTGCGTTACTTCGACGCTAATGAAATGGAGATTGAAGGCCATGGAATGCGAGTCGAAGCTATGTTCTCTCGCAAGATTAAAAATTATGTTGATTGACGCAATGCAGAAATGTCCTTGAAAAACAGTAATATAATAATGCATAGAATGAGTGGATCAAATTTTAATTTGTCAAAACGTGCCAGCAGGAAAATAATTGATCGCTCTGAACGAAATGCATTGGATATTGGGAAACGATAGGTATTAATCGGCCGATAATGGCGTTTCGATATTATAAATCCAACGTGCGCTCGTTGCAGCAAACACGCATTGACCGCGACGTGCAGATTTATTAGCGGCAAGTTTCACCCTTTTATGTAATTCGACGTTGGCGCGTGCGATGGATTGGCCTAGGAACGGTTAACCGCGATTCCAGCTTCGATTCAATGAAGACGCAACGGAAGTTCGAAATTGCATCCCGCCTGTGCAGTTTCCACGTTGCGGCGGACCGCGGAAATTAGCGGAAAATTTCTGTCGCCAAATTCCGAATGGCAATGCAATCTGAAATATTGGGAAGTGGAATGTCCCGATCTTTGTAGCGTGAAGCAAAAGAAAAGAGGCCAATAGAGTCGCGTTGGTCAGCTGCAATGAGGATCGTCAAAAGTGCATAATTGGCGTTACGCAAGCGCCAGCTTGCTTTCTAACGTTTTATCACTGAAAATCGTGGAACATTCTTGCTCGCGCCACGCGAGCACTTTCGCTGTTCGTAAAAAAAGGAGGAAACTCGGTAGCATGCACTTGGCCTGCCGCTGCGCTGTGTATCCTACCCACGTTCAAACGTACAATTGTCAATTGCGGTACTCAAAATACGCAAATCAAAGGGCAATAAACAATGCGTCGGCATCCGCGGGATAGATTTCAATTCGAATGATACGGAACAGGTTGAGGGACGTTAATTCGGCGTACGACACCCTCGCAGAAGGGAATGTAGAATGCAAAGGACGCTTCGACGCCACCAAGTGCCACAGTTTGCTTCGACAACTAGACTCGAAAGTATCTTATGCAATAGGTGAAGCGAGATGGTGTGGGCTACCCGCCCGTCCAGCTCGAAGCTGCCCATCATTTCCGTGTTCTGCTTGCTACTCGGTCGCGAACGCGCACTCGCCTCTCCGTCCGCACCGGCCATCGGCTGCATTGTCCGCGTCACTGACTTTACTGTGCGTCGCTTCTTCATCGTATTTCCGATTCCGAATTTGTCCTACTATCCTGTCGTCTAACTCGAGTGGAAAAGCTCTTTCCTGGCGCAGCAAACTTGCCGATGCTTGGAGAAGTTTTTAGATTCTGGACAAGATGGAAACGACGTAACAAATTTCCATGGCCTTTTCGGGGTCTATATAATAATTAATTTCCTACGCTAATTTTCTGCTTCCGGCGCTCCTGGAGGCATCGCTGTATCGCTTAATCATCCATTGTCAATGTTATACGTCGAAATAATTCCTTTCTCATCACAGCAGTGTCGTTTAATTAATTCCAACTTAATAAATGTGCATGGCGTTCAGTTAAACGAAACTTATTCAAAATTCAAACGACTATTGTTCGTCTGAATGAAAGCTTTAATTAAGCAGAGCCGTATTAAGCATCATCTTTGACGCTTTACAAATCGTCGCTCCCGTGAAATGAAACCGTTTGAAGGGAAATTGCGGAATTCTCTGCAGCGCACCATTTTTCTCCTTCGACTTTTCTGCTGCAATATCGGCGACCACTTGCGTGAACCGGTGGCCAGTGCCTTTCCTCCTCGTGACGCGATCCGCTGCTGCCACTGAACTAGAGTTGTCCGTGTGTGTGTGTGTGTGTGTGTGCCGGCGAGCCGGGACAGACGATAATTAACGCGCCGATAATGACGATAAGAATCATTTCTGATTGTTAAATCGACTATGACTTACGTTCACCGCCGCTGCGGAACTGTCGGACGTGAAAGATCGCCTACCACCCACTTTCTATGCTTAAAATATCTCCTTACTGCGGTGTGGATACAATTTTAGAACCTATTATAGTTATCTTACTCAAGAAAAAGAAATATTATCTTTGTAATGGAGTGTAAACGGTTTGATGAAATATGGAACGATAAAGCTGTGGCCGTTGCCACTGCAAATTATAAAGTCATATTTAGTGCGGTGGTCCATCCAGAAACATGAATACGAATCTATTTGAATTTGTAGCTACTTGAGAAATTGCTTTCCCTGAGATTGGAATTAGGGTTGCAGCAGTCAACACTGTGCACGCGTATGTTAATTGATTCCGGTCTCCGAGCAGTTCGTCGAAGGGGGTGGATCAACATGCGTCGATCTCTAGCTCACACTCTTGTCCCTCTTTCTCCGCCTGTTCGTCGTTTCTCCGAGAGGAGCAAACGCGCGGCGAGCCCATGCTTTATATGTGGAGATCGGTAATGGGCTAGCCGTATAGAAAATGTCTCGGATCGCGCTTTGGAAATACCTCGGGCCGGCTTGATCCGGTGTACAAAAGTTAACGAGTTTCCACGCGAGCTCGTTAAGCATGATTTTTCGTGTGCTGAACGCGCTGACACGCCGATCCAGGCTGCATCGAGTCGAGAGTGAAGCAACCGGGATCTCGCAGTTTCGATGATCTAGTTCTTACCAAGCTCCACGAGTTGCAGTTTCTGCGTTTCATCTCAATCGAGATGATTTTAATTACGATTAATATTACCTTTTTTTTTTTCTTTTTGTTGCAAACGTACATTCACGTGGCGTTACATAATTCCTTGGCTATTATTTTACACGATTAATCGCATTAAGATGCTGGTGCCAGTCGGTGCACGGTAATCGTCGCGTGGAAATCTAGAACGTACGATCGTGGGCCGTCCTGTGGGTGGAATAATGAGCGTCGACACACGACCTTAAAATCCAGCAAATACGTTCGACTGGATTCCGATTCAGTTTGAAATGCAGTTTCATCGAAATTGCGAGAGATTTCCAGCGGAGGGTAGGTCATCGTCTTCAGTTGGACGACCATGCAAATTACGCTTTCCACTGATCGGTTTTGAAATCCGCAGGATACCCACGGTTGCTTTGGTGTCAAGCGCGCCTCGTTACACAGTTACAGTATGGCAGCACGGATTTCGCGGATCGGATATCTTCGACAGAGCTATCTAAAATTCCAATAGGTCTCGCTAATCGATACCCAGCGAGACAGCTATCCACTCGTGTCCTACAATGGATATTTTAAATTCTAATCGACCGTTCGTTCGATCGCTGGACCCAGCGCTGAGAATCTGAATTAGACTAGAAAGGCATCGGATCTGTGTAAACGGACAATCTTTTGAACATCGTTTCGAATCGACATAGAAAACGAATGCTGGTGGTTCACAGACACGCCGAAAAATATGACTCACTAATTACGTAAAATACCCTGCAACTGCTAGTGCAAAGCAAGGAGAAGAAGATTCGAGTACAAGTCGGTTTGAATGGATGGGAGGAGGGGGTAAACGTTTATCGCGATCACGTGGATCGGTAAGAACGCAAATTAACATCGGCAACGAGGCAACGAAAATCGAGTCGCCACGTTACCACGTTCAATTATCACGTTCCTCGAGGCGGATTAACCGGGCCAAATTACGAAGCACCGTCTCGGCCTCACTTTGTTTGCGCGGCATAATAAGGTGAACGAGGAATCATTATTGTGGGTAGCCACTCGTGAACAACGAGCACGGGGAACTCGACGCGCGTTTCGACGGAATCAGCTTCGTCCATGGAGGAAAGTACGGAAGTTCAAACAATCCATGGTGAATATTTATCATACGGTTCGTGAAAGTTATGATCCGCGAACTGATTGGAAATCCGACGGTCAAGGGAAAAAGAGACGCCGCTGGAAGCGGGGTGCTAGTTGCGACGGACGATATTAAAATGTTTCGAGAGGAAGGATCTTGCGTTTCCGGCAGCCGGTGAAATTTAAACCGAGTCTCTTTGTGCCCGCTACTTCGAATCCTCCCGTCGTTAATTGGTTAACCACTCGTTCTCGTTAAAACGACCCAGGCCGGCATGTAAAAGTCCCTTTAATGAAATTTCATTGGGACCCGAGTCTATTAGCGCTTTGCTCCTGCCGACTAAATCGACGTAGCCCTTTGTTCCCTTTCCGTTTTATTTCGTGCAAATGAAATCCATCGATTGGTTAACCGCGAGCATTAATTTGCAATATCCCAAGTGTAATGGACGGATAAAACGCAAGGACACGGTTGCAGCGGGGCAGAAAAGTGTGACACGCGGCCCACCACCGTAATAGCTCCCGTTCACCGTGTCGCTATTTTTTTTCCGGATCAGCGATCGGCTGCAGGCCGCGCTACAATTCTTTCGCATACCGAACCGCATATTAATGACCGTAGCGCAGCGCTCGCAGCGCGTTCAGGCGAGCGTGTCGCGCAAACGTTGAATAATAACTGCATTCCGCTCGAAACACGCCTGCCTCCTTCTTGGTCCATATATACGCACACGCCACTCTATATATTAACTCCGGTAGAGTCGCCGGTGTCTATTGCTCGCCGGAATCGCGACGATGTTGGATCGATTCGCGTTCCGTCGGAACACGCCGGGCCACAACGCTTTTGGGTTACCGCGACGAGATTCTGAACGTTGCTCGATAGCTCTGGATCGATGCCTCTTTGGATTAAGTTGTTGCCCTCAACAGGGGTTGAAGATCTGTAGATGAATACATGTAGAACCGGCTGTGACGTTGAAAGGGGTTGCTAAATTCTTTGTTGATTGGGGCAAATAATTATGGGGTACATTTCCTTCTTCATCTACATCTCAAGGCAGAACTGTTCGCATTGGTTCCTCCCTTGAACTTCCACCTAAAGCTCGTCTTAGTTAAAAAGAAAAGGTTTCGAAGAAACGTCAAGTTGTTGGAACAACTGGACTCGGTGTTTCACACGGTGTCGCGATCCGACGACGTATATACACGTTTCCCGGTGAAGTCGCAACCAATTAAATTGTCAAAGGCAGCTTTTGCCGGCAGCGAAGCTGAACGCCTTTACGTAACTGCTCAGCCGCGTAATGGAATACAGTTACCCTCTAAGTGACACAGCGGTGACGGAAACGAGAAGATTTGTGCGTCGCGTGTACGCGTGCCAACCCGCTCGTTAATTGTCAGAACAATGACTCTTCCTTTTCCGAAGGACACTCGCGTGCTCGCGATTTCGTCTCCTCCTAGAGGAACATGAAAAGGCCTTATTACGGAAGTGCAATTCCGTCGTTGAGAAACAAAACTGTAGCGTAACTATTCTTCCATTTTCATTTCCGTGGTGAAATTTTCTTTTCTTCGAGGGTCTGAGAGAAGGTGACGCTGGATCGACGGGTGGGTAGTTCGGAAATACACGAAACCTGAATTCCGCGTGTCCCGTAACGACTACTCCGACTATAGCCTCAACGTCGATTTCGAGCAATTATGAGCTATAAAGTTCTAGGCAAGAAAAGGCGGCCAGAGTTTTGCTGGCACACTTTGAATATACGGAATTTCCAAACCTTCGGCAAACTCTGAGTGGCGTTGCATGCAAAATTTTAATGTCGGTAGGTAACAATATTTTTCCCGATCGGGAAAAAGGGCCTTGAATTTCTTCTTTGCCATCCCGATTTTCTCATTTAAATTGTTTTCTCTTCGAATGTTCGACGTCGACGCGCAGCCGCCGCCGCGTCAATATTAGCACCAGTTAGGAGAAAGTTCACGGATCGCGTGGATCGGGAACTGGGAAAGCCGATTTTCTGCACAGAGGAACGTCCGATGTAAACGATATTTGCCTTGCGACAAAAGCCCACCCCTGAGAATCGATGGGCGGAATGGAATATCTTTTTAGCCGAGATGACGTATTTGCCGCGCATCGGGAGGGAAAATAAAGGGTGGTTGTGATGGGGAATTACATTAATATCCATCCGTTTTACATGTGCAAATTAGAAGAAATTCTTGTGGCAACATCGGATCTCCCTTGAAACTCATTTCGATTTATATAGGAGCGTTATTAAAAAGGTCTCGTTAAAAACATTACACTGCTCCTGTGCATATTTACCGTGCTCCTGCGTTACGCTCGATAATTTTTAGTGATAATGTTGCTGCCCGTTTTTACGCATACTTTCGTGTGCACTTAATCCTGCATAACTGCATCGAACGAGAATGTAAAATTACCTACGAGCAATGCCAGGAAATAGTGTGTAATTGAAGCGCGATTATTCATTTCAATTATATTATATAATTGTACATGATTACACAAAGAGATATGCATGTATTGATAATATCTTACAAATTATTTCTTAAGAAATGCTATTAATATTAATAATAAAATTGAATTTGAGCAGTTGCTGCATGACTAAACGATAGAAATATCTCGCGAAAATCAGTGAATCGTGTATAAAAGAAAAAATCGTAGTACAAGCTGACAGCGATCTCGACTAGGATTTTCACAGACGACGACGAAACCGATTTCCCTTTCGAACGGAGCTGGTGCAGTATGCAGCGCAATTGGTGTGCACGTAGCACGGCCAAGCCGATCAACCAATCCCCGTGATAGTTCGATCGGTCGAGCAGCAGCCGGCTCTCTCGCCGGGCACTTTTTGCTCGGACCGAAGGCATTGTGAGTCGTGGTTTGCGCAATGATAGCGCTCGCCGGCTCGCTCCCAATAAGTTCATGCTCTAGAATCCAGGTCGAAGGCGTTACCGCGTTTATAACTAGCTGTCGTGTCCCCACGAGTCACTGGGACTGGCGTTACTATTTTGTCGGCCTCCGGAAGCTTCGGCCCTTTCAATGCACCGTGGCAATCTATCGACAATGTCTCGATCCAGTCTTGAATGGAATTTCAGTGACTTAAATTTCCTCGATAGAGCAGCGTGCTGCCCTGATTTCATTTTTCATTAGCCAGTGCCAAACGAAATGTTTCCACGTTTAAAATTTTCACCGCAGCCGCAATTGTTTCCTCACGGTAACTTATGCGGCTGATGAAAGGCGATGCTTACCTAGTTCCGTACTTGTACTTTAAGCTATACGAAAACCACGGCCGTGCCGACAAGTTTCAGTTGATTTTGGTCTCGACGAGCCCAACAACTTCGATACCGTACAACCGCCGATCGATGCGCTTTAATTAATCGCCACGATCGGCTTCCTCCGCGTTAACACTCGTAAAAGTCAAAGTCGTCAAAGTCAAACGGTCGCGTTGAACTCCTGTTTGACGCAATTTCATTCGACTCTTCGGCACGCAATTTCTTTTAATCGGCCCCAGTAAATTGGTTCGCAGTGCGCACGATTCAGTGTAGCAGGGTAATTCATTTAAGTTACGAGCAGTTCATTAACAGTGCGGAATTTTACACGGATCCGTTGTCAATTCCGTAGGTGGGCGAGCGGTCGTGAGATTCGCAGTTGGAATTGCAGCCGTAAATCCAGCGGAATCAGTAAATTACAGATGGAGTGGCTGCGTGCAATGTGGAACGTATATCTGCTGCGATCCTGGAAATGAACGTTGCCGGCTTTCTACGGGATTACGCCGAGACGACGCGACGCGGCCGTGGATCTGTCTGTCGTTGGCCCCCTGCGACCACTTCCACGTCCTGTTGCCTGTTGATGATAATTAAACGCACCGTTCACGCGTGTGCCGCGAGTGGTTCGTTGACTCTACGCGACGCTCGCGTTCCTTGTCCCCGGGGATGCTGCCGTTTATCCTAAATTTGCTCAGGGAGATTCTCGGATCTCGGGGACCCAGAGGTCCTTTCACGCGGACGCATCTTATCAGCGATCCACCGTGGACGTAACGACTTCTAATCGATACACACCGCAAAAGGTGTCGTTCGGTCTATGCCGGCCGCGGTTTCGAGTCGTGCCGCGTTGCATAAACGGCCGGGTAAACCGCGAGCCTAGAATTTGAGAAGAAGGAAACGCGGAGCCGCGCCGGTTCCCGATCCGATCGGTCTGCGGCCAAAAACTTCGGCATCAGAGTTGAATCAACGGGGATGGTGAATCGCGGTGGCGAGCGGAGGACCGGTCGGTCCCAGCCAGCCTCGTCTCGTTTATGTAACGAGCCCGCTTGCGTTTGCAATTGCGTAAGTCGAGCGACAGTCGACTTAGATACATACGCGTTGCCTCCGACGCTCGGAACATGGACGAAAATGTCCCAGAACGCTCTAATTACCGCCTACAGGGATTTTCTCGTTGCTCGCGGTTGTTGGAAAATTTCCCCACGGATCTTCCAGTTTAATGAAATCTTCCATGTTGCCCGGTGGCGCATTCACAGTATTATCCGAGCGTGTAAAGCCTCCGTTCGGGGTTGAATGTAGAGTCGATGTAGAGGGATTACCCGTCAAATCGAAATTGCAAGCAAAGTCAAAAGGATATTGTTCGGGTAATGAGGCGAGATAGACCAGCAACGAAAGAGTGACATAATGGAAAATTCAGCCGTCGCAGAATACCAGCGAAAGATTCCTCAGCGTTCACAGGAAAGAAGTCACGCGATATTGCGGCACTAATGTAAGATTAATATCTCTTCTTCGCCTCGCGACGACACAAGCTACCACAGGAGAGATTACAAAGAGAAACGCTTCGATGCGACTGTACGTATTTATTCGGCCAACTTTTTTTGCTCATTAGTTCCCTATGCATTTCCAGGAGTTCGTCTTCATCCGCTTGCGCAATCGAAAAATAAGAAACGCTGTACGCTCCATTTCGTCCACGGCGCCGCCAAACACAACTTTGAAATGTTCTTTTCCGTGTTAATTAAAAATCACTTTCTATCTCGCGATTCAATCAGCGGGTATTGAAGATCGATTTTGATTGCCTCATCGTGGCACTAGACGCGTGAGAATTCTGCTAACAGCGTCAAGCTTAATGCTTCTGGAAGGTCGTCGTGTACAAGGTGTTCGCGGCAATTATTTCTGTAATGCGTTCAGAGAATTACAGATTGATTAGAAATTATTCTACAGAAGGTTTCCCCGCTACTGCCGAATGAATGAAAAACGTTTTCTTGGATTAAGCACACGCCTGTTCGTTGTAACTTAATTGGCCACCGAGTAGGTGCTTTCTACTTTCTATCGGCCGAGCCGCGGCAACGATCCGCGGTCTCTCGCGAACTCGCGTGCGAATATAAATTTTCTGCAGTTATCGCAGGCGTTACGAGAGGCTCGACGCGGCGCATAGGTTGCGCGATGTACACGTACAATGCATACATGCATGCATACGTGTATTAAACGAGCCGACGACTCGTTCGCTTTTGCATTACGCAAGAACCACGCCTAAGTCGGAGCTGGTCGGTGTACACCGATCTGCGCGACCCAGGCCGGTCCAGCCACGCTGACCGCTCGATCTTTTCGTTTCAACAATTTGAAGATTAATCGTAAGGCGCTTCTACACTGCCTCCGTTAATTTATTAATTACCTTCGATATTACCATCTCTGAGGAATTGGAGAAGCAGGAAGTCAAGGCTCTGAATCAAACGTAATTATTGTACTATTATATTGCAAAACTTTATAATTCCATGGAGATAGCGAGCAATCGATTAGCAGCAATAGAATCTCTTCGCAATTGTTCGGTTCTTCTAGCCAGTGGTACACCAGACTATCGATGGCACGGTTCTCAGCAGCAGCAGCGAGTCTCTGGTAATAATCGTTCACCTTGACCACGTCGCGATCCCAGCCGCGTGTTAAATCGAATTATGCTGGATTTCTCCATCCTGAGCTACTTGCAAATGCATATCAAAACGAATTATACGGATCAAATCTGCCAATCCTCTATCGTGTTATGTATTCTATGTAGTAAGTACCTTATTGCAGGATTCAGCTTACGAAATTAGAGAACACCTCCCTCAATGTGTTACGTACCAGTTATTTTAGCGGTTGTAAGCAGTGGGGCTCGAAGTGGGTGTAAGTACGTTTCCCGAATTCCCGTAACACGTAAGTACGTTAAACGCGATAACGTGTGTCAGTTATTAGGAACGGTTGTAATTTAATTCAGTGTTGTGATTTAATCCGATGCACTTTCCACGAGGCTGACCAGCATTAAAAAACGTAAATCGTGGCGGACTTAATTGATTGGGCAGCGTTTGTTACGAATAGCTAGCCGAAACAGAGAAAAATGCGATGCCCCTACCATTTGTCCCATTATCTTATTGTATTTCATTAAAACTTGATCTCCCTGAGTACAAAGCAGCAGCCGTTCCATGCTTGGATGACGGTTCACCGACAACGGAGTTCATTGAAGCGGATGTCTTGCACGGAATCTCTCCGATGGAGTCCGTTTCGTATAGACAGATCACTCCGGGGTGAGGCATTAGCTGGGCGAATAACGGAGCTGTTGAACCTTGATTTCCACTTTAGCATTTAGTTCGATTTCACCCGAGACCACCACGCGTCTATCTCGCTTTACGTAACGATACCGCGCGCGCGTGCAAATGCAAGCCGTTTATCTATTAAATGCTGCGCTAAGGAAGCGGGTCGGATTCTTTATTTCGGCCACTATTCAACAGGAGGAACGATCGGATCTCGTGGCGGACCGGTACTTGTTATGCGCGAGCAGAAGCTATCGTCTCCCGGTCTTTCGAGAGCGCGCAAGCATTTCGCGGGGAAAGGCAGGAAGTTGCCTGGTCGCGAGTGAAATCGGGCGTCCTTTATTTTCGTGCACGTATCCAGCAGCGACCCCGATCGCGTTTCAGCCACGCGAATTCCGCACGCGTCACTTCCGCTCGGATAAACACCTAGCCGTCAGCCCACCGTGCCGTAATTCCGCTGCGAAGGAAACGCCGCTTGCCGCTGGAAATCCCCTTTGTGTCCTCCAGTCTGCGAGGGTGCGATTCCTTTCGAGAGAAAACTGGATCCCGAGGAAATTCTGGAGCGGAGGATAAATTCAACGGACAGCCGGGATTGGCAGGTATCGGTGTTTAAATTTGTTTAATTAGAGCGCGATTGTATTTTCGATAATTCGCAACAATGCGGCTGGATTATTAGCAAAACGTATGGGAGTCATTTGCTGTTTCACGATTTAGCCTCCATGTATCGCGGACCGGTAGAGTTAATCGGTTTGCGGGGCAAACATTGATTCTCATTGGTTTGTACTGTCATTAACTGCGTCGACCGTTTCGCGCAAACTTGGATTCGCCCGTGGATCAGGTGAATCTAAATTATTGCTTAATAAATATTGAACTTAAGTGCTCAATCAATCGACCAGCGTGATGAATAGCGAGACAAATTGTCGAGAACAGTGGGCAACAAAAGGTTGACTTGAAGAACAGGAACGGCCAACCAGCGAGCCCTGCTTTTTGTTTCAATCTGTCCAGCTGGGCGAGAGAACAGCGAAACGGTTTTTCTTATGTAATTGCAAATCGCATGCACCGTTGAACGCGCAAGGTCTCGCAGCGGACTCGACCAGGGATGAGTTAATCGAGCGTGGACGAAGCTTTGCCGGGAGAAGAAATTGTCCGACGAAGCTGCGGACGACCGCGGCAAAGAAGTCGAGGTGTTGAAAAAAGGGACGCGTAGCGACTCGCGAGAGGGCAACTTTATCTGTTTCTTGCGGGTTCGGTCTGAACCGGAGGAGAAGCCAGTTGAAATTAACGACTCGGAAATTCTAATTCAATGGCAAGGCTGTCGGCAGAGTTGCAGCTTGCGTCGCCCCACGGTTTCCTGCCCGGCCAAGCTCTTCCTACTTTTTGTCGCGAGCTTCCTTCGGCAACCCTGGCGAAAAAAGTGGCAGTTCCCCGGCCCCCTTGTTCGATGGGGTGGATACGCGAAAATGTAAGTCCGAGTGGAGACTCGTTACGCTGAGAAAGTTTCACTTTGAATAGGGTAGCCGCATAAGTAGTTTGAATTTACTGCAGCTCCTCGACAGCCGAATACTTGGATTTCTTAGTAAAATGAATGATCACCATTGCGAGCACGTTTAATTTCATTTACTTCCTGGATTTATCGAACTGACAGTTAATCAACTCATACGATATAAGTGCAACAGTTTCGAGTAACTCAATAGGCTTTAGTCTGTTACTCAACCGAATAAACTACGTTCGACGAGGATTCCCACAAGCGTACTCAACTTCGCATTAAACGCCAGAAAGCCACGGCCCTAATCAACGAATCGCCGGGCACGATTCCTCGGCAGAGGTCTGGGGTTAGCATCGGAGATCGGGTTCCCAGCCGCGTGCCATTTAAGTAATCGTTTGAAAATGTCACACTTCATTTAACTGTATAAGGAGGCTTGTGACACAGTTTGCCTCGGCTCGCGTGTTGTGTATCCAGCTAGATGCAGGTAAGCGCAGGGATTCCGCTGAGCAGCGTAAAAAAAAAAAGAAAGAATCACGAGTTTTCCGCGGTCGATGCGAACAAAGATAGGAATCCAGAGAATGAAAGGAAGCCCGGCCACGGACCACCGAAATCCGTGAGTTTCGTCAGATATTCGATACTTCGCCGATTGAATCAGACCAGTTCCATCAAGGAATTCACGAGGCTGACGCGTGACGTAAGCCGAGTTGTGTAAAATCACGCCTATGTGCATATGCATATTTTCGCGAGCGAAAAGTGGAGAAACGTGGCCGTGCCGATGGTGATTCGATGCAGTGATTTACAAGGAGCATAGGTCGCGAACAGTTTTCATACGGGAAACCGCTGTCTCGTATATTACAACCCTACGCGTACTTTTCTCTCGCTGTGGGCGTTAATTATCATTGTTTCTACACAGTGCAGCGGCTGTCGCCGTTCGTGGCTGCGCTGGTAATTGAGCGCCGTGCAATTTATTTATGCGGATCAGGGCCGATCATGTAGAGTATTCATAAATACGAAAATCTATCCGATTAGCCATGACGCGAAAAACTTGAGATTTGCGAAATGAGTACGGTTTCGTATTCAGAATTTTCTCGTGCGCCAGAAAAACGCAGAAAAATCTCCCCCGCCGCGATAGCGCGATAATGCAGCGAGAAATCGATTGCGCAACGGCCAGCTGCTACTTGCGAACAGGCTTTAATAAAAGGAAATGAGACGGTTGCTCGGACTAACAAAGCTGTTGCGTGACCAACACGCAGTGATTATCGCGATTATAGGGTCGGCGCTTTTAACGCCTTTGGGATCAGCCGCGATTTGTTAATGTCTGTTAACGTTAATCCACGTGGCTGTTCGAGAAAGTTCGGTGCTACAATTAAAATAGAAATTTAAGAGCAATAAAAAGAAACGAAGAGCGGGATATGAATGGAAATAGCATCTCATCCCATGGTCCACGTTTTACATCCTTTTTCATTCGCTCCAGCGCCATCCGCGTTTGAATTCTTGAATGTATTATCAGCGTTCGTTAAACTCGAACCATAAACGGGAATATAAAAGGCCCGAGTGGAACGCGCGGATAGGGAAATTTTCAAAAGCGACCGCACCCGGCTTCAGCGCCCTTTGTCTCCTTTAATATAGTATTCGCGGTATCTCAATACAATCTAGAAAAAGAAAATTGCACATTTATCGATACAACCATCTCTTTTTCAATTATAGCACTATCCTAGCTGGTGATCGTTCGTGAGAAAAAAAAAAAGAAACTTTTACATAACGTAACGATCGTTAACGCTTGTGCAATAACTCACGATCGTCGATACGAATTACACACTTGAATCACGTCGCGAGGTCTTCGTCGGCGTAGTTTCTTTTTATTTGTTGTTTTTTTATCCACGACCGTACGAGTCGGGAAATTTTTCTTTTGGTTCGTGCACAGCTACGAAAAACGTAGGAAAGCGTGCTAGACAAACGAATTCAGCGTGCGGATTGGCTCCACGTGTCGCGAACTACATTCTTGCATTTCGAGAACGGCCGCGGAATAGTAATGTTAGAGGAAAATTCCTGGAATTCTGCGCGATCCTTCGTAAGGTAGCGGGAAACGCGTTCGAAGAATGAGCAGCCAGGCGGTCGTATTAATTGGCGATAGCTTGGCTTAATGAGCCGGACCGGCTGTTACGAAAAAGGGTTGATCGAAAATGAACGTTCGTTAGACGCGCTGGTTTAGGCTGATGAAAGTACGTAGACTTTTCTTTGGCGACGAACTTGACTCGTTCGATGAGCTAAATCGCTGTTTTTGAGAGGCATTGTTAAAGGCGTTCGATATTTATTGATTATATTACCGATTATATGAAAATACCATTTGTGTTACTGTAATACATTTCTTTTGAAACACTTTCTTGCCAGGAACCAAGTATTCTTTTCACTCTTTCATAATTTTTATTCGATTCACTGTGATCTTGGGAAAAGATTATACGATAGTATTTTCCCGATACTAGTAATCACGACCGATGTATTTCACTCGAATCAGTCAGGATGATTCGCAGTTACTCATCTTTCAATTTCTCCTCGAATTTGCGTGGTGCTCGAGAAAGCTATTGAGGGTGGAAAAGTAATGCGTCCCAAGGGAGCTATGGCTGTGCGCTCGTTTCGAATCCAAACGACGGTCCCCTTGTTCTTCCACCCCGTATCGCGATAAACGCGTTCACCCGTTTAATTATCAGGCTTCCTCGATAATTAGCCAAGATAGCCGAGCTTCAGGTGTGATCTCAGGGGATGCATGCATCAAGAAAGATCGTAGAATAGTTATCAGACACTTTAAGAACCCCAATAATACTACGACAATGATTTAATGATTTCGAAGAATTTATTTTGAAAGAAATTGTTTGTCGTTTTCCCTTTCCATCATAAATTAATAATAATTCTCCTGCCTTGCTTCTACATACATGTTTGATGCTATTAATGAAAGGGTCGTGCTCCCACGACAACGCATAATGGCCGTAACGATTTTAAGTCCAATTACGGGGAGCACGCTGACTCGTCGTCTTCTCCAACGAACTTCTTTTGTACCCCCCCCCCCCCCCCCCATTGTCCGTGTAAAGGCAATTAATGAAAGAATAGAAGAGGAAGCGGGGCGAGTTTTATTCTCCGTGGCGATGTTAGTGTTAAGGGCAACGCCGCAGGGGGTTGTTGAAGCTCGAGTACTTGCGACAAAAAGGACTTATTCCCAGCAGTTGCTCTCTACTGAAATGAATTTTATATACATTTCTTTATAACATCAATATTGTACAGCAGCTCAAATAGACCACTTGAAGAAACAAGAAAACGTTACACATGATATTCCACGTTTACCGTGAACCGAAGTGCAGTGTTTCGCAACGATTGTTGAAATTACATTCATTCTAGAACTTGGGCTTTGCCAACAGAATCGCGTTAGCCTTTATACCGTAGCATTATCAGTTCCGATCGTTTCGTTTTGTGAGTTCCTTTTAGAAAGCGTTTCCCTATCCGTCATTTATTCGATCGATGCTTGTTATTATCTTCGAAGCTATCGCTAAAAGCCATCGTTTGCCCTGGCAATAATTAAGCGAATTGTATTGCACAACCGCAACTGCATAAATTCCAGCGCAAGACTGTTTTTCTACACGAGTCATTTTAGAAAGCGCAACTGACCATTGAAACGAACTCTTTTGAGACTCGCGCTGCACTTGAGATCCATAACGAAGGGCCGTGCGCCCTCGGAAGCGGAAGGACCACACCGACACCGAAACAATCCAAAAGTTTAACCACATAAATCCTTCCGAAAAGGGAAACCGCCAACGACCGCGACAGTTTCGCGATTAATTTTCCAAATGCAACTAGCGCATGCAATGTGGAAGCACGAACGTTCGCGTTTTGCAATTATCATGTATCGACTGAGTGCTGGCGAGCACCGATTTGAAAGGTCGATAAGCACATGCGGAATATAATTACAAATTCGAGCCTGTGCCAAGGAGTAAAGACATTCCCATTACGCAAGCTTCATTTTGTGCGCGTAATCAGTGGCGAGAAAAAATTTGGTTTCGACTTTCCGAAGAAATTCAGATGTTCGCCCGGTGAAAAAATCTTGCTCGTTGCTCTCGCTAATATGTAATGTGTCTGCATCTGTGAATGTAATTGTTGAGGGTACCATGCTGCAGCCATTTAATCAAGCAAATTGCTATAAGCTTCTGTTTCATTGCTTGATGTTTAGGGAAATTAGTGCGCTCTCCCTTCTTTGCTCTCATTCATCAGTGTAAGCTAGTAAATAGGTCCACCCGTTAATTCCGCACACTTTTGTCTTTTTGCTGGAAGCTTTCCCATCGACCGTAGTTGCGATGCAGGTGTAAGATGTACGTTAAACATGCAAAGTCTCCCACGAGGACCACTCGTGCTAGTCCGATGGTGCAATAGGACTCATCAAAGAGTAAAGTAAATCTGCGTTGAGTAGAATCCTAGGTGAAACATCCCATCAGCCGATTAATGTTTGATAGAGCAAATGCTGTCGATCCTCGGTTACTCTTTCGCACATTTTTCGCTTCCCGTTTCAAGGTTTTCGAATCACTAGCTCAGTGCATTACAAACAATTGAAATCTGTTATTGCGACGGTAGGATTCGCAGGGAAAATTATCGTATCGACTCTGGCAGTGGTTTTCGTAAATTCGAGTACTGAACCTCCATACGTTCACGATTAATAGGATGCTTAATTGTCGGAAGTTTCGCTCGCGCCGTCTCTCGCCGTAGGTAACAAGTTTGCGCGTTGTTAATAGTTTCAAGGAAGGTTTACATCGGCCGCCCCGGCAAACTTTCGCGGCCCTGAAATAAAAAACTAATTTGTTTGTCTGTCGCCGGTCTCTAATGCTTGTTTGCCCGCCTTTTCCTTTCCGAGGATTCGCATCCTTTTGTTTCGAGAAGCGAAAGAAATATGTATTTTTGGTTTTCCTTTTACCTTTTCATATTCTGGCAGTAGAGTTTCTCTTTATTTCCCCGTCACCGACGAAGTTTATAAACTCAGCTATTTGGAAGCGTCGTCAATCATAAAGCAATATCACGATCATAAAGTTTTCCGCTTACGATTTTCCAAAGTGGGGAAAGTAAATGAGTATGCTGCGTACGAAACGTTCTTCCGTATGGAATCGGCATGCTATTAATTACCTGTCGTGTCGAGGAAGTTTTGTGATCGAAGGAGACTAATGTCCAAGAGTATTTATGTACTTGATCAACGTAGCTTTCATTAGTTTTCCCTGTATCCACAGAACGCGAAAATAATTCAACGTACGAGTGATTTTCTTGTATTTTCTATTTTATAATATTTCGCAAGTTATTGAAATATCGGGACACGACAGGACGCCTAACATCATTATCCATTATTTGCACCACTGGAATTCATCCATATTCTACATTAGGGATAACAAGCTTCATCATCTGCCATTAAGACGATCACCTTTCGCATAATTCACATTCATCCATAAAATCTTCTGCAAATGACTTCGGTAATAACCCTTCCAACCATCGAACCGGAAGTCGCGCGGGTCTTTAAAAAGGGGCGCAAAAGATTCAGCCGCGATTCCATATTCACCAACGTCATACACAGTCTCGTATTTTCCTACGAGAGTCTCTCTCTCTCGAGAGAGTTTTCCAATGTCCAGCTGCAATGGAAATTCGCGTTCCATTTTGTGGCTTGTTCCGCGTTCTAATTGCTTTCTGCTCGTCTCTTAGAGAGGCGCATCTCCACGCTGCTTTCCTGTTTCGCCTTGAATCTAGACCCGGCGACGTCTTCTCCATTCAGCAAACTGCCGATGAAATGATTGGAAGATGGTCCACGTCTCCCCGTCGGCGACGAAGATGCTGTTGGCGAAATGAATTTTTAAGGGTGAATACACTCTCAGAGGTAAATGAAGAAACGCGAAGCATGCTTGGTTTGGCGTCGAGCGCGTTGCCGTATTCAGTGCGCGTTTTGTGGAGTCGTCTCAATGACGTCGAGCGTTCTCGCGGACTCGGACGCACGCCCGCGTCGAATGTTTTCGGGGAGGCAAGCTGTATACGCGTTGGATACCTACTTTCTGTAGTCTGTACGTAAATGAGATTCCCTCGATTTCACACGAAATTTCTTACCTATCGTAATTTCGTTACTGGAGGCCAAAGTTACGATATTACCGAGCTTCTCTAATAATTTGATTTTATTATTGAAGATTGGCGGCGAAAGAGACGGCGTAATTCAATTAGCCCGACTCGAAATTGCTCCCTCGCGCGAACTGTCCTTTGACATACCAACTGCGAACGGATATCTCTCACCCCTATCCAGAATCGTGCCCCCTGCAGGGCGGAATAATTTATCGATGCTCGATATCTGATATCCAGCCTCCTAATATCAACAACTGTCCCGTCTCCCCTATGCATTGGACTTAGAGTACAGAATACTATATTCTAATCGATCTGAGATGATAGCCGATAGACGAGCGTATTGAATATTTGTGCATTGCACAGTGATTAGACAGTTTCTTTTGTTTCTGATTGCGAGTCGGCGATCAGCCTTGGTCGAGTCAGGTTCTTCCTTTCTCTTTTCTTTCTATAAATTTCACGGTATTTCGCTGCGTATCCTTGTAACTCTTATTCCCAGCCGTACACAATTGCACATTTACATTGGAAATGATTCATTAAATTAGTACTATCTGCGTGCCTTCGTATCTCTCGATATTTCGCAACCATTTATATCGTCGAGGAGTTAAACTGAAAGCTGTCAATTTGAACGATACCAGGTCGCAGGTCGACTTCTCCGGAAACGGCGAGGTCGACAGGCACCGGGAATAGGCAGCAGAAGAGCGTCAGAATTTCAAAACGCCAGTCGACTGATAAATCCTTCAAATCCGTCTCTAAAGGTGATTCCCAAATACGATTATAGAACCGGGGAGCCGGTGAAACTGTTCAGAAAATGGAAGTCGTCCTACAAAGGACGTTCCGACTGGGATCCTCGAAGAGGATCCGTATAAATTGTTAAAATCCAATAAGTGGTCCAACGAGTTAATCAGTTATGTTGGTCCAGCGAACTTCCCGCTTTCTTTTTTCTTCCTCCTGTCGTCACGAAGCAATTACTTATCCTGCCGTCCTCCAGGACATTCCGAATGGATCAGCTCGAGTTCCCTAGGGGGAGAATTACCGTGTCGTCCTTTTCATTTCTACGCCACGATGGCACCCGAGTAACTTCCAATTCATAAGAATTGGACGTTGGATCGATTCATGGTCACGTTAAGGCCTTATTGGTTTCGCGTCGGATATGGAATACCTGAACGGAAGCACAATTGTTTCTTTATTTTAAATCGCAATATCTATATGCCAAGAATTTCCCCTGGATAATTTTCCGCCCCAACGTGTTCGTCAATGCCATTGCTGATGGTCCAGAATAGTCTGGATTAGCTGGAGAACTTTCCTCCGCTGAATCAACGTGATTTCTATTTCGCGGTTGCGTCTCGAACGACAATTCCGCCGCGGAATTTTTCCATCGCTACGTTCTCCTTCGTTTCTACCGCTCGTTAGGGCACGCTTGTTCACGTTCCTCGTGCGTGCTTTCAGGTGAGCTTGAAAATTTACAAACGCCTGGTAACGAGACGCGATGCGACATTGCTGCGATGACAAGCCGCGGCCGATAATAATTCGCAGCGCTCTCACTCTGGTTATTCATAATTATTGCCTCTTTCGCTTCTTTCCCTTAGTTTTCGGTATCTTAACTTTAAGGGGTAAAATAATGCAGCGCGGCAAGGGAGGAATTCAGATAATCCGATTCTTTTTTAACTTTCCTGCATCGAGTGAAGGAATTCGTGTGTGTTAAGCGAAATAACAGTTGACACAGTAGCAAGAGAACGGCGGCGTTTAAAAGGGTTTCACAATTGCGTCCGTGTCCGTTTGCTGGAATATTAAACGCGCAACGTTTCTCGATATCAGTGCCCCTTCATGCCTCAAATGTCGAGTATCTCGGTTCATACGACCTTAGAAATTCTATCGATACATTACCAGTGATTGTTCGGCGAGCCACTTTAATTTTTCATTGTTCTCCGCTTTTCCATCGATATACACTAGCTCAAAAAAGAAAAATAATAAATCAGAGAAAAGCATTATTACAGTTTCAAGTAATCTCAGTAACAATGCCACCCTGTACGATAATTGTTCACAATAGGAACAAATGCGCAGAACGATTGTTAAATTCCCAAAAAGGACTTGCGATTAAAAACAAGTCGATTTACTGATTTTAATTGAGTATTTCTGTATCGAATGTTAATCACGTGGCGGGTGCATGCTCTCTGTGCATCGTGCCATGGAAAAGCACATACGATCTACTGGCGCGTGTGGGCCGCGCTTTACCTAGCCAAGTTCCCGCAACAAAACCGGACCTCCAGTCTACGCCTTTTCCGCTCGGCAGACCGGCGTTTCGTTTCGATCCTTGTAGGAAACGCCGCTCGAAAATTAGACCGAATGTTGCCCGGCCAGTTGTCACGCGTTTCAGCCCCGATCGAATTTTCTGATCAACGCTGATCACGTGCGAATGCCCGTTCGACGAATGTACGGGAACGATACCGGTTGCCTCTAAAGCGAACTCGAAAGTTGCGGTTCAAACGAGAATAATAATAGTTCCTGCTAGCCATGTAGGAAATGTTGGCGATGCAATTGTAATGAATCGTTAATTGGGACGGGGCGATCCGATTGATACGAATTTATATTGAGTGGATGTTCCCGATAAGAAATATAATTCGGTGCTATGTCTTATTGCGGAATTGCTGGAAATGTGATAGGCCAATTTAAAACTCCCCCGAGCCACAAGAATAGCGCATACAGCATTTTTACTTATTTCTCCAACGATATTTCCCTTCCAATTTGAAAAATATGATCCCAGCGGTCTTTCGAAAACGAATCGACCGACAGAGAGAGAGAGAGAGAGAGAGAGAGAGAGAGAGAGAGACTCGCTTGCACAGCAGCGGTCTACATATTGCACACAGATGGGGGGCTGCAGTTGGAGTGCATCGACGAGCTTGTGTGTGAGTGTCATTACTCCCGTCATGCTCCACAAGAACACTTTCACTGCCTTTTAGTTTAAAGTCCGTCGAAACCCTTCTCTCTCTCTTGCGCGCGTGCGACAGGGAGAGATCGTTTCGCGCGTACGACGCCGAAACGTTCCAATTCCTTCCTCGTTTCGAGTCGTCGTCTGTAAGTGCATACGACACACTGCCATCAGCAGCGAGACTATGAATGTCGAAATGTCTTAATAAGAAGCGGAACCAAGTCGAAGCGTTCGTTCCGTGGAAAGCGTTGCCGTGGCTGCCGCTGTGTGAGTGTATGTGTGTGTACCAGAGAAATTATTTCTGACTAATAGATTGATTTCCCCTGTCATCGAACGGATGTAATATTGTTACGGGAGGAAGGGCGATTTCGACGGACAGCTGGATGAGTAGTTCAATATTAAGTTGGAACTTCGTTGTCCAACAATTTTGTCGTTCAATTAAAAATGTTCCAGAGATATCAAGATTCTAGTTACTCTGTTAGAGTCTCGATACTTTGATCTAGCAGGCCTGAAAAGCCATTAGAGAAACGACAGCAATGCGTGGACGTTGGGTTACATAAACTCGGGAAACGGGTTTCTCTAGCTACTGAAGTATACATTTTCAACTTCTGCACTTGCAGAGATATTTGTCGCTTGAATTGTAATCATAATTTTTCATCCCCCAAACGAGTGTTTAATTTTCTGTAATTTTTTTCAAGAGAATCGTACGGTCGCAATTGTGTAATCGCATCGTAATCCCAGATGCCGGGGTACGATTTCATAGTCAGACGGCAGTACGTCTTCCGCGAAACTTGATCTTGGACTCGTGCTGCGATTTATTGCACGCGTCATAGATTTCCATCGCGCCAGCTATGCATCACACAAATTGCTCCTAATTGGTCCGCATTGATGAAGGAATAAGCCGCTTTCACTATCTTCCGCGAGTGAAATTTAACCAACGACAATCGTTACACGTTTTCGTTCACAGCAGCCATTGAAGCCATTGGGTCAGCACGATTTTTGCTATCCGGCGAGAACTCGACTTGTACGACACGAGAATTGTTTATTAGAGAAACGACAGCGATGAGATCCAGAGGATCTCTCGTTTTCCGCGTACGAACAGAGTTCGGCTTTTCGTGTAATGTTCGCGCGTGAATCGGCGCGACACCGTACGAACTCGTGTTAACCCGGTTAAGTTGTAGGGGATGATGTACGACCCCGGTTCGAACCGGCGCGGATTTAACGAGCCGACAGCAGACTCCTCCGTTGCTCGATGACAACGGGATAACATCGAAAATTCATCCCGATACCCGGTAATTGTAGCCCGAGAACGTTTA
The DNA here is from genome assembly GCA_023838395.1 of Holcopasites calliopsidis. Classification (NCBI taxonomy): domain Eukaryota; kingdom Metazoa; phylum Arthropoda; class Insecta; order Hymenoptera; family Apidae; genus Holcopasites; species Holcopasites calliopsidis. The sequence goes on along the minus strand of JALHAQ010000037.1, from coordinate 590,332 downwards.
CTCTATGAATCACGGCCCCCGACGAGATACCACGGTAATATCGTCTGGCTCTGTTGACCGCCCAGCAGCATCCCTACACTGATTTATATGTATATCCTCCGCGTACAGCTTTTCGTCTAGACAAACGGAGAGTATACATATTTGCGTAAATGTACACTTAACAAACATTCCGTTTAATATGATTGGACGTTGTTTACTCGTTCGCTTCTTACGATACAATTAGTGATCAAATTAAAAGATTATTATTCGGGTGCAATTAGAAGAATATTACCAGTAGCAATGCGTTCTTTGAAAATGATAATAAATAATCTTGAGATTAATACCGATCGGGTTGTTTTAAACCTCTAAGAAATGGTCATGAGCCGCGAAAGTCGCTTTCGAACATTTTAACGCCGCTGATATCCGTTTCTTTTCTACGGTTCGCAACCCTCGGCGATCCGCGTTTTTCCGCCAACTTAATTAACGAGCCTGCTAATGGCGGAATAAGAAGGGAGGTAGTAACTCCTCCGCGTATAAATCCTGCACGCGAAACCGCATTCAGCCAGGTACGAGGAATTCTGAGAGAGAATCCACCCCGAGAGTGTTTTTATAGTAGGAAAAATAGCGTGGATGGATCTAATACGAATTAAATTAGGCGAAGTAGATGCGTACCGGATGATACAAGTTTTACAAAGAAGTAGAATGTTGCTAGCAGAAAAATCTCAGGATGCATCATCTGCTACCCCATAAAGATTGCGGGAGAATAAAATGAGAGGAAGGTACTCGAAGGATAGGAAGATAGATGGCTGATATAGAATTCATGCAAAGGAGAGAAGGAACGAAGGTCGTGCGCGGATCGAACGATTTGGCGTCGATCCAAGATTCCAGCAATCGATGTAAGCACGTAGGCTTTTCCGAACAACGGCCACGAAAATCGGCGTGAATAAGTGGGCCCTCGACCCCCCTGCAACGACTCTGAGCAGGCTTAATTTATGCTGATCACAAGGGGATGGATACACGTGTTCGGAAGCAAATGCCGCTAATGAAGTGGTGTTCTGTTTCGCCGCTGTCGTCCGTTTCCTCTTGTGCCCTGCGAATAGGATGATTAGCTGGGGCGAAGGGGGTTGATCATTAATATTGGGAAAATTGAAAAGGAGAAACTGGAAGAAAGTTGTTATTATTTTTATCAGAGATAGGATATTGATGTACGCCGTAATAAAGCATACAATAATCGAAAACTAGATGCTACTGCTTTTATTGGAAGCGTAAAAACGGTTTCACAGAACGTACCGTTCCAGCTGACTCCAATTCTCTCGTAACAATTATAGGCGGTATTTATGAAAACGCGATAATATAAAATACATTCCGTGCTGGAATATCGATTATTTGCGCATTACGAGCGAGAAGAAGCAATACTTTGCCATACCCGCAGACACGGGAAACGCGGGAAATCAGAGGGAGTAGCGGCAAACAATGACAGACAGCAGGGTGTTTTCGTTGGAGAAAAAATGCAGCTGCGATCCTCGATATGACAGTAGGTAACGCCATGTGGACGAAACTGGAGCGGCGGCTTGATTGCGTGGAAAACACGAGAGGAAAGAGAGAGAGAGAGCGATTCGCCGCGATACACGTCGCATGCTGTTCGTTTTTCGCCGTCGCGTCGACGTTTTTCTGCCAGCCGGATCGTCTCCTCGTCTATTCGTGATTTATGTGGCAAGCATTCCTCCGCGAAAGGAGCAATCTTTGTCACGCGAAGCAATATCGCGCTTTCACCCTCGCTCCGCGACGCGGTTCATAGATTTCGACGGTGGTTTTATTTCGATGCGGAAAAACGCGTGGCTGTCGCTTCAATCAACGCCTCAATCGACGTAAGCTTTGCCTAGCTTAGGAAACGCGGACAACTTTGCACCTGACATTCTAAGCGTGAGCGGTTGATGCATCATTTTGCGAGCAGAGAGTTGTGTGTTACGTATTGAGAGGCGCTATTATCAGTATTGATACTATTACTTTTAAGCTACGAATCGTTCTATGAGAATAAATGCGAGTAAAATTCTTGGCTAAAGTAAGCACGTCTAGAATAGAATGTTTTCAACGCGTCACTCGATCATTCTGTGAAATTCCCCCGACGAGTACCACCAGGAATAATAAAACGAGCCGGTTTCACGTACAGCAGGTACGTGAAATATGAAGTATGATTAACGGATTGTGTTGCTTGGCAGTCTTCTTCATTTTAAAACAGGGAGCAGAGTCAGGAACTCGAGAGGGCTTATTTCCCTTCACCCGCAAGCTCGCTGAATACAAGAAAATGGCCATCTTCATTCATTATTCCAACGTGCAGAATACGAAAGACACTCATTGTGTAAAAAATATTCAGCGCTCTGATCAAAACATGATATAGAAAATTGATTATCGGTACTCGGCGCTTGACGATATATTCTACCTGTAATTCGGTCTAAATTCGTTATGCCGCATAAAACCGTCTATGGATTGGCAAAAGAATAGTAGAAATATCGCGTCCAATGAAATGCAGTCTCGTTATGACGAAAAAGAAAATTGCGGTTCTTCAACGATCCTCGCGCCAGACGAAATGAAGCAACGATGAGGTGCCCCGATCGTTTCCACGGCGTCTCTCGAGCATCGCCACGCGAATTTGCCGTCCCGTTAGCGACGATTCCATGAAAACCGTGTTACATTATCCGCGGAAATGTGTCAGCAGTTTTCCTGGACCGCCGCCAAGGTATTTGTCTTCAGACAGAGGGAAGACGTCGAGGGCCCCGTGACAACCGTGCAAAATCCGTCGAGGCATTTCACCAGCGTGACTGGACGTCTCCGGCGCAGTCCCTTTGGCGATCCCTTGCACGACTTCGTGCAGTTGTTCGTCGTTAAACATTCGATGATCGTGCTTGGCAAGCGATCGAAGTTCCTGCAGGGCCCGTTGCAAAGTTTCTTCGCGGTTCTTCGCTAACTTCGTTCGCACCGCGAAATTCGATTCCCGGGGGAAGAGGGTTTGACGTTAAAGGGACTCCACTCGTGAAACTCGACCGGGTGGACGTTCAAGTGAGAAATCTGATGCAGTTTGCGATGCTCGAGATCTCAGGCAGGAGTTTATGGCGAGAACAGAAAAATTTGTTGGCTAAACGGATCGTCAGGTGTAATGGCTGCATCAGCCTCGTCGATTTTCGCTTGCTTGTCCTGCCACGAGTTTCCTGGTACATACAGTGACAAATGCGCCGAGACAGAAACGCAACACGGACGATGCACCGTCTCCGCTCTGTCAATTTTAACGACGGAAAAGATTATTCATCGGACGAACTGTTACGATGGCTTTCAATGTGGCGTTACGATGAAGGAAACAAGCAGTTCATTTTGGAATTTTTTATAAGTTTTAAAGCAAGAGAAGCAAGAGAGCTTGATTTCGGAACAAGGAATAAGGGGAACGTTGAATGACCAAGGAAAGTAGTCTCTGATATTATGCACAACGCTATCAATTTACTCGCTACCCTTACGGTGAAACCCAGTCTTCATTTTCGGATAAGAAAATCCACTTCCACTGGCCGAATCAATCGAAAATACATAACCCACCCCTAGAAAAGGTTTCCTCGAAATAACCCGCGGGGAACATTCCTCGAATTCGAAGGTTGACATTCCAAAAGTGGGGTGTCTCTCCTTTCATAGGGATATCTTTTAGCCAGGATTTTCATGGTGACCGACGACGGTGGTCACTGGCGTTACGTAACAGCGAAACGTTTGATAAATGCGAGTTTATTTCAATCCACTTTGCGTAGGAAGTGGTCAGGGTCGACGTCCACTAACCTAGATAAAGCGACTTTGCTTCTCTGTATGGTATCTTCGGTTCTCCAGCGGGTGTCGGAAGGTGGCGACGACTTGCACGTGGTTCCTCTTTGTCTAGTATTCCTTGCCCGCCTCTGTCCGTCTCGCTTTCTCTACTCCTGCTCCGTGCTGGCTGAACGCCCAACTCGTCCCTTTTGTCTGGCTTCATGCCTCGGCTGCGATCGAACTCTGCTGTACCTGTATTATTCGCTGGCTCTTTCATTAATTCCGCCCGTTTTTCCGACTGTAAAACGTTCCACCATAGCCATGCCGATCTCTCTTGCGAGAATGCACGGGGTGGCGGCTAAATTCGAAGGAGGGAACGTGGAGTGAGCTGGTCTGCAATGGCAGCTGAGTTACCGTCGAAGACTGCATGGGGTTGCGACTTTAGTGGAGGGTTGTACATTGCTGTAGATGTCTATAAAAGCATAGATAATAGAAATTCTCTCGTTACCAAGCAGAAGCAAGTTCTTCCACCGACGGGACATTCAAGATTCTTGCTTGTATCAACTTCAAATCACGCTCGACAGTCCTGGAACAAAGTGGGAAAACGGCCGTTTCTTTTTGCCAAGACTCTCTTTCGTTCAGGTACAAAAAGTCGCGATATGGTCGAGTAAATCGTATATTCTGGATAAAACGTGGCTCGATAAGAAGTCTAACGTAATCCGAATGAAAGAACTGAGTGAATACCCGCCGAAAAGCTACAAGAGTCTCTTCTGCTTCTTTGATCTTGTCCTTAAAACCGTACAGGATCAAACGCAACTTATTTCTACGAAGAAGTTAAACTAGTTAAAGCTTTCCAAGCATAAGGAGCGGTTTAAGGAAGCTTCCAACGAGATATGAAATCGATACGGAGAATGTAGTTTATGCAGGGATCAATAGTATTCGTTATAAGAATAATTATTATTATTCTTAGGAATAAAAGTTCATAGGATCCGATATGGTAGACAAAATTCAGGCGTTACTTAAATGCCCATACATTATTGAGAACACAAACGACATTTTCAACAATTTTATTCGCAAAATTTTGCCAATTAAGGAACGTATTCATAACGAATTCAAAATATCTTGCACATACTTATGAAGCTATAGACCGCGACTCTCGTGTCACCTATAAATTCATACTCATAAATTTCCTTCGCACACATTTGTATTATTAACAGGAAAATATTCCCTACCGTCCATGTGCACAATTTGTCACCCCCACAATTTTTTCCAAATATATTGGTCTCCTTCAACCCCTGCCTTTCCCGGAATTCAATAAATATTTCTTGCAAATTTTTCCTCCACCCTCTGCAGCCCCAAACCTGCTAAATTCTACAATATCTTCCACGAGCGCCAGTTTAATTCGCGGCGTGGTCAGGGTTGACGTTGCAAGGGAGTCCAGTAACCCATATAACCCACGACTTTGGTTGTTCTCGTCGGGATGACTTTGGCTCCACCGGCACACGGGGTGAGACTAGCCGGAGATTCTATGCGTTGCGTGCGCGCCTCTGTCACCCGCCAACCCTCTCCGCGCCGCGTACCCTCCCGTTGCCATTCACCACCCTCCAGCAGCGGTCCGCGCACTCGTCCGGGGGTGGTAGTTCGTCCTGGTGCAGCCAGTGCCCACGCGTCTTTCGCGATCGTCGGACCGCGCGTACGAAAAACGGGAAGGTGTCCTCGATCGCGTGTCCACTTCACCCTCCAGCGCGGCGGACGCCTCTAAACGGGTAGGATGTTAACTCATTGGAACTGGAAAATGAATCACCAAAGTGTTCCAACAGCGCTTACCATGGATTGAAGTAATTCGTCGTGTAGGGGGTTGAAGTGCCTGTTAATGGTATTGAAGCGAACTGGAATGTAATATACGTGCTCCAATTGAGAAAACTATTTAATCGAAAAGCTTTGCTCTTGTATAATTTGTGCGGGGGACGAACTGTAATTATGAGACGAAGAAAATAACATTTATCGCGAAGAACATACGATTTCTGCACGTGTGTCGATTCCCAAATGGCAGTTCTGTAACGTCGAAGTATTAATGCAGAAAGTTTCAGTATTTGCCACAAAGGGTTTTTGACCCGGATCCTCCGTACACGATGATGGCCCATCGGATAACGAGAACTCGGCCGAGATAATGCTCCGTTATCCGGTTATCGGAATGAACATTTTCGATGATCACGCTCCACATGTACGATAGCTTCCCGCGATTCGATGGGATTATCTCGTGCTTACCCAAAAGTACTAACTGACCCCCTCGGATAAAATTAAACCTATCGCGTTCGAATCAGATAGTCGAGGAGGAGGTTGCCGTGAGCGGAGCTCAGATTTCCATGGAAAGCATGCTACGTAGGACAAGTCCAGTGCGGTAAGCATTGAACCCGCGAGTGTCTGGTGCTTCGTAACTTCCAACAGGGTGGTGTTCCATGGTGAGGGACGGACAAAGTGAAGTGTAGACCCTGGTCTGATTGCTTGTCAGTGTCCATGGAAGCCGCGGAAATGTGTGAGTATTGGTGTGCGCGTAATAAATTTTATTGCGGCTGTACGAAAATTCGTCGGGGACCCGCGAGCGCGGTCGTTTCCATTCTTCTTACCGATACACAAGTGTAGACGAATGAACGACAGGCTAATCTGGCGAGCGTCAGTCATGATTATCGATAGTTTTCGACGGGACGATCGTTGGTATTGGCGGTGTTCGTGGTTTCTGTGCGGCTTCGGCTGAAACGAGGAGATGTGCGTGAATTTCCAACGGTTTCCGATCGGTTAGCGATTAATGGTCAATGAACCGCCCTTCTGTCTCGCTCCCGTTCACCCTTTCCCTTTCCCTCGGGTCTGTTGGTCGTTTCCATACAGATACAATTTCCAATAGGGAGGTTTAATAAGACCCACGTACGTTCTCAATAACCTACGATCGTTTTGGAAAGTGGAACTCGGACGGAAACGAGTTTCACCAAGTCTCGGGATAAATGTTATTTGTACATTGATCCGGGATCGCGAAGGCAGAGAATGCTAGTCGTTCCGGCCGAAACTAATTTCTAAATTATTCGAGAGCTCCACCATCCCTTGATCTGTTCAATCATGAGAAATATAGTACACGATCGGACTCGTCCTTCGTGTGATACACATAAAACCACACAACGACAGAGGAGGTCGTGGAATTTTTGTAACGATAGTTCGATTTGTATCAGCGAAACGACGTGTTCGAACCACGCGATAGGATACGTAGTCTTTTTAACGCGCGCTCTTCTATTCCACTGCGTGTCTCTGTTCCTACAGCGTCGACGATTTCTTGGGCTTCCACGCAAGTAAAGCGGGTTTCACTGGGGACGAGGCATCCCAGAGAATATCGACGATTACGATGCAACTATGTTTTTAACTTCGTCGTCGCTTCAGCATTTCATATCCTGCAAAGTTATAAAGATCGTGGGACCTCTGCGTTTCCGGTTCTCTGCGAGGGTCAGGGTTGCTCGTCGTGACACCCCTTAGACATTTCGAAGTTTGTTATTTCAAGTTCTGAGGGCCATATTATCGCCGGGTAATGGGTGTGCTCGTTACCGGTCAACGATCTTCTTCGATCATTATACCTCCTCTGCTTGGTGCGCGTGCTTCGAACAGCGAAAGGAAAACTATAGGGGTTGAAACCCGCGATCTTCCGCCTTTCGTTAATAAAAAGTTACACACGGATGATATTATGCAAATAGAATTGTAAAATTGCAGGGGGTTGGGCGACCTTCCGATAGTGACAGTAATGAATCCTCTTTATTTCGAAATCGTTTATTATACCAGCAATTCATGAAATTCTTCATTTTACTTAATTAAACGGATTCCATTTTTCGGGTCGAATAGCTTTAATAACGAGAATCTCGTTTCATCTCTCTCCCCTTGCCAAATTTTCTTACGCTTTTCTCCCACCTTCTGGCTTTCTATCTATTCAGTCTATACTCGCAAATTCGAGAAACCACGAAACAGAATTATTTACAATAGAGAAAATGAAATCAGGGATGAATTTACGTTGGTTCAAAATGAATCGCTCATTAGTCGGGCAGAAGAAAGTTAAATTCGCGGCCGACCATATAGAATTGCAAGCGTTATTCCTATTCAATGCCGTCGTTGCTCTTCCATTTCATAGAAATCGCGCGTTTTTTGAGATTGGCAGGAACGTTCTGGTGAATCTAAAAGAAAAATCGACCCTCGTTTCTCTTGTTCGCTGGCGTGCATCGAGGGATGCTTTGCATAAGAAGTTCGCGAATTGTTACATTTGTCAAAGTAACGATGTAAAATGCCACCCTGTAAATCAACGACCCAGACTCAGTTTCCCAATTTACATCCGTCATCGAGAGTCGTTGATCGTTTTCGACGAATCCCATTCGTGATTCGTTCAACCGGAAGAAACGGGTCCGATAAATATTTCAGCGGATCCTGGTAACATGTTTTCTCAATTACCCTCAACGACCGCGCTCGGGCCGTAGTCTCGCGTGCTAACAAGTAACAAGAATAAAGCGCAATCCTCGCGGGCCGGATTGTTTCTCCTGCAACATTCACTGAAACACACCGCGAAATGGTTAAATGAAAGGTACTTCCATGGGGTGTGGGCCTCTGGGGGTCGTAAAAGCTCATGACGCTCCGAGAACTGCAAGTAAAATCCCTTGAATAGAAAGGAAAGATCGAATGGATGGAATTGGGGTTTGATACAGTTGTTCAGAGGGATGGGAAGGACGGCGGAAGGGAGACGAGAGGACGATTCGGACAGCACGAATACGTATGTACGTAATCAAGCGGCGCGTTTAAGGTTGGCCGGGGAGAAGCGGCAAACAAACACGGGCCGAGGGTAAAGTTACCCCTCTCTAAATTGGGTTAGCTTAAATCCGTTTACGTACGTACGTTAACTCTAATAGCGGAAGCGTGAGCTGCATCGACGCCGAACTCGTACGCCGGAGCCTTTTGTACGTCCACCGGTACGTTTCTATCGATCAATGTTCTAGATTCTATCGATCTAAGCCGGGATAGTAAGATTTTTAATTGAAGACACGTCGCCGTACGATAAAGCGAATTTTTCCGAGGCAAGTTCGGGCCGCGACGAAGCTGAGCGGTACCGGTAAACAATGGGCGAACAGTTATCCTTGGGACGCCGCATCGAAAGGAAATTGCGCCAAAATTAATTGCTGCGTCCATTTGGAACTCGTGCCCCGTAGTTGCGTTTCTAGTACCATGCTCGCGGAAACAAGCGAGTAACAATTATCGTTAACGTAATTGTGTGCTCGCGAAGATTGTATTTCGCCATTAGTCATGGGACTGTAGCAAAGGGACGATAAACTCCACCGTTGCTCATCTGCAAAATATGATAATCGCTAGCCTTAATAGTGGCGTCAAAGCGGTTTCGATCATGCTAAAAGTGTTTTTCCGTTGTTCTACCTGCTTTCGACTTCTCCATTGCGGCAGACAGACAGACAAAGCACAGAAAACAGAGAAAAGACAAAACAGTTAATTGGCTTCCGGTAGAAATAAAACAATTATGTCCTCTACTAGATGCTCCAAGATTCAATTAGCTAAAAGTAGCGCTATTCCGATAAGTGGGAGCCTCCGATCGTATTAGATAATCCTTCTTCGGCTAAAACGTATCGGCTGAACCATAAGAACACGCTTTTGCTAAGGGGACCTCCCGACAAATTCAATCATCCCAGGAAGGTGTTCGGTCGGTTTCAACGAAAATACCGCTCCGATGAAACGGGATCATTCCGTTCGAATCTTGGCAGAATTCTACTTTGCGATACCGTTTTCCACCATAAATGTTTCTCACCGCCCGAAAACACGATCCGCCGGTGGATCGCTGCTCGAATAATATCCATACGATTTATGCGAGCTGCCACGCATAGTCGAAGGCATTCCATTAAACTGATGGCGTTCCATTAGAACTCACCGACAACTTGCCTACACACGCGGAAGATGAACGGAAAGTCCACTCGTGCTGTCCGCGAAATTATGGCGGGTAGGCGATGATATCTAGTCGGGCCGGATGCACGTTCCGTGTGTGCGCCATCCGGTCTGAGTGCATAATGTGTCCGAGTGTACAGAGAGCGACTCCCAAAGGGGACTCGCCATCGTTTCTCAACGAGCGATGTTTAATGAAAATGTCCGCGCGTGTTCGCGATGATTTCACCAAAATTCTCATTCGCAAGACTTCCCGACTATCGCGAAATTGTGGAAAGCCGTTATTCTGACCGCGAAGATATAATAGCGTTGAGGGATATAATTAGCTTTGCGTATTTGGAAATGATGACAGTGCTTTGTGATTAAAAATTTACATTTTTCAGGCGTGGGGTAATGAAGATTGTCTGAGGATCAACGGGACGAAGTAACAGAAATGTACACGTGTCGTTATTAAAGTGCTCGCTGTACTTGCGCGTGTTTCTGATTCATCTTGTCTTGCTCGTATCGCAATCCAATACCGCGACAAAGTGCACGGGAACGATGTCATAGTCAGGTGAGAGCTGAGTTCACGCAGGGCACAATGGCATTGCTGTTCGCGATCATGGTCATCCTGGTCACCACTGCTATGTCGCTGCCTCCGGTCATCAGGATCGGTGAGTAGAATTATATTTCAAATTAATTCCGAACATTGAAAAACGCATAAATTGAAGCATCGCGAAAGATGCTGCAGCGTCGTGTTTAATTAAAGTATCGACGACGCGAGATTCGATATTCAGCAGCCTGTCAATCGTGCAGCACGGAATAATTTGTATACACGTGCTCGATGGTTGGTCGCGAAATTGGGACGAGTTTTATACGATTACCGGAGACGTGTTCCGCTCGATTACGCGAACAAGGATGTTCGACCGAGTAATTAAATTTATCCCGCGGCAGTTTTTTCCACGCCGACTTCTCCTCGTTAGGACAAACAAGTGCCAACGGAGAAGGTTGAAAAAAAGAACGCGAAACCAAGAGAGAACGAGATAGCAGAAAGTTCCGCAGAGAACAATTATTGAATGGGCCGAAGTTAATTCTTGACAGCTGGCTTGGAAGTAACCGTGTTTTAATTTTACTACTATGACTAATTAACGCCAGAGAAATTCTTTTCCCCTCGTTTCGATACGTACTCATTTTTTTGGCTGAATTTGCGAAGCAACGAACCAGCCTCTTCGAGCTGATGAATTTACTATGATCCGCGACTAATTAACCGCCACGTAGTTTAATTTACCCCTTGCAATCCGCGTTAACGTAGACGCGTTGCCGCTTGCGCGTTACTCCGGCTCACCCGCCTGCCCGTTTAACCAGCGACATAAAGTTGGGGTACGCGCGAAGCCTATAATGAATTCCACATTTATCAATCTGAAAATTCTGCGACACGAAAATTAGGAGCCGAATCTGCTGTCTCTATTAATTCAACCTCCCCCATTAAATTTCGCCTCCATAAAATATTTGAAGCTACCCAACTCGTGCAAAGCATTTGCACAGCAAACCTTTTCCCGCTCAACATTCATCCCCCACATCGAGCAGCACTTCTGGTTAAGCCGCTTTCGTAATCCCCCGACGTTAAATGCCACGGGTCCGTAATGGTGAACGCGTTTCATAGGGAACAGGACACTGAAAAATTGTGCTTGCAGCCACCACAGCTACGTGACCGTACTCTCTAGAAATCCATCTGGCGACATAAGAAGGAAAGTCCGCGAAGTTAGCTATTGGAAATCCAATCTTCACTTATTACCGTGAGCGAGTTCATCAGCCGAGCTTTTTGCTATTCCGCGCGTGGTTCCGTCGACGTGCGCACATGAAAGCGTGCTTTCTGTCGTAGCACACACGGTTCTCGCGAGGGAAACTTTTCGTCGACGTAATCGCTCGAATTTCAACGCGGCCAACCGCCGAAGGGAGACTTGGCCGCAATTTGAATCTTGCTCTTGACGAATGGCCAGGTCGAGATTAGAGGTGCACGAATGGAGGTAGAAGATCGGGTTGACGAGGAATTTCATTGAGCTTTTTGGGTGAATAGTTGTGGAAAAGCGAGCAATTTCGATGCTTTGCGTCTCATCAAGGAAACGGAATGATGTTAGATGCAAGATCAGTGTTTAGTCGACTGAAAAGGGGGAAGTTCTGTTTGTTAATAATCCGAATGGGGGAACTGTGGTGAAATAGCGGTTAATATCGCAATTGGGATGAGATAGGCTCCAAAGCACTTCCACCGGGAGACAACTGATCAAAGGCAATTAATCCTTATAAAATTAGTCGATCGTTACTCGCGCCCGAGGGTAATAACTTTTCCCGCGGAAAAGCACCCTAAACAGGATTTCTTCCTTAATCGTCTAGAGTAATCAACGGACTGACACCGGGCCTCCCGAACATTTTTTTCAGTGGAACATCAATATCTCGCGCGTTGTCATTCCACCGTCGACCACGGAACTTTTATTCCTCCCTCGTCATTCCTCGTAAGAGATCTTTTTCGGTATCTCCAGAAGAGAGAGGCGTTGCCATTTTCAAGGCTTTACAAAAATTCGTTCGTCGTGCGAAAAGCTCATCGCGATTCAGCGCACGAAACTTAGCCCGGTATTACTTGACTTCCATCGATATCCTCGGACGTCCGATTCTTCGGCGGGAAGCTGCGGAATTCACCGCGCGTCGATTCATCGCTTGTACACGAAGCTTCAGGGCTGATTTCGAAGATTCTTTGTGGTGGACACAGGCTTCCGTAGAAAAATTCTTCGCGGCATTCTTCGTTAACGAAGCTGTAGCCTTTTATTCAGCTTCACCTATCAAAGTTATTCCTATTCTCCTCGTCATCTTTTGTTTGTTATGCAGATATTAAACATTTCCCTCCGGAAATGCGGTTTGGAAGCTAACGTTAGTCGCGTAGATATTTTAGCGAGACGAGTCGCGGCGCATAATACGCGACGTCGCATTCGCGAAGCAAGTTCGTTAAATATAAGTTGGCGAATCCTCAGCCCTCGACCCGGCCGAGTAAGACGATAGCTTTTCACCAATTTCATTCCCCAATCTGTTTATTTTCTTGCGAACCTAATTACGCCACTTAGTTTGATACATAATAATTATTCGGATGGAAATTAATTATGTATCTATTACACGGCAAGACTCGGATAAAATCAATTTGTTGCATACACGCGTGCGACTGCGAAACTCGTTGCGTGTTCCTTCCAGGCGGAGGAAATTATTCGTAATAACACCTTTCACCTGGCACTTGCAGCGCAGCGGCCCAAGCGTTCCGCGGCACCTTAACGATTACTTATTTTCCTGCCAGTTGCTGGATAGCTGCGTTTCGATCGCTACACAATGGAAATCATAATAAATGCCACGGGAAATAAATCCGGGCCTTGCGAGCTATCATTAAACGATCAAACATGCATAAACTGCATGAATTTGCCAGCGTATGTATATTTCTACTAGAGATCTCCTCCGGTCTGTTCGCTTTGCAATTTCTAAATACCAAGGGAAACAGCGTAGAAATGAAAACGATTCGAGAAATCGGCTGAGAACGAACGGTAGAAAAAGTGCGCGCACTATTTCCATCAAAAAATTCCTCTTACTTCTCCGCGTCCACGTGACACCGCAGGGGAAACTGGCACGCAATAAACAGGCACTCGCAGTTCCATGAGACCTACTTCATTCTCCTTGAGTGCTCGAGACAATGCGTCGTCACACTGGTCCCGCATTTCGCGGGCTCCAAAGAACGCCAACGAGATAATTCATCCGCCAAGACTGCAATTCCCCGCAGCTTCGGAACGTTACTCCGTGCTTCTTGAGTAGCGTGTCCATAATAGCAGGAACGATCGCGGGCTTTCCGGCGTGTCCTCGCGGTTGTGCCGCGAAATTTATATCCGTCGTTTCGTAGTCTATCGGCGGGAGCGTTAAACTAAGTGCTTTATTTCCCATGCTCGTCGCAGGACAATGAGCCACGGCGTTCCAAAACGTTGGCAAAGATAATAATACGAAAGCACATATCGAGAGGTTGTCGTCGAGGAAACGCCCTGGTTGTTTCGAGGACGTATGCCGGGGCAATACGCGGCGATTCAGCGCCACGTTTTCCGCCCCTGCGAGACAAATGGCAGAAGAAACGCCGCTCTCTATTCGCCCCGGAACATACCCACTCGATGAGGCAATTCCTTCCTGAAGTGTGTTTTTTCCCCAACGGAATGATCGGCCGGCTGGAATTACTTTGTCTCTTACCGGACAAGACCATCCGCGAATTCCGGGATCGAAAGGGTGGTCGTTCGGTTCCGCGTCTTTTTCGACGAAAATTAGCTTGTCGTGCGTTTTCATAATTCCATCCTTCATTCTGCGAATATTAATGGCGATCCACCGTGGCAAAAGCATGGCAGGGAAATTTCATTGCCGCGGTATGAATAATTCAATTTCTAACCCAGAATCGAACGCGATACTTTTCAAATGCAAATATCACGGTCCCCCGTCCCTGCTCTATCATGGCAGAGTCTGTCAAACTTTTCCCATTTCGTGTATATTCCTTACTCGTGTGCTGGGTTGCAAACCGTCGAAGGTGCACACGCATCGAGGACACTTGCACCTAGCTAGTTGCACGAGCTCACCTATGCGTCCGCACCCAAGCCAGCTAGTCGGGGAGGGGAGGGAAGGGCTGGGTGAACAGGGTGAGCGCGCGAAACGCTGAGTTGCAATATCGGAATTCCTAGTAGGTAAGCATCGACACGGGCCTTGATCCAGATTGCGCACACAGCCCGCGAATAACCAGCTGGGGAGATCGCGTCGAGGCGGCTTTTAAAAACGGCGTCCTGTATTTTTCGAGAGCGATTCGACGGTGAAGCCGCCTTCGTAAAATTTGCCAGCCATCGACGAGCGGACACTTGTCCTCTGCGCATTAGTTATACAGAATTCGAAGGCAGATATATTTCCTTTCGCTTGGGCACAGTCGAGGATAAGGATTGCGCTTACGAAGGAATACTTTCATCGTTTAAGGGATCGGCCGCGAGCTCGCGTAAGAATCTCGTCACGAAGCGGAGAAACAGGGGATGCAATTTGTAGTCCTGTAAGGAGACCCAATCGAATCACGGAAATCTCTTTTCGCATTTTTCGCGCGAGAAAACAATTCTGTTTAGCGTGTTTCCTAGAGAACATATTGCACGAGCGTCGTTCGCGAGCATCGCTCACGGGCGCGTTGACGAATGATCCTTGCTGAAATTCTCAAAGAGAGTCGCGCGTAAATTTCGTAGTGAATATTCCGGAGAAATAGGGGCAGGGAAAGAGGTGAGCTTTCAACGAGAGCGGAAGTTCGTTTAGCTAAAAACAGGATTCGTATATCCTGTGCATAAAAGCCGCTGCGCGGCAACGATTTATTTGGTCGAAAAGTTTTTCCTACACATCCTCGGGTGCAGCTGTATATGTATATGTATATGTGTTGGCTTCGGTGAAATAATGCGTGTAGTATCGTGTAACGTGTGTACAATGTTACGATTAATCGGCCAACCTATCCTCACCTATTTACATACAAATTTCTATGGTCGAAGCATGTGCGAGTTAGATAACGAGATAGGCAGTAAATATCGATTAAGCGGCAGTTGAATTGAAAATTTCCAACGCTGTCCGAACCTGGCATATTTACCCATTGATTGCTGTTTGTTATTCGTTAAACGATAGATTTCATGAATTAGTAACGGTTTATATAAGTGCCGGATAAATTGCTGCCTTCATTCGGCCGAGAAGAAATTCTCATGAGAACATTTTGCAAAGTGGAGATAGGCAAAAGGGCCGCGAAGGAGTCGCCAAATATTTGTCTGCCCACATCGATAAAAAGAATCCCTCCCAATGATAACCCGAGATTGCCTATTGATCGATCGTTGCCATTTTCATCCCCCGAAACACGGGTGAGAACGTGCGTGCTCGTCTGTTTGATCGAACGACGCAGGCCATTAGAGACGGAAAACGATAGAAACACCATCCAGATAAAATATCAGCGCGAAAGCGGGGAACATAATCCTTCTACTAGAAACAGACCAGACTTTCCGAGGAATTTTTTCACAAGCTCAATCCTTCAATTTGCCTGAACAGTGCTGTACAAAATATTCTATGAACTGGATTAATAATTTCTCGATCGAGGGCTGAAGAATCATAAATAACTGCGTATACAATTTTCAAAATGCTGCACAAGTAAAGCCTGTTAGGTTTGCTCCGGATTTCCTTTTTACTATGTTCGGTAATTAAATGGAATTTATCACTACCGCAACTCGATCCCCAATTCCGAGTTAATGTCGCTGTGAATACGCGCGTTGTCCTACAAGCTTCCTCGTTTACCCGTGCAGTGAAGCACGATCGGAACGATTCGCGGGCATCGATTTACAAGCGCAAATACGAAGAACAGTCAGTGCCGGGCTAAATAATTTATGTGAACTATATCTGCGCAAAGACGAAAGAACGAAACGCGACAAGGGTGTCGACAAACCGATCCACATTCGCTCGAACCCAAACGAATAGGGGCCGTCGAAGTATCACGAATTCGCAAACGAATGGCGATGATAATGCAGTTGGAAAGAACGGAAGCTGGAATTTCCATCGAAAAGGGGCAGGGTTAGCAGGCTGATATTGTCTGGCGGGGTGTGGAACATGTAGTCATTTCGGCGATGAGATCAGCCTGTCGAACCCTGCGCCGCATTTTATTTGTTCGATCGCTTCCGCGAGGGAATATCCTATTTCCGTGTTCCACGCGATCACGCGGAATCCTACAACCCCTGGCAGACAAAACTGTAGGCCCTGTGCAGTTTGAGAAGATCTCATTCGTCAATTGAGGAACGCGTATGATAAAATTGATTTTAGGCAACACTAACAGTTTCCCGCCTATCCAGTATCATCTCTATTCACGGGTTTGTCTAAACTCCGCGAAGCATCGCCACTTTCCCTTCCGTGTCGCTCAAAATTGCTCCTACGTTCCAAGCGATTAAACGCTTTACTTTGCCCCAAGTTGGCGTCTTCCCGTTGATTTCCTCCTGTAATAACAAAGCCGACTAAACATCGCGGTATGTCGATCGTGTTATCTCTTGCCGTCGTTTCAGAACAACTCGCTGCGTTTGTCGCAAGAAGTTTCCTCTGTACCTCGAATCGCCCTCGTATCTCTGATGCACCGACATCATTATGCGCGATTAGAAGTCAATTGCAGAGTCGGCGGCGGTTCGTTCGACCAGCAAGAAGCCGCGTAAACGTACACCGCGATAAGCGTTTCGCTTCGCCGTTTCCGAAACGATGATCTCAGCCGCAAACTTCTCTTGCGTTGCGCGTGTTCACCTTTGCGGTGCGGTGGTTCGCGTTTCAAATCGCGCGTGCATCCTCGCCGTACACACTGTCGACGATTTAGCCTGTTCTCGTTTGTCTTCTCAATTCGTATGCATTTGCAGGTAATCCTCCACGCGTTATTATAAATTTCCGCATCGTTTATGTGATTCGCAATTAGCCAGACTTTAATTCCCCCGTTTTCCAACATCGGTTTTCAACTTTTCCACTAAACCGAGAAGAACATACCTCAAGTAGCTGAAGTTTTAATTACCACACCTCGAGTGCTCTCTAATTACGTCTTCATTCTATCCCGGTAATCGTTTCTCCGCCTCATCCTCAGTTTTTTGCGTCCATTTAGCACTTTTTCTAAGGATCCAGAAGCAATCTCTCGAATCGCTACAGCTACTAAAAGTGTTCCAGTTTTCTGGGAGAAGGGGAATTCATTTAGCAACGTCGCCGGCGTAGTCCTGGTTTCGCGTAACCCGCGGCGATGCAAGCGGCTGAAGAAAACATGATATCGCGACGTGGCATGGCGTAATTTAACGTTTCGACTATCATTCCGATGCTATATGTATATAGGCCGTGTTTGTTATCATTATACTGAAATAACACGGTGAAACTACTGCTGCGAGGGTGCTCCGTTAACGAACCATTAATTCGCGACTGTGGCTGACGTTTCTCGTGGAGCCAACCCTGATTAGGAATTAGCGCAGAATAGCGGCATCGATTCTATGCTATCGAATTTTAATTACACCGCGACATCATTGGTAGCAAATTGAATCTCGTTGTTTTATAGTTAACTTGGAATCGAGGTGGAAAAGTGCCTGACGAATCGCAGGATCGACGAGAGTAACCCTACCTCCGGTTTTTTCTTCGCTCTTCCGACTGAACATTAAGGGAAGTTTCGTGTGATCGGTGCCTCATCGAACTTGCGTCCGATACTTTTTAATTAAAAACACCGTATCGATTTAAATGGTGCGATTTGGAGTATTGGCCTTCTCGGAGATGTGTCTGATGAAAATGGTAAAGAATTCACTCCAAACATTTTTTAAATATTAATAAAAATCTCGTGGTATTGTTAATGCACGTCTCTCAAGTAGTGAAGGCAATATTTGTGCAAGGATTAATTTATGATGTATCTACCATCCGGATAATAATCCAATTTTCATATGAGTCAGACTTGTTAATTATAATTAATTATTACACCATAAACAAACTCATGCCCCCCTCTCCGAAGCGCATCCCACGAGAATAAATATCTCGACGGCTGAATAATTCAATATTTAAATAAACCGCCGGTGCGCAAAGTGCTTAAAATTATGTTAGAGTAATTCTGTGGCCAAAGCTGCTTGTGCAAACTAATGATAATAGCGGGGGGCAAGCGAATCAGTGGTGACGTGAATCATTTGCATAAATGTCGTTCAGTGTTCGGTTATGTCAAATTTATTCGGCGAACAATACTTCTTAGCGTTGACACTATAAATATTTACCGGGATGTCGAATGGATGTTGATATTCGGTATTATTAATTAAAATATTTTCAGATTATAATTATGTAAAATAGATAGAAACGGTTGGGCGATTTCAATTTTTGGAGAGCGTTTAAAACATACATGCATCGTTCAACAATTTCCTTCTCGACAAAATCTAGCGTACTTCGCGCGGAAGCTGACGATTTTTATGGGTTGAACGATAATTAACGAATGATAGCCACGCAACGATCACTAATTCGGCGTGTTATTCCACATTTTGGGAAGTTATCGAGGTATTACTAAAATAAATTGAATCATCGATTCTCATGAAAACATTTAACCAGCGCGCAGCGAGTGGGCCGAGTTTCGTGCTTTAATCGTTATAGAAATTCCTTTTGGAATCGTCGATGCAGAAATCATCACAACGATCGAGAAACTACAACGGCTAAAGATAAAAAAGAAGGATCGCGATCAAATACTGCTCCCAGTCGAGTACCTTTGGCGTGTCGGAAGTCGGCCACCAAGCCTTCTTTGCACGCTTTCATGTCCCGCGGGAGAACGGAAAAGGGCGAAGCGCGGCGTTGAATATTTTACGCGCGCCGTTCGCGGTTAAGGGAATAATAAAGCAGCGCATCGTAAAAGAAAACAGTGTTTTAAGCGTTTCACGCAGCGACCCAAAGAAATCTCGGGGGATAATAGAATTCTCATCGAGAGGGAGGAGGTACGGGACGAGCAGATTCTAGATATTCTACGATCCAATCCCCTTGCACTTGCCATTGTAATTTCAAGGGTATTCAAAGAATTCCCGTCTTCCTGTGAGATTGAAATGTCAATTCAATACGAGATTTCGTCGTCGAAATGACGATGTCTCTCATTAACAAACAAAAGCTTGCCCCTCCGCGAATGTTTTTGTTTGTTTTTTTTTTTACGAAAAATTGTCTTTAACGGTTTTCTCTAGAAAACTTCTCACCTCCCAACGTGGGGCCACTTTTGCCGGGGTCTCTTTTTACCTCGACACTCTTCCCACTTTCGAAAACCGGGCATCTCCCGCGACACGTAAAGTAATTACGCGGAACAAGAGTACCGTCGGCGGAAAGAGACGGGTGGACTTTCAATGAGTCTCCGGGATGGTAAAAGGGAGACGAGGAGTAGTTTTGGGATTCTCCGAGTCAGAATTGTGCCCACGAGTCAGAATGAAGGAGACTTTTTCCCTCGTTTAATCGGATCGTCGCGGAAAAGTTCGTACTCTCGTTGATCTTCAAAAGACATTCCTTTTCTTGCCGGCTTGTAATTAATTACTTCGTGCAGTTATTCGAAAATATTCACTCGACGAACCGATCAATGATTCGATCATCTTTTACCTCTACACCTTCTTTCCTTTCCTTTCCTTTCCAAGTATCAATTTTACTCTTGGATTACTTTTGAAATTCTTCGTGCTCCATTATCACTCCGTTAGCGATGATATCAGTGTTATTACTTCAAACCATAGTTACGAAACTCCATTGAAACGAAGTTCAAGCTCAGTTTCATTGACGAACTTTATTCGGCATCGCAAGCGCATTCACCCTCGTACCTTTCCAGCTGTTTTTCAATTTCTCTCATACTTTCTTCTACTAAAGGAAAAGAATTATATGAAGTGAAAACCGCAAACTTTTGTTCCGACCTGATACATACGCGTAACAAGTTACTTTTTTAAAATTGTTATTGGGACGTGCAAAACGTCGCTTCTCCGCTGGTGCTCCAAAGTAAACGACCGACACTAATGAAGGCGGCAAAGATTCCCGCGCCGTGAACGTATCTTGAATATAAACTCATTGCTTGCCCTCTTGCATGACGGAACGTCTTCTAATTAGGCGGTCGGCAATCCTCTATGCGACCGCTTAACAAAATTAAACGAAACATTATCTTGTTCCGGTGATAAGCGATGGTTGCAACATTTAGCAATAACACTTTCATAATCATAGGGAGAGAATACAATTGATATCCTTTTTACGAAGAATGAAGTTTACGAACCCAGGCACAGTCCTGGACTGTATTCTTCCTCAAACGGGTTACAGTGAAAAGAACCTTCTCTTGGAACACTACGAAATCGTCGATGGAGATAAAGTGTGAATTTAAGCCCCAAGACGTGGCATCGTTCTTGCCACGTTCGCGAGGATATCGCGCGGGATCATGGTCATTTAGATAAAGGTGGAGCTTTATTAAATTTACACCCCTGGTTTCGGAAGGAGGAGGCAGAGGTCCAAATTATCGACGAACTTCCAAGAATTTCGTGCTTCACGAGGCTCGATAACGACCCCGTTCGAATTTACGGCGGTTGAAAAGTCTCCCGGACATTCCTCTATTTTTGCTCGGAACAATTTGTAACCTGGAATTTTATTCGTTTAATTCCGCGAAGAATAATATATCGTTAATGGCATGTCGGATACGTTTGAAACTGCGCCGTGAAACATGAATGAACATCGTAGAGAATAACGTGGGGGCAAGAACGACGCTATTATGGACGAACGTCGTCGACGATATTGCAAAACTGCCAGCCAAAGGGGATTGTTTTACGCGGCCTGGCCGGTTAATGCAGCGGCATGTTAAAAGTGGCGCGATTGCCACGCATTAAAGGATATTTACGTTTACGAGTGGATCGCGATCGCCGAGAATTGCAAACGACGTCGTATTTATTACGGCCACGACAATACGCTAATGTCTTCTCCCGCGAGGAGAACAGATTTACCTGATTCCGCGTGGATATATTGCTATCATTCGAATAGAAGTGCAGCCATTTCATTTTTGAACCACGCCAGGGATCTATTCTGCGCCCATTTAAAATTTAAATATAGATATTTCATTGTCCCTGATGAAAAATGTAATAGTTCTGGCTCGATGTAACGACAGCGTTCCAGAATATCGAATTTGAAAAATGCGAGACGTAACGTTCATGATTAATCTGTCGCCGCGCTCTGCAGTCTGGTGGATTATATAAAATGATATTTTCATCTCGGCGCTTCCATTGCTTTTTAAACGTAATACTACGCAGATTACCGAAAGAATAACTATCGGGCGGAGAATTTACGAGGGAGCGATAATGAACGGACACACGTTACCGATGCCTCTGTCTGAACAAAGTGCCAGAGGTACCTACGGGTAAATCCATAATTCACACCTTATCTCCCTTTATTGGCCGAGCTCTCTTTTCACTCAGCTGATTTCCCGGGATCGCTTGTCCGCTCGTAAAACAGTTTCATCGTTCGCCATTCGTCGCTTGCCCGTGATCATCCTAAAAAAAATTGCGTCCCTGGAAAAATCGAAAGACATCAACGTATCGACAGGCTCGCGTTCCTCGGAAAACACGCGACGAGTTTCGTGATCTGTGCACACTCTGCATCGCGACGTCGCTCGCAGAATGGGAGCAAGAGTAATCCTTTGTTACGAGAGGATCGAACCGTGGGAAAAATGGGATCTTCTTATTCGAACGCTTTTAGTCGCGCGAAGATACACATCGATACAAGTTATTCGGGGACAGCGGATGAGTCTCGATGACCATGTAGCTGGAAGCCTCTTGTTTTTTCAGGGATATACGAAGCGGAAACCTTTCTTGCATTCTCCGATTCGATGCAGTTCTAGTTTCTTTTTTTTTTTAAGTACAGTAAAGTGTATGACATGTTTTAATGTTAACGGCATTGTATATGAAACGTTTGGCAGAGAATTTTTAAAAGAAAATCTCTGCTGAAATATCTGGATTTAGCTACGGTGATCGTCTAAGTTTTATAAATATATTTTTTTCACAACAAAAGTTAATACCGAATATAATGCTCGTTTAAGTAGTACAGGTCAACGATAGAGAGAACACATAGCGATCCAGGGAAATGCAGTCAAACTTCGTCGGATAATATTCGTAAATTATCTCCGTCTACTAATTTGCATTCGAAAGAGGGAGAACGATGGGAGATGAAAGGGGATGGACTAATCCGCGCCGGGAGGCTGACGAAAACATTAGGTACGAATGAAATTGCGAATTTGCATAAGTTTCAGTCGCCGCGCCGGCCTTTTTGCGTTCAGTTCCTCAGAGAGTCGCTGGTGGCTGTTCCATCAGCTGGTCGTCCGGAGGGAAAACAGCAGAGAAGATGCAACTTATATCTGCCACTCGAACGATGTCATTCCGGGGAAAATAACTGCCAACTAATGGACTTTCGTAGTTTCGTCAATGTCTCGCCCAGCCCCTCGTACTTTTCAAGGCATCCTCCGTTATTTATCAGTAAAGCGCGAATTTCGTTTCATTCCGCAACGCTCGCCGCGTCTCGTCGAGAATCCAGAATGCCGAGAAAATATTCGTTGTGGCAAACTAGCCTTGGCATTCGGTAGCGGGCTTCTTATCTGTTGTACGCAAGTTTTCCTGCCGGGTTTTATCTTAATACTCCGAGTGAGGAAAACTCGGAGTGCTCACCATGGAATTAGCTTTCCACGGTTTCAGTCGAATTCAAATTTCATGTATTCGGTACAATGTTTTAAGAATTTTTCTGACCCTCTTATTGAGGAAAGGAATTGGACGAATCATAGACAGTGACAAAAGTGAGGGCATGAATAAGAGAAACTGTTGTCCATGATAAAAACAACGACTGCGTCATTAATCTTCGGATTATTAATGAGCTTCGTGACGCGCGAGGAACGCCAGCGAAACACGGGGTAAAACATATTCCCGTTGAGTTCGAATATCGTTTCTTAATGCAAAAATATTTCGTTCCGCCGGCCTACGCGGAAATCGTTCGTGCGTTGAATTTTAATGAAGAATGAGTGGTAACGCCCGAGGGAGAGGATTAAATAATTTCCGCGTGCAATTATGCAGAGCAAAAATGTTACAAACAAGAATAAGTTCATCGGACGATGATTTTTCCCAATAATCTGACTTATTGAAGGACCCGACGAGTTCTTTTTTTACTCCGGTTGCATGTAGCGCGACGAGCGAATGAAGATGAGTCAAAGGGTAGCGCTGTCTATTCCGGCGACGGTACAAAGTCTATTCTGTTTTTCGCAGAAGATTAAAAAGAGTCTTATATTTGGCAGCGTTCCCTTGCCAAGCGTCGGCGAGGTGAAAGGGTTGCTCGTGACAAAAGAGTGGTCCGGCTCGAGCTGCCCTTGCGAAATACAGAGATCCTCCGGGTGCTTTCAGGCTGTCACGTTCGCCTGCAGCCGGGTTTGCAAGGAATTAATTACTAGCGAACGATTAATCGTTTCAGCATGCTATGTCTCCGCGATCCAATCAATGATTATTCGATTCATTTGTCTGCTGCTGCTTCGCTGACTGTAGAAGGATTTTCAGTGGCACCACTAAAACTAAAACAATTAGATTTTCGCGAAGTTTTTATTTGAACAGTAAACAATAATTAAAAGTAACAAGGAGGAACGAGGTTCAAAACATTAAACACAAATTGGACGCGCGGTAAAACCTTGGGCTGCTCGGTTTAATTAGGAATTTAGCAACGCCAGACGAAGGTGTGCGTTCAGGCGTGCGCAAATGAATTTTCGTCGAACCGATTCAGCGGTCTCGCGGGATTTACAATCAGTTTGATTAAACTTGCCGGTAATCCCCTTTGGTCCGGCCTCGCGCGTAGCGAAAGAGAAATTATTTGCCAACGATTCTCGGCCGAGATCCTCTAGCTTTCGATTTAATCTAGCAAAGGCCGGTATAGGCCTCGCCGCTGCGGGGAATCTCTGCAACTGGCCGAATGAAATTATGCGTCGCGGAATAGGTATCAATTGTGTAACACCGTTTACACCGCAACATTGCCAGGAAAATAGCTGTAGGCCCATCCTTGACATTAATCTTCGAAAAAATCTCCCATTGAATAATCCCTCCGCCCTGGTTTATCCAAGTTTATCTGGTTTACCCAGTCCGCGTTCTTTATTTCCCAATGGAAATTTATTCTCCTGTTTCGTTCCACGAGGGATGATCATTTGAAGCATTAATTACTGCTTTTATTACGTGCAATAGAAATATTATTGTCATTTCCGATTCTGCATTTCGATCGGGTATCTTTGACGCGCTTGCAGCAGCTTTTATTAACCAGATCATTAATGATGTCGTTTATTTGTAAGAAAAAAGATAAACGATCATCTCTCTCCCTCTGGAAACAATGAATTCAAATACGGTGCAGAAATTCGTGGATTTCTGCATAAAGTATCGCCGATGACGTACACTTGCCGGAGAGAATCGGGGTCAATCAATTGGTTTGACCATCCAACCGATATTCAGCGGAGGAGCCTTCGAGAATAGATAACGCAAATCGGATCATGGAAATCCCTGTCTTACGGACAAACGCTACCGAATTAATGCCTGGCCCGAGACTGTTTTCAATCGATAACTACTCGATCAACGAGAATTCCATCCAGACAATTATTATTTCCAGCTTAACACCGCAGTCCACTGTAAATCAAATTCACCCTTTCTTAATTCCAGCCCGCTCGCTGTCGCGCTCCCTGATCGGATTCGATGTCAATTTACTTGATTTACCCCGTTGAAACACATCAAAGGCCAGGGAAAGATCGCACGTTTACAGGCCGCTGCTACGGGATCCTCTAATTTCACTGAAAGTCAATCATCGCTTGGATGCAGAATCGTCAAACTGCAGGTAGAATCCCGCCCTCTGGGGTATACGTCTCCTGGAGCGAGGTTCCGTGTCCTTTGGAATATTTCAGTTACACCCCGCGGGGGCTGTGCGCGCTTAAATCAATCTTGATTAATCCTCGCGGCTATTCCAAGGGGTCGTTAAAGCCTCCTGAAAGGCGGCGACGATGTTTAAAGGATCATCGTTATGGGGATTTTCATTCGGCCGCCCCATGGCTATTGTAGATGGACATTAATGGGAGTCGAGTGGCTGTACCAGATATTTCATTTGCATACGACGAACTATGGTGTTAGTCGTAAGGGGCTAGGCGTACACTGCTGCGTCGCTTAAACTATGTTCCGGGAAGATTGTAGTAGTAATGGTCGACATTGGTCAGACGCGACTCACCGGTATATACCTCGTTCACCGCTTTGCATAATTTCTTGAGCGTTTAAGTGTACATTTCTTGCTCCAAATGTTGATGATTCCACTGCATACATGAGTTTCTGTTTACTGAAAGGCTTCATAATTTTGATGAACATTAAAGAAGTGTATTAGTAACCGCATTAAAAATATTATGCGACGACTGATTAATTAACTGCAGTCCTCTGAGAGCATTAACATGTCTCTGGCAACAACAGCTTCATGCCGGTCACGCTGTTAACTCCGCGCGCATAAGGAAGAAGCACAATCCAGAGAGTAACAAAGCGCCGCATCGTCACGTTAAATACAAGGCTGCCCGACTCTGCGCTCGTAAGAACTTTTCTTTTTCCGGACGTATGTAATATGCAAATAATGCATAAGGGCAGAGGAGAAACCACGACGCGAGACACACGAGGGGTTGTCGTTGTAATACAGCTCGTAATAAAAACGCATTAACCTTATCCAACTGCGTGTAACGCGGCCGCCGGGAAGATCTCCAAAGAGCTCTGTTGCATATGAAAATTAGCTCCACAAAAATATCGTATGGCGGGATATTCGCCGAAGTACATACGGTCGCCCGTAAGTTTCGGTGAAACCCAAACACCGCAAATTATAGAAACATAACGTAATTGTGCAAATCTAATTAAGGTCCTTAATCGATTGTCGCCAAGTTTCTAAGCTGGAAGAAAATTGATCAAAGCGCGAGACATTTCCAGGTGGTAGGTCGGTTTAGAATGTATTAGCCCAGGTCAACGGTTCGTTTCCCGTCTTTGTATCGTCACCGGTCGACGCGGCTGCTTCTGGAAGTTAATTATTAAACGTCAAGGTGCGTTTGTAGAGCCTGCTCTTGGTTTACCAACAAAAGTTGCACACGAGCTTCACCTGCGAATTATTTGGCCAACAAACGTGTTATCTGGAAAAATTATTTAGCGCGTTACTCGTGTCGTAATTTTGACCGTGAACACTTTTTCCATGGTAGAAAAATGATTAATCGTCCGCTGCCGAGCATCGTGGACTGTCTCCTAAATTATTCAGTAATAGTAGAAGTGGTAGTTCCAGTTCGGTCGCGTGACAAATGCAGTTATCACGCGGTCGCCAAGTTGGCCTGCAACGAACGACGAGAT
This sequence comes from Holcopasites calliopsidis, assembly GCA_023838395.1. Lineage (NCBI taxonomy): Eukaryota > Metazoa > Arthropoda > Insecta > Hymenoptera > Apidae > Holcopasites > Holcopasites calliopsidis. The sequence goes on along the minus strand of JALHAQ010000037.1, from coordinate 563,693 downwards.
AATGCGCACGATACGCGAGATGAACGTGCTGGCTCGTTCGAGGTGGAGAAAACTACAAACCAAGCTTGGCGCGTAAATCACGATCCTCGTTAGCCCGATTTGAGCCGATTACTCTGCAACGCAGCCGGAGATTTAATAGCTACGGTGTTATAATCCGCGCTGAATTAAGACGTGCATGTACGATAACTTTATTGCGGTCTTTTTTTTTAAACACCTCTTCCTTACCTACTTAAGGAAGACGAATAGAAGGAAAAGAAGAAGAAGCTTAGAAAAGTTAATATTTTCCAAGCACTGTGCGTTAAACAGAAAGTCAAAGGGTTGAATAGCATTCTCATCATGAGAAAAGAATCGAGTCTTGTTCAACAATCATTGGCAATGTCCTGCACTTCCAACCTAGAACAAGAACTCTTTCCTAGTTTATAAGGACTGTATTCCACAATCGCAAATTACCACGGAACACGCATGCGATTAAATAGCGGTCGCTTAACGCGATCAGGAACGCGTGACGTGAAGTAACGCACGGTCCGCTTTAAAGACAGTGCTTTCCTCCTGCCGGCCAAGTGGAATGAACAGCCGCGTAATATCGCTCGTATTACGTATTAATGCCAGGTCCCACGCTTTCCTCGTTTCCAGCCTCGATATCGTGATGTAACCGGTGAAAGTATACAATAAATGAACGAAGCATAATCGATTAGTCTAACAATTGAAAAATTTCTATCATTCCCGGTTGTCTTTGCCCTCCTGGTTCGCAGGAAATTCAAACTTAGATTTATCGCCAAATTAACTTTTTTAACGAATATAAATTTTCGCTTAACGTTTGATCAGATTATAGAACTGCCGCGACAGAGTATGATTCCTCGTGTTGACGAGGGAAGACAGACGCGTTCTGTCGTTCTTTCGGACGCGTAATTAACGCGATCCTATCCGTTCATGCAACGTGACGTGTCGTGTAATTTGGCTGACCAGATCTTGCGCCTGGTTCGCCGCGAAACTCGCGTTGAATCCAGGTTCATCCTGCTTTTTCCGCAGCGACATTTGAATTAGAGTCACTGTTGCGTGCGTAATGCGCGATTGGTTTATGCGGTTTGGCACTGGAGAATTTTTTACGAGGGTGAAATTTGCTGGGACAAATAATAATAATTCGTAATCAATTGAAACAATTCAGCACGAGACTTTAATTAGGAGCGGATACATCGGTACATTAATTATCAAATAAGTGAATTACGGGCAACTGGCACCTGCGGCGCAACCTATTTGAACCGATTGCCTCGTATTCTTTGATAACTACCCCGAGAAACGAATCGATTCGTGGATGGTCCAATTTACTCTCATTGCAAGTCTCCGACTTTAAATTCTTCGTAGAACATCCAATCTCTTTTCGAACTTACATTTAACTTTTTATTCGTAATTATCGGATCCCACTTAATGATACCTTAATCAATTTAATTTAGATACCGTAGATATGCGTAGAGTTTCAGCAACCTGATATCTTAAACTTTGTTGGAGAAATGTGAAACTGCAAGTTTGTTCATTAGAGGTGAGCCAGCTATTTTGTTGGTTCCTCGCTACGGCCCGCAGCCGGAATTATAACGTGTTCCTGGCTGTGCCTAAATAATAAATACGGCAACTGGACGCCGGGAAGCCCGAGGTGTGTTCCAGCGGCCAGAGCTACCATTTAGTTGCTGCTGTGCAGCGACTGCACACCTGTAGCAGCGGAAGCGCATCAGCGAGCGCAGATTCCGTTCGCCGCAAGTTCCGAGAACGCGACGCAACTGAAAGATGCAACACGATTAAATAAATTTCAAATCAATCGAGAGGGGAACGAGGTAGGAAATTTTTCTCTACGCTTCTCGATATTTCAGTTTGTCTTTTCTTTTTGTCGACACACGTTCAGATCTGTCTGCCTCGCAATTAGGTGTGTTTCGTGAATTTCCCTTTTACCCCGACGCAAACAGTGTATTCGTGACGAGTCGACAGTGGCACGAGGACGGAGCAAGAATACAGACGGATATTAAGCGCGGCGTTGAAGCGCGTTTAATCCGTGCCGTCTCTTGACTCCTTCGCCGATGTTGGCACGTGAAAGGATTCGGTTCGACTCGGCCTCCGTGCGAATCCCTTTCATCATCGTGATGTGTACAGCAACTCCACCTTTCTTCCATTCCAACTCGCTGTCGCACCTTTGTACGGCCACGCCGTAAGAATAGGCTGCTCGAAGCGCAACACGGTCCCTCCGCCACATGTACAAACACACGGGCGTGCACAAGAGGGTGAAACGGATGAGATTATGTGAGAAGCGAATACTGTCCGGAGATAGGTTAACCATTTTCTTTGATTCATTCGCGTGGGCGCGTAATTAGTCCGAGGTCGCGGAACACGATTCGTTTTCTAACAGATTAAAGTCTTCTGAAAGAATGCGCGTCACATGAAAATGATCCCATTGCGTTCGGAAATTGTAATACAAGAACAATTTCATGAGAGAAATGAATTTTGTACCGCTGGCAAATATAAAGTATTATTGTCATTATTCCTTGTCAAAATGTAAAATGGAAAGAAGCCAGAAGTCGTCGGTGGAAAGGAGCTTCGCGCATTTATCGTGAACGCTGCTAGATGCACGGAGGAGTTCCGTTCTACTCGCATACGAATTTCAAAGAGACAGCTCTGGATTTTCTTACCTGGCTGCGTCTTTCTCTCGGCCGACTCCACTCCACTCCCGTTGTAAACTAATTTCCAGCTTCTCGCGCGTCTCCTCTGCAACGTCACTCCGGGAATCCTGATTAAATCCCGTGAACTACGACGATCGTGTAAAGAGCCCCGATGCCTCTGGTGAATCGATGAACCCTGGCCTCCGGGAATAAGAGATCGCCGAGAGAATTCCATGCTGGCATTCTTTCCTCGTTCACCGTAAATTGAAATTGATGGGAAGGAACCGTCGTCCAGCAAGCGACCGTGACGATACTGGCAATAGTTAAGCAAATTATCAACCTCGTGTCGCAGGATCTATTTAGCATCTTATCAGAATATTGCCCTAATGAAGTTTACCCCATATCGGTCCTCCGCTTGCCCTTTGGCGACCGCTAAGTAATTATTATCACTCTGTAAGCAATCGAAATCAGCTTAAGCACTCAGCCACCCCATGCCGTAACGAGTTTCCTTCATTACGGATCCGCAACAGTAGCAGGAGACGAGTGTATTTCAGCATCCAAAATTGAATGCTCGACGTGGATTCAATGATCATTATTATATTTCTTTTTATATGAATTCCAGAGCAACTGCGGGAGTGTATTTTGTGAAATATAGCAAAGCAGGAACAGCGTGGCTACTAGAAAGCCACGTTGTCCCACCAGCTAAACTTATTATTGGCCGTGCAATTCTGTTTACTTCTCCCTGACCGAACGCAGACGGTCGGCTGAGAAAGCATTGATCAACGTCACCGGCAGAAACGAGCAAAACGCCGCCGGCTTTAAAAACTTATAAACACGCTAGTTTTCTAACGAAACTCGCAATAACTCGGCCGCTACGAAATACAGGAGAGCTTCTGGACGGTGAAAGATCGAGGGTCGCTCGACGAGACAACCGGAGCGCTTTTTCCCCGAAGTCGCGAACGATCGTGTCGCCTTCTCCCCAAGACAATTGCGTTTATCGAGCTCGCCCTTCGAGTGCCTTTGCCGGTGATTTCTTTCGTCGATTCCCTCCCCCTTCCTCGCGATTCACTTTGGGCACCGGAATTTATAGGCGAAAGTTTCCTCGGTCGATCCTATGGCGAATTATATCTTCATAGTTTCCCAAGTGCTTTGTTGGTCGTTTTATTTCTAGCAGGAGGAAACTGTCCTCGATCCTGGCGCATGTAGCAGTAAGATTGCATATAAAAATTCCGAGGAATAATGGTTGTCATGGTACACGTTTTCCTATCTTAGACCGTAATTCCTACGGTCCGGAAGCAGCTGTCCTATTTTTCATCTCTGGCCATCCCTAGAAAAGGGGAGGCGAAACACCAGAGCCTGGCCTGGTCTCGAGCTATCGGGGGTCGGTGATCTTTGTGTGCGGCTTCACGAGACGGCTTCCACGCAGGAACCACACAGTCGTAAGTCATCGCGCTGCGATAAACCGCGTGTTGCCCGAAACGTGTGGCATCGATTGGTACGGCGCCAATTTCTCACAGAATTCGTGTATCAGAGATTCGGATAAGAAATTGGAAGCAGTCGCGGTTGAATCTAGATCAAATGATCGAGAGTAAACGATTGCTTTGCCAATGGAAAACCGAATTAAGGTCAACCAAATCCGACTGGCAGAACGCAAAATATACGCTAACGTGCCGGTTAGACGCAGCCCCGCGAAAATGGAGTTATGTGTTAGGAGGGAACATATTCCGTGCACGAGTTCCAAAGCAACCGCGAGAAGTCTGATGTCAAAACTTTTGGCTCGGCAAACTTGTTGCGACATTCCAAACGTTTAACTGTTTAAGTGTCAAAGTGCAAAGATGAACCCGCTCCGTTTGCGGCTAGACAATATTCCAACTCGCTGAACGATCTCGTTAAATCTATTCGTTCCATTCGTCGTGCGTGGCTCTACATGAGCTGGAAAAATTGACGAGAAGGGCTCGGGAAATTATTCGCGCGAAATAAGCGAAGGGAGAACTAAATGGCGGGGAACAATTGCAGTGGAGACTGAGGTACCGGTGAAGATTAGAGTGAAAGGAGAAAAGGAGGAAAAGAATGCGGGCTGGGAAGATTGTGAGAAGTTCCCAGGACGAGGTGAAATTGACGAAGTTGAGAGGAAAGTTGCAAGGTAACAGGCGACGATGACAACACCACCCTGAGCGTCCTGGAAGACGAGTTAACAAGAGCACGGTGGTAGTCGAGTTCGTTCGGGGAATTTGTCTCACTTCTGAAGACACTTGCTGTGGTTAGAAACTGACAAGGCTGAGCCTCCACCTGGGATGCATTAAAAAAAGGTGGAGAGTTGAAAGTTTGTAATCGGGTTGTATGGAAAGATAATTTGTTTCCTTAATGGAGTCATTGCTGTCTGGTGTCAGAATCATCCCATCAGCGCTTCCAGGATTTCTGGACATTTACCCATGAAAATAATTGGCAATAATTAATCCCTTGAGTAGGAATAATAGCTCCTGGCATCTCGGTAGCCAAACTCACTCGCCCCAATAATTAAGTGTATTTGCAGTCGCTCTACCTGCCAATACTGCAGCCCCTAAATTCGGGCAAACATATTCATCAGGGGTAAGTAGCGCGATTACCATTGTCGCAAGCGTAACAGCATTAATCAGCGTCACCAATGAACCGTGCGTGCAGTAACTACGTACGCAATTATACACGCATAGCGAGAGATAGGAAGAGGACACAGTGGCCACTGCGTTGGATCGTCGTCGTACAAACGGTTGCTGTTATCCTTGTTGCGTTAGCCGTTGGTTAGTGACCATAGTTACTTCATTATTGCGCTCTAGGGATAACGGCACGGGACGTGGGCGAGACGCTCGGCGTCTGCCCCGTGGAGACAGAGAGAATGCAGATCACGTAACTAATTGGCCGGACCGGCGAAGTGGCAAACTGTGGCTGACGCGACTTCGCTGCCGCTCTACTTGGGACACTCGGTGAATTTGTCCTCCGCCCAAAATTGCGTCGTTCTATTAATTAAATTGCACGACCTGTCGAGCATAGCCTTCGCGCAATACCCGATCCAATATTGCTAACTAGTTGTGGACCATTCATCGTCTGCGTGGATAAACTTCCACTACGGTTACATCGTGCTCCAGGAATAATTGTGTACCGACAAGTTTGACACCATAACAGCTCTGAAGACGGGCAAAGTTTCCGAAACGAAGCTTCATCCAAAACGCAACTATGGTTCTCCGCGTCTTTAATAGTTTGAATTGCAACGCGAACAAGGATAATGAACATCATTCTCTTATTCTGTTTCCGGCGACGAAAATGTATCTCTTGAAATCAATTACAGCTTGCTCTGTACTCGAGCACGTTCTTCAATTTCTAACGAGATTGTTAAAGTGCCCAGAATTTGGTGGTATTACTGGTAGTCAGAGCTTCTTTCAATGGGCGATCACGTTTTTGGTACGCGGTGTTTACTGCTGCTCAGATTAGTTTCCACGTCAAAGTTAACGCGACTCATGTGCAACTTTGATATCGCTAAATATTTGTTGGCTGAACGATCGAAATCGTGTGCAAACATTTCCAGCAGTGTAAAAAAGCTAAACGGTCGGATGTAAATAGCTACGGAAATCAAAGGAATTTTCGGTCCGGGGAGCTCTCGTCGAAAGACTTTTGATTAAACCGCTTCGCGAACTTTTTCCTTACTCGCAAACCCTTCAAGCTCAGGATAGCAAATGGGAAAGTTTCGTAATTCTGCAAATAATTAAAAAGAGGCGAGGCCTATGGTTCTCACATGTATTTGATGGTTTCATCGTAAAGACTGTGACCAACGACGAAGTCTACAGGCCTAGTTTCTCAGTCAAACTGAATTCCACTCGCGAAACTTCGATTCCGGATGGCACACGGTTCTTAAATAACAGATGCGACTCGAGAACGGCCTAAGACGCGTCAGATGTCACGTTCTCGAGCTTTTCGTGCATCGACGCTTCACCTCGAGAAACGGCTGCCGCTGAGAGATGGAGCTGAGAGTTTGAGCATCGAACTCTCTCCATACCTATACCTCCTTTTAGCTCGGAAGAAAGCCTCGTTGCATGCATTATTCATCGAGGCTCATGACTGATATCGTCGACGTGGCACTTTTACCGCGATAGTGCTTGCCACAAGTACCAACATCACGACTACGTCCATTTTCGCACGGTCAGTCTGTTCGGGTTTGACCGCAATTTTCGCTCGTTCCTCTGCGATTTCGCTCCTTCACTGTACGCCTTCGGAAGAAGAATAAACGAGTGGGTACAGATTTAACAATATCTCGCGCAAAATAATTCTTACATTTTTCGCAACTCCAACGAGGATGGAATGAAAGTTGCTTCGTGGAAGGAACGAAGCGAGCGGTTTCCAAGCTGAAACGTGACCTATCCGAACGGGTTCTCTTCGCTTCGAATCTGTCTTATAGTAGGCGGACAGGTATTTCAATTCTCCCGCGTCTGCGAGGCTGCAAATTTACAAGGATATCCTCGGGAAACGTCTACGAATCTGCCTCTGTATCCACGCGCAAATATCCCGCAAACGACTGCCACCTGAATAAACCCTGTCGATCTTTTCGCTGAATTGGTCTTAAAGTTGGACGTGCATTTGTTCCTCTTCCTCAGGTGGGATTGGCATTAAGTGTTCGATTCGATAGAAACTTTCAATTCGCAGTTTAGCTGCAATTGAATCATTAAGATTTGGCTTTTTTATGGTAGACTAGCTGCTAGTCACTAGCAGGCGTCGCCTCGAGCCTCTTAATTTATTGACCCGTACAATTTCACTCAGCTGTTAAGCAAATGCGACTTGCGCGAGCGATATATATATATATAATATCGGGCAAGTTTTAATTACTTCTGTTAACCGGGGCGCGAAACGGTGGAGGAAGTTTTGCCTCGGAGGGATTAACTGCTAATTGCGATTTTCCTTGCGCTTGTGCTTCAAAGTATCGGCTACCTGATTCGGGTTACGAACATCTTCCGGCCTGCTGAAAATATCCGTAAAGCGCTTCTCAAGCTTTTCGCGTCTATTTGCGTTTCGCGTGATTCATTTAATACGTTTAAAAGCCAGGTCCGCGCCAGGCGATATAAATAAGCGGTGGAGCGTGAATCAGTCTTGTCTTTGCTTGTCCGACTAAGGAGCATGCATTTTCCCTGGAAAACATCATGAGGACGATAACCGTCGACCAGCGGTTTCCACCTTATGAATTATTCCACGGATACGCGGCATTTGCTCCATAAAACGTTGCCTGACATCACCTTGCCTGGCGATCACGATCCAAAACGGTGCATTTGATTTCCCGCAATTGTAAAATTTCGCCAAGGAAACGTTCACGTATTCCGTTCACGAAATTCATCTGTTTGCGTCAAGGCTTTTGATCGATGGGCTAAAGTATTCCGGGAATGGAAGAAGGATTTTCTAAATGTGAATTCAAAGCCTTCTGAAATTGGACGCCCATTCGTTGGTCGTCTAATGAAATTCAATACGTTTTTGGGCGAAAGGGTCGATTCACTGAACCGAAAGGCAATCGTAAAGTGAAGCAAAGCTAAAAACACTTTCTTCGGCTGTAAATAACTTGTCCAGATTACAATCTTATTATTATTACTGCGTAGCGTGTAATAGTCGTTGCTGTTCATTCTAAATCCTTGTACTGTAACTCGAGCAACTCCGTTCGAAAGGGTGCTTGCGCCATCAACAGTGCGGTTTGAGTGCGAGCCTATAGATTTTACGCAGGGGTGGATCGGCTCTTCGATGGTTGCACGCCGCTATATAGGGTGTCTCGTTTCCTTGACAAGACTGACGTGCAAAGGATAAGTCGAGGGCTACGCTGCTGTGCAAGAAATATTAAAGATTCGTAGCTTTCCGGAATGGTTAGTAAAAAATAAATTCTGTTAAAGCCTTTCCTATTGCGGCACGCGCAAATGTTATTCGCGAAATTTTAGCTCATTAAAACACCCCGTACAGCGGTTTATATGTATAGGTGGACTTAACTAATCGCGCCAACGCAGGGCTTCTCCGGCTTCGTTCGCGTTCGAACTCTTTGCAACTGGGACCGAGTTGCAAGGCGCACGCCATTCCCCCTGACCACGAAGCATTTACTAGCCTTCGTTAACAGATTCGTATTTTGTTATTGCTGAAGGATACTAACAGAGAAATTAACTCAAAATTAATATCGCAGTGATGCATAGCATTCCACTTAACGCAATGCGGTATTTCAATTACGAAGAAATCGTGTGCAATCCTCCGCGCGATGATCTTCGAATGTGTATGAAAATTGATATCCCATCGTCGATGCAGCCGATAAAAAAAAAAACGATCGACCTGAGAGATAGCCAGTCCGAGTTCACGAGAAATGATACAATCAACTTGCTGCATTCATCGATTATTTTAAATGGGCTTCAATTGCTCGCATAGAAACGCGTGGCGCATAATTTCGTTGGACGCACGATATTTTTGCGGTCGCGCGAGCGTTCTGTACGAAATTGAACAATATGAGTACGGGGCACGGGACCCAGTTACCAAACGTAATTGAATGACGAATCGGTAGGCGCCACGTCCGTGCCTTCGAATTTTCTGGCCTGATACACGTGTTTTAACTTGGTAACAGCATTATTTCCTCGCACGCCGCTGCACCCATCAATTGCGCCAAATTAAATTATTCTTTTCGTGAACGTTTCAACTACATATTTTTAACATCGTTTCATTTGAATCTATATGCACACACCATATAGATTCCATGGATGAATACTCAAAACGCATGTATCGTACGATAAGAAATATTGTACTTACTGATATTACAACATGACAGTGAAAATGCAGTACTATGCTTCAAGATTACTCTCGAAAGAAGCTTTTTCCCTCGAGAGGTCCTGCGTCGCTGTCACGGAATGAAATTTCACGAACGAAGGAATACATTGAACTGAAGCGTTCCTCGCGAAAGAGTTATTCTGACGATTCCTTAATATGATTATTCACTTCCTTGAATCTCCGTGGCTCGTATTTGCAATATTATAAAAATACCAAAGAAGCAGAGAGGAAAGATTTGCTTGCCGTTGAACGAGACTCTAAAAAAGGAATCGAGCAAACCTTTCGACTGCGATTCACCGTGGAACTCGGATTCAAATCCATCGTTAAGGCAACTTTAACATAACTTAAATATCGTGCAGACTCCTCGAAGCTCGAAAAATCTTTCAAATACAGCATTTTTATTATACCCCACAATTTGATTAGTCCTTATTACATTTTAGTCTTCCAATCTTTCTTCTCAGGCTTGCGCTGTCCCACTTTCGGTTTTATTAAAACAGCGACCAGTTAATCTGACAAACGATTTTCGTATAGCACGCAGTGGCGCCTCGTCGGAAGAACCCTGTCTAGGAAAGGGTAGTCGACGTGGTTAAGTCTCGAAAACGCTTGGCAGCGATCGTTGCCAAGAAATGGCGTGGAAAGTAGCGCGGCGTTAAAGCAAGTCCATCGGATGAGAAACGTCCCGGGGACGAGTTATGCGTCTGCTACACTTTTATGATCTGTCCGTGACGAGATTTCTTAATATCATCCGTCAGACACACGGATCTTCCGTGTGTAAGCGTTCTTTATCTCGTAAAGACTGGGGATTTGCAGCTTTGTGAAATCGATGTGTCACTCGTGTTGCTTCGGGGCACAGAATCGTGCGATTTTTACACAGACGCAACTTCAGCCACGATTTCCAAGTGGATCGTGTTCCATGTCTGGAAATACTAGCTCGATATTTACAGACCCCTCCAAGTTTCCATTCCTTCCAATAGTTGCGGCGCTAGAGAACTTATTAACACGTTTCAATTAAGAAGCAATTTGTGATAAATACGGCAGTCGTCCCAACAAATATTTCATATAAAAAATATTGCCCCCGTTGGAAGCTCCTCAACTTTGCTTATTGTGTGTCTAATCCTCTGAACAGTACACAGTACACCGAGGCTACTCCACGGTATTCAAGTGAATCCGGTGCAGCTATGGATAAAAAAGTTCCTCCGCGTTTCTTCCGGTCACGAGTACCCTCGTGCGCCATTCAGGCACTAATATCCGAGTCCTTCTCAACCAGTAGCCGACCGTTTTCCCGGGCCAATTTTCTTGCCTCAACGAAGACGAGAGTTTCGAGGATTCTCGCGTGTTGTCGTCGGAAACGGAAGTATCGCTTCTTATCCCAAGGCGGAGTGTCTGTAGTTACGGGCGCATCTGTTTGCTTGAATAAACTTGGCGAGGAATAAGCAGCTACCGAGTAATCAGCCAATTAGTGATGTCACATTTTTGCCCTATTTTTTTCTTTCTCAGTTGTGCAAATGAGATGCTGTGAGAAAAATACAAACGGAGCGCTTGGCTGTTTACCCTGCCATCTATTTGAATTTTATTTGCTATAAATTTCCCCCGGCCGAAGATCTTCTCCATGGGATTCTCATTCTCACGTTCTATCTGATGCTCCATCTCCATAGGGACAGGGGAAGAACTAAAAGGCGTTAAAACATATTAAAGATCCGTAAAACTCGTTCTGTGTAATTTGGCGAAGCTGTGTAAAATTTTATATACATGCTGTTGTACAATAACGTTCAATTGCAAGATCAAGGGTGAATGACCACGTTCATGCCATTAATCCTATAATTTCGGGATTACAGTCATGAATCGTGGATGCAGCGTAAAGTGCATAATGTTTGAGGGATTAAACGAAGTGCTCTTATCTATGCGGATTTATCTCAGCGATTTCCAGGTCCATAACACAGGAAAGGAGTTCAGCCAGCAGGAATCGTTAACGAGCCGCGGTTCTCGGCTGGAATAGCGTTTTTCAAGCCGCCGGAAGCCAACACTTTGGCACGAGCGCCAGCTTCGTTTGTCGCTCAAAAACATACGCAAATCTCCCCTCTGGCTTCTGTATATTCTCTAGTGCTCTCGGTGAACGTTTCAAACTGTCGTTTAAGTAATCGCCGTAGCTGTTTTATTAGTGACTCATTTGTAAAGCAAGAAATTCTACAGAATTCCACCGTGCCGTATAAATTGTAAAATATCGCGAATATTTTTCAAACATCCCCCATCGCTTCCGAATACGAAGGTAGAATTCCGCGGAGAGCGCATCTTCTGCCGCGATTTAAATCTCTTGGCTCGTTGCCCAAGAAGAAACGAAGAGTTCCTCGCTCGTCTTCTTCTTCTTTACTTTGCGACGGAGCTGACCACGTCATCCTTCGCCACTGCGTCGGACTGTACAGGCTCCTTGGAATAATTTACTGTGGCGCAAAATCTTTTTGCCGAAGGATGGACCGTGATGTTGCTTTCATGAGCGGCGAAACGATTGCCAGATAGCGTATCGATGAACGTGCAGTGTCAATTTGGGAACCCCGCGGTCTCTGTCCGCCTCTCGTGCTCTTCTTCTATCCTGAATAATGGATCCTAGGATTCCGGCAGTTTGCTTTAGCCAAGCTGTCTGGATGCTGGAACTTCCGCTGAACTTGACAAACAGTTAATACTGCCTAGTGATATCATCCGGGCAATATGCCCAGCTAAAACTTTATGGTAGAGCTTGATATTTACCCCCCAATACTTGAGCTTCTATTTTTTTACTATGCCATTTAATATTTCTTCTCACGCAATTCTGAGATTCTCTTGAAAGGCAAGCAGCGGTCTCGGCCTGCTTGCGTATTTCGAACTCTACCTTGCCTCTTGTCAAAAGTGTCGGAGAATTTCGTGAGAGGACTGCGAAGACTCGTAGTGGAAGGAAAAGTTCGCGGGAATCGCGAGGCGTTAAGAATAATGGTACACCTGAACGGTCTCGTGGTTTTTCTCGCCTTAACACTGCAACATCGTTGAAACTGTCGAAGCCAAAACTCCTTCGCCTTTATCGAGAGACGCGTAAAGGAGGAGCAAAATAAGATGGGCGGCAGCTTTGAAAGTTTCCTGCGGCTTCAGCCTGGGTAATGGATTGCAGCTACCTTCTCTGGAAAATTGTTCACACAGCATCCATTGCTCCATATATAAATATGAGTTGCCAATAAAAGCGATACGATAACGATTCGGCGCCTATAAATTCCCCGCTCGGTGTACTTGGAGGTGCCACGAGGTTCGGGAAGGGAGGAACCGGAAATTCGAGTTTGGCAGCGGATGCGGAAGGAAGGGTAAAAAGCTCCCCTGGCTGGAGGTATGAATTGCAAAGAAGTAGCGGGCCGATGAAGCCTGATAGAACTCGGCTCCTCGCGTCTTCCACGTGCCTTTGCTCGCGATTTTATCGCGTTTCCTCGGGTGTATCGCTCCGCTTTGAAGCGTGAACCAGCGTGTTCCCGCGTGCATCCCTTCGCGCCCCGTTTATCTTGTTTCTCGTCTCTGCAGCGTTCAAGACGAGTCCGCTGGGACCGTTTCCTCGTTGTTCCTTCTCGGGGACTTCCAAAACGCCTGCTGACGCGACGATATCTCGACTCGTGAATAAAGCGAAGAAGATTTTAAATTGTTAGGCTTGACAGACATTTGTCGGGGGCTACACAAAGGTAACAAAGTTAAATTTATTATTTAAAACGAATTCATTCCTGTACAACGGATCAGTTCAACGGCGTTCGATCATTTCCTCTTTAAGATTCTATTGACATAGTTAATTGCTTCCTCGAAAAACGCGCTTTATCCGTGCTCCTTATCGCGACGGCGCGACATGCATGCACTTTAAGCCAGTCGAAATTCATTTTCGCGCGATGGAACCGACGACAGCGCGCCATTCCTTTCTAATATTCGTGCACAATTGCACGAGGGATGAAGCGCAGCGTCGCAGGGTTTCGTGTTAATTAAGAGTCCCTGGACAAAAGTGTCTGGCGCAAGGGATTTTGGTTATCCAGCGTTCTTCATTGTCTCTCTACAAATGAAACTGTAGCTCATCTAAAGTAACATGTTAATAAATTGAACGCGAAGATAAAATCGAATCAAGCGCAAAACAGAAGTACACAGAATCCGTTTCAAGGTGCAGGAAATCGCGCAACAATATCCTAGAGGCAATATTACCAGAGGAATAGAATCGAACGGAGTGGTCTGTATGACAATGTCCATTCAGTGGGAACTCTGTCGCGCGTAAATCCGCCCACGTAATTGCTTTTCTGGTTCAGCATCGGGAAATCGCTAAGGAAGCTAGGAACTTTCTCGATAACATCGAATGCAGTCGTCTTATGCAGTGGTTGTTACGGGAAATTTCTTTGTATACTGGCTTGCATTTTCGATTCTACTTCAGGTTCGAAGAACGCGCAGCGCAACGTAATATTCGAATGGATTTCCAACTTATCTTATTTACAATAATACAATACTGGATCCTCCGATGATTTTCTTTAAAATATACCGATCGCAATGAGACGACATTCTCCATTTTAGAATCCTCAATAATTTTACACGGCCGCGGAATTCTGTGCAATGAGATTTTACTGTATAATTTAATCCGTGAAATTCGGTTCGGTCGATTAATTATCGGCCATTTCTGATTGAACTGGAACTATCCCAGAGATGCGAGCGGAGGAGAGAGAGAGGGGGGAGGGGAGGGAGGAAAACAGAAATAAAAAAAGGAGTGGAGAGGCGAAGCTGGTTGCCGTAAAGTCGGAACGAGGTTGAAATATGCACTTCTAACCATCCATATTCGGCGGAGTTCTCAATTTCGCGTATAAATCTCGATCCCGCTGACCGGCTTTTCGCGTAACTGCCGCACCCGATATTGCGATGGTTGGCACTTTCCGCCGCGACCAGGCCTAGATGCAAGCGCGGAACTGTTTCTCGAGTCGATACGCGTAGCTACGGCTAGGAGGCCTGTTCATCGTCGTATTTTCTTGGAAACCTCCAAAAAAACCGTGCCGGAATATTCCTGCGCGCGTGATCGAAATTAATTTAATTTCTTGCGGATTGCAGCTTTCTCTGATATACTGCAATCATGCGATGCTAATGAATAGTTTTAATTATCGTGGCTCTCTCAAGACCCCCGCGGAAAAGCTTGGCTGACTTATGTTTGCGCCGTTGAATCGTTTCGTGCTGGACTAATCCACAGCATCACGGAGCATCCTGCTAGCTCCTATCCACTCGCCAATTTTTTTTCACGCTTCTCTTTCTCCATTGAAAGCCTCTGTTCGTCGATTTCCCATTGTCCCCGTTATTTTCGTCCACAAAAGTCGGATCAAAGACTTTTTCCACTATTTTACATTCGATGAAAAGGAGATCCCCGATGAAACGATAGCATTAAAAAAAAAGGAAAAGCTATGGCAGAAGAAGCGGTAAGGTATTTCGTTTTTTTGGACAGCGAGGGAATTCGAAGCGTTTCCGTGACCGAACTAGGGTGAGAATGGACGAAGCAAGTTGACGAAAAGCTTCGTGAACAGAATTCCGACGATAGTATGGAACCGTGGTGGCTGCGAATAAAAGCGCATTGAGGACAATGATGAGCCGAAGGCGTAATTAACAAAGTTGTTGGATACGCGGCGCTTCGACTGAGTTCTCCACCCGAAACTTCTTCTTTTGTGCTGCGCTGACGAGCGAAAGCTTGGCTCGAAAGAAAAACGTCACTCTAATTTGTCGATGTGGAAACAAAAGCGAACACGCTATAGACGAGGCAAGTGTTTTATTTGCAATTAACACTTGGCTTGTTTGCCCCAAATAGACGTACTGCGTTTTCCAACGTGAACGACTGAAGAGCCTTTTATTTAGCTGGGCAGAGGAGACCAAGAAGAAATGGAGTTCTTTGTGAACAGCATTTTGTAATGCTAACCGCGGATGGTGGACAGTGAAGTTCGACCACGTGTTCAGCGTTGATTGAATTTCATCGACATCGAGGGTCCGGGTTTAGTGAATTTGATGACAAGATTGAAATTGACAAGTCCGGGCGAGCCAGACTGGCTGGCTGGCCGCAATGGTCAAGTTTGTCGAAGGTGTATCCGGTTTAATTTGTCAAAGGCAAAGTTGGCCGACGTTGAGCCTCGCTGAAGCCAATGACGTGTCAGCTTGACCGCTGCGATACGTCATTAGTCCCATGAGGCTTTAGCTGAACAACACAATTACCACGAATTATAACAACTTTGCCCGCGATAATTAATTGCAATCATCCACGGGATTCATTTCCCAATTGAATTCTGAACTGGGAAATGGGCTTTGATATTTGTATTCGAAAAGGATTCGTACCAATGAGTTGATTCGCAGAGTAAATCATGAATGAGTGAATATTCTTCAAAGTTTATGCGATAACTAATTCCTCGTCGATGAAATAAAGGAGCTTCAGTAGTTTAGATGAGTACAAGATTGGAACGAGTTCCTTAATCACGAGTTCCACTCACCATTGTTAGCAGTCCAAGCTTCTTGCCTTTCAGCTGAATCATTTCTTTGCCCCTCAAGTTCGTGTTGGGAAACTCTGCCGTTCTTGATTATGTCGGATACGCGCGCCACGAAACTTTTTCTACGGAAATGTCATTCGTATCGTTGCTATTCGTTTGGAATCGCTCGTTTGTTGCATTCAAAGTGTTGCTTCGTTTTTGGCTCCAGTGCCACTTCAAGACTTTTGACATGCAAACCTCGCGACTGCCACTTTTTTTTTACTAACGTCCACCAAGGATTGCACCCGGTGTTTACCCCAGGTTTGAAATTAGATTAAGAACCGCGCGAGAGGATAGGATGGAGTAGTTCTCGCCTGAAACTCGGTCAAGCGGAGGCGAATCGATCAGTTCAACGAATCGGTTCGAGGACGTGATGTTTCCGAGCCCCTGAATTCTGAAGGGCTCGTGAGATGATACAATCTTTGCTGGATGCAAATTTATAACTCATTGGCGGACAATTGGAACAGTTTTCTGCCCAGCTGACGCGAGAAAGTCCTATTAAATTTATTGGAAAAGGAAATCAATAGCGAAGGCGTAGCTTAATTAACAAAATCAGATATTGAGATCTCCTATGGATAATTTATTGGACGCTTAACACGATCGACAGAATTTCTACAGCGGTCCAATGGTTTCCACAGGCATCAGCGAAAGTAATCACCCCCCCCCCCCCCCTAGCCCCCCTCATACAGAAGCGTCGTGGTGGTTTTGTAAACGGCAAGATATACGCGTCGAGCTTTCTTTTGTCCCCTGAAAACGTTCCCCTGGAATCCGTTCTTTGTAACCAACGCGTCTGCAAGCATTCTTCTCCGGCGAAGGGGGCCGCGAACGCGGCTTTCGCGGCGCTAATGGCCGTCGGGGTCACGATCGTGAGAGAGATGCCTGGCAGACAACGATTAAGCTCGCTATCTTCTTCTTCTTCTTTCACTCCTCTGGAGACGATAGTCTTGTTCCAAAAGAGACCCGCCACAGTTGAACGGGTTTCATGCAGAATTCAATGGAACGGTCGCTAGGAATTTATGAAGCCAACACATTCAAGGCTCGCAGACTTATTCTCCGCAGCGAGATAAAGGATTCCTCGATATCTTCATTTTTTTTTCATCGAGAAATCTCTAGGTCCAGTTGTCTCGACGCGAGGTGTCATCGAGGAATCACAGTTTACGATCCGAGGGCCGAGAAAGGGGCTTTATTATCGCGAAGAAATTTCTTTCCCTTTCTTTCTGCTCCTCTTTAGCCTCCTTTTGCCGGTGCACTTCAACGGAGCGCATTCAATCGGCACTCGGTGCTCGCGGCTACGGGGATATTCCGTGGAACATGCTCAATGGAAAATTCAATGGGACGACTGAAAATGCTTATACATTTTACATGGCCACGGGAGGAGAGAGAAAAGATCACGGAAGAATGAACCCCTTCGAGGCGAGATTTCCTCGAGGGCGAAGTGGGAATCGGGAATCGAATCTCGCCCTTAGGCCCGGCTGTCCGTGGATAACTGCACAATGGTCGCCCAGCCGATTTCTCTCACTCTCTCAGTGAACGATTGTCTCGCTTCTCGAAATCTTTCACCCAGATTACTCGCGTTTAAGACTTGTCGGGTAATTACGGAAACACTCGATCTTGTTACAGATAGAAATGAATGCTGGGCCCATTAAAGTTTTGTCGAAGCGCGCCCCGCTTCCCTTTTGCACCGCTTTCCATTTTTCTATGGTAGTTCGCTGCTTTCTTGGGAATTTATTTTATTTAGAATATTCTACTCACTTTTATCGTTCTTCTAGGAGAGAGAAATAATTGACCGTTCAACGGTTAGAGTTTAGTGGCCCAATCTGGGCAACCGCACGTGCGACCAGCAATTTGTGCGCGTATCCATGTCGCGTGAAAAAGAAGTCGTTAATTATTCGCACTCGCTGCAGACCCGTCCTGGCGAAACGAGGTAAAAAGGAGCAGCCTGGCATGCGATTAATTAAAAAGTACCGGCCCCTGGGTCTCTCCAAGTGCGACGCCACGACGAATTTCTTGAAACAGAAACTTTCTTTAACTGTCTGCTCTTTATGATTTCGCGGAAGGGTAATTTTATCCATTAAGCTCTCCCGAAGCGCGCCAGCCACGCCTTGGCTGTAGAGACTTCGGAAGGCTTTCAATAAATATTTCGCGTAATAGATATTCGCTACCGGGGTCGCGAAAATAACTCCATCAATGGCTCATAATTGTATCATAATTAAATACACATTATCTTGCACAAAATTATTATTAGTATCGATATTAATAATCACCTCGCCGTTGTCTCTATACTGCATTATTCTACATGCAATCAGCCGCATCCGAGAGCAGAGCTAATTGTACAATTATTAGTCGCAACCGAGAATAGTCGAGCGATAAAGCGATTGAAAGGGAGCTTGCACCGCGCGTGGCCACCCTGTCATAATTTCACTTCACTTTTTTTTCTCTTTTAATCCGGTGGCCGGGGTGCAAGTAAAATATTATGAACAAAATCGCCCAACGGAGCACGGGTTGCATTCAAATAGTCCTGAACGAGCAAACAAATCGACCCGACCCGATGTGTCGGGCCGATATTTCATGGGAGAGCAAGTATGTATGGAGGCCTGATCGATAGGCAAACGCTTTGGCAATTTCATCATAAAATATTTATATTCCGCGCCCTATTGTCCATTTTGGAGATAAGTACACTAAACACATTTATACCAAGCAATATTTATTCGAACGCGAATGCCATATTGTAGCAGATATTATCAAATATTGCCTGCGGGATCCGGAAATTCGGAGTACATGATTTGAATAAAGTGAAATAAATTGTTCCGCTGCATCTATTTTATCGCAAAATGTTTTATCGAAACAAACGGCGTACAAATATAGATTCTCTGTCTCCCCCCCCCCCCCTCTCTCTCTCTCTCTCTCTCTCTCTCTTTGGAAGCAGCGACGAAAGTACAGAATCCTGGTTTATAGAGGGACAAATCTCTAGTTTTCAAGAAAAGTGCTTGGACATCGTGAAGCTGGAATCGCGCGGTTTCCAGCTGGGAACCAGTTTCAGATAACTCGGCTCCTGGCGACTAGAAACGCTATCGACGTGATTGTAAGTCGGCAAACGAACGGTTAGGCGCCCCTCGATACTCGTTTCTAAAAGCCACTATTTGGAAGAAGAAACGACTCATTTCTATTTTATATCTTACGGAGGTTGACCAAAGTGAAATATTTTGCTCTGTTCTCTTTGACTTCCTTTTGCTGTCAATGGCTGTTGGAATAATGTCAGACAGCAGCGCTGTATCTGTGCGAGCTTCTCAAGACGGCACACTCAATTTCAATAAGAGTTCTCCGAGGAATGTCTCGCGGTGCGCACTTTCGAAACGATTGGGAAAGCATGCAAACTGTAGCTTTCGGGTAACATGCTTCGATACCTCCCTCGAGAGTATAGCCTTAGGTTTGTTTCACACTTGGTAGCACTGTAAATTCACTTTACAATTAATGAAAACTAGTTTACCTTAATATAACTGAGCCAATCTAAAATTAAGTTTGTCCCACTAATTTCGATTCATATTAAAATCATTCCTTCTTGAAAGCGCTAGAGATAAATCGTTGCTAAATAAATTTGTGTAGATATGCAAAACTTGTAATGCTTCAAGATATCGTATGCAACTTCCCCATCAAGTGTTCTTCGGTTTTCTACTAGTTAAGGTGAACAGCTAGTGTACTTTTGCAAGGTATAGTGTGAATAGAGCCTGATGAAAGCGGTAGAGTATGCACAGCTTGCTCGGCGTGTGCAGGCAGGAAGGTGTACGAGTCGCTACCCCTGGAATCTTTATCGAGTCGTCGGAATCTCAATATACCCAATGCCAACAGCATCCTCGACGTTCCCGTCTACTCTCTAATGCAACTTTGAATGACAACCGGTGGAACGTAGAGGGAAAACGTATGCCTACAGAGAAAGGGACCCCCCGATGGCTGCTGCGATCGTTAATAACAGTTAGGAGCCTTCATCAGGACGAATGATCTCTCCGCGAGAAATTTCAGTCGCGTCTTGCGATATTTAGTCCTCGCTTCTTTTTCAAGAGACCTTATTATCCGTCTGATGCGTAGATCTTGTGCAAAATATGAAGGGGTATGTGAAATGTTGAAAGCGCTCTTCAATCAGAAAGGAAACAGCATTGACAAGAAGGACGAAGGAATAAGAACCGTTTAGATACAATTAGTTTGGGTCGGTCAATTATCGTTGACGCCGGCAAGGAAAACTGATGGAGATCGATTCGTTTAAGATATAAGCTCTCCTACCGCGAAGACTTCCGCGACGTAGATAAATTTAGCTACCGTCGACTACGCTTCAACAGACAATTTTATCGTGCAAATTAGTGTCTGAGAAAAATCCGGTAGTTTATGCCCAGTATAAAATGGCCGTCACTAGAACTTTCAATCATTTTAATAAAAGCAAGGAGAAACGGAGATAAAAGAATGGTAGATTGTTTTGAAGCACGGCGAAGTAACGTAGTCGAAGTAGTAAGGAATTAGACTGATCGGACAAGGAGATTGACTCCAACAAAAAGGATTACTCTTAATAAAGTCCTTAACGTATACTGCAAGACGAGAAGAAAGAAAAATAAATTCAATCATGGAAAATTGCGAGAGTAGAGACGTACTGGGATGCAATATAATATTTTGTGCGAGGAAACAACGCTTCTGAAACCTTGGTTATTCACCTACCTCGTTCTCAACTGCAATCTTGATTAAATTGTTTTCTGTATCTCCTGTTGTTACATTTTATAGTTAAAATTCAAACCAGGCGAATATTTCTCATAGAAGATTTTTATTAAAAATATGAAATCTGACTCCCCGGAATCCTTTATTCGAAAACTTCAAAGTAAACGAGGGTTTTTGGTCTACGCTGTTAGAAAGCAATTATCTAACACGGGAAAATGGAATTATAAGGGTTCCATAGCCTCGGAGCGAGCATCGACTACCGCTAATTACGCCCACGTAACTTGTCAGCAGGCTAATTGATGCAGAGTAATTAAAAGACCGCCGGTGAAATATCTAGAGTTTACTTTGATCGCGTTTAACGTTGCGGTAAATTGAATGACGGCTGTGCAGCGAAATTTTCTGTTGAAAATCGGTTTCTTAATAATTGAAATTCACTCAGCACGAGCGCAGCGCAAAGCACGTGTTAAATAACAGTAAGGGAACAAATGGAAATAAAAGGAGCATTCATTATTTTAAATCAAGTTTATTATTACTATTATCGCTGTTGTTATTTTGATTATCATTCCAACCCGATTTGTTGGTAAACTATAGAATTTCCTTTCTGACGCTCTGGCTATTAATGATTTTTCAGGTGCAATCTTCACGGAGGACCAAAAGGACAGTCCATCGGAGCTAGCCTTCAAGTATGCCATCTACAAGATCAACAAGGATAAAACTCTGCTGGCGAACACTACGTTGGTCTACGATATTCAATACGTGCCGAAGGACGATTCCTTTAGGACCTCGAAAAAGGGTGAATTACCAAAGTCTATATCGGAATATAAAGAATTAGCTTCATGAATAATCCGACTCTAACTATTTTATTCGTACCCAATTTTGTTGCCTTTCGAAATACTCTATATTTCTCCTACCGGCGAAACGAACACAGTGTCCGCGTATACTTGCTGCAGCCGTAGTGAAGCCTATTTAACACCTGGGAACATCTCGACACGAAAAAGTTACGAAGCAGATAAGGCACGGATTTCGTATCCGATAAGTGACAGGCTCTCCCGAGTCGCTAGTGTTTCTATCTGAGGGCATACAATTTTTAACAAGTTTCCTCGTCTGCCGTTATTGTCACGACTATTTATTCAGAATTTCAAAGCGAACAGTGGGCGCTCCAGAAGCATATTCGCCGACGCGAATACGAGAAAGTCATTAGATTTCAGCTATTCGATTCCAGTACGTGGAACACGAAAGCATACAGCAGCGGGGCCGCAAAATCGTATGGTAAAATTTATGCAAAATAATTCCGTGCTCGAACCGCGTGAGTTGCCGCGATACCATAACAATTGCCTCTTCTTGCTCGATCGTAGGTGGTCAGAGAACGTAAATTGCGTACCATAAATCTACGTGAACGTCGATAAATCGTCGGCAAAGTTCTGTCGGAATACTTTTTCTTTTTGATACGTAATCAGGAGGGACAATTAACAAATTCAGCCTCCTTATTTGATCGCTGTCATATTTTTAAAACTCAGAAGCGGTATAATTTTCTGTGGGTCGTATACCACGGTTAGCCGCATGAACACCCCTCGGGACTCCCATTTCACGTAAACGAGCCTATTCGCGTCATAAATATATGCCGGGTGCGAGCTGACATCTCGCATTCACCTTAGCTTCCGTATTTAAAGGTATTCCAGCCTCGTCTGAAAAGATTTTCCATTTCCAGCGGCCCCGTCGTGAACTTTCGTTAGAGATTCCTCCTCGATGTTCCCCGAGCTCTGGTCGCCACTGTTTGCGTCCCCTCGTCTCGTGACAAATCTTCGTCGTCCAGGGACCGCGAGTCTGCGAGCATCTTTTTTCCCTCCTTTTTCGTCGGACCTTTGTACGATGCGGGCTTAATGTCGCGTACAGCCTGGCTCAAACTCCTCGCGAAAGCAAATGTTCCGTTCCAGGTTCTGAGAGAATGGTCCCGACTCGTTAGGAGACTGACGTTTCGTCTGAATGACACATATTTAATCATAACCGTGAATAAATAAAATTCAATTTTTGATATTTGATACTCGGCTCTGCAATATGGGCTTTCGATCTCTCCATTTGACGTTGTTCCTGTCAATGGTTGCTACAGCAAATAAAGCGAACAACAAAAAAGTTTTCTCTGCTATTCAATTAAAAACTGTTACACAGATACAGATATATTGGCAGCGTAAAATATACATATATACATTGCACTTTGTGTTTTCCAATGTTGTGAAGAAATTTGATTGAGAAACGAACCGGTTGTTCTTCAGCAGGTTCGTTTTTTCGTCCATTAAACCGGGAACTCGGTGATATTGAAAGTGCGTCTACAGATGGAAAAATCAGACAGCTATAAAATCGTGGAAAACATTATTTCCAGGTATTGACGGGCACCGATGTTTGCGCCGCGATTGTTCCCCGATTTATTCCCCGTTAAACATCAAATCCCGATCGCTGTTTCGACCTCTTTCGCGCTGCCAAACGAACAGGTGGAACCTTTCATGAAAATTCATTCCGGGTCCTTCGTATACGTATTGTCGGAACAATTGACATTTGCACGGAGGAATGCGCGGTAGCTTCGCGAACCGCCGGAAAGGAAGGACAGGGCGCGGTCCCCGTTTCCCGTTGAGAAAATTCAATTCGCGGGAGAAGGAAATCGACTCGAGAACGATGCTCGATGAATTTTCTGGGGACTAGGTAGCTGTTAGGATTACATAGCGCTCAGGCGAAAAGGAAAATTAGATTTGCCTTGTGAGATCCGGTCGATCGGCTATAAGAAATGTCCCTGGAATTAAATGGCTAGATTCTACGGTGTAAATTTAAGTTTAATTTGTGTTCATTCATCTTTTCCTTTCTTGTACTATATATATATATATATACATATTTTATGCCTGTATTGTTAAACATTCCTACAAAGGAACTTTCGACTCCACCTCTTGCATTAATAGTTAAAGAAACGTCCATTTATTTGCGCCGTAACAATGCCTATTGTCAGCAAGGCAGTCTCTGTAAGAATTGCACAGTGACCGTTTTATTCCAGTAATGAGGTACTGCATCGATACTTTTATTAACATTTAGATAACCCTGGTGATTATACTTGAAGTAGACAAGGATTCCACCCGAGCTTGGCTTGGAAGAAAGTGGAAGACACGCAGAGTACGGAATGAAACGAATCCTCAAAATTCATTGAACATTTTCCTCGGGTCGCTTTGATCTCACCAGGCGGAACATTTTAATGGAAGTGTTCGTTTATTACCAGCAAACTTTCTGCAACGGCTTCGTAACCTGTCTCCTTGTTCTCGGACTGTGTTCGTCGATTTGCCAGAAAACCAACCGCTCGAACGTAAAACAACTTTCCTGTTCTTTTTTTATTTGAAATTTAAATCATATTCGAATCGATGAGATTTTTATATCTAATGAAAGAAGATTTGAATATCAGATTCTTCTTATTAACTACAGTCTACGCGAAGGGATGAAGACACGAGTGCGAGCAATGTAATTCGTTTAGGAGAAGAACCGAGCTTGGAAGCGCTGACGAAGAACTTTTTCGGCGGACAGTTAAATGGAGGCATTTAAAATCCTGCCGACGCGCGAGAGCCCGTTGTATTTTTAATCTACTGCTTCCTCGATGGACACTCCCCGTTCCCATTTCGCCCCCGTGTTCCGAAACCCGGGCAAAACCTTGCTATTTTTGTTCCCATTTCTATTGGGGGGGAAACGTGAGTTCCACTGGCGGGAATTCAGGTCGACCGGAACGCAAGATTGCCAGCGTTTTCCCGTTTCGCAGAAAATTTCGACGGAACTTCGCGTTGCAATTAAATCTGGGCCCGCGAATTCGGAGAAAACGGTGCACTCGTTCGTTCCGTCCGAAAATCGCCAGCGGTGCAATCCGATAGAACGGATCCTTCAAAGTATTTCAATCCTTTGACAATTCATCGTTTTTTTAGATTACTTTGCAAACATTTTTAAAGTTCTCTTCTTCTTTCCTAGAGGAACAAGAAGCTTATCCCTTGCTGTAATTTTCACATTTTTCGCCGCGATTCTCCTTGGTGAATTCGTGCAGCGTGATTGTTAACACCGCATTGTCGCACAATCCCCGGCTCCCTGTACAAATGACAGCTGGGACAACGAGGTGCCGCGGAAATTAGTGACGAAGCCATTTCTGGGTGTCAGCGTGACGAACCTCCGTCGTTACGCTGCCATCCTTTGATCGTTAAACGAAAACTAGACTATGTCGATTTTACATTGAAGGAGACCTTTTTACAGAAATTGAAATAGATTCTATATTTGAGAATAAAATTGTAAGAATGTATACATTGGTATCGAGAATCTTCGTGACGTGCATATCACCGCTGAGAACTCTCGAGTAAACTGGTACTTCCGTCCGCAGCTTGCAAGCAGCTGTCACGATCGGTCCAAGGGATCTTCGGTCCGTCTGATCCTCTGCTGGGCGCCCACATTCAAAGTATCTGCGAGGCGCTGGACGTGCCGCATCTCGAGGCGAGGGTAGACTTCGAGCCAACGTTCAAGGAGTTCAGTATAAATCTGTACCCGTCGCAGGACCACTTGAACAAAGCTTTCAAGGATCTGATGTCGTTCTTAAACTGGACCAGAGTGGCCATCATCTACGAGGAAGATTACGGTGAGTTTCGGATCCTTTAGATAGCCCTTGCACATCCACCTTTCCCCTCTGTCGAGAATGAAAAGCATCGTCGAAACGTACGTATTGAAATGGAACAGCGAACTCGCGGATAGCGTAGCGTGTTCCAGAGACGCGATTCCGTAAGATGCGCATGCACAATCTATCATTTAGGTACCCTCGTCTGTGGCGTGTCATACAGGCTAGTCATTACACCACTGCTTTTTTTCTGTGCTCCTATTTTTGTTTTTATTTCAACAACGAGACCGTAGCGTCGGCTGGCTGGGGCGATGTGTCCCTATGCAAATAGGACGTCGGAGTCAGCCGTGGCGGAAGTGGATGTCGCGCCCCGTCGCTGAAATGTCGGCCTGTCAGCCGCACGCAACGCAACGGAGCTGTTCCGCGCGGAAAATCGCGCGGGATTCGTCATCGTCGCCAATTCTTTCCATTCATCTCCCGGCGAAACCGTTCGAAAGCTGGGGAAATGATTGATCTTGCGCTTTGAAAATCATTAGAAACTTGTAGTTCAAAATTGCCTTCTTGCATTGAAAAACGTTGAAGCTAAATAAGGGAAAGGATATGAAATTCCCTAATTAGAATTCTGCCACTAAATACTATCGAAAGATTATACAACGAAAGGCAAGTTCCATTATGGTAAGTGACTTGGACGCCATGCAAAATTGACGGTCCTATTTTACAAATTACCCGACGGGACAGGCAGGAAAAAAGGGAAGGCGATCATTTTCAAAATTACTTCTTCTGATTAGATAACATAATCGTTTACGAGGGGGCCACGAGCGGGAAACGAAATATCCTTCCGGGAGATGAAAGACAGACCCCCGGATGGATGTCCCATTTTTTACATCCCCTTGATGTCCATGACAGCCATAAATCCTTCACCATCCGCGAATAGCATCTCGAGATTCCTCCCCGGCTAACCACGTCAGCTTACATCTTCCCAATACTCCATTTGATAAAGTATATTTTTCTCCCCCATAGTCATTGTCCATGAAAAATTCAGGATCTATGGAAGGAACGTAGAACAAGTCATGCTCGCATTGCTTCATTTTTGCAGGCAGATCTAAACATCTAGGCAAAATAACCTATTTTTATTTTTACTTACCGTAGACAAACGAAGACAATAGTGCCACTTCGCGCTTTCGTTACACCAGCAGATATCTTTGTTAACGTTTATCAGACAGGGTGCTTCACAGTTTGTGCCATAGTACGTACGTAGGCTTCGTGTATATGCAAATCGAGGCTGCATACGCGCCGCACCCTGCCGCGCTTTGTACCACCCAGCCAATTATTCTTCCACGGATTAATTACCCGAGGCGCTTTCTCCCTTCGAGCCGGATGATTCAGATGTTTCGTTGCTGTGAGTCGAACCGTGCCGTGGTAGCGTTAAGCCCGTGTGAACACGCAGTCGAATCCGGAGCTCGAAAGCATAGCCATTGTGCCAGCGTTTTCAGGGAACAACGCTCCCTTTCGAAAATAATAAATCGTGGAATTGTGCGCGCCTGGAACGAAATTTTTTCTTTCGGATTCACCGACAGCTTGGTGAGAAAAAAAGATTGGCGCATTCCGAAAATTCTAGTCGAGCTAAAATTTGTATTTTAGTGGGACATTCGATGGAAGGAATTTCAGCCTTTCCCTTTACTTGTAAGAACAGTTAAACCGGAAATATTTGAGGAATTTGACAATTTTTCCGAACTCTATCTCAAACCAATCCTTCCGTATCGCGCACAGCCGCCATAAATTACCAGTCAAGAGAAGCGTCCAAGGCTCAGTAGCAGAGGGTTGTTCCGTATAGCAGCCTCTGGTCCATTCATCCATCCCCCTCGCCCCGGATCCGTTAACCCGTTGTTACTGGAAATGTATACGCAAGCACAAAGTGGCGCTCGACGTGTAACGCGTTGCCCGGTGAAAAGCGGCGCGATAATTGGAAACTACATCTAAGAAACGGTTTGTTATCTTTCAATTCTGCCTTTTCACCGCCGCGCTAGCAGAATCATTCTACCTCGCGAGCCATTATTCGAGCAGCTTCGTTTCTCTTTGGTTAGTACGTTCCTTACAAACGAGACTCTCTCACCCGCGAGCTGTACTGCAATAATAGAATCTGGTGCACGAAAAATAAAAGTTGCTCTAATACGTTATCCTGGTGAAAGAAAATTTCTTTCAATTACGCAACATGCATTGTCTAAAGTCTCGACTGTATTCTTTGTAGCATAGAAAGTATGTAACGACTTTCGAATCGTTTTAATAATGGCACAGTCGTTTAAAAAAATATCGGCCGAAAAGGCTCGCACAACACGTGTTTCACTTCAAAGCCTTGCGGTGTTGCTTCGCGGAAAATTTTCCGCAACCCGTAACGACTTTCCCAGCAAATCGGGGTACGAGTATGTAAATTCCCATGGCGATTAAAAATAAAAATCGGCGCGAAGGATTAATCGACGCAGCGATTTTCTGCGGCCGAAACGAAATCGGTTGCGTCGCGAGGCTTGCGTGAAAATTTCGATCGCGTCGGAGTACTCTTGTTTCGTGCTCTGCGGATAAAATGCGGCGAGGCCGACGACCAAAGTGGACGCGGCTTGAAATGAAAACCGGCTGCCAATAAAACCGGGATTCGATTAAATAAAGTTTCGTGCGCGGCGCGGCACAACGAGACCCCGTGTAATTTTTCGCGAATTTCATTTCGAGCCGTGCTCCCTTGTGACGTCCCAGGATACCAGCCATCGAGAGAATTCGACCGACTTCGATCTTTGCCACAGAGGTGTTAACCGCTTCCCCCTTTTTTTTTTACTGTAAACCTGACCGTATTTTCTATTGGATCGGGGAATATATTCCGCCTTTTGTTTTTGTGTTCCCGCAGGATTGTTCAAGCTGCAGGATCTCGTGAAATCGCCGCCATCTACGAAAACCGAGATGTACATTCGACAAGCAGGACCTGGGTCCTATAGACAGGTCCTCAGAGAAGTTAGACACAAGGAGATCTACAAGCTGATCATCGACACAGATCCGGCGCACATGCAGCAATTTTTTCGAGCGGTGAGTTGATCTACATTAGTCAACAGATAGTAGCAAAAATGATAATGAGGACTTTATTTGAGTGAGCAAACGATATCTCCATACGGGGGGTACCATGTTACATTTCGATAAAACAATAGGTTTCGTTTTAAGTGTGTAGTTAATATTTTATTGCCCCTCTTCGGTTGTCACAAGTCGTTTCATCACGGATTTCGAACGTTCGCGCAGCCGGGCAATTTTTTAAACCGATCGGCCTGCCTTTGCAAGGCGGATTCAGCGAAACAGCACGAGGATGATTTAAAAGCTCGAATTCTTCGACTGAGTGGTTCCTTTCTTGTTACATTTGAAGTCTGCATCGTCCATGCGCGGCGAAATATTATACCGTTACGAGCTGCATCAGGAAGCTCGCTTTGGATCTTCTGTACGCAGCCTGGGAACCCATGCAAGCTTACATCCTTACTCGTAGAAGCGGAAAAAGAGAACGAGCCTGGTAGAGGGACGGGCGTACGTCGATCGATACCGCAAGTATAATATGTATAGCTTCGGGATAGACACAGAGCGAAGACCTGTAACACTCGCTCATGCTGTATTTAATCTCTGAAGTCTCCGTAAAACTATCGAGAAAGAGAGAGAGAACAAATATTCTCTGGCCATTGGTCACCTTATACTGTCCATTCAGTGGAACCTCGTGGAACCATGTCGATGATTAATCGCTGTTAGACTTTAGCATTCGCGCTCTTAAAGTAGCAAGAAAAAAGTAAAAAACTAAAGGTCCGTAAATGATCCTCCGACCCACAGACACAGTACCTCTCAAAATATTCATGCAACTCGACCCACGCGGTAACTATATCGAACTCTACAAAATAGTAAGCCCAATAAAAACGTTATACTATAATTGAAAACTCCGGAGATACGGAATTGCAGAAATATCCGAAGTATCTTATGTCTCGAGAAAATTTATGTCCAAGGAGAATAAAGACACGCCAAAGAATCGGTACTCTCTGTAATAAACTCATCTACGGAATTCGTTTCTTTGCCAAGAAAGAAAGGAAACGAATGTTTATCGGAGCAAAAATATTCTTGAATGCTGTACAATTTGCGGAAGTAGAAACTTATTGCAATATCGATGCTTGCTCAACGATGGAAGCATTTCTCTGGAATTCTTATTTTCAATCCAGAGCGTCATTGATAATTGACATTTCTTCGATGTCAAGCATCCTTTTTCTCCACGTTTTCTTCATATTTCTCTATTCTTTTGTTCGCAAACGGGACGCGTAACGTTTATTCGCAGCGAATTAATGGAGTCTTTTTTGTCGTGGCAGATAGAAGCGAAATCGCCGGAGGCTATTCGCGAAGGCTCCCAATTTTCAAGGAATATATTAAGGCAACTTAGCACGACGGGATACCACCGTCTTCCTATAAAATTCTGTTTAGCCGCTTTAAAAAGCCATTACCCGCACGGCTACTTATCGTCCCGGAGTCCGGTGCCTTCGAATTCTTTAGATTCATAACTTTTCTTCTTGTTTCCTTCTGTTATTAAATAAACGTTCAACATTGGCTACATGTTTTTTAACTAACAAAACGTGCCGAGCAAGCTTTACTAATATAATACCTTAAACTGGCAAAATATTTTTTTTAGCGGTATTTCAAAGGGTGCAAAGCTTCAAACAGATTCCGTTGTCTCGGCGCGGAAGCAAAACGGGAAACGTGCTGAACCGGCACGCGTTTCTGTTTTCCCAGATTCGCGATCAAAGTCATGTAAACTGCAATCAACGAAGTTGCGCACCACCAGTGAAACGATGCGTACGAGTCCAACGTGGAACGATGACGAAGCCATTTTCGACGATATTTTTCGGGGGTTTCGATACACCGAGCAAATTCAACCGGTAGCCATTGATCTTTCGCTCGAATTTATTATAAATATTTATAAGATAAACAAAAAAGTGAATTAACACGACAAACACAAAAGGGAATAAATAGAATTTCGCAAAGCGAACAAATATCATCGTCGTGGCGAGCGATATACGTGAAAAAATTCCTGTCGAATTGATCGCGATCGGTGTTTCTCGACGCAGTCGCGAATTAGGGTGCATTTGTACATCACCGTGCCATGTCCGGGTTTTCCTTCGCCAAAATGTTAAGTAGGGCCTCGTTTTTGAATGATTAACAAATAGCACTAACCATTTAGCCTAATTAAGAAAGCCATGTGAAGCCGTGTACCTTTACCGATACTACTTTAGTTATGCCTGATGTCCAAACATTTAATTGTACCACTTACGATTGGCACATACCACTTAAATTATACTAAAATTATATTAAGTTATATTAATTATATTTATATTTGCATTAAAAATTTATATAAGTGTTAACTTTAAGATGTGCTATACATGGATTTATAAGAATAGTTAATAAGTAATAGTCTTTAATTTCTAAAACACTTTTGTAGTATACTTAAATCTATACCATTATTCTTCTTATTATTATTGAAATTTCCATTATTATTTAATTATAAGATGTATTGTAAATTAATTGATAAGAATAATCTGTAAGTAATAGTCTTTAGTTTCTAAAATATTTGTGTGGCATATGTAAATCTATGTCATTATTATTGTTGTAATTTTCACTAATGTTTAATTATAAGATGCATTGTAAAGTAATTTATTAGAATAATCTATAAGATGTAGTAGTTTAAGCTTAAACATTATCATTCTTGTAATTTGTACACATTGCAATTTTTCAATAAATTTTCATAAAAGGAATGCAACTGGTTTAATTTTTTAACACCTGTCCACTCCTAATAATTTAAGTTAAAGAGGAAGGGCTGGGAAACGACGTAAAATTCCAGGAAGCAGTGAAAAATCGAGTTAAGTGTTTTAAAATGCCGTTTTGCAACTTTGTTGCTAACGAGCGATTCCGCGAAATCATGTTCTGAGAAATTCTTGGAAATGACGTCACATTCCAGGAATTCGTGAAATGAAAGGCGTCCTCGCATATCGTGTCCTTCTAATACAAATTGGCGATTTCGAGCAAAGGCGATTCCGTAAAAGCAGCTTCTGAGAAATTCTTGGAAATGACGTCACAATCCAGGAATTCGTGAAATGAAAGACGTCTTCGCATATCATGTCCTTCTAATACAAATTGGCGATTTCGAGCAAAGGGGATTCCGTAAAAGCAGCTTGTGAGAAATTCTTGGAAATGACGTCACATTCCAGGAATTGGTGAAATGAAAGACCTCCTCGCACATCATGTTCTCCTAATACAAATTGGCGATTTCGGGCAAAAGGATATCCCAAAGATCATGATTTTGTATCAGGAGAACATAATACGCAAGGAGGTCTTACATTTCATCAATTCCTGGAATGTGCCGTCATTTCCAAGAATTTCCCAGAACCTGCTGTTACGGAGTCCACTTTGCTCGAAATCGCCAATTTGTATCAGGAGAACATGATATGCGAGGAGGTCTTTCATTCCACCAATTCCTGGAATATGATGTCATTTCCCAGAATTTTCCAGAACCTGCTTTTACGGAATCCCCTTTGCTCGAAATCGCCAATTTGTATCAGGAGAACATGATATGCGAGGAGGTCTTTCATTCCACCAATTCCTGGAATGTGGCGTCATTTTCCAGCACTTATCTCTAAGTTAAATTATTAGGATTGGACAAGTGTTAAAAGAATGAAACCAGTTGCATTCCTTTTGTGAAAATTTATTGAAAAATTGCAATAATGTACAAATTACAAAAAAAAATGATAATATTTAAGATTAAACTAGTACCTCTTATAGATTATTCTAATAAATTACTTTAGAATACATCTTATAGTTAAATAATAATGAAAATTTCGATAATAATAATAATAATAATAATGGTATACATAGATTTAAATATGCTACAAAAATGTTTTAGAAACTAAAAACTATTACTTACTATCTATTCTTATAAATTCATTTATAATACATCTTAAAGTTAACACTTATATAAATTTTTAATGCAAATATAAATATAATTAATATAACTTAATATAATTTTAGTGTAATTTAAGTAGTAGTATGTGTCAATCATAAGTGGTACAAGTAAATGGTCGGACACCAGGTATAACTGAAGTAGTATTGGTCAAGGTATGCCTTGACCTATTTGTTAATCATTCAAAAACGAGGCCTTAACTAACATTTTGGCGACGGAAAACGTAGACACGGCACGGTGATGTATAAATGGACCCTTAATCGAATTCCCTCGGTGTTCTTGGTTGGCCCTCGGCTGCGATGCATAATCATGCAAATGACGCATTCTAGTATCGCAATAATCGGAACTGCGAATCGTATTGGTGGCTTTGCGAGCGAACGTTGGAAAAAAAAGAAATTCATTTTCCCGTGGGAAATCAGTTTCACCAACGGAATATTAAACTCTAGGATTGTCTGTTGAAACGGAGCCTCTATATTAACAGAACTCTGCGTGTGTGTTTCAAAGCCAATAAAAATCGGTGTCGATACGAGATTGATTGGCAAGAACAAAGGAAATAGTCGCTTCATATCCGCAGGAAATTATTTGCGATTTCAATTGCTCCCCTCTTCTTTCTTTATTACAGGATGTTGATCGAGCGAAAATCGTTCCAGGTTGAATTCTAAGGTCGATATCGGGTCAGCCTCGGCTTAGACGAGAGGCAATCTTGGTTTAAACGCGGTCGAAAGAGATCGGTTATTTGCATGCTCCGTCCCGTGGGAATCGCTGTGGATATCCTTCGGTTGCTCGAGTAATCAAAAACCGTCTTGGCTTTCGTGCAATCTCCTGAACTTCTGTACAGATTCGGTTTTTTTAAAGTGCTTTCTTCGTTTAGCTTTTCTTTGATATCTTGTGAAAAGCAGAGCACATTTCCATTCTTGTAAATGGTTTCTGTATACATATAGAGTTGACAGTATCGAGTATTAAAGTAATATTAGTGATGATTATATTAATATTACTGAGAACCATTTCAATTCACTGAAATAATTTGTCTAAATTCTTTGAGCGACGGAGGACTAATAATTTCTCAAATTACATGGACCGTCCTACATATATTCATTCATACTAAATTCCCCAAAAGTATTTCAAATTTCTATCCATCCGAGTAGTT
Source organism: Holcopasites calliopsidis (assembly GCA_023838395.1). Classification (NCBI taxonomy): domain Eukaryota; kingdom Metazoa; phylum Arthropoda; class Insecta; order Hymenoptera; family Apidae; genus Holcopasites; species Holcopasites calliopsidis. The sequence goes on along the minus strand of JALHAQ010000037.1, from coordinate 530,254 downwards.
TCTGTCGACATCTGAAGCTCATTTTCCAGCGGTGATAGTAAATGAAACCGCGGGTACCCTCCAATGTTACATATGGATGCATTGCGAGCGAAATAGTCCGTAATCAGACGTCTAATTCGTGCCTTTTACTCGTTACAGATCCTGCAACTGCAGATGAACGACTACAGATATCACTACATGTTCACCACGTTCGTAAGTATTCGACGAAGTATTCAACGAACCCTGATTGAAATTAGAAGCCGTGCCCATTTAACGAAGCTTGCCATTTTACGGGCCGCGAAGGTTGTTCAACTTTACTCCTTTGGCGTGCGTGCAGCTTTGAAATCGCTCGCGAATTCGTTACCGTCGATGCATCAACTTCTACAAATAATCACCGCTTGCGATCTGAAAATTTCATTAAAATAAACTACTTCGACTTGATTACTCGTAGATGTGTTCATTACATTTGCTCACTCGACAAACATGTCAAAAATCTTTCCCAATCACTTGGAATAAATTCTATAATTGATTTGATTTGTTCCGCGAGCTTTTCATTTTGTAGTATTTCCTTCAAAAAGTTTGTATGAACTTAGATTTGCTTTAAAGCAGAACAATCTCTTGAATCAATCTAATGCGAATGACATCGTAATTGCAATAAACTTTTCAGCTAAACATTGACGCACAGGCATTTTCCTTTGACGAGTACATATTTGCACGAGTCAGGCGTTGATGCTTGTATTTATTCAGGGGTTCGTTCCTGTGTCATGATTCGAGGCAGTACATGGCAATCCAGTAGATCGCATTCCTCGATCGTATACACGAATCGACGCGAATTAACCAGTAGGCATTTGTCTATCAGCGTCTGTCTCGGTTGAATTTCCCTGCGGAATGTGATCCAGTCCGTATAATTTGCTTGAAGGAGCGAATCGTGCATCCAGGAACGATGTACTACAATGATTCATAATAATCGCGTGGAATTGTCAATTCGATTGGCCAGTGCTTAATGAGAGATCGATAAACTCATTTGAACTGTTCGTCGAAAGCACTGGCGCAACTAAAATTTTTTTTATGGACGGTGGATTACCTCTTTGCAGAAGTTTAATAATTTCATGAACGTGAAAATCCTTTTCACCGGATTGATTGGATTTTTCTATACGCAAAGGGATAATACAGGCCTTTAGTTCCAACTTTTAAAGGGCAGCCCGAATGCGAATTTCTAGAATAAACCTTCATGCGGCAAACGGGTTAATACTGCTTGACGCAGTGAAACCATGGGTTAAACATTTTCGTTAGCGAGGTAAACGGTGACCGAAATAGTCATTGATGAGGCACGCGTCGCAAAGGGTTGTGAATCAATTTCACGCATCGATCAAGCCTACTCCCCGTTGTCGGCGTTTCACATTCCTCGCGTGTAATCGACAACTGTTTCCTTCACAATTGTCAATCATCGAACGCTGCGTATCGCTTGTAGGAATCCTGAACGCTGCAACTTGATGAAAGTCAAATACGATTTCCACTCTGTATAATGGTATCTACGGGATACGCGTTGTATGTCGACAATTTTTCAAAGCCCATCGGGAATATGTAGCTCGTGCTTTCCGTGCTCAGAGGTTTCACCGAAGTACCAGAACCCACCGCCTCATCGCTTAGAAATTCTTCATCGTGATAGATTTCGCAGAACGTTACATAAACATAACTACTGGTCCGCGAATAAATCATTCCTTTCCTGGCAACGGTGACAGGTTGCCCTAAGATATCGCAGTTTCCGAGGGGAGGCATAACACGTCCCGGATAACAAAAGGGAGACGACAATCGAGAAGATGCGCGCGGTGGTTCGGGTTTTCGATTCGGAGCGGTGTTTCTCTCGGCAGAGGAGCGCGTCGCGACGCCACGAGTCATCGACCGCACACACATTATTTACTTTAACGATCGTGTGCCAGCGATGCATCGCCCTGTGATAATTATAAATTATATCAGACTGGATGCTGGCGTTTCGAAGAGCCTCAGGCGATTCACAGAGCTAAGAGATGATAAAGTATGCATCTGCGAGCAGTAGATTAACTGCATGGCTCCGAATAATGTTTTTTTTTATGTTTCATTTCAAAATCTCTTTTTATAAGCCATAGATTTTCCGTCACGGAGGAAGCTGAATGATTTTGATCCCCGTGTTTTTACAAAACCACTATAAAAACCGCAACAACGTTCGAACATTTTAACGAAATTCGAGTAGCTTGACCGTGCAAAGTGCCGGGAAACAGAACAATAATCAAAAACAGAGAAGTTTGTGTAAATTTATTTGATCACCTATACCAGCGAAGCCACCCTGTAGCATTCCAATTCTGTGCAATAAAACGTGTTGCCTGTGTGCAGAATATTTTTTTCTATCAACGATACGTTTCTTGATTTATACAACAAAAAAAAAATGTGCATTGGGAAGTTACAGAACAATTATAGAATCTTGATTCCTCTTTCCAGTAATCAGAGGTATGATGTTTCAGGACATCGAGACCTTTGACCTGGAGGATTTCAAGTATAACAGCGTGAACATGACTGCGTTCCGTCTGGTGGACCTGGAGGAACCAAAGGTGGCCGAAGTTCTCCGGCAGATGGAACGATTCCAGCCGATTGGCCACGCGATCCTCAACAAAACCGGAGTTATCCAGGTTGGTGGAAAGTTCGAGTGACTCTGAGGTATGCACGACCGCCGGAAGTCGCCGCTATCGAGTTGCGTCCCGGAACTCGTCTCCCATTGCCCCCTTGCTTATCGAAACGGAAAACGGGTTTCCTGCATTTCCTGCACGGGGCGATACCTTGGAGTTTGGAGAAATGTAGTCCATGCCTGGCATTCTTTCGTTGGGCTGCTGGGCGAAGCTGCAAGCCCCGTTTCAAAATGTAGAAACTTTTACAGCCAAGCGATAAAACGATTTTTTAAAAATAAAAGAAATTGATGGCGTTGTGCCATTTTCTACTATCAAAAAGTAATAGGCAAGCTCCTCGAATTAGCTGAAAAACAAATAAATAATAATAATATAGCTAATTAACAAATGGTACACATTATACTTCTTAGAGCAAGCTCGTAATGACGAGCGATTCGGTTAATGTCCAATTTACGCCACTTTGTAAACTTTCACCTAAAATTTCACTATGAAAAACTTGAAATTTTGTAACGGATATGCCGTGAAAAAATAGCCTGAAGTCTTCCCTTTAAAATGCGATATCGGGGAGCTCGATAGGATAAATAGTTCCCGAGATAAAAGTTTTTAAAGCGCAGCGTCCACGGAGCGCGCCGATTTATGAATGGGGTGAATTCCAGGAAAACCGTCTGACCCACTTTCGTTCCTGGAAATGCGTAAGCCGCGTCTCGTGCCGTAGTAAAAAACCGCTGAGTCAGCGGTCCTTCACTGGCCGGCGCGCACGTGACAGTGATGTAGGTCAGTGCGACGCAACAAGGAAATCCGAGTGTGCTACAAGGATAGAGATAGCAGCGAACCAAAAATTGGGGTTCCCTTTGATCGAAGATATCTCGGGAACGGCTGGACGTATCGGGATGAGTGAAAGAACAATTTTGTAGGGAAAGAATTCGCGCTTCTAATGAGCGCAGAGCGAATCCTCTATGTCGATGCGTTGCAAAGCTACAGGGTGTTAAAGAAAGGGTAAACTTGATGGATTTCGACAGGCCTGATTCATCTTTAAATACGAATAGGAGATTTTCTCGTGGCACGATGGGCAGTCAGGGAACATGGTAAAGTGCAGAAATTAACGAGCAATGTAAATCGATATAAAGCAAAATATGTCTGTATTGAAAGTTGAATATGATAGGATTCATTCGAATGTGAAATTAATACGATGGGAGCGTTTCTTTAGCGTGACATGTGTTCTGACTCGTAATTAATATTTCATGGAAATGTTCAGGATCATTAATAATTAAATTGGGTGTAGCTTTGGCTGTTCATTCTGCGGGCGAATGTAATTATTCCTGACCTTCCGCAAGCTTTGTATTTCTTTGTGTATCCGGCACTGAAACAAATAGCGCGTTCCCATTAACAAATTTGCAATTACAAACCCATGAAATTACCAGCAAGGGACTGAGCAATAATTTCAGAAAATCAATGAAATGTGCGGGCGGAGTGAACGATGAATTAGTCGAAGAAAGTAATCATGCCATTAAACAACTGAAACGACTGACTGGATTTCTTCGCAAGTTTCCCCTTTATTTCTACCGAGAATACTTGGCTTTCTATTCTGTGGCTCTCTAAAAATTTAGCTCGAATCCTTTCCAGTTTCGACGTTCATTGTTCAATAAATCAAATGGTTCTTTATTACGGCTCAACAATGGACTTCGCAGAGATTAAATTTCCGTCGGAGCACTTCTATCACTCGGGCCTTGGTGAATTTCCTCTTCACTGAATCGCTCTTTCGATCACGTTAACGTTCGCTACACGAAACGTTAAAGTTCGGTGCAGGCGTAAAACAATTTTTCACACGAGGGTAAACGTATGTTTCAGGCAGAACCAGCTTTGGTGTACGACAGCGTGCAGGTTTTCGCGCATGGGTTGGCCGCGTTGGATCGTAGCCACGACCTGAGGCCTGCTAATTTGTCGTGCGAGAAGGAGGAACCGTGGGACGACGGTCTGTCGCTGTACAACTACATTAATGCCGTACGTACGTTCCAGAATTTTTCCTTATCGCGATAGACGATTTACTTCGTAAAAACTCCAGAAGCTTATTCCCAAAGCCTGCGCACCGTATCCGATTCTATCGTTTACGGTGAAGGCTGCTCTCGCGCGCAATCATTTTCTTCCAGCTCGATTCGTCGATCGAGCAACGGTTATTGCCGATTCGCGGTACATCAAGCCGGAAGCTGAAAGGACGGCCGCCAAAGCTAGCCAGCGCCACGGAGTCGAGGATATCGCATAAATTGTAACGATAAGCTCGCGCAATAAATCGCCCGATGCTTTACGAGCGAAGCTTCTTTAACGAGCAGTCGATTCGACAAAGAACGTTTTATGTAACAACGTCCATCATCTCCACTTTCGCTAATTTATAATTTACGGAGCAACCTTTTCAAGCCCTTAGATTCCCCGCTGCTTCCACCTAAGGCACCGTCGCTCTGGCAAACGGCATCGAGATAAATCCACGCGACTTTGAAGCGTAACGTCGCGAGCTTTCAACTCGGAAGTCAAGTTAATTGGCGGAAGACTTAGGTGTTCCCCTGTTCAATTTCGTTCGCCCGCTGGAAACGTTACGATGTTTCCGTTCCACTTTTCGTGTCAAGCAAACGTGTAAACTGGATGTTATTGACAGAATCAATTACCATCCATTTTATGAGAGAGCAACGCGTAAGCAAATTTTATTATTTTATATATACATTTACCTTTTAATTGTGTTAGTTCATGGCCTCATTATTCTGGCTACGAATAATACCTATCCATGGAAAGTACCGACCGAAAGTAGCCAACTCTTCGATGAGGAACGGCACAATTTCAACATCTCCTTCCAAGAGAAACATGTTCATTCAGTCGACAGGTTGACTCTACCCAAAAATGATTTACGATTCGCTCTCGTTGCGGAGACAAAAGCCGGCTCTCGGCCCAGAGCCTGTTAACATTCCATTCCGTTTAATTGTATCATGCTGCATAAACAAGGAGCGAGAACCGCGCCACGTCTGGCGCGAACGGAAGGGGTGGCAAAGAAGTTTCGAAACTCCCTTGAGCACTTCTCGCGAAGAAGAATGACTCTCCGGTCGCAGAAGTCCTCCTTCTACAGGGACGTAAAAAGCGGCGAGAGCAATCGGCGAATAAATATCGGACGATATTTATTCGCACTCGGGCTACGCCGTGCTAAGAAACCCGGGCTGCATCTGTCTCTTGTTTACGGATTCTTTACTCGGAGGGATGTTTACTGCTGCTCTCTGGCTGGGAGAAACTTACCGATTCTTACAGAAATTTATTTGCAGTGGAGGATAAATAAACGAGCCGTCATTCTTTAATCCTCTCATGAATAAAACACGATATTTGCTGAAGATGCGTAAACATGCACAGTTTTTGGAATACATTATTCTCTGTGTAAAGTATGTTGTATTAATTGACACGAGGAATCGAAAATAAATTGCTCCGAGACATGAATTCTTTCTGATGTCGTGAGGAAACGATCGATTCGTTTAGCCGATTGAACAGCCGGCAACAAAAATCGAGAAAATAATTTGCCCCGCGATACTCGGGATATATTTATCGCTAATAAAACAAAAAACAGCACATCGATGAGGAAAAAGTGTCGGGAAAAATATATCCCTGCTAGTTTGCCAGCGACGTGCCAATGGATAATAAACGATTGCAGAAATTTGTAAATAAAAGTCTGTCCACTTCGAGTAAATTTGCCTGCACCAAACGTGATATCATGAAACGTTTATCGAGCAAACGGAATGAAATATTTGATGCACATATGTAGAGCGAGTCGCTTAACCGTGAGCAGACGTGATAAAATATTCGATACGCAGGTAACGCGTAACCCGTGACTGCTAAATTGAATGGAACACGCCGATGCGGCGTTTATCTGGATCGATGAACGCATAAATTACGTTGAGGAGTCGAGCTTCTTCCAAGTGAAACCTAATTCCGATCGAGGCTGCTCTAAGCACCTGATTAAATCATGTAGGACGAACTCTAAGCCGAGAAAGTAACTCCAAAGATTGACTGGAAATTAGTAAATTAAAATTATATGTTTTTCAGATGAAATGCTTTCAATGACAGACAACCGTTTCATAAATCTTTGCTCTCTTAATTCCTTATGTTCAAGCCCGTGTGTCTCGAACAAGAAAACCACATACATATATACGTGTAACAGAAAGTGGACGTCTAATGCAAATTCCATGTTTCACCAGAAGCCACGACACCGTCGCCAGGTACTTGTAAAGAAAATGATGGAAGAATGGTGCATCGAACTGCAGGGTTACAAGGAAAGGAAATTCTTGGGCATCTCTGGAAACGTTTGGAAGTAGCCCCGCAGCTGAGAGTAGTCAGATTGGTAGGCGTCCAACGATAAGCCGCAATCGTGCACGTGGAGGCGAAGCAGCGTTGACACATGAATAATTGAACAGCGTCTTTAGCAAATAGCTACCGAGAATGGACCGTTCCTGCCTTCTATCTGCCCTTCCCTTAGTTTCATTCCCGGTCCTATTTGCAGGCCATCGTATACGTACATTTTCCACCGTTTCTTATCAGTTTACCATTTTGTACCGAATATCTGGACCTTAAACATCTCTGTTTGGATTACAGAATATTTTGTATTCTTTGGTGGGAGTTGGATTATATTATATTTTGTTAAATGCATAACTCAGTATTCTCTCGATTAACGAGATGCAGTTTATAATGCGAGTACATTCATTCTATTATAAAATTATCAAATGATTACTGATAGTATTATTTCAGAGAGTAACGGGTTTCATCCATTTCATAAATTACTTGCATTAATTTGATACGGACGTGCTGGCGGATAAATGTTACTGTTATTTTCATATTGAAAGTAATTAATGCAATTCGTGCACACCAATCAATAATTTGGAATACCACAGGAAAATCTGTGTCGCTGCTAAAATTGACTGAAATGATTTTTCTCTCCATTTTTCAACCATATTTTCAAGCCTAATCCTGCTCTTTGATTTTCTCTTTCTTACCCCCGTCTCTTTAATGCCTCTTTCCAGGGTCCATTCCGTTCGATCTAATCCGCTTTCAGGTCGCATCTTCCATCGCGTAAGCTCGACAGGACTGCCTTCCTATCTTGACACGGGTAACACGTGCCAGAGCTCGTAGGGAGCTCCGCTCATGATGCCCACGGGCGCAGGCCTCGTGGTCAGACTTTATTAAGTGAATATTGCCACGATGATCAAAGTTTCCGGCGAGAACGCGCGGTATGCCATTCTAACATGCTCGCGAACTTTCGGTCGCGAGCTCGGAATACGTCGAACAACTTCGTGTTAATATAGACCTCTCATCTCCCTCGACTATGCATCACTTAATCTCAGAATACAGTTCTCGATTGAGTCAAGTTTTGGACAAATAGTTTCGTTGCTGTCTGCCTCGCTTCTTTAATGAAATAGAAATGTTTGAATGCATATTTGCATACGTTTCGTAGGATAGTGATAAAGAGCATGGTTGCACATGTGGCATGAACGAAATCACAGGGCGAGTGACGCTCGATTAATGAATCGCCCCGCACATATTTACCGTAAATTAAACAGTTCCCTTGACAAATGAATGGGCAATGTAGTGCATTCCTGTTGTTGATTGTTTCCATAGCAGTTCGATAAATAACACCATAATGACGTTTAATGGCTCGGAAATATTTGCTTCGAGTCTCTCATCATCTGCTGACAAATATTTTTCCTCGCGCCAATATTTGCATCCTTCGTAACGAGAATAATTTTTGTTTAACCCTGACTAAATTCTAGTCCACACAGAACGTTGAAAAATGAAATTCTCGACCATGCACGACAGAATAAAGTTCCTGTATTTCACCACAGAGAATAAGAGCAATTTGTTCCGGTCAACAAAGCTGAATGTTTTAAAATCTTCGTAAACAAGTCCAAAAAACAAGTGAGTCCCTTGTGAAATGAATAAACTGTGCTGCGAAAGAGGCGTCACAGAAATGCTGCGCATCTCACCCTTGACACGATGCTGGGAAAAAATAGTGGCCCTCAAAGTACAATTTTACAGAATTCTACTTTGTTATGTACACACGTCGTTTCCGCGGTTCGCGAAAACTGTGCGCGTAAAATAACGCGTTTGCAACATTGTTTGAGAATGCACAGAACGTTATTTATTGCGACACTTAATATTTATTGTGAATTGTGTATTACGACTAGCGGAATAAAGGACTCGACAGCAGGGAGGCATTAAATATTATATGTTCGCTGATGTGAAATCATATGTACACACATTTTCAGTTGACAAATTTACAATATTACTGATCGTACTGGCCCAGAAATGTTTTATATAATTCATTTTCGATAGTACATTTTTCTGCACATACAATATCAGTGATAATACTGAAGGGAAACGGTGCCTAGTCGAGGCGATTCAAAAACTGGGTTATCATGTTTGTTGGCAAGAGATTCAAGCCATTACAGAGAAAAGCACCGAACCGAAAAATATATTTAATGGGTCAGAATTTGGTTCAGGCGATCGTGGTATGAGAAGATCTCGTAAACCAAATGGACAGCGACTTCCGTGTTGCAATTAAGGGGTAGGGCATATTTAATGCTCTTTCAAGGATAAAATGTACGGCTGTATCGCATGCGAAACGCGTTGAGATCCCGTCGGCGGAGAACCATCGATAACTAGCGGAACACTAAACAGCGGTAATGTTTCGTAATTATGCGCTGGTGAATTGGCGCGGTCGTGTCGCTATCCACCGATTAATTATGCCGCCTGACGGTTGATCGCGTACATCGGAAACGGCATCGAATCCCCTGGAACGTATGGCCACCCATCAAATTGTGATCCGATGAAAATGAGACATTGCTTGGAGTGAAACGAGGGATAAACAGTGCTCGTAGACTTTTCATTCAAGCATAAATGGAAAGGTCCCTTGAATTGTAATTACGAAACATGGGTAAACCACAGGATTATTCTGGCCTGGAATTTAGGGTTACGAACATTTCTGTTCGCAGGCAGGCTTACACGGACTAACCGGACATATCGAGTTCAACGAAGGGAAAAGGAACAATTTCAAGCTGGATCTGTTGAAGCTGAAGAAGGAGGAGCTGGTGAAGGTGGGCGAGTGGAAACCGGGGAGCGGCGTTAACGTGACCGACGTTGGCGCTTTCTACGAGACAAGCGCCACTAATATCACCCTGGTCGTTATGACGAGAGAGGTAATTACCGGTTGGCGACCACATAAGCGGCCTATAAACATTAATCGTACAGTTTCTCCTAGGTCGCAAACAAAAAAGAGATAAAAGTAGAAGAGAACGGTAACTGGTATCTTTATGAAACTGTAGTTTTCTCTAATTCTTTTGTTATACTAGAACCCCAAAACTAAGCCTAAATAGTCAACTTCATCTTTAAATTGCCTGCACTTTTTAAAACAATGAGATCCTTTACACCTTTTCGTAGGGGCTGTAACCAGATGCATACTCGAGAAAATGACAACTCGTTTCTTTGTTTCCGTTCATAATGTACTTTAACATATTAGCAAATATATCTGCGAACGACTAATACAAAGCAGTGTTCGGATTTAAAAATATTAATTCCAAAAGAAAGCCTAAAAATTGACATTAAAAACACAAATACCCCCTTAACGTTTCAATTGAACCTTCGATTCAGCTGTCGCCATCGGCCACAGCTGGAAAAGCTGGCGTGCACAGAAGGAACTAATTTCACTCGGTTCCCCGTCAAAGGAGAGCCGGTCTCCGAGACATGACAGCCCAGCTTCTCCATTTTCCAAGCTGAAAGGGGGTAGAGAGAAAGACTGCAGTAGAGTTAGGGAACTTCCATCAGAACCGCTCGTATTAGAGAATCCAATGACGCGATGCCGACGTAATGATCAGATTTTTTTTTCGCGGATATAAGAAAAGCATATATCACCTGTTCGACTCCATCTTCTGTCTATCTTTCAATGGAATCTTACCTTCCACAGGAGAAACCATACGTTATGGTGAAGGAAGACAAGAATTTGACAGGGAACGCGAGATTCGAGGGGTTCTGTATCGATTTGCTCAAGTGGATCGCCGGTCAGGTGGGCTTCCAGTACGCCATAAGATTGGTGCCTGATCATATGTACGGCGTCTACGATCCGAAGACGAAGGAGTGGAACGGCATCGTCAGGGAACTGATGGAGAAAGTAAGTGTAGGAATTTAGTAAATAACTACAAGTAGGTGGTATAGGTATATTTAATGTAATTGAATTAAACTTCGCGATGCGTCTCTATACAACAACTCTCAATACTCTCTATGACAACTCTAATCACACTCTGACTCTCTCGAAGCCGCACAAAGATCTTAAAGAACTAAACACATTCGTTCACGCATTCACGCACGAAACGCATGCACCCTTGCCACGTGCCACAATTCAAGATTTACCTTACGCACATCATTCACTCTTCCCAGCGATTCCCAAATATCCTGTCTCATCCGATACTCCGCGACATACGTGCCTAACAGCCAAACATTCATATCCTACAACTCTGCCATCCTACAGCGATATCTGCCCTCAGATATCACACTTAACATCTAACCCACATAAGGAAAAGGGAATATTGTAATCCCTTTGATGGGGAAAGCTTTCTGCGCCTCGTCTGCCAATTCGGAATTGTATCAACGTCAGTATCGATGAATGCAATCCTTTCCTTGTGGCTGAGATGTTGAAGGAAAACAGTAGACACGTAATATGAAGCCATACAACGTGAAATCAAAAATGGAAATTGTTCAGTTTGAAATTTAAGAGAATTTCCCTAAAGCTGCAACAATTATTAATACAGATATTAATACAGTTCTCCTTGATAATATGTCGTGGTACCATGGACGACACATATTTAGACTCTGAATTTAATTTAGTAGACGAGTTTGAGAAATGACACATTTTAATTTAAAAAAAGGCACATGCGAAAGGAAATGGGGGGAGGAGGAGGGCCGCGGTTAATTTAATATGGAAAACAGCGGTCCGATGCTGTCGCAATAAATCCATCCCAAGTAAAATTTCATTATGCACGATTTATGCAAACGCTCCGGTCGAGGAGGAGCATCTAATTTGGCGTTTTCTAGCGTCCGACCACGTATCGGATATTCTGATTCATAGAGACCGTCGGGCAGATGTTGCTCTGTGACATCTGAATTGTAAAAAGACTCGGTTATTAAATGGAAATCCGATGCGCGGATCTGTTGGAACAAGCATCGAGCTCGCGCGATCGCATTCACCAATTGTTCGGCCACGAACAGCATATTAATGTCCGGCTACGAAAGTTACAAGAAAACTAAACTTCCACCACAGACTACTCTTTTACGAACACTTCATTCCCCAGCAGTTACTTGATCGTGCAATAAACCAGGCTCCGTTAAAGGTAAAAGGAGGCTGCGTAAGTAGTACAGCCACGTGTATGGTCGGACATCGGTCAAGTGACTCAAACGAGTGACAGAATCGTTCTGATAGATGGTCGACCATGTAAAAGCTACCATCTACAAAGTAGTAGAAGAAAAGCGGGCAAATTTACCTTAGCAAAGAGGCAAGTTTAGCAGCCAGAGGCGGCAAGGTTGCGGAGTGCTCGCGGCGGGACCGTGTTTCGTTCGAGTAGCCGCAACCAAATGCGCAAACGGCCACTGAATTTCGAAGACCTCCGGTTCATAAAAGATGCAGGGCAATCTGTCCACGGTGAAAGGATGCATCGACTTAACCCAGAAACCGGCAGAGCCGTAAGCGGATCGTCCTGGACGAAAGACGTCATCGGTGCGGCTGCATAAAAAATGCATTCGCTATTTTGCATAGCAAATCCGACCGGCATAGATTTCGCGCGGATTTTTCGTTGAATTAGAAACGACCTTCGCGTTTCGCAGATTGACGTATACCAGGTGAGGAATGCAGGCATCTCGGTTTCGTCTGAAAGTGACTAGAGGTGATGGTGGTGGAAGATTAGTTATCCTTCGGCGAATTGCAATTTCGGAGTCTGTTTGATCGCGTTCCCGCACGGCCGTTTGCTTAGGGGGGAGGGGGGGGGGATACAGAGTCTAAGATTTGTTTCCAAACGGGAGATACCACTTTTGCCCACAGAGAGCAGACTTGGCCGTTGCATCTATGACGATTAATTACGCTCGGGAGAGCGTAATAGACTTCACCAAGCCGTTCATGAATCTCGGTATCGGAATTCTGTTTAAGGTGAGTCCCTGTTATCGTTTGCACTCTCTGTAACAATTAGTTGAAGTGTTGCAACTTAGACCGCCCACGCGGAGTAGCATTCGCTATCGAGAATTTCAGCAACGTTACCACAAATTGAAATATATTTCATAGAATTTTCTTAATAGTCCAGCCGATTCTGGTATTAGCGAACGATGACGAAATTCTCGGTAGGAACCGATTCGTCGTAGAGAAGAGGCCCGCCATACGGGCGGGATAGCGGCACCGGGATCCGTTTTAATTAAAATCGTAGCGTAACGTAATTTAGGTGCCCTCCAGCCAGCCAACACGGTTGTTCTCCTTCATGAACCCGCTGGCCGTCGAAATCTGGCTGTACGTGCTGGCCGCGTACATGCTGGTAAGCTTCACCCTCTTCGTTATGGCACGATTCAGTCCGTACGAGTGGAACAATCCGCACCCGTGCCTGGCGGAGAGCGACGTCGTCGAGAATCAATTTAGCGTCAGCAACAGCTTCTGGTTTATCACTGGCACGTTCCTCAGACAGGGCAGCGGGCTCAACCCCAAGGTACACTCAACGAGGTGCTCCGCCACTGGACTATTTCTGCCCCTCGATTGCCTCGTCTCCAGAACCATCCCTCCTCCGCTCCTTCTAAATTATGACTTTGAGAAATTGACGGATACTTTAAATATTGTGACCGTTTGATTGAATTTTTTTTGTTTTACTGACGACGAATTTCGAAAGTTCTATTAGAATTCGCAGAAGCAGTTGCATTATTTGTTTCCAACTTCGAGAGAAACTCTTCTACCCCCCTGCTTGTACTTTGTTCGTTCCTGTGAGGCTCGTTTCGTAGGAGAAATCAGAAGCTGTCACGTCTGGAAGCACCGATTGTCGTCGCCATGGTTCCACGGACTTTCCGTCGTAATAAAAAGCAAGATAGGGGGTACGAGACGGGCCGTATTGCGTTCTAGATTCGCCGGATCGCGTAACACCAGTCGCGATGATTCGCGCTCCAGATTCGGCCGCTACGCCGACTAAAAGGGTGAAAGGAAAGGATAAAGGAACTCGTCTGGCGGTTGAATTCCGCCTGGCCATTGTGTTCCGTAGCTTCTGACAGGTCGAAGAATGGAAAAGGGGATCCGTGATTTCAGCGGGGTAAAGGATCGTTTTGCGCGCTGTATTCAACGACTGACGGAAAAGCGATGCGAAAAGTTGCGATATTCTAGAAATCAGTTCGCGTGGAAATAAAGCAAAAAAAAAATAGCGAATAAACGTCGCGGAGGAAGAAAGTACCTTTGAGGATCGTGAATGGGCGGCTGAATAATAAAGAGGGCTCGGGTTTCGCGGAGGAAAAGTGGGCCGACAGAATTGTAGGAGCAGTAATCCGGAAATGCGTGTAATTGCTTCAGGTTTCCGGCCGAACGCCTTCCAGGCTGTTCTCGTTCATGAATCCCCTCGCCGTGGAGATTTGGTTATCCATGCTCGGCGCTTACGTGATGGTGTCCCTGACGATTTGGATAGTGGCGAGGTTCTCGCCTTACGAATGGGTCGAACCAACACCATGTCCAAGCTGCAAGTGTCCGTTGCAGGTAGGCTCTCGCCGAGTGGTACTAACGGACGCGTCGCGCATTAGCGAAAGCAGAGTCATGGAAGAGTCGTGAAGAAATGAATTTTTCCAGAAAAATTTCATCATCTCTTGTTGGAATTTCATTTTTCATCAATGCTTAAATCGCTCGAAGAAGCTGTAAAGCGCTAAGGAATAACGTTCGTTCGGTTACAATATTGCTGCAAATTCTGATACACCTCGCAGCCTGGGAAAATCTATTATTGACTCGCAACATTGTTCTAAACTCCGAAATAGTTTACGAAACCCCATAAAATGCCCGCGGGCTAACTTATAGTTGTCTGCAATGTTGTTGTACATTTCAAAATGATTTGCCGCGGCTTCCGAGCTCCGTGCAGCACTGTTCAATTATTTCTCAGGGATGTTCACGACTCTTCGACGGTACCACCAATTGCAAACTGCAGTAGGATATCCTGTGTAATTGTTCTTGAAATTTTGTACCACTTGGCGGGGGCCACGATGTCATCAGGGTGGTCACGTGAGCGCGTTGGATCCTGACAGCGACGACATTCCTCTGCCGAGGACGGTCAACGAGTTCACCCTGGCCAACAGCTTCTGGTTTACGGTCGGAACGCTTATGCAACAGGGCAGCGACCTCAACCCCAAGGTAAACGTGTCACCAAAGAGTCGGCAATCGATTGAAATTATTTAAAAGGATAATTCCTTTCAAATACAAGCTCGTTGGATGCCCAGCGCAATCGCTAAATCAAAAATTCATCGCCCGTCGAACGCGCCGTTCGGAGAGTATAAATTATCCTAACAATACTCATATAATTCGCGATTACATAATGAAAGGGCGTACGTGATCGGAAGTTGAACAAGAGCTGCAGCGAACAAACAACTGTGCTAACAACGGTATCACAGGGTTGTAAAGTAACTTTGACCTTCATAACGTTATTACCCGCCGTAAAGGCGGCCGTTTAAAACGAGCGGAAATTCGCGACGTTGTTGTAAAGACCGTAAGTGTGGAAGCAAACTCGAGTCCACTTAAACGCGTGTTTAGGACCAAGTCGCGGACGAGACTGGAAGAGCCCTGTTCTTTTCATTCGTCCAATAATTGCTAGGACAACGTTGCTTCTCGCTTCAGAACTCCGTCTATATTCGTATTTATTTTTCTACCACGCATGGTAGCGAAGTGCTTTGTGAGAAACTACGTAAAGTTGGGAGTTAAGAATGCAAGGCCCATTTCATATTCCGTTATTTCTCCGGCAATGGCGAACATAAGCAATTTCAGTGTCGCGGTCGTTTCAAAGAAACATGCGAACGATCCATCAAACGCGTCTCGTAAAACGCGATGACGGGGAAGATCCAACGAGCTTTCTTGTTTAACAAAGGGGAAACACGACGTATAAACCGTGGAGACATTTCAAGCACCATATGGGTACATTGTGCCACACTCAAACGACGTCAGAAAGCAAATAAAACGATACATTCGTTTAGATGATCCACGAATAGTAAGAAAACACAAAATACTCGTCGCTATCGTCGAAGACCATTTCAACAATTAATTTTGCATTTTGAAAATCAATCAACTATTGGTGTTTCATCTTAGATCTATCCAAGCATCGTGCAAGATCTCGTACAGACAGAAGATCTTATTTTCCATCATGTAGCAGAGCACAGAATCGTAAAAATAGCGTGAGAACGTTTGTCGAATGGCTAGTTGCACCGACGAGCACGACCGAGAAAATCTCGATGGAAACAGAATAATGGAGCATCGAGAGAGATCGCATGTCACCCCTGCATGCACATAGCAGCCAAGCACCTCGCATTCTCTCAGCTTCGATTTCATCTTATAGATCACGCCGACAGCTTTTCCTTCTCCCGATAGTCCGATTAAAAGAGGAGAGAACCCGCTAGTAACTGGTCTCCGCGAGTGTTTGAAACTTTTCGGCAACTTTATTCGCGAGCTTGGTCCAAGTTTCATCCGTCATTCTCGTCGTGACGCGTATTTCCCTTTCATGCCGGAAGTTTCTGTAACTGGCAAACGCTTTCACGACGAATTTTCTTCTTACTGCCAAAAGATTTTTCGTTCACCGGAACTTCTCTTTTCGATACACAGGATACCAAAAAATGTTCCTAAGCAAACGAAACGGAGCAATAAACATTTGGACACGGACAGGCGGGACAATAGATAAACGCAACGAAGTTGCTTCGTGCTTTCTGCAGGGTGCCGATGATGTTTATAGATAGCAGGGTAAAGGAGTTGTTAAGTTTGATTTAGCAACAATTTCCTTTGCACGACAGGGCTAGTTTGAATCACAGTTGCCTGGCATAGAAAGTTTTTACAGTGGATCACCTCACAAAGCGTAATAAATTAATGCACGAGAATACTTAAATGCAACTTAAGACAGCTTTAGCAAACTTTGGTTTAATATTTGCATACATTTAATCACACAGAGAGGAAATTAATGTTTCTTCTCGAAACGCAATCATAAATCTTCATGAGCCAAGCGACTACTTGAAACTGAAACTCATTTCTCCTAAGTGAAACTTTCCGAATGGCGAAAGACAAAATGCTAGAGGTGGAAACGCTTTCTAACGATTCGAGAAACACCTGTACGACATATGGTGCTAGCCGGCTCTGGTGGCATGTGTGTACATGCGGGGTTGTCGTTGCGAAATTCGCGACGGCGATAATTTAAAATTTCAAACGGACGAGTACTCTGGCGATCGCGATCCTTCCTTCTACAAATGCGCGTAGAAAAGCGCGCGCCGCAACGGTTGTACCGTGCATTCCACTGGAAACCTATCGAGAGATTTTCCAAGTCGTATCGCCGGTGGAACAGCGCGAGAGGAGAGAGACGGAGCCACAAAATCCTCCAGTTCCAGTTATATTTGCCTCGACACCGCTGGCGATATGAATAAATAGCAGAGAGTAGAGCAATTCCTTTTCCGCGACTGTGGAAACAGCGATATCAGCCTTTTCTATTCCATTTTCCTCACGTTAGCGTTTTATATTTCATGTTAGAAAAGAGAGAAAGAGACTTCTTGCGTCGGGCCGTCGAATGGAAAGAAATATTTCGAGCACGGTAATCGCCTCCGGGATCGACGCGGCTCGCTGCTAATGGATCGAAATATGCCATATTAGTGAGCAAATGCGACCGCGTATTGCATTCTTCGCGAGGAACGTAGACGAGACACGGGGCTCTTAAATCGTGTCCCGGCCTCGATGCTCCAATCCCGCGGTTTCAATTGATCGTAGGGGCTCTTTATGGGCTTCCGTACTTGTACGCGAGATCGAGGCAACATTCATGATGAAAAAAGGGATTTTATTTGGAATATTTGATGAAGCTTTTAAAATGACTTTGCAAAGAATGTTTCAGAATGTCTGGTATGTCTTTTTTTGATGCTTCTCCGTATTGTGTTCTATTTTATATCTTTTTCGCCAGTAATGAATACCTGTAAGTGGCTCGGTTACAAATAAAAATGAAATAGATTGGCTGCTACAACCTGTTGTTGCAGCGTTCCACGCTAATGGTACTTGCGGAGCTGCAATTGCCAATAGTTCGAACAATATCCGAGAAGGAATTGCTCGCGCTAGGTTGCTCGCGTTCCTTTAAGTAAAGGTGGTATCGATCGTAATTATCAGGCGACCAGCACGAGAATAGTGGGCGGAATCTGGTGGTTCTTCACGTTGATTATCATCTCCTCCTACACGGCGAACTTGGCCGCGTTTCTAACCGTGGAGAGGATGATCACGCCGATCGAAAATGCGGCCGATCTGGCGGAGCAAACGCAAATCTCCTACGGCACGTTGGAGGGCGGGAGTACGATGACGTTTTTCAGAGTAAGTACTAAGTTTCAGAGTAAGTAATTTTGTCATAGGCAATTGCAAATGTGTATCTCATGACTGAGGTAAGTTTCCTACAATGATCAAAGGGCTCGATTAAATTCCCTCATGGGCCGGTCAGTCACGTGTTTCTTCCTCGATACGTGCTGAGATGCGAATGCGGCAATATTAATTAACGTTTCGACGCCACGCGGCCGCAGGTGACGCGACGCAGATTGCCTCGCGAAACTCGTAACTCGTATTCCGGTCACGTCTCGCAAATATTTCATCGCGATCTCAATTCAAAGGAGATATTAAAAGCATAAAGTTACTGCGATTCGAAAGGAATTGCCGTAGCTATTGTAGCGCTAGCAGTTTTCGCATCGGCGATGCTCCGAAAGCGAATTCGCCTAGCGTTCGTTGGAAACTCCGAGCTTCAACCGTGATCTCTTGAAGTTATTAAATTCAGAACGCCATTTCGCTAGAGCGCAGCTATTACGTTATATTAATACCGCGTTATTGGAGCTACATTTTGCAGCCCGCTGCTGTTACAAAATTATCCTCAGAACGGACTTTACGTTATTATAAAGCTCACAGGGCACCGTGCTACCGGGCTTGCCTTGGATGAAATTCGAAAGAACGTCCTTTGTTGTGGTGTTAATAAAATTGTTCATTGGCGAGATCGCACCTTTACGCCATGCAACGTACCATTCCGATCTGATTCGTATTACACTTTTGTTAAATTGATAGGATTCGAAGATCGGTATATATAAGAAGATGTGGGAGTTCATGGAAACAAAGTCGCCGTCGGTGTTCGTGAAGAGCTACGAGGACGGGGTAAAAAGGGTGCTCGAGGGTGACTACGCGTTTCTGATGGAATCTACTATGCTCGATTATGCGGTGCAGAGGGATTGTAATCTCACGCAAATCGGCGGTCTGTTGGACAGCAAAGGCTATGGAATCGCCACACCGAAAGGTAATATTGGAAAACAATCGTGACTCGTTTGTGCGTTTCACCTTTCATGTAAAAGCCGTTCGATATCCACGAAAAAGTTTCAAATGCATATGTATTGCATTCATGAAATATCCTCCACATCTCTATGGAAGTGTATTGTAATATCTGTGTGATAATACATTTAGAAAAGTGCTTCCTCATCGAGTTTCCAGCTTTCATATTTCCCGTTGGGAGGCTGACATTATTACTGTTGTTGCTCCTATGACTGATATGTTTGTATTAAAAGCAGCATAAATTGCGCAACATGCAGAGCCATTATATTGAAGTACGCCATAATATTTTTGCATAAAATGTCGAATAAAATCATAGTCTCTTGACGAACATTCTTTTCCTTTTTTTCTCACGAGGGACGATGCTGGCAAATGATTTTCGACCTCGAGAGAGCATCGAGCAGCTCTTGTCCTTCTCTTTTGCGTTTCCTAGCTACGCTTCGAGGGACTAAAAAGGACGAGCCGTAGCAATTTCAACTCCTCGGAACGTTTCTATGAAAACGTTCGGTCTCAAAGTGAGATCGTCGTAGCGGTTCCTTGACCAACCTAACGAAGGCGTTTTATATGCAGGCTCGCCCTGGAGGGATAAAATATCTCTGGCGATCCTCGAGCTACAGGAGAAGGGCGTGATACAGATCCTGTACGATAAGTGGTGGAAGAACACCGGGGATGTGTGCAACCGGGACGAGAAGAGCAAGGAGAGCAAGGCCAGCGCGTTGGGAGTCGAAAATATCGGTGAGCTGGGCGAGAATTCATTTTTTCTCCGTCGCGGTTGAGAGGAGTGGCCGTGCCAGTATTTTTGGAAGGGTTGAAATTTTCAGCTGCGCTTATCTACCGCTACGCTTGATAGGAACGACCGTTGGCTCTTTTTATTGTGGCTACACAGTATAGTGAACTATGCTTAAACAATGGGAATTGTGGAGAATACGGTGCTGCAGAGATTTTATGTTTGATGTTTTGCAAAATTAATTTCCGGCCGATGAAGTTTTTTTGAACGAGCGTTAAATTAATCTTGCATGAAATATGGAACAATGGATTTTATATGCTCAGGGGTGAAATGACGGTGCCCTTTTAAAACTCTTTTGGCAGAAACAAATTGGAGTGCCATGGAAGTTGACATCTGATGATAAACGCTGGGAATGAACTGTGATTACAGAATCGATATACATATACCCCGATATCAAACGTGTCTGATAATAATTGTAGGAGTTGGAAACAATGAAACTGAACGATAAACCAGGCGAAATTCGAATCGTTACCATCCATATCATTCGCTGCAATCGACAAAAATTAACGCGAACCGCGAAACGTGCGTAAAACAATGCTGTCGATATTATTAGACTCGTTTCAACTGTACTTGCATCTCGTATAAAGGTATTTATTTGCGGGTTTTCGATCAGCGTTTCAGATTACATAATTAACTATGAACGGATCTCTGTCGGCTATCAAATTCTGTAAGAAATTGCTTTCATGAAGGAACGTATCTGTTGGCGCGTGCATTGTGTGTGTGTGTGTGGTAATTAAATTATTTGCATGGGAAAAGGAGAAACTGGGGAGTACTATTTCGATCTAAAAAATTCAGTTCATTACGGCGACACTTGAGACAATAAACGTTGGCGAAGGGAGCAAAAGAAAGGATGAAGGCGTGACAGAGGAGTTGGAGTGCTTTCATGTACAGAGAAATCTTGCGAAAAGTTTGTAGGGAATTTTTCTTGGGTGTCTCGGGGAACCCCTTCCGGATTTTATGGAAGTCACAACAAGTTCTCCCTTTCTCTATCTTCTCTCGCTGCTGCCCGTGTCCTTTCATTCCTTTTTCTGCGGTCTGAGAATCCTTGTTCCTTTTTCTTCTTCCCTCCGGTCCTACCTCTTTGTCTAGCCTATATCTTAGGTAAGTACTCACTTTGTCCGAGTGTACTGGTGGAGGTAGGAAAAAAAAGGAAAAACAATTTTAGTGGAGTTTCAGTTAAGTCCGATAATCGTGTTTCTAGGGGACGGCGTTTCATTATCGTTAACAGATTTATACAGTTACATTAAAATCCAACATCGTTGCCCGAACTTTTTCTAAAGCTCATTCGCGCGACAGCATATAATTGAATAGAGGCCACGACAGGATATATATTAAAGAGGCTATTCGTTGCTGCACCGCAGAATAAAAATTCACGAAAAGATGTTTCGCGTTCCAACTGATCTAGACGGACTTCGTAATTTGCCGAGGAGCGAAAGTTTCGCGAGGAAACTTCGCTAGATTTAATATCGAAATGGCAGAGCAAAAGAGCAAACTGTACGAAACGATCGTTGTCGGAGGATAAATTCTGCCACTTCCGTGAAACTCCTTGCGATCGCGTAGATTCTGCTGCTGCTCTGTGAAACCGAGAAGAAGACCAACAACGCGAGATCTCGTCGGAACGAAAAATTCCACTCATAGCCAGCTGATAATGGGACAGAAAAACTTTTTCATTCGCTAATAGTACTGCCTGCTCCTTTGCCGCAGCTTTTCTCATCCGACAAACTTCCTCCGTGCATCGGACATTGTACGAGCTCCCGCTACACGCGTCGCGGAATCTTTTCTCTGCGACGCTAGTCACTCTCTTTCTTATTGTCGAAGTTTCGATGGTGTCGGAAGGGAATGTCAGGAAATGAAGGAAGCGAGTGGAAAATTGGACAGGCCAGGGGAGATGTTCGTCGAGGCATGAAAACGTAGACGTTGATGGGACAGAATTGCATGGACTGGAAACTAGACAGATGGATAGATAAATAGATAAATAGACGGCGGTGGAAAGGGCGACGAGGAGTGAGAATAGGGGTTAGAGGGGGACGAACAGATTGAGGGAAATGGTCCGTCTCGCTGGTAGCTACATTAACCGTGAATCGCGCGAGAGGCTGCATAGGAAAAGAAGCAGAGACAGCCGGCGGCGATAAAATAATGAGCTTCCGTTTTTCCAGGTGGTGTCTTTGTCGTGCTCGTCTGCGGCCTGGCGCTCGCGATCCTGGTGGCGGTTCTCGAGTTCTGCTGGAACTCCAAGAAGAGCGCCCAATCGGACCGGGTAAGCCGGCGGAGCACCGAGAACAATAATTTCATGCGATTCTTGTGCTTCGCGTGTATGTGCATACATGCTGCATGAGTGTACTTTCCTCTCCGTGAAGGGCCGTTCATAGCAGAGTGTTTACTATATTTGAGTATCTTTGAAGTAGATTAAAAAATTGTTGCATGGTGTTTCGATTGGTAATTTACAATTTCTTAAAAATATATTGTGTGCATAGTAGAATGTAGAAACGAAATTTCTGTGGGTCTATTCGTGTCTGGCCAAACGTTTCTATTTTATCCAGCAGGAAGGATCTCATTCCGTTTCGTAAATTACTCGCGGTTCCGTCCGATCATTCGCGGACCTCTTCCACTGGTTCCGTTTCGCGCAGTATCTCCCTTGAAATTCCTATTGGAATCGGAGCACAGCCAGACGCCTGTCCGTCGTGCGTATCTTTAAAACGGCCTGACACGGAGATGGAATTGCATGGTATCGAGCTTGCGGTGATCGATCGTCTTTCTGTATCCATTTGTTGGTATTGTTGTGCCTGTTCGGCCGGTCCCTGTCCACGCATCGGCGGCAAAACGAACACACGTCGATCGACAGTCCCTCTGCGCCGAGATGGCCTCGGAATTGCGGTTCGCCGTGCGCTGCGGCTCGAGGCAGAGGCCAGCCGCGAAGGCGCGCAATTCCGACGCCGCGGTGCCCTGCGGCCGATGCAGCCCGCGAGCCACCAGGAGAAGAACGCGATACTGCTCCACGGGCCACGAGGAGACCACCTACATACCGAGCATCGAGATCCCACGGTTAAATGGTGTAAGTCCTGTCCCTCACGATGGGCTCGAGCCGATGGTTTCTCTTCCGATTCTCTCTTCAACTTTGCCGGACAACAATTTTCTTTGCCTGACCTTCACAAATGTAATCTCAAGGCTTTTCGGGATAGATGCCATCTGCTAATCGCGGAGCAGTGCCAATTTCAAAGTAATCAAATCCCAAGAATGCTGTTGCGCAATTGAAGCACCCTCGTGTTTACCTGCTCGCTGGGGTAGCGACCGATTCCATCGATAATGGCTAGTGTAAAGCGTCGAGTTTGGTGGGCTCGATTACCATGAATGAAGCACGGGCTCCAAGGGGCCCACCTGCGTTCTATGTAATTTATTCATCAAGCCCCGAAACGCGAGAGAACGGATGGGGAGAAAAAAACGTGAGCCACTGGTAAAAGCTCTGAAAGAAGGGAGTATGGGGGGTGCTTGCCGGGAAATCGTATGTTTTGTGTCTCTTCTTTGTGTCTGTTCTCTCCCATACTGCTAGATCGGACGTATCGTTGTTTGTACATGGATTAAATTTATTTCTTTACACGTCCGACACGATGTACTGTGTGTTCTGCATTTTGGCACGGTCCAGTGTATTTTCTAGCTGCGTGATCGCGAGCCGGCCGTTCAATCACGTCTCACAATCACGCGGCCCCACTACTCTACATACCTATTCATTGTGTACATGTGTATAATAATTGATTGCATGCAACGTATTACTATTGAACGATCGTGATCCAGCGGCGCTGTTACTTCAAGACTCGATCGTTTCCGTGCTAGTCAGGAAGTTTATCGAAGTAGAGCAAACGAGTCGTCGTGAGTGGAATTCGCAAACAGTACCACGCCACTACTCTGCGCCCCGTCGAAAAACTTGACTATCCTATCGCATGAATGTGCTCTTCAAAATGTATGATATAGTTTTTATTCGTTCGAATTTAGAACAATTTCAAAATTATTCCATTCGATTCACCCCAATATCGACGCGAGAATCACGGTGGCGCTAAGTGACTCGTCAAATTTGATTCGACGGAGTTACTTATCGCTTCAGCACCGCGAATATCGACTTTCCGCGCGGCTACATCACCGAGAGAATAGAGTGTTCGTTAAACAAGATTGGAAAGGGCGCGCTGTCGACCCGAAACGGTTCACCGTCCCCTCGAACGTTCACGTGAATGGTGTTCCTGATCGTTGCGGAAGCGATTTTTCCAGGCTACGTCACATTTTCGAAGCCCGTTTCCGTGTACCAGAGACCGAGCAACGAGTCCTCGGGAAATCCCCGTGCTGTATGTATGCGGGACTGTGAAAGAAGCGGTTCAAGTCGCGTCGATACTTCCGCTGGACCGAGTCTCGTCGATATTCTCTCTTTCTCTGCACAATGCGTAGCACCTGAGGGAAAAAAGGAAATTACGTAGCTCCGTTTACATTCAGCGCCCTTGCTTTTCGAAGACGTTCTACAAGGAGCGGTATTAATTGCTCCGTTATGCAAGGCAGCTTTGAAAGCTTCTGCGAGAAAAAGAGTTTGTCGAGTCTAATTAAATGGTAACGATCGGTGAAGGTATGGTGGTACAGGAAACTTATATCGGTCGTTATTACATAAAACGAAGAATACTAATTTTTATGGACGAGATTTACTCTTCTTGGTGTTTGATTAAAATTCGATCGGGAACAAAAATTGAGTGCGTCGCAACGTTCATTTTTTTGCTGACAAATGCGAATCAAAACTACCCCCGAATCGAATTTCCAGTGTCCGCGGCTGGCTTCGGGTTATGAAGTCCAGAGAAATGGAAACCACAGTCGTTTCGAATTCCGTTCGGTTCTTCTTTCTATACTTTAATCAGTGCCGAGGCTACACTGCTTACCGATACTGCCACAATCGCTGCGAAATCGCGATGCTTCGAATTTCTCCTTCATTCGGCGACAAGTGAATTATACATTTATATACATTACATTATTTTTCCACACATTCTTTAGAACAAAAAAAAAGACAGATTCAATTGTCGGTGAATTTACCGGTTTCCCGGTTTTTGACAACCGTAACGTGTAGAAAAATCATGGTACCGTATCCGTGAACGTGTTTCCATGAAATCGTTGGCTGCGAGCGCTTCACGCGAGAAGCGTTTCCTCTTCGAATATCCTGAAAAACTGTGCATCATACATATCCTGCAGTGTTGGGAAAGCCTCTTCCGCTTTTGCCGGTCAATACTTTTTTTTTATCAAAACTTCATTCCCGTACACGTCCACATAGTTTCGTTGCAAATAAGTTTCTTTCGATGGGTCACAGCTGGACGGTAGAATTCGTAAATCTTTTCGAGAGGAAACTCGTCCATAAACCAGTCGATTGATGAATTCGAAAAAAAAATATGCAGTGAGTCGAATTCAGGAACGACTGCATCGGGGCGAGACACGGATCGAACGAAGCCGTAAAGTATAGTGAATTCGATACGCGGCGCTGGGTCACGTGAGTCGGTGATAACTCCTTTACGAGTTTTTTAAAAAGTTCCGACAAGTTTTAACGAGGCCGGGCAACTTTTAATAACTCGCTCCCTCGCTCGCTCGCGGCTACGAAAAAAAGAAGAGGGTTGGCCTTCGAAGTAGGGCTGCTCGACGACTGCCGCCCCGATATAGCTAACACCCGATGCTTCCCCTTTTATCAGCAGGAGGGTGGTGCGTTGTCGATGACGGAGATGAAGAAATCATTGAGCTTCGATCAAGTGGCAGCGGCCCGTGGCGGGAACACCTAGCACAGGCCTCATCCTCATCTTCATCCTCAGCAGCAGCAGCAGCAACAACAACAACCACCGCGACCGTGCAAAGCCACACCCACGCACACTCTTCACACACACTGCCACTCACATTCCCACAGCCACAGCCACAGTCATACGCACAAGCACCAACCACCCCCACCGAGGCAGAGACGGGGTTCTTCAAGCATCGCCATGGGTCAAGGTCAGCTGTCCTCAAATTAATATTTCAATTAGATTAATTATACTAAAAAGCGTTCTTCGACTAAACTTTCGATTAGAAAGTTACTGCAGCAATAAACCCAATAAAATTGTATACAAGTCAACCCGCAATAATTTTGTACAATTCCTTGTGACCCGATACGTGTTTTCCTGTAAAACGAGGACAGCTCGGCGGGACAATCGATAAGAGAAAATGGCTTTAATGCGCAGGAGGTGACCACCCTGAGAATATTCTCTGGAGATTCGACTGCGACCTGGCGGGTGAGCCAGACGTGGTGATATCGCCGCCTCCGCCTCCGCCACCGCCTTCGGCGGCCGTGTCAAGGACCACGACCCTTTGACCCATACTGGAGGAGGTGCCGACAGGTGTGCCCGTCCAAAAGGAACTGCCCACTCAGGCGTCGGTGGTCGTGAACGTGGTCGACCAGAAGGAGACCGGCTTATAGCGTATGTAGTCGCCGGGGCGGCTGAGTCAATCTCTCTGGCAAGCGCCACCGGCGACGCGGGATCATCGATCGATCGGCTGTCCATGTGACGACACGACAACAGTTTAGATTCGTTTAGCGAAGTACACGGGACAAGCTGCGATCGGCGTGGGGGAGATCCATGTACCAACCGAATGGGATGTTGATCGGGACAGTCGCATACAACAAAGAATGGCCACCAATTCGTAGGAAAGTGAATTGACCGTTCATTCGATACAGCGAATGAATTCGCTGTGCTGATTGCAAATGAAGAGCCGTTGGTTACGAGTCCGCATTGCCATAGGCCGCGGATGAATGGTTGGAGTAGAGCTGCGGTAACAAAACATGGATCGACTGCACGACGACCAAAAAGTGTCATCGTCTAAACGGCCGCTTTCCATCGGCCTGACGAAGTTGAATAGCAAATGAAACGCAGCGTGCAACGCCGATCAACGGGGAGGGATGTTCGTTTGTTCCCCGAGGCGAGGACTTTCGAGGCTGAACGGGATCGAATGTAGGGGCTAAACGGATGATTGAAACGCGTGGACCGTCCGGCGCGGCGCCA
The DNA here is from genome assembly GCA_023838395.1 of Holcopasites calliopsidis. Taxonomy (NCBI): domain Eukaryota; kingdom Metazoa; phylum Arthropoda; class Insecta; order Hymenoptera; family Apidae; genus Holcopasites; species Holcopasites calliopsidis. The sequence goes on along the minus strand of JALHAQ010000037.1, from coordinate 503,206 downwards.
GTTTTCTAGCTAAACATATCGAAACGGAGCCAGAAATGGTACGAACGGTATCGAGAAGGATGTTAGACCGACCAATGACCACAAAACGTGTGATTAGATTTGGACCAAACTCATAGTGATCACTGCCAACAGCTAGCCTAATAGTCAAGCAACGGTCTAGTACGAATGTCGACTAACCTGCTGGCGCGGGAGAGAATTCACGGCCTAAAACAATCGTCGGGTTCATCCTGCGATCGGTCAATTTCCCGGAGTTCACGAAATTTCGATCTCGATCACAAAGCAACACGGGACATGCACAATGAAGTATAATTAGGAATAGCGAACTGGGGAATTGTATCACGGAGCAAGATTAGGAGAACAGAATCGAGTAGAGTTGAGGTTTTTAATTAAAGGGCCTAAGGACGGGTGTACAAGTCTTCGTCCTTTCGACCAAATCAGCAAGACGGCGAGGCATGTAGACGAAGCAGTTGTATTCAAGATTCGTTGTCCAGCGGACGATGTAGAACATCCAGAGGAACCTCGAGCGTTCATCGAACGAAGCGGAGGACGTAGTACAAAAATTACCAAAGCGTTACCTGAGCGTTGCGATTTTGCGCCCTGACCTTTGTTTCCGCGTAGTTCGTCGCGGACCACAATTTTTTCACGCGTTTTATACAACGGAGGGAAGGACTAGGGGCGAACTCTGTTGCATGGACCCTCGATGCGCCAGGCAGCCTCGAAAGATCAACCACCGTACAAGGATGAACTCTCTATACGAATCGAATAGAAAAAGAAACATAGAAGCGATGACGATGATCCTGCGGAACATGAAGGGTACTTCGAGGAGTAGTTTATCGTTTCGATGGCGTTCTATATCACAGACACCGCTTATTATACGATGGAAGAAGAAGTATTCAGCGATTGGTGATTCCACGTTAGACACATTTCACCGGACGATTGTATAAATTCGCGTATGAACATGTACACCTGTGCACGCGGGCATACGCGCATCGTATTGTTAGTTTACAATATAATGTCATAGGTAAGTGCATGGCCGCGTAAGAGACGTAGTCATATTTTGACACGATCGACAGTTTATTATAGAATCGAAGCGATACGTTGTACAGCGACAGTTTTTTCATGAAGTTCGGACAAGGGACACCGTTATCGGGATACGTTATCCATATGCGTTTTTAGTGTTGCGCACCACGCATACACACACAGAGGTGCATGCATACTGTATTCACATACACACACACACAGGGAATGATGTTTGTTGGATGAAAGAGAGATTATGTCATACGACGGTTTTATTAAAGCGTTATTAACGATATTGGATGGGGGGTGAATGAACATGCGACTGATGGATGATTGAGCGTGCGTGTCTTTGAGAGAGGAAGGAATCGTGGCAAACGAATCATTGAACGACAAACTGGAATTTCCGCTCGTTTAAAAAGAAAAAGGAAAGACAACCAGAAGATCGTGCACCGCAAGGTCGAAAGAAACATTTCCGATTATACTCATTATTGTTAGAGATCTAACTGGATGTTTTAATAATTAATTGATTATCGTTGCTATGGATTTATTCTGCGCAGATGAGAAATTCCTTTCGGCGAGAGGGATGAAATTGTCAAGGATCCCACAAGATAATCGGGACCCCCATCCAAGATTCTGCGTAATTTCCTCCAGAAGAACAGTAATCCCACAGCTGATAAATGAATTTCTCATCCACGTCGATTAATTAAGTGGTCGTCCCTTATCGAGCGGAGCAAGACACATCGGTTCATCTAACCACCGTTCATTTTGCTTCCACGATGTCTCCCGTTTCGATTTGCCTGCAGTCTCGATCGGAATTGCGTCTTATCTGCATCGAAACCTTATAAATCGTGAGCACGATTCGTTTCTAGGGCTGCCCAGAAATATCTCCGTGATTGCATATTTGGAGGAAATAAAATTGGAGAGCGGAAACGTTCATCGAGATAAGGGAAAATTATTGCGGCGATATTATGTTGTCGGGGTTGGGGGCGGGGGGCGAATAAATTGAGGTGAAACGAGGGTGTGAGTTCTAAAAAGAGCGAAAGAGAGAGTGCAACAGTTCATGACTATTTGTCGCGTCATCACTGGTGTGCCACTATTCAATAAATAAATTTTATTTACTTAATCGACCTAGATGTTTCTACACTTGGGGTAGCAATTGGAAACACGCTGACTTCCTTTTTCGCGATTGGAGACCTGAAAATCTAACAGAAACCGATTCCCTTCGATCTCGAAATGACGGAAATGATTTCTATCTTCGATTCTCAGGTCCCCGATATGTGATTGTGATATGCAGTGAATCGTCAACTAAAAACATATCGCTCTGAAATAAGGCAGACAATTAAATGTTGTTATATACATGTTTTGCTGAATATCATTGAGACAGGTTTTCAATCTATCTCAGAGAAACCAAGATTTAAATACTCCCATTCTCGTCCTAAATCCAACAAGCACGATCGCCACAGTTCATAGAGTCACGCGTCATATACATTTCCTCGATACTTTCCTTCCCTCTTCCAGTTCGATGCCAAGCTTTAAAACAGCGGCATATGCGTCAAGGCAGATAATTTCCACAATTTTACCAAAAGTGCCAGATAATGAATATTGCTCCCCTATTTATGCTCTAGCACTCAGTTCCCCAGGAAAAGAACGGGGTTCAAATTGTCGCAGCGAAGTGGTTGACTTCCACCGTTCCATACCGAAAATTGCATTCATTTAACCGCACCGCGTCAAAGGGAGCCCGTTAAAATGTAGGCCATTTGTCGTTGCTCCTCGAAGGGCCGGAGGATGAAGGGGACTCGGAATAAGTGTTGACCGAGGTGGAATAAGAATCACGGTCGGTGATCGAACTCCTGGCTGGGCTGCTTTCCGTTACCATTGCGTACTCGTTAATTTTCGCGATATCGGTCCGCCATAAAATGAATCTTTTTTCCTTCTTCTCGTCACGTTCCCTCGTTAAGGGAAACACAAAGCACTGAATGTCGAGTTTCGACATGAATGGAGCGACATGGCGTTGAAATTGTTTTTGAAAGAAAATGATTGATTTTTCTTTCAATTCAGTATATCGTTAGTATTAAAAATAAATAAAAGATTACTGTTTCGGCTCGTAAAAAGATAGTGGCAAGATATGGAGGACAAATTCCCCGATTCTCCGAATTAACAAAAATCCTGCCATTTTCCTTTGAACACCCACAGCATCGCATTTTCTAACGCTGCAGCAAATTGGAAATTCAACATCAGTGCCTTGATGGCACAAGGTAGACGTTACGTTACGACCCCGTATTCCGAGCGTAAACCTACGTTCTATCGTATAGGGGGTTCGTTAGTAAATTACAAGGAAGGTCGCGTTATTTCGTCTTTGAGCCCACGAATCGATCTTCCACCTTGGTTATAATGGAATCATGGCAATGGAGCGGGATAATTGACGAATTTCACCCAAGGCAGCAGCTCTTTGACAGCATAAGAACGTACATTGGACGATTATTTCTTAATAATCCACTTGTTTGGCCTGACGGCGATTTAATATATCTCGTTAATGTTTGACGGGATGACGAAGGGTGGCGAGACCAGAAGAGAGATGAAAAATTAGAGCGATCGAGGGGCGTGAGAGCCGAATGGTTCGGCTGTCAATTTGGAAGCTTCCTCAGATAACTCCGCTCTCGCCATTTTTCACAATTAAATGCCAGCTGATGATTTATTATCATCGACCGCTTGCGCTCCCGTTCGATTTTCATAGTGGCAGTAGGCAGTGTCCAATCTTCGCTTGTAAGTCGGGGATCATGTCCTGTTGCAGTGAAATCCTCCTATTTTCTCGTTTGTCAGAAAATCTTACTAGAAAGCTTCTTTTGAGGCGTTTAATCCGTCTGGTCGGCTAAAAGTTTCAACCATGGAGATTCGACCACGTTCAACAACATCATGGTAATGAACACAAGATGAAGATAACACTGAGGCAAAATTCTAGCTGATTAAATTTAGGGATTCCCAGGGGGTGGAATAGCTTTTTAATTTGCATATTGATTGGCAGGGTAGAATTCTTGTTGTTCGTAAGGGATTAGCGGGCCAGCGTTAACAGGTCCACTTGTCCATACGTTTCAGCCACCGACTGATGGAATTATCGATAAAAATGATAGGCAGTGGAGGATTAGGTACCCACTCTTTGCCTGCGACAATGGTGAAGATTAGCAAAATCGAATTCCACAACTTAATGAAATACCTCTAGGTATATATTCTTCCACGCCCCTTCATCGATTCTCGGAAACCCAGAGAATTTCGTTCCAAGTGCTAATGCAAACTCGAACGAACCGAGCCGATAATGAAACCCCTAAAAAGGGAAAGCGATGGAATTCGAATGGTGACCGCGTGATTCACTCTCGGTCGTTTTTCTCCGTGGCAGATAGACTCTACTTTAACCGCGCTTATCTCTACCTGGGCCCATAACGGAATGTAACAAGAAAAAAAAATAGCCATGCTTCTTTGGAAGCTACGTTGGTTGGTATAGGTCAAGTAAATCGAGCGTAAGGTATCGCTGAGCTTTTCACGTCGGCTTTTATCTCGTTGGCATTTGCCCCACTGGATCTATCTTCCCTTTCTCGAACGACACCAGGAAGGAAGGGGTTCGTAAAGAATCCCCAATCGTACGAAATGAGCGGGACGTTTAAGGGAAGGTCGTTCCTCATATTCTTCCCCAAGAAACGTTACGATTTCATGGCTTATATCTTTGTCGGGGAGGAGTGATAACCGATGAACTAGTTCGGCATTGCGGGTGCTTAGTTGCAGCTGGTAATCACGACTTTCCGGGAGACTACCCTGTTATCTACTGGTGAAATATGAGGAGGAAGCGGGGCGGGTGGTCAGGCGTTCTCGTTATCGTGGCGGGGTTGATTTTGACCCACTGTTAATTGCTATTATCGCCGCTGTCGTTACTATTATAATTATTATTATTATGTGCCCTTGATTCACGATGTCTACAATTTTGCTCCCAAATTAACGAGTGAAAAATCCTTTTCAGTGACAAACGTATAGAAAAGTTTGCGGCACGTCCACTGAATACATATATTCCATTATGGGTCACGTAGAATTCGCGGCAGATCGAGGGCCGTGCTCCCTAACAATGGAGAGGTCATCGATATCTCTCGAAGTCACCAACTATTCGACGGAAGCTTGTAATAAGATATCAACATCACGAACAGCCCGCGTTTCCTTTAAAAGTTCCCCGACGAATCCAGCCGCAACTTGGATCTTTACCACGCCAGACGGTCCAAGGAATTTGCCATCAAATTTCAAATTATCACTAATGGCTCGAGAAATCTAAAGCTGTATGCTAATTATAAATAAACCTTGAAACGAATACCGATAACGAACAGGTGCTCGCATTATGTTGCATCTTAGAGAGTACCGTGTGCACTTAAGTGCATGGCCAACAGGCTGGGCATAAATCAATGCGCCCCAAGGGTGCAGGATGGATTGTACCCCTGCGTTAATTACGGTAGGCCGTTGCGTCGAGCTGTATTTACAAATGAATATTTATGGCATCACTCGCAGGGAGTACGTACGTATTAATGGAGCAAGCAATAAAGTAGCGGCGTGTACCGACTTTGCAGCTTGTATCCAGTAATGGTAAAATAAGCTCTGCGCAAAAGCTATTTAGCAACGATTGAATAAAAAGATCCCGACACGACGTGTGACCGTACTTATCGCGTACGGATAAGAATCGATATGCCTCTATGTTCCCGCAAACGTGAACTTTTTAATCAGTTTCTATAAAAAAAAAAACAATACGATTATAAAAAACTGTTACAAATTTATTACAAATTCGTTTAATCATTCACTAAATGCAAAACGCTATCCCTAGTGATACCAATTTCTCTCAGGGTCGACCCCAGATGCTCCAATCGTCTTGGCGAGTAACTGAAATTTCAAAAAAAAAAAGAAGGAGAATAGATTTTTGTTCAGGGAACAGATCTTGCATCAATGTTTACCCGCTGATGACGATTTTGTATCCTCGTGGGACAGATCTCGACATAGCCCTATCGAGCAACTGATAAAGTCGCGCTATCGTTTCGTCGGCGGAGACGTGCACCAAGTAAACGGTGCCACCGTTCAAGGACCTGACTTTCAACCTCAGCTCGGCTGATCTCCCTGAAGGTTCGTTGATCTGGTGCAGAATCGGAGGCTGGAACAGTAAAGAAGATGTCCCACGAGTTAAAGCGATATTCAATGAACAAGTCACTCGCTCCCTTACTGCACTCTTCCTAATTGGCGCAGCGGTTCTTATTGATCGTTGATTCTTCCTTGCTGAGGCCATCTGTGTCTGGGAACCAGAAAATCGCGAAGAATCCGAGTTACTGGTCTCCGTGGAAGGCGCTTTTGTCCTCGATACATTTCTCGAAGTGAGTGCCAATTTGGAGTTGGGCAGACTGGCCGATCTTGATCGTTGTCTCATTCGATCCTCGGCGCCTTCTATGCGACTGAATCGGACGCGGTGGTTAAAATAATAAATAAAACTAAATTCAATTACTAGCAATTTAAATTTTACTTAGGAGATTTCGATATTCTATCAGTGGAACTATGGAAACATCTGCCCGAGCTGAGGAATCTCGTCGGTTGCCTAGACTTTTGGCTTCCATCGCGAGCGCTTGCATCGTAGTCCGAGTTTCTGGCGGTCGTTTCTCTCTTTTTTACGGAAACATCGAACGGATCTTAATCGAGATCGGTGTGCATCGGCTTACCTTGAAATTGGTGGAGTTTACCTTTTCCTTTTTATTGCTCAAGCCGAGCTCGGCGTTAATGTGCGATTGCAAATGCGAGTCTGAGCAAATATTGTTGTGCGACGCCAGTATTTGCGACCGAAGGACGTACATCTCCATGGGCGGAGATTCCGGCATGGGAGTTCTCGATTTTAAAGTTCTACTAATATCGAATTCGCAATGTGAAATCACCGATAGACCGTGTACACTTTCGTTTCGTTTACCTGGACGCGAGCGGCGTGAGCTGCGGCGGGAACTCGTAATTGGAAATATTATCTTTCGACAGAGAGCCACGACGAGTCATTTTCTGAGTGCTGGTGCTGGGCCTACGAGATCTGGACGTTACAGGTACGTTCTCCGCTTGGGCATGCCTTCCCAAACGATAACCTTGTCCAGGAAAATCGGCGGGGTTTAAGAGCATTTGGTTCCTGTGATCCTCCACCTGATAATGAAAGCTTTCAATGTGGCATTCTGTCGATCGTACAATCGGAGTAAAATTTCACCTTGAAAGGAACTCCATTCGGATAATCCTGTTGCAGTTCATAGGGGAAATAGCCGTCTAAAATGTCTTGCAAAAACGATGTCACTGCTGGATGATCGTAAGATCGTAATGGACCGTCTTGAACTACCATTCCATTTTTGTAGAATTTTAATGACATGCAAGAGGGGGTCTTTGAATGATAATTAAACAGCATTGTATTAGTCGCGGGTCGTCGAACGATTTTCTAGTGATCGATCAATAACATCAACTCGCTGTTACTGCTAAATTATCGTCTGGGAAAAAATATGAAGCAATCACGATAGAGCATATGACAAACGACTTTGCGTGCTCGTTACTCGTATTCGTCATTTCTTTTTTTAATGTTGCCCATTTGACTGCTTAACATTAGCCTTCATCGAAATTGCATTCGGGTTAATAAATCGATGCCGAACATGGGCGGCGAGCTGCCGAATTTCGGCAACAAGTATCACGAAATGCAATAGGATAAAAATGTTTGCATTTAACATATTTTTTCCTGTCCGCGTTCTGTAAGCTAGTAGAATCATTTACGCGTTACGCAGAAGAGAAACAATTGAAATGAATTTCCACGCGGCAATTCTACGAACTTTCTAATGCGATTCTTGCAACAAGGATTTACTTTGAAGGTGGCACCGTTCCCTCTCTCGTTATGCTGCACATGAACTTCGCCCTTTCCCGCGGCCAGGTTCAGCTGATCGATGCTCGCGATAAGCTGGTCGTAACAAGTCTCGATGGTGTTGCTAAAAGGCACGGCTAACTGATCATTAATTCGATCGGGTGCCGATCGCTTGAAATAGTAACGTATACTCGATTTACTTGGTGCTCGTTTCAGGGCACTTCTGGCTGTTCGTATCGCCGACCCAGATCAGACCGTAATCGGATAAGAATTTCTGCAAAAGACCGAGGGCAACTGGCATAGTTTCGCAATAGATAAAAAAAAAGAAGCCACGGTCGTGGTGCTAATAAAACGTTTCGCTTGCACACACGTGCATTAACGCGAATATACTTAATCAACCTCCATCTCGAAGATTCTCTGCTCGAGCATCAGGCATCTTCGGTACAAGTACTCCGACTGGTCGGTCTGGATTCGCCGCTGCTGTTGCTCCTTCTTTCGCAGGGCTTCCTGATTCTTGCACTTGGTCTCCCATTCCTTCACCTATCCCGAAAGGCGAGCATTATCGAGAGGTAATCTGACGATCGGCCAAACGAAACAGGCTGCGAACCTTTCGCTTCAGCCTAAGGATCTCTTGATCCTTCGCCTTCAGCTGCTCCTCGCTTCTCTTCAGATCAGTTTGCACCTTTTGCACCTGCGCCTCGACTTTGTATAGTTGGCTCGTCAATGCGCCGATCAGTTCGCTCTCTGAAATAATTATCATTCCCTGGTTGCACGGAGAAAAGAATTAAGGGATATATATATTTTTTTTAGCCAGATAGCGGCATTCGTCCTTGAGTTTACAAAACGTGGAATTATCTGCGTCCCGTCAGTGATGAATCTTGTAGCAGGTTGAAACTTCCATCGCAATCGTCGAGCAGTGATTATCGCGTGGTATTACGCTCGTGTAATTAACGAGGAAACATTGCCACGCGCAACCGGTCGCATGTCGGCATTAAAAGGGATCAGCTTGTCTTTCTGTTTTTTTTTAATTCGCGTTCATACCTTCTTGGATTACACTGTTGTCCGGAACGTAAAGGCTCGTTGGCTTCACGTGGCAATTCCAAAATTTTCTGCCACTGGTGAACACGGAGTTGGAGATCTGAGAAAATGCCGCGTGAAACGGAATGAGGACATTTGAACGTTTCAGCGACCCTTTTGATAATAGCAAAGCACTCGTCAACTAAGTACCGTCTTGTCGATCCTTTTCTCGTAACGATTAATCTCTTTCGGACGATCTCTACACCCTAGGATACTTGTATTTTCTAACGAAGCGCTTTTCACGCGATCCGGTACTTCGTCATCGTCTACTATGTAAGTGGCGGTCGAGGAAATTCTTTTCAATCTGCGAGTGGAAGGAAAAGTATTATAAAGTTATAACCTAGTGCCTTTCTCGTTTGGTCTTTCAAGGTGATCGTGCAAACGATCGCTTTGATTTGTTCTTCGATTAAGGGTGGAGGGATTGGAAGGATTTGTCTTTTCAATTTCACCGTCGAAAGTTTAATAGATATTGTCAGATACTTGTGATTCGATGTAGACGTCGAGGAGCACTTTGAAAGTTTTTTCCGTGGATGCGCGGAATTATTCGAATAGCTCATCGTGTATATGACGACATTTGTGACGCGTTTGGCCGCATTCACGTGAAAAATTTATGCTGAATTTTCCGAAAGTAATTCCGGTCGTTGTATACGTGATAAGCACGAGGCGCGGACAGGGATGAGTCGTGAACTCCGCGGTTGGTGACAGATTGTAATCGAGCGAACGATCGGCCCGAAGTTGATCGCTCAAACGTTTCACGTTACTCGGCACCCTCTTCATCGAATCCCTTCTATTATCGTGAAATTTCCAACGGCGGTTGGCCTTGCACGCGAAATCGTAATTGTCGCTAAAGATCGCGGCTCGCATCAGGTAAAGCGCATGGAATCTGGCGTTATGGAAATATCGTCTGAAGAAGAACAGTAAAAACGCGGAATGTACTTGCTTCGCGCAAGATAAAACAGCCGGGCGATTAATCTTTTTGTTAAATAGTTCAAAGCGGTGAAAGTGCGAGACCTTCGTTTTAAGCGGACCTTGACCGATTTTAAGTTTACACGCGAGCGATTCGCGGACCCTTCTAAAAAATAAGCATGTTAGCATAGTTTGATGCCGGTAACCAATTTGCATATAGAACATTCAAAGTTTCACGGTTTCTAATTGCAAGTGTTTCCTAAGGGAGTCTTTTAATGAACCGTTCTCCAGCCGAGTTTATCTTGAAAGTCGCCAATAGCGGATGACCCCATGGCCCCTATTTTCGACCTTGCGCATCGACTGACCCGCCTACGCGGGCTTCATTCAAAGAAAGAAATCGATGAATAGCGTTTTGCGATTCAATTTGGAGCAGCGGAATAGGAGAGAAGACGAGGCGTCGCGACGCCGCGCCGCAGTTCTCCGAATCGATCGGGGGCGGCGCGCTCGCGTGTTCCAAACGCGTCACGTGATCATTGCGCCTAGGAGCAACGAGCGCAAAGGCGCCACATCGAAGAATCGCGTGTGCCGATACCCGCGTTGCAGTGTTCCGCGTCTGTTTTCTTTCTCGTGTTATGTTCGAACGGCAGCAAAGACCTCCGCCCGAAGATCTCTTCTACCATCGAAACGATGTCGGTGAACGCGTGGAGCTTGGCGTAGCGAACGTGTCAAGAAAAATGTGAGCCGAGACGAAGAGCGGGAGCACTGCGACGGCACTTGGTCGGAAGCAAACGGGGGCCGAGGGTGAGTCATTGCCACGATCGATCATTTTCTCTCACTCTCTCCTGTTCTCTTTCTGATTGCGAAGGCCGCGGCCACGTGGTGCAATTGTAACGAAAGCGTAAATAGTTTTCAATACGCATAACCTCACAGTTCACGCGCGCCGTCGCGTTTGAGGTTAGGAATCGTCGCTTGCCGTTACTCGTGCTCCGTTTCGTAGAGCTTTGTCTGTTATCTGGTGTATCACGAATAGAACTACGTTATTAGAGGGGTAAAAGATATTTCGGGCGACGTAATCGGTTTCGACTTTCTATTAGGCTAACTGTATCGCGACGAGGTAGCGATAGTTGTCGTATTCAGTTATATATTTGATTTATTTAAATGATCGGCACCAGCTGCTTGCACGACTATTTCAAGTACTTCGACGTGGCGGTTTAATAGTCTACTGTCTTATGGATCAATTTTTGTTCGCGTGCACCGAGTCCTGAAATCTTTCGGAGTCCTACAGCCTTGCATCACACGTACACAATCGATTGCCTAATCTTTCCTTTTCTTATAGAATGTTACCCTAATTCCAATTACAGGGACACAACAGCTTGAGGTATTAACTAGGCGAGGGAAGTCCACGGAGACATTCGTTTCAGGCTGCTAGTCCTAGAACCTAGGCCCCTTAAGTCCCAGGTGGAATGCTCCAAAACTGGCTGATGGTTTTGAATTTCGACGAATAGATAGATAGGGCTCATACTTTCCCGGAAGTCGGGAAATCGAGGGCAGACAGTAATATTAACGAGACTCGATCACATGCTTCATGTCATGCCGGCCGGCTCAGGAATTTCCATCGGGCGAATTGCGCGACCCGCCTTGCTCGTACAAATTGATAAGGTCAACTATGAAGTAATTAAACTTAATGTACTCGAGAAAGAAATTCAGTGGACTCGCGTGCCTTTCGTCTGAAAACTGGACGATTAAAATGGTCCGCGAATGAGAGTATTAATTCTATGAAATTTCGGAAGAATTTAATACGTTTCCATTGTCCCTGTTTCCTTCCACATTCTTGTCGACGAGAATAAGATTTACTCTGTAGCAACATCAACATTCAGCCAGAAAGCCGAGCCTCCACTAATAGCAATTAATTAAATGCTTTTTCTACAACTTTTTTTTGCGGTATCGCAGTAGTGGAGGGAAAAATGGTTAATGTATCTGCTGTGAGTAATGTCGCTAATGGAAATTAATCGAAGCAATTGCACGTAATGTGACTGTACAAGTATTTGATACACAGGGTTAGCGTTGTTATCTACATTTTTATGTACTGGTTTTTGATAATGAATTACATTGTCCACTCATCACTTGTGAATCACTCACGATACATTTCCACATAAGTCTCGCATCGTGGGACTATCGTCGCAATAGCCTTAAAAAACGAGGTATCAGCTAACAGAAAGCATGCGAAACGAAACATCGAATGACACCTGTTGTACGCGAAAGCCTACGGACTTTATTAGCAGAAAGCGAATTGATCGATCGACGAAAATTGACTTGTTAGCTTGCAGCGACCTTGCAAGAAATGTCTACTTGAAGCAGTTCGATAGTTCGAATGATTTAGTAATAGACCAGTTTCTATCCTCGCTCCGTTCCATTGCTTGATAGCCCGTTGTTAAAATCTATCGAAATCATCGCCAATTTATTAAATATTTTATTTAATTCGATTCAAAAAACAATCGAAATCAAACGCATTTCGCTGTGCCACGGTCGGAAGGCAGTCGGGATAATGTGCTCCAGAGCGAAATACGCCAATGATCGTACAAACTTTAATTTCCCCCGTGCATCGTGTTGTGTACAATGTACAAATTTATTCGAACGTCCTAATCATAGCAAGATTCGCTGAAGCCAGATCGATAGCGGAGTGAACGGCAGAAAACTGCAAGAAGCAACACGTGACTTGTCGATGCCCCTTTGAAATTACACTCTATACATTAAAATGTAATAAGCGTCAACGGCGGATCGAGTGTTGCTCGAATGCCAATTAACACCTATTATTCGGTGTCATGTTGTCGGTCATTGTTTATTCAATCACGTTAATACGATTCCGGATCGAAGAGTACGAAGAATCGTTGGTGCGGCGATCTAAGTACACGTCGCCACGATTTCCATCGTCATCATGACGTTTCCTAGTTCACGGTGTACATGCGGTACATACTTGCTGGCTTCCTAGACAGCGGAGGAATGATTGCTAACGGAGCAGTGGTGGGGTTCAGAAGATAGTCAATGCCTCGTGGTCGGGTCGCCTTTCAGTGTCGGCCGTTCTCCTCGTACGGGACGGTGTTTCGTTCCCCTTCGACCTGCTGCACTTCGATGCCAATCCTGGAGCACTGATCGAAACTTTGCTGCAAGCCGTTCAAACGCGACGATCGTTTTCAATCTGAGAGAAATTCTATATTTCAGAAGTTGTTCTTACATTTTTCTCGTGGAAATTATTGGGAGAACCTGAAGAATACTTCCGGTCGATGGTTTCAATTCTTCTGATTTCTCATTTCACCCCTTGTGAATCTTGTATTAAAAGATCGTGCTGCTAAACTTTGTATGTACCACAATTGAATTGAATTTTCTCCGTGATGTAAACACGATTCAAGTGTGCATCGATTACGAGGGGCAGGATTCAAATTGACCACGTGCATCGTCGTTGTAAGTAATTCGATTGCCTTTAATTTTATTTATAATTATTGGTTGGACTGCGCTGCGATAAACGTGATTCCGTCGCTCGTTCGTTCTGTAGCTACGATGCACTTTATACGGATTTATGTTGATGCTTGCATTTCAGACCTTCTTCATTTGCATTAATTCGCACATTTTTTTGCATCGTCACCGTCGTGGTTTTTATTGGTAACTTACGTCACGTGTATGCAAAAGTTGAAAAGGTTAGAGTTTCGATGAATAATAAATAGTAATATGCGGAGCGCAGAACAATATCGGTTGTGTCATATTGTTGCAATCCGGTGATAAAATGCTATCACCTAGGAATCATTGTAATAGAAGGCTTTGGAAAGAAATATTTGCCTCCACGAACGCGATTGCCCAAATTGCAGACCAACTGAGCCGCGATCGCTCATAAAGAAGGATTAATCCATTACATGCTACTGAATAATACATTAAGTTAACTAAAACAAATTGCACGGTTAATTGGGCAACACGTGTACTCTTGCATCACGGTCAAGTGTAAAATGTGGCATGTAATCGGGAATTAGCGTCAACAATGGTTCGTTTCAACAGTCATATTGATGCCGATATCTACGGTGTGGAAGAGGTAGCCAGAATAGAATTACGCCATTCGAGCGCGTATCGTTCCTTAAACCGGAAAAAATAGGCGCTAGGAAAATTCTCCGCGGTTTTGATACGGGAGCACTGCGCACAATTCGCGTACATCCGGTAGTTAATTTGCTGAACAAAACACTGTATTGAACAGAGATACGTATACATTTTTCATCGTGACTAACGAGCTCGCACTTATGTAGAAAATGTCATGAGCACAGCGAAATATAAACTGTAGCCAATGCAACTGATAGGCTGCATCACACGAAGAAATCTGATCGTGCAAACAATTGAAAACGCCAGACGCGTACGATCTTGATTTTATTAGTTTAATGAAAACTCATTGGATTAGCTGTGTATAATATTTTGTCAGTCGTTTTGCAGTTGGCTTCCATTTCTTTTCCCCTAAGACTGAGCGTTAATTAAAAGTTTTCGCTCACGAACGAGTGCGCCTTGAAGAATCTAATTACATACATGCAAGCACTCGCGTGTGCTGCGCGGTTGTTACAGGAAACGGCGTGGGATTTGTGGAAAAATGCTGTGTTATAATTTCCTCGAAAGAACGCGAGGGCACCTCGTTATTCGAGGAACAATCTCTTTGTCTTTTCGCGCGATTTGTATTACTATTTCTGCACGAATGCTTATGCACATTCGTTGGATGCCGCTTATATGAGTTTCGTGTAGGAATTTCATCGCGCTCTCGCAGGCACGCTATTAAACAGGCCGATCCCTTCACCTTCCATCGATTCCGCTCTTCTAATGAAAACGCTCGAGTCAAGCGAGCGGAAAAGTCACGGTCACGCGAGGGTGCAAAACTGTGGAGGACAGGCTTAATTGATCCACGTGAGGCTCTTTTACAATTTCAATCTCGTCTACTGCTACTTTTCGTTCCGATTCTTCTTTGTCGTAAAATGGTAGAATGGCAGACGACGAGATAGCACGCATGTAACACATATTCATGACTTTCCGAATTCATCCGTGTAACAAGCGAGAGGTTTGTATAATTGAATTATACCCGGAAATATACACGAGCGTGTAATTGTCGCGATTAGAGACAAAAGGATCTCGGAAGTTACATAAAGTGCAGTGAATCCGTGCAGAAATTTGCTGCGCGATTCTTTGCTCGCGGCGTGCAATCTTTGCCATTTTCGATTGCACAATTTTACGTGGATCGATTATGTATGGTAACTACCAATGTAGCAGGCTATCCGCGACGCGATAATAGCGATACTGATAGAACAAGGTTAATAAGCAAATCGTCGGGACGATTTACGTATCTGCACCCTAATTGATGATCATTCGTTTCTATTCGTGCCCCGACAGCTTGCGAACGAATCGCGGATACGAGGATCTGATTTCGTATTTTTGTCTCTAACTCAGGTGATCCACCGCGAAGTTCAGCCCCTTTCGGCGGAACAGCGATAAATTATTGAAAACATGGAGGACTCTCAGAGGTAAGCGTGCAGGTTAATATTGGCTCGCGCGAATTAAAATCATCAGTAAATTAACTTGCCGCAGCTTATTCGTAATTATATGTCATATTAGCGACAGCGATAAAAAAGGGAGGAGTTTGATGTAACGTTAATTGAACACTGCAACGGGCGGGCTTGAAGGATAAGTGGATCGGGATAGCTATCGGTCAGACACGTATCAGCAGGGATAATTCTTTCTCCCCTGTTTCATCTTGATCTGGAGATCACCGCGTTATCCCTTTACGTTGCTGAGGGTTCGTCAAAGGGGACGATAAAAAAAGAATTACCTCTGCTAGAATGACTGATGGGCAATAATATCAAAATCCTCTTTCCCTCGGTCCTGCTATAATAGAGATTCGCACACACCTTTATTTCATTTCTGTCTCTCCTCGTTTCGCGATACTCCAATTAACTCTTTGGCTTCAATATAAAAATATGAATTGTATCTATTACGCAGATACGAAGAACATACCGTATATAAGACACGATCACCCTGCAGCCTGCGAAAATTGAGAGGTAAAGGACTCTTCAAATTAAAATATATACAATATGTGTTACTTGTGACGAGAAGTCGAGATTTTGGACAGAGCAAAAGAGAGTGGAAATTCGAGCGCCTTGGGTACGTCGATCACAAAGATCGTTCCCTTTTGTAGACATGGTGCCGGCGCGGGTGGTGCTCTACATGCTCTCGTTTTCGGGATTCACCGTCTCGTTCATGATGAGGAACGACATCAACATCGCCATGGTTGCGATGGTAAAACCGCCGCCTCCGACATCGGACACCGCTACCACGATGACATCCCAACACTGTTATGCAACACCCAACAATTCGATCAGCAACAACAGCGTGTTGATCAGACCCGAGGTAGAGTTCTTGTGGGCGCGCGAAATGTTGCATACCTTTTATGTCAATTGTTGATACTCGACACCGCGCTCGCATTTCGTTAAATTCAAAATTCATTGGAGAACAATTCGGAGGGAACAATGGTCCCCAGGTTTCCTTTTTGCAATTTCTTAATCGCTGTGCTTTAAGAATTGCGTAGCTGAAGAGGGGGAAAAAAAAATGCTACACGATTAAGTTACGGAGATCGCATCGATTACGGCTGAGCGTAACCAGGAGTTAAGTTACGTCATGTCACGTGCTTGATTGTCCTCGCGAAAACGCATTATGGAATCCTATTAACAGCAGAACTTAATCGTTGTGACTCGTTAGCTTCTTCCCCTGTCAGGCAGGAATTGGTAGAACAATTTATTAGGACAATTATAACGTTCCCATATCGTTGTGCAATCATGATATGAGTCAGCGGCAATTGCTACTCACGATTTACAGTAATGGAAGTTCTGTAAATTCTGCGAAGCTAGAAAAGTAGAAGCCGCGTATAGACAAATGTTTTTTTTTCCTTTTTAATGCAGGATCAAGGAGAGTTCGACTGGAGTCCAACCATACAGTCTGCCATCAGTGGCTCGTTCTACTGGTGTTACATTCTGTCGCAAGTAGTTGGCGGCGTCCTCACGCAGTACTTTGGTACCAAAACGGTTTTCGGTGGTTCGCAACTGATCACAGCGATATGCAGTTTGCTGATGCCAACCGCAGCAGGAATTCACTACGGCTTTATGATTGCGCTTCGAAGTATACAGGGCATCGCAAGTGTAAGCTTTCGCTATTTTCCGATGAAACTCCGATGTTCTCCAAATCGTAAGGGAGCTATTTTGATTATTCCAAACTTTTCGCGTGCGTCCAGGGTCTCACTTGGCCGGCAATGTACGCCATCGTCGGACACTGGATTCCTCCGGTGGAAAGGTCTCGTTTCATGTCTTCCTTCCAAGGTGGGTGCCACTGCAATCAACGTCCTTTTTTTTTGTATTATAGCGAAAAACTTCGACACGTGAAACACCATGATCGCGCGAGATAGAGAGTCCAGTTTCCATTGCGTGCCTGCTTGTCGTTCTTTTTTTTTCCTGCTTTCTACGACATGGATGCTACTAATTATGATCTGACGCTTCTTTCAGAAAACACGAGAAACGGGAGTTCGAATGAGAAGCACAGTATTAATTTCGAAACACAAAAAAAAACACTTTTTGTTCTTTTCAGTCAAAATTCACGGTACCGGATCAACAGATACCTACGCGTGTCAGTTGATTTCTGTTCTTCGATTACCTTTCTAAGCTCCACGTGGTTGCATTCGCCGGACCGAGGGGTATACTCATCAGCGACCGCTCAACAGCATGAGAAAGGCCGAGTATACTTCCAGCTGGTAGAATCAGCCGGGCTCGACGGAACATGTTTCGTGTAACACGCAAATATTCCTCATCGCTTTTTTGTTTCTATCGTTGCGTCTCAGTACCTACTGTTTCCACGGTGATCTCTCTGTTTCGCCTTTTCGTTCGTTGCAACCAAATAAAGATCATCCTTCTCACTCAAACATTCCCAGAAACTCTTTCGCTTTGCCCTAGACATTTTTCAGGTAATAGAGAAGTTTCATTATCCCACTGTAGCCAGAGCATCGTCCGCGCGCGTTCATCCTCATCCCGTCGTACTAAGTCTCTACTTGAATCGCTTTACAGGGTGAGAATGTGCGCCACCGCTGAAGAGCGCGATCGCCGCCACGCATGAATCGTACACGAGCCACGAGGCGAAGCCATTCGACAAGCATCATGTTTCAGCTTCCTTCAGGGTTGTGGGGTGAGCTGCTCCTAACGTCTAGATTATCTATATTCAGGGTTCAGCTTCGGCATCGGGATTACGTATCCGTTGTGCGGGTTCATCATCGCTCATTCCGGATGGAGAGCGGTCTTCTATACTACAGGCAGCATCGGTGTGTTCTGGTGCATTTTCTGGTACTTTCTCGCCTTCGACACACCAGCTACCCATCCCAGAATATCCCAGCAGGAGCTACAGTACATTCAGGGCAGCGTTATGAACCAGGTCCATGGAACGAATGAGGTAAACCGATGATACTAGTATTATCATTTCACTGCTATTACAATTATTATTGGAATGTTTAAGAATGATGATTTATCAATTGCATTATTCTTCTTCTTCTCGAAGAATATACCAGTTCCATGGGGATCCATTCTCAGATCCTGGCCAGCGTGGTCGATAGGAATCACCACGTTCGGAAGGATATGGGTGCACTACATCTTTATTATCTCCGGACCAATGTACATGAAGACGGTCCTAGGATTCAGTATTCAGGCGGTAGGAATTCCGAGCGATTTCCTGCCTATTTCTTCGGACACTTGATCTTTTATTTCAACTTCCTTCTCTGCTTCCAGAATGGAGTCCTGTCTGGTTTACCATTCATCTGCAGCTACTTCAGCTCCGTTGCATTCTGTTACGTAGCCGACGTACTCGTCACTCGACAAATACTGTCGTTGACGAACGTTCGCAAAGTGTTCACCGCCTCCTGTACGTGTTCCCTAAATTTCTCGACAAACGAGACACTTTGGAAATCCTTTCCTCAGCGTTTTTTAACACATCGATCTTCCCCTTTCTTATAGCGCAAGTAGTTCCTGGAATAATGTTAGTGTTAATCGGCTATCTGGGCTGCGACATCGTTCTCGTTTTAGTAGTGTGGTTCATAGCCGTAACGCTGATCACTGCTGCCTATGCAGGAGCCATGGCGAGCATCGTTGATATCGCGCCAAATTTTGCTGGTAAGTATCGAAGCATCGTTAAACATTGCTAACAATTGTTTAGGGAGCGTTTCTTATTCGAATAATTCGTACCAGGACCAATATTGGCGTTCGCACAGACAATTCACATGACCGCCAGTTTTCTATCCCCCGTCGTGGCTGGTCTGCTCACCCAGAAAAGCGTGAGTAATGAAAATTCAAAGCCAAATATTCTATATTCGTGCTTTAGTGCCGCATGCATGCTCGCGCAGTACTATTTCAGCAATAAGTTCGCCTTGCCATTTTTCATTTACGGACTGCGTAAAGTACGGTTCTCGTCGATTAGAAAGAAATGAAAATCGGTTGAATCTCCGTCCCATAGAAGTATTTTCGTGTAGCTGTGTTCGTATCCAGTGCATTCTCCGATGGCTTCGATCCTTTCTCCTCGCAACACATCCTCGTTATCATTTCTCCAGATGTGAGCAGATGTTGTCTGTGCAGTGCTCGTAGTCGTTCATCACTCGTTCGTCAAAATAACGAGACATTTCTTCCACAGCAATCGCTCGACGCGTGGAGGCAAGTGTTCTTCGTGACCGCATGCGTTGCATGCGGCACTTACATTGTCTATCAAATTTTCGGCACAGGTGATATACAACCGTGGAACTATCCCGACCAAAAGTATCCGCAATCGGTCGAAGAAGATTCTCAACCGCTGAACGAATCTCCTCGAAAGAACGGGAAAATCGTGAAATCCCTCTCGAACAACTCCGAGGAGGCGTAACAAAGCAAAGTTTACTCGTTCGCCGAAAAAAAGAATCAAACACACGAATTGTTCTTCGTGTTTCGTATAAGTACATCTCCCTGTTGCTCTAAAGAGAAAGGCAATCTATGAACTATACATATACATATATACGCACGACAAATGTCTATTTTTTCGTAATATTTGTACGTATGTAAATAGCGATATGGCAGTTTGTCCACGAGAAGGAACGAATGATATAGCATTCAGAGTAATGCACGTTGCGGCGTTCAAAGAATATTTTTATGAGGACGAAACCATTGGGTTTCGCGTTTCTCGCGTTCACTTCTCGGAAAGTTGTGTCGAGATAAAAGCACAAAGACGACATGTGGTCGATATTGTAGTTTGATTTAGGACAATTTTCAAGTGATTTGTCGCTTGCGTACACATTCTCTATGATCGAAACTCTTTTTTCCTGTTCAATTTACCACAGGATATGAATCTTCGCGGAAGAATTGGAGCAACAGTTTTCCAAACAGAAACTGGATAGCCATTAGGGTTTCTTGCCAAAGTGATTTTCACTATGGAATTTCATATTAGAAGGGTTAAATTCGATCTTGAGTTACGCGGTGATATTCTTTGCAAGAAGACTGACAAATAATTACATTTTCTTCGATAATACAGAAGTATCGTGGTTTGTTTGGAAATTGTTGCAGATTTTTCTCGTCTGAATACCTCGCTGCATAAGGGTCACGATTTAAGTGGTAGATTCACAGTTATAGTTCTTCGATCATTTAGGAGACAGTGGTAACATGTATCTCTGTTTACAACTCTGCCGGTGATACTTTACTGATCTGTTAGATGTAAGAATAGAAGTTTGTACAAATTTTGTACGAATTGTACTTAGGCAATGTTCAACGGTGCTGTGTCGCGAGTTCCACGGGGGAGCGAAATATTGAAGCGCACGTAGTATATTTACTTACAATTAGTACTTACGACAAATTTATTTCATTGTTACTTCACCAGTAATACTTACTCGTCGCAATCTCATCGAACAAAAGACAGAACACTTGTAAAATCGGGAAATGTTAAAGTTAGAGAAATGATTCGAACAAAGAAAAAAACATGGGCACATTTCAGATTTTGTTCATGTACCATTCAATAATTCCATTTGCGTAGGTTACGCAACGTTAGCAGATTATCTTTGCAAGTATTGTAATTTTAGTTATTTTTTACAACAACGATAGGCCACGTTATATTCTTGAATCGTTATTTATATCTTAAGAGCCTTAAGTTGCACGTGGATACTTAATGGAAGAGTAAGAAAGAGAAAGTGCGAACATCAAGCAGTTTGCGCAAAATGAAAACAACGGTGCCTCGCATTAATACACGTACAAAACGAACACGAATGTGTTTGTACACGTAGGGGAAAGAAGCTGGCCGTTTCGTATCGTGTGAATCTACGTGTACGTTCTCGTGTTTCCTGAGTAATGCCGCTGGCACGATCTGATGTAATTCGTGCAAGTTTAAGTGTAATTTAGAATCGTATCGACACACCTCGGTCTGATGAAGTTTCAAACGAGCATGGAGATCTCAATGGACCGGGAGCGTTTTCCAGCGACCGAGGCTAGTTTATAATGAGATCGATTGATCGTAGAAAGATATATGGAATGGTTTATTAATGCAAATATATATGAACGAATGAACAAACAAATATATAATTACATATAATTTCAGTAAACACTGAATTCTTATTGAACCGATTATCATTCACCTTAATCTTGAAATCGGGTGTGAACGTTTGTTCGAAAATTCCATTGAATTCTGTGTGCGTCAATGCCTAGAACATTTTCATTAAATCTATCAATACTTGTGATCGATTGCATCACGCAGTTTTATCCAAACGTTGATCGCAAGATAAAAGGAACGCTATACGAAATTCCCGAAGGAAAACCAACGGAAAATAAGCCTCCCATCGTTGGAAGCAAACGATGGATTCATGACGGGAAATCATTGCAAACTGCACATGAACAGTTTTATGTCACATCTTTAGTACTTCCAGTCTTTTGGTTTTCACCTTTTCAAGAATAACGCGAGAGACCAGTCTCCTCCCATGCACGAATTCCTAGTGAATAATCAACTCTCGGTGCATTCACGTAATCCTGTTGATTTTCAGAGTCTTTCTCCAGACAAATCTTGTTAAAATTGATTTACACTATCACATATAGTTTCTGCGCTCGCAAGATCAACCGCGCGCAATCAGTCCAGATTTGACTGTTAAAAATTTTCCATCCCAAATCCGCCACTCATATGTGATACTCTATTCCTATTGCGACTTACGGGGAAATGTCAATGGAAGAGCGATCACGAGCGGTGTCGGAATTTACCTGCAGAATCAGTGTTTGTTTGTTACACCAAAGCGATCCATTGAGTGCTCGCTGACGTCAGAAACCGCAAGTACGCAGATTAGATACGAACCGACCTAAATATCTTGATGCCTCCTAATCCGGCAATGCATGATATCCCAAGGAATCGATTCGACAGCGAAGAAAAGTGAAAAGAAAATTGAAAAGGAATGTAAAGGCGGAAGCGAGAAGAAAAAATGACGCGTAGGAGGCCCTGTCTATTTCAGGAACACGGTGCTTTCATTCCAGGTCAAGAACGATCGACATAAGAAAGAACCGATGCTCGAACTTCGAACTTTGCGCGTCACGAAGCGATCATTTCGTCTCCGTATTGGCGATCGATAAATTCGCGTTGATATCGGGACCGATATCACGGGACTCGCGGCACTAGCTGACGAGCCGTGGAGCACGCGTGTTTATCAAGATATTAACAGAGACTCGTATAAGATATAAGGAGGGCGGCAGCGAACGGCAGTCAGTGTTGTACTGGATCTTGCTACCGATAGGACGCGAATTCACGAGGTGATCTATATCAACAGGATATTCGAACGTGGTCCCACGAGAGGAGAAATCATGCGGTGAGGCAAACACGGTTCCCAAAATATTTAGAGCCTGCTGAGAACGTTAATCGCTAGTGGAGAACCACCATTTCAAATTTCGACGCAAATTCCGCAGGATCTGGGTGTTGTTCACTGTTCTTCTGATCGTCACGGTGCTGGCAACCGAGGCGTTCGCGAAAAAACCGAGCAAGGAGGTAGAATCGAAGGGTAACAACGAGAGGAAGAAGAAGGATGTTGCATATTCGAAGTGAGTCCGCGAAGATGTCGTGGCGACGATTGCACAATTATTTTGCACTCGATTCAGGCTTATCTTCGTCATGGTCGACGGACTTTGCTCCCGCCTGGATTTTTCGCGACGAGGTTGACTTTGCTGGTTTTTTTTCAGGGAGGGAAAGTGGAAGAACGGGGAAGGGGACAGCAAGAAACTACAGTCGAAGAAGCGGAAGAACAGCGCGTCTGAGGAGAAGAACGTGGAGGGTCATTCTGAAAATGTTGCGCAAACCGAGGAATCCGGAAAGGGATACAAATCGAAGAACAAAAAATTGAAGGAGAAGGAGAACGTGGATCCTAAAGCTAAATCAAAGTACGAGTCACCGAAGGATAAGTCGAAGAAGAAGGGCAAGTATGCAATGGAGACGCAGGAAGTTCATCAAAAGGATTCGAAGAAACTGAAGGATAAATCGAAGACGGAGGAACAAGGCAGCTTGGAAGGGGAGACAAAATCGAAACAAAAATTGGAAGTGAAGAATGTTGCAAACAAAATGACGAAGACACAAGACAAGAAACAAAAGTCTCAGAAGAAGACCAAGGAAGTGACGGTGGAGGAAGTGGAGGAGGAGCCAATGGAGGTGGATGTGCAGGAGGAGCCTAAAGTAAAATCACAGTCGAAGAAGGATAAAAAGAAGGCAGAGAAAAATAGGAAGAAACGTGAAGTATCAGAAGAAGAGGAAGTGGATGTCCCAGCAAACGAGGAGGAAGAACTCACTGAACAAGTGGAGACGGCGAATGGAAAAAAAGAGAGCTGTTCAGTGGCGGAAGAAGAAAATAATGAGGAGCTGAAAGAAGAGTGTGCGGATGAATGTAACGAAGCATGATTTTGTAGTATCTTTTAAAACAATGATAAAATTCTGGAGGATCATTTAGTAATCACAGTTCCTCCATACACACTGATACATTGGAGGAAATCGTTGCGTTAATATCGCACGATAGCACTCGTTGCTATTGATAAAGTATAATTACGATTCCTCAAATCTCCCTTATCTCGATTCATCGAACAAGTAAGTCTGACGTTGTATTAAATCTCATTTGTTTAATCTCTGTTCGCATTGCGGTACACGTTATTTACAAATAACAGTTTCCCCATAACTGATCGATTTCTGAAGCTCCTGAGAGTGCAGCATAAAGCTTGCGTCGTTCACGAAAACGCACGTACACGAAGAATAAATATTTTTATAAATCATTCCTGCGAAGCTTCATTCGGAAGACTCTTGAGTCAATCACCTTGTGCCTTGAAAATCGCCACCCAACCCGTTCCAACGTTGTTCACCGTGGTAATATACGTCACCTTCACACGATTACCGCTGGCCTCGAACGGTGCTGGTTCGTCCTTCGGAGAAATAAATAAAAAGGTGTTATCTCCTAATTTTTTCCTGAAACCAGCTGAATCGCATTTTAATATCGAGTTACCCCTCCGCAATAAGTGTTGGCCAAAATCATCTCGCCGGACTCTGTGACGTCGTACACCTTCACTACATCGTAATTCAAGTTGCAAGTGTTTACCGTGCCGACATCGAACACTGTGAATTCCAGAACGAGTTTTAGGCCACGTGGCACGCTCACATCCCAGGTACACGCTGTGTTGTTGCGATACTCGTTGGGATACAGGGGTGACGTAAACGAGCCAGCGTAATTGTATATCCGACCGCCGCAACCACGTCCTGTGTTTCAATTATTTATTAAACACAAAACAATCACTAACTTTGCATGGGAAACTAGAATGATTTTGCGGGACGTGCGTCGTTGTTGCTACTGCATTTTACGATGGAATATCAAATAATCTGTACGTATTCTACTTTACTGTTTTCACTCGACTTATCTGTTCTTAGCGTAGGTACTCGATTCTTATCAACCAGTTTATCTGTTAGCCACTGTAGAAATGTTCTTTTGTCTTCTGGATTGTTTTTGCACTGAGCGGACACTCCGATGCATCCGTGACACCGATCAAACACCATACTAGTCGCTATCGAGCAGAATAGAAAGATTCGACGTGCTACACTCTTACCTGCGCTTGTGGTCGTGTACGTGATGTCGTAGGATTCGAAACTAGTGTGCCATTCGGACCGCGAATGTAAACTCAGCTTGTTACCGGTACTGAAAATAGGGCTGGGTGTGTCCAGGGAGCATAACGACGCCAGTAATTTACCATTGAAATGACCGTCGAACACCTGTATCAATATTTCAAATATCGCAACAAAATTCCTCTAACAATCCTGAATAAAAAGAGGAAAATTAAGACACTTGCTTGCAAGAAGGACTTTGTGCACTCGCCAGGATCATAGAGCGTGAATTGATTGAAGTAAAGGGAAATCGTTTTATTCGCTGGAGCTGTGATCGTGATCCAGCAATCGTCAATGCCCTCGTGAACTATTCTACCCTCCTCAGCTGTGTAATTTCTGTCGCAAGACGAACTAGCGTACTCCAGTTTGAAACCCTTGTGCCCGCTCTTGAAGCTTTTGAACGTCACCTCGATCTCGGTGCTGTAACTGTTTCGAAAAGGAAGGGAAATTGTTTGTAATATTAGTTGCTATAATTGCGAGCGGTATTCCTTGAAGACTTTTACCTGTAGTAGTCGTGCGGCAAAGCACTACCACAGTATTTGTAGGAAGTCGATGGCCTATGTGAAGACTGAAAAGACGTTGATTCAAGCTTACAGATTTGTGTGATTTGCGAGCTTTCGATTCTGTATGGAAAAATAGTTTTCTATACCAGCGAGTAGGTGGAATACCGTGAATCTCCGCTCCAAACGAAATCCTCGCCGAATCCTTGCTCGATATACTTGCGATTCTGAATATTGTTTTGTACAAATAATTGAATCCGTGCAATATTTCTTTATTTCATTTATACGAGCTATATTACCATTGTGTCTGTGATTTGAAGAAAGTCATTCTCGCACATGGGAGAGTCGGCCAGATCGAAATCCAAAAATTGTATTCTTATTCTCTCTGTGTACAGCTTATGGGACTGTATCAACCATCGACACCTTATACCTGACTCATAATTATTGGGATAATTTGGCGATGTTAATACGAGCTTCGTGTCGTTGGTTATCGGAGGAGCGTAAGAACACAGTGCTAAAATGGGCAAATAACACTTAAATATGCTATGGTACGTAGGAAACGCAAAGCGAACAATGTTTAAATGATTTCACCGTCCACTGCTTCCAAAGTTCCACCGACTCCAGCACCCTCCAGGGTTCCGTCGCTGAAGAATCGAATCCAAAGACTGTTCGTAGAAGATAGTATGGGAAGCGGGACTTGAGTACCGCAGTATCTTCCAAGAAGCTCGGCAAATGGCCCAGCACCATCACGAACCTAAAATGAGGAACAGGAAAAAGGATCTTACGCTTCTCCGATCTAAGGTGTCTTAGTTACAACGTTAGTAGAAAGGTAGAACGAATTTAATATTTACCTCCAGGTAATCGCCAGTGCACTCATCGCCTTTGGCTGTTCTGTTAGTGGCGTTTCTGACATCTATGCTAGCGATAGTAAATTTAATGTTCTTCCCTGGCAGCGCCTGCACTTTCCAGTGGCAGTCCTCCAGACTTTCATAAGTCGGACCCTTCTGCGTCCTGAATGATTGGCTAAGAGTGGTTGTTAAATTAATACTGCCACCGCAGCCTGCCTCGACACTCTTCACAAACAGAATCTGCAATAATTAAAACATTGTTTTAATCATTTTCTGCGAAAGAAAAACTCGAGGCTTCGCTGTTTAGTTGGGAGCGTATAATTTACTTTGGCTGAAAATCCATTATAGTGGCGAGAGTCGTCTGCGTGGAATTGAACCAGCAGAGAGTTAGATTCAGACTTCAGGATAGGTAAATGTCGAGTCAAATTTCCGCACAGCATGGCCATCCTATTTTCTTCGACCGCGTCTGAACCTTCATAGACTTTGACATTGTCATACATACATCTGTGAAAACCAAATAATTTGATAAAATTGGTTGCTCGAATCGCCTACGGGGCCATGAAAAACGAGGTACCTGTAGCTGTACTCAAGCTCGAAACTCTCGAATCGAAGGACGATGCTTTTATCCGAGGGTGCGTGGATTTTCCAATCGCAATTCAATCCTCCGAAATATTCATCACCGTTCATCAGAGGCTTGATCTCTCCCGGCTCTGTCAATGTTCCGCCACAATCTAGCCAGAAGAGAAGATATAGACGAGGTCTGATAACAATTTTCGAATAAATTCAAAAAAAAAGTACACACCATTGATGAAGTACTTGAAGGCGAAGCCACTCCTCTGAATGTATCTATCCGTTCTGAATACAATTTCCATCCTGTTCCGCGACTTCGTAATTGGAGGCTTGTTAAGGGCGCACCAAACGGTCTCCTCCGTCATGGAGTAGCTGTTCTCGGTTGTAATCGTCACGTTGTCGAAACGACAGTGTCTGCGACTGTATTCTAGTTGAAACTCTGTAAATTCTACGATGACATCTTTCTCCGGGGCCACCAAGGTGTAATTGCAGAATAAGTTCGGCGGATAAAGGTTGGGATACGACGGCGACTCGATGATTTGAACCCGAGACGTGGCCTCGAAAATGCCGCCGCAGTTCTCGTTCCAAATCGCGCGGAATCCGTCAGCTTGGACCGCTTCGTTCGAATGGAAAATCACTTTCATGCGATTGCTGGTGGAATTGAACGGCAGCGGTGTGCTTCTGCCGCAGACTTTTCCAAGATCCTTCCACGTTCCGCCCGAGGAACCGTTCGTTTGCTTCACCCAGTCGAACACCTGGACGTAATCCTTCCCGCAATTGGGACTGTTCTCCAGATTGAAACGGTCAACGAACACCAAGCCTATGTGATATCCGTTGTCCGCGGTAATTTCCCACGTGCATTCCGCATTGTTAGGGTACTGCGACGGGAATTTTGGTGACGAGATCTCGCGACGATTGCCACGCAGAGCGCCTCCGCAACCGCTGTTCGCCGCGTCCAGGACGAACTCGAAATCGTTGGGATCCTCGGCCGCTGTGTATTCGATCCACAATTGGTTCAACGTGCTAGTTATGTTGTAAGGCTGAACATCTCCGCAGAATTTGCCGATCTCTGGAGAGAATGGCCCGCCGTTTCTGATGCTGATATAATTCTTGTCGCAACCGCCCAAGTGTAATCTATTGAAGTGAAGCTTGATCATCTCCCCGTTGTCCGGATAATTGGCATGCCAAGCACAATTAATGGGATACGATATATTCTTCGGCGCAGTTATCACGTGAGACAGTCCTTGAAGTACACCGCCGCATGGCTGCCATTGATACTCCAGATTAAAGTGCATCGGTTTCCCGTAAGTCCCGTTCACGATCACTAACTCGTTAACAAGCTTCGGGCTTCTTAAATACACCGGCTCCGAGAAGTTGCCACAAATCATGCCAACCCCAGTCAGGGAGATGTACTGATAGCTGTAGCAATACTTGGACAAAGCGTAGCCTCTTATGCCACCGATCACGCCGGTCGCCATGATCGAGAGGGTTAAGCCTGTGCTATTGTCGTTGTTTATTAAACTCTCCGGCGCTTCCATGCTCCATTGACAGAAGTAAGACGATTCATTGAAGGGTGCCACCGTTGGGGCTGATATGTTGCCTCTGACTTCCGTCAAAACTCCACCGCAGGGAGCTGGGGCCTCGGCATAGTAACGCAACTTGAATCCACGGTAGCCCGGTGAGGAATAGTAGCCGATCATCATGGTGTTACTGGAGCTTCTTACCCGTTCTATAGTCGTGTTCTGTCCCACTATCTTGATCCTGGATCTGAATCGGAAATCGTTGTAGAACGACAGGGAGTAACCGATCCGCGGTTCAGGCATAGTTATAATGTCCAGGTCTAATATATCGACGACCACTTGGTATCCCTTTGGCAGTTTAATTCTCCAATCGCAGTATCTCGATCGAGTCGCAGGATTTGGATATCCGTTTGACTTGATCGTACCTTGCATCGCAGTGAACTGGCCGCCGCAAATCTCTTGGCTGGCTGCAAAGTTCATACTGAATCCCCTGTAGGTCGTGTATTCGAAGTTGTCACTTTTAAAAGTCACCACGGCCTGATTAGATGCCGTTTCAACAACGTCTGGTAGCGATACACCGCAGTAGGTTCCGATTTCGATCTCGGTATCATTCGCTGGCAATTTCTCGCTAATCTGCACGTAATCGCTGCTCTTGCATCGCCGAAAACCAGGCAGGTGGATGTCCAGAAATGTGAATTTCAATGTATGATCCGTTGGAGCAACTATCGACCAGACGCAAGTCTGATTTTTCGGATAGAAAAACGGATAGTTCGGGGACGAGATTATACCGCTTGCACCTCTGATAATTCCGCCGCAGACATCTCCGATATTGAATACAGCTCTGAAACCATTCTTTGGTTCTGGCACGTCCGTGTAGAAGCGAACGTACATCATGTTCCCGGTGCTGGTCATGCTGCTGGGAGCCACGTCCTTGCAGAATCTCCCGAGCAGCTTCGAACTGTCCGTTCCACCGTCTCTGACCTCGACGTACTCCCTCTCACAGTTTAAGGTATAGCTCAGATCGAATCTTTCGACGAAGTGGATGGATATCCTGTCCTTGCTAGGTGCGATCACTGTCCACGTGCACTCGGAATATGGTGGAGGAATGTTGGGGTAGTTGGGCGTTTCTATTTGCCATTCCTTTTGCTTGTTGGAGAGAACGAACTCGCCTCCGCAGTTCATACCCCTTTCCCTGATTGCAATTTTTCGCGGTGATAAGTGGTAATTATTTGACACTTTGTATTGGAGTTTAAGATTCATTCTGGTAATTGTGGATTACCTGTAAGACAATTTGAAATTGATATTGGATCGAACACCAAGTGCCTTCACGTAAAGACGATTTCCGGTTGTGTAAAGGGCTGCTGGGGTAACATTGCCGCAGTATTTGCCAACACCCAATAAAGGAGATGACGTCTCGAATCCATTCTTTAGCTACGCAACAGATAATTAAATATTGAGCAAGATTGATTTTATTATTATTATTTTCATTTCGAATTTACCATTAGGTAATTGTCTGTGCACGTCCAGCTGGGACCTTGCAATATCGACATCTGTTCGATTTTCACTTCTATCGTTCGTCCAGGACGTACTTCGACCGTCCACTCGCAGAGTACCTGCCAGCTGCGCACCCCTTTGTTTAACGTCGAATTGTTCACCTCGATCACTCCGTTCGGACCTTCCAACTTGCCACCGCAATCTGAAATATATTAGAACTCGAAGTCCATGAAAAATTCAGTGCTCAATTTTCTTTTTTTACCGAGTCATGTTATTTTTAAAATAATTCTCTCAACTTGCCTCTGTACACGTACGCGCTGAAGCCAGTTTTGTTCAAATAACTGTCCGACACGAACTGCACCGTCATTACGTTGTCTGCCTTCAGCCAAGCCGAGGTAGCATTCGCCAGGCACAGATGTTGCAACAGATTCGCGTTATTCGGAACGGTCAGAGCATTGCCTGAATAAACCGCGACATAATCGGCGACACAGTTGCTCGTCTCCTCCAAATCCATCACCAGTATCCTGAGGACCAAGTGGGTTCCGGGCGGAGAAGTGAACACCCAGGTACAGAGCAGGTTGCTAACGTATCCATGGGGGAAGCCAGGTGAGGTAAAGTCGTGGCTGTTCTTCTCCTCGCCGGTGAGGGCCACTTCTTCCGTGCAATTACCCACTGTGCCCAAGACGCAACGTTAATTATTTCGATCGTTCGATGGGCGTTGTCGAGACTTACGATTTATATCCACGACTTCGGAGTCGCCACTAGCCTTTGGCATCTGAAGCCAAGTTAGATCGAACCAGCTACCCTGACGAAGGATCTCCGTTGTTAATTCGACGAACGCGACGTTGCTGGTGGTGGTAACTGGCTGTGGGATGTCCAGGCCGCAGGTTTCAAGTAAAATC
Source organism: Holcopasites calliopsidis (assembly GCA_023838395.1). Classification (NCBI taxonomy): domain Eukaryota; kingdom Metazoa; phylum Arthropoda; class Insecta; order Hymenoptera; family Apidae; genus Holcopasites; species Holcopasites calliopsidis. Next base: position 472,282 of record JALHAQ010000037.1, on the reverse strand, counting down.
GGTGCCTCGTTGTCGTATCCATCGTACACCTAATTAAATCAGTAATCGATCTTTGCTTCCAGTAATTGTTATAATACTGGAAGAATTATTGGAATACTTACTCTAAGGTAGGAGAAGCACGTCATATCGGAATTCTCGATGAACATGTCGGTAATTTCGACACGAATGGTCCATCCGAAATCGACGGTGATTCTCCACGAGGTGGTATCTCTTCTCTTGTAAGGATTCGGATAGAGGGGTGAAGTGATTCTTCCTGTAGGACCGCTGAGTTCGCTGCCGCCAATCACAGTATACTCTGCCGCGAATCCTTTACCCACGTCGTCACCGTCGCTCTTGAACTTCACCCACAAATTTTCGGACGATTGTACCGGCTCGATGCTGGTTCCGCAGGATACGCTGATCAGCTTCCCGATTCCGTTCTTCTCGCGTATCTCCAGGTAATCCAAGTCGCAGTTCTCGCTCTGCTGTAGATCGAACTCGGTGAATGTCAGGCTGAGCTTATTTCCGGCCGAGCTTCTCAGGATCCAGACACACTCGGAGTTCAGGGGGTAGGTGTTCGGGTAGCCTGGCGAGGCGATCATTCCTCGGTACGAAGTGTACGTTCCGCCGCATGCTGCAGGGCAATCGATAAGTTTTACCTTTCGATGCGTTTAGACGAGGAATTTGCAGACATTTTTTTTTTACAGAAAATTCTTTAACCTAGTGGATGTCTTATTTCACCTTCGCGACGTTAAACTTTGAACGTATGTAAAGTGTATTTCTCTACAAATGGCGCAGTCCGAATACTGTGTGGTACATTCCACGATAAGTCGTTTCCAATACCGGAGATGTCGAAGAATTTTTCCAGGCAGATAGGGTGAACAACGTACGATAGAGAAAGGCGATCAGATCGTTTACCTGAATTTAACACCGAGTAGGTGAGGGCGAAGTGTCCAAGGAAGTCGTAATTTGCGTACAAATGCACGGTGAGTGCATTCCCTGTGCTGGTTATCGGCAATGGTACAACATTATCACACCATTTGCCCCGGGAGGGGCCATCCACGCCTTCACCTTCGAAGACCTGTAGGAAGTTCCAGCATTCGTCGTTCCAGACCAGTCCTTCCACTTCCACCTCCATGTGCGTGAACGTTACAGTAACGTGGTCCGCTTAAAAGGAAAAAGAATTACGGTTTTATTCTTCTTTACATCGTTTGATTAATTGTGATTTAATTGAAAAGATGTTACCTGGATCTTCCGCGACCAATATCCAGGTGCAGTTCGAGGATTCATGCGAATCCGCAGTGTAACTTCCGATCGGGGTGAGGTACCCTTGATCCTTCACGACGATACGAGCACCACAGGCTTTAGAATATTTCGCTTTGAATCCTTTCGCAGATAGTATGCTGTCGGTTCTCATCACGACCAACATTTCGTTGCTGCTCGAAACGTAAGAGGGTGGCAATTGGTTGCGACAATGAGTCGCTAGTAGTGGCGAGTCCTTTGTCGGTCCATCGTATATCTATTTCAAAGAAAATGCATCACAAACGCTAACTCTTGTGCCATCTTTATAAAATTACTCCAAATTTACCTGAACATAATCGTCGGTACAATTCTGGGTATCCTCGATATCAAAGTCCAGGAATGTGATATTAACGACATAATTTTTATCCACTTGCAATAACCATTCGCAATTCTGTTTGTGAGGATAATTCTGCGGATAGTTTGTGGAGTATATGATCCCTGTGTCCGCGGTGTATCGTCCGCCGCACGTGACAGGAACACTCTTGTAACTAACGTTGAATCCCCGCGACGAATACGTAATGTCAGAATGGAACTTGACGAACATTTTGTTTCCAAAGCTGGTGTACATCACTGGTTTCTCGGAGTAACAAATTTCTATCAGTTTCGGTGCCTCCTCGTTTTCCCCGCTGTAGATTTGAAGCTTGTCGAAGTAGCATCCCTTCTGCTTCTCCGTGGCGATCTAAAGAAGCAGAGAGTAGCGCATTATTCTACAAAAAAAAAAAGAAAAAAGAAAAAAAAAACAATTGGCATCCTTTCACTTCCAAGATACTACGGACATCGTGAATAGTCAGTTCGATGCTGTGAGCGTAGTCCACTTCTATTAGCCACTCGCAATCGATGTTGGTCGGGTACGCGGATGGATATCCCGGGGAGGTGAACGCGCCGAACGGTCTCGTCAGGTGTCCTCCGCATCCGTCGATCAACCATTCGAGCCGGAAACCATTGAAGCTGAGCATAGAGTCGGTGACGAACGTCACGAAGACCTGATGCTTCGTCGAGTGAATCTTCGGAGGGAGAACTTCCGAATTACACAGCTTCGCCAGCTGCGCGCCTGGAACATCCCCTTCGCCTTCATTCACTTCCAGGTAATCGTAGGCGCACGTATCCTGTCTGCCGCTTCCCTCGAGATCGAAATGGGAGAACGTCAGATTGATCCTGTTGCCCATGGGCGCGTTGATGGTCCAGCTGCAGTTCAGGTTGTGCTCGTACTTGTTGGGGAAATTGGGCGACTCTATCACGCCGTAGAAACCCCGCACCTTCGTCTGGCAGACTGCAATGTTGACGCGCTTTTTAATGAATATTCTCGTGATTCGGAGTTTCAAGAGTTCCGTATCATTTCAAACGGCCAGAAAGTATGCCGGGAGAAAAAGGAGCAGCGAAATTACAAGAGAACAGATACGAGACACGGAAGGTTGAATGTTCGATTCGTTCAAGAGGCAAACTTTAGTGCGACCGCTGCGTCGGACGAATTGACTCACGTGTTTCATACTTGAGATGGAAGCCGCGACCGGAATTCGTAAAGTCGCTGCGGAACCGAACGTTCACCATGTTAGACTTCGCCTGAATGACTTTCGGATAAGGGCTGCTGCAGTATCTCTTGCTGTTCCGTCGATCGGTCCCCTCGGATATCTCGATGTAGTCGAATCTACATTTGTCGTGATTCTCCAGCTGTAAATCGACTATTAGCAGCTGCACCTGATTACCCTCCGCCACAGCGATCTTCCATGCGCAGTCTGCTTGCTGCATGTACTCTTCCGGATAATTAGGGGATATGATGTCGCCGTTGGCGGCGGTCAGAGTTCCTCCACAACCTGGATCAGAGGGATGTTAGTCAGATTTATTGATAAAGGAAGCGTTCCTCAAACAATTCTTCTATCTACCCATCGTTGTACTGTCCCATGCTATACTGAACCCGGGGTACGATCTCGTCGAGTCCGACACGAACTTTAAGTACAATTGATTCGTCTGACTTATGATTTCCGTGGGGATGTCGGTGCCGCAAAATTTACCGATCAGCGGTGATGTTTCGTAACCACCGTTCCTAATAAAAGAGATATTGTAAAATATTTTTGTCCATTCTGCGTATTGAAAAATGGTTTTCTGAGGTTTACCTAATCTCCAAGTAGTCGAATATGCAAGAAGAATGGCTTTCCAGTTCAAACAGTTGTACGTTAAGAATAACCCTCTGCCTATTCGGAGCTTCGATCACCCATGCGCACTCTTTTCGATTTGGATAGCGTGCCGGATAGTTCGGCGACGTGAGAACGCCAGTCATTTTTATGAAATGACCGCCGCAGACTTTCGTCGCGTCGACGAAGATGTACGATGCGACGAAACCCTCACGATTTATCGACGAATCTGAGTGGAACACCACAGTCATCGTGTTTCCTAGACTCATTATCACCGGTGGTTTCTTCGTGCCGCAGAAGCTGCGGAATTTCAACCAGGATATATTTAATATCGAAACTGTGTTTAAAAAAAAAAAAATTACACCGTTCTATACGTACGTTCCGACTAGTTCTTGGTCAGGCGACATGTAATTCTCGTAAACCTTTACGTAGTCGTGTCGACAACGGGTGTTCGATTCCAAATCGAACGACAGCCAGCTCAGTTGCACCAAGTACCCCGCTGGAGCTTGCATCGTCCAGATGCAATCCTCGTCTTCGGAGTAATAGCGGCCCTCGGCAGGCATCTGAATTCTTCCACTCATTTCCGTATACAAGCCTCCGCACCCTTTGAAATAAGAATCGGATAAGAATTTTCTAGACAGACACTGTGTTCTCTAAGCATTGTAGAATCCTTTTTTCTGGAAAAAGTGACGACGGTAGTAACAATTATTACTCACTGCTCGAAATCGTTGTGTAGTTCGCTAAGAAACCGCGGCTCTTGTTCCCCGTTAAATGACTAGTACTGTACTTGAGGAACATATAATTGTGCGTGGAGAAATAAGTACTCTCGTCCATGGACGCGACGGCGTTTGTGCCGCAGAGATTAGCGAGGCGCGTGGAGTCCTCATCACGGCCATCGAACACGCGAAGGTAACTCGGGAAGCAATCGCTCGTGAGGGTTCCTCGTATGTCAACGTCCAGAACGTTTAGCGCGATTCTTCGGTTCGGGGGTTGCCTGATCTCGTAGGTGCACGTGCCGGTCTGGTCGTACGGGAACGGATACATCGGCGAGTGAATGATTCCCGTTTCCTCCGTGTACACACCGCCGCATAGAACGTTGTACGATAGGGTGAAGGAACCCTTTTGCACCAAGTTGGACTTGAAGACGATCAGCAGCACGTTCGCGTTCGATTTCATGGACGGGGGCATGGTGGAGCCGCAGTAGCGTTCGATTAAACGCGATTCGGTAGTGTCGCCGTCGTATACCTGTTGAAACGGTGGACAAATTTAAGAATGCAAATAATCTGCCCTGCACGTATTTGGTGTAAATATGTAATTTTTTTTTTTGATTGTGAAAGGAGAATGCAATTTATTGTGACAACTGCGTATGCATTGTTAAAAATGAGAAACGCGGGATGACGGACCTTAATATTCTCCCGCGAGCAATCCTCGCTCGAGAGATCGAAGGCAGTCCAAGATACTTGCACCCGTTGGCCAACAGGCATCTGAATTTTCCATTCGCACTCCAGCTCTGGATAACTGTCCGCCGTTGCAGGACTGCTAATTGTACCCGTAGCAGAAGTGTACACGTCGTTGCAACCGGGAATGCCTGTGGAAATTACGTACAATTGTAGAATCTCTGTCAAATGAAAGTAACCGCGTTCGATCGATACGAATTCAATCACCTTCGATGGCGGAATAGTGAATCTGGAAGCCAGCATCTTGAGTAGCATTATCGGAATGGAAATAAATGACAGCCTGAGAGGATGGCACGACTAGAGGCGGTGGTTGAGTGTGATTACAGTAGCGTCCCAATCGTTCGTTATGCACGGTACCGATCTGTATAAATTGAACAGAAACGAAGAAAGAGTTTCAATTGTATAGAGGGAATTCACAGCCAAGACCGCGACGCTCACCTCCAGAAAGTCAGCGTCGCACGCAGGATGTTCTTCGAGCATCAGCTGTCCAAAATGAATTTGTATCCTCTTCGAGGGTCGAACATTGATGTTCCAAAAGCAGTTTCTGTTAGGGGGATACCTTCCCGGCGATCCAGGAGAGCTGATCGTGCCGTAATCGTTCGTCAACGTGCCGCCGCAAACGGGTTCGATGCTGTTCCAATGAAACGCAAAGCCATCATGCGACACGCTGCTGTCGGAATGGAACCACAAGTACAGAGAATTGTGGGATGACACGATACTTCCATTCTCACGGGGAAGATTGTTGCCGCAAAATCTGCCGATCATCTGGCTACCAGCGTTCCTGCCATCGTGTATCTGTAAAAACGCGTTGTCCGATTTATCGTTTCGATCGACGATGCACGAAATATCACACGAGAATGTGGACGGTATACCTGTAGAAAATCGTACTTGCAGTCGGTCGACTGTTCCAAGTGGAAACGGGTGAACGTGACGTTCAACACGAGCGAGCTGTTCGTTGTCAGGAGCCAGGCGCAGCTCAGCCCGTGCTGATAAACGCTGCCGCCGATCGGGAACTCGAGATGCCCCACGGGATTACGGGAAACGCCGCCGCAAGTTTGTCGCGGCGTTTCGCATCTGCTGCCTGTGTGCGTCGACGGGCAATCGCAGGCGATTCCACCGTTGGAGCTCGTACAGACGCCGTTATTCTTGCATGGATTCGGGGTACATGGATCCACTGACATGTTGCACGCGGCACCTACGATAATTCAATAGATGCTATTGGAAAAAGTGTTAAGGGGTCGCGGAAAATCGTTGCACCGTATCAAAGCATAAACCGTTACCAGTGAAACCATAATGGCATACGCAAGTATAGCCCTTCCCACTATTTAGAAGAGGTATACACCTGCCGTGCACGCAGGGATTAGGAGTGCAGGCTGAAGGGAACGGCACATTGCTGGATGATTGACAGCCATTTGGACCGATACCATCGCCAACCATACCGTTTGGGCAACGACAGATCACATACGCGCTCGTCAGCCCCGGATTCTCCTCGCACGTGGCTAATGGGTGACAACCGCCGTTGTTGATAGAGCAGCTACCGACGTAGATGCAAGTTATACCATCGCCGCGATATCCCGTGGGACAAGGGCCGCACATCCTCGAACCCTGTTAGCAAATCGTTAAAGAGAAATTGGTCGCAATTCATTATTGATGAGTTTATCACTAATACTACCATCGTGTTGATGCACTGGACTCTGGGAGATGTACTGCAGCCTCCATTGTCCACTTGACACTCGTCGATATCCGCGCAATAGTATCCGTTCCCCGTGTAGCCAGAAGGACACGAATCGCAGAAGAAGGTGCCGGGAGCGTTTCGACAGTCAACCCAGGGATTCACGGAGCAAGGTCTGTGATTCCCGACGCACTCGTTCACGTCCTTGATGCAGGCTGGATTTGTACCATCCGCTTGCCAGCCCTGAGAAACCGAACGTAATTGCTCGATGCAGGGATCAGTTACGCCTACACGTGAAACGAATATAATTCGGAGTACTTACCTGATCGCAAATGCAAGTGTACCCGAGTGGAGAGCCCGGTTTGCTAACGCAGACACCGTGGCCGCACAGTTCACCGGAATTTTGGGTGTTGCAGACGGAAGTCTTTTTCGTACAATGGAGACCGTACCATCCTGGCGCACAATCGCATCTAAAAACGGGACAGGAAAGATAACGAAACTACGTATAAAAGGGTGGAACGTTTGTTCGAAGAGCAATTTTGGAACCTGTAGGATCCCGGAAGATTGTGACAAGTAGCTCCATTTTGGCAGCCAAGATCTGTTCCTAATAATCGAACGCACTCGTTTACGTCCACCATACAATTTGGTCCCTGCGACAGTAATTTCATATGTTATCGATAAACAATCGATGCAATTGTTTGTATAATAGATTACCTCCCAATTTGAGGGACAATTGCATTGATACCCCTCGTAAAGGTCCTGACACGCGCCACCGTTTAAACAAGGATTGCTAGCGCACTCGTTCACTTTCAATTTCAACTCCATGGACTTCACTTTGTCCTCCACGCGTCGTATCTAACAAATTTTCATAATTACCTGTACATTCTATAACGTTCTACATCATATAGACTTTTAATCATTTATTTCATACGCACGCGATGAGCAAGCATTCGAATCTTTAAATTCGCCCCAGTGTCAGTCTGCAAATCATTGAAATTATTGTTTCTAGTCAAGCAAAATTATTTGCATGAAATTGAATCGTTGTTTTAAAAGTAATCACCTGATCTCTATACGCGTTTTCCGGTTGAAAGGTGTTATTCCCATCTCCAAAGCCTTTCATCATAGCCACCCTCTTCTCCAAGCCATCTGGTCCCTCGACGATTTGCGTCAACCGATGCAAATTCGACTCCACCTCCGCCAAATATCCTGTTCGCCACCTCTCGATCAAACGCGTCGCACTCTCCGCCTAGAAAGAAAACGATACTTATCATCAACGGGAAACCCATTCTTGTGGTTGTTCAATTTTTAAAAGACATAGGTCGTTTCAGTACCGCCGTAGCAACGTGAAGCAAATTAATTTCGTTCACGTTCACGTATCCGTCGCCCAGGATCTTCAGGGTGATGTTTCTGTCCTTCGCGGCGGAAATGAAGAGATTTCCGTCCCGGGACTCCAGCACGGGCCTGGAACGCGTTAAAAAATATTACGTTTATGCAACAACGTTGCACCGTCTGAAAGTTTCTTTCTCTCCCGTCGAGAGATCGGATCTGCCGGAAATTGCGTTCGCCAGACCTTTCGTCCATCCATGCCGCGCAAAATCCCAAGCAAATCAACAGAAACCATTGCGATCTCGTTGCCATGTCCCCACGATGCTTCCAAGCGTGCCCGAACGAATTTTATTCTTGCATCTCCCGCTGGATGCTGTTACGCGATTCTCCTAGCCGGAAAGTTCGTCGTGGACTGCATCGAATGATCAGAAACCAGGCACATCTTCGGTTAAAAGTGGGCGTACTTTTGGGAGAGTTATCGAGGTACACCCAGTATCGATTTACATGTTCATTCTAGCATATCAATTTAAAGCATAAAAAATTGCGTTTCCCGTACGAAATAACATATAGAAACATTCCTGTTAAGTTTTACTTTGTTGGGCGTATTTTGCTCTTTGTATGTTTTGCTTGAGAAGAATATTCCTTATTATGATATTATATAAGGGATATTACTTTTTATTATCTATTTCAGAAGAACTACAAACAATCTCTACCTGTTTTTAATATTCTTGAAATGAATAACAACAAACTACTGGCAATATGCAACCCGCCTTCATCGTGGGTTGCATATCCACGCGAGTTTCAATTCTTCCAACTTTTGTTTGTCTTTAAACCAGAACGCTTTCTGTATTCATGAAATATTTAATTACTGCGGAAACATGTATTCCAGAGTGCTGCATGGAAGGTGAATGAGGTGGAGAAAAAACAGTCAACTCATTCTAAACATCCGACAATTTATTTCACCAAGCTTCTTTACAATCTACAAAACTTTAATCATCATTCGATGCAGCATGTTTCATAGATTGATTTGTTTATTATTTAAAAGCCATTCATTAATTTATTATATATTTTCTGTTGCAAAGAGAGGTCTGCGTGAATCTCGCAGAGGATTCGGCGGGTCGTTCCGATGATTCGAAACTCGCCGCCGTTCCAGCAAGTGGGCTCCGCGACGCAGCTACGTTAGCGCTCTCTGATGGAGGGGTTCAGGGACTGAGCGCCATTCGGCGTAACCGCATAGCCGCCGTCCTCGGGCAGTATGGCTTTGGCTGCCGGTTCGTTCGTGTTGGTGGTGTTGTTCCGCGGTGTTACGGTGCGTTGTTGGCCGCCGGTGTGCGTGCTCCGTTCTTTCCAAACGAAACACCGCTGGTGAAACGTGGACACGCGAGGAGTGACCGGATCGCCGGGAGGACGCTGGGTCAAGGGGCGAGTCTGACGAGGTACACGGGCAGAGATGCGGCGAAATGTGAAAATTGTGTTGCTGCTGTCATGCGCGTGGATGTTCGCCTTTGTTTACTACTACCACACGTCGCGGGATACCAAGGTATGTCATTTGTATTTGGATTTTTACAATTGTTGCTCGGTGCGCGATCTTGGACGCTGTGCGTGCGATACTTTGCAACGAAATCATAGCAACTACTCCCCATTCTTCTCGAGTACTCCGCTCTTTACTTCGCGGCTTTGATAAACGCTGTTTCAATTCCTTCCGCCTTGTTATTCGTGGACCACGAGACATTGCTCGATACATGGTACTTTTTCCGCATCTGTAGCTCGAAGGTGATAAATTTGAACTAGCGCGTGTTGTCCGTTCCGCGTTCCCTTGTTTTCGCGCGATGGACCGCGCATTTTTAATATCCCACAGCACGCAAAGATTTCGTGATTTCGTTGTTGCGATTTTCGGCTCGGGTACTTCCACGTCGCGTGCATTGTATCATTGAAAGCGGCGTCGATTCATCGCAACGCAAGCATCGGTTACGCGACACGCTTCATTCGGTTACAATGTAATAAAAAATCTGTTCTCTCGCGTCGTTCCCTTGTTTGAGTCTGGAACGGTGATCCACGTGATCCATTCCGTGTCACGCGGAGGAATTGGAACAAGCTCGCGGTAAATGTAACGTGAATCTTTTTTTATTAATTGTCCGTATAAGACGCTCTTTGATCGGAGCCTGGATCGAAATGTTTATTTAATTAATGTAGACTTTCAGATTTGTAATAGTTGCAGGTGAAATGATTTCGTAATTTATTCCTCTTGTGCTCTTGTGATTTCCACGTTCGCATAATTCGTTTTCAGTTCATCCTCGTCACTTGCCTTTGTAAACGTTAATTGAGTAAGACATTGTGGTAAATGGCTCGTGGGAGTCTTAAAGAAACAGCGAAAGTGATTCTCGATGCTAGGTAATCACTCTGCTAATAGATATTTTTCCCGCACGCATTAGATAAATCGCTGAGCCAAGCTTCTAGATCCAATGATTTTCTCGCGTCATTACACCCGATGCTTGGCCAGAGTTGTAACAAATTATCGCGCAAACGTTGCCCTGAAATCTCTAACACCGTCTAACAATATGTATACGTTACACGTTTGCAAGGTTTAAAGAGTGCGCGAAGAGTTTACTCCGCATGCATTACACGCGACTCGGGCCACGAAAGATTAACACACGTGTTGTTTACGGCCTCACGAATGAACGGAACGCGGCACGCGTTCACGTCGTTTGTAGTCACGCGCACAGCATCCAAGCAACTGGTGAATAAAGCACAGAAATTTTGCGGGGTCGTCAGTGTCTTGCATTCGAACTATGTACGATACCGCATACGAACAGCTGAGGAATTGGCCATGTCCAAGATATATCGATACAATTCTTATAATCGTGGCCCCGCTGTTCACCCGTTTCCGTTCTCCTGGTTTTCTTTTTCGAACGAGATAAAAGAAAGGTCGATAGCCGTATCTTTAGCGCAATATTAAAAAGGCTTTATGTATCGGCGACTGGCGTTTCATACACCGGTAGCGTTTCCTGATTTATAGTCTCGTAATTTTCTGCTTTCGTTCGGCCTGGAATGCGGACTGTTGCGAGTACGCCGCGCGGATATTTCAGCGTCCTTTCTTCTGATAAAATACGGCCATGTTATTACACCGTCGCGACGCCCGTATGAACTTGAATCTATCTACACCTCCGACGCCAGGCTTTTGATTATTTCCATGAGCAGCGCGAATCTTTCTTTCTTTTTTTTTTTCAATCGAAATCGAGGTCGCAAAACGCGCGAGTGTGGGAAAGAAATTACTTGCGCGTTGGAGGAATGCATAAAAAATGAAGTGGTCTTCTCCATCGGATATCCTATCCTCAATAAATTTCTGACATTTGTATAAATTCAATTTCGCTTGAATACCGACTTGCTTCGACTTGAATGAAACGCCTGGCTTGTAGATTTCGAGCGATCGAAAAATATACCGTTAGCGTCGAAACGAGCGCAATCGCTTGCCCGTTACGCGCCAGAGAGTGAAGTAAAAACCATCTCAAGTGCTCCCGCGGAGCGCCGAATTAGAGTGACCGTTATCGCGGCGGTCTTTCGATTCACGAATGCCTCGTCGTCATGAGCACGAATGCCGTGGCACGTAACGCGAGGGCGTTTCTTCGCCTTTCGGCACATGTTGCTCCGAGATTCCTCCCTAAAACGACATCGATCGTGCCCAAAAACGCGTACATAAAGTAGCACTTTTTTATATCTGAATTTGATCCACTTTTAGAAGAAAGATCCCTCGCGCCCGATCGCGATTTCCCGTCATCGATGGCACAGCGATAATCGCAGCGGCTCTAATGGAGCGAAGTAATCTCACGGTCCTGCAGGAAACGGTTCGGTCATTAAACTTAAAAGCCACGATCGAAGCGTTGCATCCCTGTCGAGTTACCGTGACTGCATGATCGAGCATTCGGGACACCAGTTCCATCTTTCCCCTGTTTCGTTCACCCGTTTGCCAGGAATGTTTGTCCCTTTAATTTTAGAGGGTTTTCTTATTGGTACTTCTCGTGAGAACCTAAAAAATTTATCGGCATTATCCTTTATCGAAAATTTATAAACGCTTAAATCGAAAGAGCATGAAATAGGAGTATCCCAGCGGCAAGAAAAGGGCGGACGCTGTTGTCTTGATCCCGTGTATCGTTTTTCTCTGCTCGTTCCGCGCGGACTTTCATTTCCGCTGATCGATTCGATCTTGCCCATGTTATTGGACCATCGTAGGTATATACTTATTTTTCAAGATTATCCTTCCATGGACACGAGACAAGTAATTGCTTTCCAATATTTATTTATCCGACGAGAATGCAATATGTGGCAGAGCGAATTTTCAATAGAGTCTTCGATGCAGAATCTTTGAGTCTGCACGATGGACAAATCGTATTAAACATTTCTTGGGGCACCGTGAATTTTCGTCAACCTAAACACGACGGCTTACCACGATTTAAGACGCAGAGACGTTCGCAGATTTCTATTTAAAAATGCTCTCCGTGTCTTTTTCATGCGTTTTAAAAATACACTCGCCCTTCGCGAAACTTACACTCACGCTTACTACTTCTTTTAGGTGGGTGAGAGATGGTATTACTGTCTTTTAGGTATTCCGAATTTATATGTATGATACTTTTTATATGAACAGTTGTGATCGTTCCGGGGGCCGGTTTCCCATTTCGGTGACCCAATTCTGGTGCGTGCACGCGTGGTATGCGTGCATACCGTCCCAAACCGGAGCACTGCTGCTATTCACGTTCGATCAAGCGACGTTCGTGCGTCAAGTGAATTTTCTAATAGCAGATTTCTCTATTTCTCTACAAGTATCGTTTCTACTCGTACTACCAAAAAATTAAAAGATAATCGAGAACTGAACCATTAAGGAGTTAGCTAGAAATGAAATTTTGTTCATCAAATAATTTCCACTAAAAATTTCGTCGTCAAAGGGTGACTCATTAATAATCCATTCGCTTCGTTCGCCGTAAATTCGCCTGACTCGAGTGGAGCAAACGCGTGGATGCAGTTTCGAAGATGTGACGCCATTGGACGCGATTGGCTAGCCGAGATGTACAGACGGGGATTGCGTTAAATAACCGGGACACGGTTTGCATAATTGGTCACGTGTAATTGCCACTGAACGCATTATTCCCGGCGCAAACTCGTCGCTCTGCTTCTGTATTATTTGTAACCGATACGCGACAGAGCCATTTAAATTCGCTCACCACGTGGATCGATCCATTCTCTACGCTCGTGAAACGGTCGACCGAGATTTATCCTGTGAATTTTCTCCAACGCCCACTTTGTTCGTCAAATTGGAAACACCTGTCGAGTTATCGACGCATGCATTCAACCCTTGATTTTATTTTTTCACGAGGTGAATCGAGCTGTAGATTTTCATTTTAAAGTAGCATTAAACTTGAACGTTAATAGAGCATTAAATTTATGTTGCTAACGGTGTTTCGGTATCGACCAGCAGGTGTTCCATCTATGTCCTTAGTCTAACAGAAATTTGCAACTTCTGGCCCATCCCTCTCTCACGGCGTTAATGCTCTTCCGATTGCATTAGCAGCGTGAGAAGCCAAGTTTCGATAAACAGTTAATTGGTTTATTCGTTGCCTTGTCACGGTCCGAGTAACGTGGCGAAGATTAATCTCTTGTTCTTGGTTCCGTGCAAATATTTAGTCGCTGGCTGCGGTCTGGATCTGCATAGCGACGAGAGGACAACGAGGTGTCTGTACTTCACATGGCATATACATTCAACTGTGAGCCCCTCTTGTTTTTACTTAACATTCCTTCTACTGTCCCTTACCTTGGAGAAAAAATGTTTTGTAAACTCACGACTCTCGTTTAGTATCATTATTCGTGACGCGATAATACGTTCCCAGTAAAGGAAATCACTGGCAAGTTTGATATAAATCGACTACTTGTTCATGCATATCACTTTCAAAAGCTGAACAATTTTCTGGAGCAAATCCACCACTCCCAACCGTCTGTTGCAGCGTGTTTTGCCTTTGCTTTATGCAAAACGCTTAGACGCGGTCGCTGGTTCCGCGAGGATGGCCATGATTAATATCTCATCCTGGTAATAAGTAATAGTCCAACACGCGCGTAAGCTCGTACGTTCATAAAGCGAAGCATCCGAAATTCCGTATGAAATTTTACGGGGTTGAAACATCCCTGGGATAGATAATATTTCGCCGCATAAAACCGCAAAAGCGTAAACGTAGGCGATTTGTTCGAAGCTTCGATAGCAGAGCAAGGAAAGCATCGCGGAGGACGAGAGCTCGCCGCCTAGCCATCTTTTAACGCGTTTTGCAAACGACGTTGCGGAAATTGGGTTCGCGTCTCGCGCCTTTGCTCTTTATATTCGCAGCTCGTCTTTCCGCAAAGGATTACGCGTTGAAACGGGAAACAAAGAGGCCGGATAAAAGAGAAGAAAATACTAGACGAGTCTCATTGTATCTCCGGAACAGTTCTTCCTTGTGCAAATTGAATTTGTCTTCCTTCTGACAAATGTCGAGGCGTCTGTCTTTGTATTTTTTCTTTCCTTTTTTTCCGTTTCTTGAGGGTTGTAAAATGGAGAGGGTGTTTCAAGCGTTAGAGTGTATCTCGTTTGATGCAGTCTCCCTGGAGGGTAAGTCGTCGTGTGTGACTCGCATGCTGCAGAATCGGTGCCAATTATCAGTCTCGTGTGTTTTACTGCGGTGCAGCCGCCAGAAAGAACCGGGACACCGGGGTACTTGACCTTTGTTCCATTTGTGGCGCATCTGATAGGTTCGCTCGTCTGGAGCTACCGTACAAAATCCAACGGAGACCTTCTAGTTCCATCTTGCAAAATTTAAACCGATACGTAGACGCATCATTCTCATGTTCCTAGAGCATCTCCAATTAAAAAATATACATATAAATTGTGTAGATAGAAATAGATGTCAAAATTAGACCATGTCGCGCAGTTCAATTGCATTTTTCTTTTTGGACTTCTCCATCTGTCGTGTTTGGCAATGGCGATCCCGTGCTAATGGCGTTACTTCTTCCATTCCTACGTATGAATCAGCTGACACTTTTTAATTTTCTCCTTGAAATTGTCTGTCGCCGTGTAACAGTTCTACCATGGATTCTAATTAAACTAGAACGAAATCCTCCTTTCTGTAAGAGACTCTAATTACGTGTAACTAACGTGGACCATCAGAAATATTTTTCCGAACCATGGTAGTACGAAAAAGAGTAACGCAGGATGTAGACGAAATATCATTTTTAATTATTTATCAACACTTTCGGTTCGCGAAGCATTACTCGCTTTGACGTTAACTCAGAGGCAGGAAAGATGCGACGCATCATTTTCCGTCTCTTTTCTTTCGACCTCTTGTTAGTTAACGGCCTCGAATCTTTAACTTTCCCACGAAAACCACGCTCGACAGTGAGAGTACAATAATTGGAGTCGACACGGCTGAAAACGTGTGGCGGGTTTAACTCGCCTGGCATTAATGTTCGGCTAGGCAATTAATGGGCGCAAACACTGGACTCTCTCTACGTCGCGTTTCAAAGTTTTCCCTTTTCGGTCCGAGAGACAATGGACGCATTCTCGTCTCGGCGAAATGGCTGACAATGTAATGTAACAGTGTCCCGTTAGTTTGGATTTCTGTTTCGACGAGCCGGTCAAAGCAGAGGCGTCAAGTGTCCCGCGCCGTCGTTTCGTTTTGTCTTTACATTTCGTATAATTTTCGAATTCGGCTATGAATAATTAACATTTTCCATAAATCGCTGAATCTTCGCTAGAAATCGATTCGACGCGGTTAATTACCAAGATTTACACCCGAGTCTGATCCGACAACGAACTAGTTACACGGAAATTCGACGCCTCGTTCGGCGACGCGACAATGGCTTCCTAATGTAGCCGATAGCCAGACATAATTTGGCTCGATAGCGTGCTCCAGCTAGCAGGTTTCATCGAGTGGCATTGTTCGGTAACGTTTCGTCGTAATTGAACCTGGAACACGATCGCCAATTGTTCAGCATTCTATCCTTCTGCTCCTCTCCAGTAGCGCGGAGCAGAGGTTGTAAACAGACCAACATTCGTGGTTTTTCCACGTTATACCGTTGTTCTAACCGCAATTGCCGTGGAGAATCGTTTAAGCCCCGCCATACATAGTGGGGGAGTCTTAAAAATTGTTAACGACTCTGCTGCGATTCGCGCACGCGACGTTCTCTTCCAGTCGTCGATAGTTTCGGGGAAGGGTTGGTTCTTCGACGAACACAGGCACGCGGAATCAAGGATTGCATAGAACAGACTCGTGCTTCTCGTCCCACGTTCAACACCGTGACTCCGATGTGTAGCGTCGCAGGACATCTTGTTCGGAAAACGAGCTGGTTATGAAGATTAAATAGCCGCGGTCACCCGGCTTCAGAGAAATATTTCGCCGGGCGAAATACTTGATGTTCCCGTGACCAGGAAGAAGACCAGAGGGGGTTGTGTTTCGTCGCATGGAAATGCGTGGAAAGCTTTCCGTCATTGTGCACGGTGCTCGAACGGGCGAAACAGAAAGGCGCAGGGAGGAAGAGTCGGGGTTAAAAAGGGATGCGAACGCACACACGGAAAGGGGAAGAGAGAAGTTCGGAGGTGCGCAGAGTGGTTTCAAGTGGGGTGTACAGGGTGGCGTGTGTGCAACCACCTCTGGGAACGCGGCGAATGCCGCAGTGCGCAGCATTTATCCGTTTTAATTTTATTTCACTGGCCGTAGCCTCCTCGGTTTGTGCGTTAATCACAATTAAATTAGGGTCTCCACGAGCGATCTCCTTCCTGCTGTTCGTATAGGGATATGTCTTCTTCCCTTAGGCATGTTGAAACAAATTCATAGGGAATCTTAAAATCTGTTCCAAAGTGTTGTAGCGTCTTTGTTGTATTTTGTTTCATGACCCAACCAGTTTTTTAAATTATACTGTAAAGTCGGTTTTCGTTTTAGCTTACCGCCCTGAAGAAAATGTAAAATTTTCTTGTTCCATCGAACGGTGTACGTTTTCTACACGGAGATTTTTTGACGAGGAAATTTCCCAGGCACAATAACGCGTAGATCATGATAAATAACCGGGATAGGGGGGACCTGGCGGCATCAAGCGGGTTAATTTTTAACCCCCTCGGTAGTGCGGCGAGATTTATCGCGCGCAACCCTTTTGTTAAGCCCGGAGGTGTACATGTGTGCGAGCCGCGTACACGTTGGAGTTGCGTCGCGGAAAAAAGTCGCTATATTTCTATGGAAAGCCCTTTTATCCGGCCCCCGGTGCAGTTTACACCGGCATTCGATCTCGCAAATTGAACGATTCTTATCTTGACAGCGTTCCTACATATTCTTTCGCCGTTGCAAACATTTTTCGTGCGTGACCACTTTTTACACCTTTTTGCATTGTCTCGGATTAACTTTTGAAATAACCGGATCTCTTTATCGAGAAAGCCATTTCATTCTTATACGAATGTTTGTTGCAACAGACACCACACCGTGTTATCAAAATATGATCATAGTTATTTCCAACCGCGTTTATTTTACGATTCACAGGCGAGATAACATCTATGATACTTTCTCACTCTTTATGCCCCACATCCCGCAAGCATTATGCGCGGCAATAGCGTTGGAAGAGAAACGGGAACGCACAGCACGAATTTCACGGGAATCTAGAAATTGGACCGGACGTTGAATATCCGGAAGTTGGCTGCGTCTAGTTTTGTTGAATTAAAAGTTGGTCCGGTCACCAGGTCTTCGTGTGGAGAAATTGAGAGTTACAAAAACGAAGGAAATTTCGTTCCATTTTATTGATCAAATATGTATTTCATAACTGAGCGACGCAGTCGTGGCCCCCTTCCGTTGATTCTCGATCGTTAACGTGGTATTTGCAAAATAGAATGCACCCCACGCGTTA
Organism: Holcopasites calliopsidis; assembly: GCA_023838395.1. Lineage (NCBI taxonomy): Eukaryota > Metazoa > Arthropoda > Insecta > Hymenoptera > Apidae > Holcopasites > Holcopasites calliopsidis. Next base: position 454,517 of record JALHAQ010000037.1, on the reverse strand, counting down.
GCAGACTCGCGCGGTCCTTTTGGACCGATCGTAGAAAAGGGTCGCACAATGGCTGCTTTACAAGTGTCGTCCACGTACTCTAAATCATTACACCCCGCGTTGGCCTGCCTTTTTACGCTTCGCGTACAAGGGTGGGACATACACCCCTCTGGGTTGAAACATCGAGCGACCTGCTGACCAATCCAATCTCCTCCACGGATTGGATTATTTCTATTGTTCATAATTTTGTACTCGGTAGTTATTCTCTCTTACCTATTCTTTTGTTTCTGTCGTCTCGAAATGGAAAAGTCTAATTACGTATTTCGAAGGATATTGCAAGCAATTTCGTAATTGCTGTATTTGTTGTCAGTAGAGCCTCGATTGTAACTAATCGGAAGCAATTTGTTGGCGACGTCAGTTAATTTGTTTTAATTACACCCGATTGTTCATTTGCCCCCGCTTGTTCTTTTAATGCAAAATCAAGTTTTTGTAACGGGAAGAATGCAAGCGAAGGTAGTTTCGATCCAGTATTCTCCACCGCTGTTTTATGCTTCATCCACGGTCTTTCTTCTTTCACAATGCTTTATTCACCGTGAAATTCATCGCGATGCACCAGAACAGCCGCGTAGTTCCGCGTTTCGCGCGACGATTTACTTTCCTCGCGCTGGGAGAAACGGTGCCGTGGCACACGAAACCGATCTCAGTTTTTTCCAGGACGCCTTGCGACTTTTTCACTCTCCTTAATGACGAGCTCCTGCAGGAATTTTCATATCTTATGCAACGACGTGGTGCCGATTAGAATGTTGAACCTTGAAGCTGGACGCGTCAAGCAACTGTGCGAAAGATTTTTTAGAAATAGCTTTTAACTCGGCATTGACGATTGATCGTCTCATAGTTGAAGGCTTTGCTGCTTCGCAAAATTATCGACGATGCATTGTTCGGTTGGCTTTGGAGAAATCGTAACTGTCTTGCGTAAAATAAAAAGTTGTAAACTTGCAATTCACAGGCGAGACGGTGTGCCGCCACCGGAGTCACGTAAGTTAAGGGATAATTAAGACACGAATATCTCTCACGATTTCTACTCGCCCGCCGTTAACGACACTTTGTTCCTCGTAAAACGTTGTCAGGCTATAACGAAGAAACGAGAATACCGATTTTACTTTCCTCGGAACGTGCGAAAATAATTACGCCAGCTTCTCATCGTTTTCATCATTCTGCATCTCTTTCGTTCTTCTTGGAGCATTAAACGTTTCTATTTTTCTATATGTTTCAACCGTTGTCGTAAAATCCTTCCGCTTTAGTTAGCTTTGCGAAGTTTTTTGTTAAATGCCTCTGGTATATTTCTTTGTTCATATATATCCGAGGTTAGTGATGGAATTTCCCTTTTCTCGAGGCTACTATGAATATTCTATTCGTGTGCTTTCACGGGCACGATGGCGTAACCGAGAGCGCCGACGGGCCTTAAGTTGCAAACGCCGAATCACTTTCGTTCTCCGTTTACGGTTCAGGGTCGCGGTGTCGAGATGTTTCAGGGTCACCGGGTTTTAGAATGCCCCGGGCGTAACTTCTTTTATTATAAAACTGGCTGATTTGAAGGCATGTAAATATTCGAGTGTTATCATTTTGGAAGACAACAAATGAGATTCATAACGACACATTCCAATTACGGTGTAATCGATGAAGTCGCCCTGATTCAAAGGGCGGCGAAGTGGCTCCGAGCTTTTTGCCGTGTTTTCGCGCCGTTCACGACTACTGTGGCCGCTTTAATTAAACGTACAACTATCGATCGGTCTGCGCCGCGTATATGCAATCCCGCGAGTAGAAACAGTAAAGTTCGCCAGAATGCGAGCACGGAGGAACCGCAGGCCGACGCAGACTCGAGATGCTCGCGGCAGATGCGTGGAGATTCGGCTAGGGTAGTTGCCCCGCGTGTTGAAACTATTCCGACAGCACAAAACGCAACAGAAGGAAAAAAGAAAATAGCACATCGACAAAATATCACTAAGAGCCGGAGAGATAATACCATCGTCTGTATGCCGAATCGATAGCTGAGATCGTCTGTTCGAGGCTTGAAGCGGCTGATCGAATTTGTTCAAGATTCTTTGAGTTCAGGAAATTGAGCTCGGGTCGCGATCCTCTCGCATAGTAGTCCGTACGAGGGGTAAGAAGGTAGGATCTGCCATTCGGATCGTAAAGAACCGAGGTGCTGCGTTTGATCGATCTTCTTTTCGCGAAAGTATCCCAAGGCGGAGGAAGAAGTTAATGAAATCGCAGACGGAGGATCGATGTGTGTTCTGTTCGCTTGCTGAATGAGTTCTACATACATTGCTTTGAACATATTTTAGGTATGCTTATCGGAAGTACAATTTTATTTAATAAAATAACAAATAATTTGGCTCTGCGATTAATTTCTCGAACAAATATTTTCCAATAAAGAAGGCAGAGTTCGAAATCTTCTGATGCATCGCGGTGCACTATATTGTACATTGAGATGCAGTCCGTTAGTTTGTGTCGGTGTTTTGTTCGTGCTTGCCACATATTCAACATGATTTTAATCCGCAGTGATTCAACGTGAAATTACGTGTCCACTTTATGAAACGATCGTGGAGCATGCTCAACTGCTAACTTTATGCCGAGCATGAAGGAGCGTGGAGCGAGCTTATTAAACCGTTATTGGGCACCATAAAGCAAAATGTCACGTTAGAGGAGCGGAGAAAGAAGCGAGGTGAACTGTATCCACGTATTTGCATGCAAATACCGCGGACACGCGGAAGAATCCCCTTTCGATTTCCCGTTTCGTCAACCTGTGACAGCATTCCCCTTGCCTAAAAATTTAGAGCAGTCTGAATGAACTGGACTTCGTGTTCTTCGCAGGAAATTGAATAGTGAAACGAGAAAATGTAGAGTGATGAAAATGCACTGAATGATTATTCAGACGTATTTCTCGCGACTAATATTTATAGAACATGAAAGTCATAGATTTCTGCAACGTACATGTTTTGCCAATCAAGTTGTCTGCATCTTATCTTTAGCTTCAGTTTTGCTAAATCAAGAAAACAGCCGTATTCCAAAGTCCGCAAAATTTCTGTGCCATTGTTTAAGCACTCCATTCAACTCTTTAAATCGTACTATAAATTAAAATATACTTTGCGATAGGCGCCTGGTCAAACTTCGATGTATCATCCAATCGTCTGACGAACGGTGGATGTTTTATCGGGAATCCTCTCTTCTAATCACGCATCACGCGGGCCACTTAATTTCATCCCGGGTTTCAGCAAGGTAGCAAAAGTCCGTAATTCACGTGTGGCCACGGGAGAGCTTTAATCGTTCCGCTACGAGTCATTAATTACGCGATCGCGACGCATGGTGTAGAGTATAATCGATCTTTCTACTGTCCACGCGGATCGATGGTCGACGTCACGGCCGGTTAATTGATTCTGTTCCGAACCGTCGAAACGCTCACCGGCGATAATTATCACGCGCTTCGGTTCCACTGTCATTGCGCGGAAACATCGCAACGGAACAAAACGCTGTCCAGAGGTTTTTCCGCCTCCGGCTAGTTTCTGCCCTCTGAAGAATGATGGCCCACATTTCATTCTCAATCAAGCCCTATGAATTTCGTTCGTGTTTAATTGTCAATAGACCTCTTGGTTTTAACGCCTCCGGATTCTTGAATGCCTCCGGAATTATTTATCACAGTTTGTATCCCGACGCCGTTCGGTCGGTTTAGTTTCGCGTCGGACGCCGCTGCGGCCAACCACGTCGTGGCGGAAACCGCGCACGGAAAATGGGTTCGCCGGCTCGAACTTAATGCGTTTTCACAGGCAGCCGACTGGCCCTTACGGTCGACTAACTTGAATTAACAGGGCAGCGATTACCAACGTCCCGCCGCAGCAGTGTGTGCGCCATCGTCGGATATATCACCGGCCGCGAAATTCATCTCGCGCGCCTTCAAACTGTGACCGCCTATCGTTTCTAATGAGTTTCTGTCGCTGCTTTGCTACGTGTGTACCTGCATATGAACGCAGTGGAAACGCGACAGCGTACACAACTCGATTTAGAATTGAACCGCTCAGTTCTGCTGATATGATAGCGAAAGTTTGTGATTGCGCGCGTGATTCAGTTTCATTAGATCCCTGGTCCACGCGAACCGGAAAAATTTACTGAGTTAATCCTGGTACATGCGCCGATTAAACATTGCACGAAGGGAAATGATCCAATTTTATGGGTAGAATCACAGCCTTCAAACTCAATTTTATTCTGATAGAAGGAATGCTATTTATATGCCTTCCAATCATCTTCTGAACTCCCTCCACTAGTAGTATAATATAAAAATTTCCAAGCCTGCGTCGTTCAGAAGCTTCGATTAGAAAAATCTCCGGAGTTTTCATAAAACGGAGTACCGTGTGGCCCGGCAATAGAGGACTCCCAATATCGAGGCTCTAAGGGGTAGTTTCGTTTCGCTCGTTCAAGAATCCGCGCTTCAAAACGAGCCACAGCATCTGCGCCCTTTCGACGGCAGCTTCCTGGCACGATTCTTCTCCAGACTGGCGAGCATCAAGTGATCACTGATGCCGAAATAAAGGGAAATCTCGTGGGATCCTTTTATTGGTAGCTACGCCGCTGGCTGCCACTTGGAATACGCTCGTCGAATGCATAGTGATCGCCTTATTTCGTCCCGGCCTGGCCAAATTTTGTCCATTACCCTGTCGTTTCGTCCGGCAAAAAGTGGAAAGGAAATTCCCGTTGAGAAGCTCGCGTAGCACGAGCATCGCCATATGGCGAGTCACGTTTCTTCGGAAAATACAAACGTTTCGTTTTTTCTGTTTCACTGTACTTCCTTTGCCGGAGATTGCTCCCCGAGAAATGCTGCACGCTGGGGAAGTACTCCAAGGGCGGCGCACTTCCCATTCGGCTGGCCGAATCGTTGGGACGCGAAAGGATTATTAGAGGAGGAAGCAAAGGGACAACCCGCTCAGATAGTGTACAAAAGCTTTGCGTGTCGTAAAACTTTGCCCTGCGCTTCTTTCTTCTCTTTCTGCTCCTGATATCTGTAGCCGGAGACTGGAGGTCGCGTGAAATACGACAAAGCGAATCATCTCCATTCGCAGCCGGCGAGGCGTAAAGAATCACGCGCCGCGGGAAAATCGAATCGAATCAATTTCATCGACGAGACGACGCGCCTCGAACGGCGGGATCTCCTTCCTCTTCTGCTGTCGCGTGGAGGACACGTTCCATATACGCGATCAGTGAGTCAGAGGAATTAGAATGTACACAGTTACGCATGCGGAAGCGCAGGCGAACCGCAGTAGTTTCGAGTACCGTTTCTTCTGAAAACTACAACGATTACACTGCACCGTTGCATTGTACTCGAGTAACTACTACGATCGTGAACGCTGTTGCTTCCTGTGTTGCTCGCCGGACGAATCAGTATCACGCAACCTGTAATTTAGGAGATTCCCGGTTGGCAAACGACGACGTAAGCTAAATCGATAGAGCGGAGAATATTTCCTAGGATGTCGCCCTTGTTTCTGGGAAAGCAGTTTTGTAGTCGCGGTCGGTGCACGTAAATCTTAACTGAAAAAGATACACATCATATCTCGCTACTTGCATCGAGAGCACCAAGCTTCTCATAAAAAGGAATTATCGTCCAGTATCGCCATGTTTCCAGAAAAATTATCGCCTCGTTCTTGCTCGAATTTTATCGCAGTTTTCACCGTAGTCTCGCGAGACTTATAAAGACTTATATCTTATCATTGATCAGTCAGATCATTGAGTTAATAGTTCTAAATTAATTCGCGCGACCATAAATTCGTCGAACGACCCCTAACGAACGCGAATTGCTTAATCGCTGCACACTGTTGGCGTGAACGATACGATGCGCGATGGAATTATCACGTACCAGTAAATTCATTTCCCAGCCATTTCAGAGAGTTCGATAGACCGTTGTAAATTCATTTTGCAGTTATTTCGCTGGCGCGCTTTATTTATTTATCCCACTTTCGCCTAATTTTTTGCACCTCCTTTTTGCTTCGCTGCTCTCCCACGAGAGTTCCAGTGGAAATCGTTTGCAATAAATTCTTGGCGATATGCGAAATTATTCGGTCTCCCTGCGACCGAAATTTCCTGGAAATATTATGCGGCTAGCGTTTTCGATTTTTCATTACAGCCGCGCATCGTTCGCGCCCTCGTGCAACGTTATTGAATGCTCCGTTCGATCACTGCATTATACAGGATTGCCATTTTTTTTAAAAAAAAAGCTTTTAGTTGCTCGGAGAATTGCTATTAATGCCGCTTCGTAACTTGAAAATGTGCAATTCAACTGGATACGTAGTATGAAAATCAATGGTGGCAAAAACGAGGGAAAATGGGGATGTTTTATTCAAAGCACTACCCTGATTTCTCTTGCCATCGGTCAGGGCCTCCTCGTACATTCTTCTGGAATATACAGTCGATATAATCCAAACGAGATTTCATCACAGATGGAGGTCTCGATCGAAGGGATAGCGTTTGGTCCAAGCCAATAAAGGGGGGAAGGATCTCAGGATGCGAATGCGAAGGAGGGGATCGTCATCAAATGTGCACACGGTGGAGAAGGCGCTCATAGATTCACCAGTAAGCGAAGGGTGGCGCCGGTAAGGGGAAGAATCTCCTGAACGGAGCAGCTTATTGAATGCGATATTGGATTTTTGCCGGCATTATGGCTCTCCCCAGCTGATACCAGACCGCGAAACGACAAGGGAAATTTAAAACTCGTCACGTCACGGAAAAACCAGCGCACGGCAGTCAGTGTTCGCGCAGTCGATGGACTTGAATCGTGTATCATCTTCGACATTCTTGTACCGATCAAACAAGGAACGGGATTTCATTCCTTATACCTTCCGGATGTATGGAGCTGAAGCTTATGGTTACATTCTGTATCCAATTACTCTGGGCTATTAACAGTAGGATTTCCTTTCAATTAATATCGAAATATCGACATCGGTGGATGGCAAAAATTTGGTAACAATACGACGGGGTGATAGCGCGGAAATGTCGTTTGCTGTATTCACCAGGTTTTAACACTCCAACCTGTCCAGTCTGATATGATTAATAACAGACCATTCACGTACACGGTCTGACTCCTGCCGGTCTCGTCCGCGTATAAATGATTATACAGGCGCGTGAGAAGCCCGCGTGCATACGCTAGATGGATATACGGAGAGGGAGAGACCGAGCATTGTTAGATTGGCTGCTATTGACGACACTCTGAATGCATTATCGAGTGACAGTAGTGGCAGATCGTCAACTCCGGCGAAAGGAAACAGCCAGCCAGAGAGATAGACAGACAGCAGACATTCTCTGGCGGGATGAGTCATGGTTTAACGACAGCGCCGAAACTTATTGAGACGATCGTGGATCAATGTTGACCGAAAATTCCTGAAAACGGGAAGTTGGAATCGCGTCGAACGCACTCCAAGCAAATTGTAGCAATGCCACTCGTAGTCCCTATATTTCTCCAAGAGTCATTTAGGTAATGCCGAAGCGACGTCGAAGTTTTCGAGGGGGTGAAATTCTTGGACGCGACGCGAAATTACCCTCATCCTTCTCCTCCCCCACGAGTCAGTGGCAAGTTCAGCAGCAATTTTTCAGAAGGATTTCATTTCCACGAAGTGGTGGCACAAAGGGGTGAGGGGTGTATGAAGTACACGATGAGCATCGCGCGAGGGTGGTGTGGCTCGATGGCTCGTCAGGCTCGGCAAAAATTTCCAGCTCAAAGAGGAACATCTCCGCGATATTGTTCCTGGATCACGTTTTCTGCTCGGCACCAGTGAACGATTGATCATGTCGAACATCAGCGCCTGAATCGTAGTACGCAGACATGCACCATCTTTCTTCACTTCCGCTATCCGTCTGTCCGTCCATCCTAGCTGCTATCTTCTCGTCAACCCCCTACTGGCGCGTTCAGTTTTGTCAACAAGCGTGCTCCTATCGTGCATCGTGTGCCTTCCATTATCTACACGTGGCTTGCATTTTTAAGGAACCTCGAGTGTACGATAACGAAAATTGCAGGCACTGTGGGGGAAGTTTTTGACGTTGACCGATTATTCGAATTATCCCTATCCAAATTGAAGAGAGGACTTCCGTGTCATCATTATTTGTTAGTTATTTATTACATGATTTGGACCAGGGAGAACTAGCTTTGATATCTCGAGGATTTCGAAAATAATTCTGAATCCTCGCGAGAAAGGAATGCCCATGAGATTTCGCCGAGCTTCAGCGAAAAATTTATCTCGTTCATCCCCGTGGTAGAAAGCGATTTAGGGGTTGCTCTTGCGGTTTGTTCCGGTCGACTTTAAGTTTTAACGAGATCAGGGGTAAACTCCGCGTGACGAGGATCGTCGTGGTCGACGAGATGCCGTGTGAAAGAAGGACAGTTTTGCATATCTTCCTGCATCCCAGAGTTTCCATAAATATCAGAAAAGCACAGACTCTTATATTCCGCAAAAATCCCCCCAAGGAATGTCTCCTTAAGCAACGTTCTATTGGTGCAAAAAGAGATCAAAAATTCTTTCTCGATCCTTCTCACCTTGAAAATTTCGAAAGATTGAGCTGGAGTATCCTGTGTTAGGTCGCGACGATCCGCTGATAAAGCGAGTCGCGTAAGAATGCACGGTGTCGCGTGACTATCCGGTCTCGTGGATAAATGTGTCCACGTTGGCTCTCGTGTTCATTCATAAAGCCACTTCCACACGTGTGCCGCTATAGTTAGCTCACTGTTACGTTAGCCGACGGCACGGCAGCGCGATGAGAACGGCGCGAATAGTAGTAAAACGAAACGCCTTTGGCAGCGTGAATGAAAGAGGTGTGTTTAACTCTAATCGCACTTGGCAAACTCTGACCGGCTAATCTGCTACGTACACAGTCTTGTTCGTCGATTGCTCGATCGTTTCGGCTCTCTAACACCCAGAATGGTGTGTGCACGCGTTAAATGCTGAACTCACGAATCGATTAGAAATTGTTCCAAGTCCCAAGTGATGCAGGAAATGTATTTTTCTTTAACTAATAGTTAGCTCGTTCGCAGGAAACATTTATTTCTATCTACCATTAAACGCAGAGTTTAGTGAATCCAGTAAATCCACTGTTTCAATTATGCTTTTATTAAGAAGCAACGATCTCTTCGTTGCTTCAGGTATTACAGTGTGGTAGTAAAAAATGCGAGACACTCCAAGCCTTTTTAATTGCCCGACATTCAATTACACATAACCTCGGCGGTTTTATTAACTGGTTTTACGAGCCTGCCAGACTCAGATACGACGTCGGACGTAATTTTTCTCGTACTCTTGGGGCCGTCCTCTACAGCGATCGGCCGCTGATGAGATCCCGTAAAAACGGGAAATGGCTCTTTGTCGCGGGCAGAATGGTAACATTCGCTTTATGTCTCCGCGGACGTCGCGTTTTTTCTCTGGATCAGTTTTATAAGATCCACCGTTCGTCTGTTTTGGCGCGGGATGGATCATATTGTCGGTTCTGTTCCTTACACTGCAAAGGGATATCGATTTTGCGAATCGATCCGGCACTCGTATGCCTCCGGACGTGAATTATTGGTTCTTCGAAAGGAGAGTCCGGATATACTTGTCGAGGTCGGTAATGGGATGAAACTTGTACGTTTTCCTATCGGGTCTGATCTGTTTCTGATACCTGGATATATTCCATCTCGAAGCCCCGCTAATCTGTCCCGCCAGGGATTTTCAGATCTCGGAAACTCGAATGAAATTTGCCTACGGCTTAGCGCAATCGTTCAGCAACCCCTTCGCGTCTTATGCATGTACGATTTCAAGGTAAATTTCTTCCCATAAATGTCAAAAGTTACAATACGCAAGATTTCTCGTCCATTGAAACGTAAATGCTCAACAGGATTTCCTTCCGGTGTATACAAGCCCACCTTTCTGCGTCGAGAATGCTAACACCTTCGGAATACCGACTTTAAATCAGCGTTTCCGCGCGTAAACATGCATCGAACATGCGCATAACAAAAAATTCAAATGGGTATACATCGGCTTGTCGCAAGGGTGCAACGCCTCGGCGAGGAAGATGTGTAGCATAGGCGAACGTCCTAGGGCAAAACGTCTCTGCACTTCACATGTTTACCAGCGCATGATGGGTACACGTGCCAAGAGTTATTCGATTTCATTGAACGGGATGCATTTTCTCATTCAATACCAAATATCATTGAAGTATCGTAATTCGACCAATATTTACTTCGGAAAAATTATCAGCGGCAACGTTGGCACAATTTTTAACCCTTCCATGGTAAAAGGGAGACGTAGCTAACGAGTTCACACTCATTCGAAGTATTTCGTTGGACACGTCGAGATGCATCGAGCTATCTTGATGTAGTGTACAATACGCAAACGAAGGGGGAAGTTCTCCCAGTCTGGGAATATGGTGAGGTAATCCCCTAATTAGCGGGCCGATGAGTTCGCATTCCTTAATGAAATTTGGAGTTTGTCTGGCTGGATAGATTAACTGGAAAATAAAATAGGAGGATCTAAAAGGTGTACTCAAGAGCTAGAGTTACATGATTATTGTAATTATCACAATCAGGTACTAGATCAGTTGTTTTATCAGAAACAGGTATCACGGTAGTTGATGGTCTTCACTAAAGTGGTGAACCAGGCGACCAGCGGAGGTCGTTCGCGGGTGCAAATAATAAAGTTCGGTGTTCCTGGTTAGCGCAGGGCTGCACGAAAGTCTGCGTGGACTCGTTAAAGCTTTTAAAAGAAAACAGCGTCGGAGAAACTTTGCAGACCTCTCGGCGAAAGACGACGACGAAGAGGATGGTCCGGCAAGCTTCCTTCGCCTCGCGGACCTCGTTATGATATTATGAGGGAAACTAGCATTTAAAGAGGCGAGTCGCGGGGTTTGAGAACGAAAGGGAGGGTTGAAAAGGCGGGATGGAAAAAAAGAAGGAAAGGAAGCCAGAGGACCCTCGACCGTGCACCTAACGGTTTAAGTGGCGCCGCTGCTAGGTGGATGAAATCAAGATTTTTATCACGACGTCAGTCGTCGAACTTCGAAAATTGTTCTTCGATTAGACGTTAACTATTCTTCCTCCACCGTCAGTCCACAGAATTAGGATACCTGAACATTTTCTTAATCCTTGAACAGTCTTAAAGATTGCAAACTAAATTAATTAAATGAAATTAAAATTAATCTCCAATCTCGACTTCCTCCGGTCACAGATTCGCCGTCCTAAACTGCATACAACTCTCCTCGGGAAGCGAATACTATATACAGAACATACAATTTCAAACCTGAAATGGACGGATGTCAATTAAACCTTTGGCACCGCTGAATAGTTCAGAGGAGGATTTATCCTAAGGATGTATTTCATAGGACATATCTACTGATTTTACTATAATTTACACTCGCCCGTAGCACATCAAGCAGTAAGCAGTTTCTTGGCGATCGATAATTCCGTTGAGTATTCGAACAGCCCACTGTTTCCATGGAAAGGTGCTCTCGGTCACGCTTCCCCTTGACTACTTAACGAGATTCATTGAAGACGCATTGTCAGAGGGACACGAATCAATGGCCGTTGATTCCAGTAGAATTATCAGCATCCCAAACCTAATCGGTCATGTGATTTTGGATGAACGTTGCAACATTGCAAGTTAACATGCACTGAAATAATTTTCGCGATTATCTCGCTATCTATCAACTGTACAACAAAAGTAGATATTATCAAACTTATAGTGCAGGGAATTTTCTACAAAAAAGGTTAAATCCTAATCGGCTTCCCTAGAGCGGAGTTGAACTCGATTGCTTGTAGTAACTCGTGGAACGATCCCCTCGCGAGGGATGAAATAGTCCGGATGTTTTCTGCATTCACTGTCGCGATTCTGTTCCTCTTCGCGAAAGATGTTTTAATGAAATTTTAATCACTCATTGGGGGAAAGGTATGGTATGTGGCTGACCTATAAAAGCTTTGCTTATGATTGCAATTCCATTTGGTGGAGTCTGTATCATTTTGTAGCTTGAAGATCGATGCTCGTTAAATCGTTATTTAACCCCTTCCAGCGTGGCAGGCAGCGCCAGATCGGTTCGTTATCGGAAAGTAGATTACAAACGCTTGCGATGGGGTTCGCCATTTCAATATTATCGGACGACGAAGAAGAAAAATCTTCCAGAGTTCCACATATACTTATTGGTTTTTGTTCCAAAACTGAAATACGCTATCCAGTTTCATTTCGATTTGCACAAAGTGCCCTGTAGCCCGTTCTAAGCTAACGGAGTTAGTTTCATATCGCTTTCTCCGTGACTAGAAAGGAAATATTTGTAATCGATTGTTCGGTGCAACGATTCGCTGTGTCTCACCGGGTCCAGCGATACGCGACACGCGTCGAGTGTTTAATCACGTTATCGCCGCGCCGTTTGTTTGCTGTCCACCTCCAGGTATTCCTCTGTGATCCGTATTATAACGTTCGCCGAGCCTCTGTTTACCGGCGACACAGCCCCGAGCGCGCACAGCTCGTTTCCTAACCAGCTTCGGGGCTAATTGCACCTGGCAACCTGGCATAATCGATCCTGTGCGAACCGCGAACGGATGGAAGGAACCGAGTGAAACCGCGTATGACGGATGATCAGCCAAGTCGCTCGTTCTAAGAAGGTGGGAATCTCGCTGAAACTGGTTTTAGAAATTAGTTGCACTTTTGCAAAACTGTACAAAAATATACGCGTTTATAGGAAAATGTGCGCGATTCTTGATCCAGCGCGGTCGGAGCTTTTTGTTTTCAAGCTTTTCCACGCGAGCGCCCGTTCAGTATTGATACGAACGAATTTTTTCGAACCGTAACAAAAATATCACCGGTATCCCAGGAGAGTAAAAATTGAAGTTTGCCATTGCATTGGTATCTGCGAATCCTCGAATCGCGGGCATTCCTCTGAAACGCGTTCGCCCGGCAAGATGATTCCCGCGCCTCACCGTACAAAAGCGTAATCGGACAGAAAATATCGGAGAACTTCCGAACGCAGGGTTAGCGATGTACTTGAAAACTTTGCACCATTTTTACACTCCACTGTTTCACCCTTACTCGAGACAGGGTGGCACGAGAACTTTGCCGGCAGCCGAAGTTTCGTATCGATATTCTCGAAAATGCAATCGACGCGTATGCGGTGGGTGAATTTCTCGTCTGGACAAAGAATATCAGAATTTAGCATGAGGTCTCGATGCTCGTGAAAAATTGTTCGATATTTGGCAATACTTGTTGCAAGCCGTGTGCACATCATTAAGAATTGATGCAGCTACTCGAGCACGTACTCCGTAGGGAAAACAGGCTATAGCGAAACCACTCCGTAAACTGCAATATTGATTGAGTTATTCCATAATGGGTATTTACTGGCCACAACCCGTACATCGTCCGCGATGCAGGGAGCGTATACACGACGTTATGTGCATCAATGAGATACACGGTTTATAAAGAGAATCAGCTGACCAGCCACATTTGCAGGAATGCCGAGGTTCCTCTGCCGTCTGCGTTTTTGTACCCTCTGTTCGTGAATTTTGTACGCGTTGCCGAGCTCGATAACGGAGGGTCGTGGTATTTTCACAGAAATTCAGAATTTGTGAGCTGAAAGTTCTCTTCAGCCTTGAAATTCGGTGTTGCAATAATAATTTTTTTGATTTCACTAAATGATAGATTTGTCATTGGAAGAATTTGGGCAAAAAGCTCAATACCTTTTTGACAATCACTCAAGTGAAAGTGTTATTTACTGTTTCTAACTGCCACATAGAGGCGATAGTGTACAAAGCATCCGTTGTACACAAGTTAGAATTCCTCCGGCTGCTGCTCCAGTTTAATGACTCGCGCGGTTGTAACACTGGAAATTACAAGGCTGCTCGGCTATGGCCATAACCGATAGGGGCACACGTAGAGCGTCGTCCATTCGCGTCGTCGTATTCTTTTCTCGATCGCCGCATTTTCCTCTGCCCCATTTTCTTCATTCAGAAATTCTGCTTCTTAACATCGCTCGAATCTTCCATGCCATTGATTTCTTTTGAAAAAATTCCGCAAAAATTAAAAATGGTTCAAGCTGGAAAATTAAAGTGCCTCGAACTCCCACCGCATTGTGGGAGTATCCTGAAGCTCATTAAGGTACATACATTCACTAATCTGAGAAAAAGTTGATAGAACGCACTTGCACACGAGAGCCCCATTCCCTTTGCTTTCAAAATGGAATTCATCGAGACGCCGCGTTACATCTCGCAGCCTGTTAAGAAGCCAACCGTGTCTATTGATTTATGAGCAGCTTCTCCCTCGGGGTTCTTCGATGCAGATGAGGAAATGTAGTTTCTAATTACGCGTTTTACACAGGCGGCTTCAAAGGGGAAATTACGCTCTCCGCCGGATCGGTGAGTCCACAGAAGGAATTCCGTTTCCATTAGCCGTCGAATAGATTTCCCAAACTCTTGCCTAAATTTTCAAGTAACAGAGGAATCATAAACACAATTTGTTCAGGTAAATTTTGGTTGAACGCCAAGCGTTCCACGGAGCGTTAGAGGTGCGACACAGGAAATTACAGAAGGCTCGAAATTATCGAGTTACATCGACAAATTAGATAGTTGGTAATCACCGCCGCTTAAGCTTCGGGCTCGTTTCCGTGCTATTACTAACTCGAATGCATTTTGCTAGGCTGCGCGTGCACGCAGTGGAGAATCTACCCGACGTAAATCCACGTCTATTCCGCTGCTAATTACTGCTAATTTCAGTACGCGCGAAACTTTTTCACAAAATTTTCACAAAGTCACAGACTTCCTGCACAAAATACAAAATACGTTTACTCGCGGTGCGTGTACTTTTTAATACGCCTACACCTTTGAAAAAATGTGTTCTGTAAGGACGGTCCTTGTTATCTTGTAACAATGACTATTTGTACAGTAATCTACCTGTATTTTCAAAGTTCTTGTACAAACAAGAAGGAGGCGAGTTCCAGTGAACCGCAGTAGAATAACTCGGCTGTGGTCAGACACAGGGAAACCGTCTGAACATTCCGTCGTTGCCTCACCTTGATCAACTTTATTCTACATCTTTGCAGGCCGCACAAATTGTAAAACCAAATATTTTATTTCACTTCTGTTTTTATTCTTCAAATACCATCGCATGGAAAATAGTAAAAAATGTTCGATTAAATAACAGGCCTACAATTTGTGCGCACTGTCACACTGTGAGAGTTTTTGCTCCAGAAAAAGTTGATAAATCTTCACCAGGAAAAACAACTGCTACGTTAATTAAATTGAGCTGCACGCAGAACATCCGCAGCCTCCTAATTTATAGACGTTGGATTTTCATTAACTCCTGGCGGAAGTACGATCTTTCGTTGTTGTTTTCTGTAGTCGTTGGATCCGTTTTCAGGAAATCCTTTCTGATCGGCTTCAACGTCGGCGTCGTTAAGAAGACGAATGACCTCTCCGCGGGACGGGATCCTCGATAAACGCGATTCACTCGTGGAGCAACTCATTTCTGCCGGCGATGTCTATTAGTCACAGCATTCGTTAAGCTGAGTCAGTTTTATTGTCCCGGAGGGCGACGGGTTCGTCCAGTCGCTGGTAAAATTGTCTCCGTGACGGATCCTCATTTTCCTTCTTCGTTCGTTAACTCGTTGTCACTGACCGCGCAACGCAAATGCAGTTTTACGGCAAGTCTTGCTTGTAGAATGCCACAACTTGTTGCTGCTTCGCGTTTCGAATTAAGGATTATATCTATTTGTTGTGGTTGTTAAAGTCGGATATTTTCAAAACTTGCTTATCGATATTATTTTTCAATTATTATGTTATCGAACTAACATAACAGACCCTACAAGGCAAAGGATAATTACTCTCGGTCTTTGTTATCCTGCTTCAGCCTCGGGAGTTGAAACAGTCTATAAAAGGACAATCGTTTGCCAGAATTGCGGTTTGGAACGACGCGTCCCGTTGTGCAACGGGAGAATAATGACGAACGTTGCTCCTGTTAGCGTCTATGGCACTGTTTATGACGAACTGATGGCGGTTCTAACTCGTGGTCGCGGAAGCGGAAGTCGTTTTAGGGAGAAAGATCACGGTTTATTACACGGAATTTAGTATCGCTACGTTTTGCGTGTGGAACTGTCTGGCGTAAAGCTTGGAATTTTTGGGAAGGGAAGTTCTTTCACCGTGGAGCACGCGTCATTGAACAACTGGGGCTCATCGCTAGAACAGTTATATCTTATTGGACTTTGTCTGCTTCGCAGTTTTGAAAGTGACAGACTACGATTCAGTTCTTTAATAATAAAACAAGAAGAGAAGCAAGCAATTAAATGACATCTCCAGTGATTGAAAAAGAAATGTATGTTCCATAATCACTTTGAAGCAGTGAAAAATTCACTCGAGGAAAAGGTGAAGTCGCAAAGGGCTATGAACGTTTTGTAAAAACTCAACGACTGTTCCAACCGAGATGGAAATAATCCCGCGAAAATCGTCGGACCCGCGAGATAAAGAGCGATAAAATTCAGCGAATTCCACGGTGAGGAGCATAGCAGATGATGATGGCGGAACGGCGCCGTCGACGCACAGCCGGAGATCGTGGAAATTTATCGTTTAACGTCTGTCCGACGATCGTTGGAACACGGTTTATCGCGTAACGTCGACAACGGCGGTTCGAGTGCTTCCTCGCTATTGGCAACCGTGCAATCTGTAATCCAATAAAAACATCGGCGATCCGGACGGAGTTCGTTCGGCCGACGATCGACCAGCCATAGAAAACTGTCTTGGTTGGAGTGTTCTCTGTAGTGCGTACGGATCCAGCGTGAATTAGCATTCGACAGATATCTGTCAAGAATTTGGACTATACAATTCGTACGGAACACTATTTTTCTTTCCTTTTCATTTCCATTCAACCGGTCGGCCTCGCAATTTGCTCCTCTCATCTACGAGTATGCCTCTGCGGCTGGACGAACGAGTGTGAACAAACAGAGCCACTGAATCGTCGTTAAATATTCCGTACTTGGCAATCGATGGGCATCATTTTTCAGCGTAAATGGAGCACCAAGCATTTGGCGCTATTTATTTTTCGCGAGCGAACCTTTTTTCCAAGCTTTTCTTTGTTATTTTGATTAAACGGTCGTCTCTAACGAGATCAGCAATATTTTCTGGCGGACGTCGCGCGAAATTCCGATTCAATTGAAATTAATTAGCGATAAATTTTCCAACACCGACCGGTCAATGGTACTCACCCCTCGGTTGAAAAATATTTGACAATGAAAAAAAAAACGAGCTTTCCACGCCTCCCTAGGCAGGTAAATAATCGCGGGCAAACGATCGCGTCGATGAGTACGCGAATTTTTCCACGCGTTGTTACACGCTGGTCAGTTGGGAACCGAGAGCGGTTCGCTTGTCACTTTCGACTCATCGCGTTAATTGATTTCCAAAAGTTCCATCGACTTTCACGTTTGCCCCATTTTCTATAAAACAATCGCTCCATTGTTTCGCAAATACAAGAGAAAATAAAACCATTCGAAACTAGCGCTACAAAAGTAGCGCTGATAAATGTTCCATTACGCGGTATCAAATGAAACAGGATACAGCAATTATTACAAATATTATCACTGAAGTCAGTAAAAAAAATGTTCCCATATTTTACGTCTGGTCGCTAAATTTTTTATAAGGGGTATCACTGAGTTCAACAAATAGAGTATTGCAATTTATTACGGCAATAAAATAATTCAAGCCAATGCGAGCATCGACGTAGAGAAATGGATTAACGGTCGCGCATACTGGACGTCGGTATAAATCTTCGGTAATTGTAAGTGGAATGGCGGAATGTTCACGAGCGGTCAAAGTTCGTGAGAACAGATAGCGAGGGCGAAGTGATTTTTACTGCGGCTCGATAAATTATTTAACACGGAGGCTCGTCGTCGAACGGACACCCTCGCGATCGATAAATTATTTATCGCGCCGCTTTCTGGCTGTCGCAATCGGACTTTCGCCTGTTCGGCTCCCGAGATTTTCTGGCACGACGCCGCTATTCCTGTCTCCGAACACGGAACTGCATCAGCGTGTATGCAATATTTGCAAGCAAACTGCTTACGGATGACATAATGCAACGTTGCTCGAGAAACTTGCCACCCTCCCTCTTCGTCTGAACTTTCCAAGATGTATGCTGAATTTTTGCTTTGCAGCTTCTCGATGCTACTCTGTTTCATGTTCAAATCGAATGTCTCTTGTTCATGTCGTTATTCGAACATCTGTTTCCCTGCGACTGCTGTTGCTTTTGATTTTGTGAAGTACATTCTCTTTTCACATCGATCTTGGTGGAAAACTTTAATACAATGGGATCTTGTAGGAAACTCGCAAGTTCAATAGCTGGTTTGGTTTTCTCTTTTTTTTTTATTCTGGCCTGCTCTCTTCGCAAGCTTCACAGCAGTAGCCAACTTGAAGTTTCTTTAAGGCAGCTGACTCTTTGATCCACCTGTATACTCTATGCCGTGCTTCGTGTCAAATTGCTTGCCTTTCGTACCTCTTGAAGTAGAAGCACCTGCCCTGCGCGCCTGTAATACTGTATTCCCTGTTTCACGAGCGCCTCGCAAGAATAAAATTGAAAACACTCCAAAAGTCTTTCTATTTTCGAGTTATTGCAATTTTATATAAAATATTTTTCCCAATTATTACTTGTCACTCTACCTCCTACCAGTGCTTACCCTGATTTCTTTTATTTATCTATTTTTCGATCACTCCCATTACTCTGACTAATCTCATAATTCTTACCATCCTGTGATCCAGTTATATTTTGATTACATCTCGTGAAACACGATGCCGAGAACGCGTTATGCAAGCGCATTTTTTATGCCTCTCGCAGCGAACTGAAACGCGAGGCGTTCCATCGGAAAAGATGATGGTGTAGCGTTTCCGATTGACTCTCCCTCTCGGTACCCAGCCTTCGTTTCACGTCCCCGGTCTTATACTTTTCCGCCACGAGCGCTCTGGAGAGTACGCTTTCCATATCTAGTTTCCATTGGATGGGAATCCAGATGCACACTGCGGAGCAAACACGCCGCTCGTCACTGTGCACGGATTTTTCTACGGCTACTAAACCATTTACGAGGCTCCGTTTTTCCACCTGCGATTTATCGACACGGCGTTCGAAAGTTTCGATTCACCGGTTTCGCCGACTCTCTCCCGAGGAACGCGTTTGTCTTTGAAACGGGATGCTCGAAATTTTTAAGAGCTTCGCGTATATTAGGGATTCAGAATTTGTGCTTCGTTTAAGGAGTACGAGTGAAACGACTTTACTCGGACATGTGATAGTCCCATGGATCGCTATTGTCTTGGACAAGCATTCCGCTCACGCAACAAGCCATTAGATAACTCGATCGTGCGAGTCGCGCCGCGCCCGTTCGGGAGATGTTTAGAACAGTTAGCAGGCTGTCGCGTGTACGTGCATCGCCGGTTGTACGTGTCGAATTGCATACATATTTGGCGTGCGGGCGGTTTACCGTCTGGTCGGACATCGTAGAAGTCGCAGTTGATTTATAATCACCGCTCACCGAAACGCCTTCCACTACGTGACTTTCCAGTGTGTGGAACCACGTATATATAAAACTCCTAAAATACTATCTCATTTTCAACATTCTACAATGCGTCGCTAAAATACCCAAACAATTCTCGAGAACGAAATAACGTAATAGTTAGGGAAACTGCCGAATTTATCTATTAATTAATCTCAGCAACTGCTATTCGTACGTTATTCCATCGACGTATTAAAATAATCGTCAGAGAGAATGGTGTAACTTTCGTGAAACAATATGCACAATGATATTTCTCTCTGTACAGTAGTACATCGCAGTAGAATATATCGGCGGTTGGTCAGACATTGGACCTCGACTCACCGCGTTTTATATTTTACCGCCAACCGACTAAAAATTTAATGAACTCGATTTAACTGCAGAGAAATTCTAGTGACAAGGGTGTAAATGATTTTAGAAATTAGTGTCGCTTTCATATAATTTATTTTATTTGTTTTTCCTCGATGTACAGAGCCAATTCGTTTCCCTTTTTCTTGGCTTGCCTTTCTCTTTGGTCTCGCCCTGCTTGAAGAGGAATTCCAAGGTGAGAACGACAAGACCGTCGAGATTCCCTTGAATCCTCTTTGGCACGCGCTTGGCCGAGTGTCAGGAGAATAGACACGGCCAACAGCCGAGAGACAGAACGGCGAGAAAAAGCGTAGAATAAAAGGAAAGCAGGGAGCAGCGGAAGAAATGGAAAATGGGTCGTGGAACGGATTCGTTATTATCTTTCGAGCTGAAGAGCCCCGACGGGAGGAATAACTCGCGCCGCGGCTGACGAGAATCTTATCCCGATTCGGATCGAGATAAAACCGGGGCTCCTGATAAATATATGGAAATCACGTTGGATACGTATTTAACGAAAGGTAAACGACAGCCTGCAGGAATTCCTATAAATCGAACGGAATTTTACATAGAGATCGTTCAAGAATTTCCTTTTCTGTTTTCTGATGGATATTTCCTTTGCAGAAGAAATATAGTTTATGAGTACTTTAGAGATATTCGATTAATTTCGAATCTCATGAATATGAATGTTACATAGGACGCGTAATAGAGATATTAATGGAAAATCCAAGCGACCCTCAGGAATAATTACCTTAACCCAGAAATTTAAGTTTGGACTAACGATTTAATCTGAGCAAGTAGTAGGCCTTCATTTATCTCAAGGAGAGACTGAATGCACCTGGTCGAAACGATGATCGCTCCATTCATAAGCACAGAAAAGTCTCCGCAATTCATATTTTCGCGAGGCCAGATAAATTATTTCACTGAAATAATAATCTAAAATAGAAACGGTCGAAATATTTATTTAATATTTAATTACGGCCAGAGCCGTAAAATGGTCGGCTACTGCGATATGGAAACGATCTTTCTTAGGCGAGGCTCGTAAGCCACGTTTAGCACTTATCGCGTCGAGAGGTCGCCGCGATTTAACGATAATAGCGTGTTCCTACCGCATCAGAGAGCGAAGACGCTGTAGGGTATTCTCTTCCAGTCTTCCACTTCGCGGTGAGAGGTCGCGAAACGACGTCCTGTCGTCGACCGTCTCGTTGCTGACAGTCATTGTCCTTACTTATCCCTTAATGGAGTCCTTATTTCGCTGCGTCCGGAGATAATCGTGATACTCCGAGGTCTGGCGTGGCTGCAGCAATTTTGATGGCCTGAAAGGTTGAGCTTAAGGGGCGATTACGTGAAAAATGCGGCGTTTAATGGTGAGCTTAATTTTGCTTTAATTGAAAATCTTATTACCTGGCACAGAATACACGACGAGGAAAATACTTGAGAGTCAAAATAAATCGTATAAATTGTTTTCGTTACTAGCACCTTTATTCGTAAACTGCTACAATTGTAATTATTACTGTCGTGCCGTTTAAAGGACTGCTATTTGAGAAACTTTTCAATACCGATCCAACACCTATCTCGCTGCAGAAATTTGCGTTATGAAATTTTTGAACGACCCTGCACAAGGGTTTCTGGAGGGTCGTCGGTGGTCAGGATGCTTGGCGTGCACGGATTAAGCTACGATGA
Source organism: Holcopasites calliopsidis (assembly GCA_023838395.1). Lineage (NCBI taxonomy): Eukaryota > Metazoa > Arthropoda > Insecta > Hymenoptera > Apidae > Holcopasites > Holcopasites calliopsidis. The sequence continues at coordinate 432,950 of JALHAQ010000037.1, read as the reverse complement.
TATCAGCAACGTGGAATCACGTCATAAACCTGGGATCTTGTACAGCTGGAAGCCACGTTTGCGTGCTCCTGGCCAAGAACCCTTAATCCCTCTGCCGCTGTACGCTGACTTTCAAGAGTCTGCGGGTGATTCACGAAAAGAGAAACTTCGCGCTGCCTTCCATTTTTATCTGAATAAACCACAGTTCGTGCTTGATAATATTTTTTGCTCTGCAAATCGGATTAGATTTAATATTCAATTTTTTTCCAACGCTGCACGAAAATTTGAGTTTATAATGTTCAGGTTCGCATTTTCAACGAGCAACGCTTCATCCAGAAATCTTTACAAGCTCACCCTTTTCCATACGAGGAATTTCCTCCGTAGTTTCCGTAATTTCTGCTCTCCATGCGTATAATCGTGGCACTACCCTATTCTCCTCCTGTTTAAACTCTTCTCGTTGTTTTTCCGCTTCCTATTTAAGCCGAAAAATACACTCAGCAGTCTGGGGAGCATTTACTACTCGTCCGGTGCTTGAAAACCTTGTTCACACTTGTGGACACGCAACTGAAACACTAAGAAAAAAAGTGAAACAATGTTGAAAGTAAAAGGTAAAAATAAATATCAGAAAGTTCCAAGTTGAATCACATTCGCTGAGGGTTGATGAAATAATTATTCAAAATCCAGAACGTGATTCGTCGTCGGGATTACATTTTACAGAATTACGGGGAATCCTGCAGCAGCATCGCTCGGTCCACGTGCTGCAGCGCGGCGAAAATTGTATCGCTTGTGTGCCTTACGAGCTGTTTCGCTCCAGAACGTCCAAGCAATCGGTGGCCATCATAATCGTGATCGCCGGACCGAAAACCGACGGTCACGAGCTCGTTCAATTACTGGACCGGCAATTTTGCCCACGGTGATGGTAAAATCGACGGACTCCCCGCGTTCGCGTATTTCCTTCGTCGACTTTCATTTTTCTGATCTTTCCGAATCTCCCGTGGTACATACGCGTGTACAATTTCCCACGGTAACAAGGGTTTGGAAATTTCTGCTTCGCGATGGAAAATATTGAACCGAAGTTAGAAATGGCGCGCGTCTCGCCGATATTGGGCGAAGACGGTCAGGAGCTTCTTTCTCCAGTCGTATTAGAGAAACCGACTACTTGGGAGTAACGTAAGCTGCGCGAAAGTAATCTAACTTTAGATGAGCAGAAGTTGGCACGTCCAGCATTCCGTGCACTCGGAACATGCACACGTCGATTTCTCTTCTCGGAGAGCGGTCGATTCCGCGCCGAAAGTGGGCCGATCGCGAAGCGACCTTAACGCCGACCGAGATCTCCCGCTCCTTTTGCGTGCCATTAACTTTCTATAAAGATCAAACGATCATCCTTGGCCACTGGGCTGCACGGAAGGCGTCAAATGCGGCAATCTTAAGCCGTTTATTCGTTTAAAAGAAAATTGCAAATTCCTTTCTACGATACAGGAAGTGCAGAGTCCGTTAAGAGTAGAGTCTGTTCAGTCCCGAGAATTATCGGAAGTTTCGGTTCCACCAGCGAGGCGGGGCACATGGTCTGCGACACCTCAAAGCTTTCCTGGATGTAGCTTTGCCCCCCGCGGGTGGAGTAGCAAACAGGACAGGAGGATGAGGCCACGAGTTATTCGTGCACCTTGATCTTGTGTACAGCGGCATTCTCGTCTAACGAGTGCGCGCCTCTAGTTACAGTCCTTTCGAGAGCACCGAGAGGGCAACGGAGAGGACCTTTTACTCGGGGATCATGGACCGCCGGCGAAATAGCTGCAATGGACGTTTGTATAGACGGTCGGTGGATTTTGCGGAAGCCCCCCCAGGGAAGATTGATCGAATTGAGATCAAACGGTTCGCGTCGCGTCGGTGGATCTCCTTGCTTGGATCGATCGAGTATTTGCGGAAAATTACGAGGACAATTAGTGGAGGAGAAGGAGGGTGGATGAAGAAGAGGTTGTTGGGAAAGATTGATAGTAGCGCGATAGGACAGGGCAGACGAAATCGGCTGTGGTTGGAGACAATATATAGAATTGCATTAATATTGATGTTAGGAAATGTAATATGAAATCGAAGAATTTCGCAGATTCAAAATAGCTAGGTTAAGTACCCAGTCGAACGATTTCTTAATCAATAGAGGGTAGTTTCTCTAAAAGGGAGTGCTGGCTCGTCGCCCCGTCCATTTCCAAAGCGTCTAATCCGAACGGGCGTTCAAGGAGATTCGACTGTACCCCCAGCAACGAAACTTTTCCAAGACTTTTCGCTTTGGAAACTCTCGAATGAGAAAGAAGGGAGGGGTTGGGTGGCAGCGAGGAGGGCAAAAAGATGGGTAGAACGAAGTGGCTGAAGAAATGAGGGCGGTGGCGATTCTTCCCAGGCGCGCACTCAATTTTCCGAGGCTTAACCGGCCCGGTGTTTCTTCTCTTTGAACCGATCGAGTCGCGAGACGCAAAGTTCGTCTAGTTCTGTTCGTCTAGTTCTCTTCGTCTAGTTCACGCGCGCGACGAATTTTCCCTGCTGGCGGAGCGAGGGTGGAATGGTGGAAGCAGTCCTTCGATTCGCTTTATCTCTCTTTCTCTCCATCGATTACGTGGTATTTTCTGCAGATTAGTTTCCTCGAGACGAGTTGGCCCCTTCTTGTCCCCCTTCTGACGGCTGGGCGACAACTTCTCCCTTTTGCTTTTTCTATAGATTATTGGAGCATATTGATTTCTATGATGTTACTTTTTTGGAGGGATGTGGAGTAGGTGATGCTGTTTCATATTGTAGAGACAAAGATTCAGGATTTCTAAAATGTAGAATATCCCTCTGAGAGTTAACTTTGTGCTCGGGGTTCAGTTTAAGGTTTGAATGTAAAATTCAGTGGGCGTTCTGTGGGAAGAGTATATGTGCGTACGAGTAAAGCACGGGAACTCTTGAATTTTCCAGTGCAAACTTATTGTCTGACGTTGTTCAAGTTATACGGTATCTGTTCCCTGAGTTCTGGGGCTTCTACATATGTCTATTTCATACAAACTGCTTCCTCTTCAACTTAAAATTAAATCACAGTTAAACAAAGTAGGATGTCCAAATTTACGTAAAAGTTTTTGATTATTATCAATTTATTTATGCGATTCATTTTGCGAATGATTATGCTCACACTAGCTCCATTCCTCACAATGGAATTTAGGCAGAAATATTTGACAGTCCCACGGGGAACGCCAGACCTTTCAAGGTGTCGTTTAATTTTATCCACGACGGGAGCTTCGGCGTTTCGTTCCTAAAGTCGAGCCGTTTGTACGTTTACTTCTGTCCAGGGTCGAGTGTCCCGCTATCACCGTAGCGGAGAGTACGCCGCGGAGAAAGAGAAGAGATCACGTTCCTTGAGCAGGCTGGAGTACGTTCCAGGCATCAGTGGGATCGATTAAATGACACCCCAGAGGGACGGGATTTAGGAGGTGAAACTTTCTTCCCAGGATTTCCACACGATGGACAAAAGTTCCTCGCTGCTCTCCTGGCCACGGTTGCTCGTTTAAATAAAAGTTCCGGCCACCGCCATTTCACGGGACGCGTGAAAACGAAGCCCCGGGGATGTGTTTCATATCTAATCAAAGTTTCCAATTTAAGAGTCTGGAGAATTAGTTTTTCCCCGCTCAGTGCATTTCCTCCATTAAATAAATCTTTCAACTAAGCCACGAGGGTAGTACAGAGAATATTTGAAACTGAACTATTTAATAATTGAAGAAGAAAATCCATTCTCCACAAGCCCTTACTCAGATGTAATTTCTTTCAACCCTCCACTGTTCTCACAAAATCTCCACGATATACTTTCCTCAGCAGAAATAAAAAATAAAAAAAAAGGGGGAATATCTCTAGTATCCTGGTCAGTGAAGCTCCCCGCAGCGACCCTTTAAATCATCCCCCCGCGACAAATAAGTCAACTAAGAACCGAGTGTTTCTATGTTTTTAAGTAAAGTCAGTGGAATTGGCTATTCGCCCGCTCATGAGAGGCAGCCTCGAGATTTCTCTGCGGGGCGGAACACTGCATCCCCAAGAAGAGGAGGGTGGATTAGGTTGGTTTAACGTACGATCCTGTGGGGGGTGGAGACGTCTCAATCGCAAAACCGTCAAGGGGGGGTCTGCTGGTTGAACGTTGCTCCTGAAGGCCCGCTCGGATGGAAGCGACGATTAATCGAGGGGGTGACTTCGCGTCCCACCTCCGAACGTCTTACCCTCCTCGCCCCTAATCCCCGTCATTCTTCTTCGCTGTTGCTGTTTCGATTCAGTGTCCTTCCGCCGTGACTGCCGACTCGTCAGAATTATTTTACCGTCACGAGGTGGATTTTAGTTTTATGATCAGCAAGTCGGAGCAGCTAGATTGGGGGATGCTAGTTGATTCGATCTTTTACTCTGCACACTTTGCGAGAAAGACTGTTAAATTTTATTAAAACAGTAACACTTTTATCATTTCGATGCGACTTCTTCGACGCGATCTGATCCAACTTCCTACCACCAAAGAGAGCATAAAAATGACGATGGTATCGCTGGAGGACCAGTCAGCCGTCCCATTCCAACGGAAGCAGAGGGGTCGATAGTGGCCTGTATCGAGGCACGAATTGGAAACGCGCCAGTTTTTTTTTCATTCCGTCGTATATATTTCACCTGCACGACCAGCCTTTTGTTCCCGGCCAGGCAATTACGCGGTAGCTGGTGCCGCGTTACCATCGCGAGCGGGGAACGCGAAGCGGAGCGTACGGCCCTACGGGGGTGGGTTTTGTTTCGCTCGGCTGTGTCCCGAAATTTTCGCGCTAGAGCCTTCGTTCGAGGCCCCCGCTTTGTGTGCTCCATTTTCCCAGAAAGGTCCGTCGATATATTCTTTTCGTGTCAGCCTCTGGCAGACAGGAATTGTTTTTTCAACCCCTCGTCACCATCGAAGTCTCCGCCAACCAGCCTGTTTCGGTGTTTCGCCCGTCCTTTCGTCGCGTTCCTCGCCGTTCGCTCTCGGTCGAGAATCCCCCCCGCGAAAAGTTCCAACACGCGCTTTCGGCATGCCTAACCAACGGTTGCCGGCTGCCAGTGGTCACTGGGGCGGAAGGTTATTTGTTTGGAGCAACATTTATTGGCTAGTCGATAGAATTGCAGGGATTGTCATTTCTTTGAAATTTTAAAAAATCATTAAACCGCGAGGATATCGTATCGAAACATTCGATTATCTGATAGCTCGCTTTGGACCAGACACAAACCAAACTTCTTCTTCTTCATCGTCGTTCCAACGTGCAACGTGGCACCGTTCAGGTCAGAGTAAATCTTATCGGAAATTGTTAAGACGGCAGTGCAACGTAATGCCTACTGATTAGGTTCCATCTCGTCCCGGCCATCGCGTCGGCTGGATGCGACGTTCCCGATAAAAGGGGAGCGTCTAGACCGATTGGGGTAAAACGGGCTGAGTTCATGAACCAATAATCCCGCGAAAATCCTCGATCGCTTTCCAGACGCTACTCTAGAGGATGAAATGCATTCTGCTATCTCTGCACGCGCGTAGGAGGCGAAGATGTAAAGAGGCGGAAAGTAGCCGAGAGGACAGAGGAAAATGGAGCTTAATCGAAAAGGAACGGCTCTTAAATCGTGCTGATTGCTTTGCTCAAGGATTAATTTGGGTAGTCTTATCATTAATATTTTTTTAAATTTTATTAAAGTATACGTAACGCTTGATACAGCCAGCCTTATCTAAAACAATTACATTTCGCAACTCTGAACTTAAAAATCTTGCAACTTGCAAAAGTTCGGATTTCGCAGTAGGCAACCCTTGATCTTCAAGGGTTTTCGCGCCGGAAACTTCCTCGCGCGCATCCGTTCTCCAATGCTCCAAACTCTGAAATCTTTAGCGGTTTCTCCCTCAACTTTCGAATAGCAGGAGAAGCCACACGCGAGGCAAAGATCGACGAGGGGCACGAACAAAGATTGAAACAGCGATGGGTGGTATTTAACCGGGAGGACGAACGCGTGGCGGGAATAAACGCGAGCGGGCACAACGATTCGCCGCCGTTCTCCGTGTGTCACGGTGTTGAACGGCTGTTCAAACTAATTAGCGAACTCTCCGACAAGTTATAATTAATATTTATCGCGCGTCCGTCCCTGTATCGCGCGGTATCGTTCAATTTAACGCTGATTAATGTTTAGTGAGGTCAAAGAAGTTACCAGCACAGCGAAGATCGCATTAATTAGCGGCGACTTCGCGATTTCCAAGTCGCTAGGCGCCAAATGTGCCCAAGTATTATTCCACGCGGCGTTCTTGTGCTCGTCTCGTTGGTTCTCAGGAAAATTGTGCACAATAAAATCGGGGGAGCATTTAGGTAATTGGAGAGCAATCGAAATTGCAGAGCAATTGGAAATAGAAAAATTGGAATTTATCGTATAAATGACTTTGAGTTTGAAGTTAGTTCGCCTCCATCATCTTTTCAGGAAATTATATGTAGTTCTTGTTACAGCTGCAACCAATTAACGCTTTGAGCGCAATTATCACCCGTCATCTCACACGGCCGTACGTTTCTCGTTACGCACCGTTACGAATGAATTGCGATAATTAGAGAAAGCGTGGCCACTTTACTCTGCTGCTCGCTCGTGCATCGAGACGATCATCAGCCTGGCTAGACTTCCGTAGATCTTATTACAATAGAACGAAATATTTCGGGTTAAATTCCCTGGCATTAATTATCACGATTAAAAGTCGTGATTAAGGTAAAGGAAGACGAAGTCCCACGGGGCAAAGAAATTCCAAGCGACCCGTTCGTCGAAGTTATGAAGCCCGCCCACACGGTCACGTCGTTTAGCTTTAATTTAGTCGAGAGGACGTCGCGACGCCTCGTAAGAATTCATTAAACGTCCCAACGCGAATTTTGCTAGCCAACGCAACGGCGCGGTGGCTCCCTTAATCTGTGAACCTAATGCAATCCGACTGACTGGCCGGCCCGAGCTTAGAATTTAAACGGGCCTGATTTGGATTTATTATCCTTACGACCACGACAGAGTCCCCACCTCGTCCTTTCATCGTTTCGAAAGAGAAGAACCAAAGAAAACAACTTTTTCGACCTGGCCGCGAATCAGAGCCGAACCGACTTTTTTTCGTTCGACTTGTTCGCGGATCCGTGTAAAATCGTTTGCGCCCAATGGCCATGCGTGAAGCGATTCCCACCATTCTTCGTACGCTCTGAGTATCCCATTCTCACGAATAGTTGTGCGTCAGGACTTCCAGAGGAACATTCGTTCAGCTGCGTAACATACACATACGTATGTAAACAAGAAAAGAATATTTCGGCTTTTAACTCGCTCAAACGTAAAACCACATTTACCGCATTCATCACGAAAGCCGCAGTGCAGCGATGCGTTTGATGGCCTCAAGTCAGCAGCAAAGTCTCACGCAGTCGTTGCTAGTTATCAGCAATGATCGCGTGCGCATACGATCGCGTGTAAATATTTTCTACAATACGCCCTTTAACCTTCCGATTATTCCACGGCCGTGATTGTTCGTCACCTTTGCTCGGTTACCCTTACACAGGGTCTGGAGGCTGTATCCCCGCAATTACTGATACAATTTGGCTGGAAACGGGCGTGCGCTGCGTTCAACCGCATAATGCTTCGCAAAATAGTGGTGAATTATGCGGCGCGTTGTGGCTACGTAAAAATTCTCACCACTGCATGCTGCAACACGTATACTGTTATGCTCTACTGCAATTTTCAAGCATGCACCTTGGAATGGATTACCGTGTGCTGTTTGACATGAGACTATTATTATTCTATGCATTTTTAAGAAATTGTAGGGTAAAGTGCCATCGGTCTCGAAGGGCAGGGATTGAAACGAGAGCCATATAAACGGTGAGCAGTAGGTAGCACATATTTGCGATGTTCAACACGTTTGCCGATGGACGGGGACAATTTGCTGCGCTCTACCGTACAACACACTCGATTTGTCTTCGTTACCCGGCCATGGGCTCGGTTTATCGCGGTACGTTTTTCCGCTCGTTGTCGCGGTGGCGTCGCGGAAATTTCACGAGCAATCGCACGTGTCTCGTGGCCAACCGGGGGAACAAAAAATTCGAGAATGGGCCTCGTGAATCGCGCTGGCCCGCGTACGAGCAATTAGATTGCAATAACGAAACGCATGGGTAACTATAGAAGTTACACGCGTGCAGCGGAGAGATCCCCGTGAACGGCTCGTGCATAATTGAGCCTCTTAATTATTCGACTGTCGAATTCAGGAGCATATTTGTGTGCCGTAATCGTGTAATCCGATGCGTAGCGACCAGAGCGCAACCAGCTTTTTGATTAATAGTTCAGGGCTCGCTACTAGCGAGGGCAGGTAGCGATAAAAAGCTGCTGCTCGACGATAATTATGCACCCAGTACGGTGAACTTCGGACAGAAGCGTGGACAAGAACGTAGGCGAAAGCAGTCACCCCTCGACGATTCGTCTTGATGCGTAACCCTCCGGCTTTATTCGCAAACTTCTTTATGTTAGGATCACTTTCTTATCAAAGATTTGGTTTATTTATTATAAGAAAGATATGTAGAAATTACTAGAAAACGGTACAGTAGAGTGTTATTTAGATGTTCGGCGTAAAAGTAGAACGGTGGGACATTTAACAGCGATGCATAGTACTTACCCACGCACAGGTATTATAATTGCAAATCGAGCTCTATCATGATTGTGCTCAATAACGTCGTATCTCGCCATCGCTGATCGTTATCCCCTTTCTTATGAGCATTAATGGGATTAATATAATTCCCGTTATTATTATAATTCTTCTGATTCTTTTAGAATCAAATGAAGCAGCTGATAACATGAACACAATTTTCCTCCAAAGTTCAGAGGTGATCTTGCAGCAAAGAGCATTCAGCGAATCCGATCGGCCGATAAATTTGCCCGTCACAGCAACTTTCCCAGCGGTACGACTAAACTTATCACCCGGTCGTTACACGGTTTAACCGCGAGCCAGTCTACGCGAGACGCCATAACTCTTGCGAAGAAACACGAAGGAAGATGTCACGAGTTAAAAACGGGACATCCCACGGGACACGCGATTTGCATATTGTTTCATTCCGAGAAGAACAAATTCCAATGTGTCTTAGCACAATTTCACGCTTCTCGAAAAGCAGCCGCGTGTGGCGTAACGAATCACCCGAGCCAAACTTCCAGATGTTCCTTGAATTATTCAGCATTTACGGTAGCCACTACTCTCGTCGATGACAAGTCGGTGGCATTACGAACGACGGCGTTTAATAGGGATTTCCATTGGAAAACTTTTACACGGCTTTTACCCGAGACGAAAGGATTGGAATGCCTGTAATTACAATTATACGGCCGATCAGTTGGCTTTCATCGCGTCGCGTATTATTAATGGACGTTTAATGACGTGAAAAATCGTGTAGGTAGTAGCAGTGTACACCTTCGAATTTGATTGTAAACTGGGCAGACGGAAAAATTAACCGCAGCTTCGTAAATTAGATTTGTCTACCGTTCATTGAACAAAAAGGCTTTCCCTTCGTAAGAGATTGACCGCGGCAGTAGAATGTCAGGTGGGCACGCAACGATTACGCGTATGTTCGTTATGATAATTTTACTAGCGTTTCCCCCAACGTCTCGTTGCATCGGGCGTGTGCAGTTCAAGGCCGTCAGGTATGCAACAAGGCCACGAGTATGCGACCGTGTTAACTAATTAAGCGCAGTTAGCTGATAAACCGTTAAATATCACTTTCGTTTCTCATTTGAGCATTGAACCAAAAAGAGGCCGGATGCTGCTTTTACGCTTTGCATTCCTTCATTGCCTTTGTACCGGCCTCCTTTAATTACAATTTGCATATTGGAAAGGACTGTAATTTACAGCGCGGAGGATCTTATTTTCTTGGAGGAATTACGAAACAGACCAAGGCTCCGGAATTATTGGCGAGTTTCACTTTCTTTTCGACCGCGGGATGCATTCGATAGCAAGGGGAAACGAAGCAACCGTACGCTCGACATTCCCTCGTGCTCGGTACATTCTGCGGATAAATCGCAATCGCTTTTTCTTCGGGAACTTTCACCGTCCGACGAGCACTTGTTTCGCGTATGTTCAGGGAGTAATCTGGAATGCCTGATCGGTCTTTGACGAATTATAAATCCACCTGATTGTGTATTTTACTACTGTATTAATCAAACTGCCAAGAAAAAAAAATAGATCATCTTTCACGTGATCGGGACGATTCCCTGACACGGGTCAGGGAAATGCGAGGCTGCTTTCACTGAAATCGGGTCCAAATTATCGTCTGGTCGCGTGTGATCGATCCGAACCGGGCAGGGGGGGAAAAAAGTGGCGGCGGACTCGCGTTATTACCTTTCACCGGAGATGCTTGGCTACATTGTGACCGAGCTTTCGGTCGGATCATCGCGTTAGACCGATCCTTTCACCATGAACGTCTCTCGTGAACCATCAACGCGACGATTAAACTTGGCATGGTGTCGCTTCTGGCGGATTCTGCCCGAGCGGAACCTGTCCTTCAAGATGAAACGAGTAAAGCAGTAATTGTACATGTATCAAAATTAATAGTACAAAATTGGAGAATAGGTCCGCGAATAGATGTTGACGATAAGAGTGGAAAGTTGGTCCAGAATGAGGGATGGCTCGCGTTTTCGAAGGGCCGCTACCTGACGGCAAGAAAGTCGATAACGACGTCCCGTCGTGACGGAGTCAGCTGAATGGCGGCGTCGTTAGTATTTCCATGAATACGCAAGTTTGACGGAACTCGCTAATTCCGGCAGCTGGAATTTCTAAGTGGCGTAATGCGATGTCTGACATGGCCTGGCTAATGGTGGCCCGTGTAACGCGATAAGCACCGCGTTCTAGTTGAGGAAGAATAATATCGTAATGTCTGGCAACGGCTGCTGGCTTGCCCGGGCTGCCAGTAGGGAAACAGAATACCTTCGTGATTCGGTTAATTTCGTTTCCGATAAAATGTTTCCATGGTATTTATCGTGGAGCGTGCACAACGTTAATGAACTCGGATATTCAGAATTCTTTTTTTTTTTTACTGAAATTCATGCTGTCCAATTAAGTGAAGGAATTTAAATAAAAAGAATCCGGTTCCAGATTTCTCAATGCAAATTCGATCGCTTCGCAAGATCCGTGAACTCGATTCTCAGCTGCATCCCCGGATTCTTTCGGTTGCAGCGTACTCCCGGTTTCGAGAGCGCGAGGATGATTTGTGAAAGGCGTCCGCGGATTCGGCCTTACCGTTCTCTTTTCAAGTTGCTTAACGAGCGAAGCGTTGCAACACAAGCGTCCACTGGGCATCTCTAATCGCTCCGTTCACTGGATCCTACAGAAAACGTGTAATCCTTTGTCAATCTCATTTGTTGGATGATTTGGAATTGTATGTTGACATGTGTACTTTAAGCTGGAGCCTGCCTTTCTTTTTGAGTGCTGTCATATAGGGGAAAGATTCAGACACGCGAGTAGTGGTCTGTACAAGTGTCAGCCACATTTCGTAATTCTTCTGTGAAATCTATTTACTCCGATTCTATATAAAACAATTGAAACTGAACTCCGCAATCTTCCACAATGCGTCCCTTTAATAAATCGGCCATTTAGAAGATGTCAAGTAAAACTCATTAACGTAGGAGCCGGCATGGCGCGGCGTCGAGGCAATAATATCATAGTTCCAAAGCTGAATGTAACTCGACGTTTAATTAAACCCTCGAATCTCGGCCGCGTCTTCCCTGTGCAACACGCTCGCGATCCCGATTACGAATTCTTTGCCAAACAGAGTCGGCCAATTAATTCCGCTCTCGCCGGGCGAGAGCTTCACTGCGAATGCACGAGATCCTCGTGAGAACTGATTCGATTAAGCGAACATTAACATGGAAAATCAAGCTGGTTCGAATATATCCCGGATTTCCTCTGCCACAGCAATTAACGGTATATCGGGCACTTTTGAGTTCTCTGCGAGTGACAAGGGGTTCCAGGTGTATACGTTTAGGGATTCCTGCGAGCTGTTGGTGCGAGCGTGTGCGCTTTTGGAACGTTCTCCGATCATTCCAGAGAGCTGTGTGGCGTTATCGCAGCAATAAATGAGAGCGCAAAGGAAACCAGGTGGTTTCGCGCAGCCCTTGCGTGTAATATTTTGCATGACGCGTTACGTACGCAGGACCATTGCGATGCATAATGCATGTCCTCTTTAGCATTTTATCGGGCCGCCACTTCTGGCGGCGTTCTACGTTCAAAAGTTCGCGACAAAAGGACAAATCTTCTCCGGAGCCGCTCATTTGCATAGGGTTTAATTAAATTTGGTCCACCTACGAAAGGGAAGCCACTGACTGGCGATCGATGGAAATCGTCTACGAATTTCGACAGTAAAGTATCTACGATAGATATTACTTTGAGCAACAAAAACGCACGAAAGTTTTCGTTAGGCAAACTGCGGCATCGTAGTGGCGCCGGACGATCGCTCGCACGTTTACGTTTCGCGTCAGTTGACAAATCATTACCGTGGTTCAACCACAGCGTATGCGGTGCAGTTTGCTGCTGCCGCCGGTCCATCGTGCTCAAATGTTGGGAACGATGCTCATCCAGATTCTGTTGGGAAAACGAACGAGCAGGTAGAAGAAATAGATCGTCTGTTTGCAGCGAACCAAACAACTTTGGAAAGAAACTGAATGAAATTGTGTCTACTTCATCCTAGTTTAAATTGCATTACAACATCCGGCCAAATTTATTTCGCAAAAATTCCACTCGACGAATTCTCAAATCCAAATTACCCGAACTCGTCGTCACGAATTCCGTCTCGTTGCGAACGACTTTTCCATTCTCTCCGAGAGAAAGAAACGAAATTCTTGCGCACTGATGGCCGGCTGTAAAACCAGACAGCATCCAGGGTAAGAACGCTTCTCGAACTTTTACGCCCGTTGTAAAATTTCTATTCGCCCTAACGTCAAGAGGCGCGTGAATGTTCCTTCCCGATCTTGTCCCTAGCGGGTGAAAGCTTCCCGTTTGAAGGAAACGGTCGCAGGGCGATAGAATCGCAGGACAACTGTCGAAAGGGTGTCGTGGATGCGATACTGGATCTCGAAATCGCTCGCCTGTTCGCCGGAAAAGAAGAATCAGGTCCATTTTGCCGCATGTGAGATTAAGCGAGTGAAAGGACTCGGCGGCCGTGTATGGCTATTATTCAACGTTAATTCTGGCCGGTTGTGCGGTGATGCAAGCTTAACGTACTCCTGGGATGAATTTAATGCGACGGTAGAAGAAGTGCAACTCGATAACAGTTAATAGGATTTCATTAATCGCCAATGAGGGATTTTTTATGGAAAGGAGCAGAGTCATTGAGATATGAATTTTTTTTAAGACGCTGATCTTTCTCCTCTTCCTTTCACTTGAGTGTCTTCTTTGAGAAGGGAAGGGCTTTTCGTGAGACGAATTTCATAACTACCCCGACGTTCGTTTTTAATGAAATTCCATAGCTTAGTTTAATTCATTTTTAATACTTCCGTATTACTTGAAAGTATATTTTAAGCCAAGGGATATGGTTATCCGAAGTTGACTCTATCAAGGTTTATTATTCTCCTTTCACCACGTAGATTATGATAGTCGATACTCGTTCACGATCGAGCCCTGAATACCTCCAGGGGGAACTAAATTACGACGACTTCGTGTCGACCGAGGAAACCGTATAAATCATCGTTGGCGTCGTCGAACCATTTAGAGTTTCCGCGTGGAATTTCGCCAGCGTGTCCTCCTGTAGCTTCCAACGTGTATCGGTCCCGCCATAATGGCATGCAAGTTCAGAATTTCATAAACTCGCCGTGGGAACGCAAGAAGATCAATTCCAATCTTATTAAAGCAAAAAAAAAATACTCGAGTTCCAACTATCCAATTCCAAACATTGAAATCATTATTCCAGTTAAACTCTGCTCGCTGTACTCTATAAAAATTCCACCTAAATATAAAAAGAAGCTATAATAGCTGAGCAGTTTCCCCGCATTCGACTAGGAAGACGATTCACAGTTGCTTCTTCCCGGCAAGCAGGAAGAATAAACGTGACCGATATTACGGGGGCCCGCGTCAACGTTCCAGGCATAATTTATGGTTCCCTCTGTTCGCGAGAGCGACGTTTTATTGCACGCTGGCATAATGCAATACCGCCGAGCCGTCCATCGAGCCGGATTTATAGAGCTCGCGCGAAGGAGTTCGCGAAGAAAGAAATATTCTATACACCTCACGCTTCCAGCACGAGCTGTCGAGTAATTTTGTTCCCGCTGAATGGGTGAATACTTTGCGGAGACGGAGTATTTGGTGGCAACGACACACCAGCCATTTCCTTCAATAAGGCGGAAAATTAACGTTGATTTGGAGCGATAGTATGAACACGGGATTGGAATGTTTCACTCGCAAGGGTTACGAAATTTATTGTGTAGGATTTACGCTGGCGGATACCTATTTAGTACTGTGTAAGTGATAGGTAATATACGGACTACAGTGTAAGGAATTTATGGAATTTATTTCTATACACATTACACAATCGCGTATTTTCTCCTATTCTAAATTCATCTCCATGAAACATAATTTAGAGTAGCATGCGCAATAAATCTCGGGACCAACGAAGCCAGTGTTTGCGGCGTTCATTATCCAACTGGGAAACTATTCGACGTGGTTCAAGGCTTGTCACCTCCTGCAACCGCCAGCAGCCATCCGAACAATGTCCCGACTCGGTTTCGACTCTCGTCCTGGGGAAGTTGCAGCGAATACGCGTGTCCATTAGCGGCCATAATTATCAGCAACGTTTAACTGGAAAAGGAACAAATTAATTCAAACGGAGGATCAATTAGCCATGCACCATGCACCGTGGCAACATTTTTGTGACGATTTTGCATCAAGTTCACATCTCCGGTTTCCCTTAGAAAACTTCTCCCCGGACGTTAATGCAGTCCAACTTAATTAGGTTATTCCACCTGGAAGCTAGACTCCCCTCAACTTTTTCCCCACCTTCGTCAAGTCATTTCCCTGAAACTTGCCAGTTTCAACATGAAACAATGATCAGTTTAAAACGACCGCCACATTCCTATGAAACTTTAGACGAAGAAGAGAAAAAATTGCAGGACGGCCTGTGAATGGACGATATCATTTCTGTGAACAGGTAGCACGCGAGGCATTGGTAATCTTTCGTTCTTCCCGTCGCGGCGGTGGATGGCTAACGAAGCTAATCAACCTTGGCTGTTTTACGGCGCAAAGAACCCGTCGTCGGTTTTACCCGGTTGACGAAAATTCTGCAAAAGCAAAGGGTTATGTAGTTTTTTACAGCCACGGTGCCGTCACAGAAAGATTGTTAACGCTTAGCTCGAATTTCCGTGAAAAGGATACGCAATGAAGGATGGCTGTAATTAAAAATGTGGACTGCTGAGGCGCTTTGAACGTTACCCTGTTAATTAGATAAAAGAAAATGGCTAAACGTATCCATTCGTTACAAATTTTGTGCTGTGAAAACACTTTGAATATACTTTTCATATTTTCGTTACCTCTGTGAGTGCAGAATTTGATAAACGTATGACATTACGGCAGGCAAATATTTTCCATTGAACTGGACTTTGTGCCAGTTGTTCTAACGAATATTTTGTTTGAAACATCAGAACTTAATGACAGGAGAATTTAGAAAATTGAGATCCCGTCAGAGATGTTGGAAAACAAGTTATTAATTAATATCCGGAAGCCTGTCGTGCAAACGAACAGCAACGCCTAATCAGCGCGATGGGAGATCGCAATTCCATTGTCGTCGATCGGTAAACAGCATTAGGAACGAACATGTCGCGCGTGTGTCATTGCCCTGCCATCCTTCTGATCGATTGGACCCGAAATTGCAAACCGGATGATCCGCGCGTGGCTGAAACGGATCGAACAAGTGCGTACTAGTGTCGGAATAATTCTGCTCGCTTCGAAGCATCCGTTCATCCAATCCGACATTCAATTTCTCTTCGTTCGCATCGACATTATCTTGGTAGCCATGAAATATTTTCAGACTATTATCAATACACCTGTGCAGATGAACCGACCCAGACTTTAGAGATCTCGAAACTTTGAACGGTGCACGACTAATTAGTAAATCCAAGCCAGATTTTCTGATTAACCAACACTATTAATCAGAGAAATTATTCCGAACTCGAGAAACTTACCTGCGAATCCTTTCCATCGAATCTGAAATGAAAATATCTTGTACAGACGTCTTTAATTCATAGGCTATAATTGATGTGCGATCTTAATGGTTCCACCGACAATATATTGGCATGCTACTAATAATCGACGTAATTACGGAGACGCCTTGAACAAGCAATAATTTCTAGCCAGTTCGTAAAGATGTCTGATGCTGTTTATGAGTAGATAGCAAAGGGCAGGATATGTTCAGCGAATAGAATCGTAATTGATACTTTCACTGTCGTACCTGTTGATCGAAGTCGACCCCTGCGCGCTACGGTGTACATACTTGAATTCCTGATGGCTTCTTCGGCGACAAGTTTCCACCGCGTTTCGTGCTCCTTTCACTGCAAGGAATTTCAGGAGCCGCGCAGTTTAAAGACGTCACCGTGCGTATGCAATAATTATGGTAGAGTTGTTTAAATGGTGATAATTTGGCTGTGGATCTCTGTCAGTTTTCAACATAGTTGAACGTAATGACGAATCGCATATCACATCGGTATGCACGATTTCCTCTCGAAACTAGCTACACGGTGCCAGCATCCGACTATTTTCTAACAGCACTTGCCGATGTCGATAACACGTGAACGGATAAGCCGTTTACATCGCAAACAGACTGCAACGCGGTACACGCTGCAGAGCGACAGTTCAGCGAAACGAACCGCTTTAGTTTGAACGAACGAATACATGGAATCTCTTTTATCCAGTCGCTGAGCGAACGATGATATCCAACAGCCGCTATTAATTCCTTAATGCGTGTAAATATCTATGGGAGGATTAATTGAGAACATGGATGCGCTCGGAGAAACGTGCACAGAACTTTACATGCCTGTACTTCATTTTATTTTGTTTTTTAATGATCAAAGCGTATTCGCGATCTGCAGAATTTTTCCTTTTAGATACTAGAAGTAACTTTTGAAAGAAAAAGAATAATTAAACTATACATTCCGTATTCCAATTTTCTGAATACTGAACGAATGGAAATGGAGCATCCACTGGGATCGAGAATCAAAAAAGCTGGTGAAAATCGCGGAAACGCTGATCCAGGGACGAGCTCGTCAGAGAGTTGCAACAAAGTCGATTGTGTCAGTGGCGTAATTCGAATTGCCGATTGAACGAGCAACGACAGATGTACGTTAAAAGCGGGCCTCCTCCGCCACATTCTCTTTCTCTCTCTTTCTCCTATATTTCTCGTGAAAATAAAAGCGCACGCACGTCGGCGAAAGGGAAGAAAAAAGCAGGGGAAAAAGGGACGCGGCTCGACCTGTCCCCTACCCCATTGAAAAGTTTCAGAGCGTCGATGCTCGTTCGTCGACCACTTCAACTCCCGGCTTGTTCCGGGTTGCTCCCGTTTTTCTTCTACGCCATACGTGCGTTCAGCTAGGATTATCCTGCCTCTCGGCTTTCCGAATTTGCAAAAAGTCGAATCTCGTGACATCGTACGCTTTATTAATTAATTTTCTGGTATCTACTGCATAGTGTAAAAGAAATAGTTTTATGCCGAGTTGAGTGCCAAGTGCGATAGGGATTCTGCTTAAGAACTACATCCAATACGACGAAACTGGGCAAGGTCGAGGGTGAACGAGCCATGATTAACCCCCAGTCGAACGAGCCGCGTGCGGCGTGTATCCGCTCGTTGTCGGTAGACACCGGACAGCCGTTGTCCGTTCCAGACCGGAGCGACAACTGTGCAACCGAGGTGCGTGCTTCGCGTGGTCGAACATAAACCTATGGCACGACCGCCAAACAGCCGTGGCACGAGCGAAGCGTCGTGTCGCGACATCGCGAAGAACGGGGTTGCGGCGCGAAAAGTTTCTGGCCTGGATTGACGTGACACCGAGGGGGTTGCCGAACGAGAACGTAGCTCGCCACCGGCGGGCTTTAATTAATGGAAGTTGATCGCCGTGTTGGAAAGGGTTCAGGATCGAACACGCGGCCGTCCATGTGTTGCTCTCGGTCTCGGCGTGCCGGTCGTTCGCATGATTGGCGGTTGATTCGCCTCGCAGCTTTCCAATTATCGAGCCATTCGATCGCGATAATTGTGCGTAGAGTAACGGGGATGCGCGTGGAATCAGGATACAGCGGCTGGGGGTGTTGCGCTTTCATTGCAGCCTCATTATTTGTTTTAATTCTATAATGACAGTATTAATATTGATATTGGCGACGTGTCGATATTTGTTACAATATTTCCGGAGCTCGTTCATTTCAGCGTCCTCTGGATACACAAAAATGGGGCAATCCGCGTCAGATTCTTCGGCGCTATCACACTCACAGCTGCCACATATTTCACATGGCAAGCCGAGTATGTATTATTAAAGGCGGATTATTGGCCCCCGTAATTTATACTCGTTTTTCATCCTCGCCGGAATTTCGCCGCTCTCCCTAAACTTATTTCCTAATAAAAATTTTTCCTGCACGATCGAATTTACAAGAATGCAAATGCCTCAAGATGAAAATGTTACAATGGGGGGGGTTGTTTGATAAATGAAATCTTGCACGCTGCACCAAGCTCATTGTCAGATTTCAGGAAGGAAAATAATTATTACCCGAGGGCAGCGGCAAATCAAGCGACATGTAATATTCCGAGCGTTTTCGCTAGAACGTGAGGCCGAAATACCAAGGAACGCGGGGCGTATCCTTAGCGCCCTTATCTCGCAGCTACAAGTCCCGTCCGTGTGGACTCGCGTAACTCAGAAGATAGCGACGCACATGTGCTGCTAACGACGAAGGCGCCGCACAAATTACGCTCGCTAAGCTGCAAATGGAAACCCTTCACTCTGAATTTCTTAGCGATCCTGTCCAAGCGCGATCGTGTCTACGAATTGTCCCTTAACTTCCACCTACTTTAATAAAACCAGTATTCAAGAAGTACATACCTTTTTAAGTTTTCGCAAAAGTGACACAGGCCCGCAAGAGGTGATGAAACAATGTAAAGCGTTTACACAGTCCAGCCGAATCTCGACAATAAACGCCTTACGCGAAATTCATCTTCGCGGTGATGTAACAGGGGATTAAAGAGGCGGCTTTATATCCCGGGTGAAACGAGCTAGACGGTAGCACCGCAGGAAGCGAGGTCGTCCGTTTTTCCACGTAACCCGGACCTCGGAGAGCGGCTGGCATTCCGACGATTAACCACGCTCGGCACGAAAGTCGAGCCAGAAAATTAGCGGTAAACAGTAAATACCTCGAGGGACTTTTCCAAACTTTCCTCTCACCACGCCTTGTTCGATAATCCGATAACGCGTTTCAAGATTTTTGGGACTACCGTAGTAAACGATTTCGATTTGGTTTAATACTATGGATTAAGCTCTACTCGAATGAAGAAACTGTTGTGCAATAGTGAAAGGAAGATTACCCGGTAGGTACTTTGGATACACTTAAGTGATCATATTCTTTATTTGGTAACAATTCAGCTATTTTGCGTAAATTATAGCCACGTGTACTAGCAGCTCAATTGTACGAAGGGATCATTTAAAAGTTTCCTTCGGGGCGTTGCCTTCCTTTCGTTTTTTTCTCTTCTCCCTGTTCTTCCTTTCATTTTTGGCAGTACGTTCTTGAGCGGTTCAAGGCGATGGATGAAAGTAGAAAGGGAAAAAACAACATCGGTGGAGGAATCGCGACTTCAAAGAGCTCGGAGCAACTATTTCCCGTCGTAAAATAGAGAGGCGTACGTTCCGCGATCCAACGGCGTATTTTTTTTTTTTTGTCTGGCCCGGTTCGATAGTACGAACGTCGAAGAATCGACCATTATGCCAGCAGGATGGCTTCCGAGCTCTTTTCAGCCTACGGCAAAAATTAAGCCAAGGCAGAGGAAGGTGAAAAGAAAGCTGGGCTAACGTTGTTAACGATCCGCTATATTCTACAGCAAAATGTGAATAATTCTTAAAGAAGAATTAAAAAAAAATCACCATGACTTTGTAAAAACGAAATGTTCAACATTCTATTCAGCGTGCTGAGATAAAACTGAAACAAAATTGTCGGCTTTTGACGAAACTGCAGGAAAACAGGAGAGTTACTCTTCGTGGAAATATGGAATTCCATTGAAAATTCTCTCATAATTTTCGTCGTTTTAATAAATTCGTTGCGCGGCTGGGATGAAAAGGAACCGGAATATTGCCCCCGTCAAAGTGTTTTGCCGCTTTTTGCAGTCGCGATGTAACGCTACGGGGATGGGAATAGTTAAACGAGTAAGGAATACTCAAAGCGCGGCTTGAAAAGGAGAATCCTTTTCAGCTCTCTCCTCTGTCCTCTTCTGTTCACGAATCTTCGTGAATCACGCTCGAGTCGGGGTTTCGATGGTTCGCAGAAATCTTGGAGCTTCGTTAGGGCTTTAAAGCTTCTGCTTCTGCCCATCAATTCGAAATTAGCCGGTTCTCTCGGTCTACGTTAAGTCGGATGGGAGCTTGCTCGCCATTGTTCTCCCTTATATTTATGCATCTTTTGGTCCAACGCGAAGAAAACGTTAGCACTTTGAACTAAAATGTTACTGGGTTCGATTCGTTGCTGGAATATTTTGTTTAAACATTAAATATAATTTTATGTAATATGTATGTAACTAATTCGATTCCAACAGTCAAAAGTGTTTCTCTGCAACACACGGATTCACCCATCGCGTTGTTGCATCGCGACCAAAAAACGATTGCTCTCGTATTCGGGCAGAGAAAGTACCCGGCGTTGTTTCCACGAGCTTTTTAATATCCTTGCTGCAATTATCCCGCAGAGGCGCAGAAGGAATTAAGCCACCGACGCTCCGTGGTTAATTAAACCTTCTGCAACGAGGTATTATTGCGCGCGTACACCCGGCGCGCGCACTTGCTCAAATTTTGAGTAGTTTCGTGACATTGCTGTATGCTCGTGTATTTGTACTACGCGCAAGAGTTCAAGCTCGTCCTCTGGCTCTACCGTTTCGTTTAAACGCGAACCGCATCGGTATTGTTCCCTTGAAATCTGCGTTCAAGCGTGTTACATTTGCCGCGGGAGTTACGACACCGATTCCATTCAGGACCCAGAACCCCTAAGTGAATTACCTTCTCCCACGTTCTACGTTCGCATCGAGGTAATTTCGAGAACCGTACGTGCTTCCACTCCGAGAACTTCGGCCAGTCGTATTCGAAGGATTTTCAGATTAGAAGAAATTTGATAAATTTGGAAAACTAGAGAAATGGCTTCGCACGATGAATCTTAACTACCCACAATGCTTTTTAATCTGAAAATTTTTAATTTTAAATTAAGCGGAAGCATCCAGAAAATTACAATTAACCGAGCTTTTATTTTTGTTTTTTTTCAGGTAAGCACTTGCTGTCTTCGGAAGCGATATTATCTGTGGCAGTAATTCCGGAATCTCGGCTGCTCGTAAGTAACTAATTATCATCGAGAGATTAGCGCTGCTCCGGGGATATCGGTAGATTTTCAACTCGGCGCCCAATAAGTGGCGGCATCGATTTCATATCCTTTATTCGCTGAAAGACTTTCAACCTCCGGCGAATCCTTTCTCTAACGAGTCGAGCATAGTCCTCTTCCGTTTAATCGACCATTATTCCACTATCGACCTATTAAGGATTCGAGAAAATTGCAGCTAAGGATAAAGGGACAGAAAAAAAACGAAGAATCCTTCGAGTCGAGACGCGGTGTCATCGAGATTTCTTAACTTTACCTTCCCCTATTCCTAGTTTCTCGATTCGGGGTTAATTAAGCTTGGCAACGACAGAAAGAAAATGCTTGGAACTTCCGGGAGAGAGGGGTAGGAATAAAAGATGATTCTTCCACGGTCGACGATTCGGCGCGAATAATTAATAATCCCCTCCTCGACTTCCCTCGAAACGTACACGCGGTTTCTTAAGTTTCCTCCGGTCTTCCTTTCGTTTGCCAAGTCGCAAGTCTGCAAAGGAATTTCGGGATGTCAGAACTGGTTGATCGGTGCGCTGCAGACTGCGTTTACAGGCACCTCTAATTGGCTGAACAGGACGAAGGAAATTCGGCGGCTGGAAAAGTTTCCGTGAATGTAAATGTTGCCTGCAACGAGGCAAATATTGGCACGCGATTTACGGATACAAATATTGGCGCTCGTTAGTGTCTGCGCCGAACGAATTGTCGGATTCATTGAAATCGTACGTTGGGAAACAAGCAGACTGCTTTTCCTTATTTTTTCTGCTGTCGTTTGCCATCAGCTTCTTCGTGGTACATTGGAGCTTGAAAACTCTTATCCAAATGATCAAGCATTGTACAAATTTGTGTAGCAATGAAATACCATCGCGAAAAGTTCCTCAACGTCCCATTTCCTTTTGAAAAATGTTGTGCTCGGCCAATAAGTCCCACCCAATAAACGGAACGCTAACGGTGCTTACGAGCAGTTTGGGGCACGCGATGCCTCCGTCTTGTTGGCGTGGAATTAATAGAGGCTTACGCGTTTTGCCGTTCGAAGGCAGTCGCCGAACCAACGAGGCGTGCACGCGAAGTCGCGAGGGCTGCGTCGCGCGAGTAAATCATGCTAAGCCTTGTTTATGCAGCTGCAAATTACGTTATTGCTCTAAAGGGTGGCTGTGCACTCCTCCCACCACCGACGTGAATGATTAATCGGATGTTTCAAGGCAGCTGGAATTAACGAGAGGCAAAGCATCGCAAGATTCCGATCGATTTTATTTCGGCAGAAGTTTGTCCGCAACGTCAAGAATTATTTTCGAGGAGACTGATGAAGTGCGTCCCTCTGTGGATTTGATTTACTTTAGCACAACGAGCTCGTTTCGTTTTAATCTGAAACGGTAGTGTTTCCCCTAATCAGGCTGCGGGGATCGCGACTATAAAGGAGAGCAACGGGAACATGGGGGAAGATCTTAATTCTGCTTTAATTTTACCACGACGCTCGGCCTGACAAATAATTGGCGCATAAATTGTACGCCGCGCCCCTGTGAAAATGAATCTTAATTCGTCCGCGACGAGGGTCTGCAATCGTCGAGATTGGGGAAATGCGAGATTGAAATTTCATTTCCTCAAGTCGATCCCATAAATTGAACCTAGTTGAATGTGTTGTTCCAAAATTTAAAGCAAAGATTTTGATAGTTCTCCCCACTTGTTTCATAATGACCAGCAATCCCTTCTCAAGGCTGCTGCAAAGCTTAAGAGAAACGAGCCGGAATCACGCGATCCACCGCAACGGAAAAAGATCGCCCTATTAACAACCCCCTCAATTTCCATTCGCTTACCAAAGGCTTTCAGTAGTCGATCGGGCTTCGTCGCCTATCAATCCCACCTGAATTCGATTCATCGAGACAACGTAGGCAACGAACGCGGTCCTTATAGGCGGCTTCAAGGCGTGAACAAACATTCGATGAGCTGAATAGCAACGTTTCTCGGCGGCCTCTCTGTATTGCGCGAGTTTGTCTTCGTACGCGAGCTTCTTCCAGGGAAACTGGATTGTCTGGAGGAAGGCATAATAGAACTTCCTGACATTCGGATGGGGCAACGGTGTGTGCCCGTCCTTTGTTCCAGACGCGGTAGAATGTCGTCCCTTATTGCAACCATCCCCGGCTCAGGCCACTGCTCTACGAGCCAAAGGCAAGGGTGTGCGGTGTGCAATGTCTGTTCGATTGGACGACCGATCCCTTGCGCTGTCCCGAACCCTTTGCTCTGTCCGTGGTATGCGAAAATTTATTCCCGGACATTCCGACGACCACTCGCCGGAAGTTTTCAACTCCTCGATTGATTGGATAATATTTGTCGGTTTTCTTTTCCTCTTGCTCTTTTCCCTGCTGGGCAACACCTAGAACTAACACCTAGTTATCTCCCAGGATAGCTTTTACAACGCTGAATTTTTCCTGGAAAAAAAAACAAGAATTCCATTGGCTGGTTTTTGTTTTTGTTACAGCATCCAGGGTAAACGAAAAAGCTCTGAGAGGTTTTTGTAATATCATAAGAAGAGGGCAGATATATCCTCGGCAGTCGACCCTCCACCCTTTCGTGCTCGCCGTTCACGGACATTTGTCAGAGAATCTGGCGCCCCAAACGTCCTCGTTTTTCACGTCTTGCAACGCGAGGAAAAATTACGAAGATCCCGAGCGAAAAAAAAATATTAGGGCGGGAAGTTTCCGGATTGCGTGCCGTTGGAAATTAGCGGGAATGGCCGCAGTCGAGATTGCTGCAGAAATGTATGCACCCTGATCTAGGTTTTATAAAAACTGATTCCATTTTACTATAAATCTGAACCGCGAAAGAAGAAACAACGAGCTCCGATGGCAGTGGAGAGGAGCGTTTCCTGTGGCGCACGTTTCGCTGTTACGATAGCCATGAAATCCAGTCATCAGATCGGACGAGCTAAGTGCACAAAAAGGCCGTTTCCAAAGGGGGACGCGAAGTGGCGACGAAGTAACTGTGACCGGTCCGTAGATTTTACACGAAGCTTTTAGTATCGCTTTTCCCCGCTGAAAGCTCGTACGTGCCTGTTCACCGGCAGAAATATTAGCCCCACGGTGTCATCGGAAAATTGATAGCGATTTTAGCCGGAGAAAGTTGAAATTCAATTGGCAAAAGTAAAGGGATATTTTCGGCAGTCGAAACTTCCAAAGTTCTCTGAAAGTAATAAGATATATGCGGGGTTAATAAAACTTTGTCCATAGTTCCGCGAGTTCTACGGGTTTGTGTGGAATGCAGAAATTATAATTGAATTTTGGAATCCCGTGGGTTAGAATTTCCCTGCGTAAATTTGCATTTTAAGACCTCCGCGAGAGGCCGGAAGCTCAACAGCTTCCTTCGTCGTTGCGCCTAGTCAAGAGAACCCGGGTAGACCACCCCCCTGCTGTTTTCTCATTAACAATACATACCCTTTGCCGAGAAGAAAAATTTCTTTCCTCCGTTGAAATGCCTCGGGAGAAGCCTGCGAGCGCTGCACTCGAAACAAAGAAGAAACAGTAGAAAAGCCGGTGCGGGTAAAAATAGAAAGACAACAAGAAATATCAAATAATTGGCAGTTCATGAATAACGTGGAAAAGATGAATACAGCGAAGCTTTACAGAGGGAGAAAGAAAGTTGCGGGGCTGAAATTTATTGTCGCGACTTCCTTCAGGGAACAGTGTGGCCTATATTTATCAGCGAAAGAGATAGAACTTCAATTACTTTTCTGGCCGCAACAATCATGCGTCTTGTGAAAATTCCTCAAGCTCGGCCGGGAAGAATTCTACTGCTTGCAAAATTGTCTATATTTTTAATTGTCCAACTTATAGGTAGATTTAATTAACGGCGAAGTGAATTAATTGTGAAATAGAGATTCGATATATATATTTTTCTAAGCCGGCATGTATTATGGCGTGAAAGGAAATATTATTGGGGGCGATAAAGTAAAACTTTAGAGATAGTTTAAGCCAGTGTCGCGAGAGGATAGTGTAACCAATAGGGGAGGATCCGGCCTCTCTTGCGGGGCGATTTGGTCGGATTCGCGGTGGCAGTGGTGTAGCCGCTGTCGCTAGTTGGACATATCCACAGGCGAACTGTGGTTTGAACTCGAACGGTGACCTACTAAGTCGATAGATACTCAGGAAAGTGCCGATCCTATTCGGAAAGTAATTGGAACGCAGAATCCCATTTTTAAATCATTACTGTAGCGCATAAATAACTGCTCATACCTGCGATAATTTTCGTTGTTTATCCTTAATCTTGATCCTAGATAGTAAATTTTTCTTTACTAGACAAAGGTCGAGTAACAAAGAGAAACGAGAATGAAAGGGTGGAGAGCGAAGATTCGCTGGAAGGCAGACGCCGGCGCGCTTTCACGAGGGCGCATATTTGCAGGCGTGCAGTTTCAATTATTTCCCTGGACGCGTCGCAATATGTCACGCGTCGGTTGTGTATTAAGAAAATGCCAGGGCGTGCGGCCCATGAATCGAATCGAGTCCTCGTTTCTTTGCTCGCTCCCTCGGCGTACTTGTACACGGAGGCAGAGGAAAAGAAGTTTTCGTTCCGCGGCACCCAATATTTATCTTCCCCGAGGAAATTAGAAAAGGGGTCCTTCGTGATGCATCTCGCGAATCCATCGTTCCTGTTTTCCAAATCCGCACTCTTACAGCGATACACTGAAATCGTGCTCCAAGTAAACGGAGCGAAAATATTCGTGGCCATGAAAGGATTGCCCCTTTATTCCTCTGTTCTACTGCAATTCCTGTTATGTGCGATCACATTGTTCCTAAAGCACGCGTAAACCGCGAATTAAATTAAAACCCGCTGACACCGTAACTTTGTCATTGTCGAGCGTTGACAATACAAAAATGGCCAGAACCATGTGTCAACGGTCGGCGGACCATTAATCGTGGGGTAGTATTAGGCTGAGGAAATAAGGGCGGGTACAACAGAGCCGTGGCGATCTTCCAAACCTGTTCGCACCACGACCAGAAGCACGGTCGAAAATGAATTCACCCTGGCGTGCAAGTTAAGACGTCACTGGGTAACGCATCGCGATGTTCATCCCCGTGTACGAACTGGAAACGAGGGAGCGTCGACTTCCTGCTCTTCAAAACACGTTCCTTCTCTTTGTTCTCGCTGCCGTGTCTCTCCTGTCGGCTGTTACTCGGAGAAATTCCCGAGAAGTTGGATTTCATGGATACACCAGTCATACCACTCCCTTAATTTAAGTTATGGTTGTTGGAACTTTGAATTAGATTATTTTGGATATATTTAGGGTCTGGGATAAATAATTAGGTCTATTTAATTTTCTTTATTGTCAAATTATTGTAAAGATACGGTATTTAAGCCATGTATATATTTAGCAGAGTTTTTCATTTGATTTCCGCAACACCTCGTAAATTAGTTCACCATAAAGGACGCACCGTCGTTTATTAGCCAAAAAGAATCGACGTGGGTCGTTCCTCGCCTCTCGAAGCGCACTCGTTCCACGGCAAGTGGTAACGGGGAAGGGGAGAAATCAAATAACGATATGAATTCCATTGGAACGAGGATATTCGAGTAGTTTCGGGCGGACTTTGCTGATGGGAACCCTCTACAACTCGTCCCGGCGAGGTGATCGGCCGACCTCCGTCGCTTGTTGAATATTTGATAACGTCCTGCATGCCGGGAGTGCACTTCATATCGACGCGGGTAGATACGTATCGGCCGATGCTGTCTACATGCATTCTCGACCTACGGTGATACGCGTACGCGCTGTGATGCGCATCCACATGCAGCGTACGTGCCCCAAAACGAAGACAGGATGCGGATGACGAGGGATAAGACGTTCCTGCTGAAATCGCACGTGCTTGGAATACTAATTAATTCACCCCTGGCTGCGATACGCATCCCTCGACTGCGATTTTTATTCAACAAGATTTCGAAGGATACTATTTTCACACGCAGTTATTTCTCATATTGTATCCTTAACTCAACGACTGCTTGAGAAACCGAGACTTTGCAGTCGAAGAGGAAATGCACCCTGCGGAAGCTTAAGAGAAATTGGATTTTAAAAATTCACTCGGGGATTCAGACGTTTCCTTTCACGTGGCACTCGCGGATCAAAAGATTACCGTGTTAATAGAAAAACTGAATACGACGCTCCTCACCCCTTCGCTCGCCTTATGTCTGAATCTAATAAAAAAGCATGTCACAAATCTTCCTTTTAGTCTTAGAATTCAGTTAGGATTTTTCATTGGCGAATCTTTGGAAGCGAAGATAATTTCCTTCGTAGAAAGAAAAGCTTGATACGATTTTTTCCTTCGAATGACAATGATTAATCAAGATAAAAGCAGCTGGGAACTCTAAATCTGAACAAACTATTTACAATGGAAGGCACTCGAGTCCGATTCTCCGGGCATTCTTCGCGATAACTGAATATTCATCTCTTCGCTCCGATTAGTGCGTCCTCGTCCGCGGAGTAGCAGTCGTGGGTGCAGTCGCGGAGAGAGGGGATGAACGACAGAAGGGGATTGAACGAAGACTGGGTTACTGGAATTCATTATACCCGCGTCCGTAGAGGAGAGAGCGTTAGGTTCTTCGGCGTTGTGCCTCGCCTCAATGAAACGAGGAGTGTACCGAGGCACTTGTTATAGCGGCGCGCGGGATAAAGTGCCTTGACATAACAATCTCATCTGGGTAATTTATCGCGTGCTCGGCCACAAGCAAAGATAAAGGGCGGATCTCGGTTATACGCTACGCCCAGCTTCCCCCTTTTTTCATCGATCTCGTCTGTTCTTAATGGGAACGAGGAGTTCGGATCAAGTTACGCGAATAACCGATGAAATATCGAATTAACATGAAGTGTTCTACTTTGTAGTCTTTCCAACAAAAAGTAGAAACAATTGTTTATAGGTTTTCACTGAATTCGCGAATTTCTATATTCCTTCGAAAGAAATTCATGATCCTCTCGTTAAACGACGAAACCCTTGGAAGGGAAGATGGAGCGGAAGTTCGGCACGGGAGACGTTCATGAGCGATACGAGGTTCACTGGAGGAACTTCCGTGGCGGCTACGAAACTCATGAGAAACTAGTTGCGAACTCGGCTGCCGTCAGCTCGAAACGGTTTGTTGGCCCGACGCTCGAACTTCCGAATTCTTTTATCGGGGGATGCGTAGCGTTTATCGACGCCGTAGTAAAATAGCCTGATTCGCTGAACTCTCGTGCCTTACCAGCCTTACCACCTCGCGTCTAGGCAACCCCTTCCACCCAGAATAATTCTTCGCCAGATTGAGCATCCGGGTGTTACAGTATTGGAAAAGATCTCTTTAATAATCAGCGGAAGCTTTTTTCATTTGCTTGGGAGACTAATAAGAATAAAGCTAAATAGATCAATTACGCCCTGCGTTCGACCATCTTCAACTTGAAACCTGCTGTCTGCCCCAATTCAAAGAGAACAGCGAGTAAAGCAGAGCACTTACTCGCGGAAATACGTTCCCTGAACTCTCATTCCCCCACGACCCTATGACTCTTTCTCAGATTACCGACGACAGACCATCCAGCGAATTTCCCGTAATTGTACTTAGGGTTGGATGGCGAAAGCAGGTGGGCCGGCCGGCCGGCTTGTACACAGATCCGAGTTAGAAATGTTCGGAGGAAGCGAGTAGTAACTTGGAATCAGATCGAAAGTTACGAATCTCTGTTCTCCTCGGCTGTCTCTGTCCTTTAACTAGCGGCGAAAGTCGGCGCGTTTCCAAGGGTCTCGCAGTGCTTTCGTCCACAGTTTCCGTCGGTAGCCT
Organism: Holcopasites calliopsidis; assembly: GCA_023838395.1. Classification (NCBI taxonomy): domain Eukaryota; kingdom Metazoa; phylum Arthropoda; class Insecta; order Hymenoptera; family Apidae; genus Holcopasites; species Holcopasites calliopsidis. Next base: position 403,600 of record JALHAQ010000037.1, on the reverse strand, counting down.
GGCTGATAGCGTGCGCCGAAAATAACGCGAGGAAGCGAAAGCTCGTCCATCGTTGGCAATTCTTGCTTGGCTCGTCGTCGGCCCTCAGTAATTACGCATTCCACTAATTAAGGATGCAGGAAATTGTGCCGCTTAATTATTTTCTAATTATAGCCGATAGAGATAGGCGGGCCAACTACGTGACGCTTCTGGTAACTTCAAGTGGAACGATCCCTCTGGGAGACCCCCTTCCGTTTCGCGAGCAGGTCGGTACCTGCTAAGTCTACCCTTTCGCAAAGAGGAAACTATTTATTTTTAAAAACTTAGGAGCTATCTTGTTCCGGCATTTGTCTTTTACGAATTTCTACAGAATAGCGTTCTAGTCGGCAAATCTTACGTCGAATCGATGGTACGTGAATAATCGCAGAAACTCTATATCCTCTGAGCTTCGCTGGGAACATCGACAGCAGTCTCGCAAGGTGACGATAAGACAGTCCCTGGTATAGGTGTCATATCAGGAATGACAGTGGCACTCGGAGGGAACAATGGGGTTGCTGGGACTCGTATGGTCGATCAGCCGAACGATATGCAGTCTGCGACACCTGAGGACGGTGGCCAATCGCTGCTGCGTGCTAGTGTGAGCCATGATTCGGTTTCTTGGAGTCCGATAAACGCACGGAATCGAGGAGAGACGTTCGCTTATGGAACAGCAGACAGATGCCTGACTTATGAATCACACTACTACTTACTAGCGTTCGCAGTAGAAGTGCGCGTATATAGTCAGACATACTCCACGCGAACGCAGTTCCTTGTCATTCTTTTGTTAAATCTCTGAACATATTTCATTACAGTTTTTACACTATAAAGTATACTGCGTTTCTGCAAAGAATGAGATTAAGCATGGCGTTGATAAAAAATAATTCGCAAACTTGTAACAAAAAGTTTGCCAAGAATACATTAACAAATTTGTAACTAGACATCCATTGTCAGCGGAAGCGAATTATTGTTTCCCAAAAGCGGTCTCCGTAATTTTTATTTCACTATTTGCCCATATACTCGTCGACTATCGGAAACGTGCACAATGGAATATCAGAGGCGGATTTTCGGGCAAATAGAAAATGCACATATTTCAATGCATCGTCCTGGGTATTCACGCGCTCGGAAAATAGAGATAAAATGCCTGAAAACAGGGGGGCTGCCTTCGATTCACGCGGCCAACCGGTATGAATCTATTAATGTTTCTCCCATCCGGATTATCTGTTGCTGGCTGCCGTTTATACGCGACTCGCCTCGTCGATGACGGTTTGTTTTCGACCGACGGGTTTCCGTCCGTAACTCCCCGTGATGTTGCAACACGAAAAGCCACACTGCAACCATGATTCGCGAAAATAATTAACAAGAGCTATTTATCGAACAGCTGAAGTCGTTGCAATTTTTTATAGGACAATTATACAAAATTCACAATTTTATTTTATACCTGAAAACTCTGCCACAGTTCTGCCGTTGCCATTCCTCGCAAAATCTACGTTCATAGATCATACCCTAACGCGTGTAACAGCTCGAAAGGGCCCCACGGTATAGGGATCCCGAATCCCAAGCAATTTCGAACAAAAGCCGCCAGGATCGAACGATCGCCGAACGTCGGCTATGCGCATCTCATTGACCCTTGTCATTTCTGTCCGATCGATGTTGAAACAGTCAGAGGGCATCTGGCACGGATCATCGACGGAACGAAAAAAAGAGCGAAATACTCGGAGTGTGGCGCGAGCTCCAACAAACCGCGTTCATCCAGTCTTCATCCATCAAAATCAATCTAACCGATGAGGGTGATCGAGACGCTCAATGTTCACCGTCGTTTCTTCCGATAAGCGTACCGAAAGATCGAGAAACGGACCAGATCGGTCACCCCATCGAATATGAGGCGCTCTTTAGTTTGCTTTGTATTATCATTTCTCGTCTAATACTTGAAGGCTTTACGTATGTTCCTCGAATGAAAGGGTTCAAATTGAAGTTATAGAGGAGGAGGAATTTTAATTGCCGCTACTAAACATCGGAAACTCCTAGCAATTAAAGCATAGAGCACGGCGGACTACTAAATTGTGGTTACTTACAAAGAAAGCCCATCAGTCTCTCGACGAAATGGTTGTAAAGTGTTACAAGTTCCCATTGTGTTCCGCGAAAGCTTTGGACGCGTCTCGACGCCACGAAGGCGTTCACGGTCCGCAACTTCGTCCAGCAGCGTTGCACTCGACATAAGATTTCCCATTGACCCCTCGAATCTTCCTGCACTTGCTGAATCGTTTACGCAAATTCCTTCCCCATTATACCCCGGGGGAGATTTAAACTTTTCCTAAGGGAAACCATTGGAGCTTTCCTGTTTCCCTTTACAAAGTTCAAACTTCTTTACGGTATCGTTTATTTCAAAAATCTGAGAACTTACGAATGACACTAATTTCATTTATTTTCTGAGTGGAACTTATTGATTTACGTGACTCGACCTAATTTTCAAAATATAATAAATATAGGATAGGTCGACTATCGTGGCGAGATGCCCGACTCGAAGTTTCCCCGAGTATTATACAACGAGCTCGCGAGCCGCAACGCGGAATAAGAAAGCCAGGGAATCTCGGAAATTTACGAGAATTGTAACTATGCGCGACGTCAGTGAACGAACAAGGGAAATATGCGAGTGGGTGAATTTAAGGAGCGAACGATCCCGCGAATGCGACTTGGACCAGCTTTGGAGACCAGGGCCAAGCACGAGTCCTGTGTAAACTTTCTCCTCCAGCGTATCTTTTTTGAGATTTTTAGACTTAACTTGACCATGCGTACGGCCTGATTGATACGACCCATTTAAACATTATTTAAATTGCAAATAATTTGAGAACGCCATCGAGTAATGCGAAGTATTCTGCATGGTGTTCCTTCATATTTCCCGGTTTTAAAGACTACGTTATTCCGCGTAAGCTTATTGCTATCGAGTTATCTATAGCTGTTCAATGTGTACAGTTATCCACTTTTACCATGCAGTAGTTACGAAAAAAGAAACGAGATTGAAAATCTATTTCGTGCGGAGTATACTCGGTTAACCATTAATAATTCATTTGATGGGCACACACACAATTGCCAGAAGAATCCGATTACTCTGGACGGGATCAAACTCGAAAGCACTTCGATTGACTATCGAGAGACTAGTTCTCATGTCTCGCCAATATTCTCCGTGAATTTTTCACAGGGAATAATCGAATAAAGCTTTCGAAGTGTCGGGCTCCCTGAAAGGACGCGGTTTTTCGACCTAAATTGGGTCGACGTCGTCCAAACTGTACGCTTCGGATGATCCCTTCTTTCTTTTTTTTTTTTAACAATCCCCGCGAGAAAAATAGCAGCGGTCTTGCGGGTGCACAGGTGCGACGCGTTTTAATAAAGTCGCTCGTTTAATTGTTATGCTTATTTTATCCCGTTCGCGTTTCCCATTCGAAACAGCGCATCCAGTCAAATTGGCCGCGGCCCAAGAGGCATTTCAAGGCGCGCGAACCGCTTAAGAAGAAATTTAAACGTAGTTCGTGAACGAAATTTTCCTTCCTCCGGGCCGAGGAACCCAAAGTTCTGATCTCGCGTAATCTTTGCGCCGATAAAGCGGCGAAATTCTATTAAACCAGCCGCGTAAGTTACGCAATGAACTTCAACCCCGGTCGGAGCTTAAACATATCGACGCTCGCGACGGTGTTTTTTTTTAAAAGCAGGGTGAACTCTGTGGGCTGGGGAAACTTTGTCGAGCTGGTGAATTTGTCGGGAAAATAATAAACTAATGTTCGTAAATAGAATGTAAAGGAAAGATAGAAATAGAGGAGGTGAAAAAGTTTAGAAATTAATTTTAACATAAAACTCGAGACCTCTGGCAGGAAAGTTTCAAGAGAAATTGCGTGGGGTTGAAAAAGGGGGATTCTTTCTGGAAATATTCGGTGGACTACTGTAGTCGACTTTTCGTGCAGCGAACTCGAAATCGAGACTGGATAGAAAAGGGAGCGATAAAGGTAGCGAGTAGAACGAGCTTGCGAAATGGGTCGAGTACTCGGAAACGTTCCACTCGAACGTCGCCCGTCCCAATCTTGTCGATAATCTATGGAAATTACCAGAGCGACGAATGTATAATTCCTGTCGTTTCTCCTCGTCAAGATCGTGAGCTGAGTGCAATCGAAGAAAATTTTTACCACTGGTACGAAAATCGAGAAGCCAGTTTCTGCAAAATAGATATTTCGAGCATCTATTTTTCTACACAAATTAGTAATCCTGTAATGATTGCTAACAGAAACTTGATAAAATACCAAAGCAATATTTCTGCAATCCCGTGCAAAGGGTTGAGTCAAGCATATGCCACCTCTACAAACTTTCACACTTTATTTACACCATGTCAAACTCGGTGAAGGAAAACTATCTTCGAGAGAGTCTCTAGCGGAGGATCGTTCCGTGGTTACAAAGGGGAAGCAGGAGAGCAGTCGCCGGCATCTGGTCTGGGAACAGCTCCCGAAGGGTTCTTTCACGGAGGCAAGGTCTGGCTGCGACGTCCGATTTCAACGGCAGCAGCAATACGTCCCGAAGGTGACTTCGGAGCAACTCACCCAGCTCCGAGTCCCTCCGGAGGATCGAACGAGCTCGCGGTCTATTGTTGCCGGTTAATTAAGGGAGTTGATGAAAGATTACGGGAGTTCCTCGTCGTCCTCGTTGTTGGCCATTCGACATACATTGCCTTCGTTTCTTCCTTGAACCAGGGATTCGATCGACGACGCATTGTGCCGTAGATATCGAGTCTCCACTCTCTTCCTAACTGTATGTGTGTTCGTAGAAATAGGGAAAGATGAAATGGAGCCACGTGGGTGAGGGTGGATTGAAAAACCGGAAGGGTGGGTAAGAGCCATCGAGACGAGCCTCGGTGATCTTGTCTGGGGATAAAAATTTCATCCTCCACTGCCTTGTACAGATTCTACTCTTCGGGTAATTAATTACTGGCTGCCTGGTCGTCTCGAGGAAGATCAGCAAGCAAGGGGAGAAAAAAGATTCTGCTACGTCGTCGGAGGAACCATATTTCGTTGACTCATTCCTCTAATTTTTCTTTCTCTATCTCTCTTTCGCTCTCGTTTCTTCATTTCCGATATCCGGACGAATCTATAGGATCTAATCATCTACTTGAAGAATTAGACATTTCCCGCCTGCTCGAGTTAAGTGTAATAAACTGTGAAGAGGGAATGGAATAATCGAGCCCCTTCGAGGAGGACATCGATCTTCGTCGACAGGGAAACCGCACGTGGGCGGCGATTCCGTCGCAACGATCACGGCAATTACGCTGATCGGCGGCCGTAAACCCAGAAATAGTCGAGCTGAATCCGGCAAGGATCTTGTAGTTGCGCCTGGGCGAGTCGCGCCAGGATGCAAAGTGGATTGCCGTGGAAACGTTAAATTAACCGAAAACTGTGGCGGTCCAACGAGCAATCGTCCGAAACCGCAGCGGCCAACGCGCCAGACGTTACCGCAACAATCTTGTGTAGGTGAGACAATGGCAGGTCCCTCGGTGGTCCATTGGACTCGCGGATCAGCTGGAATTACCATCACGATTAATCTTTTTCAAAACAACCACTGCCATCGATGTATGTAGCTTGCCTTCAACCTATTTTATTTTTATTGTTTATATTAATTGCTCGCCATGGAAAACTTGTGCATTCATTTCCACTGAACGATCGCTCAATTCCTAAAGGTGAACGCACGCAGCTAAATAATGAAGGGGTTAATTAAACAACGGATGAGATCATTTTGCCAACCGAACAATGTAATTTTGTCCGTTTCGAAGCTTTTGTAGCGGCAGGAATTGTTTCGGCTAGTAATTTCGTCGAGCAGCCGTTGGACAAAGAATCGCGTGTGGATCGCGAAAATATGTATACCATTAATTTACGCGAAGCTTCGTAACTCGTAGGCGGGCCAACGTTAATTACCTACGCCGGTAGAATGTAATAAACGTTTCGTTTCCCCGTCGGTTATCCCGCGTGCAATTTCACGGTTAATTGGAGCTATGGACGCTGATTGCTCATGCTAGTTCTCTGCAGCGGAGTCACGGTCCACGAAATTAGCTGACAATTCGCCATTTTCCGGTATAAATTAAAAATTCTTCTGTCCGTTTATTCGGTTCGATTGATAATAACTGTAGGGTAAAAAGCGAACGATAGCCGAGAATCAGCATGGTCAGATTTATCTAATACCTTGAAGGAGAAAAAATGATAGCCGAGGACAAATCGAAGGCGATTTATTCGAGAGTATAAGGCGCTTTGACCGAAATTCTCGATCTTTTCGCCAGACATCGCGCCGATTTTTCGGGATAAGCTTCACGCCAGCTGAAAGATGTTCACCCTTTCTTCCACTGTACGCGCTGATGCTTTGCCATTAATTTTGGCAGCGTGTTATAAACCACCCGGGGGCTTTAACTGATTTGATGGTTTGGATAATATGACAGTCCTAACTATCCGATAGCTGTAATAGTCTGCTGATTGACTTGATACTCCGATAATCCCAATAGTCTCGTGATCCCGATTCTCTGATAACTTGTCTACATATAGCAGTAGTGCCGTTAATCTGTAGTTTAATAATTTGGTAATGTAAACAGTTTCCATAATTCTGTGAACCTGACGACAGTATAGAATCACGTGCCATAATCAGAACAGTCATGAATGTAGTAAATTCAATTATAACGGGTACTTCAATAATTCAAAGAAATTTAATTTCTCAGCAAAGTAATATTTCTTAATAGCTGTTAGATTATATGTATTTGTTGAAGCATGTACAGATGACGTTCCTACTTTTTGTCTCAACTCAACAAGAATGTACTTTTCTGTGTTTTCATTATGCACCTATATGTAGTTTATTTTAACGTACCATTGATAATGAAATAAGAGGTGCTTCTATTTTTTTTAAATTGCTATGATAATTACAAAGATGTAAGGGAATTGCCCCAAGGGTTTCATGTAATTTTCTCGTGATTTCCGCGCATGGAGGAATTCGATTTGAGTTACGAGGCGTGTACACATTTGGATAGGCGCGTGATCGGGGATCGTATTAGCGACGACACAATGTACGTGACGATTACGGTTCACATCGTGACATAATGCTTCCGGGTGACGGATGGTAGCGCAATCATAATTTACCCGGGGAAAATGTATTCTCTGGCGGCAATATCGAAACAGGCCAATATCGTTAACTCTAATTCGCCTACGTTTGCGCCGCACGCATTGTCGGCCGACAATAACGAGATTAATAATGCGACCCCCGTCTGTAATAATCGCGGAATCACGTACCACGCCAATATCTGGCCCCGCTCGATTTTGGTTAACCACCGCGGAACCGAGAAATACAGAATCACCAGACGGATGTATTTCGCGCGATCGATTAAACCCTTTCTCTGTCGTTATCAAAAATTCGACGCTCATTTATTATCACGGCCGATGAAAGTACGTGGTTCCTGTCCACCGGCAATGCCTTTTTTTTCACGCTTCCGCTTTCGTGTCGTGAGCATGCACGATCCCGCGGCCGCGGCCACGGTCATTGTTCAAGTTTATCTCGATAAGCCCGCGTCGCTGCATTTTCGGCCGGCTTTGCGTAATCGTTACACGCGCAATAAATTTTATGACGGATACGCGCCGCGAATTTATCAAGCGAAAAGAGATAATGCGACGAGACCGGCGATCGAGTCGAGGATTACTCGGTGCAACCTCGATTATCAGTCGATCGACTAATCAGCGAATGCGTGCAAATGTTTTTTACATTCATTCTGCATATTGCACATCCATGCATTTGCAAATCACTACCGTTATAATTGCAATAATTAATTGATTGGGAAGTAGTAATATGGAATCTCGAGCGTGCCTTGAAATTATTATTAGTGTTATGAATTGGGTTAAATTAGCATTAACAAGAGCATATCAAATACCGTGCCTACAGCAGGAACATTCGTGAAGAATAATTCATTTGTGTAAACCTTTTAAATCAATATTCTGAGACACTCCTCGATTAATTGTATCATTATTATTAATTATGGATAACAGAAAACATCAGCTTTCCAAAGTTCAAGTTTCATTTCCCCGGGCCGGATGCTTGTTCCGACGACACGCGGTCCTGCAATGAAGCCGGATGCAACAGCTTGCCACGCGACGGCTAGCCGACTGTACTTCCGGTTTAATGTAGCCTCTGACCCGTGAATTAATATTTCACCGCGGCTATATTTTGTCGCAACTCGCTCTCTATCCTCCGTCTTTCTTCTCATCAAGCTTTCACGGTTCGTTCTCTCCATCGACTGCTCGACTCGCCCCTTTGTTCCCGTTCGAGTCATTTACTTTCCTCCGCATCTTTGACCGTGAATCCAAGCCACGCCGTTTACCACCCTCGTAGAACGTATCGCTATTTACAGCTTCACTCCTCCCGGGACGCGCAGCGATTGTTTGCGCTCGCCCTTTTGTTCCGCCTTATCGATCAACGATCTCACCGTCCCTGTTCCGATCTTAATGCACCGTGACATTGCTCGATGCGATTCTATGGAACATCGAGGTTTTTGCATTCGTCGCTCCCGCGAAGAGAATCTGATTTCTCCCTTCGGAAATGAAGTTCTGAATAACAGTTTTTCATGGAATCTTTACATAGTTATTGTCGATAGTTAAACAATTACCCGTATCAATCATATTGCAAAAGCTCGCAGCTCACTACCGCTACCATGACAGTCAACGAGCGCAAAGCTTACATCGAACAGCAACGGTTCATCGATCCAGCCCTACACCAAGATAGGTCTCGTCACGATTCCGGCTGCAGATCGCTGACGCGGGTCTTTGCTGACGCGAATCTCTGCTAGGCAAACAGACAGAGGCCGATGAGCAAAATTCGATGACCCATATATCTGATGCACAATGCGTTGCCTGGGCACAAAGGATATATCTATGCAGGGAGATACAAAGTGCCGTCGCGACTCTCCGTATATCGATTCAAAATCAATACGGCGTATCTCGATGATGTGTCAATACAAAGACCCCCAAGTGTGCAGCCAGCCCTGCCAGCCTTCACAATTGCTCCTTGTACCGAAGCCAACTAAAGGCCTGGGGAGCTGCGAAGGCCGGCGTTCCTTGCATCGATTTCGTGCCGCTGAAAACCACCCCCGTCGGGAACCGTCTGCCCGCGAATAGCTGACGAATTTCCGAATCAATGTATCGAAGCGTTGGTCCAATACTTTTGAGGAACGAGTTTAGAGAATTTGTTGCAGTTTTATTTTATCGATGATCAAAACAAGGGGAAGGCAGAAATGTAATATTAATTTGTGGGAAGGAATTGTCTGTTCTCGTTTTAATGTATTTTGCTTGCAAATTTGTTACATTCATTCTTTGTCGATGCAATATTTATCCATCGAGCTGAATGTTTGCGTCTCACGAGGAGGCTTCGATAGGAAATTTCATGAAGCGCCTCCAATATGATATTTGTTTGCTCGCAGAACGAAAACAGAGCCCTGCGACTGAAGGAACCGGCGTCGTTGGCCATCTCCGCCGGAAATTCTGGAAGTTATGTGGATCAGGATGGCACAGCCATTGTGATGTCGTCTGAGCTATTACCTGCACCCACCCCGGATCCAAGGGTGACATGGAACTACTTCGACGAACAAGGGTAACGTAAAGCCATGATTTTTAGCTCATTCAATCCCTAGATTTAGAAATTCTTCAAACTTAACAAGACTCGACTCTTCACTCTTCACACAGTAATGAATATTTATCAGTCGTCAAATGGAGAATTTACTTTCACTTTTAAAAGAAAGTTTAGTACATAACTCTAATTCAGTGCATCGGAATAGAAAGTATTCGAAATGCTATTGGGATGCAATCGCGCTGCTCGATGCCAGAACTGAATATAAATCAGTGTATGGCGCACTCTCGATTTTACAAATTCACGTTGGATTCAAGGTACGTCTCGAGAGGAGGATTACGAGCAGGAGAAGACCCTTACGCTAGGAACAAATTCAACCAGGAAGCCTCCGATGGACTTCCGAGCAACCGCGATATTCCTGACACTCGTAGTGCCATGTAAGTAAACCCTTCAAAATTGTCCACATTAAGAAGGAATTAGTTGTCTGTGTCAAGTAGAGATTTTAGTAGACAGTATTCTCTTTTTAAATATGCAATGCAAAGAAATTGGCTTAGAATGAAGTGAAAACGAAACAGCTATTTCAACGATATTCAAGTCGATTAACTGACACGCCAGAAACGTAAATGTTCGAGGTACCAAACGCGAGAAAATTTTTCAGTGAATATTATTCGCGGTGCAGTATTAGTTGTTGCAAGTCGATGTAATGCAGTTAACCGAATCGTGGCAGCCGGTAAACGCGACGGGAGATCGTCCAACGAGGAGAAACAGAAGGAGACGATACATGCCCTGTCGATCGATCAATCCCTTTATACACTATTACTGGTGCCTTCGAAAGGCACTCGACAAAGATTATCCGTCGCAGATGATCGCGAAAATCGCGGCGCAGCGTTGGAACTGCATGGACGCGTCTTGGAAACGATTCTATATCCATGCCGCGGATGTCCAACGGAAACGATGGTCGAGGATACTTCACAGAAAATAAGCAGGTTCACCTGAGAGATTTGGCGATTTCTAATTATAGTCGGAATTGTTAAATTCGCTCGATATTTCATCCTTTTATATAGATCTCTGATAGAAGATGGAAAGAAGAGGTAGTGTGCAAAATTATCGGGCGTTATTTACTCAAAGAAGACTTGATTATTAGAGAATCGTTGTACTGTATGGTTCTATTACGTTTCGTTTTGTATATTTATTTACAATTATTATTTTATCGTATGCCTAGTACTTCATTGTACATATCGTGAAAAATCCACTGGGTGTTATGTAAATTTTCGTGTCAGCATTATTGTTGTTAGTGCCGGTCGTAGAATTGATCTTGCTGATTATAAGTATCCTCCTGTTTGGGAATCGCCGTGCCAGCAGGCAGTCTCGAATTGAGTACAACAAATTCGGGGATCGGTCCCTTAATGGTATTGCCCATTTTCCACGCCGCGTCCTGCACGCGTTTCCCTGTTAATAAAAGTGTGCCTTGGACCCTCCCGTTTCTCCACGCCACACACGAGAATCATGATGTATCCACTTTCCGAATTCTATACCCTGCAAGAATGAATGGCGGAAAGAACAGAGGGTGAACGCGCCTAGCTTACCAAATTTCACGCGGAACGAATGAATTATCGGGAGCGACGTTGGAAATAAATTCTAGGTCAGCTCGGTGTCCATTGAACCCCGTGGTAATCAATGCTTAACGGAGGCAATCTAATTTCGAGACCCCGGCTACTTTTATGCACTCGCAATTTACTCGCTGTTCACGCCGAGATAAAGCTTGCCTCGTCTCTCGCGTGCCATTTAGCGCAGGCTACTATTTGCGATGCATTTTATTAATTGCAGCGCCAAAAGACTGCTTCAACGAGGCATTCCTGAAGAGAAGGGCAAGCCCCAGACGCGATCGATAATGCTTTGAAATCGAAAGGCCGCCCCTTGTGCTCGAAATGCATTTTCCATCGACACCTTTCCGACTCCGTTTCCACCGTGCCACAAGGACTCTCAATCCTCCGCGCTGATCTAATTTCCTAACCCCTCCGCCCACGCGAACAGACGCGTTCAACAAGTACCGAAGCCCGCGACTTAGCTGTGTCTCGTTTGCAATCGAAACGCGCTCGTAGAATGAATTCATTGTGCAACGTTTTGAGGAACTACGGTGCAACGTGGCAATAGTTGAGGATTTGTCGAGCATATTCTACTGAGATTCTTTCTTTAAGCATTCCCGAGAATCTTATCGTATTTCTAGGAACTATTCTCGAGCATAAACGAAAATTTCTAAGGTCTAGCAAACGTCGATTGCCGAAAATCCAATAGCCAGAATATTATGTAAATGTTGGGCGACTTCTCTGGGAATAGCTACGAAGTGGACGCCACGGGTTTCCGCGGTTTCTCTTATCGGACCGACGAAACTCACTTTATGCAATCTTGTGGAAAGAGTGGTTATCGTAAATTGCTTTCCGCGAAACTATTTCAATAAAAATGCCGCGATTTTTGTAAAACGAGGTCATGTATCAGCTCGGTTCAATAAGGGAAATATTCGTATCAAGGAAAAATTAGGAATATTTTAAGGACGTCGCGTTACGATTTTTGGTTCGTTCACTAAGTTAAATCCGATTATCCTTCTGCTTCCTCGAGTTTCTTCTGAATGTAATTAGAGTGGAGGGGATACCTTTGTAAGTGGAATATCGCGGTTACATCTAAAAGTACACCGACTTTTCATGAATTATTCACACGTGGCGTTTCAACGGCGTGGTTCGCGATTCTTGTTCCGATGTTCTTCAGCCCGCGACCGGCTGTTTCCGATAATGGAATAGTTGTATCACTTATACGCACCGTGGGGAACTTAAATATTTATGCGGCGGCAGCCACGGTGCAGTCGAATGCACGCCAGCCGTTGCATTAAACATGTCAACACGAACCTAGTCACCGCGACCGGAAGTCCTGAAAGAAACTACAGTCTCACCACATTGCTGACTTTTCAGTTTAACTTTTAACGACACTCTGAAAGAAGCGGTTCGGGCTCTGAAATAAGTGGAAGTTTCATGACTGTCTGGAAGATTGTAGGTTTAGTCGTGACAAATTGAAGCATAAATTGTCAAGCATCAAAGCTGAAATTCAAAAAGTAGGAAATTATGAGAGAGCAAAATTGTCCAGAAGAGTCTTTCCCTTGAATAATTAACTGTTAATCTTTGGCTCCATTGAGAAATAATTTCCTCATTCCTGATTAATTTTCTCAGCCAGTTAATTAACGATCCTCTTAGGGGAAAAACAGAACAAAGAACTTTTCAACGAGGAATGAAAGGAACTTCTTCGATCAAGATCCACAACGATTCTTCTTGATCGAGTTACGGTTCTCCTTATTTCCGACCATTATTTCTTTCCGTTTGTCCTTCCATCACGATACCTCGGTATAACGCGATGATGTATTCAAGCGTCAATGGAAAGTTACCCCCCGGTGACAATCCGAAAGAATAACCCGTGAGAGACGAATATTTTTTCGTGAACGAACTTTCACCGTCCTGAAAAATCAATATTCGCACTGAGAATTTCTCAGCGACTTCTTCGATTTAGTGCCTTTGTTGCATAAAACATCGGAGGGCTTGGATTTTCATTTCTTCTCTACCCGTGCCCTGGTTTGATTCCACACCTTGCGCGATCCTGTATTTTTCCGCCGAGAAACAACCTTCGCCCGCCCCTTTTTCCCTTGGATGGAAATTCGCAAAACAGTGGTGCTTTTACTGAAAGAGTTGGTGAGTGATCAGCGACAGTTTCCTGCGTCTGACTAAACTCGACTCGTGCTACTTGCAGAAGTCTCTTTACCCCTTGGTACCACTTTGCGCTGGTTTTATTTCACTCGTGCCTTATTATTCTTTCAAAATTAATAAGTCCCGAGCAAATACATTGTAAAAGCTCGTGCTTCTACTATCTTTAAAAAATTTATTGCATTTAGAGATTCTTCTTTTCTCAATGCTGAAAAAAGACAGATTATAGGGCATTTCAAAGACATTGAAGGGTTGCCTCTTCTTGTCGATCACGAACAAAACTAGATTCTTTCCCATTCTAAAAATATATTTTTTCACCACTGTTTTATGCAAGAAATTATTTAACTGAAATAAAATATTGGTTCGTGCGAAAAAAAAAGATTGCCCAGGATTAAATTCACATAAATTCAAGGTAGAAAATTTTTCGCTATTATTATCCGCGGATTCCATGCAATCGAGCAAACAAACGATACAATTATGCGTTATTAACGATCGTTCGTAATCCAAGGGATTTCTCGGCTAATGGCGGCGGTGTTCCATAATTAATAAAAGCATCGCGAATTGCAGTATCGAACGGGCAGTGTTAATTTCCACGTCGATCCTCTTGTATCTATTTCGAATGCAATCAGAACATTTACGCTAAAAATTAATTGAAGAATAAATTGAAACGGAAATACTGTGTTATTTAGTTTAAAACCCCGCTTCATCGATGGAAGCTGCTACGCCATTGATGCTGGGGCTTTTGAAAATTGAACGCAATTAGAGAACTGGTAAATAGTTGGTAAAATCGAGGAAAGGCGACCACAGGCAAAGGAAACATCGGAAATCGGGAGGCGAAAGCACTTTTGGTCACTTGGATTACCTGGATAAGGTTGCGGTAATCCGGCTGGTAAGTCGCTTTTTTTTATCTCTTTCGAGAAGCTCTTTCGATGGAGTCTTCCGCGAATGCGGAATCTTCGGGAGGCTCGAGGCAGGAGATAAGAAAGAACGACCGAGTTTTTGAGGAATTTTGCAACGCTAAGCATCTGGATGATCCCTCCAAAGATTAAGCATGTCATGCCTAATATTTAAAGCCAAATACGTGCATACGGAATGCATAAAGAAATTATACATTTCCCACGATCCTTACCTCGGGAGGAATGAGGGAAATTGTATACAGAAAACATAATAGCGGTTCCACGGCTTAAGTTGAAACATCGTCTAAGAGTCTAAGCACTCTTGGTTGCGAGAGCTTGGAAGCCTCCAAATGTGCTCTACTAGTAGCAAATTCCTCTTCCGCTACGTCGAAGCGATAGGCAAGTCGGCAAAGGCGTTTTATTCTCTCCCCTACCCTTTTGTGCGTCCTCCAGATAGAGTGAAAATTGAAAATTTTCATTCTCCGTTCTGTTCGTGTGGCGAATGGCAAACGCAGACTTCTAAAAAATACGAAATTGTTTAAGAAAGATTCTACGTAAGTAACTGAAGGATTAAGGTCAACTGTCGCGAGTGACGGAAAATAAATGCGAGCACAGGTGGGTGTGTAATGGCTTACACCTGGGAAACTAATTCTCTGGCTTACCGGCGACGGCATAATTGCGTTTGCTTTCCATTTAAGTTGTTTGCACTTCTGTTTACCGCGCACCCTTTCCTTCGAAACAAGACGCGTCAACTTTCCATCGTTTAGAGCCGTTTCTTCGTTCTTCATCAACCTCTCGTTCTCTTTCAGAGTACCTCCTCCTCTCTGGCTTTTCTTTGTGCTGCGAGTCTGCGTTAGCCTTCGTTTCATCGATCACCTCAATGGACAAGTCTTATCAAAGAATTTCCCTGGCAATATTCTTCGAAGCATACTTTGCTGAAGCAAGCAGTAGCGTCCCCCATCATTTGCAATGATGATAAGTCTCTCCTACACCTCGCGTTCAGTGAACTTCTGCCGATCAGCTGGAAAGATTCAATCCGCTCTCTCCCACCGAAGCTACTGCGCAGATAAATCTCAACATCCTAATGCATCTTCTATCCATCCTAAGGGGAGATAAATCACGCGGGAACTGCGCATAAAGGCATCGCAAACGAGTTCACGAGCGAACTTTCCTCTTCGCTCTCCTTAAGCAGTGAGACGGACCACTTTCCCTGCTGCACACGTTGCCCATGATTTCCAGGGAGATCTCGGGACTGTGAGAACATCGTTGGAAAACAAAACTTCCTTCTCTCTCGCGTGATGCGCATGGACAGTAATTGCGCTAGGTAGTCGTAGTTTCTCCTTATCAACATCCAATAGATACCACAATTAAATGTACACGCGTGATTTACGCGAGAACTGGGCGAGGAGCAGCGTAACATTCGATCGATCCTTGTTAGATTAGCCGCGCAAATTGTTAGAAGCACGAGAAAGCTACCCTCCCCAGTTGCGAAGCTTGTTATCATTGACGAGCGTGTGAAGTGGAAATTGGAAGCAGCATATTAAGTTATATAGATTTCCTCGACGATGACACACACGGAAATCATTTCTGCGCGCATCGGGAAAAGCCTGTCCGGGCTATTTAATCGACGAATGTATCGCTAGTTCCGATGGGATCGCCGCAGGGAACATTGCGGTGCTCGGTCAACGACGACGGATGATCATCGGAAACGCTGCAAACTCGTTGCATCCATTAATCATCGGCCGCCGGACTCTAACAGCGTTTCAGGATGCATTACGACGTTGTTCAAGCGATTTAGCGGAACATTCTTCCGCATCGATACGTTCCACATCCATTGTACATGATTATAGTTAAACAGAAATAATATCGTGCACCTTAAAAAAACTAGAGCTCGTACAATGTATGCGATGTAAGCTTTAAACATTCTTTTGCATCACTGCAACGAGAAATGACCATCGGCAGAAAAATTAAAATGTCTGTTAGTGTTAATTAATTGTTTCCGCGCTGCACTCTCGGAGTGGAGAATCCCATTCTCAGCTAAAGTGCCAGCTAATCCACGCGATGAGAACAATTTTAGTTTCCGCTGCATAATACATAAACCGCTTTTGAAATCAGATAATTGCGACCCTTCCCGTGTCTCTACCCTCGTCGCGTTTTTACTCCCTTAGGTTATCCTCTTTAGCGCTTATTCTATACACCCTACACCACAGAGAAAGTTTGTGCTAGCCAGTAAATTTCGCTTGCGTTCCATAGTGACTGTATCACTGTCGCGGAAAGGAATTCTCTTGGACCAATTATAAGACGAGCAGATTCACAGGGAAAGTCATTCACCGTCGACTAACGAACGTGCCCGGTTCTCACGCGCTCGTTTCTTGCGGAAGTTCATTTATTTCGGACTTGGTGAAACGTGACTCAATCTCGTATGTGCCGATGAGGGTCCTCGTCGCGGTCTGCATGTTTGCTCTCTGCTTCAAGGGAATTCGAATTACGCAGTTCCGCTGACTTTTTTTCCCTATTCTGGGAATTTGAAAGATCATAGCAACCGAGGGGTGGCGTGATGTCGAGAAGGTAGCCACCAACGATAGAGAGGGAAGACGAAACGATGGAGGAAGGGAATTGCGGCAGCTTGCGAGGAATTACAGGTGCCAGTAAAGGGGCGGCGAGGACGTCGAGCAGCAGCGGGCAGGTCGATCTTCCAAAAACTTATGCGAAATTAGATTTTAAATTCCTCCCGTCTCGTATTACGAAGAAAATAGAATGCCAGGCCGTGTGGTGGTGAGGCTTAAGCAGATGCCATCCTTCGCGGCGTTATAGCATCCCCCAAAAGATGGTCAGGGGGTGAGAGAAGAAATCCTGGATGGAAGGGACGCAAATCGACCGCAGCCTCGCGACTTTATTTCATGGATATTCTTCGATCTCCGCGTGTTATAGCCTCGTAATGCTTGCAAATAGAAATCGGCAGTGACCTTTCGCGCATGGAAATGAGATTTTCTTACAGACTCGAATTTCGAAGCGCGAGCAGCGAAACGGGGAAGCCTGTTAATCGAGTATCACCCTACTTAATTAACAATTAACGTCTACGTCTCACAAATTGCACTGGATCCATCGACTCGAAACGCATATTCACCCTTCCAGCAAAGCAGCAACGTTCCAGGTGTGCAGCGAGCCTGATAATTTGTCGAAGCTCCGAATTAGACATCGGTGCAACCGAGTGCGATCCAATTCGTTTCGTAATGCGGCTGCGCCAACCCTTATCAAGGGAGGGTGAATTGCGCGCAATTTTGCAAATTCGAGCAGCTCTGTGAATCCGGTTAAACGAGATTATCGACGAGTATAAATTCGCGTTCAGTAGCGGCGGCGGTAAAGTGCGACTGGAAAAACGAAATTTTCGATTTCCGTGCACGAGACACCACGTCCACGCGCGAGCGAGCTGTAATTGTCGCAACCAGGCAGAGGAACGTCGGTAGATGTGCGCACAGCCACGAAACCACGTACGCCCTCGACGAAATCGTTTGTCTCTGATTTGCATAATTCACGGGACCACGGGCGTGAGCGTTGCTGGGGCTGCTCCATTCCACCGATACGAGTGCACGCGTGGAATTACGCGTGGGGCGAGTAAACGCGAGCGTGCGCGAGCTAGCCGGGAACAGCTTGAATTACGGACCGTCCAGGAATTTATGCGACGAACAGAGGGTGGAGAAACAGAAATGCACGCGGTTCACGTTAGATCCTTGGTTTTTCCACGGGGAAGGACCTTTTCGTTCTCGCTCGGTTCGATTTTTATGGGGCTGTGAATCCGAGAGGAAGAGGAAGGGAAACCAAGGGCGATCCTAGGCGAGAGTTATCGCTGGTGTAAATCAAACGAAGCAATAAAAGTTTGAAGGTAAATCTCGAGAACAGGGGCGAATGATGTGTCGAATTTGGGGATCGAGAGAAGTATATTGCACGGGGAGATTTTTAATATAAAAGAATAGGTGGAAAGATACGATTAAGATTAATTAAAAAGTTAGAAAATATGATGAACAATAGTATTGTTATTAGTTGCATCAATTAAGATTATCATAGGTCACTTAAAGCGCGTCGAAGCATACGATATTATCGCTCTTCGATATCCAGCGTTTATCCACGGTCGTCAAATATTGAATCCTGCCCCCCGAGGGGCTGCGCACTTGTTTCGTTGTAAAACTCTGCGACGAATTATACTCCATTCCGGGGGCTATCTAGCGCGGACGTTCGCGATAAAACAGTCTCGGAGCAGATTGTTCTGAACAAACAAAAGTCTCCGCCGGCTCTACGTTGCCAACTCAAATGTTTGCCACCTGGGGCTGCCGGTGCTATGAACAAGAATCATCCCCTTCCTCCATGAAATGTTACCACTCGTCCTGGTCACGTCGTAAACCAAACCGCAGTCGCGCGCGACGCTGACAACGCGAAACGTCGTTTGCTTCCAGACACTAACACGACCGTTCCGATCCAATTAATTCGCACCCTTGGTAATTAATTAACGCGATACTACGGCAAATGATGCTTGGTAAGCAGTTGACGATCCACACTAACTGTTCTCGGTGCATTACTGTATTTAGAAACTTGGAAATTTCCTTTCTTGGAAGTTAGCAGTTTTAGAGTATGGAGACCCTACTATTTAAATGATTAATAAATTAATTGTCCCTTCCGATTAACGAAACGATCAGCGTTGAGCTATGAAAAGGAGATTTTCGAAAGGCAGCTTGCGATTAATAGTCGCCAACGTAATCACCGTAAATCCCACTGGACTTCGTGGCACTTTGGACACAATTTCTACTTTTTCTCTCCTACAGATTCGTGACGCATTTGCGTGCATATATTGACGTGGTCAGTTGGCCAGGTTGTCTTTCGTATCGTTTTGACGTAGCGGTTTTACAGCATTCCTGACAAGGTCGTTTACCGAATAGCAGCGAGATGAAATCTCTTGACACTCGAATCCACGACACTTCCTCTGGAATCCCGATAAATTCAACGTGATATTCCGTGGCCCGGCCGTTTTCGATCCGCATTCCTAGTCCGCGACGTAATCGAACTTTTTTCCCAGGTTCAATTTGAATCTCACTGGCGGGGCAAGAATGTTGAAAACATTGCTATTTCCCGAAGCAAAGAAGTAACATTCGATCAAAATCGTCCGACGAATGTGCGCGAATGGGGGTTGCAAATTTCCATTCTGAACTTCGCTGAGACGATTCGACAATTTACATAACATCACGAAATATATAGAGGATAATCCACGGTAACTTCTCCCTTAAAGCGTTCTGCTTATCGCTAAGTAACAACACGATAAGACGGTTTACCCAAGCTTCGCAGATGTTAATGGGGAAATAATGTATAACGCTTGAAGGAACTGCAGAAGCTTGGAAAGTCTTAAACGATTAATCCAGCACTTCAAAGAAGGTGAGGGAACAAAGTAATTAAAAAATGAAAGGAAATTAGAAAAGAAAAGCAGGAGGAAATTTTAGAAAATCTCACCGCGTAAGTAGCTTCGAAAACTTTTCGACTATAAAGATTTCTCTGTAATCCAAATGTGCCCAGAGAAAAAGCGAGTAACCAGGTGAAGGGTGTATTCTCAGCTCAGAGCGCAGTCAACCTGTCCGTCAGCAAACTTTTCCAGTAGACGGAAAAGAATGGAATGAGGGTGGCGGGGCATCTCCATCCGCGAATATGTAATTCGATTTCGAAGCCTGGAAGGTGCACTTACTCGTTCGGCAGCGTTTACGTCGATATGCATCGACGGCGACACGTATCTGGCCGGTGGTGCATCTTGTGCAAGATGTAAGAGAAAAGTTTCCGAGGCATCGCGGTGCATCGAGGGGAACGAAGTTTCGGAGAATGGCGGAAGAAAGCTGCCATCTCGTACTTTCTCGACTCTGCTGGATCATAGAATCAAGTGCAATAGAGCAGCTCGATTTCTAGCTTCGTCGATGAGCACAACATTGCTGTTTTAAACAGGAAAGATTTTTATTATATATTTTTCCTTGAACAGTTGAGAGTGAACGATGCCTCTGTTTCAATAAATTGCAATGCTCCATAGAAAAAGTGGATCGTTAGCGGTCAAGAACCGCACACAGGAAACATATGTAATAGCGTATCGACATCGCTTCCGGTCTTCCTTTATGCATCCCCCGGTTCACCGCAGACATTCGCAACCAACAATGCGGCCCCGTCGGCCTTTTGTCCGCGCCTCATTATTTTCCTGCGCATTCCCGGCAACAAAGACACTTAAAAATAAACACGATGACAGTCGCGTTAATTAATCTCAAAATGCAATTGTCGTTTTAATTAAATCCTGCGTTGCGAGTACCGTATGCCCTGTCGTGTTCTAATGGATTCTTGATGGTAGACTAAATAGCATTTTAGTAGGTGGATATTTTCTTAACCCCTTGACGAATTTCAATTAAACTCTTTCCTTTACTATTAATTACTACATAATACAATAAAGTATTCAGGTCTGTTTGGAAAGTTGAATCACGTTGATCCTCGATTGAGTCCATCATTGCCTTAAGTGCCAATTTGGAGGTAGTCAGAACGAGGAAACTTCCAAGTTCGTTTCCAGAACAAATGCAGAATGCTGTCCAACGAGCGTTCCTTTCTCTCTGTCTTCTGTCTGATCTCTCTTCCATCTTTCTAGTTTCTTCACTCGATCTCTTCAGCCGAAGAGTGCCCGCTCCGGGAAAGTTTCATTAAAATTGATCTGATATCCTGTTGTCATTTGCCTGTAGAAACTTTTCGGTTTGAATTGCAACTTCAATTTCGCCGCCCATAAAGAGTACGCTGATTTACGCGGCGGCGTCGGTACAGAGGAATGCACTCTATTAATTTTCCGCCAGTTAAGAAGCCCCCAAGCCACTCGTCAGCTCATTCATTTCGCGCAATGCATGCCATAATCGATTTCATCGAGGAGCATCAGCGCGGGAGAAGCTGTTCCACTTTTCCAGGGAACGTTGCTTCATCCATCTCCGCCGCTTCGTCCCTCCGCGCTCATCCATTTTATTCCCAGCTTCGATATCTTGGCATCCTCGATTTTTACTTTCATCGCGGATAAGCTGCAACGCGCGCAATGCGCTGCACCGCGTAATAAAGATCCATCTATTTCTGTCGTTTCTCCTACTTCTCCGCCGTTTCTATCTCATTTTCATTCTCGCCACCCCAGCGCCCATTTTTCACCGCCGCCGTCTTCATGCTACACCTCCTGTCTTCGCTCTCCACTTTGGGGCAGCATCGCTTCCTCTGCACGCGGATCCTTCGCGGCGGAAGGAAGAGGACTTGAGCGATGATTCCGCGGAATGGCCAGCTCTAGAGATGTAGCGTAGCTGCCGGCGAATCCGAGGAGCCAGACATAAAGCAGAGAGTCACGGCTTCATTAACGGGTCTCAACGGAGGGCTCGAACCCTTTCGTTAATTAGTCATCCTCGCTTGTGTACAATGGTCGTCTAGGCTGTTTTATGCGTCGGCACTTTTTACCCTTGAAATTTGCTTCGTCTTTCCGATCGATGGAAATCACTGGATCGATGTCGACTCCTATTTCATCCTGATGGACCCGACGAATTTGTGGGGGATGTGGAGTTCACCGTGGCTATATCGATCATTGTTATATTGTGAATCTATTAAAATGTAAATGTATATAACAAGACCAAATTATATTTGGATTGAACGCGTTATTTAAACTCGGTCGTGAATTATTGTAACAATAACTCGAAATCCATTTGAATCTGTCGAAAAACTTCGAAGCAGAGCGGTGCAAGTTAACAACGTTGGCGGATATCCGGATGGAACTCGGTCCGGTTCGACGAAATAATTGCTGACCCATGCAAATTGAAATACTCACGCCGGTGTCGTTTACGTCCGACCGGCGACGCAAAGGGAAAATTAATTAAAGCAGTCTGATGCCGCTCGCGTTCGAACACACGCTGACTGCCTCTGAATTTGGCGAACCATCGATTCGTGGGGTTTCAGTGGGCCAAGACTGCGGAAAGCTTGATACCGCTGATGAATTTTTTATGACACCCGAGTGGATTGCTTTCCAGTGGTGGATACACGGGACAGCTGCTGTTGATCTCCTGACAACCAGGCCATTTCGCTATCTTAATTGCAATTCGTGGAATTAGCTGAAATCCAAAATTACTCTGGCCAGTTGTACAAAATGTCTCGACACATGGCTACTTAGGAGATAGCCATTGTATTTAACAAAACGAGAGGATGAATTAAAGAAGAATTTCACACTTGCAAATTTCGCAACAGTATTTGTAAAGGCTTTTAATATTATGTCTTTGGACATAAAAAGATCCATCAGGTTCATACGTAGATTCATACGCCGTAAAGTCTTCGACTAACGACAATAGCTACGATCGCGTATTTTATCTCGCAATGGGGAATATCCGGAAGTATCCATACACATAAACATGCGTCTCCGTTCGACGCACGATTTTATGGTGTCTCTAAATTCTCGCCGATAAAATCCAGGAAATTTACCGGCGATCCGGGACTAAAGCACCTGCCGCACTCTTATTCCATGGAACACCACGATACCATTGGCCAATACATACGGAGCAGCGGCGCGAAATCGATGAAACCATCGAGAAATATGCGTATTCAGCGTGTAAGGTGTTAGCCGCGACGTTCTTCAATCCTGACGCTTCTCTATTTCCATGGATCTCCATCTAAAAAGATCATCGTTCGAATACCTGGCGTTCTATCGACGCCGCGATGGAAAACCGAATAACTCCGGACAAGGCGGGGATTTTTATTGAGGACAGAAGGGATCACCGTCGAATCGACGAAAAATAATCATCGAGAGTGGAACGACGTCTCGCTCGCGAGATCAGGGCTGTTTCGGTATTGTTGTCGCACGGTTCAACGCGGCCTCATCCGACGTCCCGCGTTATTAAGAAGACATCGATTCCAGTCCCTGGAAATTTGCCCCGGATCCCAGTAGCGAGTCTCCCGGCCGGCCCCGTTTCAATTCATGAAGGACGGAAGGAATTGAGTAATTGGTGTTGCGCAGTTATTTCTTGTTTTATTGACGAGCAGTAATGTATGATTGATTAAAATATTCGATGGGCGACAGAGGTGACAGCGTTTGTTGAGGATAAAGCAGGCTGCAGGATTTGAATGACAATTTCGCCATGGATATCATGAGAAAAGTCGCGAAGGCTGTCACCAAAAGTTCGTTCGAATCCAATAACAGCGAATAACCTTTCAATCGACTGCTTTTTCGAGCCTCGTGATCGGGAATGGTAGCGCTAGGAATAGTGTATTATTTCGTTTTCCTCGAAGAAAGCATCGTGCTCGCAAAAATTCTTTCTCCTTCGTCCGGAGATGTCGAACTTTCGATCGAGATATAATGCTCCGTTGAAGCTGAAACATGAGAAACAATAGAAATTCTATACGGTTATTTCTTTGTACCATCGCCTTTGGATTTGCTAATATTGCTTCAGCATCTTTACCAAAGAACTTAAACAAGAATAGAATGAAAGATGAAGACCTAGTGTTGCAAATATATTTCTGTCAAGCATCAAATTGTAACCATACGGATCGATTCGCCGATTGAAGGTGTACAGAATTTCACAGCTGCAAAGTTCTCTATCAGCTGTCCATAAAAGGATGCGCTCTCGTTGATGGAGACCAACGATGAGCAATTTAAACTGCAGCGAACTTTCGTCCCGAAGGATGGAACGGGAAAGTCAATAGGAAGTCTCGCGCGACGCTTTTCGTACGCCCTGGATCCTTGATGAAATAATGTTTGTTCAATGAATTCGACTTGCGGGGCTCTCCTTGCCCATTGCCCGATTATAAAAGCGGTTAAGACCCTTGGCGAAATTAGTCCGTTTCGCGGAGCAGAAATGCAGTCGCGGGCTGCATCGACTAATAAAATTGGCAACTAATTCTGTTTTGTCCCATCTACTTAGAAACTTGATTAAACTCGAATAGAGGCAACCGTCCCGTGGGATAAACAGTTCTCAAAGGGGAATCAAAGTAAGCTCGGGCTGATTTGCGATATTGAACATTTTTCCAGTGAAATAATTAGTCGGCACCGATTTAATTCAATTTATAAGCTAAAGATTGCACTACATATTTTGTACGTTCTACACTTTTCTATCAAGATGAAAGTGCTATATTTAATATTCGAGATTTCGAGAAACCATATAGATCAGGTAAAACGAGCAACGAGTCAGTGTATCCGGGAGTGTGTTGTTAAAGGTGAGCAGCGTGCTACGAATGGGAGTTTCCAGAGTATCTAGAGCAAACAGCCCGTGTATCTAAGCAACTTTGGAGACAGCAAATTTAATACAGGTCACATTAAAGTGTCCACGCTGAACTTTTGGAATCTCCTCAACTCTAGAAATTACCCACTCAAAAGCATAATGCATAAGATATCCAAAAATACATCCCCTACCATCACGTTTCCCGCTTGATTTATCTATAATATCTATAATGTCGAATGTCCGCGAGCAGATTACCGCGGGACCACGTTGCTCTCATAAAAGCGAATTTTCGCAGGGCACGACACGTGCGCCCCGGATAGCAAACGGCGCGAACGAAATTTCACAGATTTTTTAACGGCTTTTTTATGACCTTTTTCCCTTGTTTTTTTTTGTTTGCCTCGCGGCTTCCCCTGTTAAATAAAAGGGATGCGCGTTCGTACGTTGAAACGACATATGTGAACACCACCGGGGCAAAATTCCTTTTCTCCCTCGTTGCAAAATTCTGCTGCCGCCCTGATGAATTGAACAAAATATCCGATTCGCTAACATTTGCATTTCTGATCATGCATTGCCCCATATACGCATGATGTATATTAATAGGTGACCAGTCAGTGATTTGAAACAGCCCCTTTCATCTCTTCTGTTTGTGAAAATTTACAATCTGAAAATGAATGCAGGTGAAGTTAACGTCGACTTTTTTTTATCTGCAAATTTATTTTCCGTGTCGCGAATGCTGGACGTCGGGTTCCTCAGGTGTTGCGTTGATCCGTTGTAGCCACTCGGCCGATCCACGAGTGCATTTCGATGTGAGATCGGAAGCAGCTTCCGCGTGGGATTAATCCGGAGCTCGTTCGGATCGCGACTGTTCATTCGACACTCCGCTGTGCACATAAATTTATACGCCGTTCCCGAATTCACTTTACTCTTTACTTCTGATTCCAGTATCTAATTCCAGATGAAACATACAACAGAAAAATGTCAAAGGCTCCTCCTAGTACATACGCAGATATCCCTAAACCATTTCGGCAGCCCGGAAGTCGATCGATTCGCGCGACAATTTCGCGAGTACACACAGGGATTGCTCGTGCAACCGCGATTCCCTGTGTTCCTGGCGAAACGCGCGCCTGCGATTTTGTTCTGGACGCGCATTGTCGCGTGTAAACACGGCTGGCCATGGATGCGTGCACGTGTCCAGAGAACTCGATGGTCCGAGCCTCGCGTTATCCACTTTAACGTCCGGTTCAGAGCTTCAATTGCAGTTTCGAATGAAATCGTCTGGACGATCCGTCCCGTCTAGCTCCGACAGACGAACCAGCTGGTTTCTTAATTGCAAATTATTCGGAACCAACAACCTAATGGAGGAATTGTATAAATAACGAAAGATGCATAAAATTATAGAAAACTCGATCCATACTAATTGAGACTCGAAAAAATAAAAGTCATTGTTATAGAGACTCTCTGTATCACATTGAAATACATTTGATCTATCCAACGAAACACGTCGCTTTTCCCTCAACAAGAAAACGTTCCACCCACCATTCTCCTTGAGGCGTGATCGCCGCGCTTTATTGCGTTTCAAAGTAATTCCCGCCCTCCATTTTCTTGGCACCCTCTTCACCCCTTTGTTCTCGACATTATTCATTTAAAGTCGCCTCGACGCTGCTTTAATTCGGTAATTTCCTTCGATGGACCGTCGTCGAGGGAAAATCTCTCGATTACTAAAAGGGGAGTATATAGGGGGTGGTCGAAAGCGCGACGGTACACGCGAGAACGCATTCCGTACACGTTCCTCGAGTTTATCTCGGAAAAAGTGCGACTGACATATTGGGCTCGTTCTGGACGTCTAGTCGCATTTATGTACCCTCCGTGTCGGCGTGCCGCGCCAAAAATGATCGTCCTCCTTTTTCTTGCTCGTCTTCTATTTGCTTTCCGCCGCCTTAAAGCGAGTCTCAGCCTTTTCGCTCCTGAACACGATTATCGGCAGATGGAAATTGCAATGGCTCTGTCTTTTTATATTAGATGCAAGAATTTCAATCTTTTTGCATATCGAATCTGAGGAGGAATTTAATTTCTGTTTCAGGTGTCGAATGAAGCAATGGAGGAGAGATCTACCCCCAACGTCGGTGATAATCACGTTCCACAATGAGGCAAGATCGACACTGCTCAGAACCGTTGTCAGGTATTCATGGATTTCATTTCATTTGATTCGCAGTGTTGAAATAATTCAACAAAATTTCTACGGGGAACGACCGAATTCTCGGGAATGAAATATACAGGCAGGTGAAAGCAGATTCAATGGAATCCGGAGAATTGAAATTAATATTTCCACATTGATCACGAACAGCTAAATTCCCGTGCGCGCATCGAGCACAGCAGCGTGATGAACTTTCGTGGAAACGCGGGAAAATTGTATGTCCCTTCCGAGTCCGATCGCTGGTGGAATTTTCTAATCATCGTTCCACACCTTCATATCCATGGTCCCTATTAAAAACACTGTGACTCTGCATTTATCCTTTCAAATAAATTGTACCCATGCTAATTCTTTCCATGTGAAATTACAGATAAATAACACGACGTGTTAAATTGTGCACAAGTTGTATTTAACACGCTCTCTCGACGCTATCCACAAATTTATTCACGAATCTCATTTGGCTGGAGCAACACCTTTGCCAAACTCGTCTTAACACTTTCAACATTAAGATAGAAGCATCTACGTGTACGAAATTATCGTATTTTTAGATAGACCGTGCCTCGTCAACGCGATAGCAGATTAAGTAAGACGTTCATAACTTACTACATTGTCCGAGCGATGACCATCGGAATTGAAAAATCTTTTAAAGAGTTTGTCTCTCGATTACAAGTCAAATATTTCACCTCGCGAACGACCACCGTCGCTTAACCGATACATTCTTTCCGCGAAGTGGAGATTACCTCCACCGCGAAAGAGGATTTTTCGCCGAGCTTCATCGCGCGGGGAAATGAAAGAAGGAGGGGAAACTTATCCGACGAAATTTATTTAAAGGAGATCGTTCCAGCTACGTCCTCGTTGGAAATCGAGTCGCTTAATTTCCACGTGGAATTCTTCCTAGCTACCGTCGCGAGATTAATCGGAAATCAAAATATTTCAAGATAGAATGAACTTTTTTGTTTTTTAATTCCAGCGTGTTGAATAGAAGTCCGGAACACCTTATCAAGGAGATTATTCTGGTGGACGACTTCAGCGATCATCGTGAGTAGTTTGAAGATTATTACAAGACTTGCGATGCGGTTGTCGGAACGAAACAGTGCCGAGACGATTCATCTACTCTTTTGCAGCGGAGGATGGGGAGGAGCTGTCGAGGATACACAAAGTGCGGGTGATACGAAACGAGAAGAGGGAGGGTTTGATGAGGTCTAGGGTGCGAGGCGCGGATGCAGCCACCGCCAGTGTGTTGACGTTCCTCGACTCTCATTGCGAATGCAACGCCGACTGGCTGGAGCCGCTTTTGGAGAGGGTGGCTGAAGATCCTACAAGGGTCGTGTGCCCTGTTATCGACGTGATAAGCATGGACACCTTCCAATACATAGGTAAAGAAGAATCGGAGAAAAATCTGCTACTCTAAGAGCGGCGCGAATGCAACGATTTGTCGCATTAATTGTTCACGCGTTGAATGTAGGGGCGTCGGCCGACTTGAGGGGCGGTTTCGACTGGAGCCTGGTGTTCAAATGGGAATACCTCAGCCAAGGGGAGAGACAAGCCAGGCAAAAGGATCCCACGCAGGCGATTAGGACGCCGATGATCGCCGGCGGTCTCTTCGTGATCAACAAGGCGTACTTCGAGAAGCTGGGCAAATACGATACCCAGATGGACGTGTGGGGCGGCGAGAATCTCGGTGAGAATGCTCGATTTTAGTCTGTCGCCTGCAGAAATTTGTCGAACGTGATTCGACTTCCGGACAAAACGCGGCTTTCAGAAATATCGTTCCGCGTGTGGCAATGCGGCGGCAGCCTCGAGATTATTCCGTGCTCGCGGGTCGGCCACGTATTCCGAAAACGCCACCCCTACTCGTTCCCCGGGGGCAGCGGCAACGTCTTCGCGAGGAACACCAGACGGGCAGCCGAGGTGTGGATGGACGATTACAAACAGTTCTACTACAACGCGGTGCCTCTGGCACGCAACATCCCCTACGGAAAGTGAGTACACGCTATCGAAAATCCGTGTTTCAAGAGCAAGTAACATCGTACTCGATCATGGCACGCGGGGCTCGTTTGTCAAAGAGCTAATTTCTCCGGCGTCTCGCGCCGTAACTCGATTCAGGTGTGCGCGAACGGCCGAAATGCCGATAGTCGATTTCATTAAAACACGTCAGTGTCGCACGTGAGCCGTATTAATAAAACGAGCCCGCGCCGTTTCCCTTGTTTCAGCATTCAAGACAGGATGGAGCTGAAGCGGAAATTGCATTGCAAACCCTTCAGCTGGTACCTGAAAAACGTGTACCCCGAGCTGGTTATACCGACCAGCGAGGGCGGGCCCGGTGGATCGTTGAAGCAGGGCACCGCGTGCCTGGACAGCATGGGTCATCTTTTGGACGGAAACGTGGGACTTTATCCGTGTCACGACACCGGCGGCAACCAAGTAAGCACTTCGTTATTCCCCGCGGGTGCCGTGCGCTCCGAGTAAACTCGACAGGAAACCTACTTTCAGAGAAATAACTCCTCGGCCAAGTTCCATTACCAGTTCGTGCGTTTAATTTGAATCAAAGACAACAGCTGAAGGAGAAAATGTCCGGTCGACTAACCGAATGGATATTTTGTGACAGGAATGGGGCCTGACAAAGGACGGTCTGATCAAGCACCACGATCTCTGCCTAACGCTTCCGGTTTACGCTAAGGGCACCACGCTGCTAATGCAAATCTGCGACGGCAGCGAGAACCAGAAGTGGAGGCACCTGGAGGGTGGTTTGATTCGCCATTCCAGAATCCCCGTGTGCGTGGACTCGAGATATCACGCGCAGAGGGGCATCACCGCGGAGAAATGCGACTCGAACGCGGAAACGCAGAGGTGGCACCTGTACAACCATAATCACTAGCTCCCGAGGACGACAACTGCGGGCTCGTGAAAGTCGCGGTGCCGTCGTCATTCACGGAGAACCGAGGGGGTGCAGTATTTGATCAGAAGGAGACGAGTCGATCTGATCAGAGAGAGCGATCTGATCGGTCCCAGATCGAGGCTGCTCGATCGAACCCGCCGTTGAGCGTGTAAGACCTGTGACTATCCTGAAAGGAAGAGATCTTCCAAAGAATGAACGAAGAACGATCTGATTAACAAGGTGATATCATTACTGATTTGAGATTATGGTGCATTTAATAATAGTGTTTCGACAGATGCTGTAGGAAATGAGATTATAGAAAATCTGGAATTGAATTCCCGTTTCTTGCGGAGTTTCACAGCGAAGGAATAGATAGTCCTTTTTCTTTGAATTTTCGCGTAGGAAAATGTTGGGTGATTCCAGAAGAATGGATAGCAATTCACCCTTTGCGAGTGGAATTGATGTGCGGTGAATAAAGTCTAGGCTTGGTCGTACGTTTTTCTGTTTGTATTATTTTATTGTAATCGATTGCCGATGTGTATTTGGGAGAGTGAAGGGTGTATGAATAGAAATAAGAGTGGTTCGTTCCGACTTTAAAGTTTTCACCCCGATGCATTTATATTAACATCTCAAACGGAACTTTATCTTCCGTAATAGAAAAATCAAAAGGGGTGAAAGACAAAGAATACTCTGACGAATAATATCGAACCCTCGACCCTTTCATCGTTTGAATATTATTGGACAAACATCGAAACGTTTACGAATTCCCGAAGAAAATAAATGCAGTATTGTTTCATCGATTCTCCTATTTTCATGGCCTTAAATTAATACGAAAAAAAGGCGAAGAAGTTGTTACATTTAGCTGAATGTTTAACATACCCACACGTGGTACATACATATATGTATACAATAGCGTGTTTATATCGATTTGTGTCCCTGATCGAGTCGCGGTACATATAAATCGGATACTCCTTGATCCAAACGCGTGCGCTACGATTCTTACAAAGAGATTTATTTTTCTATAAAAAAGTTGTATACTTACTTGGTTGTGCGAATAGCTGGGAATTGCGATGTGCTCGCTTCGCGAGGACTCGACGTCTTGTGGAATAATTATCTTACTCATTTTGTTTCTATCGACAGATTCCTCTTACTTCTTCCCTTGTCTCACTATTTCATACCCGATGATAAAGTCCTCGTTAGTAGAAAGATTTCTTACTTTGGTATTTCAATCATTAAATCGTCTATAACTCGTCGAGTCGATCGAAGAAGAGAAGAAATGGTGGTGCGACTACTATACAGCAATACATAGCGAGAGAACGATCTTTTCTACACTGATCATTTGGACGACAATGATTATGACTGCCGTCAACTCGCATTCGAATTCTGCACACGTATATGTATAATGTATACAGAAATTACACTACTAAGTATCGTAAGCTTTTTTTATAAGAGCGCCCCCCAATCGTCTACACACTTCGTACTCCTACAAATAGCGCGTACTTAAAAAATATCGGAGAAGGGTTGTCTCTACGTTAAAAATTAAGCTTAAGTAGTCAGGATTTTGATGTAATCAACTTGAAACTGGTGCATTGTACATATGAGTTTAGAGATCTCAATTACTCGGAAAGATTGCTATCACTTCTTTATCTCTTCACATATGTATAATTAGCGTACTGTATCTACGATAATATTCTAAACGGACAGAAATAAATCCTATGCGTTTAGAAAATTATTTCCACACTACGTACACTAATTGTACACTCTCGTAAAGGTCTTCATTTAAATACTTGAATTTTCTCAAAGTCTTTTCATTCGACTGCAAAATTACAATCAGCGAATGGTAATATTTTATGCCTGTCTTTCCCAGCTCTTAAAAAATTCTTCCGCGCGATGGTACATTATTATCCAATAAAGAAAATATCAGAGCGATGTTAAGCACGTAGAATGAAGGGAAGAAAATCATTTCCTTTTAAACTCCCACTTTTTCTCTGGCGATTTGTAAATTGTCGCGCTGTAAATACTTCACTACGTGATCGATCAATCGTCTGTTTGCCGTCCTAAGGCGCATTCGTGTAAGCTGAAACGCGGACAAACGTTGTTCACCGCTTGCTAATCGCGTGCTACGCTGTAAATAATCTCTACAATATAAAGAAACGAAACATTGTACTTCCACAAATATATATAAGCTGTAAAATAAACGCGCGGCCCTTAAGTTAGCAATTTAAGATTAAGAAATAATGGTACTCGATACTTGTGCCCGAATACAATAAGAAATACGCTGTACATTGAAACGAGTATCTCCGATTTCTCCCTATATACCATGTATCTATCATACGTTGAATAATTACTTATTAATCTCGTATTTGTTAAATGACGTGCTACTAGAAGGAAATGATGATTCGTTTAAATTAACATTTCTATAGACTTTATTTTCTTCCTGCAGTTTTATTACATCAGAGGGTGTTAAGGGAAGTTTGTTCATCCCTTGAACATTGAACTGTTACATTGAAATTCTAATGAATTCTCGATTTCCTTAAATATACGGACGTATTTCTACGACTCGGTATTTTACAAAATGTGTATCATACTAAAACCCGAATGAAATTTATGTAAATATTTACTGGTGGTATATGCTTATACTTAAATTCGTACTTATAGGAACAACATTTTCTAATAAAACGATGGAGTTATTCCAGAAGCTTCATGCAGCGTTTATAAATAATTTTTCCACCAACAAATATCTTGTGTACAATCGATCTAGTTAACAAAATTGCTAGAAATGGGTCCTATCATCTGCATACAAGTACTATGATTTTGTGCCTCGTTTTTTCAGTCCTTTCTTTACTTTCTTTTTAAATTCCTCTATATCTACAACGTTCTTCTCTTCCTTTTTCTCCTTGGATTTCTCCTCAGGTGGTACGAAAGCCTGTTCCCTGCGCTCCTGCCTCTTTTGCTCAGCCTCCTGGTGCCTGGCCTCTTGTTCCTTCTTTCTCTTTGCCCTCTTTTGCTCCTCCTTCAGGAAATACTCTCCTGAAGCTATCATCTTGTCTATCTTGCTCTCCTGTTGCGGCGGTGGGAACGGCGTATATGGCTTCTTCTCCTTCTTCTTTTTAGGCTGCTTCCTCTTACTAATATTCTTGCTGCTAAACTTGGGTAAGAATCTCTCCCAATTTTCGTTCTTCAATTTAGGGTCTTTCGCCAGTTCTCTCTTAATCATCAACGCTTTAATGTTATAAATGGGATGAATATTCTTCATTGTATCCTCAACGATGCGCCTAACTTGCTGGAGGCCCTTGTAGGGACCCACAGCAGCCACTGTCTGGCCCTGCACAAGAACATAGCAGTTTGTGAGTAGTTCGATGGATTTTAAGGTACATCCTTTCGGCCCAATGAGCCTCTGACGTCTCTTGACAAACTTTTCCCTATTTCTAACAAAGGAGGATATTTTTATTATATCAGCGCCAATGTCGTCTTGGAGCACTCTGACGGCTTGATCGTAGGGAACAGATCGAGACATCAGCTTGATCATATCGCGAGCTTTAATTATAATGAAGGGGTCCCATGTTTTTCTCGTAGTCTTCACTGTCATACTACCCTCAACAAGATCCAATTCAGCCTTAATCGCATGTTCGTCTAAGGCTTTCTGAATCAGTGGCCAATGTTCCTTTAAATACTGTTCTCTATACTTTGGGAATAGAGTAGCGAACGAACTTTCTTCCAGTAGACGATGAGGATTGTCCTCAGGTTTGAAGGCTGGTATTTTCAACGACCAGGCGTCGTCCACTGGTCCTGTAGCTTTAGGACCATCCTCGTTTTCAGAGTCACTCATTTTCTACGATGTTTTATTAGCACCGTATCATTGCACTGTGCAGATTAATTTTACGTACAATAATCAGAGAAACATTTGATCAGTTATGTACATTTTTTGGAATAAAAACTTACGTCATTTGATATTACAGTGCAGCTTTTGATTAGTATTTGTAGTAGAACTTGTATTTGTTTACTTCGCTAATACACGTGATTCTAACATGTGTCGTACTCAGAATGAGGTTATGGCATCACCTGTCTCTTGGGGGAGGCTGTTGGTTAGTACCGCCATTCAGTGAGAGATGGCGCCACATACACGATTTCGGCAAATGTTTAATGACGCATGGGTCTGCGTCACCCGCGCACAATAGATGTTAAGTATGTAATCCAAAAGGTGTTTTACGACCTCTTCGCTACGTACAAATGCACAAAATATGTACACTTTATACTTCCATAAATTTATTCCCATCACCATTATAATTATCAGTATTCCAAATTATGAGTACTGCATAACTTTATTTCTTGTATAATGTCTTTTATAATTTTTACTAAATTCAATTTATTTACACTGATAAACAGCTGTTTAATATATTCTTTTGTGTGTGCAGGTTTCTCGGACAAGAAGTGGACGTTGGATTATGCGCTTATCACCGTACATAAAGGGAACACGAAATATGTATATTTCTAGTTAATATGTATTGTTTAATTATTATTAAATAATATTGTTAAATATAATAAGTTATAAACTATATTCTAAACCAATTTATGTTAATAGTTTATAAGTCAGATCACAAAATATTTTTGTAATTCACTTAAATCTTTATTTGTATTAAATTACTAACTTGAATTATTACTTAATTATCATAAGATGTATTGTAACTAAATTTATAAGAATAGTTCATAAGTGTAATATAATGGCGAATAAGTTATAATATCATCACTGTTGTACATTATTAAAATATTACAATAAAACCTCAGTTAATGAACTTCAACTGATTTAATCTTTTTAATGCCTGCTGATTCCTTAAAAAATCCACTCCGCTTCCTTACACAAGAAGTATCGTGCAGGAACTTTAAATGCATAGTTCCGAAGCGAGAAACTTGGAAAAACAGTTCTCTAAACGATTAAATGAAGTTAGAATTTAAGTTCTCGCGATTTCCTGGAAAATGACGTCAAATTCCAAGAATTAGTCAAACAGAATACCTCTTCGCGTATCATGTTCTCCTGATACAAATTGGCAATTTCGAGCACCAGGGATTTCGTAAAAGCAAGTTCTGGCAAATTCTGGAAAATGTAAAGTTGAACGTATTGGCGAAATGAAAGACCTCCTCGCGTGTCATGTTCTCCTGATACAAATTGGCTGTTTTGGGCAAAGGGGATTCTGTAAAAGCAGGTACTGGGAAGTTCTTGGAAATGACGTCACATTCTAGGAAATGGTGAAATGAAAGACCTCCTTGCATATCATGTTCTCCTGATACAAATTGGCGATTTTGGGCAAAGGGAACTCCGTAAAAGCAGGTTCTGAGAGATTCTTGGAAATGACGTCACATTCCAGGAATTGGTGAAATGAAAGACCTCCTTGCACATCATGTTCTCCTAATACAAATTGGCGATTTCGAACAAAAGGATTTCCCAAAAATCATGATTTTGTATCAGGAGAACATGATATGCAAGGAGGTCTTTCATTTCACCAATTCCTGGAATGTGACGTCATTTCCAAGAATTTCCCGGAACCTGCTTTTACGGAATCCCAAGTGCTCGAAATCGCCACTTTGTATTAGGAGAACATGATATGCGAGGAGGTCTTTCATTTCACCGATTCCTAAAATGTGACGTCATTTCCAAGAATTTCCCAGAACTTGCTTTTACGGAATCCCAAGTGCTCGAAATCGCCAATTTGTATTAGGAGAACATGATATGCGAGGAGGTCTTTCATTTCACCAATTCCTGGAATGTGACGTCATTTCCAAGAATTTCCCGGAACCTGCTTTTACGGAATCCCAAGTGCTCGAAATCGCCAATTTGTATTAGGAGAACATGATATGCGAGGAGGTCTTTCATTTCACCAATTCGCGGAATGTTACGTAATTTCCAAGAATTCCCCGAAACATGATTTTACGGAATCCCAAGTGCTCGAAATCGCCGCTTTGTATTAGGAGAATATGATATGCGAGGAGATCTTTCATTTCACCAATTCGTGGAATGTGACGTAATTTTCCAGAATATCCCAGAACCTGCTTTTACGGAATCCCAAGTGCTCGAAATCGCCAATTTGTATCAGGAGAACATAATATGCAAGGAGGTATTCTACTGTAGCAATTCCTGGAATTGTGATGTCATTTCCGAGAATTTGCCAGAACTTAATTGTACGGAATCCCCTGTGCTCGAAATTGCAAGTAGGATTTCGGAGGGGTGGACAGGTCGTTAAAAAATAACTCGTTAAGTTCCTTTTATTGAAGATTTATTCAATAACTTTGATATGTACAAATGACAGGTGTAGTGGTGTAACTTAACATTATTATTTATAATTTCTGGTCATAAATTAATTTACACTTAAAACTATGGTTAATTCCAAAAGATACTCTAGGTGAATAATAAGGTAATACATTTACATTATAAAGTAGACTTAAATATATTAGAACAATATTGAAATTTGTACTTCGAAGTGGAAGTACTGATAACTATCGATAGCGGTGGACATCAGTAATTATTACAGATAGTACCCACAACAGTTCTCTCTTCGCCACTAGCTGTAGTCCAGTGTTGTCCTGCGTATGGGCCCCTCACGAGACTGCTTCCCTTAATGACGCACGCGTATGCGTCATCCGCACACAATAGGTGTTAAATATGTAATCCAGAAGGCGTTCTACGACCGCTACCCTGCACATAAATGCACGATATATGTATATATTCTACACTTTTACAAATGTATTCTCATCGCTATCGATAACTTTTCTAAAAAAGTTAATCGTTTAGTTTCTTTGAAAAAAAATCTTAAGGATGCTTGCACTTTCCAGCCTTTACAGTGTTCTGTCCGCATTTAATAGCCGCTTCAACGAATGAAGAAAAAGATTCATTTTGGATAAAGGGATGCAAATATAATAATAATGGAAGTGAAATACCTATGACGCAGTTTATTATACAATTACAATACTCTTACTAACCATATTGTGATAATGATCGCAGTAATAGTATATCCTAGATAACATGAACTATTCCAGATTGATATGATTTTATTTATACAGCTCGATTGGCATACGCTCACGCATTCGTTCCCTTATCTTCTCTTTCATTCGAACTTCCAGCTAATCCTTGCAGAATTAACGTGGAATATCCAGGGCGGGCCGGAGAAACGCGTGTTGCAATTAATTATCTCTTAATTATGATGCGTTTCGTGGCACGAACATTCCGTATCGCTTAAACATCTTAAAAACGTCGCGGGCCATCGCGAACACACCTCTTCATTTTCAGTACAAAATAGTTTAGACGACTTTGTCATCAAAGGAGGAGTTCCTCATTGTCGCGTCTCTACCATTAAATCGTTTACTCTTTTAAGAACTGTCATACCGTGCTCGTATTTTCGATAATTATTTCCTACAGTTTAATTTTGTTTCACCGCTTACAATGTTATGCTTAATGGTACTCCTAGGCGTCGAATCGAACGATGCACGCGTCCCAATATTTACGAGATATTACATCGAATCGTTAATGATCTCCTATATGAAGCTAGACTTCTTCTAGAAAACAATTATGCTCCGCTAATGATTGAGATTACTCGATTTACCCTTGGTGTAGAAACTTTTCCCTTCTCGTTCTCTGGAACTGCCTTCAACCTGAAAAGGAACGCGCTCCTTGCTCGTCCTTTTACGGCTGTGCGACTGTTTATGATATTTCGCAGTGGTATTTACAAAAGGAACGCGATGGGACGGTAGGGGAAAGATTTGACACGTCTGCATATTAAATTCGGCCATCCACGATTGAAGAACGGATCGCCAGTCTTCTTTACACATACATCGTATAAAGAAATGATAAAGCAGGAAATAAAGGGCGGATCAAAAGCAATAAAAAGAAAACCAAAAGTAACTGAAGTCTGTCTAGCACTTTTATTCTCAAATAATAAAAGTTAAAATATAATGAAATAATAATTAATCATTGATAATAATTAATAATAATAATAATAATAATAATCACTGTAATAATGTGTCTATCGTTCGCGGAATGCGCTTATCGTGACTCGTCGGTGTCCACGAAAAGAGAAGGTTCACTTCTAATTCTCTCTTTCCTATCTACAAAAAAAGACTGTACATTTTAAACGAAAATGAAGAAGGTAAGGAAAACGCAGCAATGTTCCTCTCTCACGCTCTCGCTCATTTTCTCTCACTGCATAATCTGAAGCACGTCCTCCATGCTATTCATCGGTTCTCTCCCGTTTCTATCATTTACGCACCCGTTCACCGTGTTCATCTTATAAAACAACTACAATAACGCGCGCGGAATGGGTGCACTAGGAACTCTTATTTTTGTTAAATCCTCTCATTCTCTCTCTCTCTCTCTCTCTCCCATTCGCACTTTCGTTTCTCTACAGCTTGGTCCACGACTCTTGGAGATAATTGTTGAAAGTAAAACGAAGGAAACGATCGAACGGGATGGAAACTCGAGGTTGTCGAACGATGGGGCGATTACGTGAAAAATGAATGATCTCGAAACGAAAGAGGACACGCGTGATCCATATGAGATCTCGGACGCGTTTACATATACATATACACACATACGTACACTTGTTATATTATATTACATATAACCTGGCGTGCACGATATACTAGAATACCGGAAATATATTTTAATATATCGCATCGCGTCGATTTGACTCCAATAGAAAATTACATATAATATAATATTAAATATATACATACATCGGGCGCCAGAGGTGTGCGCGTACACTTCCGGTTAACGCACGCTTCACGCTACGTAGTTAATTTAGTTAAGTGAACAAATGTCGCAACGAATGTACACGGAATCAACGCGCTGACATTACCCCCTTCGCGCAACAGACAAGTTGGAAAAATCCAGCAGCACGAGAAATAAAACCCCTTCTCAAGAGTGTCTATTTATTAATGAATATCTCGCAGATACAATAGTTATCACTGTTTATCAGCAGTCTGAAACAAGTTTTTCGATGAATCAAATTGAATTACTCTATAGAAGTAAACCGCGCGCTCGACGTCTTAATCTCTCCTTACTCAGTAGTAAGAAACGATCGACACGGTGAATAATATTATATCTACCGCGGATTTTCCTAGGTCGCCGTTGCCCGTCGATTATTTACAACACGTTTACTTTATACATTTATGTATAGTATGTAAATTTATACACACAAAACGCCCACCTTTCGACGCACGAGCCCTCCCTACACTCTCATACACACACGCGTACACATAACGTATATGAATGCAATTTAGCGTACGGCGTTTACGATTACGGACTTCTGGCTTGCCCGATCGCAAGCATCATAGCCTTGATTAATCACCGGGCGTTCATCACCTCGAGAAAGTCGATTCTTACCCTCTAAATGCTAGAATTCGTGCTTGAAGAGCAGGCACCGATAGCCTTTGGTGTGCCCAAAATCGCGGAGGCTGTAACTCTTGAATCACGAACGCGGTTCAATCGATTTTCCTAATTTCGTATATAAGCTACAAATGTGGAATTATTCGTGTGTAGCCTTTATATATGTATATCGTATGTACACGTACAGTATCTACTAATTCTCGTGTCTGTTCAAAGATCGAGAATACGAGCGGGTTCCTCCCGTCCATCTCTCTTTGCAATTCTACTTTCTTTCTCGTTCCTGCTATTTTACTTAAGCGTCACGCGTATT
This sequence comes from Holcopasites calliopsidis, assembly GCA_023838395.1. NCBI lineage: Eukaryota > Metazoa > Arthropoda > Insecta > Hymenoptera > Apidae > Holcopasites > Holcopasites calliopsidis. The sequence continues at coordinate 364,344 of JALHAQ010000037.1, read as the reverse complement.
TAACCATCGAGCGTGACGATACTTTGGCTTGAGTAACTACGATTCGCCGAAGATCGATTGTCCATCATTTGGACGAAGATGAACGATTCGCCTCTCGTATTCTTCTTTTATTTATTCCTTAATTTTGTTCTTACGATCGTACGTATGTTCGCCTATATGTACAGACTCGGTATACGGATATGTATGATGACAGACACGCAAACGTATGCGTAAATATGTACAAACGTATTGTCGGACCTCGCCGCGTGTTCACCACCGACACGGGAGCTTGAAACTTGAAGATCGAAAGCTCGCCTGACGCTTGCAAAGACACTTTGATCGATCTAATTATGTCTAGAAAGCTTAAACCATCAATTCCAACCGGAAGAAATACAAAATTTCCATCTTTCGTTACCTAAATTTAAGCTTTTCGCTGGTGGCAGTGAACACTCTAGCTTCCAAGAATTTCCTCCCCAATTCTTTTTCTCGTTTAAACAGAAAAGCTGACGATCCTGAAGAAAATGTTCAAACTCCCTCGCAAGTGGTACTGAAACCCTGCTTATCACGGAGAAGCGAACACCTCTGAAGCAAGTTCGCCCTCCTCGAAGGTTTGTCGTCCCTTCAACGTGTTCTACCCGTTGGTCGTTGTAGTCTAAATCGTGTACGATTCGATATAGTGGACCGAGAACGAATTTCGGAGGAAAACCAGTCGATCGATGCATGTATCATCGAATGGTTCTCCCCTTGATAAATATTTCATAATAATTGAAATGACAATCCCTAGAGACTGGTTCAAAAAGACCTACTGCATTCGCGTCGTTCTTTGCATTTTGCATTTTGCGGCACACACCGTTTGTTATCGTGAAATAAAGTCCTCGATGTGTTTCGTACGGAATGAACGCATGACAAAGAAAATTACTATTATGCTTCTTTCTCGTAGAAGCTAAAATATTGAACTACGGGAAGCTCGGACTAACGGTTTCGACAAACATTTCGCACCGAGAGGAAAACATAATACTGACAAGACAACGAAACGTTTAACGAAATACAACGTCTAACAAACCTCTGTTCGGCGTCTTTCTCTAAGAGATACGCTAACTATTTAAAAGTCTCTGATCGGCATTTCAAGTTCTGTGTCCCATCATCTCGCCTCTTCGTGATTCGTATACTCTCCTTGAGATAGTTGCGCCGCTCGCTTCTCCTCGAAACGGAATCTCTCGATATCAGGATATGTTTCGAATCGTATCGTGCCGCCCGGGCAGCTGTCCTCAGCGCTCTCGCTCGTGTCTTCCCCAACTTGTTCGCGTCGATAGCGCCAAATTCCCTTTGGCAGCGAATCGCGTCGACGGGCGTCAACCGAGCCGGCACTGGATCGCCATCGGTGATGGATCGGTCAGCGGATTAGCGATAGAACTCGGGTAGATTGCACAAACGTCGTTGCTGCGGTTGCTGATGCGATTGATGTTGATGAAAAAGCGCGTCCCCCTGATGGGTGGGCTGCTGGTGTCACTCATGGGACTTTCCGCCGAGCGGGTGATAGTTTCCACCTGCCGATGCCACCAGGGCTAAGGGTAAAGGTGAACCGAGAGGTGCGGGATGGGGGTGAGAGTGTCCCATGCCGGAAGAGTGCGTCGTGAGGGCCAGAGGACTCCCGGACATGGAACTCGCGAGCGACGCGAAAACGGAGGGCGCAGGGGACGCCATTGTCGGACTGCCCATTGCTGCCGTTGGCGGATTGATCCTTTTTTCCTTTTGTCGTCTACGATTAAGAAATAGTAGCGTTCAAACACAATTGTTCATCAAACACCGATTCGTCGAACGGTTAACATTTGGAGCAAGATTATTTTTCCAAGCTCACCTGTTGCAAAACCACACCCTAACGACTTCCTTCTCCATGGCCAAACTGTCCGCCAGGATAGTGATTTCTTCCGAGGTCGGTTTCGGATTCTGCATGAACGCTTTTTCCAACGCGACCCTCACGCTGGTTTCTATCGACGTCCTCTTCTTCCGCCGCCTGCCGATGGCCTCCGGTGTGGTGAGCGGGTTCGAAAGGGAATTGGGATTGTTCAAAGAGTTGTCCGCGTCCTCTAGCCATTTTTGCAACAGAGGCTTCAGTTTGCACATGTTTTTAAAGGAAAGATTCAGCGCTTCGAACCTGGCGAGAAAAACGAGACGTTTCGCATGAGCTCTATCGAATAAGAAACAGCATCCCTCCCTTGTCTATTTTATGATCGCGAGAAGCGCAATTACCTGGAGATCGTCGTCTGGGAGAAATCGTTGCCGTAAAGTTTGCCCATGGCGAGGCCAACGTCGCCCTGAGTGAAGCCGAGCTTGATCCGCCTCTGTTTGAAAGTCTTCGCGAATTGTTCTAGCTCCTCGAGGTCTGTGGTTTCTTCCGGGGAGGGTTCCAGTCTTGGCGGTGGTTGCTTCACGGTTGGAGGTGTGCCCGGGGGCGGTGGTGATCTTTGCGGCGCCAAACTACGGCCGACTAGACCTCCGCTACCCTGTAGAGCCTGCTGCTTTTGCAGAGCTTGCAGTTGCTGGGCCGCCTGCGCCACTGCCTGCTGCACCTGATAACATACGATGGAATATCGTACCCTATTTTCTAAATATTTCACGTTTTCGATGAATGCCGCAATGGAAATACATTGTCAATAAATTTGAATGGGTACAATCGGATCTATGCAATCCGATCTATAACAGTTTAAACCACAAAAGCCTTCAGGACTTGATCATTCAGCCTTTCTTCGCATCGAACGGCCCGCCAGTTATCGAGCACCGTAATCTTTCAAGCCCCGTGCGAGATAAATGACACACGCGTTTAACCAAGCAGCTCCACGCGCGACGTAGGATTAAGCGGTTTCCTTTCGAAAGGCGACACGTGTTGTTGCGCCCGTGGACAGGTACGCGAGTAGTCGCTCCAGGGGCGGCCGGGATCGATCGATTATCTTCACCCTTTTCTTAACCAGATGCTCGATTACTAGAATAAGGGTCTCGTGCGAAACGGGGTAGGGAAATGGTTTAGGATTGGTCGCGTGTCGAGGGCCTGCTTATGCTTATTGTTGGCCGCGAAGACACCCTGCGAAGGGTGCTTTGAATACCGCCACGTGGCACAGGTTCAAGCAATAAAGGGTCACCTGTGCGTATAGTTCTTCAAATTAAATCCGGTTAAAATAGGGAGGAGACGATAAGGAGATCCTACAAGCTGACTTAATCAAATTAATTCTCTATTCCGATAAAACATTTGTTTAATTAAATGGTGCTATTCAAATCGAGGAGCTTGACTTTTTCGAATTTTTAAAAGTATCTTCTCGTAGAAACACGATCGTTTTATTGAACTTAAAAGTATCCACACTGGATGGACGTGCGTATGGATGAGACACGCTTGAAGGGATTTAAATAGCCATTACCAGACGATGACGCTCTTATGTCATGCGTGTAACTCTTGGAAAAGGGTTTCGACGCAGGTTGCAACCTACACGTTGAAAGGGTTGCGCGAATCAAGGAGGTCGTGCGGCCGCGTTTTTAATCCAGACACTGTTCTCGACGAATGAAAGGAAAAATCAAGGGGGTTTCTTCGATCGGATACGAAGTAAAAGACGACGAAGGGAAAACAGAGACGGCAAGCGAAGAGGGAGGAAAGACGCGGAAGGTGAAAAGAAACAGCCTGGCCACGTGTGAGGTAACAAAAGGCACCCCGTGGCAAGGTGCCGAAGGGGGACCGACGAATCTCCTTGTTGCACCTTTCAAAGGAGATACCCGGAGGTGCCCCGGCTTTAATGCTTACTACGCTAGCACGGCCATTAAATCTGCTCAAGTTCGAAGTCGTTTTGTTAGTTTTTCCAGGAGGTTACGTAGGACGTGCACGCGCTCCACGTGACGGAATCTATAGAAATTTTTTTCGTAAACGGCCAGACCTTTCCATTGAGCGGCAAGCTCGGTGAGAGGGGGTGGAATCGTTCGGGATCCAGGAAGGAGGGTCGTTTTTCATCGTGTCCCCGGATATATCGATTTTTCCTGCCTCGATCGGGACAAAATACACAAAACGAACGAAAGATTCTTTACGGGGGCGCAGGTGATGAATGCATTTACCCCTGATGCTTTTTTTCTTCTTTGATCAAGAAAAATTGAACCGGGAATGTTCTACTTTCTTTCTACTCCTCTTCGAAAAATATTTGCTTACGTTACTATCGAAATTTGTAATCGTCTGCGACTCTAACAAAGAGGATCTTATTTTTTTTTTCTAGAGAAATATGCTTGTATCTAAAATATTTGTATCGGAAATGTTCGTTGCTCCATCGAATTCATCGAAGTTTAATCATTCGAGGTTTTCCGCGAAAGGAAACGCGAGAGTAAACCCTGTTCCTTTGTGACATCCCCGGCAGGCTATCTCCGCGTCAAATCGACCGAACCGTCTCCCCGAAGAATAAGACGTCTCTCCGCTTCTTTTCGGCCGGTCGATCAGATACCGTGAGGAACGTCGTCGTTTGGACTCACGCTCATCTACCTCCCCCCCGGGCCCCGGCCGCGTCGCGATTCGAATCGAATTCGCATCGAGTAGGTAATTCGGTGGAGTACCCCCGGTGCCGGAGAACAATGGCGTCGGAATTCGAGTTCACGGGATGCATTTGTTCGCGTTCTCGACGTGTAATTCCTTTGCCCGGAGATACGAAACGTGTTTGCGGAGTTGAATTGCCTTTGTGTCTTACGAGGAAAGGAGGATTCTCCTGCTGGACGCGAGAAAATTGACCTTTAAGGTGCAACGTATTTGTCTCCGCAGAGTATTGCATTCCCGATTCTATTTCGTCTTTCAAATGATCAAAGGAGAATCGAACGTTTGTACTACAAAGTGGAACAAATGATTGAGATTAATTTCATGAAATGTTTCGTTGTACACGAACCTGATTTTGCAAGAAGAACTGAGCCTGAGCCGGAAGCTGGCCGGCAGCAGCACTGTTCGCTTGTTGGAACATAGCCAATTGCTGCAATTGTTGTTGCAGCGATTGTTGTTGCTGCTGGAACGTGGACGCCAACGCTTGGATCTCCTGTGGCCCAAGAGCACCTAGAGATCCGTGCATCAGCAATTGCTGGCTGACTAGCTGAGCAGCCAAAGCAGCCTGCGAGTTGCTATTGTTCTGCTGGCCGGCTCCGTGTTGTTGTTGCTGCTGATGGCTTCCGGTTATCTGGCTGCTGACACCGGAACTAGGGGACGAAGCGCTGCCGCTGGTACCGCTGCTGCTATTGCGGTGCGACACGTCTGTGACCTGAGAAACATTAAAATTGACAATTATGATAAGTAAAAAGAATAATAATAAAAATGAAAAGGTTGAAACTTGTATCGGACTTGTGGAGGATTTGCAAGGTGATTATATCCGGAGGAAAGATCGATCTTCACAGGATTTGGGGTGCGTGGGAGCAGAAATCGTAAGAATCGCGCGAGAGCCACCCTCCCTAATATTACAAAGCAAACGGCGGACAAAGCTGTGTTTACATTCGTCCAAGTCAGGATATTGGTCACTACGGTCCATCCTGAGCTTTTGTGTTTTATAAAACCTACACCCCTGTCTGCCCCGTCCGGCTTTCCTGTTGCTCATCTCGGTAATGGTTTCCGTTATTTATTTGCCAAATATCGAGTGGCTGTACTTCTTTCTGTTCGGTAAGACTGATTGTGAAAAACTGAATCCTCTACCGTGCTCGCGAGCGTTACCAATGGTTTATCTTTAAGTTGTACCAACCAGATTAAGGGCTTCCCTGTCCGAGTCCATGGAATCATGGTCAAGGTTCGCCTCAGTGGCATCTTGGATGTCACTGGCGATACTTCTGTCGTCGCCGCTGAGTTCCGGTCCGTCCACCTCGCCATGAAGATCAGCATCTGGAAAAGGAAACGAAAAATCTTATTTTTCATCCCCTAACGATTACTCGATTCCATATAGAGTGTTAGTAAAGAAACAAGAATCGTGTCCGCGTCGCATGTTCTATTTCAATTTCACATTCACTGTGGTATGAGGGGTGAAAGATCGTACAGTCATTGTTATTCTGCGGCCTGTATTTCCGATGGTGGTAACGCGTGGGGGTGGAAGTCGGCGTGCTGGTCGCATGAAGTCTCATATCCGCAAATATCATCCTGGGTTCCTCCAGGAAGACCATTTTAGCCTCGTTTACCCTCGAGGATCCCCGTGGCCTGTACGTCGTGGTCACATGGGGGTTGTGTCGAAGATCCAGCACGCCGGTCAATGACCGTGTTCTTCAGTCGCCGATCGATATTCAACTATCTTTTCATTCTACAAGTTCAACTTGCTTACAGCACTTCAGATTCATCGTATATATATTTCTCTAAATACTAATGGACTCGATCGAAATAAGCAAATTCATTTAAAACGCAATGATAATTCTCCCTCATGAATATTGATATTCGAATAAATTATGAATAATTAACACTCTCCACTGTGGTATCCAATCGAAGCGGAATATTAGAATACACTGCGCGCAGGGGCAGCAGTCAAAGGTCCTCGTCGATGGACCGATACAGAACGAATGTTAGAATGACGCAACGAAATGGTACCCCTAAGGACGGGCCAGCCCTCCCCTCCACCACGTGGACCGAGAAGGGCCTCGATGATTGGTCGTTGGTACTTTAGCTTTGCGTACGATTGGCCCTTGGAAACCCTTTAGCCCTTACCTCTCCCTGCAGCCGCGCGAAACAACCCTTCACGCATCTATCACCGTATCTTGTGACTCGCCTCCCTCGCCTCCCTTTCCTTCTTCTTTCGTCGCTTGCGCGCACCCCGCCGCAAAAGGGGTACGCGGCGAACAATGACACGGAACCGATTCGTTCGCTTCGAGAAAACGAGCTTACGGCCTGCCATTGGCCCGTGCGCGGCATAACGGTTTTAATAATAATTACTTCGATACGCCGGGGTACGGGGCTCGTTCGTCGAAGGGGGTTTCGCGCCGAGGCGACGATTTTTAATGGAAAGAAAACCGTAAAAGCGGAGTGCTGAGAACGGTCAGCTTTATGCTACGGGGGTGAAACGTGCGGATTTATCTGGGCCACAGAAACGCGAGAGGTCGGCGAACGAAAGTAACGAAGGAAGGAAGGAAGTCGCTTAGCCACTTGGTCCGTCGAACCAATTCCCATCGGGACAAAGGCGGGGAATAAAGATGAACGCTCGGAAAAAATAGCGACATCACACAGGTGGGGATGGTCCGCTACTGTGGGACGAAAGCTGGCTCCTGGATAAAAAAATTTCCTGTGAATCCTGTGAATCCGACGCAAAAGTTTCTCGAGCTCGCCCCGATTTTCGCTCCTCCGCATCTGGTGCCCTTCCCTTCATACCTGACGTGGATGTTCCCCTGAAACGGTGGAAAAAAAAGCCGGCAGAGGAGTGGCGACAGGTCAGGTAGAGAGCATCCACGAACGGCGAGGAGGCCTCGGTATTGGTGGATTACCTATAAAATTTCAGTTACTCGTTCTTCATCCGCGACCGATTACACCCTGCGCTCTCCACCTTTTCCACCCCTCGACTGCCGCGACGCGACGCAAAAAGCAGGTACAGTACGCGCACACAAACGTATTGCTTTCCCTTTTCACCCCTGAATTTGCATCGTCGATTCCCCTCTTTTCATCGAAAATCACGCTTTTTTCCACCGTGAGAAGCTGCCGCGGTCTTCGAGCATCCGAACGACGAAAGAGAAAGAGGGGAGGGAAGGATTTTTGGGATGAAATCCATCGGTTCCCATTTTTCCACCCTTTTTCAGCCCCGCGACGTGTTGCTCGAATGAAAAAATAACGTTTATCGTCAACGTTTACCGATGCGCCAGGTGTGAACCTGCAACGGTCTTCTACAAGATAAGGGAACCGACGTTTCTTTCTTTTCCACGGTTTCTTCCCCGCTATCGCGACCGCGTACCGCGTTCCGATTGGTCTCCTCTAGACAGATTCCACGGGTCTGCAGATTTGAAAAAGTGCAACGAACGTTGGATGTAACTTGCAACAAGATAGATCGTGTTGATGAAAGTGAACAGACAAGGAGGGAAGCGGAGTGAGAAGAAAAAACGTTGGCGCAACGGCTTTTCTTTAACGGGCTTTTGCGAACAATGTTCACGAACACGCTGACACGAGGCTCGAGGAAGATGCGGCATTCCATGGGAAAATTCGGGATGGCTAACAAAATTCAATTAACAGCATGTCTGAGATTAAAGTTACAGCTACGACTACATACGCGTCGTTCAATCAATTAATGAATCTCGATTGCTTGAATATGTAAAGTTAGAATAAACGGCTGTCACAATTGAATGATTATCAATTAACGAGAGTGCAGCTGCGAGTAGGCTAGAAATTCTTCGTCTGGGAGCAAGATCGTATCTCGGATTGCGTCCTCGACGCCTCTTTGTCCCCTATCTGCATATACACCGACGGGTTTAGGTGTCATTGGAAATGGGGCCCGGTCACAATGCCGGTGCCCATGCAATTTCCATCCATTGAGGCGCGTTTAATGTTCGCACGAGTGACACGGTGACCGTCTATCCATCACCCACCCACGTTTCCCAGTGGATCTGTTCCCGTACACACGCAAGAGAATCCATCCATTCTGCGAGGGGTTGCAGCTGGACCTCTCTCGGAACGACCTTCGACTCTTCGTCGATTCTCTCTTTTCACGTGTCGGGGGAAAACCGAGCAACGACCTGATCTTCTATGAAAGTCCAGATCCAGGGAAACGATGAGCATGTCACGTATGTACGTCAGGTGATAAAACTGCACAATGAAACACCTGAGATGGACGGGTCGAAGGTCGCTGTGTTTGGACTTTTGCGGACACATGTTTTTTTTTTAAAGCACGAATCAATCTTTTTATCGATGTAATAAAATTGATAAGTTGCTGATAAAATAATGTTTAGGAAAATAGTATACCGTGCTATGCAAAGACTATTTTTGGATGGCTGTAAAACAAGGAAAAGTAATTTACGTAAACCACTCGCACTTAAATTCCAATAAGCATTTACGTAACTCAGCGTTACGTGAACGTGAAACGCCACCGTAAAGTTCTATTCACGTTGCAACCCGTCGCGTTGAATATTTCTATTTAATTCAGCGCGGAATGCACGGGGATGAATAGCCTCGCGTCAGCTTTCTCCAGCCGCAACGTAACAATCGCCACGAAGAAGAGAGAGCTTCCATTTTCTGGATGAATTCTCCCGTGCGACAAAGCTTTCGCCATACCCATGCGCCGTGTCTCTTTTCCATTCTCTTCCGTAGGATCGGCCGATGTTTTTGTTCGTCCAGGCGAGAATGGGCAAAGGACTATGAACGGCACGTTGCCCTTTTCCTCGCGATCTACATAAAATATCGATTCTTTCTGGGTCGAGGAAGAATGTCGACGAGTCACGAACAACCGGCCATGCACGAGGATCCTCCCTCTAACCGGCGATCTCTTTCCTGCGCCCGTTCGCTGTTCGTGAAATCGGCTCTGTTCCCCAACGGCATCACAAAGGAAGAAATCGTTATTTTCACGGCTCTGCCTGATTTCGCGGTTGCATCCCTCGTTCCTCGTGCTTCTCTCACGCCCCGCGGCTTCGCCCTCGAAATAGTCCTCTTCCTACCGCGCACCTCCTTTTGCCCAATTTACTCGCAACACGCCCCTCTTTCTTTCCTTTTAGAGTACCTTCACTCTGCAATCTAATTCATTAATTTTTGTTTCGTGGGAAATCAGTTAAGCAAATGGAAAATGGAGTCCGTTGAAAATTTCGCTCCGCGCCAAGGGGACAAAGTTTCGTTGAATGGATCTTGGAACGATTCGAAGAAGCTCGTCGACCAACCCCCGTTGCACATGGAAGTGAAACGTCTCTCGACAGAGAGATCTCTGCTCTCGATTTACCTGGCTGCGTCACAGTCATCTCCGCAAGATCGCATTAAGTTCTTCGTTCTATCCTCGTCCCGCGTATCGCATCGGGGCGACAGAATGTCTAAACAGCATCTGCCTCCCCGCGTCGTTCCTTCGTCGCCATTCTTAATACGTAAGGGAACGCAACGACAATGCGCCCAACCCCCGTTTCTTACGGGGGAGGAATGACTGGCCCATTATTCCGCGCTACGTGCACCGGCCTGTCAACCGACTTACGATTTTATTAGGGCCTTACATCATTCGATTATGCCTGCCCGGTCTGTTTTCATGCATGGCGGCATTCACGAATATGCCGTGCGGGAAAAGAGCTGATGGATTCGAGGACCTTCCGCTCGATGCACGGATCCGTTTAACTATTTTTAATTCTGATTTGCCGTTCGATGGATCGCGATATTATAGTTTCTACGAAATATTAATTAGGTCAAGAATCATTAAATACTCTTGAGTGTCTCTTCTTTTGGAAGTAGTGGCGAAAGTATTGCACCAGAGGTTGCACCGTGGATGAGGATCGTCGTCGAAATATGGGAGAGGCACGAGGGGGCTAGATCCACGAGCCAATAGGATAACAGTTTCCTCCGGTGTGTTTTGTGCCGGCGGTTCGGCAAGGGTGACGAGAGAAGGGGTGGACTGGTTTTTCGAGCTACGTGTGGGGTGAGTCTAAAACCGTTAGGTTGGTCGCGTGCTACCAAAGGCACGTGGCCTTTCTCTCCTCTCCGTCTCTTATTCTCTCAATCTGGACCACGCACGCGCACGCATACACGATCCTCCGTAGGCATGGTTCTCCTCGTCACATCTTTGAGCTTATGATTTTTCTATGGTGGATCACGCTACTGTATCAACCTCCCCTAAAGAATCGAAGGCTAAGAATTCATGTAACTGTTGCTTATAGAAAAATAAAATTAATTCAGGAGGTTTCAATACTTTTCACCCGTAAAAATTGTAATTACCATACGCACACGATCAGCACAGAAATGTCTGATAATTAGTTTCTCCGAAGAGGCATATGTAGTAGAAAGGTGCGCGTCTCCACTTTCCTAATTGGAGGTAATAGAGTTTCGAATTTATTCCAGCCAGGGTATAATGGAAATTCTATCCAGGGGTTGCCTATCTCGGAAACTCGACGATCCGGCCAAATTAAGCGCTAGGTAAGCAACGAGTGCGAGATTCTCAGACACATGGCACCATTAGCCGCCGTGAAAACGAGATATTTCAGGACGGTGTGGGTCGGGACAGATGCAGGATCGGTAAATAGTCGGATGGGTAGCGGATCGTCATCGACAGCTACCGTTATAATGAAACCTAGGCAGATCTTTCGGCACGCGCTGCTGCAACAAACACGACCCGCCCCGTCTTCCAACGAGTAACACTGTGTTTTAACAGAAAAGCGTACGAAATGCAATTAAGGATTTGAAAACCTCATCTTGTTGTCTCCTGCACGCGATAGGAAAAATGGTCCGCAGACGCGGAAAACGCACCGCCACGTTAGCAGCAAATTTCCGATAAGGAAATGAGACTATGCATATAAAAGAGGGTTTCCTGTGGGGGAGTTTTACGCTGCTGCCCAGCTCCGTTTGCTGTGCCACCCCCGCCACTGGCTGGCAGTGATGTATGGTACTGCAGACATGCATACTGACCACTATCGATGATGCTTTGCGTTTCCCCATTTAGCAGCGTTCGATTTCTGAACGATATTTCAACGATTCGAAGGTATGAAAAATGTTTGAGCTATTTAACTATTTAATAACTTCGATCAATTTTATTGCCAAAAATTTTCTCTCCCAACGCTGCCACACCCCTCGGTAGGTCCCACTAAGTGTTACTCGTCACGATTACGAAAACCGCACGGGGTTAGAAGGAGGCTTGGCGAAAGCAAAATGGTGGTGAAAGGGAGGAAAGTGGCGAGATTATTTGAATATCCCATATTTAAGATTCGTCCGGCGTAGTGCGGGGCAGTGATTGCCGAGTTGGCAGGCCGGTCACGTGCCCGGCACGTCATACACGTCAAACCCACCCCCGATGGAGTAGCACCCTTATTGCGCCTAAGGCCGGCGCAGCGGCCAGCGCGTTGCGAACGCTTTACATTCTATTTTCACGCTGTACTGACCCCGATGTATGCGACTTTCTTAACATATTCGCCAGATATTGCCTGCTGGCACGTGCTCGCCACTCTGATCGATATTCATCCTCGACGCGACAATGATTCCTCGAGGCTCTTAAAGGGGCACCACGAATGTATCGGCAAATACCGTGGCAAATTTATTGTGAGCAATCATTTCGGAAGAAATCCTTTCAAATCTGTGCAAAGTACTTTTACTAAAGACTGAACGTTTAATTAATAACCAGAGGGGGATGCATGACACTGTTATCCAATAACCCAACATTCACAGCCACCTCCCCCCCCCCCCCCTCCCAAAAAAATGACGAGCACCTGACGTTCGAAATGGGGTTTGCCCAGTATTTTATGCGTGTCACCACCCCCACAGTGTTTTCACGGGACGGCGAGCACCCCCGGATTTTTCCTGGGGCTGATCGCGACTCGAACCCGCCATGGGGAGAGGACACCTAACCGAGTTAAATAACGCTACATTAGCGTCCCGCGACGATACAAGGGCTGTCCGAGTGTGAAATACCCTCAGGCTTATCACGCTGCTGCAGAGCTTTTTTTTTATTAGCTTCTGGCCGATCGTGCTTCAACACCACCGACCACAACCCCGCAACTTTTCGTTGAAAAAGGAATCCTGCCGGATATAGAACGCCGCCGCGTTTTTATTCCGAGCCGCGTTTAATCGAGCTCGAAATGTTTCCTGTAATGAGGGGGCCGTTCACTTTCACATCTGCTTTTCCATTTACCATTTCCTTACAGAAATATGTAGAAGAGCTCAAATTTTTAATAAAACACTGGTCTTGTGGTCGGGGTAAATTAATGAAGAATTTCAACGTGTCCCGGAACGATCAAAGTGGAGCCTGATAATTTATTTAATTGCTCCCTCCGGAGAGCGCGTTCGTTCCGCGCTGTTCTCGCGTAACGGCACCATTTACCTGACCACGTCGTTCCTTGTCCTGTTGCCACAATTACCATCGTCTAGACGCAGCCTGTGTTTCTCCATGAAATGACAATTACACAGCGCCAGGATCGCCTCCTCGCCGACCGTTTCCAGGGAAGAAACGATCCGGTCGTTCGCAGTTTCTTCCTCCGAGAAACGCCTCCGCCAGAAGCTCCCTTCTTCCCAGCTAAGTGTTTCGCGGTGGAATTTTTTACATTTTGAAGTAGAATGAATCGTGAGCAGAAATTGAAAACATAAAGCAGCGCTTGACGCGTCTAGCTTTGACTTTTAATTAACTACCCCCCGTAGAGAAAGGTAAGATTATTGCATTCCTTTAATACACTGTTCCTCTATCGTATCTATGAATTCTAATGTGAATTTTATTCCAAACTTTTTAAGGGATGGAAGAGCATTTGCCCGAAATTTTGTAACGTCTTCTGCTCTTACGCAATTCATTGCAACACTCTTCTATTCTGGCAACGTGTATATAAGCGAGAGACCTCTCTGTCCATTGTTACCCCATCTCCCGCCCTTCCGCCCTCGCTTTCACAGTTCTGGCTTAATGGCTGACGTGGCTATCGGGTTTCTGCAGAAGCGTAAAAGATCTTCGGGGAAGGGCTAGAAAGAAACGATATAGCCGGCTTTCACCTTCTCGCCCGGCTCCACGACCGAGCCTGTCCTTCTTCCAACTATACGCACGCAACATACCTACTAAAAAAAAAAAAGTAAGAAACCTACTGTGCTATAAAAATTGCCAATTTGCGACTCAAGAGAAAAAAAATTCTACGGCACGCAAGGAAATAGGGGAGGCGTTAGGGAAAAGGGTACAGGGAATAAAAAAAAAAGCGCCGCTAGGATCCGACTACTCATCAGCCTGTTGCAAACTCACCCTCTCTTCGGGCTGGTAACAACTGGTGTATAAAAAAATCAGGAGGGTTGCACCCCTAAAGCACTGGCTTCCGTATACTATATTCGATCACAGATAGCAGCTCGCTAATTGATTATAATAAGCGATCAGGAAATGGAACCGGAAACGGTGTTAGCACTTTCGCCGGGGAGTTGACCAAAGGAAATAATTCAAATTGTCAATGAATAAAAGATAATTGGCCTCGTCTATTTCAATAACCGGGCGATCCAACAATTGGAATTTATCTAGAATACGGCGATCGAACTTAATTAGAACAATTGAAGCAACAGAGCCCGTACATCCCCATGTATACTTTAATTTTAGTGGCTTTCGAACAGTCTTACCAATATCAGAAGAGAATCGTTAGAGCGAGAAGGGCACGGCCACGGGGAGAGGAAGAAAGACAATGAGGGTACGGGAGGAGACACTGTGTGTACCGACAGCGGGGGCGTTCGACAATTTATCGTCTTCATTTGGCCACGTCCATATTTATTGCATCGTCAGGAACAATATGGCGCCTATTAAGCGAAATACGGGTCCCACCGTGGATGCGGAATCGAATTAATACCGTGCTCGCTTGCGCCGCCGTGTCTGCTAATAAGCTTAATAAATATTGATTGTTTAATTAACGTGGAATCGACGCGTGGGACACGAACCTTTACCGTCAGGCCCATCGGACCGCCCACGGGGCTCCACAAATTAATTAAACGCTTGCTTCCACCATGTGCTTGAATTTACATTTTTCTAACACCAATTCAAATATCGCTCGTTCTAACTCACGGTTTCCCGGTAACGCTATCACGTCGAAGGATCGAAAAAGAAAAGAGGGCGACGGTTGGCGATGGCTTCGATTCTACTTCCACTAATTATACGTTCTCGAAGCAATTGGGGATCATGGTGCTAGAGGAACCGTCGACAGCGAGGCGAACGGTGAAAAACGATGTTCGTCTTCTGTGGGAACGTCCGTCCCATTAATGGAATCACCAATTGCACACTTATTGGTTTAATTACTAATTGCTAGTCTCCGCATCTTTTTTGCTTCGCGGCGAAACGAGCAAGAATGGCGCCGACACCCACCACTCTATCGATGCCATTTTCATAAACAGCTCCTCCATTGTGCCTCGTTACAAACGTAATCGAGTCGTTTTAATTCTCGTGGGCGAGAGAGGAATTAATCTTTAATCGAATCCCCTCGATTATCACTGTCCGCAAGATCATCTTCTGTTTCAGAACAGGGAAAGGAGGGGAGACTGAAGAAGGAGCAGCGGAAGTTGTGTTCTGTTCCGTGAGAAATGCGCGTCGAAGAAAGAAAACGTCTTGGAGCTCGTTCAGAGTCGATCCCTTTCCTCGATGCTTCTCGTTTTCTTCGCCGCCGCTCGCTTCCTTCATCATTCCGAGAAACGTTCGCTACACTCGTTTCCATTTCTCCTTACGCGATTTGCCAGCCAGTGCCGATTCTCCACGCGCATCGGTTAGCGTGCAAACGGAAAGGAAACATCGATTCTTCGTTTTTTCCATTCGACAGGAGGTCGGTGTTTCATCACCTCCTTCGATTGGCTTTGAGAAAAGAAAGAATTGAAGAGGATGGTATTGCTGAATGTATCGATTAATTGAATTGCGGCGATTCAGATGGAAAATAGAAAGGGGAGTCGGTGCTGGCTACCGAGTTCGCGAACGGAGCATGCAAGCAGAAGGAGCGAAGACGGTAGTCAGCAGTCGAGCGAATCAGCATATTCCGTTTACGGGACGTTCCGTCCCTAATGCGACTGTGGGAGGATGATAAAAATCTGAAAATCCTCGGGAAAGCCGCGGCACGGAATTTGAATTTGCTTCGTCTCGAAGGGAGCGCGAGCTCGTCGACATTCAAAGCCAGTCCCGCCTCGTCACCCTCGATCCGAACAACAAAGTGAGCTACTCGTGGAGGAAACGCCTGTTAGCAATTCGCGAATGTCCCCGTTCATGTAACTTGCTTCTGAAGCTCTTGAATAGTTTAATCGTTTCTCCGAATGAATCCGAAAAAACCACCCCCTATCACTTTTCAGAAGTCTAAAGTTAAAGCGTTTAACGGGAATCGAATGATACGCGGTGGAGCTTTTTGCCAGCAACGAAGCCGTTCGTCCAGGGACGCTGGCCCGCAAGAACCGGACGTGTTCTGGATTGGCGAGAAAGCGTGAATGGGAGCTTCCTCGGCGGAGGGCTCGGGAAGCCGTTTCGGCATTCAATAGCGGTTTTCCACGGTCACCACCGCGATGCTGCCGATTTGAATAACAAAATCACCAGGAAGACGTATTATCGTCCTCGCGGCCGTGCGACCGGGCCCTCCGCCGCCACACCATGCGAGACTTTATCGCCGCGAGTCGTTTGCATTCCAAGGCGAAACCGATCCCCGTTTCGCGAACCAGCGACGCTCGCTCGCCGTTTCCATCCTCGTCGATCTCGACGAAACTAAAAACGCGCACGGTGCCGCGACTCCGGGAACAGAGTCTGGCACTGCTTGCTGCTGCGATTTGCATGCTCGCTCCGAGAGACAAGCAACGGTGTGAAGATTCGACGAGATCGCATTTGAAAAATTGTCAAAAGGCGATCGATCGATTGCTGCCAGTGATTAAACCACGATGGGGGCAAACAGACAGGAGAGTCGCTCGAGGAAAAAGACAAAGAACGAAGAAAATATCGATGGAGAGTTTACATTACAAAGTATGATGAGGGACTTGGCCTGTTCTCCGTTCGAGAGATCTCCATGAAGCCCGCGATAAAAGAATCTCTGGTCTGACCATATCGGTGGAACAGGTGTGCCTGTACGACGCAGGAATAAACGATTAGCGATTCGATTAGCATCCGTGGATCATATCGATCGCGGCTACGCTTGCATTCCGAGCGATACGCTCCGTCTTCTCTCAGGCCGATTTTGCAATCGCGTCGTTTTACCATTGAGAAAAGCGTCTATATGCCGCGAACGACTCGATAGCCGCGACCGAGTTAAATTATCGACAATTCGTTACCGAGAACGGTGGGACGCTTTAATTAATCGGCGATGCGTCATCCGAACTGCAGCAAGAAGTGCGGATTGTTAGTGAGATAGATGATATATCCCAATGAGGGAAACAAGTTCAACAGAGGAGGTTCCCAAGAACAAGAGAAACAAGGGGAGGAAAGGGTGAACGGAACAGACAGGTTTAGGGAGAAGGAAGAGAAGAAAAATGGAGCGGGTGGTGATAGTGGCGCTAGGCGATCGGAAGTGTGTCAAATTACAGAGGTCCGTGATATTAATGACTCCTAATGACATGCCCCCCCCCCTCCTGCCCACCGAACCTCTTAGCCCACCTGACCACTCGAATCCCTTCCCCTTCCTTCTCTCCTACCTGCGCTCATCTCGAATCATCAAGGCTACTCGGACCGCTCTTCGAGGCCGATTCACGGAATCGGCATTAAAAATGTAATTACTAATTGACGGTGGCTAATGGCAATAAGACAAACAACGGAGGCTAAATGCTATAAAATAAAACACAGGTTGCCAATGATGTCCTTCGTTGTTCCTTTCTTTATTCGAAGACTGTTGGCGAGTATTCGCCCTTTCACAAATTTCGCCCCCTCGTAGACGAGGACAGGAGTGAACTCGAAGAGAATCGACCGGGTTTATGATTTTTTTTTTTTTACCGATCCTCCTGTGCTTTGTTAGAATAAATTACTCCTGATGTTTATTTTCTAGACCATCTTCGATCTTGAAGAACTTCCACTTTCACTTTGTTCAAAATTAGTTCCCCCAGCGAGGGGCAAGCACGAAGGGGCCCCATTTGCAGAACAATAAAAACTGCGTCAGCATCGATATTCCAACCATCTCCGCTGACGTCCCGAAGACAGGCCGATTGTAATGTACATGAAGAGGGACACGAAACGTGCTGCTGGCCCAGCTCGTTAAAGATCAGATCTCCGTCATTACCAATCCCGTTCTCTGGAAGGCGCGATCCCCGACGTGTTACGTTCCGCGACACGTGACAGCTACGAGGAGCCGCGTTTTCGAGACGAATCGACGGCCGACAGAATTGCACACGCAGAAAAACGGAGGAGAGACTCCTCTCACGCGAGCTTAAATTGCCCGACGGGATCTCCCCGATTCCCTTTTCTACTAAGACGCGTTACAAGCACCGATTTTGCTAGAATCTTTCTGCAGGCCCTCGAAAACAAGAGCGCGGATGAATATCTTGTCTCTGGGCAAGATTATGTCTCTTTTACGAGCGTACAAGAATTGCTGATCTGGTTCAGCGGGGGACCAAGGCCGGCGAATAATGCCCCGAGTTGAGAGACCGCGAAACAATTCTCCGAGGCGAATGACAAACCGCCATTTTGCCCGGGAGGCGGTGCGCCCGTTCACCAAGTGTAATTGCCTTTATGGCATATTTTACTTGGAAAAGGATTTGCCTTAGGTCGCAACGGAGGCACCGTTCAGTTTTGGTGAACGGGGTTGGCAGCGAACAATTTCTTAGCCTTCCCGGAACTTTGTCTAATAAAATTGCTACTATCTTATTATTGTTGCTGCGAATCATTAAATGCGTTTTACGCGATATAACTATAAACGCAATTGGAAGAAAAAGGGAGGAGTGAAGAAAGAATCGGTGACGAAACGCATGAGGAGGCTAATGTATCCTCCGAGCGACTGGTTTTCGCGATTGGATCCGAACTCGTTCAAGAGTCGGTCGATTAACGAAATCCCCGTGTCTGGCGGCGGCCGATTTCTTTGTCGCGTCTGAAAATTTCTCAATCAGCGTCCCCCTTCCGAGTGTTCCTTCCTCGCGTACGCGACGGATTTTCTGCACGCGTCGAGGCACAAATGTAGAAGCCTCATCCGTTGCAATTAAACGATACTGCCCCCCCCCCCCCCGGCCCGATCGGTCGGCGGCGGCAAAAAGCCGGCTAAGAAATAACGACGCGGATTTATAATGCCGATACTTGAGCCTTTCGCTCGGACTCCGTCGTGTCGTATTATTCGTTTGTGAAATTTATGTTCCTTGCCATCGCATCGGCGAAGGTTAAACCCTTCGTACGTACGTTAATCGTATCGGGAGATTGAAGAGAGACGGGGAATAGGCGAGCGACGAAAATAAGGATCAAAGGGAATGGACGGAGAAGCGAGAAGGAAGAGGGAAGCGGGCGACAGACGGACGACGATGAAACTCTCTGTGCAAACTCACCTTGTATGGATTCCGGCGAGGCTGGCTCCTTATCGATTCGGCCGAGCGCGTCGCTTGCTGCAACAAAAAATGCAACGGGGCCTCGTTAGTGACGTCGCGTTATAAAGCAGCTGGGGAAACTTCGCGTTTTTCTCGTGAAAATGATAGATGCGGAAAGAATTTCCGCTTGGACGTCAGCAGAGGAGCCTCTGCTGACCGTAAAGATTGTCAGGGCAATTAATAAAGGGCGCGTCAAAGAATAATGAGACGTTGATTTTGAAAAGTGCTCAAGGGGGCACAGAGTATGTAACCAAAAATTTCTGCAAAAGACTTCTGCAAAATCCAGAAAAAAAGAATAAGAATGGAGTTCGGTACATTGAAGCGACAGGAATTAACTAATCAGATTCTCAATCTCTCGCGCGAGATTCTACGAATCCCGACGAGGATCGAGTTCATCGCGTTCAGCCCCTATAATTTCTACGTTCTCTGGCCAGCGCCCACATCGAGGCTGATTAAACCGGCAATGGGTAAATGTGATCTCGCAGATAGGACACAGAAAGGGGATTCTTATCAATCAGCTGAATTATGCTAAAACGCGGCCAATCATCGTCGCACATGTCGCGATTCCCAGAAACGGGGGAGCCAAGGGACGATATTCAAATAATCTGTCCGATGAACCCCGGATGGAGGAAGCTGATGGAAAGAAGCTGGTAATTCGCAGCAAAGATGACCACCATACGTCACGAGGGGCGGCAAGGATCGTTCCAGGATGGCCGAGACCGGCCACCTACTACCCCCCGGGGGCTCACAACTCACCCCTGAAACGACTGTATTCAGATAATCCCACCTTTCCTCTCCCACAGTCTCTGGGACACACGCGACATTTCAATACGGACGATGCCCGCCGGATAACCCGGCGCAAATACGCTCGGATCTACGCGTCCTACGTTCTGGAAAATAACGGTAGCCCTAACGATGACATATCGACGGAATAAGGGGTGCAGAGTACTGGTGATCTCGCTGTTTCTTGAGTTTTTCGTTACACGGCAGAGATTGGGTGTTTCATTTGTACTAAAGCGATGCGAATGTTTTCTAACACTTTAATAGAAATAATTCAAAGCAGATAAAGGTATAATAATTGCTAGAACGTGTCGCAAAGGATAACCATATTCACGGATCCACGGGCTGAGAAAGGAAGACGGCGTTGAGAATGCGAGCGCGTTTGTCTAACGAAGATCAGTGCCGCTAAAAAACCCGAACAATATACGAGGTCCTTGATGCGTTCGTTTTCATTATTAAAACGAAGGACTGCCTGTGGAAACTGGCACAAGCTTACATTAAATATGAACAGCGACCTCGTTCGCCTGTCCATCGACTTTTTCCAGCGGCGCATTAGTCACAGGAGCGTGTAACGAACGCCTCTAGCGATTTCCCTTGCCGATTCCGAAGGAAAAAGTCGATTGTAGCTACGCAAGACTATGATCCATAAATACCGACGTGGCGATCGTATCGATTCGTATTGACCTGAAACATCTTTCCATGAGATTAATCGACGCCGCGGCTACGTGAATCATTTTGCGTGGGGAAGCAACTTCGATAAATACGAGCCACCCCCCTTAGGGGGCGGAAGGCCTCTCCAGGGTGTCGTAAAGTGCCTTTTGCACATGCATTTATGGAATATTCACAGCATGAGCCTCGAATTGCGCTATAAACACGTTCATCTTGTCGTTTCCCTAAATTACAGAGAAGTATGTTGGAATGCAAGAGATGCTGGCGTTGTCGAAGAGCTCATACACTCGTAGGTAGTATCACAGTGTATTTTCTCTTCCAAGAAAAAATTAAAACAGCGATGTAATCATGATATCGAATTCCCATGCCGATGAAACTTTCATAAAAAGAACTCTAGCGAACATCTAGTCGACATTTGCCCATCGAGATTCCCGTATTCACCGCAGACGGGGCATCGCCGTCAGCCTGCCGGTCGGCCGCTTATTAATTCGACACGATCGCCTTCTGACAGGTCGGTAGAAATCGCGTGTCTGCGGCCGCAAAACTCGTAGCCTCCCTTAGTATTCATAAAGGTCAGTCGTACGCGGCGTCCGCGAGTTCCTTCTTTCGTGCACGTATTCCCATTCAACCTGTTACGAGACACCTGTACGTCAAGCGGACAGCGCTGGCCGCGGACAGGTGAACTCGACAAACTTGCATCGGAGAACGCTCGCGACCGGAACCTCTATCGAAACTATATGATTATTCTGTGTCGCTTGGTGTCGGTCAACGGGCTGCGAGAACTAATACATCGAACCCGCTCCATTAATTGATACCGATATACGAATCTACGTATATTGACGTTTCCGGGGATTGTCGAAACCGAACGAGCAGCCTTTCGATGCCCGCGTTCGTTCGTTCACCAACGGGGAGGAAAACGAGATTTTAATATTTCAAGCTCGCCGCGATACAATAAGTGTAATAAGCATAGCGGCGACCGTTGGCCGGCACACAAGAGACGGTTCAAATATTAATGCTGACATTTCGTTGCTTGGCGGTAGTTTAACCGCACCCCCGCCCCCTGCTGCCCTTTAACGGGGTGGTCGTGGTTGCTCTCGAGGCTGCGGTTTCCCGAGGAACGATATTGCAGCCGGCCATTCCCCGTCGCGATATATTCTAATCGCGCTGAATTCGCAGCTAGCACGCGGTTTCCCCATCTTTCCCATTTTTTTCTTCTCCTCATTCGCCTGGGTCACTCCGCCATCGACCACCCTCCTCTCTTTCTCGTTCTCGCGCGGCAAGGAAGCACTATGAATACCAGATGCGGGATCCGGGTACATCTAGTTTGCCCGGTCGCTGGCCCTCTCATCAATTTTTAAGAACCACCTTGTAATACGTATGCACCGACGTTGGATATGGAAACCACGTTTCCGGCGTGAATACAGCGGGGGGTGAAATCGTGACGCTGGAAGTGGCGTGAATAGCGATGAGAAATCGCTGCGAGAACGATTCTAAAAGCCCCTATGTACAGGAGAACAGATTTTTGCGTATCCTTTCTTTTTAATAACGAAATCGTAGTCTACAGAATTTCTCGGCTATAATAGGAATTTCACTGGGGAAGAATAAGAAACTGAAACGAGAAAAAGAGGGTAAGGATACGGGGAAGAAGTGCAGGGGGTAGAAACAGGGTTCTCTGATGCGAGCCGAAACGTTTTTCCGATTACAAACGGCGCCATTCGCGAGCCGTCTGGCGGCGATTATTTTTAAAACAAGAATATTCCCTTTCGCTCCGGGACATAATGAGGAGGAGGAGGAGGGAGACACGGTCTGAGGGTGCGATAATGGCGGCCGTTATGAAGAAATCAAGACACCCCCGCGTCCACTACCTCTGTTGGCTTCCACGCCGCCTCTCTGCCCACTTGATCTTCCGTCTCCATGGCGACCGCCTTGTCCAAAGGACCCCTGCGAGCACACGGGGCGGCTGCGAGCATTCTCTCTTATTATGAGGATTGCTCCACCCGCGAAAGGGTTGCAACCCTCGACTCGCGGCGCTTGCCACAGTGGGTTTCTTTAAAACGCTGAGAGATTGTATATTTGGGGGGGACAAAAAAGCGGTGAATGCCGCCGTACTGTTGAAGAGTTGTACTTTCATGAGGATAATTAAAGCAAGTAATGGTAAATGGAATTATTTACTTACTATTATTGTACCTTTTATTCGCAATTACATGTACGATATTTCATCGGGCCTTCTGGCAACACTTTGACCGGCCCCCCTATTTTCTCCGCGTAAGCGTAACGAGAATTACACGCGTGCAAAAGCTGTCCCAACTGCGTTCCGTCCAATTAGACAGCCTCTTTGCTTTTCACGCGCAGCTCGATCGATCATCGACCGATAATCGTCCTCGAAACGCATAATCCGACGACGAAACTGATGGATCCCTGAATAATTGCGACGATCGTGCGTGATTCGAAGGGGATTGAGCGGTCAATGCAGTTCCTTCCATCGTCTAATAGACCAGTGTAAAACGGTGACAAACGAACGAGATGCGGCAGGGGTGTAAAACACATGGACATCGGTAGACAGACGTTTTTAGAGGGATGAAGAAGCGAGAGAAAAAAAATGATCGCGACAGAGGGAAGTTATTTGAAATTGATGAGGACGTCTGGGGAAGGGTTGGGGTCGCGTGCCACGCATCCGATGCATAAAAGAGTTTAGCCCCCCTTTTATTGGGCACCATTCGACGACACGCGCGCAATCTTACACCCCTTCTTCGGGTTGCTGTTTCTACACACCCCGCATAGCTGGCCCGTGGCAATTCGAAAATGGCGTCGTTATTCATGCTGAGTTAATTCGACAAGATTTGTGATATCAAGGAAAAAATAATGTAATGTAAAGCAATAATGAAAGTGCGCAGACACCGTAGAGAACAGGAGGCCATTATCGGCCACGTAGGGATGCGTACGCGAACCTCGTGCCCGAGGGGGTGGTTTTCCAGGCGACTTCGTGTCCGCCGCGCGAGGAAACATCCCGCGTAAGGGACGAGCGTAAGTGGTTCACGCGGCGATGGTAATGGAGTCGACTTATTCGTTAGGGAAACGCCACGACTGAGAGTAATCGAGACAGCGAGCTACGTGTACAAGCAGAAAAGGAAATAACCACCGTGACTACAGATGACGATTAAGTAGTCCAGAGGATTCGACTGGAACGGGAGTCTTAGATGCTGACTAATGAGCATTTGATTAGGGCAAAAAGATCACTGTGCGATCCGCTAATATGTAAAAATGAAGAAGAGAATCTCTCGGTTTGAAAGAAGGAACAGTGTCCTTTTACGAATTCGTGGCCAGAGTGTATTGCACAGTTCGCAGCTGCTGACTAATTAACCACTGCACCTTGAACCCAATTTCGCAATTAACTCCTTTACAACCGTAGCGCGTATATCGAAGTTGCCAAAACATGCTCGCTATCTGCCATCTTGGCGCGCGTTTCATTAAACCAGCTTCGGTATTACAATCTTTCAGTTCGCTCCATTAATTAACAGGACTTTCCGTCCTGTAAGTACAACGCGAGCGTGGGGAATGAAATATTCATCGAATGCAAATGACGCCGGGACGCGTGTATAATCCATTGGAAAAATAATAATGACAGAAATTCGCCTTAATTGGCACAATAGCCATGGACCGGAGACACGGTAGCCTCCCTAGTCCTGGCGATTACAACACGACCGTGACGAGGATGCTCGCCGGTGTTACAAGCTATTTAGCGAGAAGATCGTTCATGCTGATCCTCATAATTACGCGGTAATTAGGGCGGGTTTGTCGAGGGAACAGCGGACGTCTTGAATATCGATCCGCTCGATGGATCTACACTGATCGTCACGTCTAGTTGGATCAATCCTAATTTCATTTATGATAACGATGAAATGGAAATTTAATGGCAGCAATTATGCACCAGGTGTATTGAAAATGCAATATCCATTGCATTTAAATTAAATATTCCGCAAGAGATATTGACCACTTGTTTCAATATATATTATAACGTTCCCATTCTAGGCTTTCAATCAACCCCCCTGCTGACTCGCTCTATCTTCACCCCCGAGATATCATTTCTCAGCACAAAAAGTTTCTAATGACGGAAAATGTAATATATATCGCTTCGAGGCAGCCGGTACGAACAGCCTTTCTTGTAATTAAGTTGTAACTAAGGACGCCAGATAGGCAGAAGGCGGAGAGAGAAACGCGAGGATACACTTGGACGCTGGGGGTGGCCAGGGGGTTGAAGCGGATCCTCGCAAGAGTGGAAAATAATAAGAGGGCTCCGTTAATCCGAACGATATATTATATCCAACGAGAGTGCTTCTGGCACGACGCAGCCAGCAGCTCTATATAATCCAAGCTGAGACAGAGATAAAGAACAACGTGATAAAAGCTCACGTATAACGCCTGCACTTTCGTATGGAAAATAAATTTTTGGTATTACCATTTTTAATTCAAGAAATAAAGCATTACTATTGCTTGAAGAACAACGCCAGACGTGAGCACGGGTTAGGATTGAAATACCATTGAGGCGAGAGGAGATCGAACCTCGATAATTACCGTAGCGTGCAAATATCGGTAATATGTCGACTTGGAAGCGTGAAACAGGAGAGATAAAGCGAAGATACGCCGGAGGGACTGGTTGATCGCCCCCGAACGAACAACTCAATTGCGCGATATCGAGTTACGTAGCTTCGCTTCAGGGAACGTGTAATGAATTAATTCGTATGCCATTTTACAAAATTACAAAAAGATGAATTTTAACCAGCAGAGAAGCAGACTTCGTTCACAGGCTAAAGAAACTGTTCGCGTTACACGGCTACAAATTTGTACGAAACTCGAGGAGGATCCGGCCGAGTTCCACACGACGGGGGCTACGTACGTGTTCGCTTAACAAGGAATTCGAGTCATAACGCTTAATTAAGGTACTGTACGAAGTAAGGCCCGCATCTAGCGAGGAGGAGGAAGGGTGGCAGGCAAGGTATGAGGGCCATCGGGCCCGGATCGTGACCAACCGAGAAGCAGGAACGCGGTCAGATCGGCTGATAACGATCTGATAAGGTGCCCTCCCAAGATTACGAGCCGAGTTTCGTTCGAACCTCCACGCCGCCCCCAGTGAAACCAGTTTTTCTGCGGCTCGATTTAATTAGATTTTCCGTGGGATCCGTCAGCACTCACCCTTAACTCTCCCCATCAGTTCCAAACTCGTGAAACTGCGTGTAATTAATGAATTGTTCGGTAGAATTGCGCTGGGGACACGATTCGGCATTTCTTATACTAGTGGGACAGTAGAACACTCGGTTTTTGCGTGCACCCCTTTGAATCGATGGGCACGCACGAGAAATCCGCCGATAATGCAAAGCGTGAGTGACGTTCGACTTATCGCGACGTAATCCTATTAAACTATCATTATAAGCTTAACGGAGAATCACCGCAAGTGCGCGCCGATAGTTCATGAAAATTTATGAATTATACGTCGATTAGCATACGCGCCGCCCGTGCACTTTTTACTGTTCCAAAAGAAATACAATTACGGAGGCAGACTAAATTACAGACAAATTCTCTGATCACAGTTCTCCATCGAACAACCAACAATCGCAAAAAGGAAAACAATCTCCAAATAGAAGTGGAGGAACAGAAGGGCAGTCGAAGGGACGGCAGAATGGAATTCAAGTGAGTCTACACGTAATCTGCAGCGTATGGGGTTGAAGCTACTACAAGCGCAGGGGGTGGGGACTTTAAAATGGTGGGAGCATCCCTCCCCGACCTAGTGGCAACCCCAATCCTTGCACGCTGGTCTAATCACAGAAAGGGGGATGGTTTTGCATTTCGTAACCCCAGCGGAAAGTACACTAACACCATTTCCCGTGTTCCTTTCCATGTAAAAAACACGAGACTGGGACAACTCAAATTAAACACGCTGTCAAACATAAGTGTAGAGACAAATATGAAACAAATTGAACGTCCATAATTGCGTCTCACAATGGGAATAGTAAATTGTTCTGTGCCAGAATGTAGAAAGCCAATGGGGTCGCGAGTAATTCGAGGGAACGCATTGCCCCATGCGGGATTCGTACTTTTTCTATAAAAATTCTTCAGCCCCAACTCATGCTGGTATTATTATTCAGCGAAGTAGATATGGGTCCAAACCCCAAACACGTGGTGGTTTATCAATTCGATTACAAGAAAATCGAGCCCCCATAAAATTATTGGATCCATCCGTTGCAATATAAAAAACATATATCATTGCTTACGTATTCGAAAGGTCGGCTTTGCATCCGCGTGCATCTTTCTCTTGCTGCCGAACTGATAGATTCCGACGACCATTGTTCGAGAGCCTCTCGATAGTCCTTTCACACGGAATACAACAACACTCCCCCGATATCAATCTTTTTTTTACTCTACTCGTGTCATTCGAAGCAGACAAACTCCGATGAGGCACACTTTTCTTCAATAAAAAGAAAAAGTCGTGGGACGCGTTTCGCACACAAAATTTTCACCTAATGCAAATGTAAGAGTAATTATCAAGGCTGTTTCACCCTCACAAACTAGCACATTCAAGGAGCGAAGCGGAAGATAACTGACTTGTCCCGCGAGTGTTTTCACGATTTCGAAAAACCGGGGGTGCCCCAAGTTGGCCTGTCGGGGGCAACTTGTCTACTGGTGAGCCAAGAGCTGTCCGTTCGCGTTGGTCAGCGCTGCCCCTCTTCTCAGCTGGCCCGTGGGGGTGCACCCCCGCAAACCCTCCGTAAGGCCAACGCGAAAGAGAGAGATGTACGGGAGAGACAGAGTTTGGTACGTGCCTCTTCGGTGCTCTCTCTCCTCTCTTGCCACGCTCGACAGAGGGTACATACATTATCCGCCCCTCGATCCTCGATCCCGAACGATCGGCATCTCGCTAGCTACCGCGCTGAATTATAGAAACGCTTCGGCTTCCTTGTCGCCCCTATTTTTCCACGCCACGCGACGCTCGCCCTTTTAATTTCGGCCGGGGGAGGATTCTGTGTTCTAAATGAGAGAATAGGCTCCGGCTGGAGAAATAATTATTATTGTGATGATAATGGAACAATAACGGGAGGGGATACAACGTTTCTATATAAATGGACCAAGTAATATTACGATCTGCGTATTTAAAAAATTAATTGCAGCCTTTGACTAAAGTATCTAATTAGAAGCAAAAAAGAAATACAAAAAAATACGTTCACTAACCGTAGTTAATTCCGGCATGTACAAAAAGGTGTTACGTTGCTAAGAAACTCGGAAAATCGGATTGAATTGCTACATAGAAAAAAAAATGGTCACAGTTTAACGCTATGTGGTGTCGCAGTAAATTCCATTCTCGCTTATGCCCTTAGCCCTTTCGTTGAAACGAAGGGTGTCCGAACGGGAAGGGCGGCGGGAAAAAAAAGGAGGAACAACTGCGGTGCAGCTCATTGGAATTTCGGAATGCCTTGTCGGCCGGACGAGTCATTAAGTCGTAAAACTAGAGAGTAGCCTTCCTTGGAAAAAGACGAAAAAAAAAGAAAAAACAAATTTACGTCCCCGGCCGAAGGGCCGATGCGCAGGGGTGTTGTAAATTTTTTCCCCATGCCCACGAAAATTCCAAATGGACTTTCCGTGTTTTGCAAAAATCTACATTTCCAACGCCGGCTCGCTTGTAAATCTTGTAAAGGTCTCGGCTACTCTAGGAGCGAATCGAGTGGAGTGCATTTGCGTCAAACACGAACGATCCATTGTAGTAGGTTTTTCCTTAACAATTGGGATTAATCTACGTTCATCCCAGTCGCCAGCCCCTACTGATCGTTATTGTAAATGTTGATTGAGCAATTGCAATGAAATTGGTCTTCCCACGAGTCGTGGATATAAATACGCGGACAGTAATGGATGAAAGACTCCGGTTATTTTTACACCCCGGATCGATCTGCAAATTATCTAATTCGGTTAATTAGTCCATTGGCTTAATTGTACTCGGTAGCCGAAGCAAGCCAGCATCTATCTCTGGAAAGGTTTTAATCGTGATCAACGGTAATATTCTTACTAGGATATACTACCAGTTTCCAGATAATGAATAAAAGGAAACCCTCGTCGCTTTATACAGTCATTCTATTTATGATTTCAGGAGAATAACGGAACATTCGAAGAGCATTCATGCAAGAAAATAGCCCGTACCTCTTCCATTCGAGTTCCACGAGAGATATATCATTCCTATGTAGTTTCTCTGTCTGTGAGATCGATCAGACTCAGAACCGAGCAAATTTTCAGTGCGCGTCGATTCTCGGAAGAAAATGCTAGGAGGTAGACCGCGTGAAAGGCCACGTTCCGTACAGCCACCCACGCTTTCAACGGGGCAGCAAGAGGGATGTGAGCGCGAGGGACCATTCGGCGCCCCTATTTTGCAACCACCTCCGTTTGCCGTCGATAGTGCATTTGACCAGAGAGCATTGTCCGGCGGAACGGTCCATTGTCGGATTGAATCATCGTCCAGGGTTGGAATATTCAGGGATGGCCGATGGTCAGTGGCCATTATTGTTCGAATGGCGCGTGTGTGCCCCGCCGCCACTCATCTGTGGCACGGAGCAAGGGGGAGAGACTGTATGGGCACACTCGAAAATCTAGAGCGTCGGACACTTTGTCCTACCACGCGTTGCTCTCGTGCCGGGAGCTACCCCTGCCCCGGTGAATTATTGGCTTTAATTGCGTCCATGGTAATAGCCGGACTGGGACAAATTTCCGGGCGGGAAGCTGGCAGATTGCTGGAAACTGAACGTTCACGTGGCGGTTTCAACACAGTGGAGACTCTGAGCTGGCGTGAAATTCGTGGAACTCGTGCAGAAGATTCCATTGGGTTCACGTTGAGCGCGGGAAGGCACATTGAACTCGTTTCTTGAAATTAAGAGAAACGAATAAATAGTTTGTTTAACGAACTGTGCAGAAGATTAATTGATTTCCTCCTTCATGAGCGCCAATTTTAAAAATGCCATTGAAATAGAAAATGCAACGAAAAATTGTATTAAGCAAATGACAATGATTGATAGATAAGTGCACCGATAAATCTCTCCAAATCTCGTAACTCAATTCCATTAAATACGACGACGAGGGAGAGATTATAATTAGTTTGGAACGTAAAAGTTATAGGAACTAAATGTCCCCGAAATGCACAATGCAAATGGTTGCAATAATTCTAAGGGTATAGAACGACGTTCGGATGTACTCATATGTTTCGTATCGCGGGAAAACATTGCAGGTACGATTATATGCATTTTCCAGCTTGGATTCTCTCATTGTCCCGTGCATCGAGAGGGGTCAAAAGAGCACGGGGCGCAGTGGACCGCGCCATTGTGTAGCGACATCGCTCGTATGTCGCTCGTGTTCACCGATGGACAGTGGGGTCAGAGGGCAGATTTTCGACGACTCGTACGGGGGGTAGTTTATACCCTTATTATGACGGAAACACACCAAGGGTCACGTCCGTGTTTTCCGTGAAACGAGAGAGGTAGAGTAAACGCGGGATTGAACGTGTAGCTTCACATCCTATATTCAACTTCGTATCTACGCTGAGAGTTCGGTATAATTTATAATCTTCTTCGATTTTGCTGGGAGAAAACTAATTATGCTCATCTTAAAATCTGGTAGAAATATTCTAAAAACTACCACGTCAGTCCATCAGCTGTGGCCGATGGCTGGAACGGCAAGCGTCGACCACAAAAGAGCCTTAATGAGTTCATAAGGCTACCTGAGCGAAGGTCGAGGCCGATTTCGATCTTCCATTCGGAAATTCAGCCCGATCGTCGCATCCCTCGACATGCTAATGCGAACGGATGTCCCGAGCTTCTCTAAGACTCTCATTACCGTCAGCCCCACGTTTCCGATACGTGCCCGGTCACTATCGCCGATTTTTCCAAACGGCCAATCCCATTCGCACAGCCGGCAAAAAGTGCATTTACATGTCTATACACGTCTGGCTATCGATGGAAATGGCGTGAAGAAAAGGGCCAGGTAGACCTGTTCGGATGTACCACGGAATTTTTAATATTCACCGGCGGCGAGCTTTGAAGGGCCGAAAAGTTTCTATGAACACTGGCGGTACCTAGAACGGGACCGTGATTGCGGTACCTCCAGCCGCGCCGTACAAATTGGAAAAAATACCGTCGGTACCGTTGATTATTCCTCTGGAAGGGAAAGAATAGCGTTGCTTTATTTCTGGAGTCATATAGGAATATGCACGCTCATCCTTACATTTATCTTTAATTGACCATTCGGGTAATTGAACGCTGCATCATTTTCAGAAAGAATCCAAATAATTTTAAACAATTCGAAGACATCACAAACTTATGCCCAGTTGCATTCATTGTGTTTAATAAACTTTTCGGAGTGAATTTCCTAATTACGGTACCGTATCGGAATCTTAAAATCGTCTACGGCCGGACGGGCGAAGAAAATATTTCCGGAAGAGGGAAATGGAGAGAACGAGAGAAAGAGAGAGAGAGAGAGAGAGAGAGAGAGGCCGTGCGCAATTAACGTCAAAGCGAGGTCCGTCCGAAGAAACCCGATAGGCTGTCCATAACCGCATTCCATATGCCCGGGCCGAGGGTTGCCGGCCACCGGCAGGTCCGCGACCCAGGAAGTAGGTAGTAATTTCGGGCACAAGGCCCGCCGAAATTAGCAGGCAAGGAGCCGAGAGATGATTTTCCAAAATAACACGTCCCGATACAATGGCCGGCCAATTTCCCGAGCACCAGCTGCTTCCACCTATCTGATTTATCATCTCGCCTCATCCGACCACCTCTACCCAGCTTCGACCCTGAAAAAATCGTTCGTGGATCGACGAATCCATTTCATTGGAAGCTTTGCCCCACGTCGGATCTTTCACTGGATACCTTTGACAAGATTCACGTAGAGAAGCGATTGAACCCCGCTCTTACTTAGCTTCAGTAATTACAATATTTTCTGGTGGCGAGCTCCCTTTTAATACGTATGATTTTTCATTAATCGTTTCTGGGTATTCGCAGGAGGAATGACGGCCAATGCAGGCTACTCGCGGAATCGAAAATTGTTTGGTCGTTGGCTCGCAGGAATGCGAGCAGCTGGGGGTTCAGAGGGGGTTGTTCAATCGGTTATTGATTGGGAATGTAAGCTGGACTTGGGGGTGACTCTCCAACAAAGAGGAGAGAGTAACCGGTACACCGACGACCCGACAGATGGCCATTGGTCAGTCAGCTCGTGCGGCGAACTTTGCCAATTGAGAAAACCACTTGGACATCGTGCTCGAAATTATTAGATCCTCCGAACTTTCAACCGAAGATCCCTTCATTACGACACCTGTCCATTGTGCAATTTCGCCAACGATAGTCGCCCTCCACCGCCGTATAGAATTATCATGATCACTTTCAAATGTTCTCCGACAGGAACTATCTTCAACTCGCATCTACTTGGAGATTCACCCCCTGAATAAACCAATCTGGAAAAACCGCGTAGCTAATCTCCTCTTGATCTATAGTAAAATTCTTAAGTCGAAGTCGACCATCTGCCATTAGTGCCTAGTAATACTAATAATAGAGGTTCACCCTCTTTGCGTTCCTCTAAATTTAAGAGCAACCTTAATGCCCAAAATATGGCAGCTCTAGACAATTGCTATCCTTCAGCGTTCAAAGGGGTGCAAAGGTCTCGAACAGCCTACGCTTTTGACAGCATCGTAGGCGAAGTATCTCTTCCGTCGATCGTTTGACCAGCTGTGAGTTCCTCTAGATCGCGTCAAGCGTCACGCGTGCCATTATCCCACATTTTCCAATCCACGCAGAGCGCATAGGAGGAGGACCCAGAGGTGCGTGGTTTTCTCCCTCGATCTCATCCTTCTGAAACCGAAACCGCAGCACGGCATCGGCACCACCGTGGTCGTTGCGATAGTCCGGCTCCCTCGCATCCCCCGGGCAATCTTTTCAATTTAAAGTCAAGCATTATAGCTTAAATTGCATTATGGTTTTCTTCCCCACGAAGAAGGTAGAAACCGAGAGCAGCAACGAAGGGCGGCTCCTTGTAAGCAAGGCTCAATCACGCCGCTTAACCTCTGACCCTGTAGCCCGGCCAAGCACACACACGCTGTATATGATACTAACACGGATTTTACACGCAGTTCGTTCAATTCGTCCCACAAGTTGCTCGCGGTGGACTTTACGTGGAAATTGCATCGTGCGCACCTTCGATGCAGGAAACCACCGGCCAATGTGAACACGTGGTCGAGAACTCGATTTTTAACAGACATTTCTCTGAGTCGTGTTATTAATTTGGGACGCTTTCCATTCTAGTAGAAAGCTAGTTTCCTAATTGAAGCATATAAACAGCACTCGATAAAT
Organism: Holcopasites calliopsidis; assembly: GCA_023838395.1. Lineage (NCBI taxonomy): Eukaryota > Metazoa > Arthropoda > Insecta > Hymenoptera > Apidae > Holcopasites > Holcopasites calliopsidis. Next base: position 331,473 of record JALHAQ010000037.1, on the reverse strand, counting down.
ATTATCGGAATGAAATTTATGTACCCAAGGAGAGTTCCTTGACGTGCTTTCCGATGCGAATGAATGAAACGACCCAGCCCAAGTCGAACCTTGAACTTCTCGTTGCTGGAGAAAAGTCACGGTTCTACCTTCACGGCACCTTCGCGGCTGTAATAACGCGTTTCATAAGGCGCGTAACAGACACTCGCAGCACTCCTGTATCCCTTGCCTCTTCCTTTTTTCCGCATTAAGTTATCGGCTGCCACGCCGACGTGCGTGCATTTATCAAACCGCCGTGCAGTTCCGATAACTATCCGATCGTTTGCGCGGATCGCGAAAGACCATAGATCGGCATCAAGAATCAATTCTCCATGCCAACAGTTCTTTTCTATTCAAATTCCTTTCGGCTAATCGTTACAGATACTACAAAACTTTTCAACCCTTAATTGAAGCCACCTGCATTCCAAGCCCACTTATTAACCTTTCCAATAAATAGGAAAAGAAGGCGAGGCATCCACAGGAAGAGTCGAGCGCAGGCCAAGTTCACGCGGGGGACCGTGGATCGGCGGACGTGGAAGCATCCTCCTTATCGTCCGCGTTCTTAGCGAGCAATCCTTAAGTAATATATTTCTCCGGGGGGGTAATTGCAGGCAGCGATTTCGTGCGGCTCGTTCGAGATCCGCCAGATACGTCGTGCAGTACCGCCGGAGCGTGCATTGCACGTGCAAAAGCGGACGGGAGGAGCATAAAGAAAAGAGAGAGAAAGGAGTGGCAGCGGGCTACGAAGTTGTACATATCGTAGGTACCGTACATGTACGTACGGTAGGTTACACGCGTAGGTAGGTACTTACGTGCCCGTCCGACGCGACGTAGGTAGAGACTACTCGTTTCTTTCACGGTGAAGCAAGATCGAACGCGCGTCGCGTCGACGTACCGACGAGGAAAGTCGAAAGGGGCGGCTGGGGGAACGACGGACACCGGAGAGGAAAAAGGGGCAGATCGAGGAACGGTGAGGAGGAAGGTTAAAGGAGAGAGAGAGACAGAGAGAGGGAGAGGAAAGGTGTACTGATAGAGCGTAACTGACTTCTTGGCCGGTGCATATTACCGGGCTGTTAGAGGGCGGAGCCGGCTGATGAGTTAGCAACGTATTGACTTTATAATAATCACGTTAGCCGGTCCACCGTGATCCCTTGGTATTACGCGGTGCTTCGCACCGATTCACGTATGTACCGGGTGATTCCTTCTTCGTCCTCCGCTCGACGCCGCGGAAAATTCGAAACTTTTCGCAGGCAATAGTATATCCGTAACATTTGGCCCGATAGCAGACCTTTTAAAATAATTGTCTCGAGAGCCGTAGATCTTGATGACTTAAACGAGTCTCCGTTTAGCAAAATCCAGCTCGAGTTCGGAAACGCTTTGAATCGACCCTCCATTGATCCAGCCACGCGAACGACGGGCACCCTATACTTGGAAAATGAGGATCGATGCAGGCTAGCGTTGCGGAGGCTTCGTCCACCGGCCTTGGTGGTTTAATTAGTAGTTCGGTTTATCCTACGGGATTTTTCTCCGGACAGAGGCTGTCAGGCACGTGAGGGCAAGGTTCGATTTGTTACGTATTCACGCACATCCGCTGGATCGCAGGAAGCTCGAACGTATTTATTCCTTGTTATTACAGCATTCTCCTCTCTTTGCATACAAGCGGAATTGGCTGGCTTGGCATCGAATTTTTATAACGTTACGTAAAGAATGGTAACCTTGGTGAAATGGAGTCATTAGGTTGCGCAGAACGTCAAGGAGTTTGCCGGTGAATGAACGCTGGCGTTAACCGAGACAAGAAAATAATTGATCCTTCGCATGGGCCTTTTTTCGCCCTCCGTTATAAATAGAGGCCTCCACGATAGCGGTTTAAATAAACGTGCGAAAATATTTCCTCGCCTTTTATGAATTCCACCAATCTGTATCCGTATCCCCCGTTCTAAATTCATGGTGGAAGATGTTCGTTTCACTAACTTTAATAGATAAAGTAACAGTCGGGTAAAATCGCAAATTGCTCTTGGATCGCCCGGTACACTCTCGCGGCAGCGGTCTTCGGATCTCGCTGACCTCCAATCTCACCTCAATTTGCCTACACGCCGCCATTTGCGTCAGCGGGAACGGCGAACGGCCTATCTGAAATTATAATCTGAAAAAATCCCCTCGGCTAGCGTGCTGCATCGCGAGACCGCACGTCTCGCCGTTGTAATCGATTAATTATGGTAAATCGCGCTACATTATAAATTTCGTGGGCAATTGGTATCTCTTTTAAATCGCGCTGCGAAACCGCGTAACAGAGTCGAGGGGAAACGAGACGAGTGCATAGCAATGAAAAGTAAGAACGTGATCTATCCATGGATTCTTCGAGCAAGTCTTTCGGCAACCGTGAGACGGATTAATTAAACGTTCAATTAGCGAATCCTTCACTTGCAACACGTCTCTCTTGAGCACTGCCGAAACCGCTATCGTTTATAGCCCGATGCTAATTTGCAGTGAGCAGCTGCTCCCGCCTCGCCTCGAATCCACGCGACCGCCTCCAGCTTTTTGCCGCAGCAACGTCTTTCGGCTTATTAAAGCGGGTCATCAATTACCGTCGTGCATCTCATTTTTGCTCTGCCGGACATTGCACGATCGCTGTTAGGGATTAACGTGCATAAAACGTTGATTTAAAGGACAATCCATTTCTCGGCAGGTTTTTTTTCCCCGATTACTAGATGGGACAAATTTCGTTTCGAATAAGAAAGATGTGTGCTATTGAAACCTGGGATTGACAGTCGAAGCAAGTTGGTACCTATCTTAATAGGGTGTTCTGTTCTCCTTTTAATTGAATGTTCAAGTGCGATCGTTTGTTACAGAGAGGGCTCTCGGTACAGCTCGAAACAATTCGCCGGACCATAAAATTCGGGCGGAACTTTGCTCACTATAAATCGGAACTCTTAACTGCGTGACGATAAATCACAAAACTTGTATGAAAGATAGAGGAAGAGAGCGTTGGTTGACGGAAACTGGAAAACTCGTCGCGTAGATCTTTCCTTCCTGGACGGGAATCGAAGAAAATTCCTACGTAAGGGATCGATTCCCGGACCTGCTGCCTTCCTCTTTTTCTACTTCCTCCTGTTCGCGATGAAAGCAACGGCGGGCAGCACGCGAGAGATATTTCTGTGCTGGCAAGACGCGGCCAGTTAAATCAGAATTCAATTTGAACGATGTTCGAGCTGGGAGATCCCCATAGAAGATACGAAATATTCATGGCGAGAATACTATATCCGCTTGTTATTCTTAGGCCGCGGCCACACGGCCTTCCATAAATACATTCTTCCCTGCGACGAACATTTACGCCGTTCAAGCTCTGCCTTTTACTATTGAAACTATCTGCACAGGAAATGTGAAACATTTTCTCATACTTTTAATAAGTTTGATAAATACTGTTGCAAACCTGCGACAGGTTTTATTCGGGCAACTTGTCGGCGAGGTCGACATTCTGTCGGTTTTAGAAACTACCGAATAATCGTTTCGCGGAGAATGCTTGCAGTCCACGAGCAGACCGGGTTCCTCTGAAACGAAGCATTGACACGGCGCAAGCAGCCCGAGATCGATTTAGCGCCAAATGTCGCCGTGTTTTACACGCGGCAATAATGGTCGAAATCTATGTAGCCAATATTTCACGGGCCACCCTTTCTCGCCCCGTGCGCGGCCCTGCGCCACCGTATATGAAACGTTCGCTTGTACAGGCCAGCGCCGCGTGGCCTCGGTTATTGGCTCGCATATGGCTGCTGCTCGATATTTCAAAGTGCACGGTAAAATGGAAATACCTAGAACAACGACCGAATGTCGCCGGCGAAAAGCACCCCCGAGAGAAGCTGTAAAATCTGCGCGAATATTCCGTGTAAAAATGTGAGGAAACTGAGGTGGCGAGAATGCGATACCAAAAGTTGTGATTCAACGTCGGACACGTCGAAAGGGACAGACGCGCGAAATAATTCGGCTTGGGTTGGCCGAATGAACGAAATTTAAATACCTCGAAGGGCAGAGGGTCGGTCCCAAGGAGAAGAATGATAGTCCCGAGGGAGAGATACATTCGAGAACGGCAAGAAAGGATCCTTCCGTAACCGGACAGCGTAATTTACACGCGACGAGACTACGTTACACAGTTCGCTGACTTCAAAGATTACTTTTTAAGAGGCAATTGTTTGCAATTCCACTTCGTACCGTATTTTTCATTAAAATGTCCAACGTCCACGAGTTGACGTTTATTAAACAAAAGTTCATGAAACAGGAATGATCATTTTTCCGTAAATATAGAAGGGGTGCAGGAAATGCTGAGAGGGTTCTTCCACCCCTTAAAGCTTTCTTAATTACTGCAGTGATTTATAGCTTTCCGCAGGTTCGTTCGGGGATTCGTACCGTTTTCGGAGGCGAAAGGATCACCGTTTCGACACATGTCCACGGTGGGTTCGTACAACGTTTTAGGGCGCTATCCCTCATTCTTCAAAAACCCGGCCGGTGCATATGTCGACGCAAGAAACATAATGTTATCAAGCCGTATAGCGGACGGCGAGTGGACGAAACCCCTGGGGAGCCTCGTCTACTTCTTCCTTATTGATATACCGAATAAACACACTTGGCAGCTAGGCGGGACAGCTTTGCCAGGCAAATATACTCCGAAAGCATGCGCTCTTTCCTCTGTATCCTGTCTTAAAGTGGAGACCACGATCTGAATGCCACTCAAATATTATAAGTAATATCTTGTGATTTCTTCAATGTCTAAATACTCAATAAAGACTTACGAAAAATGGAAAAATGTATTTCTAATGTTTTACCCAAACCAACCGAAATTTTTAGCAATTACAAAAACTGTGAAAAATTAAAATAATCACCCCTTTGGCTATAAATTTACCCTAAAAAGCATGCAAAGTGAATGCTTGGAAAGATCACGAAACTTTACCCTCGTAAACCAATCGAACGAAGACGTAACTTCGTCTCGCGTTACAGCGGGGCTTTCAACTTTCGACCCTTATCGATCTACACCCTTATCAAGCGGTTGGCGCACCTTGTCCAGCGGCGTCTCGACGGTAAATAAAGATGGCCGTTTTTCCCATCAGCACACACGCGTCCCCCTTGCCCCGTCCGTATGTGTGTGCCGGCCAGACAGTTTTAAATTCCGCGAGTCAAAGCGATGTTTGACATGGAAATGTTGAACGATGCATTAAACATACCCGGCTTCCTCTCTTTTCCATGGAAAGAGGAAGAATCGGTCCGCCTTTCGTTTCCCCACCCCTCGGCGGTGGCTCCGTTCCATCGGCGGAGAGAGGCCCCGGGATCGGGCCCCCCGCGCTATTGTCCGAGCAATGTTTATTTAAGCAAACGAACGGAAGCATCGTTCCGAGGATTCAATCTAGCTTCCTCCGTGCTCTTAGAGTGGCTTCCGGTTCGGATCGATAGCGATGCCGCGTTTCCAGCGCGACGCCTCTGGCCGGTCCACCGATTATCCCGTTTATACACTCTGCAGTATTGCTTTTCATTACGATTTGTAATCAGTGGGTAACAAACATTATCGAAAAGATAGTTTAACCCTGTGCCTCGATATTCCGAATCGCTTAAAGAAGGGAAAGAATAATTTATGATAGAGAAGAGGATGGTAAAGTTTTCTTAATAATCGTTCCATCGTATATCATCGCGATTTCACAGCACGGCATAAAAACGAAAGTGGTTACCGTTGGCAATTATCGACAGAAGTGCGAACGGGACAAGGAATCGTGATTGGCGGAGCGAGCGTCGAGGGTCGGAAGTGAGCACCTGCGAGGGGCAATTTCGCTGGACCTTTCCCTAAAAGGAACTGCCCTCCATTGTCCGGCAAATGACATCAAGCTTATTGCATTATTTAAAGAGCCCTGCTTTAAGGCCGCTTTAAGTCGCTGACCCTTCGGTTTTCTTTTCGGAGTGCTGTCACCGTGCTTGAGTAAAGCGACTGTCTTTTTCCGTGGTTCGCAGGGGTGGGATACAGCTTACGGTGAATTTGCGAGCATGAATAAAATGCTTCGACAGATCGTATGTAAGATTTATGCTTAAGTGAAGAACGTAGTCGATAGAAAAGTTAAACAATTCTTCTTTATAACGGTGGGATGATCTGTGTACTCACCAGGAGAGATGCCGAGTTTCACGTGGAGGCTGCTCGGGCTTCTGTGATCGGGAGTGGTCACGGGGGCAGCGATGGGTGGTGACAGGTGGGGGTGTGCCGGTGCCCCACCACCTGTCGTCGTTGTGGTTGCAGTGGTGGTGCAAGGAATTAGGGGTGACGTCCTTTTGAAAGACTGTTCCGTTCGCCACGCGACCTCGTTGTCGCCTATCCAAACTTTACCTGCAAACAGAAGACACGATTAAAGTTAATAAAGAATATTTAGAAAAAAAAAGGAATTGTCTTTTTCATCCTCTCCCAGTTCTGCATTTCTTCAACCGTGAACAAAGCCATTAATGTAATGTGTCCAGTAGTAATAATTATGAATCACGTGTTCATCTATCGAGAACAATGACTACTTAGAAATTATTCCAGAACACGAACATCGCTATCGAGCATTAGGATCGAGTTGCGAAAGAAGTTCCCGAAACAAATTTCCCGTCCCTCTCCCAACTGTATTAATATAACGTGCACCGGGGCCTTTGTGCCTACGCAGAAAATGGCTTCTCTCCCTTCACGAGCTCGCGTAATTAGCAACCCTCTGTATCCCCTATCCCTGCCAGTTTTCCCGGCTTTCCCTCGTTTCCCTTAATTTCTGGGAACAATGCCGGCCGCTGGATGTTCTTTCGGCCTGCAGTGTCTAATGACACCCCGGTAGCGCGGCGTTCTCGACCAGACTCTGTATAGGATGTATCAAATTCTTCCAACAAGCATATCACGGCAGCAACCGTCGATAAAATCGCGAACAATCGTCATGCAAAGCTTTAGGATATAAAGTATTAATTGTTCTACATGAAGGAGAATTTTCTTAGCAGCCCCCAAGAAGCAAATCTCCGTGGATAAATTCAGATTCCCCATCTCACCCCGTGTACGTGACCGTGCGTCGCACGCAAATATCATCCCCCGCATGCGTGAGACGTGAGTCACCGTCGCATTACTTGTTTGATGAATGATTTAGCCTTGCCCGTCTCTTTCCACCGGCATCCCTTGTTCCTGTTAACGAGGGCGAGAAAGCAGACTTCCCGGAGACGGGTGAATGAGAAATGTAGGGAAACAAGGCGGAAGGGGAGTGGGTGGAATACCGAGCTCTCTCGTGGCGTTTCGAGGAGCAGGAGGGTGGTCGAGAGGGGCAGCGATCGCGGGGAGGAAAGAAAGTGTAGCTGGCGCTAACTAAGGGCGTCGGCTAATCAATATCATCAGAGAATGGCCGCCGACCTCGGCTGGACCACCTCCATTGTTCCGTATGCCAAGTTTCACCGAAGAAAGATCAACCTTAATCTAATATTTTTCTTCTAGTTCGATTCCTCGCGATTTTCGTCGTTCTATAATTTATTTTTCGTCGTTTCTATAATTAATTGTATCTACTGATAATAATGCCGGTAATTGCAAGCTGTTTTCATTTTGGAACTCATAGTGAACGGATGAAAGTAGCCATCGAACGATAGTACTTGCTAAATAATATGTTATATTAATTGCTATTACTCCTCGTGCCAAGCGTTGCATAATAATTCATCGTCTCTGCCAATTATTGCGCTGAGTTCGTGGATTGTAAACGTGCAATCAGCCGTGAAACTGCGTTTCTGCGGAGCTCGGAGATGTGTCGGTGATTATCGAGAATACAATTTTAATTGCAATTATGATTTCGATGAACGTAGCACGGTCTAATGTTCAATATTGCCACTTAAATGCGAGATGGATTTGGAGGAGGGCTGTTAGCTAGCGGCGTGTCTTCGGGCCACGATTTCGACGAGCCCACAGCATGGAACGACGGTTCCTTTAATCTCGTGGTGTTTGCATGCTCCCTCGGAACCCCTCCAGCCACGGAGACAAACGGAACCACCCCTGGAGGGGCGGCGAAATCAACGTGCCTTCGCGTGCGCGCGCCCTGGAAAATTCAATTACGTTCCTTGCTCGCGAGAGGCACTGGCCAACATCATTAATCTACCCGACAATTGTTTCTACGTTTTCCAGGAGTAATAATTGCTTACATGTACCCTGGCATCTAACAAATATTTTACATTAATCGATCAATTATTTAATAATTACTATCAATGTACAATTATTCCTTGCGAAGGTGAAGATGATTCCTGCCTAATTGATCGTAGCTCTCCCGAGCTACATTTTACAATAAAAAATTAACAAATAAATGACCCGTCCGATGAAACGTCGAAATCCCAGCGAGGCGAGACCAGTTCACATAAACGGGGCCATCCATTTGGAGATCCCGTAGCTCGGAGGGTGGTTCTCCCTTTGCATTCACCCTGGCTCATTCGTCGAGCAGGCGCGAACTCCATTCACGGGTTTATCACTGTCCAGATAACAACGATTTACCTACGGACTCATAGAGCCTACATGGGGTCCGAGCGGATAAAAGTGGTGGATAGAAGAAGAAGAAAGGGGGAGGCGGTCAGCCACCTTGCATTCAGAAGTATTTCACTTTAACGGCCCTCCGGGGGATTGGCTGACCCTGCTCGAAGACCCTTCACCGTTTCAGCATAATGGACCTCCACATTACTTATTCGTCCTGGCCAATGTCCTGCCGGTGAGCGACCGCGCTCATTTCCACGTCCTTTCATTTCCGTTCGCGATTAATCGCGAATGTTCTTCCTGCTCATTCAACTCATCCTTGACGGATAAATTGTAGGTGCAGTTAGAAAGCCCGTGCGCACTTGGGCTATGCCATTATACAATTATTGGATATTCCACGCGTCGAGATCGGCTTTCGATTCACAGGACCAGTCGCGCGACATTAACGGCGTCACGTACAGCACGATCTCGCTAGACTCGCAGTCCAAAATCGTCCAGCTGGACGTGAAATTTCGCCGGTGGAATGGAAGCGACGCGACGCGGCTCTGGGCCCCGGGGCAATCTGCTTTCCCGCGGTACTCGAAAGAATTGAAAATTCCTGCTCGTCCAAGGGGTTGAAGAGGTCGGTCGGAAGGGAAGGAGGGGGTAAAAGTCCGTGGAGCGGACGCGGATAAAGCGTTCGATATAAGATTAATAGCGGAGGCCGGTGCACGTCGACGGGAGGGCGGCCTCGCCTATACGGACGCCGGTGATTCCTCTTTGAAGGTGGAATCGTGGGCAGTGGCCAAATTGAATCCTGCTTAGGACAGGAGAGTCCCAGGCCCTCGAGCACTTTCTCCAATAAATAAATTGCTCCGCGCCGGGGGCGATCCGCGGAATCGAATCGAATTAAAATTGCTCTGTCGCGTGAAGCCGGGATGGGGAAATCCCTTTGTATCGAATTGACAATGATTATTGCGGATTCTCAGTTCTGAACCGCATATTCAATTTCAGGTCTATCTTTATGCTCGCGAGATTAATTACGCCGATGTATTGTAAAGACGAAATCAGTCTGTCCACTTGAATTCTTTCACGAAGTACGGTACATCTGCTCGTTAAAAACTTGACAACCTTTAAATAATAAGTATCACGTGAATAGCTGGTGATTATGTATTCCAATCTGTTTCGTAAATAAAGCCACGCGTTTGCTAATTTATTGATCACCTCGCGATTACAGGTAAATCGGATAATTAAAAAAAAACCCTACCAGACTAGTATAGTTTGATAATCAGATTTCCACTCCACCTGTGATCTTTAGAATGACAAATTCCATCGACCACGTGCTGGACGATTCAAATTCTTGATAAGGGGGTCACAGTGGAGCCTGCAGCAGAGGCAACGGAGATAACGACGCTCCTCCCGTTGCACACGTCTTGGGAATACCTCTGAGGCGCCCGGGTGAATGACCTTTAATCGGTCAATCCTTTCCAGCAGGTAATGCGGCCAGGAATAATATAGATATCTCCGCGCGCCGAAACATGACGATATCACGGATACGATTGTTCGCTCTTTCGTAATTTCAATAAATAGAAACGCGCAGCATTTCAGCCGATCGAAGATAAACGCGTCACGTACGCGGTGTCGAGATGCCTAATCATGACCGAGATCGATTATACATGTACATAATCACGACGGTATATGAAAATTGAAGGGGGAAAAAAAATTAGACTAGAATTAGCGTGGCGTAAAGCTGTTATCGTTCTCTGGAGCATCGGGGCTTCGCCAGGCAACGTGGACTGCTCGAGGCACGCGTTTATCTCGTTAATTGCTTTTACATTCAAACGAAAGTACTGTGAGAGCTCTACTACTGCGCGGTGGATGGACGACGAAGCGTTATACGCAGCTGTAGGTGAAAGAAAAAGAGAGAAAACCGGTGAACACGTCGGCGAATTTATCGATAACGATGCAAGTTGATTGCATCGGCCTAATTAAATTACTTCGAGAGACTCATTAGGATGACGCATTACAGTGGAAAATTTATGCTGTTTGCTCTAGAACTAATAAAGTGGGCTTTATCTTGAAAAACGCTCGATTATCTCGCGTTACCACTATGCTGCAGCTAGATAATAGCGCGCGTCGCTCTTACGGGATTATTAGAAAACGGAAAGTAAGAAAAGAAAAATATAAGAGCCTCGGTATGCGCGTGTACAGGAACGTGTCACATTTTATTATCGACGACCGCGACGACACTTCTGGTATAGAAAATTATCGCTAAACAAAAATTGATTACGATCGAAACCACGGGAGTTCTAGTATCTCTCCATCGAACGTATTTACCGTCTATCCATTCCAAACAGAGGGCCTTTCTTTCGAAACACAAAAATCATATAAACCGGACTAATTCCTTCACGTCATCTCCATACTATTAGAAAGATCTCCGACTCCCCCGTCTGAAAGAGAATTCATTTCGATCGTAGGAGAGAAACAAAGGATCGGCATTCATCGCGAGAGAACGGTTTCCCTATTTCTTGCTGGTTGCCCTTGTCAGGCTGACGATCGATAAAAGCAACCCCCTCTCGCAGCAGCTATGTACCTCAACTCTCGTCCATCCCTTATGTACACTTTTCCGTGCGTTCATGACAACGCTTTGTGCCTCGAAATGCATTTCCCCCTGCGTCCACGATTTTCCATTCTTTTCCTCTATTATCTATTCTGCTGCCGATGTTACAATTCGCGCAGGGGAAGTAATCAGTTACTGACTTCCACACTACTGTTCGAGCATTAATATCGCAGAGCAATTGGCATTGAAGCAATTGGAATCACAAGGGTTGAAGATTCAGCAATGTAATCGAAATTGCAGCAAGTTTCGCCATTATGTAAATTCCAGCTACCTAAGCATCTACCAATAAAAAAAAAAAGACGTGAATAATAAAGAGCCGGCACGATCGGTGGGGCCGGTGCCAGAGGGGATCAAACACAGGGAAGCAAGGGTTGTGAGCGCAAGCGCGAAACCGCCCTCCGCGGACGGCAGTCGGGTACACCACCCTCCGGCATAACTCCTTTGGACCGACACCTAGCCAATCTGCATGAAACTCGCGGCTATGGGCGCCATTTTTCCCCTTCGCTTTAAAGCAAAGGGGAGGGAACTGTGCAGCAACCCTTCGCGGGTCACCCCTTCTGTAAAATGTACCGAATGGAGCAGCGGCCGCGGTCGTATAGAAGTAACGATTTCAAATATCTCTTTGTCAAGTACGAATACTTTTTTTTCTCTTTGAATCGAATCGCTGACCGAGCTTGGGAGGATATTGTTACCCGCTGCGTTTCGTTCTGGAGCGGATGATACGGGGGATATATGGGCTCGAGTCTCTTGTGGGTACAGCTGAATGTTTATGCCTGCGGCTCGTGGTCGACGTGGCGTGTCGACAATCCCTGTGTCAGGACTGAAAACTGGAAATGTTACCAGCGGGACTGGAGAACTGTGTGTGGATGATTCTTAGGGTGCTGGTGGCTTATTGTTAATAAGAAAGTTCATTTGTATTCGAATCTTCACTGTTTCGAGATTGCTAATATTCATAAAGCTCCTATGATCTGTTCATCCCCATCAGAATTACTCTGCTGATACTATTTATAGAAACAAATGAACATTGACTTTCTTTTTTGAATAAAGATTGAAGTGGACCAACAAAATGAGCAACGAAGAGTACTCGAGACTGAGTAATGAGGCAACTCTTAGTTGCGAGCAAACATTTTCCATTAGGCTCAAAGATTCTCCACGGAGCTGGAACACACTCGAGACCAGAATCCAGGGGCTGGTAGTGCCCCATCGTCGCAACTTCAAAGGGGTGGAAAATGCGCGGAGGGAGGAAGGGGAAAGCGATTTTAAAATCACAATGGCAGACACACGTTCATCCGCCCCTCCGTCGGGCCGAAAAGCCGGCTGGCTCCGTCTGTTCGTTCCCCGACAAAAGCATCTGCGTCTATTCCGCTCCTAAACGCTTCTTCCTGCGTACCGACGCACACCAGCACCGATTTGGTAACCGTGTGACGGGACACGAATTCACGGTGCGTGGAAAGGTGTGTGGCACGAACCTAGCACGCGTTACGAAAAAGATTCCGCAGGGATACAACCCCTGCCGGCACCTCCAGCTCAGCAGAGGGGGTAAACGGGGTGGCCACCCCTTCCTCAAACATTTTAAACTTTTTTTTTCTGAAACTGTCTCCCTCTCTCTCCCTCTCCTGCTCGCACGAGACTGCACACTAACGACGCACGACTTTCGATCGAAAAGGGTCGCTCCAGGGTGGCTGCTGCTGTCTGCCGTTACGCGGTTTTTGATTTTTTCTTCGGTAACGTTAGTCGGGCAGATTGGGTAGAATTTCCAGTGAACGTTCTTGCTCGCGCCGCGTTACTTTTCCGCCGATGTTTCGGCGCTCGGAAACGCGAGGCAAACGTTTACGATATACTTTTATCTTTGCTCCGGGGAGAGTTAAGTCGCGTGTGGTCCGGTGTCTCACGAGTTCTACAACTTCATCCGGAAAGGGAGGCCGCCACAATTTAAATTCCTTCGAATATCAACTATCGACCGTAAAATCGTGTAATCTTGTGTCGAGAAGTATACGCGGCTACTTGCAACACAGTCGGAGAATACACGAGACGAAAGCAACGTACGTTGAAAAAGGGGAATAAGAAGCGGTAGAGAATAAGGAGAGGGAAGAAAAGAAGCAGTACAAGAAAAATGGAAAAAAAAAGGGAACGATCACAGATCCTTAAAGCAAACTGCCCGCCTCGAAGCTCGACTCCGCTGAGCCTGGAGGGGTGAATTCGTTGGCCGATAACCCGATTGGCTGGCCTCGCCGCCAATGCAACCGCTCTCTCTCTCCGAATGCAATCGGATGATGCACTTCTCCGTGGATCATGCGTGCACCAGCGCGTGCATGCGGCTGCCGGTGCATGCGTAATACATCTCGTAATCAGGCTAATGCTCGGAGAAACCGAGACCCGCGATGGTGATAGTTTCACCGACAGTTGCACCCCCTTGGGAAGAATCGATATGAATCCTTTGTCTTTTCATAAAAATTTCACAGCTGCGGACTCTATCGACACGCAGTAAAGGCTGTGTCCGGGAAAGCGCATGCTGCTCTCAACTCGCAAATTTCCAAGTAGAGATGCGAATAAGTCCTGTTATCCGGTGGACAGCCGAGTCTATCGCTAGCGTAGGTGAACGGAAGGGACTTGCAATGCGTGTGCAGGAGAGCAGGATCGCGTGTTCGTGTGCGAGAAACCCCGTAGGACGTGGACAAAAACTGGTAGGCCCGCGGACCGGTCGCCCGTATTGCCATTGCGGGCTGCCGGCGCGACTTCTCTCTTGATCGTTCTGTTGCGCTTCTGCAACGATGCAAGAAGAGGGGGAGGTAATGCCGGATGATCGAGGGAGGAACTTTTCTCACGGAGCGACGGACAGAAAGAAGAAGACGCCGTGGAACGGCCACTTGGATCGCTTGAGAAGATGCCGCTTCGATTCTGCCTTCCGTGGAATGAGAAAACTGTGTCTTATTTAATTCTGCTTGTACCAATTGCTTGTTCGACGAATAAACTCCATTTATTCTCTGCTGCGTACCTTTGTACAGTCCTTCGCGACCGCTCCATCCCTTTTTCCAACCATCTACTTTGATTCAATTGTTTAACAAAAGTTGTATACGATACTACAAATTGGATTTCTTAGAAATATCTTGATCGTAAAATTTGTATACCAACGTGTATTGAAGTAACTACGGTCAAGGCTATCTTGAAGAATGGAAATTAGTGTAGTTGTCGACGGTTCGTTCCTTCTATGCAGTTAATTAACAGCCAGGGACAGGAGTATTTCAACACGCGAGCCTTTTGTCGTCCTGCCACGCCTTCAAAGGTAATTGGCATGACGTCGCGTTATGTCACAGAACTAAAAGCTTCGCAGCGGACGATTCTAACAAATCTCGTTGCGTCTAATTTTCAAATCGGACTAATTTCAATGGCGCTCAAGAAATTCCATTTCGGACACCTGAAGAGGAATTTCCCAAAGGGACCGTACAACCTGTAGTAAACCGTGTGCCTATCGACTTTTACAATAGAGACGACCGATAAACTGATTATACGTGCGCGTTTGAAGACGATAACGGCGTGTTCGAGGGCGCACCTCGGTTTTACATGTTTTAACAGTCAATAAGATTATCTCGCTGAGTAATGTCGAATAAATCAAATAGCGGAGAGCGCGTGTAAACTCGCGCGTATCGATAACCTCGATGAGCCGAGCCGTAGACGTGGAAAACGCGCCGCCTCAATAAGCTGGCCTGATTGCTGTTTGCCCTGCTTTCGAAACGACGGTTTAATATGCCGGAACATTTCGAGGGATTCGATCTTCCGACGCTTGTCTTGGATTTTGAGAACAGAAATTCTTCGCGATTAGAGTTTCTTTAAAATGCTACGCGGGAATTTGTAAATTCAAATAATTTAGTGTTCGATAATTCTAAACTCGTCCACACATTTCCTAATCGCTTAAGGGGAAAGAAACGGTAATTCAACAATTTTATCTGACATCGGTGATGGTCGGTTACAATCAACGGATCTTCGATCCACGAGTTTCAATCGAACTACTAATTCCGTCATGGTGCTTACGAAGGTATCGTTGAAAACCGCAATCGTTCGACGTCAATCAATTTTTCAAGCGAACCCCGCCCCGTTCGATCGTTCGTCTCTTTGTCGCGACTCCCGATGCCAGATGAATATCGCTGCTCTTTCTCTCTTTTTGTCTGCTATTCTCCGCGCGTGGGTACATACCGATTAATCGGGGGGATGGTTTCACTGGCCGCGAGTTTTGTTCGCTATGACGGAACAAAAAAGGAGAGACTGGGAAGGGAGCATCCCTGGGGAAGGTGGTGGTTCCTATATACCTGACCAAAAAGTGGACAATTCTTGTTTCAATTTACCAGCGAGCTTTGGCAGGCCCTTCTGTTGCGACCCTGTTCTCTCTTTTTATCAAGTGCACAGATTGATTTCATTTGCAATTCTTTCGGTTTTCAGATTGATTTAAAGTCGCGGCATAATCATTATGTAATCTATGTTCCCGCCTTAAACTTGTAACAGCTGGTGTACCTATGTGTACGTACATTTCGCAGGTACCCCATCATTGAAACTCACACGTCAAACGGAATCAATCGTCCCGGAGGATCTACGCTCTTCAACCACCAAGATTTATTACTTACGAACACATAGATGCCTTGCAACCATGTGCACGCTATTCCCAAAAGCATGAGAACGTTCGTTAGGAAAAAGGCAGAAGCTAGTGTCTGGCTTAAAATCGTGAACGACCCC
Source organism: Holcopasites calliopsidis (assembly GCA_023838395.1). Classification (NCBI taxonomy): domain Eukaryota; kingdom Metazoa; phylum Arthropoda; class Insecta; order Hymenoptera; family Apidae; genus Holcopasites; species Holcopasites calliopsidis. The sequence continues at coordinate 315,655 of JALHAQ010000037.1, read as the reverse complement.
CTTGTCCCGCGACAGAGAGCCTCCCCCCGATTCGGCGAAAACGTGAGCGTAAAAACTGTGTGAAAAAGCGTTATTTCGTGGTGAAATCCGACGCTGCACGAACGCTTTTTTTATTTCCTAAACAATTCCCTTTAAAACGTGGAGAACAGAAATAGAGAGGGGGAAGCGGGACGCAGCGAAATGATGGGGTACGCAGGTAAATTTTTTCATGATTTCGGAAGATCATCTCGCACGGATCGAGCGCCGGGGGGGATGAAATCAAAGGGGGACACGGATGATGCATATCCTGCATATTCACCCGATTTTTCTCTAAAACTTGGGGTCGTCTTTTGGGAAAAAACGAGCGGGAAAAAAAGGTGGAAAAAACGAGAAGTGGCGGAGAAGAAGCGATTCAGGCTTAAAAAAAGGCCGTAAGGACAGGGGTTGAATGCTAAGGAGGGTCACAAACGGGGTGAAACCGTCTGTTTTTTGAACGCAAATCCGCCGTTCTTTAGAAATTCCCGATTTCTGGGTCATGGGAAGGTAGCAAGCCGATGAATGCCATCGCGTTGCCCCCGATCTTGGAAACTGATTTTTTTTTTATCCCCTTTCATCGAGCTGCCCTCAACGATGCGCCTCCTTACGGAAATTTTATTCGTTCATGTAGTATATTTGATCGCTCGTAGTTAGAGATTTACTCTCGAAGAGGAAACTGTTACTTCTCTAGTGAAAAATAGTGCAGAATTTTCTTGAAACGGAAGAAAGCTTTATTTTCTGGTCTTTGGAAAGGAACCCTTCTAGACAACGTAAGTATAATTTATTTCAAATTTTGATTTTCCCTCTGGAGGATGTACTGGAATACTTCTACGACCGAAGCAAACTAAATTCCCTTCCAGTAATTAATCGAATCGAATATCAATGAACCATTATGGGCCGCGGAAGCGTCATCCCTGATCCGATTTCCGGAATAACCTAATAACCGGCGGTCCCTGATCAGAGATCATAAGCGATCGTTTCCGAATGTAAATGAATCGCCCCTTTATCGGAACTCTTCCGAGAAATCCGAGATTCGGATGCATTGAGAGTGCAACCGAGCGGTCCTCTTCATCTAGACTCATATTGAATTGTCATAAAGCGGTGGCGTGCATCAGACCGGGCTCATTGTCCTGTCATTCACTCGTCATCCCCCGCCTGTTCCTTCGTACGCGTGTGCGTGCACACGTAGAAGGAAGAAAAATAAACCACCCCTAATTCACGTTTTCCTCCCTCGCGATTACGCCGAAACGCCGTGGTCCTAAGCTAGGATCAACGATCCGCCAGATCTTCCCTCTCTCCTCTTGATCCTCCGCTCTTGTAGGATCGTTTCTTCTAAGTCTTACGCGAAACTGTTGCGTTCGCCGTACAGAGGAGTTAGGCCTCGAGCTGGATTTGAAATGGGGATCAGCTTTAATTTTAAACTTCCAAGATGCACAGCCAAGTTTTGTGAGAACCTTCGAAGCAAATGAACAAAAAAAAAAAAATCGAATATGAATGGAATAAACTGATGGGTATGAAAAACGATCGAACGCGGAATTGATAATAAGTGAACGTTCACCCTGTAGCGGAGGCAGCACGTGCGCGCTGGCGACCAAACTAAAATGTGACTTTTCAAAATTCGGCTAGGGTGAATTCAAAACGAACAATGACGAGCGCCGCGCAGCTGTCCCATCATTACCAGCCTCGTCACCATAACTCTTACAGTTTGACATACTCAACGTACGGTCGCTTGGGACGGAACGGCTGCGACTGAACTCTCCACTCTCAATCTAATCGTCTAAATCGTTCCGCGATATCAAAATGGCATCGATATCTCCTCCTTCATCGTTTAAAACAATGCCTCCCAAAAGGGGAGAGGATTTACCCCAAGAAATGAATGAAAATTCGCTTCTCTCGCAAACGAAGTTGTTTTAAAGCGGTTTCGTCGATGGTGAAATCAATTCCAAGCCAATTTGCCGAGTCTTTGAACGTCAGGCGTTGACTGGCGCCTTAAAAGTGCGTAAATAAATAGGTAGGGACGTGGGCGTAGCAGGAGATAGGGGGTGAGTTCTGCGGAAAAGAGACAATAAGCCCGGAGGGTCCTCTCAGCGAGAACACAAAGAGTACCCACGCTGCGACACTCGTCCGGTAATCTAATAAAGGGGTTGCCTCCGCCGCTTTTCTTACCCCCCTTGGACCCCGTGCTCGCATTCCTCTTATTTCCTCGCCGTCTTTTCCTGCACGCGCTCTCTCCGTTCGATGATTCCAAGGTAAACATCGCTCGAAAAGATTTCAACCGTCGACGGAAGATGGGCAAGTTCTGCTTCTTAAGGGCGGGCCCTTGCGAGCGGAGGGAATCTTTTGCATCTTTTATAGAATTTTTACATTTCTCAGGGGTGGGCCATTTGCTATCTCGCTTCACGAAACCTTTTTATTAGCTATTGGCAAAGTTTCGAACGTGTTGCTCTCGACTGCAAGAGCTGCCAGAATGTCGAAGCAACTATCTTTTTTCCTTCTCCGGAACTATGCCAATTCCAACACTCTCAGCCAACACTGTGTAATTGAATTTACTTGCGCCACCAAAGAAATGTTCCCCGTAACGTCGCTTTCATTTATTTTCCTTTTTCATTCGAGGGTGTTCTTACATTCAGAACGAGAAAAAAATATTCATCGTCGTTGCACTCGAATATTAGCAAACTAAAAAGCGATCACCAAATAGCCAATGATTAACCTGACATAATGGCCGCGGCTCGTATTTTCCACGATCAAGTTTACGGTATTTCAATTCGTTCGGTGAACCGTGGAAATTTTCGCAAGGTGCATGGGGATACCGGTGTTCACGTATGTGGAAAGTGGACAAGGAATAAAAAAAGACGGGAAAAGAAAGGGAGACAGAAGAGGTGGAGGCTTTTCAGAAAACGGTGGCTATTTACGAGGCTGAATGGAAGAGGGTTCTCGACGGGGGCAAGAGGCGGTGGCGGCGGCCGCCACCCTTAATTCCCGTCCCCGAACACATCGCTATATCGACCAGGCCAAGCTCCATTCGGCTATTCCGCATTTTAAACGGAAAATTTCTCCCGACAGATTATTCGACGAGCTCGCCTCGCGGACAGCAGCTCGGATGGAAAATAACGCGACCCTTGCTCTTGGCAGATCTATCTCGCTTTATTCTGATTCTCCTGTCATTTCCGGCATATGTATACGTTTGTCGTTTATTTCCCTGCCTGTGATTTCAACGCCAATCTTAATTTCGAATTATTTCGCGGACCATGTGCTTATTGCTTGATTATTTTGCCAATTAGTCCTTCGGAAAGCTCGGTACTGGCGAACGAAGTCGGAGAAGAGCGAGGGACCTAAACAAACGAGCGCTCTTCATCAAGCAACGAATTCCAAAGTTGTTTGCTCGTGTCGAGGCTCAAGGGAGAGAGAGAGAGAAAACGAATTCGACGGAGGGAGAAAGTGACTGCCAAAAGGACCCGCACGTGACGTCCCTTCCGGCCTCGTTCCGCGTCCTCCTTCCGGTACCACCTCGAGACCGCTGTTTGTTTTAGTTATTTTATCACATGGCCGAGAAATCGGGACACCTTGCAAACTTCCGCCCCTTTTGTCCCGACGGACGAATTCTCTTGTCTTTATATTCCTTACACAAATTTTTATTCTATTTGTATAGCGTTCGGGATTTCGTAAGTATCCGTGGCCGAACTAACTATTAAAATTCGAAGGATCATTCGCGATGGCCTGAGAAGTGGAAAATATATTACACGATTCCTTGTTTGCCATTGGAGAATTGTTAATCGAAGGCATGGAATAATAATGCTAGCCACTCGTACGACAAAACTTCACTTTCACCAGGAGCCATTTAGCATACAGCACACCTGGCGACCCATTAATCCAATTAATTTACGATCGATGGTTTCATGACCCGCTTTATTGCTCCACTAATTTATCACGTCGAGCGTATTACACGACCTCCTCCGCTAATTAGCATGCGGCTACCAGCCAGACGATCGACGTAACGACGTTGCGCAACGATTTGTGCATCGTGTCTGCACGCTCGCCTCGCCGCCTGCGTACCTACCACCGGCGGAGGTGTTAATTATCCGCGGATAATTACCGCACGGCGACTCCTACGACTCTGGAACCAGGAAACGTTCAGAGCCTCAAACTTTTCGATCCAGCGTCCCTTAGTGCTCGAAGTTCGTCAAACAATTCTTTTACGATGCCAAAGTGATCGGTGAAGCCCAGAATAATTTGTAGTGAAACAAAGAATAAAAGTGATGAACCGGAAGAGCATTAATAATGTGTCGTGACGTTTTTACAGGATGCGGCAGAGCCACAGGACACCGTCTGATTTACTTTCGCCGATCGCGTCGGCGTATTTCCTTCCGAAAGTGATGCTTCTCGTGCACCGGGATGTAGCATCACGATCTACCGATAAATAAAACACGCGATCGTGCGCCAATACGCTTGGATCGCGGGGACGTCGTCGATCTAGGGGCGAGACTGCCCCCACCCACGTGAAGCAATTCGTCCCGGAACACGCACGTAAGCACGCCTACGATCCACGAAATGTCGTCTCAGTCAAGATCATTGTCAGACGGAGTCTTGGTAAATCGAATTTTCCAGTCGCCAGCAACCTGATCGATCCTTAATCTATTTCACGAAAGTTGCTTGGGTCCAGACTGTTTCGGTGCACGTTCTTTATGGATTATAAATTATTTAACCGAGCTGAGTCTTCGTGGTACGTATTGCATTTTTTATGTATACGATAGTCAAAGGTACTCTTTAAATGTTCGAAATCGATTTTCTCAGGAACGGAATCTCGCGGGAGAAAATTTAGCACGAGGGATCGTCCCGTCTCCAATTCCACCAAGGTATACACATTCTGTATAAATGACCATGCAATCTCGCCGCCGAACTCCGAACTTCCCGTAAAGAATATTCCTTTTTTTTTCAGATCCATACGGAGCAGCTGTCGAGGATGCCCCGTTGACGAACGGTGAAGAAACTCGTAAGAAACACGATCGAACGAGGGATTAGCCAGGAGATCAGCTCGACGGAACGGACGATGAAGCAAAAGCGGAGACGAAGAACGGATTAGATGAAAGACGGCGACAGAGATCCGTGGATGGGTGCTTCTCGCCTGCTTTACAGCCGTCCAATTGCGGAGTCGTATCTTCGCTGGACCATCCATCAACCGACGGGAGAGAACAACCTCCGTTTTCGACCTCGTCTGTCCTCCTACGAATGTCATAACCCTCGCGAGCTCCGCGACCTCTCGTCAACGATGCCTCCATAGGATCCCCTGCATACATTGGTTACTTCATGCTGGAGATGGAACGTAACGACCCTTTCCGTCGATGGACAGAATAAAAGTCGACCCCTTCATTTTAATCATTTCTTGGAGGCTGCTTAACAGAGATTCTTGTTTCCTGCTAAGCGAAAGAACGTCTCAATGTAGGTACCAAAGCGCGAGTCGTGTGCCGGTGGTGCCAAGGGTTCGTAACATATGGCCCTTCAATTATCCCGCAAGAGTGTGCATGGTTGCTGGTCTATTGGATAACCACTCCGCAAGCATATCGATCAGAGCATCTTGTGGCGTTAAAAAACGCTAAGACCGCTTTACGTGTTGGCACGACCACTATAAACCAGATTCTGCGTTAATCGATGAATTTGCGAAAGGCGGGTACTCGAAACAGGAGAAAAAAAAAGAAGAACAAAGGGTAAACGATCGTCGACTCGAGATAAAGAATTTGCGAACATGAAACGCGATGCAAGCAGCAAAACAATGAAGAAATAGACAACGAGCGAACCGAGACGCACGCAATTCCGATGTTGCGGCCATCCCTCGAAACGATTGTGATCGCGTGAGCTCGGTTAATTCCCCGCGAACCTAAATAAAAGAGGAAAAATAATTTGCAGCGTTTTGCAATTCCCCTCGCGTTTACGCGAAATATCAATCGCCGCCGAAGCTGCTCCTCTTATTCGCCGTCTCGTTTATGGTACTAGAAATTGTGAAGACTCGTATTTCGCAAGGATTCTCTATTTTAACCGGACAGCCGATGAAGATGAAGCGTGCCAACGAATCCGCGAACGATTTCGCGTGCAGAAACGAAGCCAGTTCTCAACGATCATCACGGTAATCAGCGCATGCGAGTAGTATACAGCGGTAGCTCGGCGTTGCAGGCGGATGAAGTTGTAGCCGTGAAGCGGGTAACAATGAGCGCAGTGATAATGCGTCTCGCTCGGTGAATGGATGAAGAAGACGTGAAAAGAAGCGGTCGCGGAGGAGGAGGGCCGTGGATGGTCGAGCTTGCCCAAGGGGATCATTAGTCCACCTGGCTGTACGGCCCCGGGTAACGCTTAACCGCTTGACAAGCGTTGCGGGCCGTTATCGGTTTGTCCCTAATTATGCACACGTGACCACGGTACGCGAAGCCTCGTGGGTATCGCTCCTTTTCCTCCGTTCTTTCTTCTTCATCTTCCCTCGTGGCAACGGCGGTGTTTAAAATTAATCGCATTGTCTTCGCTGACTCGTTCGATCAACCGCGAGACACCAATGAATGGGCCAGCTGCATCTCTAGTCGCCACCTGTGCGCTTCATTCGAATTTTTCTTCTGCTCTTAATGAAACGTGAGCACCTTCGCGCGGAGGAAATCGTCGTGACCGAAGGGCTTTCGTTGCGGAGCTTGTGAGAAATTTTGAAAGTTTAATCATTGCTAGAGTTTCCACAATCTCTGTTTACTTTTCCAGGTCTAACATCTTCCGATTGTAATTGAATGTTTGGCTTTCGAGGAGGAAGAGTGGGAACGATTCCACGTAGCGGTCGAACGAAAAAAAGACGAAATGGTGCACCAAAATGGTGGAACGGAGAACGGGCGGCGGTGGGCCCGGTGACGAGCCATGAATGTTTAGGCGGCACGATTAAAACGTCTCTCCGTCGTGGACCTCTGAGAATCGTATCGCGGAACGAATGCCGATCGATCCACAGCCACGGTGGGAATGCTGGGGCACCGCGTTTGATTTATGCCGCGCGCCACTTTTACGTGTGTGCACGCGTGCACCCCGACAAAGTACGGGCCAAGAGATTCAAGGGTGAATTAAAATGTTCCAACGAGCTGCAGATATAATAATGTTACTTTTCACGTCACTGCTACAGACCTTTCTTTTTGGAGAACTTGACTTTCTTTCATAAATAAATCCAAATACTCCAAGCGTTCGTGTGCACATAATCAGCAGAGGCAGTTCGAAATCTTCTTAATCCTGATTAATATCGCGAAGCAGTACCGCGTGTCCGTAATTATCTACACGTGTTTTACCGAGTCGAACGATCGCCGATCGCGATGATCGTACGTGTGGGAACAAGCTCCGAACCGCTGCGGTTCGCTACCATCGACGTCTCTCCTCTCTCTCTTTCCATCCGCACGATTCTTTCGTCGCTAAGTCTCTTCGTTCGATCTCCGCCGATGGAGATCATTCCTGCGCAACGAATCCCCCGATGTTATCGCCCTGATAAACGCTCGCGGGATGACTCGACAGCGTTATACCTGCCTCTGTTTTAGAACGTACGAGCTAATCGTGACCGCACGATCCAGCTACGGCTTCATTGTGGCCGCGGATATGCCCGTGTTTCAACGATATAAATGCCTCGTTTGGAATTGCAAAGATCACCGGCTGGTCGCTGTATGAAATTATATTCGATTGGTATATAAGCTAGTAATGATATTTAGAATGTAAGTGCAACGAAAGCGCAAAGATCTAGTAAGTTTGATGAGTTTAGCAGAGCCCTAACAGCGGCCTAACGGATACACCTGAGCCACCAGGATATCCCAGGGACCTTCATTCAGGAGCAAATTATACAAACTATCTCCAACCGGAGGAGGAGATTCAACCCCCGTGTAAAAATACCCCACGAACGAGTGGGAGGCAAAGAGAGCAAGCCGGTACCATGCATTACCATGTAGCAGCGTGACTCGGTCGACTCGCGTTCGCGAGCGTGCTCATCTGAATAAATATCGTATTATAATTAAAGGAATCGTTCGACCTATAAATCAATGAGGTCGGTTTATATATCAGACCTCAACGATATAATGTGTAGTAGTGGAGTAGTACCGCAGCGGGCCCTGCGCCCGCCGTGGGGGGTCCTTCTATGCTAATGGTGCCCTCTCACGAAGACGCGAGGGCTGACACAGGGGGACCGCGAGAGAGGCGCACAAGCGTCGTACGACCCTGACCCTCCTCGTCGGAGTGCATCCCCGTGCTCTCGCGGGAGAGAGAGATCACGCGAATTCTCTGATGTTCGCCGCCCGCGAGCCGCTTATCAATTTGTTAGCGGGCGCTGTTTGTTAAATCAAATCACAAGGGCTTGCACGCCGTGCCGATAAATAATCCTGCTTAATATGTGCCTCGGATTCCCTGCGCTGCACCCCCCTGCCGGCACTCTTCGTGTGCATTACACCCACGTGCTGGTGGGGAGGCGGAGGAGAGGGAGTGAGAGTACACGCGTTTCCATCCACGTGGTTTATTGATCCATCGATCGAATCGTTTGGGGATCGCGAGCCGCTCTGTCGGCAGAGAGCGGCTTCTCAGCGCCCGATCGAGAGCCATCGAGTTCGAGTGATTGAGCCTGATTTGCGGGTAGACCGCCGAGCCGGCTGATTTATGATCGACTGCAAGGGTAGCTTCTCCTGTGATACCGATTGCAGTGAAATCCAGGCTTTCTGATGAAACGATTTCGCTTTGGTGCTGCTTACTCGATCATTTTTCAATTTCGACTTTACGGTGAAAGATATTTGAACTGCGAATTAGAATAACGCTAAATTTCCTAGAGGTCCAGTAATGTACTCGTGCTCATCTATGGTGTTTATTGTGACGAGTCTGGACGCACCGTGGACGCACAGTAGTTTATTTGGGACAAGAATTTTGCAGGGCCCAGCACGGCGCGGCCGCGATTAACAAAGGGCGATACAAATTAGATTAAATCGCCGTAGGGGGCGGCATCGCGATGGAGAAAGGCGAATGATGATACCGCTTGATAAATAGACGAACGTCATGCGATGCCTAAACGGAGTCCGCGTCTCCCTTTGAAGACCGAAGGAATGCAGCGGCGACTGCAGCCACCCTCTGCATCTAATCGCGTAGCTCAAGCTTTTGTACCGAATCGCTCTCGTTTTACACGAGGACCACAAGGTCGAACTAACCAGCCATTATCGGACCAACCTAATTGCACGCGATTCGAGGATACGAGCAGCTGAGCGATGAATATTGAAACGTCCACTCGCAATTACGAGGAAATTACCCAGCATTATTGTGCTGCTTAACGTGAGGCTGATTAGCTGTGGAAAGGATCAAGCTGAAGCCTTTTCGAGGGCACCTATTTAAAAATGAAATTTCTTTTTATTTCTGGGTAACTGAATAGATTCTACGAAGTGCATTTAAGGGTTTTACGGAAAATTGAATTATTTGACTAATGTTTACGACATTGTGCAATTTTGTCCAGGGGCAGCGAATAAAAGAATTCCATTTGCAAACGTAAAAGGAACAAAATAGCCCAGAGGACGAGGAGGAGAGCGAGCATTGGTAGAAATCCAACGAACACACCCCTCAAAAAGCTCTGTGAAGCCGAGAGAGCCAGCGGCCGGTCAATATTTAATTACAGATAATTACCGGTTATAATACACGGCAGATCGGCGGCCTGCCGTTTAATTGATCGGCTTTACGGTCTGATTTGTGTATCTGCCGTTCGTGCGTTCCGCCGTTAAACTCTGGTTCCGATTTTTAATCCTCCGCCGCCGCCGCCGCCGCCACGGAACGTATGCCTGCCGGTATCGGCATCCTATCCCACCATTATTTAAGCAGCATTACGCAATCCACCCACCTCGTTCCGCCGCGGTTTATTACGTGTCTTGTGGTCTGTATAAATTAGCGACCACGCAAGACGAAATCGTGGTCAACCGTTTTTCAATCGTTCAGAAGTGCACCATACTCATTTCAATATTTGTTAAAACATTGTTTAATCTATTTTACTCCCTGCGCTATTTCAAGCCCAATTGAAGCAGCCTATTCCTGAAGAATCCGATGAAATGAAGGTCGTTCAATGCGTCCAGGGAAAGGGGTGCGAGATTCGGCGAGATCTGGCGCGTTGGTGAGCGCATTTAAAAGGTACTTTAGCGAAACACGAGAGTCGGCTCCCTTTGCCGGGGTCGAAGCATGCAGATCCAACACGAAATATCATTAATAGCCGTTTGCCGGATGACCGAGCCCGGTAATCGTCCTTTCTGCGGTTCGAGATCGGATCGTCCGAAAACCGCAACACGTCGGCTGCACGATGAACGCTCGCAGCTCCGTTTCGCCTCGTAATTCACGTTCATGAAGTCCGGTGTGCGGCAAGTGCGAACGTTGTTGCACCGGGCACAGCGGATACATAAATTCCCGCGGGACGCAATCGCTGCGGGCGTTAATCGATCGACAGGATAACTAATTGTTCGCGACGTCCAATGGTTGCACTGTTCGACGAGCGAAGAGGACTCGCGACGGTGTCATTGTTCGTTTGATTGCCAGCTCCTGGCCTCTCGCACTCGGCGCCCGCCTTTTATTAGCCGTCGATTAGCCTCGCTGTACGAGGTCCACGCGAGGGGAGCCAGCTACGGCGAAACGCCATGGAACTAAGTGACCGAATCGCCATGGATCTCGATAGGATGTTACGAATCTTGGGAGAATATCCATGGACCTTCGAGAGCGAATGGTACAGCGTACAACTTTGATCTTGCGTAACAACGATTGCGAGATCAAAAACAAAGAATTACAAGGCTTCCTAATTTCAATCACCTGACAGAAAGAGCGTCGATTTATAAATCATCGACGAACCGTGAGAGCCCGATTCGCCCCTTGAAATTAGAATATTCTTCGGAGAATTCACCCGCATGAGTGTCCGTCCCGGACCGTCCAATTTAATTAGATGAACATTCAGAAGTCGCTGGCGTGATAGAGGTCCAATAATAATAATAAAGCGTGGCAGAGGAAACGAGTGGCATCCATTAGCCGCGTCGAGAAATCTTTCCCCGTGGATCGGGGCTGCTCCAGATAGTCTGCTGGACCGGGCTCCAGCGTGCACCGTCATCTTCGTTCATCCCGATACAAAGACAACGCCGCGCCGCCACGAATGGGTCGACCGCCAGAAAAAGTGGCTATGCTAAATAATAGTCCTACAGGCCTGTTCGTTGCTCGCCTCTCCTCGCATAGTTTGTTCATGTGTCTAGATTCGGTGTGCCTTTAGTGGCGACCAGACCCTTAGTTATACAAAATAATCGAATGCCAAATTTTGAGTTTCAAGAATTTCGAATAAAATTGCATTCATTGCATTCTTTTCCTATGCTGCTTCATAAGTAACCAGAATTTTAAGTTACGGGACTTCCTAGACTCTCAGGTAAATCAGGTAGCTGCAACCACGGTGTTGACACTAGGTGACGAAGGCGGACACGGATATCGGGCCTGCCGGCCGAGATCCTGCGGATAAAGCGAACATTTCCGTTTCCCCACAGGGTGTTAACAAGAGACACAACACTGCTTGTTCTGAAAGAAAAAAGTTTCTCCATCCCTCGACAAACCTGAACCGTTCACTTCCCTTCGGATTAGCACAATCGGTACGCATCGAAGATCCTTATCCTTGTCAGCATTACGATCTCCGTGAAATTACGCGTCTCTAAATGGAAAGTAAATAGAATTTTCGCGATGTAACGACAGTGGAATTCCACTTGGCCATTTGTCGTCGCTGGACGAGGAGGAAGCTCGTAAAGATCCGTTCGACGATCGCGAACGCTTCCAGCGACGATCAGACCAGTCGAACTCGGTGGCGAGCATCCCGGAATAGTCAAAGGACTCGCGAGACGTTCCCCGGGCGACATGTCGACCACGTTTTTCTTGGTCGCAACCTATCGGACGGGTTCGAACGATGGACACGGGTGACTGTGTGTTGGTCGAGGAAAGAAAGAGTCTGCTAACGGGATAAACGAGCGAGATCCCAGCCTGCCACGGGTCCAGCACATTCCGATACGTAACGGAGAGACGCAGCGTGTACAATCGTTCTCCGCGGACGCACGATCGTATACGCAACGCGGGTATAAAAAATTTCCTGGAAACGATCGTGTACGGTGCATATAAAATTCGAGTAATTTCAACTGACCAGGCCGCGCTCAGTCTATTCGCGGAACCCGGCTTCGTAGAAGCAGTAAAATCCTTGCATCTCTGGAGAAGGGATGCGCACTACGGTCAAGCGAATCTTTCGTCCGAGAGTTTCTCGAGAAAAATGGGAAATATTGTGTCAGATCCGATTTCTTTGGAAAGATCGTAGATTCCCTTTACGAGTCTCCCTTTTTCTTTTTAATCTTGAATTGCATAAGATTCGAAGGTTCAGCAGCAGTCGAAAAATTTCACCTTCTACCCCCTGCCATTTGGCAGCGCCATTTCCTACTGGGAGAGTGCCTCCCGTAATCATTATTATTCGTGGCCAAATAGCCGGTGGCTCTCTCCTTCCCGGCACTGATTGGTCTCCCTATCTCGAAAATAGCAATTCTCTGGAGCCATAGCGGCGCATTAAAGCTCGTTCACCGCGCTCTCGGGGTTAACCGACCACGTTCCCATTGTTCAATGCTCAGTTTCGAATTTAGTGAAATTCCTTCGCCCTCTGTACCCTCATGATAACGTCGAAATTAACAAAATCGTGAGCCGAAAAGTTTCATGGCTTCCCTTGATAATTAGGAAGAAGAAAACTCTCCCTCCACGAAATTGAGCACAGATCCCAGGAAGGACATCCACCCGCATGCAACTTCCGTCAATTACAATTGGAGGAAGCAACCAAGGGGGGAAAACGAAATCTGGGGAGAGGGGGGAGGGGGTAGCGATGAAAGTTGCAGAATGCACAGCGAATGCAAAGCAAGGTCGCGATTTTGAATGAACCGAGAATCGCCGTTGTCCCGTCATCTTGGCAGGTAGTCAAAGGCGTCGGACGAAGAGGACACGGATGGGTGGAAGGAGGAAAGGAGACGAACAGGAAGGCAACCAGCCACTGAAACCGTGGAGGAACGGAGAAAGACGGATTTGCGAAGAGAAGGGTAGAGGCCCCGGGCGAGGTCACCCACCGCCCCCGCCCTCTCACTCCCCCGCACACCCTGATTACCCGCAGCCGGGGGCGGGACACACTGTAATGAGCATCGAAGAGGTGCTCAACTTCGCCTCCAAGAGTTTCCCCAAGTGTGGAGGAACTTATACGCTGGCTGTGGGAGAATCAATGGGAAATATTCGTGCCCGAAGGGTTTACGATCTCACGAAATTATCATCATTTGCATATGTCCTTCGATGGTGCTACCTTATTCTAATAGGCACTTTCAACCGGAAATGGTGTCATCCCAAAGACGCAACCTTGATACGAAGGTACCAGTAAAGAAGGTAGCGTGGAAGTCGGACAAAGGTCGACGCGGAGGGGACAAGCTGAATACTAGAGTAGCCTGGTTGGCTGTCGTCGAAGACAGCCGGATGATCGAGCGATGTTATTTTAAGTTTTCCATGGGGGCTCTCCCGTCTTGTCCTAATCGGCTGTCAGCCACCCCCGTGTCTGGGGTCGCAGACCACCCCCAGGACACGACGCTTCTGCTCGTGTTCCGGCGTGATACAGAAAGGGAGAAAAGCACGTAGCCGAGAAAGAGACGGACTCTGGACCCCCCGCGGACGAGGCTCGCCCCTTTTCGTACGACGGGATCCGCGCGGAGGCATCATACCCCTCGAGGGGTTGGATTCAAAACGCTTTACACTCTCATAACCGGGGGACCTGTTGATTCAACGGCGTCGAAAATCGCGGGCCACCCCTCGAAAAAATATTTTACCACGTGCTCCGTCATCCGACGATTGACTCGAAACGAGCCGCCGCCACGGGACCCCGACGATCTCGGAACGACGTTTTAGTGGCTGATAAATTTTGGCACGATTCCGGTTAATGTCTTTCTACCGAGGACGGATCCAACGTCTCGCGAGCGTTTCATATAAACGCGCTTTGATCGGCCCATCAGACAGTTCCACCGTTATTATCGCGTATGCGTATGTATACACAGGGATGATTATACTTTTTTAATAGGCGCTCGCGAAAATTGCAGTAACGGCTCGCAGTGGCGAGATCGCGAAATTTGTTACATTAGCATGGGGCGAGCCTGTTCGTTTACGGTCCCCCTCGGCGATAAGACGCGAAGTAAAACTGCATTATGGTCAACCTATAAATATTCCGCGGGTAGGAATAAAGCGCATAATAAAAATTATCACCGCGAGCTGGCGATACCTCGAGAGGCTGCTGAAATTCCAGCGGAGTCCTCGAACTCGGGATAGACCGTGTAGATGAAGTCGCACCAGGGAAGTTGGCGTGACCTCGCGGAGGGTTCTGCGGCTCGTTTGATGGACCTCGCCCTATCTTTTTTTCCTACTTCCCTCGCCTCCCACCCTCTGGCGACCGCGCATTTCCACCGAATACCCGTTTACACCGGGGCCGAGAGTTTGGTGGCACATATTGTATACCTGCGGAAAGGAGGCAGAACGAGACGAAACCGAGGAGGTGGATGAAGAACAAAAGGATAAAAAAAAGAGGCAAAGAGAAGAATGGAGGGACGGCTCTCTCGGAGGCAGCGTGCTTATTGCGTGATATTAGCCACGGTGGCTGGGTAATCATAATCTCGAAAGAGGACAAAACACAGGCCCCGAATCGCATAACGCTGAATTTTACGACTTCTGGCATAGAGGACAGGCGACCGGATGCAACGAGACTTTTTTTTTACCTCCACCTAACCGCGCCGCGATTTGATGCCGGGAGGAAGGTGCCGTTCCTCTTGGAAATCGGCACCCCCTAAAGACGAAGCTGATGCCTCGAATCGAATCAGATGACATGAAAAAATTTCCAAATCTGTAGGTAGGTGCGAACCAACTTGTATCAATTCTAATCGTCCAAAGCACTTGGGCGGCGTGAGGACGTGAAATAAATTCCCCGTAGTCGCGCTTTCCATTTGAAACGATCGTTCCCGGAATTCGATCTAATTTACGCGTTTGCATAAATCGTTGCGTGGATTCCAGGTAATGGAGAGAAAAATGGAAAACGCCGGGAAGGTGGCAGAGACGACTGAAGGCATCGTGAACATTTCGCAATAGCAGTTTCAGCTCTCCAGTTCGCCGCTCAATGGAAACGTAATAGGAAGCGGCATTTTTTCCACGGAAGATACCTACCTTGTACCCTCTATAAAAGTTGTTCCGTGATACTTTTCCTCTCCCTCCCTCTCTCTCTCCCTCTCTCTCTCTCTCTCTCTCTCTCTCTCTCTCTCTCTCTCGCTCTCTCTCTCTCGAACGCGTTTACTACACCGTTGTAATTTCTGCTGCTAGGGAACATGAGTCACTCACCGTAAGGTCGATCCGTGACTGGCTGCTCGCAGGAGTCTGCAACAGGAAAGGAAAATCAAAAATTCGTTAACAAGAATTCTCTGGGCACGTAACGAATTCTTGTCTCGTCTATTACGAGCAATTAAACAATGAGAAATTCTTGGAGAGCAATCGCGTAGGAACTCGAGGTTCCAAGCAAGTATGCGTGCAGTTCGTTTCTACGGTTAAATCTTTATTCGCATTCTTGCCATCGAGCTGTCGTTACATAGTCATTCGCGCTGTTCGTTACTCACGACAATTTTAAAACGGCCATGATCCGCTCCCCGTCTGGTAATAACTCCGCGATAATCGGTGAACGATCGCCGCGACACTCCAGTGGTCATTATCTTTTTCAATTTGCATACCCGCGAACGTCGCCGCGATTATTCGCCTCGAAACGAGCATCATCCGTGTTAATAAAGGCCTTCCACCGCGATACTCCGTCCTTCCCTGTTAAGTAATTTCGAACGGGCCGCTAGATTGCTCGCAATTTGCGATTTAACGAGCGCAACCGCGAGGGATTTCATCGATTCGGTTGTAATATCTTCATTTCGATGGAATGGGCGTAAGATAAAATTCTTATCTGGGGTTTAAGCGGTGAACACGATTCTCTGAATCGTACGAGGGCCAACTATGTACTTAAACGAGATTTTTCTTGAGACTAACGAGACTGGAATGTTTAAAAAGCTTTTCTCCTGTGATCCACTGGTGGATCTAGAATAATCGAATCCGGGTAAACTTTTAATAAAAGCGTGAGGCTTGTAAGCAATTTCGACGAAGGCAATCGTACGAGTCTAATAGAAGCTGCTAGGTAGGTCATCGGATGTCATAAACGGTCGACGAAGTTTCTTCGGTGGTGCAGCGCGTGTTAATTGCCTCATTAGATATCACGCCACAGGTGTGTGCACGACTCTCCCTAGACCACCGACCTAAACACGTACTTTTCAAATATCCAAGTACACTTGCAAAATACCATTCCATAAATCAGTTTTCTCAATTTTCCGATAAGGAAAGGAAATGCGAGCAGATGCAGAAATGAAAAAGATTGGTGGACCACGGCTCTGAAAAATGTGATGAAAAAGTCAGTACCCAAAAAATCCAACGTCCCATTGAAAAAGAAAGGCAAGCAGCACTCCCCGCGCACATCTCTTTCCGCTGGATAGTAATCGCGTCGCCGTTGTATTCTAATATTTCCCGCGAACCGCGGCGCGCCATCACGAATTCTAATTCAATCGCCGGTAGTCCCGGACCCTGGAGGTGCCAACGGGGTCGCACGCGATAGTCGATAAATATTAAACGACTTTCCACCTGCCGCTGTTCGCCTCTCCTCTTTCGACAGCGGCCCCGCGCGGAGGGAAAGGCGGTGGAGGAGAGGGGACTTCCGAGAGGGAGATAACTGAATGTTAATTAGCGAGGCGTGACAAGTGTTAAGCAATCCATCCATCTAGCCGCGTGCAAAGAAGGAGGAGCCTGGCTAACGCTCGGTAATTAACGCGACACACAACCGTGCACCATCCACACGCACCATCGCTACCCCTCGGCTGATTTGTTAGCAATTAGCCGTCGTTTTAGCGGTGAAGCCTGGCTGAAGAGTGAAACGGAGTTTCGTCTAGCCACCGGGTAACTGTATTTTCGAGCGATCCATCAAACGTTGACACGTTTGAAAACGTTCCGAAGAGTCCGATGAGTCCTCTTACTTTCCATTTGCCTTTCGATCGTCGACACAAGGGACTACCGTTGGTACCATCATTATTATTAATATTGGAATTAGCGCGGCCGACGGAGCATGAAAGTAAGGGACTTACTCGAGGAACTTGCTAGCCTTTGAATCGGCGCGCAATTATACGATACAGGCAGTTTGATAAGCAGAACGCGCGCTAACGTAGCATCCGAATGTTAACGAGGCTCGATGTGTCTGCGATTCGTAACAATCCTATCGAGGGCGGTATCGTGGCTCTCGGCAACCGATTAGAGTAACAAACAGAATGACAGAGCTCGTGACCGAGCGGATGATGTACGATACCACCGATTCAATATACCATCCTCCACTTTTTCTTCTCCTCGCCGATCGTTTCGAGAGTAATTGCACGCGAGTCGGAGGAGAAAAGGGACGCCGCTTGATACGTGTCAAGAGGTAGATTCAAATCCTGTCGGGTCTCGAATAAGCGGACGACGGGCGGTCGATACCGACGATCTCGTCTTCGAATGGATGTATCTCGGTGTAATTAACAACAAACAATGGCCGTGGGACGCGCGCGTTCGATATCGTATATTAATCGATTAGCCAGCTCCGTTCGGGCCCGGGGGATATGCGCGCTGGGGACTGGGTTGTTAATCATCGGAGCGCGGGTGCGTTTGTACACTCGTGCCTTCTTCTTCGTAGCGAGGGGAAGAGAAGGAATGAACGGAGAAAGATGTAGGGAGCACAGGACGATTCTTTTATAAGGATCTTCGAGTTAGGACTTGACCACCTCTGTGACGGCGTCGCGACACCGTAGAGTCGACTACGGTCGCACGAATGAAGAAAGTAAGAGAAGCGTCAGAATAATTAAATGGAACGCTATTTGGAGCAGCGACCAACAGCGCATTTATTAATGAAAGTTCAGTCACGTTTAAGTAATAATCATTACCATAATTCGTTTATAAAGCGTTTGGTATTCTTGTTAGAGGGTACATCGATGCTCGACTTCGTGCCCCTTAGCGGCGCGAGCAGAGATCGGAATCATTAGGGATTACCGATGGGAATCAATGCGATACGTTCAGCGAGCCGTCATCAATTAAAGTTAAATAATAGTTGCCTTGTCCATTCGTTTACTGATCCACTTCCGGGATCCTGCTTTCATCCACTATTCTACTCCCGTTAATTCATTATTGGACGGAAGCCTGTGAAACCAATTTCGCGATTACAAAATCCCATAAAAAATATTCACACCTAGCTTTTCCAATTTGCGGGTTCGTCTTAATTGCAATTACCATGTAGAAATCGCATAAATCATGCGCAGTGCACGACAATAATATTTATACACGATACGCCACTGTGTGAAATTCAATTTATTATAAATTACCCGGTACTGTTATTAATTTTATTACTTATTTATACTCGTTACCATGATGCTTCCTTATCATTTACTGCAACAATACGTTCTCGCAACGCGTCGTATACACCCAGCTGAAGCCTCCAATCATTCTTACATATGAAAACAAAAGCCTCCCATTCTCTCTTCACATGTAGAATTTTGTAACGAGCTGCACACGGTCGAAGGATTTCGTATCGCCCCCGTGAAAGCCGCGCTGCTGCATCTCTGCGTACATTCCCCATTCAGGATCGCGTAAATTAGCGCGTATCCCACGATAGTCGACGAACCGTGGCCCCGTGTTCACGCGGAGTAACATTCTCTCCACTAATCGATCGACAGACACGTATCGCGATAATTACACGCGACAACCTGCTCGGATCAATTGCGTTTTGCGCCTCGAATATGTGCTGGACGCAGTAAGCAACACGATCACGCATGATTCCACGATTAGCTACCCGAGTTCCTGTCGTCGAACAATACGAATACAAGGCCTGCCCCGCGTGTGCGCGCCTTGAGAAAGATCGTATCGATTAATAAAAGGCAAAAACTTTAGGAGGAACGAACTCGGCTCTCAGGTGGACCCGTTGAGTCGACGCAGCGCGGTCGATCAAAACTGAGAGAGGCTAGTTTGTGAATACATGTTTAGTAATCAAGAGATCGTAACTTCTTTACTCGCGCGGTGAAAGGCTCGTAGCAACCCTGGCGACCGCTAATTACCAGCGATGCTATATCCGCGTTCCGCGCGTTAATCCTTTGACATTGCGCGGATTATGCTAATTCTGTTTCATCCTCCGCGATGAATTCAAAGAGACTCTTTTTGTTGCGCTGTATCCCAGAGAGCGGTTAATGTATCGCCTAGAAGAATCTTTACAAAAACCAATTATCAGACCCCACAGACGTCCCTAATTGTACACCTGCTCGAACTGTAACAAATTCCCTCCATCGAAATCGCGGAGCGTTCGTCCTGGCACCATGAAACGGAGATAGAAAAAGTCTCTCGAAGCCCACGAAACACCGTCGTGGCGAGGGCTATCAGGCCTCGGGCCGACGATCCGTCACCTGAACGTCGCGACCAGGTCCGGACGTCACGGAAGCTCGAGCCTACCCATTGTGACTCACTGCTGAGGCAGTAGTACGTGGAACGGAAGATGGGGCTTAACTTATGCGTACGTACGTGTGCACACGCGAAACAAAAGCGAGACAAACGGATCAAGCGGACAGAAGTGGTAAAGAGGCAGTCAAAGCGAAAGGGTTGATGAAAAAGGAGAGAGGGGAGCGCGGCACAAGAGGTGGCGAGGAGCAAAGATGAGACCTCCTTTTGCTCGGTAAAGTCACCGCCCTGGCAAAAAACTGAAATTGATCAAAATGAGAGTTGCGCCGCGCAAAAAGGTAAACGACCACCGGTGGCGGGCACGCATTTCGTGCCAGCCGAGAGAGATTAGGTGGCGATCGTTTTAGGAGGCCGCCGCTTAAACTTCGTCCAACGATCCTTAGATCATCGCGAGACTGAGATCGATCATCTCCCCGGGGAAAAGGATCTCGAGGACTGCGCGTTTCGCGTGTGATCCAGGAAAGGGATCGTGCAGCAGTACCGCGATCACGATGATCCCGCAGCTGCGCGCTGTGCATGTCCGTTCCTTCGTTCTTTTTCACTGCGATGATGGGAAACGAACGGGGAAACGGAAAGGCGCAATTTTCTCAATATTTTCATGAGGTCCAGGTTGCATTATCGCGATAGACGAGTCTATCCGTGGGTCGTTTATGCAGAACGAACGATCGCTGTGGTTTTCCCGTGGAGGTCTTCAGGCGTGTTCCAGTGGCTGGTAAGCGCGGTATCAACATATCTAAGTGATGCAAATTGCGCGTCGTTACAAACACCGAGTGCAGAGCGAACCGGGCGTACGCTCCGGCAAAGAAAAAAGGCCGCCGGGATTCTCGGGATTAATTTTCCGTCTATTACACGCGAAATATCTGTAATTTGTGCGATAATGAAGACGGATCCGCGGAAAAACCGGAGACTCTAGTTGATGCATCGCTAATTCCTTTGTAAGAGAATTAATGTTACTCCCACCACCGTCCGGATATTAAAACGATGATTATTATTGAGACAGAAAAATTCTTTCCTCCAAAATGATCTCAGCAACTTGGCGCTTGAGGAAAGTGAAATGTATCGGGGGTTGAGCAAGGGAAAGCGAAGCGAGATCGGCGACGAAATGAAGCGACTGAATTGATTGAGAAGTGACAGGGCGGCACGTGTAGCTGCACCTTAAAATACAACTATTTACGGCGGTAGTAAGATGTAATTACAGGATTAATTACATCTGTATTTCTGAATAGCCGTGTACAGCAATGTATTAGCGCGTTTAGGCACGGCCAGTTAATCCCAAAGAACTGCTCAACGCGCCGTTAAGCACGCTTATACTCGTTAAGCCGCCTAATACGTAGCCGCTGTATACTAATGATGTTGCTCTAAAGACAAAACAAATTTTGGAGATGCTAAGGACTTTTTTAATTAGTAACTGTTTACCCGCGTGCGTTAATAGGGAGGAAAATGAAGATCTCTGGGCGCGGAATGAAAACGTGCGACCCAAGTCACGCGTGCTACGTTTATATCGTCCGGCGGGATCGTGACCGGAAGCATAACTCGATTCGCCTTTTCGCTGGCATTTGCATGCCGCGGAAATAATTCCCATGATTCGCCGGAAACGTATCAGATAAGGGCCCGCGTGGCTATACCCCGGTCGCATTAACGGGCTAATTAAAGCGGCGTAAACAATGGCAGAGCCAAGGGGGAGTCCAACATCGGCACGTCAGAAAAATCCCGGATACGTATGTGTGGGCAACGCGTAATCCATCTGCCGCATTATGCGCCGTCTGCAAGGTAATGCACGAACACGACCGTCTAATCGCTTGCCATCTACATCGTCCGACTTATGTTTATGGATGATACATGCGCGTTACAAGCCCATCATCGGTAATAACGATTATGAAACAGAACTATTTCGGTTTGGTCTCGTGGCGGATTCTACGCTCTATCGACATTTCGCGCAATAATTCTTGGAACTCCAGAACATACATATTTCATTTGAAACAGCAAATTATAATTTAAGCTGGAATCTTCTACTCGGAGAGAGAGAGGCAAATTTTAATTGTCACATGCGTAAAGCGAGGGACAAAGCGTCGTACGGAGGCAAAAAGGCACGAAACAGAAGTGGTGTGCGAGAATCACAGGTAAGCGCAATGCACGGCAGCGTGGTGCGGTGTGGGTTAATGCACGAACACTGCCGCGCAATCAACGACCATCTAGATCATCATTATACCGATGTTTATGCACGATATGCCGCGTCTACAAGCCTACCAGATATAATAACAATCGCGTGATTTGTCTGTGTACACGATTTCCATTGTAATTGTCCGGGTGAGTTACGTAAAAAATGAAAAATAGTTGGACCACCGTGGACGATGTTGCGGTGTGCCACTAATTGATAAACCTGCCTACTTTCGGCGACTTACTATCAGCCATGGGGCGGGGGGATGCAAGATTTTCACCACTATTAAAGAAAGGAAAAATTATGGGCTTCAAGAAAAACGGATCCTTTGACAGTATCAGTCACCTTTATTCCGTGACAAAGCGCAGAATTCCAGCATCGCAGCCTTGAATGGAAGATACCGCTCTTGTCTGGTAAAGTTTTTACCGGGGTTTAGCAATGCGGTGTCCCACCGGTACAAAAACCGAAGGTCTTGCAACTTGGAAAACCGTGTGTCGTCTACTTCGAAGTGTGTCGAAATAATCGCGTATGCAAAGAATCCCGATGGTGCTCTTCCAACGGAGCCGGCATCATAAAATCCCGGACAGGGATTAAGGGATTCTCCCGTGATGTGCTAATTGACGCATAATCCACGCAGAGATTAACTGTTACTCGCGCATCGGGGAAGAGTGGAAAGCAATTATCAAACCACGTTATTCAATTCGAAGGGAGATAGAAGCATGCAATTCTAGCAGACGAAAGGGGAAGGAGAAAGGTCTAATTGTAGGAAATGCATCGGCGCGATAAGGTTTCGGGAAATGTTCGATGCGCGTACGGTCTCGTCGAATTAGCATACCTCGCATAAATTGCGAAATAATATGCTTGTGCACGCATATGCACGCGGTGCACGGAACAGCGCCCGACGCAGGTGAAAAGAAGGAGAGATAGAACGAAAGGAAAAGATGGTCGATGTGGAAGAAGAAAAAAATTCGCAAGGGAGCAGGGACGAAGGATCGTCGGGACGATGCGATTCTCCCTCTAAGCCGTGGTATTAACATTATGCTTTATCGAGACCGCTCATCGTGGCACATCCGGATTCAAATTACGCTTCGCTTACGCTTACGCTTATTTAACCAGTTATTAAAATTACATTAAGGGGTCGTTCTTAATTATGTCGCTCGGGGAATGTCCTCCGCCCAGAAGGAGTAACTAGGAATTCTAGAGGAAACAACGTACAAGGTAAATCAAAGGACTGTAGTAATTCACTTCAAGGGGCTCATGGAGACGTTACCCGTTCTGCTTTTCTTTTAACTTGTCCCGGCCCGATTGATTTCCTGAAACTGCGAGTACCCCGGTTCGTAGGCCGATCGCGAACTGTTCGACGACAATTATCGCGACAATTTATGCACGCGGTCGAATCGCTAAACACCAGCACGTATAACAGCATAATTACAGTGTACGCCGTCCGAGGTAACAGGCAACAAATTGCGAGCAAATTTCGCATTAGCTCCGCGAGGCATCGCGCCTTTGGCCCCAACTGTTGTGCACCGTCATCGAGCTCTCAGTTGACTCCAGGATCGTCCAGCTGAGAGAGAATAAGATACCGGCCACTGACAGTGGAACAAGCGGTCCATGGATCTCGTTTACCATCATCATTACCATCACACCCGACGCCATGACGCGTTACGTGCTTTAATTTGAATGCATCGGGACAGGGAACAGCCGCGGACCATTAGCCACACGTGTTTCTCGGTACGACTCGCGTCATTATCTTTTGATCCTTAAAATGATCCTGCTCTTACATTTACCGGTGGCGTACTTTGCTGCTGTTTCACCCAAAACCATTTCGATGCTGACTCGAATAATGGCCGGGAAATGCGAAACTGCCTTCCATTTTCACGAATCACATAACAGCTGTTGACACTGTGCGACTAATTCATTCTTAGGATACTTGTAGTGACTCGTGAAAACTTCGTACGTCGTTTGACACGATTTTGTTTTACCTGTTAGACATATCTGCTGCGAAGGCATGTAAGCAGAGAATGGTTTTACACGCGTTTGAGAAAGTGATAATTACACTGCGGACTTCTATGCATTTATAGAAAATGTAATGGTGTAAAATTGCACAGGACACATTTAATATGAATAAATGTACGAATTATTCAAATTGTAACGCGTTTTATAATACCTTGTAGAAGAAATAGTTCCCTGCCAAAGTTCTGCTTTTTCTACTATATTACCAAAGATTTGAATTTACATAAAAGTCCGCAGTCTAGTGATAATCGTATATCCTGGTAACAACCTTTGCCGATTCTGAACGCACTGAATCTATTGACAATATTAAAACAGTATTCGTTTAATGTGACGGAACTTATGCAGCAATCTAATGCAGCAATGAATTTCCTAGATCGTCGGTCCTCTTTAATTAGTCTTCCAACTGTATCGAGGATCTTTATTCTTTACGACGAGTCTCTCCTCGATTGGAATCGCTCATTAACGCGAGCGATCTGGAGTCAGCTTTACACGAAACAATATAATTAAATCCGCATCAACGCGGTAACCATCAAGGTGGATGAAACACGAAACAGCCGCGGGAATATTAAAACCGGCCATGTATAATAAAGCTTGTTCCGAGTTCAGATATCATCGCCAGAGCAAACATACAGGGCGGACCCTTTTGCACCCTGCTCCGAATTTTAACTTTACGAACGAGTAGCATTACGAATCAACAACGCTTATTACCACCAGCATAGAATAATTAGATGTGAGATGATCAAATAGAAACCCAGAATGTTGTTTAAAGAGAAATGACTAATCGCTTGAACTGCTCGAATTTTATTCATTCTCTGCTGTCGAAATACGATACCAGCTGTTTCGCAAAATTCCCCGAAAATTTGCATACGGACTAATGGCACGCGCGCCACGTGAGGCGTTCAAGAACGAGGCTGTTGGTCAATTCGCGGCAGGATGCGACGACCGCAATTACCCCGGCCAGAAAACTGGCCGATGAAAGTCAGCGGCTTGCATGTCATTTTTTTCTCTTTTAAGGTAAAATCGTCCACGCCGATTTCTCTACGTTCAAACGATTATCGCGGCAAAAAAAAAAGAGACGGGCAACTTTTCCGCGAGCATAGTCAATGAGCGGCACGGCGCGAGCAAAAAGTGAACGGCTATCTCGCGATCGACCGGCTACCGTTGCGAGATTTTAATTAAATCGCATGGTAAACGCGTCGGTCGACGATCGCGGACAACGATCTATCACCCCAAGCGTAATTGTCGCGGAAGATCGTAATTTCACGCGACGTAATCGATAGCGTATGATTTTCCTTTTTTTTTTAACAATATGATCAGATAATCATCGCCAATAGATTATCCTTTATTCAAGAGCTTTTCTTTTAAAAGAAAAAACAACAACGAAATATGTGTTATACACGGTAATGTGTCGTTACCGCGAATGTCAGCTAATTTTTTGCTTGCGCAATGGCGAAATTCATAAACGCCAGGGAAATTTCCAGGAATCACCGAGTGTACACGACCTTCGTACTCCATAAGGATTACAAATGGATTCCGCCGGATAATAATCGCGACGTTTCGCAATTCCCCGCGGAATCCGGCGATTCCTGTTTCCTCTGTCTCCGTGTCGATCGTCCTTCCATTCCACGCCGGTGACCCGGAACACAGTTGCTTCCCACAGGATCTATCGCGGCGGTTAATCATCGAGAACTATGACGTTATGGTGGTACTCTGATTCACGCGTGTCTGTCGATCCTTAAATACCGTTAACAAGATGCAAGAGGTCGGTGGAAAATTCGAGTCATCGGTGAGCGTGAGAAACTCCTACGCTTTCTCCGTTCCGTTTCATTCTACGATCGTCAAACAAGCAGGGGGATTGGAGGTTTGATTCGAACGTGGAATTAGAATTTCCCCGCTGTTTAGTCCGTGCTATTTAAATTGTCGGAAAGCACCACGGAGGAGAATGAACGCGCCGTGGTCTAATCAAAAATACATTTGTCTTTGCGCAACGATTGCTCGACAGCAATCGCTGGGGATCTATTATGATTCAGCTATTGAATAATATTGTACAATGCCGCACGGTATTATTTCGATTCGAGTCCGTTTCCATTTTTCATAGGCCAACCGCGAACGGGATTGCTTTGAATAAAAGGAGCTTGAGCCTAGATTTGTGCTTCTATTTCTGGCACTGGTAACGACTCTCCTTTATTCCTTTTTCTAACCGATTCGTCATTTATTGTTGTAGAGAGGAGAGCCCTGATCCTACTTGACGCTATATTACTGCGTTCATGTCCTACCACCACCATAACTTATTAACAATCCAACGCCCCGTATTAAAAAATATTCGTAAGCCGTGAAACTTTCAGCCATAGGTAACGATAATTGATAGTAACGACCTCCGGATGTATAAAGGGATTAAATAATCGAATTTTAATAGGACAGTGATAAAGGTCTCCAATAAAGTATCTCGCCGACGACAACGTTTACCTCGTCCCGGGGAGTAATTCACTGCGCCTTTAAGCGCCGAACGGGAGCTACCCATTATACTTGTCCATTCGACTTGACGCGAGAGAACATACACGCGGCCTAGCCTGCCAATCCACGGGAATTAGCATACACTCGAGCGCCAAATACGGTGTGCTCGGCTCACCTGCGTGTGCACGGTGCCGACAAATGCGATGAATATGGTGATTTCCATCATTTATCCGGCTCGACTGGCTAGGCGCAAACGTTCCCGGGTCCTTGAGGCGGGATGCAGTTGGAACACGCGCCATGCATACTGGACTGGCTTCACGGTATCTTTGACAACTATTAACGACTCCCCTACGCGAAGAACAGGGAAGAAAAATCATTCAGAAGAGTCGGTGAATATTTTTTTAGGAGAAATTAATAAATCTCCTAGAGACGAAGAAATGGTAGTTTCGTTGGCAAACATTTTAATGAACATGGTACGCTGGGGGGGGGGGGGCAAGCCGACGGCTGAAAAATTAACATTGAAATGCTGGAAAACGTTCTTTGAAAATACCCAGCACGATTATCAACCGGATCAACCAGCCACCGCGCCGGATGAATATGCATGACGCGTAGCCGTGCTGGCTATCGAAGCTGCACTCTCACGTGCAATGCTAGATAGTCGGGTAACTCGCGGAAAGAAACCTGGTATCGCGAGAAAAAAAAAACTGCACCATACCCTTTCAGGCTGTCGGGACCAGAGACAGATTACGATCTGACAACCTTATATACAACTATTTAGTTGCAGTGGTTAATTTCTTAATGGTGAACGCTGTGGCAACTCTACGCTAGCAACCCCTTTTTCTGCAAGCCTCAAACACTTGCCCCTCTCGTTTGCTTTTCTAAAGCAGCTGATAATTATATAAAATTTAACATGTTACACAAGGCAATGTGTAATATGGGAAACTAGTACAATACGAGTATCTATAATAGAATACTAAAATAATTTATAGTTATTAGTCGAATATGAAGTGCGACACAAAGAAAACTCTACACGGCTCCGCTCTATGTTCGTCGAATTACTCTGACGCGTACTACATCACAAGTTTCATTACGAGAAGTGCATTTCCTTTTCCGATCTTCAGTGCTAGGTGGAAGGTCGTTCGCGTCCGCCGCGCGAATCACTCGTCCAGCTTCGACGCATTCGTCATCTAGGCGAGAGAGATCGTATCGTCTCGGTGTCATGAGACAGGGGAGCCGCGCGACTCATAATTTGCATGTCTGGACCGGTGCCACGGGTAACGAAGAGTTATGGACGCGAGTGCCGGCCAGAAGTTTTCGCGAGAGAAAAACACTCGGTGCCGCGGGAGATTGCGATCGACAGCGGGGAATGACTTGAAGAGTGAGCTTCGCGATAGCGTCTCGCCATGCGTCGCGTCCAGGAGAATCCGCCGGGCGGTCTGAGAGGGGAAAGCTGATTAGAAAGAAAATTTTACCGGGGCCCCGAGATGTGCCACTTGCCTGTGTATAATACTCGTG
This sequence comes from Holcopasites calliopsidis, assembly GCA_023838395.1. Classification (NCBI taxonomy): domain Eukaryota; kingdom Metazoa; phylum Arthropoda; class Insecta; order Hymenoptera; family Apidae; genus Holcopasites; species Holcopasites calliopsidis. The sequence goes on along the minus strand of JALHAQ010000037.1, from coordinate 287,889 downwards.
TATCTTTCGAGCAGGCGAGAAAAGCGTAGAAGGCACGTGGCCAGTTCAACCCTTCGGCTGAATGTTTAAAGAAAGGTGCCAGGAAAGTCGGTCGCGTGTCACGACACGGCAGCGATTTGTCGATGGCCATGTGTTGCGGCATCGGATCCCTCTATGTGTAGAAGGGTTGCGAAGCGGTATACCTGGATGAAAGGCGTGTATGTACCTCGGGCAGATAAAGAAGGGGAGAAAAGGTGGCCCGTAGAAAGAGAAAAGAGACCACCGCCACGTGACCCCTGCACGGTCCACCATTCCTTATTGGAATCCTCCTGGTCCAACCTGACCTATCCAAGGTAAGATTTATCCGGCGGCTTTACCTGCCACCGGCTTGTATACCGCAGTACCCTTCCTCGCTGTCTGTGCCTACTACGTTCACCGGGAATCCCCGCATTCCCATTCTCATTCCCCATTCCCGTCAACTGACCTCCACCCATCCACCCACTACTCCGGGTCGCGTATCCTAGGCTTTCTCGTACGGATCGAGCGTGTTCTGGCAACGTAACGGGCGAGATTTCCGGACTGCCTGATTGTTTCAAGTTACTTTTATGCAAGCTGCAACCAAAGCTGGGTGAATAAAAGACAATTTATCTTGTGAGAAGCGTCCAGCAGTCTGTCACGTTAATTTTCCATTGTTTTCTCGATAGTGACACGCGTCCCACGGCGTATATCAATCTCTGAATGCAAATTCATTCCCGTTGATTTCCATAAAACCTACCGTCCACCACCTACGAGTCCACGCGCCTGCGAGCTTCGTCCAGAGAAACCAAGATACACACAGGTTCCGACATAATAGGTGGGATTCGGCCCGAACTAGCCCGAAGCGTTTCTCGAACAGGTTCAGGCAGTGCTTAATACGAAAGCCTGGTAGGCTATAATCGGAAAGCCGCTGGACAATGCAAATTAGTTGACAACTACGTGATTACACCCCCTACTTATTCCCTGCACCCCTTTTATGATATAAGAAACGCGTGTGGGCTTCGCTTCCGGTTCGACCGAATGCAAGAATTTCCATTAGCTTCATTAATTTTGCGTCTGCGTATTTCGCGGGCGATAAAACAGCGCGATAATTGCAAGGGGAAGCAAACGCGTAATTACGTAAATCCCCTGTTATATTAATTAAACGAATCTCGGGGAACAAATGTTTCAAGTGAAATAAATTAAAGGTATCTCTCCTTCGCTAGGAAGACAAAGCTGGCTCGCTATGCTATCGCGGGCTGATTATCTACATTCTACTCGAACCGACAGAGGGAACGCAAAGAATGCAGGAGGCGACGAAGAATTAACAAATGCCTTAATTACCTTCGCAAGCTTGCTTCGATTAATTCGAAAAACTGGCTGTCTGCTTGTAACGCATTGTGTCAGGATAAAACCGCGGGCGGATGCCTTTGGAATTTCCACGATTTTGAAAGGTGTAATCTCTCAGCCCGGAAACGCCCAAGCCAGCTACATTATTCATTCGAGTTTACGCTGACCCACGAAATTGACACGGGACGCGTGTTAGCCAAGCCGGGACGCGCGTTTCCGGTGGGCTCTCCTCGCGTCCGGGGAACCACGTCGTCTTTTTTATCTCTCGGCCCGAGAGAGCCAAGCCTTCGTTTCTCGAGTGACGCGCGCGAGATTGCCGATCGATAAAAGGACGTTTCACCCGGCTCGATAGCGACGCGAATCGCAAAAATAAATATTATATATTATCCAGTCAGGGTTAATCGATCGCCGGACCGCGTCGGCACCCAGATACTCGAAGATCGGTGAAGATCAAAAAGTGGGGATAAAAGGCGAAGAAGTCGCGAGTACTTTTGACGAATCGGAAGAGGGTCGTCTAATTTTCCGCACGCGAGTGATCCGACGGCGCTTGAGAGAGCTCGAACGGATCGTACTCCCGCCGCGAGATCCTCGCTAATGAACAAACAACAACTTTGCCGCCAGCCCTCTTTCTAATAATTACTACCGCCAGGAAAAATCTGAATGCCTTGTTGAGAACAAAAGTGTTGAATATCAAAAAGTGTGTGTCTCTGAAGCAACAATAAAGGAGGTTCCTGGAAAAAGAAAGGAAACTGTCGAGCCTAGGCAAGAAGAAGGGGGATACAATCACGTACACGCGGGACACATCGTAGGGATGAAATCAATATGGAGAGCGTATCGGGGGAAAATTATTGTGATCAAGCAACGTATGGTCGTCCAGCGTCGTGAAATGTCATTTTTAGCCGGAGAACGTTACTGACGCGCGATAGAGATTGCTCAGGCGTGGAATCTAATTATGTGATAAACAATGTTGCGCGGTACACACCTGCTCGTAAATAATATAGAATCAAACGCGTATCACGTTACACGGTAATACGCCAGGCCCTCGAGTGGAGAACAGGTCCCTGGGTCCGGTGAATCGCAATCGGCTATTCTCGGTGCAAGGTCCTGCGCGTGTTCCCTGCCTGGATTAACTACATTCTACCCTTTGCAACAGAAATTAGCAGGACGAGAAGGAGGAGGCACGCTGTTCTGCGTGATACTTGTAAAATTCTGGCGAATCTTCTACGTACGGAACGAGGTATTAACGTTATGTAAGTCGGGCATTTATCTGGAGCACTCGACGATTTCTTTAAAAAAGTGGATTTTTCGTGGTATCGAGTTGCTCATCGAAAATAACCGCACGATCACGCGCTTACGTGGGATATTTATTCAAACAAGCCTTAGAGCTAAGACCTTATCGACAGATACGATATCGGCCAACTTTTTCTCACCGGCCTCGTCGTTTGTTTGCCGTTGCATTTTTCAACATTAGTGCAATTATGTAGACGCACGCATACATATACGATCTATCGTACGGTCAACGTTAATTGCCCGCGGATTAGTATACTCGCGCTTTTATCAATTAAGGCGAAATCAAAGATAACTTTCCTTTTTTCGTACCCTGTTCTATCCTTCTCTTTCAGAGCACTGTAACTATTTAACGTCGTCGGATAAAATCTTTCCATCCAAAGGAATACAATTTAGTTGCTTAATTGGTATTACGATTAAATAATTACTTCACATGCACTCAGCAATCACAATTAATATCGGTATTCGTTTTTCCTCGTTCTCACGTATGGCGCAACACTTGTCGGATCATTTCATAGCGCGTGTTTGCATTGCATTTTATTGAAACTAATAAAGATCCGGCTGTTTAGAATCAGATAATGTCTCGCCTCGTCACGTATCATTTTAATTACGATCATTCTTATTTTCGCGGTATCGCGCGGCTCGCGACACAGACGTGTTAGGCCTCGATAATAAACACGCGAGATAACTCGATGTACGGCCAGGTATAAGTACAATAATATTTAGTTTTTATGGAATAATCAGTGATTTATCGGTGAAAATCGAGTCATCGATGCGAGACATTTTTTCTACAGCCTCTCGCCGTGATCTCCCACTCCCTTCGCACACCACTTGATCTAGTCTTTATCAAAGTGTACGTAAAATCGTGGCAAGAATTTTTTCTACGCTAGCTTTATCTAAGAACTACATACGTGGTCGTCCACGTGTCTTACCGTTTGATATACGTGTCGCCGGGACGATTTTCATCCACAACGACATGTATATAATTTCGCTTAATAATTAATTACGAGCTCGTCAATTAATGTCGCTATAGAAAATATTTCCTGACTCGGGTTCGCCTGACTAAAATCACCGATACCGCTGGCGTTAGCTCGAAAAAAAGGCCCAACTCGAAATCCACTTTCGCGTTATGATTCATGCAATTAATAAAGCGTAAATTATCGACACGCTTTAATCAGCTTAGGGGCAGATACGAGAGAAACAGATTTCTTTTCGGATAAGTAACGATTATTGGACGAGCGGCGGTTTAATAAACGGGCACTATTTCCTTTCCGTTAAATAACTATGATTATCGTTCCAGTTAACGATAGGCATCAACCACGTATGTACTTCACGATGGAAAATACTTGTATGTAGATTACACCTTTTTCTACTCGCATGGCACAACTTGAGAAACGAACGAGACCTTTTTGCTCCCCTCGCTAATTATCTCTTCATGCGCGAATTTCCAAACAAGAATCCTTTTACCGTAGGGAAAATCCTTGATAGACTGCGTGCGCGAAGCAAAGGGGAACGAAGAAACGGAAAGAAAAGTTTAAATTCACCTTTCAAACGTGAAACGATGAACCTGCCGCATTTTGCGTGCGCACGGAAACGCAATGTCGAAACCTGGTACGATTCAGGTAGAGCTCGATTCTCGCGATCTCGCGTATTCGTACAATGGGACGAATGCACAATGCGGCAAGCATACCTAAGGGACGCGACAAAGCCTCGTGTGCCAAGGATCTGCGGGGGTGGCAGCGTCGAATGCATGCGGGGAGGCTCCATTGGCAGCTGACGGATCGAACACGTTTTCCCCCAAAACGCACGGGATCGTTTCATGTTTCGTGAACGAACAAATAGCGGCTGGCATGACGCACACGTTCGTTTGTCTCGGGAATCTCCGGTTTCGTCGCTGAACCAACTCTTTAGTAAATCGACAGGGAAAGCGAGAGACTTAATCGTTCTGCCGAGATTGCACCCCTTTGGTGCGTCGGGGAAAATGCAAGTGCCCCTGTGAAGCCTGACAATTGCAACACTACGGGGATGTCACATAAAACTTGTGTGCTCGTCTATTTATTCCTGACCGAAGGTGCTAGAGCTTAGGGTGATAAAATTGTTCCACTTCTCGCTAGAAGATGAAGTCACCTAAGTAAACGATTTTCCAAGCAAATCGAGCGTTGCGTTATCAAAAATCCGAGCACGGGAAGCGACGCCGCTGTAATTCCACGATTCAAATACCAACTAACCGGTTGCGCAAGCGGATGCAAAATGGGGCACCGCCGAATTACGAGCCTCGTTATTGCTCCATCTTGATCTATTCACGAACGTACGTACAACGAATTACGTCACCTTAACTTATCGTCACCGCGATACAATCGTTTTTCTAGAATCGCGTGAACGCGACACCCGATAAAAATAAATTAAAATTTCCATAGCTCCGCTCTCGACTTACCGTTCTCGGCACCTCGAAGAGGTCCGGAAGGACTTCCTCCGGTGGAGACTCCTTCGTCCTCGCTGCTGCTACTGCTACCCTCGCTGGGACTGTAACTTCTTCTACTCCCGGCTCCTTTGGCGATCTTCTGCCCACCGACTGTCGTGCCGTTATTGTTGTCATGCGTTCTACCCTGCAGCCTCTCGTGCATAATCCTCACTCGAGAGTGCAGCCTCTGCTGTTGGAGGGAACCAACCGAGAAATCCAGAGGCTGATCAATGTCCGACTGTATCTGCGACTGTCTTTGAACCTGTCCGCACACCGAGCTGGCGATCAAACTCTGCGCCTGAGGGACTTGCTGTCCGATAGGCGAGACTTGCTGCTGCTGTTCCTGATGGAGGCTACTGGGTGGACTCCACCATTGATGCCCGCCTTGAATGGACCTCCAGGCCTCTATGGTGTTGTTGTTCGTGGGGCTAGTCTGTTTCTGTTTCTGCATCTGCGGCTGAGACTGCTGCTGCTGCTGCTGCTGCTGTGCCATGGCAACTTCCACCAGGTTGTTGTTCTCCAGCAGATGCATGCTGGGGGTCTGCGTCATCGACGACGGCAAGGCGAAAGGGGACGCAACAGCCACCAAAGGTGGACTCGATTCCTGACGGTGAGCGGAATGATGTTGCTGTCTTTGTTGATGCTGCGAACCAGATGGTACGACGACCGGGGGCGGAATTTGCCGGACGGACCGCGCGGCCTCTGCGACCCACCGGCGCACCGCCTCGCTGTCAAGGCCCGCCAGCCCTGCGGACTTTGCTTTCGACTGTCCACCGGGCGATGATAAACCCTTGTCGGGTATCAGGCCGGGTAGCGCGAGGACCCCGGTGCCCGCCACCGCGACCCTGGGTCCCGAGACGCCCCCGTAAGCAGCCAACGCCGCGAGATCCAACGTGGTTACGTGCTGGACCCCCTTTTGCGACACAACAACCCTTCTTACCCTGTTACACTATAGTTCGACCTTATCCTTGGCTATCACGGTTCGTTATTACGAAAACACTACACTGGCGAATATTCACGAACGTACTCCAGTCACCAATTCTACGGTCACTATTTACACGGATTAACTTGCGCGCCCTTTAAAGGTACACTTCTTTCGGCATCGAGTTATTGAATACAGCAGCGTGAAAATCGTATCGTGGGTACTGCCGCACAGTTCCTGTTCCCCGAGGAGTTCGCCGATCATCGGATGTCACCGCGGATTTTGATCACACTAAGGTGCAACCAACTGTCAGCCGTGCCGCTCTCGCCTATACCCTGCTAGTTGTCCAAAAAAATCGTCACCCATCGATCGACTTTCCGACTCTCTTCACAAACAATTAAAACATACTGAAACGTGCATGGGTCTAATCTCTCAGCATCCCTGAGAACTGTCACTTCCGATGGATCACTGTGTCACTCTCGCAAAGTTTCCCAGGTATTCGTGAAATCGCCACGTGCTCCGTCGTGCACACGTAGATTCGCACCGTGCGCCCGCCTTCTATCGTTCCTCGAAGGTGGCCGGTATCGTTATCGCAGGCACGCGAGTATCCGCGACGAGCTACGACGGCGGCGGCGGCTTCTACGGCGATCAGATGCTGTCGCGTGCATGTGTGCAGCTACACTAGAGGGCCCACGTACACCCGGTCGGCCGCCTACCGGCCACGGGGATCGCGGACGCGTACGCGGACCGTGTACACCTCGAAGTGGGGGTGTTCCAGCAGGAGTGAAAGAGATAGGGAGCGATGTGACCGGCAGCGAAAGGCCGAAGGGGCGATGAAGAGGGAAGATTGAAGCGGAAAGCAGCGGACGAGCGTCCGGACGCCTACGTTGGTGGGGAAGCGAACGGCGTCGGTGGGGAATGGTGCTCCAATCGCGAAGGAACGCGGATCACGCGCGGCTCCGCCCGGTGAGGAAAGGCGAGTTCTCCGCTCGCGAGGACCGCGAACGCGCCTTTTTACCTCGCGTGTACCAGCCGCTACCTCTGCGAGGAGAACGCGGCTAGGGGGAGAGAAGAAGGTGAGTACGTTTGCATATCAGGGAAAAGGCGGCCAATCGGGGACCTTTCTGCCCCATCGCTGTCGCGACAGGGATTGCAATATTCGAGAAATTGAACGGCTAGCATCGATAAGCACTAATCATTTTTTAAAGCGATTGCATATGATGGCCACTTCGATGTCATTGACGAGGGATCGTTGCAATTGTGGTGATGAGAAATTGTTCATAAAATGTGATACGGTCTAAATCTTGTGTCAATACCGTTTGGTACACTTTTGGACCACCTTGAGGATCGAGCTACCTGGCCTATCGTCCGTTCGGTTCAATGAATCTCTCAGGAGGATAGGAGCAGGTGGGTCTGCAGGTTGAATCTGCCCGGTTCAATGATCTCTCGAACAATAGCTGATCTCTCGATCGGGACAATTTATTCACAGACTTGTCTAGCTTGATAGATTTCGAACAATAATCAATCCCCCCTACGTAACGATCGTACATACGAACCAATTCAAGTTCCATCCTATATCGAACATCCATCCAAGGAAATATCAGAAGAAACGCGTTCAAGAATCCATCCCAGGCGCCATTCTTCTGGGAACCACCCCCCAGCCCCGTTACACCCCCGCGTCGGAGTAAAAATATTCCGACACCGCTACCATCGGCCGCCATTCCTGCGAACTCGGGGCTCGCTTATCATATTTCCATGCACCCACGCCGCGGCCCACCACTCCCAGCATTTGAATGCGACATGCGCAGAGTGACGGTGATAAAAATATCAGTCGCTTTAAACCGTGCCTTTATTGGTTGTAGCCACCGTGCAGCATCCCCACCCTGGCTGATTCACCCTCGCGTACACACGGTCGACCCTGCTACTCTTCCTCTTTTTATCGCGCTATCATATTTCCATACAGCCACCACCACCACCACGGCCGCCTCATCGCCTCCACTCGATATCCAGCTCGCCCAGATTTGAATCCGGCATGCGCAGTTCCGAGCGCAAAAAGGGCGCTTTAAAGGGGTTCTTATTGGCCATGGAAACGCCAGCCCCACTCCTTATCGCGTGTACCGGCTACCTAACTTTGCGAGCACCCTTCCTCTTATCGCGTTTCCACCATTCCCCTCATGCACCTTCCTTTTTTTACCGTTTCTTCCCCTTCGGGCATCCCCACCAGTCGCTACTCGTACTCCCACGGCGGATCGGGAACGCGAGCAACCCCTAGCTTCGCGACGCCGCTACTCTCGCTTACAGACGAGGCGGGACAAGGATGAATAACGCTTGCGGATGAAGATAGGAACAGGACGTAGAGGGTAGTGCACGTCGGTGGGGGTGGTGAAACGAGGGTGGAGAAGCGAAGGGCGAGCTAGTATTGATTTTAATGACGCCCCTACCGACGCGAATTCACGAAAGAGGCGCGAATAATATCTACGCGCTCTGATTCCGGAAGTCGGGCCGAGCGGAGGAGCTCTATGGAGACGCGTGCTCACTTCTTGAACTTTCAACTAGGAAATCCAAATGCTTTTTTCCGTTCTATTTTAATTTGACTCTTTTCAAACAACGCGCAGAAGAAGGATTTGGTCGATTATACAGATGTCAAATGTATCGAAGGTGTAAAAGCAATCCCTCCCCGTTAAGCGGTATAACATTTCCATACCGTATCTGATTGCGGACGAATGAAAGGCTTACTCGAGAAAAAAAGGGCCGGTCATATTTATGTACGGCACGCGTGCCAGAGGGTAGAGGCACTTGCCGAAAATCGAGAGGCTCGAGTGCCACTACGGAAGGGTGTTACCCCTGACTCGAGGCCCTAATCTGAATAAGGTGAACCCTTTCTCCCCAGCCGTGGCGGACCCTCTATTTTATTCATCGCGTGCAGGTATTTGCATGACCCACGTTTCGATCGCAGGTGCCCTCCCTACCCGTTCGTTCCCCATCGTTTTTTCTCCTGCGCGTTGAATGAAACGAACCTGCCGGGGCAAGGGGTAAGCCCGTGTTTGTATGGAAATAGCGCGGTGTCTGCGTGACGGTGTACCATTTGCCAGGCAAACCGTTGATAGATCCTTAACACCGCCTCGTCGCATGTTGATTCGATGAAAGGGTGCACCTGAGACGGGACCCTTCGTTGCACAGGTGAAATAATTATTCCCGCAGGATTCAACCCTTTCCTAACCGACTATTTACGATCATAAAACTATACCCCGTATCTTTGTATTACAAATTCCAATTAGAATAAAAATATGCTGATCAATTGAATTTCGCATGATTATTGCGGCAATTACTCCAGTTAATATTTTTTCTTCGGTCATTGCTGGACCCCCGTTGCAGCAGAGCGGCAAGTCGGTGCCTCCTAACCCCGTGACCCTATCGCAATTCCAACGACCTGCCTATACGATGTTGACGTGAATTGCAGGCTACCATTCGGCCACCTGCGGCTCCTGACATCTCAAGCAGCGTCGGCAGTGACCGGGCGAACACCTCTCCTTGCACGCGCGAGCACACTCTTTGACAAAGGTGCATTATGCCTGGCCCTTGGCTTTCCCCGAAACCTGTTTGCAAGCATGCTGCTTGCGACGCCTTTGTGCGCCCCACGCAACCATTCACAACATCGTCAAAGTCATAAAGAACCCATCACCAAGGGACGCTAATTACCTGCATCTATTTTAATTTCTTTAATCGCTCGTCTACCTGTAGCAATTTTATTTAACGCCGAGCTCCAGAAGCTTCCGAAGCCAAACGATCTGGCATCGAGTCTGCGACCTACATTTCTCCCATTATTGAAAGGAAACCTATTTTTTTTGTGCGCTGGTCTTCAAAGAAATTCTTCAATAGCGAGAGCGAAGGATACAACAGGACTTTGTGATTCAAGAGGAAGCAGTTACCGTTACGGTTCACTCGATTTTTTTTCGGGAAAAAGAGAAAAAGGAACGCGACACGCGATATTCCTCTAACGCGACCCTGCTAGAACTGTTTCACCCCCCCCCCCCCTGCCCCAAAGAGAAGCTTTTTTTTAAGCAAGCTGCGAATTGCCACCCTCCAGGAATAATAAAGACGTCCCATTACGCTCGAAATTAGAGGTTTCGGTTGTACGAGTGCGCGTTCAAGCAGCGGGAAAATCGTTTATTTCTATCCTTGAACGTTTTAACCACCGTTCGTCGATACGTCGGAGGTCCCGAGGGGCCAGGTGCGCCGAAACATCAGTTTTCTTCCGTGATTTGTTGGGACTCGAAAACTGGGCCAATCTCGATTGCGTTTCCAGACTCCTTGTAAACCAGGTTTCCATTTATAAAAATCCTCAAGCGCAAACACTTGCGGTATACACGCGTTCCATACAAAAACATATATGAAGAAGCTGTCGAGATTTTTATTAAGTGTGAACAATTTTTTGTAACTTTACCCAGGTACTTATTTTTAGTATAAAAAGCGTACATACCTTCCACCCCAAGCTCTTTATTCTTGTTTTTTATCACTCCCCTTGTTGTTAGATTTTATTTCATCTATTTCTTTACTTTGCAGATGCTTCAATTACTCGTAAAAAGCTTGCGACATATTCACCGCCGATAGCTACCCCAATTTTTCTGCGCGGAAGGAGTTCTTAAGAAATCCGCCAAATTTTACTAGCATTCTCACCGAGAACTATACTTGCTTCTTTTTCCCTCTCATCTTCCTCTACCCCCACTAATTCAATGTGAACTGTTCGACGAGCCGGTCATTTTCATGAAAAAAAAGTGAAACCAAGGGGGCAGAGCAAATAAACCGTATGAAACACAACGGTGCGGACCGTTGGGAGCATTTTACAGTTTTCCGAACCGTTTTAGTGCACCCTCATTCACGATGCACCGAAGAAGTCTTCGTTTCGCTTTTGGCACTGGCTTGAGCTCAGGTAGCTAGGTATCGATCGATGCGTATCACTTATTCCTCCACTAATTGCTTTACGACACCTAGCGAAACTCTCTCCCGGGGCGGAGATTTTTTTACACCTTTTTACGACACCTTTATATTTCTTTTTTCGGAAATCCTTCGCCGCTTTTTGCTTGGCCCGTGCAATGGAATACTTGTAGCATAATAAAATCATTCAGAATTATTGGTGCAATACGGAAAAAAAGAGCGGTGCTGATAGCAGGTCTATAAAGATAAAAAATTCTGGGAACGGAGAGTCGACAGAATTCGACCACCAACGGAGGTAAAGATCGTTCGGAAACAATTAAGACAATTAGTTACACAAATCCTCCGATACACCTGTGTGTCCAGGTTGAAAAGAAAATTTCGTGGAGTCACTCGGAGCAAGAAAAAATTCAAAGGGCATTTTTAGAGGAGCGATTAATTTGTTGGGCACCGGGAGCGTGAAATCGAAAGTACGATTTATATGTATACGGAGTACTGAATTCTCAGGCCGCGGGGATAATAATGAGGTTTCGGTTTTTCAGAACAGCGCGAGCCACCAGCGTTTATGGATCAAAGGAAGCCGATCCCGCCAGCCTCCCTATCGTCTTTCGCAATTCCAGGCCCTTTCTCGGACACCTCCAGCGTCGACTTCCATTTTCCGGACCGTTCCCTTTCCCGTACCGGACCACCCTTCTACGAGGCAAGAAGAATGTTCCTCCTTTAGCATGCCCGGCACAGAGGGACGATAAGCAAACTCATTCGCTCGGTCGTTGGACGAGGTGAGAATGCATCGCTTTGATTTTCTTAAATATTTTCTTGGAAATTTGTGGGTGCTTGGGATAATTAATTAGTGGCGCGATTGGAGTAACTGCAGGGTGGTTTCTTAAGGAGAAATTGGGCTAGCAATAATAATTATAACATTTGTGCTTTCAATTTACATAGATACTTACACGAATTGCACGCAATATATCTCAGTGGTAGCACGTTCTACGTTTTCTGTCAAGGCATCTCGGTTTCGCGGAAGTTTTGAATTAAAAGAAACGGAACTCTCAATTCTCGACGGAGCCGGCCGGTCGTGCACTCGCGATATCGTGGCGCGCGTGACATAGCGCGAGCCTAGCTCGGTAATTTTCCTTGCATTACGCATGTCAGGGGAGCGCGACGTGTGATTATAAAATAAGCGGTTCCTTTTGTGTTAATTAACGGATCAAGGCCAGTCTCCAATGAATTCGGGAGAAGACCGTTATTCTGCAAACCTTTTTATTAGCTGGAGGAAATTTTTGCATAACCGACGAAATTCCATACTTCTCTTCAACAGAACCAAACGTCTATTTAATCGCAAAATTTTGTAACGCCGCAACTATATGATGCGACGGTTGGGAATAAGAAACCGAGTTACAAGTGCAACAATCAGATACAGTTCCCTTGATTAAATTCAACTTTGTTTCTCGTATCCTCCTCAGCATCAAATGTTCTCACAAAATAATCGCGTGTTCCATTATCATACGCGGTATCATCGCGAAATCTTGCATTCGTTGGTTATTAAATGATACAACCATGAACCGTCTCACGGCAATCTTTCTCGCTTGCCGCTACTTAGCCTCCGGGATTAGGCGATAAAAAGTGGGCGCATTCTTAGCGTTCGCGATATTTCGCGGGCACCAGCACGACCTCCGGGCTCGTTGAGGAGGCTGCCGCCCGCGATTTGCCAATTGTCTAATGCCTGCGCTCCCTCCACCATACTTCGCGGCATTCCGTGCCGTTGGAAACGGTCGGGACGGTGCCTCCTTTTCCTCCACGCTCGCCCCTTTTATTCCGCGGAATATTCACCGGATTAAGGTAATTGCTCGCTCCCTTGCTCCGCGTAGCGCATTCCGCGTGGGCCGCAGCATGCATACACGCGTGTCAACCCGCTTCTTCGGTGCAGGCGTGAGACCGATCGGAGTCGTTACGCAACGCCGTTTCGTCGTCAAATGAAACGTAGCTCGAGATAAATTTATACACAAACTTAGCAACCCCAAGCTCGGTTCTCTCTCTCGCCATGGTAACAAGATTCGTGGAAGAGATGCTAAGTGGCCACGACGCAGAAGAGCATGAAGTCGAGGAAATGATCCCTGCCACGAAGTCCGTTGCGTGCATACACGAGAGTGGAGTGAGGGGTGGACGGGGGAGGGTAAAGTGCGATCTTGTCGGTCATGAGAGGCAACGATAATATTCACCGACCGCGGTGGAATCGCATGGTAGCGTTACGCAGTTGCGTCGCGTGAGCCTGTATATACGCACTGGTGGGCGGTAAACATCAAAGACGCGTTGGCTAGTTGAGCCACTTAACGTCCACGAGTTTTCACATTAGCGAGGCAAAAGACCGCCTGATACTTTGCTGGGAAGATTGAGAAGGGGGAGGGTTCGAGAGGCTGCGGATACATTCGTGAAAGTTTGTATGATAATAGCGCGTGCAGTTGCGCATAGCGGATGAGGAAAGGGTTCGGAGGTGAAGGCTGCATTCTTTGAGCTGTTTGTGGAACTGTGTGGGAAAGTGGTTTCATTTGATCACAATTTAACCCTTTGCCTGCGCAGTCTGCACGATATTACGCACGGCCGAGTGTAGAAAAGAAAATTCATTTGATCTGAACGAAAAAAGTGGATTATTAAGAATGATTTCGAGTAACATATAACAATTTCCACGAAACAATATCCGCGTCGAAAAGAAACGCTGCGATTGCTGACGGCCAACGGGGCTCGCGTGTCACGTTCGCATTAAGAACAAGACGCATTATAAACCGTCGTTGTCCAGATACGAACGAGTCCTCGCGATGGCAAACGTTCCAAGTGAAATAGGTTCGCGTCCCCCTCAAACCTGGGGTGCTTTTGCCTCCGAAATTATGACGAGTCGATGCAAACACGAAGGTGAGGAAAAAACGCCGGGGCATTTATCGATCTTTATGGCGGGTATTAATAATAATGCCCCGCGTTAAAAAGAAACTGAATATTGCTCCATGGTCGATAGTATGTATCTCCTCCATGCAAAAGTGTATTATTATAACATAATGTATTTAACGAAGCCCAACGCATTGGATGTACGAATACATAAAAAAAAAAAATGAAACACCATATATCACGGGGGCTTAAATACTCCGTGGAAAGAGCGCGACAGCTCGCACCCCCGACTACCCCCCGAGAAAAATCATCGAATGCAAACGAATCGCGACGACCGTGCCCACGATTCGTCACGGATCCTTGAACACTACATTCATGCAAATACGATTCCTCCGCCCATCGGGCTGAGCAAAAAAAAAATCGTCCCTTTTATTCGAGGCACAAAGGCACGTGGTACAGTGTTTTTTCCTTGGCTGACCCCTCTTTTGTCGTTCTCTGTCCCACCAGCGAGAACGTGACAGTTGGCCGGTCACATTTGGCCCGTAATTTCCAAAAAGCTGGGCAAGATAGAACAGCCTGTAGGTATACTTTGATACAGCCCGATTTCCGGAATTGAAATTGCACAGGGTAGAAACGCGTCGGCGCCTCTCGCCTTATCATGCCCTATCCTTTCGTTATCTCGATGGCGCGCGGACTTTCATTCGATTCTGCCCGCTTTATTTTGATGAAAACACAGAGGGACGATCGCTTCGCTCGTTTCTGATCTAGTCTCGGCGCACCGACAAACGGGTAACTTCGTTCCGCGGATACGGTTATATGTATATCGATTGAACTACCTAGATATATCCGCTTTGAAGGAAGTGACCGAAGCTGTAAAAAACTCCGCGCGTGGATGCAACGCGGGATCGCGTTCTCGCGGTTCTATGAATGGCAAATTAGGGGTTCCTAGCATCGGCAGCCTTAGCAGAACGGTTGTCTGGCTGTGGAGGCCAAGTATCTGAATACAATGAGCCCGGAGGCTGGACATAATGCATTCCTCTTAATGGTATTGCGACTCTCCACGACCTCTGTGCAGAAGCGTCCCGAGCTTGCGAAATAGCCCTCCTCTATCTACCCATATACACATCCGTACGTATACTTGAGGAGCAACGAAGGAACAGTTGCGATGCGCACACAGATACGTCGTTTTATTAGATAATTAGTTGACGAGATGCGTGGGCGGATCGCGCGGCACGCTTTGCGTAACGCATCCGAGCCGGTGGATCGATCAATTGAAGTTTTTCTGGAGCAACTCAAAGGCCTGGATCGCGTTCATGGTTTCCCGCCCGAAATACGCGCTATCGATAGGATAACGAGAGGATTGCAGAAGCTAATTTCAGTAGTCGGTCATTTCGTCTCGGTTCTGTTTCCATTAGCGCAAATTGATCTATTAATTTTCACCGAAACGATCGATACTCTTCTATGTTATTGGCTTTGCCTCTCCTGCCGTTTGTTTTTCTCCTTTCGATAAGTTTCTTTGTTCCGTTCGATTAACACTTA
Organism: Holcopasites calliopsidis; assembly: GCA_023838395.1. NCBI lineage: Eukaryota > Metazoa > Arthropoda > Insecta > Hymenoptera > Apidae > Holcopasites > Holcopasites calliopsidis. The sequence continues at coordinate 272,527 of JALHAQ010000037.1, read as the reverse complement.
AATTAGGAAAAAATGACTGGCCGCTCGGTGGAGTCGCCGGGAGGGTGGCAGGCTCGCGCGGAGGGGGTTGGCCGGTCGTGAAGGGTGGCAAACTTTCGCCCATAAAGACTCGCCTGTCAATTCATCTTTCCTGTATATATATATATATATATATTTCACGTCAAAATATTGCAATAAATCATCGGACTGGCGACGTACACAGGAGTTGCGCGATGGAGGGTCGGTACGGGGTCGAAACGGGATGAAATACGCGCCGGTCTGCAGTGAGTTAAGAGAACGATGGACACACCACTGTAGACGTTCATTCGCGATCACGGGAATATTAATCTTTGCAAAAGTATTTCTGGTATTTATGCACATCGCGAAACAGTATGGAAATAAATGATGGTCTGATGAAGACCGTTGCAAGACCACATCGAACGCGTCCTACAACTGGAAGAGCACAGACTCTCAATTTCACCGCAGAGTCTTGTGGGTGAGAAAGTTCGGTGCATAAAAGAACCGACGTAGCTTCCTCTCGTAAGGCAACAGGGTCGGGAACGAGGAAGGTCGGGTATTGAGAACGGGGGTCGTTGATGGAGAAAAGACGAGGCGGCTTGAGCAGCGCGGCGACGGAACAGGGGGCTATTAGCTGGCAGATTAGCAGTTAAAATTGAAATTTGCACGGACAGTTCGATGCGCGGCGGCGAACGTCTGAAGAGGCTGAAAGTGTTCGGGGCCCGAAGATTGGAGAACCGAATCTGCCACGCATCAAGTTCGAACTTGCGTCGTTGTGCTCTTCGTTCCTTCTTGCCTGCCGGTTCATTCTTCGTCGAGAGAGGCATATTTATTCTTGACCTATTGTATGCTCTGCCTTCAACGATAACGTCACCCGGTCTCTCAGCTGTGTTAAATATTCTTCCTACTCGTATGGATATATCTCTAAGTGAATGGAAGCGAAGGAAACAATCACACTTCTCTCACTCTTTCCTTCGTAATTAGGAAGTCGACTTAACTAATTAGGCTCTAATTGAATGCAAAACCTCGAAGTGGTGCGGTCAACGGGAGAGGGTACGGCGAGAACCAAAGGGGAAGAAGGAGAAACGTCTGCACGAAGCCGGGCAAGCACACCGTATGTACACCTCATGATCACCTTCCCGCGCGCGGAAACAAGACGAATGGCAATTTTCTTAATTACCATGCTAATTGTCATAATTACGGGCCGCATTATGGTAATGAGATGTGACAGGAAGAAGCTTCCTTCCCCTCGTCTCCTTCGATGCACCGTGCTTCCCGTAAGAGTGATACACGGGGCCGGAACGCTCGTCGAAATTGCTCGAGCGCATGCACACACTGGTTGTACTTCCTGTTACCATGACCGGTGTCGTCGGGGATTATAGCATGCTCGGTGCATCGGATACCGACGCGTCAGATTATCGGTCGCCCCGCGTTGCATCGCGGTTAAATTGAAAATTAGCCGATCGACGTTATCCCGAGGAAATCGTAGGAGCCGAGGCGAGAAACAGTCGGCGGGGTCTTTCGATTAATACCACGTTGCGCTTCGATATCGGGTTAGTTATCGTCGAACTCGTACGCTTATTATCTCGGGAAGGCCTTAATTTTATCAGCGACGATCGCAACGAGTCGTTTAATAACTGCTCTTTCGGCAACGTTCAAACGATCGTTCGCTTACTTTTAAGGGTAGAGCGGAAGAAGTTGTTGTATCTTTCTGAATAGCCCGGCAGGAAGAGATGCTCGGGGACTGGAGAATCGTGCAGGAAGCTGCCAAGAGAGTCCAGCGCGATGGTCAGTCAGCCAGGTGTACGAGGTCAGTGAGCAGGGGCCGATCGTTTATGCACAGAGAGGCCTCTTTGCCGACAATAAAATTGCGGCAAGTGTGTTCGTTGCGCGCTGTGTGGGCTGCGGTGCCGTATATTCAGCACGACACTCGTCATTAAGCGTACGGCTCAATACGCATTTATATGATGCGTTTGCGGCGAACTACGGGAGAATAGAGGAGACGCCGACATAGGAGCCATTTCATATTAAAATACGCAGAAAAGCTGAGACAAGGAAGCATCGTAAATTGTCCAAGTTGATCATTTAATGCAGATTTCAGATTAAGCTGAAGTATTTAAACATTTAAGTTCCAATTCCACTTGAAACTTCCATGTATAAATTCTTCGTAACGTATGCATAAATGGATCTTTAATTCCTCTTCATTGGTATTGGTCAATTAATCCGTCTTGCAGAGTAGAACGAGTTGAAAATGACTTCTACAGAATGGGGAAATACGAATGCATGAAAACGCAACGAAGTCACGTGTAGTGGCAGAATGTTAGACGAGTTCGGTAACAACGGACAAGGTATTGTGTCCTTTTGAGATGGTGAAATTGGCCGTGCAGAAGTCCAGAAGCAAAAAGGGACACGCTGGTGCACAGAGGCCAGCTGTCCTCGTTTCACATTCCGCGGACGTAGCAACCCCAAATTACCCTATTCTATCTTGGTCCGGACTGCATTCTCTGATTCTGCAAAGCGTTTTCCTCGCCGCGAGTTTTTTCCTTAGAACGTGCACGCCGCTACCGCGAACGTGCCGCCCACACGAAAGTAGGGCTAAACAAATTTGCCGCTGCCGATTCAAACACGACCCGCTATTGTTTATTGATTACAGTCGTGTAACTCTTGGAAACATTCTTTAATAACTCTATCGAGATTCTTGTGTCTTTGATTTTTCAATCCACCAAGGTAGAAAAATAAGGATTTCCATATCATTAATAGGATTTTCCACCTCGGTATACAGAAACGTAGACAGCGCCGTGATTAGGCACGATGAACGTGTCTAGTAACGACGCCGCCAGGTGAATACACTCCGTTACAGGTAGACGCATACGCGCGTAGCTGTCTCTCAGGTAGGAAGCCACCGAGAGATTTCGTAGCCGATATACAAGCGTGCATGTAAACTTGCGCATCGGTGTGCAAGTGTACGGACGATGCGAGAAATTGCCAGAAAACGCGCATCGGCTCGTCCGCGTAATTTCTCGGACAACTGTGAGACGCGTCTGGTATCGTTCCTAAAAACTCCGAAAAAAAACCAGCTGCACAATATTCTGCATCGATACATCAATGAATTCCACGCAGATCTCAGATCTTCGCGAACAGTAAAAAAGGATAGAAAAGGATCCAAGCTGCGCATACGTTCCACTGACTAGCAGTTGCAAAATATCCAAGCTAATTAAGTCAATTCGTTTAATTTGTCGGTATGTTTTCAGGAAAAAAGGGGGGGCGATAATTTGTTCCTAGCATGGTCGGCACTTGTGGCTGCCGCCAGAAGGGTTAGCCAATTTGTGTTTAATTATTTAAATAAATGTGTGTCCGTGACGCGGAGGACGTTCGTTGCCAGGCAAATGAGCGAAACGGTAACACGCGATGCCCGGCACGATGGTGATTCTTTGTGTAACCAGTGTGCCGCTTGTAAGTCGGCCCATTAGCATTGCTCATGATCCTACCGATAGTGAGATTCTTGGAAAAGAGTGCTTTTCTTGGAAATCTCGTCCCCTCTGTTGTTTCTTCTTCTATTCCCTCGTTTCTCGCGTTTCCCGTCATAACTCGCGGCAACGAGGAGCAACGCTGGGTTACGAAGCGGGGATTGCACATTGGCAACGATTTGACGATCGCGCTGCTCTGGCTTTACGTCGTTATTAATTTTAATCAGTTTTAATCAGGATAAAAAAACTAGTGTCGTGGGGATTCGAACGTGATCTCCTTATTTGTCCCTGCTACGATAGAAACTCCAGTAATAAATCAGCCCAAGAATCGTTCCATAACGTGGCTGCAAATTGCGGCCGATTTCCACGAAAAACTGCTCGCCACATTTGCGCGATGTGTGTGCAATTCTAAGAAACTTCACGCAAATCGTGCCGCATGTAGCTGCGTAGGAGATCATTTCCACCGCGAGCTTTCGAAACGATTCTTCAAAAGAAATTACCATATCGATATATCAATTTAAAGTCGTTCACCCGACGCGACGCACACGAATTTCACCAACTTTTCATCGAGCAGAAACCATTCGAAAGAGAAGCGAGCACCGGTCTCTCGGCGATCTGATAAGCTTCTGTATCTTTCACGCGTATCGTGTACAACGTATGCCGTGTACGCGTCTCACGAAAAAGGCGTCGGTGTCGCGAGAAAGTTTTCACAGTGGACAAACGACGGAATTCCAGTTGGTGTCACCTGGGAACGCATCCGGAGGCATTAATGCGTCGATTGGTCTAAAAAATATGCGGCTCGCGCTCACCGTTCCTTGCGTCGGGAGGACAGTACCTGATGACGTGCGAGTTGCACGGACCCGATCGATATGCGTAATGAACCGTTCCCTGGCCGATCTACAAATACCACCCGGCGTGTACATATGATGCAAACGAAAGCTGAAAGTCCGTTTCCTAATGTCTACGTGTCGCATGCCAGGCACGGAGACACGGTATCGCGCGTATGGTAATCGCCGATGGCATTTCTTAAGGTGGGATCGAACTGCGTGTACAACACGAAAGGTGTTTGAGTAGCGGACCGTGAGTGCATCGAATACGATCAAGCTTATCGACGCCTTCTTTGAAACAGACACGATTGACCGCTGGGTACATTTCGTTTCTACTGATCCGGCTTGAATTATGGTGTTGGAGTAATTATTGGAGTAAATGTGGTGTAACAAGTATCATTTACTTTTCATCATAACTTTCGTACCACGATCGTGCATACTTTTCCCAGCCCTGTTTCTAGAGTAATCCTTCAAAGCAGGTGAATGCATCTGGTAGATTATTATTGTTATGATTACTTTCAAGTGTGGATTTGATTTTCAGGCTGGCAGGTTCATTTAAATTTCATCTCGCGGGAAGGGTATAATTAATATGATTAATATAATTCTTTTCTATTAGATCACGATAGGCTGACTCATGAATAAAAGTCGGTTCCTATAATTTCTGTTCATAAATACAAATTATAGGAGAAACGAGAAATGCAGCGGCATTAATGTCTGTGTTCCTACACGCGCAAGTATCGCATTCTACACGCTCATTAAAATATCTTCGGCATAATCCTTTCTTCGTTGGCACGATTCCCGGGAGGAGGTTATTATACAATTAAAGCGTATATGAAACAAAGTGTGACTTATACGCCGCGTACGTTGTTTAAGTGGCAGTCATTTTGTTTGCAACCCCTTGATGCATATCGTACGCTCTGGCATTTCATGAGAATACGCTTGGCGAAGAAACGGAAGGACTTGTTAAGTATGAAAAAGGCGGAAGGCCAATTTCTCCAGGAAATATAAACCGATCACGATTTCTCTTCCAAATGCCATCGACTTTTCGACTAAAGCTGATTATGAATAAGTTATGATCGCATTTGTTCACGCTCGATTGTTCTCTGTGCGAACTCGTTTTCAGTCAAAGATGCAATTACCTGTCGAGCCACGATGTACCCACGTGTCGCTAATTCGGAGTCTAATCTAAATTCTTCTGCACAATAAGATAAAGTAACACAACTCGATATTGTTATACAACAGAACACGCATTCAGGTATTACCTCGAGATACGTTCAATTAGCTAAATTAACCGTGCGCGGAAAAAATCGCGGCCTCCGTTCTAATAAAATTAATAAATATGCATTTAAATCCTGCCTTGACTTTCCGCATCGGAAAGAAGAAGAGGTGTACACACACCTGAGATCGCGAGTCGAATAATCAACAAAGAACTCGTAAAGAGAGAGAAAGAATCGCGCGAAACCGCGCGATAATTATTGTTATTATCCTCGGTATTAGCATCGCGTCGATTCTTCGCTGTTTCGCACCGTCATTATCCGCATGAACCGAACAAGACAAACGCTGCCTCTGCTCTTGTATTAACCGCCCGAGGATCGGGAATCGTGCTCCCGGCGCGTTTGCGTGTCGCATAATGAATTACGCTTTTCCGGGATGATATGCAAACACCCATTTATCAGTCGTTTGCATAATACGGCACACGACTCGGCTCTGTTCGCATTAAATTTAACGATCGCCCGGTGTGCAGGGTCGCGCATGCAATTATGGTGGTTTCAATCGACAACGAATGAAGTCAACCAACTTAATTTGTACATTTTTTTACTCGACAACTTTGCTACCAACAGCGAATCGCGAGAACGAGGCTAGAAGGAGCTCGAAATTGCGGTCTACCGCGTCAAAGTATAGTTTCAAGTGTGCAGTATGGGTGAAATGTAGGCGCATGAATGTCCTGACTTTCGCTCCTTTATGGAAATAACAGTTTACTTATTTATTCCAGCTCACTCGTGACTATGAACACGTTCGAGGGAACGGGGAAAAATGTCTTCGATGGACTCCGATTTTTTTTTTCATCGCTTTCCCCGCTTGGGAAAGTCTCACCTAACTGTTTAACTTCCTCGTGTTTCGATACACCATTTGCATACGCTACACGGTTTCTTATTGTTTCGATATGGTTCGTTCGGCATTCGTGAGTGCGAGGTAACAATGATTGAGATCGCTTTTCGGGGGATCAGATTGTGGATTGTTTGTTATGTAATCTACGTATTCTCCTGATATCCCATTCATCGTTTCTTGAACACACGCTCCTTCAACAGTCGTTTCTAATTAGAAAACGCTTCGCGGAGAGATCATATCCAAGCACGTCCGAAATTAACGCGTGATTAAATTGCATTCGAAGATACCTGTAGGTGCCAAAAATACACCCACGTGGAACCGAGAAAGAAAGCACGAAAGGTCGAGATATAGAAAGGGAAGGAAGGACTGCATCGTTCGTGCATGAATGCCTGATCGATCGCAGTCGCCAAGCGATGATCGTTCCTCCCGGTTTTCAACGAATTACGCCTTGAATGCATAATAATATATTCACGCCGCGGCTTCCAGCGAAAGAACTCATTTCCATTCTGGCGCCGCGAACACATTTAGGCGGATTTGCATGCACAACGTTCAGTTTCGACGAGGACTAAAATAAACGCGCGCGAGCCGCGCCTGCTTATCGATCGTATCGATCGCTCCGCGAAACTTTCTTCCAGGAAAGAAATTCCTTTACACTTCCCTTCCCTACGTTGCAAAAATATAAACTCCTAAATCGTGCTTGTAAATGAATTATGAAAACTGTGTTTACCCGGCAGTGGCAGAATCCTAGTGTAGGGAAAATGAAAAAACGATTTTGGGATTGTAGAGGTATCGGAAGACTAGGAAGCTGTGAGGAATCGAAAGCATGACCGAGCTGACCGGAGGCGTCGCGATACCGGCGTCGGAAGCCTCGGCGAATAAAACCGTATTATTAGAGCTGGACGGAGCAACGGGGAACCACCCGCAACCGGCTTCCAGGGACTCCGATTAATCGAGATCCTCATCCTCTCTCTCTCTCTCTCTCTCTATCTCTCCCCACCCCTCGCGTCTCCTCGCGCCCCTATTTCTAAGGCTCTCCCATAAACATCCTAGAGAAGAGTCTCGCGCGGCGCCGGATCTCTGTTATTAAACGCATATCAATCAGATCGTGCAAGAGGGAGAAGGAAAGACTCGTGCTGGGGGTTTGATGCGCTTTTAAATGCGCCCCGCTTGATTTATCGACCCCATCCTTCCATTTCGTGGCGCAGACAACGTCCTTGGACATCAAAATCGCTCCATTAATTCCTCCCCAACGAGCGTAACGCTTCGAGATTCCTGTGTAACCCGATTATCAAAGTAAAATGTATTGCCGAATCAGTGGGGCTCTGCTTTTAAGACAAATGTCGAATTCGAATCGGATCGGAGGAAATCAAGGGGTGGTTTTGATTTCAAGGATCTTGGGTGTGGAAATTTATGTAGAGCTAGTTCTAAATTTCTAGATTCGAAAATTTCGGACATATTCTCAACGAACATTCATTCGTTGACAGTAACAGAGGAGGAGAACCACCAACCCTTGCCATTAAAATTCTGGAACATTACTCGGAGATGTCCTCGAGGATTTCGGAGACGGATCGCCGGTGGAAGGGTAATGAGAGTCGGTTACCTAGTAATTGCCCAATCGGTCGGACGTTCTATTATCGTGCACGTACATCTTGTCACGAAAGCGCGAGTACTGCGCGGTTAACGATTACGTAGCGAGTCGTTTGCATAACGCGATAATTAAGCGCAGCCGCCAATTATAATTAGGCATTACTTTGCCCGTCTTCGCCAGTTACATATCCAAAACATTCCTCCGTAGAATATTTTCTACGCCCCGTCTCTTCCTAAACAAATTTCCGTGAGTTTCGACACAGGATGAAGACTCTCCCCGCGAGGACACGACAGATAGGGCGAAAAATAAATACCACGGCGCACCATCTGGTCGGCGCGGTAGGACAGATCCTTTAGGACGAAGGTACACACGCGGCCGGTGTCCCTGCAGGGACAGGGACAGGCGCGTCGTGTGGCGAGGATCGTTATCAGATTCGATCCAGCTTCCTGATAGTTAATTAACGAGTTCATTATGCACCCTTGCCCTCCGCCATGGGCCCTCTTCTTTTCAGGGTACCGTGGCAAACCCGGCCGTGGAGCGGGCCGAAGTGAGGCATTACGGAGATCCTCGGTAGATAGCGACGGACCTTGTGGGTGGCGCTATTTTATTGCATCACGACTCCTCCAACGAGGACTCCGAGCCGCTGCACCGGCCACGCCGATGCACTTTCAGAACTTTCACAGACGCGCTGCTCGTGAATCTTCGTTGCCCCCGTGGCCCCCTGTTTTCGGTGCCCGACGCGAATTCTCCAGCGATGGGGCGTATGTAAGTGCATTCCTTGGATAGGCTTCCGTTGAGGATAATGTCTAAATTAGAGAGGAATGAGATGCACCATCTTGTTGCGAAGGATGGTAGAAACTGGTGAGATATCGAACGTTGCGACTGAGTCGAGCAAACTGACTGACTATCTAAGTAACATATCTGATAATTTCGTTATGAATTGCTTTCTCATCATTTATAAGATGGTCCAATTAGAACCGCCCTCCATCGACTGCAAATTACCCGTTAACCAATTTGCACCCCACTTTCGAAACACGCAACTTAACAATCATTGTCCTATCTGCGAAATCGCTGCGAGTATCTCGTTCGTTTCGGCCTGCCGTAAAATCTGTCAGTCTCAAGATTTAGCTGGCCGATCCGTGGATGGGCGAAACCGGGCCGATTAACGCCGGTGTTTGCGCATACCTAACTAAGCCGAACGGACGGTCAGTAATCATTCCGCGTTAAAAACTCCCTAGTCGACCTTCGAATTTCTAACATTCTGCATCCTCCCGGACCGTTCTCCTCCGGGCGACTACCGATCTTCCGCCTCTATTTAATTTCCTGGAAAACGCCGCGGCGGTTTCTGACTTGCGGAGGCATCAATCACCCCAGCTGACATGGAAGCTGTAATTTGGCCAACCCGCTGCGAAGCCCTTTCTCTCGCCCTCTTACCGGCGTCCTTCGCACCCTGCGACCCGCGCTCGAATCGTCGCGTCCACTCGTTTACGACTTGCATACCTATCTTATCCTTACACCCTGAAGGGATAAACAACTAATCGCAGCGAAGTCTGCAGGAGTCAAGATTGGACTACTTGCTTCGCGGACGATTAAATCGAGTCGAGGAATCCTTTGTTCCACTAATTGTTAATTGCTAACGAATCGAGGTGGATCGATCAGGAATAAATCTAAGGGGGCAAGTGTTTAGAGGACCGTAACGATGATCAATAAAGAAACAAGAATCGGATGAGAAACAACAATGGAACATTGGCTTAGGGACCACACATGTTCACCGGAGCCTAGCCACGAAATCGTCGGAGCAGCTTGTCGGCGCAAATTTCTCCACGCAGGAGATTCCCAGTCAAGGAAGCGGCACAGTCTGGTTCCAGTGATTATAGGGGTGGCGCTAGAGAACTTGGAATGATTTACATCCCGGCGAGGCTCGCCGATAGACTAGTCCACTTCTAACTCTCTTTCTCTCGGAACGGCTAGACGCGGGCCGTCCCTCCCGGCAACATTCAAATACGCGTCCCGCGCCATTCATAAATTCGTCAGCATACACACGCCGAAATTACCGACGCGCCGATGGAACCGCGTCGGCGATTCTCTTCTCACGAGCCCCTCTTCGCGAACAAAAGAACGTTTATCCTACTGTGGAACTAGGGCGGAATTCGTTCTGGGAACCGGAGATCCATAGCTTTGCGATAATTAGACTCCTTGCAGTTTGCTGATCGCGCGTCGCTGCAGAAGTTAAATGGAATCGAAAGAAAGTATCGGGTCGCGTTACGACGATGATTCGATCGCGACCCTGTCCAGGTGAGCGCCGTATCTCGAATCTCGCGTAGCCGATCCGGGGCTATTATCGCGCTGAAAGTCGGATGCGCGGATAAAATCACGCGTGCCTGTCGAGATAACGAATCATCGGTTAACCCTTTGCTGCGCGTACCCTGCAACTACGCTCCAGTCGAGCTCCGCATGACTTCCGTTACTTTCCATGAATTTTCCATTTTACTGAGATTTCGCTTTTCCATCGATCCTCCTTATGAAGAGATTCAATCGAGAGATGCTACAAGTGGTTTGCATAAAGATAGCTATCTTAACGCCAACTGTGCCTGTTACACGTGTTAGCAGTCTCGCGAGCGCGCTATTATCTGTAATTCGCGAGATCCGCGAATTCAAATGATCAACCTGCGACCGGAAACCAGGGGGCAACGAGCAGTGTTCTTTCTGTGCGAACGGAGGCGTGCAATTTGCACCTAATAAAGCGTCGTTCGCTCGAAGAGCAAGGGGATACGGGAAATAAGATCTATTAGATTGAAATTAGGATACGTAATACATGGATTAAGAAAGAAATTCTACACGATACTAAAACTGAATGCAAGAAGGATCAGAATATAGTCGAAGAAGCCAACCCCTAGCCCAGTTTCAATGACCAAAAAAAAACCAACCGGCCCAGTCGAACGTTATATCCCTATCGAAAACCAATAATAACCTGTGGACGCGCGTACACGCGGCGTGGAGGAACGGTAACGATCCATCGAGCGTAGCCGAGCTGAGGCCCCGGCTGCCGTGGTGATTCAGAACGATCCTGCTTATTAAGTGGAGGCGAGTCCAAGGGACGTGGAGGCTGGTGTATTATGGTCCCGCGGAGTGGCTGGATGGAGAAGATGGAGATAGGTGGGTACACGCCAGCGAGCTCTCGCCGAACGCTCCACAAACCGCTATTATTTATATTAAGTTTAATGCAACTACGTGACTGAATCCTCCTCGCTGAGCCGCCCCGCGCCACCGCCAGAACCACCCGTGTATCATTAGTACACGCCTATTATTGCATTACTCCGTGCTCCGAACCGACAACGTAGATCCAACGTGCGGTATTACGAGATGTGTGTATACGTACCGGGTGGACGATGACCCTGCGAACCCCTTCCTCCCTCCAGCGTGAACACTGACACATCGAACGTGGGGGATGAAGGATCTCGCAGTTTGCTTTTCAGTCTCGCGAAGGAAATTAACCATCAAATAACCATCTCTACGAATTAGCTATTAACAACGGTTAAGGATCGCAGACTTTCAAAGATTAGATAGCTTTACCAGATTATGCGTTGGATCAAGGATCCAATCTTGCGGAAAGGAAACGCTCAAACAAGACTTGTGCAGCGAAAACAAATACAATTCCTCCCTCATTGTAATTGCTACACGCCTTGACTTAATAACGAGCCCCATTTTGCTCGCATCCAAAAGCTACCACGAATTACTATCTCCAAGCCACTCCTCCTCCAAGACGGCTGACGACTTTTATCGTCTTCCTGACGGGGCTTTAGAAGAAACAACAGGCCGGTGAAATGATTTGTATTCGAACGATTTGTATAGTCCGCAGGGCTGTTTCCAAGATATTCATGCAAGCTTGGCCGGATGTTTCCTCGATTTATGAGAAACCTGGATCCGAAAGGGATCGAGCCATTAGCCGGTCATAATTGGTCGGCGATACGTACAACGTAAGAGGATAATTATGAGGAGACAACGATGTGGAGCAGAACGTCTAATCGGCCTCCCCGTTTCTCCCAGAAATTTGTTTGGGGAAACCATTTTTCACGGACGGACAGTAATAACAGCGCCGATCCCGATCGCGACCCCTGATTATACCGAGCCAAAGCGGGCCCTCTGTCTTTCCTTCTCCGATCTTTCCTCTCTGCCTGCCCTTCTGCCAGCGCCAAATGTTGTATGGATTATTTTATTCCGAGGAATCGAACCGACATGAAAATTGGAACATAGGATACTTTCCAATGATCTGCAACGCCCGGCAACATTCAGTTTACTCTACTTAATTGAACCATAAAATCTTCTTAAAAGCAGACGCTTTAAAATACACACGAATAAATTAGATCCAGAATGCAACGTCCCGTAAAATCGGCCCTAATTTACAATATTCGACTAATCACCGACATTAATTGCAGCATTAATGCCACGTACACCGACGCTGCTGTTGCACACCACGGGCATATCTCTTGGCCATCATTTGTTCCTTTATTCCGTGCCGCCTTTATCGGTAATTAAGTTACGTACATTAATTTCTCAGTGGCTATTCGTTTCTGTCCCAGCTCCCACTCTCCCGAAAGTTTCGCCTGCCGGGGGGCGGCCGATAAGGGCACGTCCACGGATGCGGCCGAACTTAATGAATCGGAAGGAATAACGGCAATCAGCGAAATATAAATGAGGGACAGTGGAAGCGATCCTTGGCTTGCGCGTCACGCACGCACCGTGACTCACACCGGGCGAGGCGAGAAATCGGGATTAATTATGGGAACACGATCGATCGGTGACGATCGGTAAACCAATAATGGGCTTCTATTGAAAAGCTATGGACGTGGCGAAAAGTTCTGAACGGATAAAAACGGTGATCGGGAAGTAAGCGACAGCTACTATAGTATGCTTAAAATTGTTCGGAGTATTTTCAGAATATTAAATATTGATGGGATCGTTTGGCACGGTCAAGAAATTCTGTTTCGCCAACTTCGCTGCTCAAGAATCTAAACACGGATTAATTAAAAAATTCGTAACCCAAGGGCGTGCTTCGCGATTTCCTTCAGCACAGGATGGTCCAGCGAAAAAGCGTTCAACGACACGGAAAACCGGCGGACAATGCCTAACGCAATAACTGGACGTGACCGCGAGATGTGTTTTTAATTCCGCATAAGTCCGCATGGCCCAGCCATGAGGGGGTGGTTGCAGGTGGTGAGGGGTGGTCGGTTTTCTCCAGGGAGAAGACGTTATTAGCGGGGGCATTAATCAGAGCATGCCTAGGCAGACCGGATGGAGAAACCGGTGGTGGACAACGGACGTAGAGGAGAGAGAGAAAAAGAAAATGAAGCAAGGATAGGGCGAGACGAAGACGAAACGCGTAGAGGGGTAGGGAAAGGAGGATGAAGGCGAACCGAGATATGAAACGAAGGAAAACTTCGCGAAACCATCCCCCTTATAAGATGGTTCTTCGGGGTGTCGGAGTCTCTGTCCGTTTCCTTCTTTCTTTCTCTCACCTTCCACCCTGCTTCCTTGGTTCACGGAGAGGGGTAGCACCTCTACACAGCTCACAGATGAAGCGTTTTAATGAAAAGATGGCGCCGCAACAGGGGTGAAAAGGAAAGGAACAGCGAGAGGCATCTTGGATGCTCCTGGCACGGGTGTAGGAAGAGGGGGTTGCTTCAGCCCGCTCATCAGAAACCACTTCATGAGTCGTGGCTCAAATGAAATTGCCGCTATAAAAATGATGCCCGTGTATATGCCCGGGTATTAGCTACCCGGAAAGTCTGCCGGTGTACGCGTCTCTTTTGGGATTCCGATGTCGGGCAAGTACACCGTATATCTTTTGATAAAAATTGATTTTAACCTGCACCATTATCCTAACAGACAATGGGTGTAGAAAGTATTCGTGCATTCTTCAAAACGAAATATATTTTTCATAATCGATCTAAACGACTGGAGTTCTTACAAGGAGATGAAAGAACTACACTACTATACATATACCTTGTCTTCGTTGTTTTAAAAAATGGATTTGCGAAGTATTAAGATTTTCAAAGTTACAAAGAAAGTAGTGAGAGTCATTTTCACTATTTTATAACTTTGAAACTTCCGATTTTTTTCAAGACGACAGAAACATGATATCCAGTAAATGAACCCTTCTATCTCCTGGTAACACTGAATTTGCATAAAGAAAAAGCAAACAACGATGCCTGGCTGTACTTTATGCACGAGTGTCCCGTAGCGTAAATCTACTTAATAACTAAACAAACATGTGCTTAATTACTATATGCTTAACTAATCTTAACACTAACGTGTCTATCTTGGGCTCAGCAGTGCCGCTGTCTTACAAACTAATATCTTAGACTAAAAGCGCGGATCCTACTTAATTAAAACTTAAAAGCTACGCACATCCTTATGTTAAAGTTAACTTATAGCTATTAAAAATATCCACCCTAATTAGAAATTTAACTTAATATTAAAAACGTCCTACTTAAGCTATTCGGTTTAAGACTTAGATCTAAATAACCTGCCTATATAAAAATCTAACAGATACTTTCCCATACACATACGTGTACCTGATTACCCTTTTGATGATCCAGCGCTGTCTCATTGTTTCTTGAAACAGACTGAAACTCACGCGAAAAAAGAATTGTTAATCCTACCTATGTACGACATCTAAAAATGTTCCAAGTCCTGCCTAAATAAAGATCTAATGGTTTCGTTTTGTGTAAAACCTGCCTATGTAACAATCGATTGTTTTCGTTCAAATAAATCCTACCTACATAATGAGCTAAACATTTGTTCCATTTATAGTTGAGCCTACCTAAATGATTTTTTTAATAAAATGGAAAACAGGGGCTGGGACGGAGCGAAAATGGGGTGTACTATCTGTACGTAATTACCATGAATCCTCTTCCTTGATTTACCAGTTGATTATCCTGAAGTTTCTGAAACAGATACTAACTGGGAACGGTTAATAAAATTTCATAAAAAATAAGTTTTCAAACCTTGTGACAGACTGAAACTCACGCGAAAAGAAATTGTTAAACCCTACCTACGCAAAAGTCTAAGAATTTTGTAAACCCAAACACATCCTACCTATATAATGAGCTAAACATTTGTTCGATTTATAATTGGGCCTACCTAAATGATCTGTTTAATTAAGTGGAAAACAGGGGCTGGGGCGGGGGGGGGGGGGTGTACTCTATGTACGTAATTACCATGAATCCTCTTCTGTGAGTGCACAACAATTGATTATCTTGAAGTTTCTGAAACAGATACTAACTGGGAACGGTTAATAAAATTTCATAAAAAATAAGTTTTCAAACCTTGTGACAGACTGAAACTCACGCGAAAAGAAATTGTTAAACCCTACCTACGCAAAAGTCTAAGAATTTTGTAAACCCAAACACATCCTACCTATATAATGAGCTAAACATTTGTTCGATTTATAATTGGGCCTACCTAAATGATCTGTTTAATTAAATGGAAAACAGGGGCTGGGGCGGGGGGGGGGGGGGTGTACCCTATGTACGTAATTACCATGAATCCTCTTCTGTGAGTGCACAACAATTGATTATCTTGAAGTTTCTGAAACAGATACTCACTCGAAATGGTTAATAACATTTCAGAAAAAATAAGTTTTCAAACCTTGGACATTGGATTGATCCTCAGATTTTGTTCCATAATTTCTATCCATCTTTTACTAATACTCCATGATTGCCATTGTATATTATACTTTCGAGCCTTTGACGTACTCACATTTCTTTAAAATAGTTGAGATTTTATTTAAAATAATTGGAATCACCTGTGGATCTGTAACAATCTCATACACTGGATTAGTAGTCTTTCCAACCCACCCCCAGAAAAAAAAGGAAAAAAATTGCAGCTGAAAGAAGATCATATTTGAAACAGGACAATCATTTTATATCGACATTATAATAACTAGACTGCGGGCTTTAATGCATTTATATGTAGAAAATGAAAAGGTGCAAAATTCCACAGGATGCACTTAATATGAATAAATATGCAAATTATTCAAATTACAGAGCGTTTTATAATACGTGATAGGTGAAATAATTCCCTACCAAAGCTCTGCACTTTTTACTATATTATCAAAAATTTGAATTTGCACAAAAATCCGCAGTCTTAATAACAATATGACAAATCAGTAATTGCATTTTGGCCAAGGTGATACTTTCTTTCACTAACTTTATTAGCATCAGCATTATCAATATTTTGTCAAACTTGAAGCTACGGCTGTATTTAGTAGGTATTTTAATTATAAAATGAATCTGGCATCAATTTAAGCATAGCGCTACCAAGAAAAAAACGCGAAGAAATTTGGTTCTCCTAGTTTATTTCTTAGTAATCGGATAACTTTGTACAAGCTATAATAATTTAATGTAAACTCTGTTTAATGAAAAACTCCGAATTGAAAGTAATCACTTTTCACTGTATTTATTCTATCTTGCTTCTATGGAAAAGCATCAACAGACGATTACTCGAAAGCAAAATACAATACTCCTACTATCACCATGGCCAGTCCCAACTATAATCAAGAACATTTTTCTTGCAAGGATTCTCATGAACATGATCGGATATTGCGAGTGAATTTTAATTTCTGCACAAGCAGATCCGAAAAATTGTAACAATTTACTCTACTAAAAACAAAGTGAAAATAAAGTGCAACGATCCAAGCAACAATCTAAGAACAAAACTCTGTTAACGAACAATCACTAGTACTGTGTCTATGAATTGAATCTACAAATTAGATAAATTGTACAATCAAAAGATTGTCAGTTCAACAAACTTTAATTACAACTCTATCATGTATTCTGGTTTGTAAAATAAATCAAAGAGAAATTCAAAGACCGTAATATGATATTTAACTATTTAAAAGAAATTTTTCAGATGAAGCTTGAAGTAATTATACTAGTACGGCTAATCAGATATTCAAGTTTTTATCAGTATTTCCAGTAACAGACGATCGAGACAGAAAAAGATGCTGAAAGAAAAGAACAATGATTAAGAATAGGTAGCCAGAAGGGCTACCAGCAAGTCCACTCGTTCAAACCGTGAGTGGGAAATTATCTATCTTTCGCAACACTAATTAAACACGAGTGGTGCTTCAAATATCAATATCAAGAGGAAACTCAAATAACAAAAAAATGGAATACTAGCAAATTCGCGATTCGACGCAACACTAATAAAACACTGACTCAATACTCTATGCACCAATTATTTAGTAAAACGCAACTCTAGGGGGGCAGAAGGAGGGGGTGCAGCCGTGGCCCTTGGCTGCCGATGATGTGCCACCATCAAGGTGACTCAGGAACACACTCCCAGATAGGAGCAATTGCGGAATTGGGTTCGCAACTCTGATTAAAATAAATAGGAATCGGCAGCCAGAAGGGCTACCGACAAGTCCACTCGTTCAAACCGTGAGTGGGAAATTATCTTTCGCAACACTAATTAAAAGCGAGTGGTGCTTCAAATATCAATACAAAGAGGAAAGTCTAATTAAAAAAAATGAAATATCAAATTCGCGATTCGACGCAACACTAATAAAATACTGTCTCTACACTCTATGCACCAATTATTTAGTAAAACGCAACTCTAAGGGGGGCTGGGGGCTTGGTTGCAGCCGTGGTCCTTGGCTGCCGATGATGTGCCACTGTCCACGTGGCTCAGATGCGTGCTCCCAAATAGGAGCAATTGGGCATTTGTGTTCGCAACACTAATTAAAAACGCGATCTTTGTTAAACGCAACGCTAACTGGAACTCGCGATGCAATTTTCTTCGCAACACTAACATTTAAGAGTGACCCTAACAAAGTAATTCAATAAAGTTGAACTGAAAATTCTCTGAGAATTTAACTGGAAGCTACTATACTATTATCTGAGAAAATTAGATATGATAAACAATAGGCAAATGCAGTTGCCGCAATAATTAGAAGCTAATACAAAGCTAAAATCTAAGAACAAAGTTGCAAAGACAAACGCGATATTTTAGTCGCAACGCTAAACCAAACGCGATCTCCATTTCATCGCAACTCTAAGAAAAACCGTGAAGAGATTTATGCGCAACTCTACCTAACAAAAACGCGATACTCATATGTTTCGCAACTCTGCTGCAAACCGAGGAATTGAAGCAATCGCAACTCTACCTAAAAATCCGCGAACTTGGCCGCAACTCTAAGAATACGCGAATATCAAATATCTCGCGACTCTAATTAAAAATCCGAGTTTCATCTCTCGCAACTCTAATTCAAGCCGTTCTCAAATTTTGCGCGACTCTAATAAAAACGCGATTTTTGCCCAGGGGTCGTTGGGCCGCAACGGGCCAAGCTGACAACACTACTACATGCAGCTAAATCAAGCACAGTGACAAAGTAGTAACAGAGAATGACTCTCCATTCTCTTTGAGAATGCAGAGCCATTAGTAGTTGCCCTCTTGAGTGGCAGTTTGCCGGGCCTCTTCGGCCTGTGGCCTCTTCTTTTTTTTCAGGCGCGATGCCCGCTGAAACTTAGTCTAAGCTCGAGACTCTATTCGGAAACCAAGGAAAAACATACAAAGATGAAATAAAAATGTGAAAACGCGGATCTAGATGGAACACCCGTGGACGAATCACGACCGAGTATAATCGTAAAAAATGCCATTGCAGAAAATAGCAAAATTAACGATTAAATTCACGAATCGTTCTTCGTGCGCACGAGCAGTCTCGAGCCTGAATGCGCGATCGTTTCGGGGCCTAATACGCGACCGCGACCGCGGGTGGAGTTCGAAAAGTCAATGTGCAAAGCCAGAGGCGAACGCATTCTTCGCTCGCGCCCAGCTAAGACTCGACTTTTCAATCTCAGATTTCCTGAAACAGGTTGAACACGCGAGAAAGTGGGCCTACCCGATCAGAGAATGTGTCAACCTGCCCGGCCCTACCTACTTATATTTAACACACACACCAGACGGTAAGTTACCTATCCTACCTCACCCTATATTTAAAAATGGCAAAGCACACACACCAAAAAAAAGCATACGCTCCACGGTTCTCACACAAACGCCCGGGTGCAAGGGCCTACACTAGGGAGGACGTCCCGGGACGCCTCCGACACCCGAGCGCGAGCATACATCAAACACACTCTAAGGTACGTACCATTTCACTGAAATCGACTGGCAATGCCTGGGATCCTTGCGTTCTCGCGATAAAAGGCAGATCGACGTTTTAAAAAGTTAATAAACTACCCGCGATATTGACAATATGTTTACAATGAATAGCAATTTATTTCTAAGGAATGGACAGATATTTGTAAGGAATGGCACAGTTTGTGCAACAATTGGATGTTCAAAGAATACGAATGCGGTAGATTCGTGATTGAATTGAACAGTGAAGCTACTAATTACTATTTCAAACGAAACGACGCAAATCCACAGCCTAACCACACACACAATGCGGAATGTACGTCGTGCACGATACACCAACGCATTGCCAGCCGCCAAAAACACATGATTAGCTTAAAAATTAGGGTCATCATGCCCACCGCCTTTTTCCCAATCAAGTAGCACCTGGGCACGTGAATGGGATCGAGGCAGTGAACACGGAAGGGGTTAAACCTGAAAATCCTCATCTAAAATAGTAATTAATACATATAAATTTTCTAACGGGCTAAGCATTTCATCAATATGACTTTACTTTATTTGAAATGAAAATTTAATGATTCTACTTTATTGAAAAGTTAACTGAATGACTCTAATTTATTGAAAAAGCAAATCAATGACTCTATTGTAAAAGGATATTCAAACAAGTCTACGTTAATCTATTATACAAGAATTCTGAACAAGAGAAAGACTCGAAAACATTGAACAAGTTAATTAAAACATCCTCGGGCGTTCCCGTCATCAAGGCATTTCTTCTAAAACGCCAGTTTGGTGTTAAGATTGCTGCCTTGACTTCGAAAACTACCCGTCGCGAATTGTCTTCTTGTACATTTTGTTCGATTTATGCGTTGCAAGAGAAAACGAGATACCGATGTCTTTATACGCTAGAGATTCTGGTATGGATATCGAATAAACTCAGTTATTCGATAATTCCGATACGCAGAGAACAAATTGATACGCGGCAAAAGTCGAAGACAAGATTGTCGCTACCACAGCAATAATAATATGCGTAGATGTTATCATTGTGCAATAGTTACAATTATGAACGAAGTCGGAGGGTATCCGACTTCAGCACTAAAAACTAACTTCAATATTCATATCATATCATTTAATATTAACGTCACTATGCATTTAACTAATTACTTCATACTTATTCGATCAAATACTCGAATAGTGAAAATATATTTGGTAAAGATATTTTTCAATTGAAAGGGATTCCTGTTAATTATCAGTAATAAATATTCTTTTATACTAAATCCCGAATTGAATATTACTAAAATATGAAAAATCGCGTAGTACAAGAAGACCTAGCCTCATCTAATATGAAACAATGAAATGTTACTACTCATGAGTATATTTGCATATACCCACGGTCACTGTGCTTGGCAAAAATTCTACATAATACAACCAGTCACCCGTGCCGTTTCGGACCTTTCGTCCTGCGGCATGATTGAGTGACCGGAGGAACTTAAAATGCCCAATCCAGGAGTACTCACTCCACCCATGCGATAATACTGCAGGCTGTCATCAGAGATGCTCCGGGAAGCCACCAGGAATGCCGTGGGAAGTCATCGGGGATGCTCCGGGAAGCCACCAGGGATGCTCTGGGAAGTCATCAGGGACGCTGCTGTAACATATTAAAAGAAACCTCATTTGTAACTCATTATCGCAATTGAAGCCTGATAATAAAAATTCAAGACCATTAAAAAGAAAAGAATTAATAAGCTATGAAGATACTTACATTGTGGGATGGTGCCGCATTGCCCGATGATCGTCCTGATCACAGCTTGTAGTCGACGCACTCACTGACTCTAATATCGCGTATCATTACTAAACACAACTTGTAATCGATGTACTCACTGACTCTAATACCGCGTATCATTACTAAATCTAACTTCACTCAGAGCGGTTGCGCTCTTAAAGCAATGCAAAAGAACATGAACGAATCAAAAAACACTGACTCTACTGATCGCATTGCGCGCGATCACCAAAAGTTGCCAACCACCAGAACCATGGAGGAACTGGAAGCCACTGGAAAATAAAAAGAGCGAAATTGGTTACTCATTTGTTCGCACGATTAGTTCTGGATAATGAAAATGCAAGATTATTGAAAAAAGAAAGGTGAAGAAACTATGATGATACTTACGTTGCTGTCTGACGCAGCGTGCCCGATGATCGCCCGATCACAGGAGCAGGACACATGACTCTAATACCGAAGCGATAAAAAAAACATAGTACTTTCGCGACCGCTTAATATTTAACATCGGCGAACTCACTGACTCGATACAAAAAAAAAAAACTTGAACGGATCAAACACTGACTCTACCGATCGCATCGCGGGCGATCGCCAAAATTGTCCAAAATACCGACGAACCGAACGCGCTGAAACATAAAAGGAACGAATTTGGTTACTCATTTGTTCTTACAATTAATTTTAGATGATGAAAACGAAAGATTATTAAGAAAAAAAGAAAGTATTACGAAACTATAAAGGTACTTACATCGTCGACTGATGCAGCATTGCCCGATGATCGTCCTGATCACTGGAGTAGGTGATGCTAGAAAGGGGGGTGGGGGGGAACAAATAAATCGACAGAGATTTGCATCTTATTTCTGCTTCTCGTCGTCTGTTGAGGAAATACTGATATGTTTTCTATGAATGCAAAAATAATATTATTATTTAGATTCAAATACTTCTGAGTATTTATGAATCTTTCAAAACCCTGTAATTTCATATTCCTATATTCAAGACTGGAGGTAATGCGATACATTTATGAAAACTGTACCGTGAATGTTCGTTGTCAAAGTTTCAAACATATTCGTGTGCCTATCAATAAACTATGTCGCGTTAATACAAATTCTCGTAGTACTGCTTGTGTAGGAATAAAAACTCGCAACTATCATGCATCAAGGGCAAGGGTACAACTACGCGCACGCGACGAATCCTGCGGCGAAAACATGACTCGAACGTACTTACGACCGGGCATCGAGATAAAAACAGTACCGAGGAAAACAACCGTAACGAAGCTACGAAGCAAAACTGGTCAAAATACAGTGTTACATGAATATTTCAACTTTGTTTCGTTAAAAACTTTGAGATATTCATTCACTGGATTGTATCGTTGAATTTACACATCGTTATTCGTGAAATATATATCAGTGATGTATCACTCATTACCAAAGTCCAATAAAAAAAACATTTATAAATAACAAGATTATACAAATGAGAAAATATGTTAACTAATTTGTTACCAATTCACCAGCATATTACTTTCTCTGTTACCCTATGCAGCTGGATTATTGTATGTATTCCTTCCCACTCAATCTGCGGCTCAGTTTCGATTCCTTCTGTACCAGAGGCCTGTAACAAAAGAAAAACAATCTCAAGAAATCGCGCTACAGTACTTATTATGTTGCAAGAAAAACGGGAGAGATATCAGCGAAAAGAACAAAGTAAACACGTATTCGCATTCGCAAGGCCGTCGGCTTGTTAATCGAATGAGGCTTCTAACACAATGTACGTATTCTTTAACTTTTGCGAGACCCAAATGATCGATCGAAAGAGAACAGTAAGACCGAAAGAATTGTTCAAGTAATTCCAAAAAGTTGCGATGATTTGTTAATTAACTTCGTATGGAACCTAACCTGGCCGTCGCTAGCAAAAGAAGAGACGCGTCCGCCCTCGATCGTACATACAAGCCACCGACAAAAGAATCCCGAATAACTATTCAATCTACTTTCAAAATGCTAAAACGAATGCTAATTAATCCCGTATTAGTTAATTAAAGTAAGTAAACGAGCGTACGTGGTGATAAAGTGAAGCCGAAGGATGGATACGTGCCGTGGCGTCGGTATGCACCGCTTGTTGACACGTCCGTACGCGACAACGACCCAAGTGTTAACGACACCGCGTCCCCTTCGTTCACCGTGGCCTTGGCTGTGTTTGTAATTCATTCTCGAAAAATCTTTCCTCGCGCCCTGTACCGATGTACTGGGCTAATAGTAACTTCCAATACAATAATTACAACTGTTTTGTTACTAAAGAGATTTAGCACCGGCCGATCGCGTAAAAATTTTTGCGACGGCCGCGGACGAAACCATTTAGCGACGGCCGTCGGATTGTCGATCGAACGATATTTCAGTAGAATGCACGTATTCTTTAATTGTCTAAAAACTATTTAATCTATCCCCACGATGTTAAAGCAATTGCTAATGAATCGCATACTACTCAATTGAAACAAGTAAGCGTACGTACACGGTGATAAAGTGGAGCCGGAGGATTCGTGCTTAGGTAGCGTCCCGTCGGAAGAGTCCATTATGCAACCATTTCTCAAGACACGTTCGCACGATACGACAACCCAATTGTTAATGGCACTTCGATCGCGATTCGGAAAAGCGCCCTCTCCCCCCGCCCCTCTAAGCGTCTGTCCATGTCTTGGATTAATAATTACAATTGTTTTGTTAATAAAGGCATTTAGCGACGGCCAATCGCGTAAAAATTTTAGCGACGGTCGATCGCGTAAAAATGTTAGCGACGGCCGCGAGCGAAACCATTTAGCGACGGCCGTCGGCTAATCGAATGCTTCTAAATAGAACGTACGTGTTCTGTAATTGTTGCTAAACCGAAATGCTTGACTAATAGAATACGATAAAGCTGAGAGAATTTGTTAATTACCCTCGCGTTGACTTGATTAGCTCCGATCGAGCCTAACCTAATCGGTGCTACTGAAAGAAATGGTGCGCGATCACCCTCGATTAAAATAATCTCGCAAAGCTATTTAATCAACTCGCACGATGCTAAAACGATTGCTAATTAATCGCGTATTAGTTAATTAAAACAAAACAAGTATACGAACGTACACGGTGATAGAGCGAAGCCGAAGAATAGATACTTCGCGTCCCGTCCGTCGGAAGAATGCGTGCTTGTTACGACACGTTCGCACAGGCGACGGCCAAATTGTGAATGACGCGCGCTTCGATCGTTCACCTTGCCCTTGTTTACGATGGCGGATCAGTACGCATGTAGCTATGCCTAATGTGAATTACTTACGTACGTTAACGAATCTAATAAGTTATAAAGCAAAATAATATAATTGCATATCTTGAAGCGGTTATATAACGGATAATGTCATCGATCTGCATTTATCTATTAAGCGACCTACTCGTTCATTTACCTACGCTGCTCAACGCATTCACCAACGAAGCCCAGGCCCATTTCGGGGTACCTCGTCGATGGTATTAATTAGACCATTGTTCTTTAACATCGGCAGCCACGCGAACCGTGCACGCCGCCACCGCTCACAAATAAAGGGGTGCTCGTGTGTGGAAGCATGAAGAAGACAGAGACCGACGGGAGGAAGAACGGATAGACCTTCATTTTTCTTTTACATTCGCGGCCGCGCGGAAGGAAAAATCACCGGTTCTCATTACGCTCGACACGTAGGCAGCTTTATGAGTCTCACCCCTCCCCGTGGACGTTCTACACCCCAGCGTATCTCCCCGTCAGCGGCTGCAAACCCCCTACGCCTTCCCCCGGAAGCGGCGCAAGAAGAAGATATTATTTATTTCGTAAACTAACTCCGGCCCGTGGAAAACGTGACTGGAAAATCCTTGGTGGTTTCGCAGCGAGCTTTCCAGCTTTTATTAATCGGCGTCATTCGGCTGGCTAAGAACAGACCGATCCCTCCACGCCACCCCCTTCATCCCCTAGGAAACCGTCCGACCGCGCCATTGTGACGCGTAATTAGAAGGGCGGACGGGACGTCTCCGACGCCTGCTGGATCGTGGATTGTGCACGGTGGAAATTAAATCTCCGGCTACTTTATCAAAACTGGATATTAATTTCGGGGGTGAGTAAATTATTGGACAAATATTATCGACATTTAGGATATCGTAACATAATTAAAGTAATTTGAGAAGGTAGCGGACGTGATTTGATGAATAGTAATTAATTAATAAAATAGGATTTGGTCGCGGGAAAGACGAATTAATCGTTTTTCGTCACCAAGGTACCGGGGGATGACAATTTTGTTTTCGTGCAACTTTCTAGATATCCCGTGACGACACAATGCCACGCGTTTCTACTTCTGTGCTACCTTTTTTCTCAAGAATCCACCGCTTCCATGGAACATGTGGAATTCCTTGCAAAGTGTAGCGACCAGCTCTAGACACTACGAGGCAAAATCCAGAAGCGAGCGGAGCAGAAAAGAACTGTCAGGCTGTCGTCACCTCCGCGACGGTCTGTCGTTGATTAATGGCAGTAATATTCTATCGTATACGGTGACCCAGGCATCGGTAACACAGGGCTCGTTATATATAAATAGTGCAGGCGTGTGTAAGTGATCCTACAGTGCCTGGAACCGACGGTGTAAGAACTTCTTGTCGCAGAATTAGCGCAAGTCTTCGCTCTTTCTGGAAACCATCGCAGCTACCGTAATTTACCATTTTCTTCTGTGGGCGTCGCTTCACAGTTTGGATACGACGGTTAACAATATCAAACGTATCTAATCTTCTGTTATGGGCGGCCCAAATTACGATTGCAGCGGAAATGAAACAATTAAGAAGACGATTGATATTCGAGCAATCCTCTACAATCGGATCGTCTGTACGAGACGAGTCCCTGTGATTTGTAACGAAGCTCGTAACTCATTCCCGGTAACAAGACGTTGCGCTCGAAAAGTTGACGTTTTTTCAACGCTCGACGAGGTAACACGCGTCGAATACAAATGATCTTCCGCGACCGCGGTGCAAAACCCAGGCGAGCCACCAGGGCCTTCCGAATCAACGCGCAAATAAATTCTTCGAATTAGTTTTTGTAGTAAGTCGCGCAAGCAGCACCACTAAGAAACGTGTACGCGGAGCCAGTTTCTTCGTGTCGACCGCGGGCAAAACAACGGCCGGGCAAAACATCGCCGTTCCCATTTAAGCTCGCAATTCCCAGTTCGAAGCCGCCCCGTGGTCGTCGATCACGGCCGTTCTATTTTCGATCGGGTGCTTTTGAAACGGGGATTCTCCCGCGGAAGACACCCGGTCCCAATCAAGCGAGATTGAGCGAGGCGAGCGTGCCACCGATGGAATCCACCGGCCAATAAGCGATGCAATCATGTCACCTCGACTGCCAGGACCCAGTCCGCGGAGAAGCTTTGTCGCGAGGAACGGACCGGAGCTGAAGGCTAAAGAAGGTGCTACCCATGGACTGTTCCCACGTCGAGTCGTTCACCAACCGGGTCAGCTCGTCTTCCCTGTGATCCCCAGCTTCTGGAAACGCTTGGTGAGTCTGTCACTCTTTTTTTGCATCTCGCCCCGAGGATATACGATCGCGAGCAAATAAGTAGAATATTTTTATTTCGAAATATAACGCGTCAACGGAGTTCCTCGGTGTTTTATAATTTAAATACCAAGGGCTATTTGCGCTTCGGTATCCATATACGATTAGAATGTTCATCATGTGTTTGGAACAAGTTTTCTACGCGCACGCTACGCTGCTGAATTAATTTGGAAAAATGGAACAGCATAACGCTGACGCGTACTTGTACCGATAATGGTTACCAGGTGGTAGCATAAATTTCCTTCCTCCGCGTCGAATAGCTGTGAAAATGGAGAAGGCTAGGCTAGGATGGTGAAGCATCTCGCTGCCAAGTAAAAAGGATGATTCCAACATCGTGTTCAGGCAGGCGTGACAGCTCGTTAGCCATAATATTCGATTGGATCTCGATCGATTAGGTATCAGCATCGACATCGTACCTGGCTCTTAGACATATACGTTCCCCTGCTCCTCCATCGTTTCTACTCCCTCTCTCTCTCTCGTCTCCATCCCGATAAGTGTGCGGTATAGAGCGTCTCTCGATTATTTCATACCTTTATCGCGAAATAATGATAATAAGTTGGTGCTCGGCAGCGAAGCAATGCTGGATAGGCAGAAGGACGAGAGGAAGGTGGGAGAGAGACAGCGAGTTGGGTGATCGTCGGTGCAACAACAGATCGTAACGAACTCCGTTTAATTTCGGTAAAAAACCTTTATTACGCCTACAAACCTTCTATCGGTGACCGTGGACGGGCGAAATTGCATCTTCTACCTCCTCCTCTCCCAACGATGAAATTCCTTTTCATAAAAACCAACGTAAAACGTGATAACGTTCAATTACGAGCCGAGCAAAAGTTCCTGTGGATATATGAACGTTTTTTGGCATTTTTTTTTTCACTCGCGATGTACCGACCGCCGCAAACAGGTTTATGAAATTTTTTAACAGCCCCGCACTTTGTTCCCTGCGTCGATCGAACGATTTCCTTCCGCCCTTCCAGCTCCTTTCTCTGGCGAACGTTGGCGAGATTTGTAAAGGGCGACCACGGCTCAGGACATTCCATAGATATTCCACTCTCCTCTTTTCACTTTTCTTAATTTCATTAGGAAAAAAGAAAATATGTACACCTCAAGTAACATAATTAGATGTCGACTCCGCGACAATTTCTTCCACATAACTGCACTAAACAAAATATTAGCATGCAAGAATGAAGTATGCAAAGAAATTGAGCATCCGAGCTTTTTTCAATCGTTCTACAAATGGCATTCAGTTGCCTCGGCCCAAGAAGGGAATTGCCAAGCGCGACCAAAAATAAAGCAACGCCGAGATGAATGTTCTCCGACGCCGCGAACGCTTCACAGGGCGCTAAAGAATATTTTTCCCAACTATGCTTGCCATAGGATATTGTACGTACATGTAGAGAAGCTGACGCGATCTCTATTAACCCCGCGTCGCAGCCACTCTCAGACGTTCCTGTTGGCTGATAGGCTTCAATTCTCTCGTCTGTCGGCTACCGGTCGCTACTGCCAAGATTCTCGACGTCATTACGCGCACGTGTAATCCATTCGATCCTCGTTACGACATCCTTCGCTGCGTTAACACCCGCAATTATGATAGCTTGACCGGGGTCGATGTTTCCGAGAGAGGAGACACTGTCCTTCTGGACAGAGACACGGTGAAAGTAATGGTCCTCCTTCTGATACGCTGCTGTCGCGTTTGGTTTTACTGTCTGCCGATGGAGAACGTTTCGAGGCTTGTGTTACTAATTAGAAAGAAGAACAAACATTTGTTAATCCATGGAGAAACTTATAGCAACTTCCAAAGAGCAGATAATTGTTGGCGAATTTTGATTAGGAACCAATGAAAGCCCTGTCCGTTCGGATAAGTCAAGTTAAACAAGAGCTCTCGATGCAGGCGCGCCGATGTGTCGGTTCTTTCACGGCTTTTTCTCTTGTCGGGCTGGCGAGTGCCGGTGCCCGAGCCTCCAGGGAGATGCTACTTCCGAGGGAGGCGAAGCGTAATCCGGTACATAAAACAAGAAGGAGCTGCTCCTAGCATTGAACTTTGCCCGCGGGAGCGGCTTGTCAGGAAACCAGCCGGTCAGGTAGAAGCGCGTGTGCGTGCACCTGTACAGAGACGCGCGGAATGCTTTTTCGTCGCGAGCCCTCTTCTTCCAGACGCTCTCGATCGCGTATGTACTAGAAGCTACGCTTCCACTAAATCACGCTTGACGCATCGATGAAGCGTGTAAAACAAGCTTTACATATTGTACATACTGTGCTCTGTTGCAACAGATACCCAATGTCATTTCATTCAAAGTCGTCTTTGAGAAGTTCATTGAAGTTGAAGACCCTCTGATAAAATTCTTTTCCGATTTCTTTGGCCAAAGAATTTTTATCCCGTTATTTACGTATGCTTTAAAGTCGCATTCGGGGAAGAAACGGATGTTCGTACGACACTTGCACGCGTAGCAGCGGCAGTATCTATGCAAGTGCAAGCGTAAAATCGTCGATGCACGACTCGAATGCGGCAAGATCGAATCGATTAACTGGCAAGCTTGTATACCAAATAGCTGGCCGCCTCGTAAGCAGATCTATCAAGAACTTTATCGTGTCAAACGTTGTGAATACGAAGAATTTATCCAACCTTTTGTTGTTCGCCACACGGAATCGCCCCCGACATAAATTTGAATAGATTTAAAATTGGTGGTCGCCTCTTGAAAGCGAATCGTTTAATTGAAAATATTTAAAAATTGTTTATCGAATGATTAACAAAAGACGGGAAAGAAAGAAGAACATATCCGATAAGTGCAAGATTGAATTTAATTAATTAACAGACACTCAACGATGCATCGGATATTAAAGTTCAGAAGAAGGTAAATCACAAATTAAAGTTCATTCGAGTGCATAACGCTTCCTCTTAGCACCACGTTAACGTATAATTTTATCCAGTGTTCATCTGGCGAAAATAAGTGGCCAACTATCTTGATATCCTCTTTACTCTGCTTAAGGAATACCCACGGTTATTGTAATAGCATCGGTTCGATGTTTCACGCCCGTCTGCTCTTTTATAAATTGAAATTCGCGGCAAAATGTGCGCGCTGCTCTTTCGCGCGAAGAAAAAATTCAAAAGCAATAATTAATCATGGAGCGTGGAAAATAAATTTCCATTTATAACCGCATCGTTGTGGAGATAGGTCAACGTTCGTAAAATTTATTTTAATAGTTGCATTATACACAGACTTCTGTGTATTTCGTACTTTATTTAAATAAGATAACTTCGTAGTCCTTTCTCTACCGTTTCAATTTATTCTTCCGCGAGAAATCATCACCTTCCCATCTCCGGCGCGATCATGATACACCCAGTATATCTTCTTCGTCCTCCAAATCATACGGCCCGCGCGCGAGATCATCAATCCGAAGCTTATCGTTCGGCGTAACAATCCACAAAGCACAATCGCAAACCCATACGTTTCCCCTTTGCTGTAAAATTTCAAATCAGACGCGCGGCGTTTCGATTCCGCTCGGCTCGAATCGCGTGATATCCGCTATCTATCGTGGCGAAGCCAAGAACCCGCGACATTTATTTCCACGGCGGGATAAAGTTCGATATCGTAAATCGAGCCGGTTGAAACGAGCCGTCATCGACGTCCATGGTTCTCCAGGTGCCCCGAGGATTCGCGAATCGCCTGTTTAAATCGGTGTGAACCGAATGGTAGCTGAATCGCGCGCACCCGCGTTCTCCCGTATAAACAGGCTGTGCCCCGTGGGCAGGGGCAGAAATCGTGTGAGATCGGGGAGAACGATAAATCGCTCTCTTACCAATAAAGTTCGTTACCTCGGAACACGCAGGCCCCGTGCAACGAAGGAGAAACGTCAAATTAAGTGAATTACGTGCATAATTACGATGCGTGCGTTTATCGCGCATCGACAAACATTCGTAATACGGGGTTGCGTTTGCGGTAGCGATAACTGGGACCTGCACGAACCAAGGGAATGCCTATTGCGATCGTCGGGAAGCCGTGGAACAAAGTTGATCCAGGCCGGGGACAGGCGTGTGAAGTTCTCTTTCTGCCAGTCACGTATGCATTTCGAACAAAGCCTCCAGAGTCTTTCAAATTGATTACTTACTTATTACTTGCTTCGAACCAGTTTTAAGCGTTGAAAGACGTATGTGTATTTTAAACATTTCTATCGAGATTCTTGATGTCTAATGAGATTCTTCATGACCATGCTCCATTCCCTTTACTTCGCCTGTATAAATGATTATTGAGAGCTACGTTACCGCGGCCAATAAGTCATCGTCGCTAATCACATTCTAAAACATTCGTGCCCATTCCACCGGCGCTATTCGAAGTTCGTTTCACCGCGCGATAAAACGACGTAGCCGTGCAATCACGTGGGAGGGGCGAAGTAGAAGAAGCAGCTCGGGGCCTGGTTATTTCATAATGCTGCTTATAGCGACGCGTGTTGTACATACGATGCGGTCGCGCGCATATCGATTGACCGTTTCCATTTCTAAAGGCGATCGTTTCCTGAGTTTCACCGAGCCGCGTCTCGGGGCTATGCTCGCTCGCTCGCCGAGCACGCCGGGCAGGCCGATGAATATCTATGGGGTATGCAAAGTATTCCGTGTTCCCCATAACAAGCACCTCATTGACCCATTGCACGCTCGGGTATTACTATTGTCTACACGACGGTGCATGCTATCGGTTTACTTGGTGGGTGGCATCGGAATCTGAGACGGTTACGACTTTCCCTCGACTCGAGTACTCTCTTCCCCCCACGAACGAATTTCCTTCTGGAATAATTCAAAGCTTCTCGTGGAAAAGTGTTGGGCCGATTACCATCCAATAATTCTTATGCATCGATCAAATAAAAGGTTTTCGAATCCATCGTAATCTATTGGCTTGCGCCAGTGAAGCAAGAGTGTCGAAAACGGAAGCACGCGGCGTCTCTTCCGTCTCTCATCGGGCCAGGTGAAAGGGTAAAACAAAAAAAAATCGGCATACAGGGCAGGGATTCCTGCGATCGATCTACCCGCGAACGCGCGTACCGGGTGCGGTCGTGCGATCGTCCAACGCGTGTGTGTAGTCGCGGGTGCGAGGATCTCGATCCAGGGGCCCCGATAGGATCTCCCTTGGCCTCGGCCAATTACACCCGCCAGGCCGCGGAGGCATCGAGTAGAATCGAGTCTGCCTGCTCGGGTTAACGTTGGGGCCTTACGTTGTTCCTGCATACGTTTCGCCTCCGCCGTGACCCACCTCCTCTTCTCTTCATCTCTCTCTCTCTGGCCACACGTCCCCTTCGTCTGCTGCCTTCCTCCCTTTCTTCTTCTTCGGCTTGCTCGCGGAGGATCTTATCTACGCGTTACGTTATTCGTTCGCTCCTCGTGCAGGTCGTATACGTGTACCTCGCGCAGACCGTTTTACTCCCGCTGCGAAACGGTAAGCACCTCGTTGACTGCAGTAGCGATTTTAGATCTGCTCGTGCATGCGGCCCGAGTTTCCCAACACCGCTCAGATGCATCTGCGGCGTATAAATGCCCGGTCGCGAATGACAGGTAGACGTGAAGTATCCGAAGGCATTGTCGTGCGTGGCAGGGCATACGAGCTAAACTTATTACGGGAAAGGGAACATTCATACTTTAGACTTTTCCGATCGCTTTTCGCCAATTAAGAATACTCGAATAAATGAATGTTAAAGGTACTGGCATTAACGCGTCGCGACGTGAGCATCAGCGATCGCGTGCTCCGAGAAAATTGCACTTCCTGCCTCTCTATGCTAATGCTACCCAGCGATATATTTCCATATCTGTTCAGCGGCGAAGTTAACCTTTCCACGGTTGCACCGGGGCTGGTGCAAAGTGTTGGTCGCGCAAAACCGTGGGGCGAGCATATGGAGCATCGGCGGGCTAGCGTGCGCGTTCGCAATGTATCATGAAACTCGCGGTAAGGGTAGGAGGGGCCCGTAGCCGCTCGTGCGGCGTCTCTCGTTCGGTGGGGCCCCTCGGCTCGCTCCCTATCGGTCCCAGAATCGACTCGCGTAATTGGCCGCCTAAGAACGTACGATATTGCACCATGCAAATGCACGGTGCTCGCATCCGCCACGTCCGACCGAGGGAAAATAAAACGTCGAGGGACACCGGCACCCTGACCCGTTCTTGGCCGCAACGCGCCCGCCTGTGTTCGATGCTCGCCGCTCCACGCAGGAAATTGGCTGCCTTGGTCGCTCCTCGCGATACCTGCGAGCCCGATGAAAAATAGTACACGAGATATCGTTGCTTCCTACAATTGCAAGGTATTTAGAATAAGCCACGTATAATCGAACTCGGTCAGAAAATTGACAGCGAGCAAGGCAGCCCACTTATGGGCGAGGCGCAAGAACCGAGGGCCAGGGTAAAGTAGTCATTTTTACGACCGCGAAATTTAACGAAACTTGGGCAGAGTCCGCGGCTCATTAGCGGCTCGTAACCAAGTACGGAGTAGAAAAGGGCGAGTGGGTGAAACGTTAACGCGGTGTGACAGTATAATTCGCGAGGTTTATCCCTCGCCTTCCGACCCTCGAGGATCGTCGTGATTCCCGCGCCAGTCTAACTCGGCGTGCTCATATATTAGAACACCAAGCGGTACCTTCGGAAAAACATTCACGACAAGGAAGGATCTTGGGTTTCTCTCCTGTATATCCACCCTGTCCCAGAGTTTCTCTTAATTGGTCGCTTTTTATCCAGCGCTGGCAACAAATTGTTCGCGTTGTCGGTATGCGAGCAGAGGAGAAGCCTGTCCTCGATCTTAGAAGACACGGGACACACTCCTATGTGTAATAAGGTGTACGGAGCACGGCCCATTGGAACGAGGAACGAAGGCACGATGGTGATGAACGAGGGGAAATTGCGGTTGCGCCATTTTTCTTCTCGCCTCCCGTAGAACGACGCGATTCGAGCCACGATTCCATCGCTTCCGGGAAAAATCTTAATGCCCGGCTGTCCGACCGGTGTCATGAATCCATCGTCGCGACGCGACGGCTACGCCCGGCTGTCGAGAGCTCCCTTAGCAGGTGGAACTCTCGCGCCGATGGACGTTTTCAGTGGAACGAACGATCGCGATGAACAGCGATCATTCTGCAATGAATCGCCAATTAATAGGACGGTAAACGGTATTCGAAAATTATAGAATATCTGCATAAATTAGTATTGAAATTTCAAGAATCCCACAATAATTTCAATATTCAGATCTTGTCGAATTATTATTAAGTGGCTCGCGATTATATAATTCTTCAAGTATCGAGCTCACCTGCTGAATATCCGTTAATTTGCGGAAACTCATTAATAAAAATCGACGCTGCCCAACCGGGTTCCAAGCAAAAAGCAGTGCATTCTGCTTACGCTTTGCCCGGAATCGCATTATCGCCGTTCACGTGTACCCTCCCTCTGTCTCTCCACCGTTCTTCCTGCCACGAGACGGGGGCCGGTCGTCTCGAATCAAGCGAAAAGCGAGCGGTTCCAGCGACGACAATTTCGTGTTCCCCGGTTGCTCTTTGCCGCCACAGCGGACCCGCATTATTCCACGCGCTTTTTCCATCGGCTGGGATTTACTAAAGCAAGATCGGATTCCGCGAATGGATTGGACTGCATTCCGTTCGCACCTGGGTTCGCCGGGCTCGTCGCTTCTTCCTCCGTCTTCTTCGTCTGCGACGACCCCGCGTCCCTCTCGTTCGCGACCCTTTTCCGCCACAGCGACGAACGAACAACAGCGATCGGTTCTCCACGCGATTCGCCGCGTCCGTGTGCACCTATAACTAGACGCTGACGATTCGACCGGGTCGCGATGTATATCGGGATATATCGGGGAAAGCTGTCGGCCAGTCGGCGAATTACGACCCCGGCCGATCCTATAACTTTCCAGGGAGGGAATGTATCGCGATCGATCGGGAGCCGGTAACGCTGTACGCTGGACAACGGTGATACAAGAAATTGATGTACATTTCAAGCAGCCCACGATGTCGCGGCTCGTAGAGGATAGATCGGAAATGGAGAAGGGTTGCCTGGACGGTTTACGTCATAGGGGATCAACGAAATCACACGGTGACACAGGATGATCGAGAGATGGAGGCGAATTGGAATAATTCGCGGAACAGCAGAAGAAATAATGCAACCAAAGTTTTAAAGTACAATTTTTCGTGGAAGATCAACAACATTTTGGATGGGGATGGAAATGTTTAAATGCTAGAATTCATATCAGATTGCTCTCTTAACAATTTTAGCTTTACGCGCTTTTGAATCGAATGGCGTATATGTAAGAGAATTTGTTATTCGATGATTCTACGGTGGATCGATCGATCGATCTTGAAATAGACGACGCTGGAGGGAATGGATCAAAGAGTACGACTGCGGGGACATTACGTAGCGCGCATAAATATGTGAATGCAATTCAAGAAGACAACGAAGCACTCAAAGTTGTCCAGTCGTCGAGCTGCAGCTGCGTTCCCGCCAACTCGATCGCAGTGGTTCACATGACTTGAGGGGCACATGTCCCCCCTCTCAAGTGGTTGGGATTGATATTCACCTGACGCCAATAAATTCAAGATAGAGAATGAATCTAATCACCAAGATACCATATGATAATTTTGATTATCCGCTATAAATCTATCTGAAGACTAAATTAAAATCTTTCCAACGATCCCCAATTCGCCAGCAAATTTAGTAAAATTTGTAGATCGGACTGGTCCGAATTCCATCAGCACTAACTTGCTACCCAAAAGAATCTCACCTTCGATACATCATTGAATGTCAATTAGAATATCCAATTTTATCACCACGATATCGTGCAAATTCCAAACATCCAAATCTCCACAGAATTCGTCAGATATGAAAAAAATAAGCAGCACTGCTTTAAAATGATTTATCAAATATTTATATCCAAGTGCCACCTAAAACGTCTCGATTCAAATGGCGAAGGAAGCGGTGAGCGTCACTGCCGGAGGACAGTTTCTTGCTTACTGGGTGCGCCCGTAAAAACAATCGTATCAACTCAACTCACTCGTGGCTGGCCGGTCCAGGCCGAGCCGGTGCGAGCGCAGTTGCAACGACGAACGAGCCTCGCTGCATCCTGGAAGACAGAGTCGACGACGTCTACGTCCAGCTCTGTGCTCACGGTCAACGACGACACACGGCCGCGTCCGTGGATTCGGATCGCTATGCCTGGTATTTTCACGAGAAGTCTTTGATTCAGTAGCGGCAGAAATGCCCGTATCGGTTTCGCGTCGCGTAGGTTTTGCTCCCAATGTCTCCTCCTTCTTTCAACGCTCGCAGGACTCTACACCTAGCCGATTCTTTCCGCTTTGCGGCGATTTCGAGTTGCTCTCGACGGATACTGAAAGGGGAATCAGGTTTGCGCTAGGATGCATAGACGAAGGACGATTTTAAGAATGGAGGGTAGTTTTAAAACGAGGATGAGCGTACTGTAACCCAATTTTCGTATGTTATTCGATTCTCCAACAATCTCACGAGTCAATCATCCCCCTTCGATATTCACCCTTTCGTTTCCCTGGAACACCCATCCGGAACAGGATCGTCCACGGAATCGAGTCGCAATCAAAGGAAACTCGGAACGATGCCTCCCCCCTCGTCCAGACGAGTCGCCCGGTTCTTTCGAAAGCCGAAACGAGGATCGGCGCGTATGAATACGTATCAGGTGCACGTTGTTGCACGGCGTTGCGCGGCCGTACGTGACCACGCATGTGCCCAGTTTTTGCCAGAGTGGAATGCCGCGACGGCGGTTCGTTTGAATCGCCGTGTATCCCTCGATCCGCGGACGGGGTAGATTGTTACCGGTCGCCGTCCGGATCGTTTCGTCCGATTTCGTATGAGACGCAGCGCGACCGGTTGATCACCGTGGAATTTGTAGCTCAATTATGCCGACGGCCATTGCGGATCAACGAACATCATCCTAGTCGTGAGTTTTGTCGTCGACCGGGGTTACCAACGACGACGTTTCTTTCGTTAGACGAGAATCGCGATCCTTTTGATTGCCACGTCCCTTTCTTGGACAGGTTTATTAGCGAGATTTATTAAACTACCCCAGGGGGTTAATAATTTTCATCCCCCCCCCTTGTAATTATTGGATGCGTCCACGCTACTTTAAAAATGAATATCCTACTTTGCAATCTAAAAGCTTAACAACAAGTCCGAGCGAAGAAGCAAAAGTTTCGATAGAAGAAAGCGCGGCGTATTTGCACGGAGCGGTCCTGGCGCGTCGGAGCGCCACAAATGCTCGCGGTTCCTGCCTCGGGTGGCGGCTTGATTTATCATTGCCGGGAATGCAGATACTTCATAAATTATATACATCGGACGTCAGACGACGGACGTGCATGCGTTTCGACGAGACGAGACGTCGAGGTGGAACGCGAGGCACGAGGCCAACCGAATACCGCTCCCTCTTTCAGCCACGCTTTCTTTCTTTCCGTCTTTCGCTTCCCGGCACTTCCGACTGGGACGCACCTTGGTCCACCAGCGAGAAAGTAGCATCCCCGGGTCGGAGATAATCCCACGAACCCCGCGAACGACGTCGGGTCGCGATGCTTCGGTTTTCCACTAATTAATTGCTGGCTCTCGTGCCGCTGTCTGATTTGTGACGAACCGTCACTACTGAATCCCGACGATAGCGTTGCGATGGGGTACAGCGAGTAGCCCTGGATTTTTGCATGATCAGTACTAGCTTATTCTGTAGTATTTTACAATAAATTACATTGGACCCACCAGTCACGATGTAAGCGTTGCCTATAAAATAATTTCGCAGTTGCGTTCAAACGCGCGTTCCACCATCCAGAAGGCGGTCTATCGCAAGAAACGGGCCCAGAAGAGTACACGGTCGCGGATCCGCCATCTTTAATAACCCGTGAACGCCATACTGCTGGCTAAGCTTCTCTTTTTGTCATAAATGAGAGGCAACCGCGAGGTTAAACGGGTTGTCAGGTGTCCCCTCCGCCGACGGTAGCTGCTGCATAATTTTACGATCCCGCCGTGTCCCGCTCGTCGTGTAGCTCCGCTCCGGGGGCAGAACGTGTATTATACATAGGTGTGCGTTTATACGCATGGTGTACCCCATCGTCCATCGAGAATAATCTCGTCTGGATTTCATCCCGCCGATCCGTTCGTGGAATTTCCGTCCCGGCAATAATTTACGAAAAAAATGAAAGCTTCGACCATTACCGTTCGGAGCTCGGATTCTCTAGTTTCATTAATTACGATGCAATCTAAAGAAGGCGAACCGCGACGAGAGAATTTTGTGAAAACGCGGGTGAGAAGGGTGTCGCAAGGAGGACGTGGTCGATCGCGCAGCCATGCGTCATCCTTGACGCAAGGAGTCAGCTGCTCCGCAATCCCCGTGGTCCTTCTTGCGCGAAGAAATCGCTCCTTCTTGCCCATCCCCTTTGCTGGACACATCTTTTAGCTTGTCGCGGCGACACCGACGCTGAAATCGTCCGCCTTGCCTCATCGATATGTATGGATGGACACGCTGGCGGAATTTTAGTTGGTGTCGCCTCTCCTCGTGGCGTACACGCACACGCCTGTACACGCGGGCCAAACAAATAAGTAGATCGACGCGAAGCAAGGGGGACAGAGGAGATCGATGAATGGTTCGATGCTGTGCGCGCCGATCATGATCATTCTCGCGTCGCTTAATCGTGAATTCGTCCCCGTTCGCTCGGCGGAAGGGTTGGATTATGCGTAGGCTACGTTTTTGCGAGAGAACGGAGAGCTTGGTCCATCGCGATTACGGAGAATGTCGCAGAGGGATCGAGATCGGCGCGTAAATGAGCAATTTATAAATTGCAGAATTTTCCAATACGTAGTATTAGAAAATTGCTAAATTTTCAGTGGAGAAGTTTTGATTGAACTCCAATTTAGTAGCTACGATTCTTGCAATGTCTAACATTATGAGTGCAGAGCAGAGAATATACGTGTACCCTGCCCCCGTAACAATATGTTCGCCACAGTCAGAAAAGCAATGGTCGACGTATGTAATAAAACGGTCGCGGCGAAACCGTGGCAAGCGAGTGTAAGCGAGCGCAGCAAAGGCTCCTTGGAAACAGCCTTTGATTTATGAAGCCACGATGCGGCTGTGATCCAACCTGAATATAATAACGCGCCACGCCGATCGTGAGGCCGAACTGCACCCCGGAACTCAGTAGTTTCGCCACGAATTCAGAGGCATACGTTTCCTGTGACATTTACAAGCTGCCGCACGGGAAAATCTAAACTATCCGCTTGCTTTAATAAACACCATCGTGCTGCCATAGTCTCCCTCGAGCATCATTATTTATTTAAGCTTCGCTAAAAATTGCTACAATTTAATCATTGCCGAGATATGAAATTGCCTACAATTCTGAAGCTCCTATAAATCGAGTAATTAATCGATCCAAAAGTCTTTCCCACTACTCGACCCGTCGGAGTTCTCACACCAATCATCGTGCATCAACCCCTTCGAAACGAACGCAATCCCGACAGATCGCCGCTGTTCCCAAGATCAAGCAGCGACGACGACACGCACCCTCTGTATCGGACATTAGTGTAACCGAACCAGCGAGGAGCATTATACCTCGGGATCCCGCAGCAGTTTATCGCGCGTTCGCGATAACGCGATCGTGACTTCATAATCGCGAATCGGGCTATCTGTCATTGTCAAGGGTCTCCCTGCGAGCAGTGCCATGCCGTGGCAAAAAGGCAGTAGGCTGTAGCTCGCTGTGTAAACGACTTCGCCGACGTGTATCACCGATCCCGGGCAAAACAATTATAAATTATTTAATATGTCCCGTAGACTCGCGAGTCTCCCCTAATTGTAAAGCAAAGGGCCCGGGCCGGGCCCTTTTTTCGCCTAGCAGTGCCCCACCGTTGCCTTCCCCGTTCTACCCTTTCGCTCATCTCTCTCTGTCCCTCTCTGTCTCTCTTTCACGCTCGCTCTCGCTTCTCCTTATTCCTCTCGCGAATCACTTTTTTCGTCCGGTCGTCTTATTCCTGGAGAATTACGAGGCTCGACAGCACGGGGACAGAGAAAGAGAGGGGACGTTGACCCGGCGAATAAATGCGAATCGATTCGATGATACACTCGTAATTTAACTTCCAGAAGGAAGATAAGCATCGCGGGGACGGGCAAAGGATGAATGCAAATATTTTAATGACACAAAAACGCAGGGAATCGTACACGGATGGATTTTTGCTTGCAATCGAGAGAATCGATTGTATATTGATCCTGCTCGAGTGATTAATACGGAGGGTTTAATCTTTTCATTAACGGGGCTGTGAGAAATCTGCACTTTTACTGTTCGAATTTTCTGTGAGAAAGAAGTATGTCTTCCTTATACATAGTCTTATTATTGGCACTGTCGTAATCAAAGTTCGGTGCTCGCTTCGACTACTATAGAATCACCCTCCCGATGGGTTGCGATAATATACGTCAAGCCACAGCGACGATACTCGAAACGTATATTTCCACCGTTTCGTTTCGCACTGGGGGGCGGGTGCGGAGCGCCGCTTTGCCGGGAGAAAGCGATAGACTCCAGAAACGAATGACAAAGTGCAGGAAGCTGCTCTTGAAGCCCCTGATACATCTGCATTAGAGGTGGAGAGCTATCAATGATTATCGATGGTCATCGCTATCGAAAGCTGTAAATTAATTTAAGCACAGCTCATAAATAATAGCGTTTAAGTTAATTCGCGCTACGGAATGCGCCGCTGCAATCGCAGAAGCTGCGACGACGAGGACCAGAACCGTGGGAAGCAAAAAGTAGCTCGGGAACCCGTACGAGCTACGATAGATCGGCGTATATGCTGGGCTATTCCGACTCCAAGGAGGTGTCGTTCTATCCCAGCCTCGAACCCGCCTACAGACCGGCCAGTTTATCATCGATTTCGTATTTATCCCGGTATCCCGCCCTTCTCCACGCTCAGGCTCATTTCGTTGACATGTTATCCAGCTGGCTGCCGCGAAAGGCTCGACCTAATCGCGAGCAAACATCCTTTGGCTCGCCTAAAAACTTCTGGGAGAGGGTGAACGTGGTGGCAGATGCTGGTCAAACATAGGAAAATACTCCATGCCGAGGACATTATTCTAATAATAGAATGATCTGTCAGACAATTTTTTCAATTGATTTCAAGCCATTGTCGAGATTAATATGTAATATCTGGAGGGCGAACAAAGAGTGTAATGCTTTTGATACTGGAAATATACAAATAAACTGTACTTTTACTGTTTATAATAAGAGTTTACTTTGAGAAGGGATGGCGTTGCAGCTGAAACGAAGTGACGAAAGTAGTTTAAACCTATCACTAGTCGGACGACGAGTCGCGAGTGCACTGGACTAAGACGAGGAGATGCATTAAAGGGGGAGGAGAGGTAGTGGGAGCGAAAGAGTCGAAGGAGAGCAAAGTAGGGAGATGCAGCGAGATGTTTCTGGACCAATGGAGAGGCTGCACCACCGTAACTGTATGCAAACAGCATCACCGCCTCCACCTCTGTGTTCATTGAGTATGCAAAGTCCTTGCTACGTGCTCCGCCCATCCTTGGACTCTCTGTACAGATCTCTACGTGCGCTTGCACCACTACTCGAATGGCGTGCAGTTGCAATTGCACCCGGCGATCTCCGTTCCTAGCATCGAGCACAATTGCCTTCGCTGGAATTATAGAAGTTATGGTTACTTCTACAATTAGATTCTTAATTATAATAATCTTCCTCGACGACACAAACTCGCCCCCATTAAATTCATCGAAGGCGGATAACGCGGCGCATGATATCGAGCGTGAATTCGCGTGGTCGCGACATCGACGACGTAAATCTCCACCCTCGATGGACGCGCGCGCCGCGCGTTTAGGGAAACTAATGACAAAAAGCGGCATAATAACTCTGAATCGATCCCCGGATGGCGACCAGAGCCCCTATCCCGCATGTATGTATACGGCAGCTGTAAGGCATCTCGCGATCACTTGTCGGAGATTCTTGTAAAGGTAAGGACCGGTTGAAAATGCATTATTGACTTTGCTCACGAGGATACGTAATAAACGGAGGCCGCTGCCTTCGGTATCGGGGGAGGGGTGCAGCTACCGTAGAGAGGTAAACGAAAAAAAAGGAGTCATGCTTGAGGAAAAGTCTGTGCAAGTTGTAAAAACGACTGTCTCCTCGTTGAAGTACGACGTTCTGATACATTGGATATGGAATAATAAACGAGTAAAAATGTATTCAAGAATGTGGAGAGAATAATGTTTTTCGTCGAAAGCTCCGTATAAAACTTTGTGCCTTCTTCATTTTGGCATGCACCGTTATTTGCATACGTGTAAAGATTGACACTTGGAAAACAACTGTCATAGAGACACGTCAGGCAATTTCAAGTGGTCTAAATTTCTGATCTCCCAACCAGAGGAATTGTGTTATATCGCCGAAGCAATGATTACCTGCTTACAGCAGGTCGCGGATCCGCCACGCGTTTATACGCGAAGCCGAGGCTCGTAAAGCTCGACGAAGCCGAGAATTTTTCCCGGGCTACGCGCAACTACCATCGACGTGTGCAGGGCGGTCGTAAAGAAACCGCAGACTTGCGTAAACTTGCGTTAAACGAAAAGGCAGGCTGCCTCGCGATCCTTCTTGCCGATGTTGTTTCTGATATGAAACGGCTCGCTTTATTTCGTTGCGCTGCGATATTAAGTAACGACCCCGCGCAATCTACTAATATCTACCGACTTTACGGCGCTACAGAATTCCAACTTTTTATTCCAAATGGCGTGAATCCGGGTAAACAGTTTCAAGAGCGATTAAGCACGAAATGTTTTCCTACCGACTGAAAGGAATTCGCCGTAAGCAAAACAGCGACTCTAATTCGCATGAATCCACTGCCGCGCGAGACCCGAAGAATACCTACCCTTGGAAGGGTGGTAGTTCCGGGAGTGAAAGACCGAGGGTTTATGGTGGCCGGTGGTCGTTATCGGAGTTATACGGGCTGTGGGGTGGTTGGTCACCAGCTCTCTCGCAGATATCAACCACCCTCCAGCCCTATCCTTTCTTTCCACCCCTTCTTACACTGCGCACCACTATCAACGATGCTCCCAGTTCACCCGAACAAGCAAATACACGAGGAAAAACGTGTTTCACGACGTTAGCAAAGTCGCGTTCGCTGACTATCTCGCAAGGCAAAGTTACCGGAAAGGATGATCCACGCCGAAAGTTTCCTCCGATGGACGGAGAACCGAAGAAAGAGGAGAAGAAGCGACACGGGGAAAGGGAGAGAAAGAGGTTGGCGTTATGCCTGCTCGTTAGAGTGGCGAGATCGGTGTCGCGATTCCGGCGATCGAGCAGATTAATGGTCATCGCTGTCACTTAGCCTCTGAAAATCGAGATTTATCTCGTTTCGTTGTCTCCTGTCTAATTGTTTAAACCGAACCTGCTGCTTCGATTGCGAAACGATCGGGGTATGAATCTCTGAATGCGTTTTCTTCTCGCGCCTTTCGCTCATAGCTAACACAAGCACGGGTAAATCTTGCTTATAACATTATTTCTGTTCTCCCTTGTAAATGTTTATGGATAATTAGCTGCTTTTTCGAGAGACGTTGTGCAATGTTTCTTGCGGCAAATCAGCTGGAGGAATATGCACTTTCGCTGGGGCTCGCTGCGAAGCCTAGAATTTCTTACAGAGGTTTGCTAAACAGCCTCAATGGAATTCTGTTTGAAATCTATCTTCATTAAAAAACAGTTGCAATTTTTCTGACGTGGAAGTTCCTTGTAGTACGTTTCGTCAAGCTTTCACTGCGAATTATCTGCATGCGTTAATATTGTAGGTGGATGTGAAAAAATGAATAGTAAGCATCATTGAGGAAAGTGAACCAATGATAACATTGATGTTAAAAATTGCAACACCCTCTTTATTCATTTATCCCCGATAAAAGTGCAAGCAATCGCAACCCTCAATAATGAATTTTACATGAAGCC
Source organism: Holcopasites calliopsidis (assembly GCA_023838395.1). Taxonomy (NCBI): domain Eukaryota; kingdom Metazoa; phylum Arthropoda; class Insecta; order Hymenoptera; family Apidae; genus Holcopasites; species Holcopasites calliopsidis. The sequence continues at coordinate 229,111 of JALHAQ010000037.1, read as the reverse complement.
TTGCGTTCACCTGCGTATCTTCTTTTTATCCTGTATAAAAATGCATCTATCAAACAACGTCATAAGTGCAAAACGATTTGTTTTACTAGGTATACATCAAGATGGTGAATCGATCTTTCCAGACGGGAGATCGGTAGACGTGGAAGCATCTGGGACTCCTGTATTATAAACGCGCCACTAATTGATGAGAATTTTTTAATGCGTAGACGCAAGGATTATGCAACTAAACGGCACGGTATGCGTTTCGCCTATCGTGTCATAGACGGAATTATGTAGCGAGCGAATCTGTTTCGCACGCTAGGCATGCATAATCGAGCAGCGGTAATTTTATTACGTATACATGCGTGATCGATGTCGGTTAGATAGCGTCTTCGATAAGGTCGCGCTATCTCATCCGGATGTTTATTTCAAAGGCGGAATTACGAGTCTGGAGTCACGCCAGCCGCCATAAATTTCACGAAACGAGAAAAATAGCGTGAATTTCTCTTCCCTTTCTCTCCGCTCCGTCTAACGTGTCTCCTTGTCGTTGACAGAGCCCGCTGGCCGAAAACCCTCGATAATGGAAAACGAATGACGTTTCCCCCTTTCGCATTGATTCGTTCATCGATCGAAGTATCACGGAGAATGGAATTTTTCTGGGGAAAGAGCGCAATTAATGAATTTTCATTAGTCGCCGGAATTTGAATAAAATGAAAATGTGAAATCAGCATTTCCGATCTGACGATTTGTACAAATGACAGCTGACGCTGTCCAGGAAGTCTGTTGAGTAGTATCGCGAAGCGATTCGTATTTTCACGTTCCAAGACAAATTACTATGGTAGCGAGGACGATGAGAAACGAGCAAAATCCACTCCTCGAGTCATTAATGTCGCGATATCTGTTTTACGGTGCCGCGGCTAAAACATAACTTCGCATGGTCGACTTGTCCCCGTGCACGGTCCAGTAACTTTTCCTTTATCCTAGAAAACGCGGAAGTACGCCTCGGATTCCTCCGCTCTTATTAGCGACGACGATACCTCTATTCTTGCTGTCGTAAAGAGCGACGATTAGGAGCGAGCCGTTTACCGGGAAATCCCTCACCAACTTTCCTCCTCGCCGTATTTAATAAATGCGCTACCAAGGCATTCTTCTTCAAGTACAAAGGTTTCTCTTTACATCTGGTCCAAATGATTGTTACCAATAAAAAAGAAATTCCATCCCCAAAATATGAATGTCTAAGGGAAGCAAGCAACTGGGGGGGGTAGAACGTGACGGCGAGTGACACCGTGGGGGTGGCGGCGGATGCAAGGGGGGTAGCTACACCGTCTAGGTTGGGTGTTGTACACCTCCGCGATCCATATTTTACAATATGGCCGGGGGGTGGCTGGCAGGTTAGGGGTGGCCTATAGGCGGCACGCTGATGTACGCAGGTCTGCCAACGATTGGTCGATAGTAACGCGACGATTCTTTCTCTCCCCTTCGCCCCGTTATTTCTCTTCCTCGTCTCGCGAACGTGATTTACACCGTATGCAGATGCTCTGCCCGTGGAAACGACCGACCCCACCACCTTTCAGTTTCAACCCTCCACGAACCCTTGGAAACTCAGCCAGCCTATCGCTCTTCTTCCTTCTCCGTAGACGATCCTCAAGGGTGGATCTTTTTACATTTCAGATGCAAAAATGGCGGACCCGTGGTTTACACCCTTTCGAGGGGTTCAATTATTCATGGGATACTCGCATTTATCGAAAAAATAAATACCAGCATTGGATTACGAACATGATTTAGAACTTTCTCACGACACCCTTCATATCGAAAATTCTCTCGGTACTCCAACGCTAATGATTTTAGCACATTCTATTAAAGATGAATAAACTCCACGAGTGTCCCACGCAGTCCCCTCTTTATCATCGGCCTCATACCCTGGGTCAAGCATTGAAAAGTTTTCATGCAGCCCGCCCAGGGTGTCCCTCCTCTCGAAACAACGAGAACGTCAAGCAAAGCACCGCCGACTGGGTGCATTATGTGTTCCCGAAGTCATAAGAGAACGGGACTTCGAAGTAGTAATGATATTATGTTTGCGTCGCCCGACGTTCCTCCGAAAACGACGAAGGCGCGTTGTTAAGGGTGAAGTAAAGAGGAGAAGAGTGGAGTGTAAGGAGAAACGGAGAGAGGGAAAACGGGACGGGGGTTGTGGACGGGGTCGGGCCCGGGAGGACGAGGGGCGAGTGGAATCCTCCGACGTTACGGGAGGGTGAGGCGTAATATCCCGAGTAAAACTTTTCACTCAACGCGAGAATAGTTGGTTGGCTGGCGAGCTAGAGGGGGTTGCTCGGACGTACGGAGGAAAGAAAGGAGAGGCAGGGGCCAACTAAGTACAAAGAATGTAATGCCCTCCTTCTAGAGGCCGCGCTATACCTTTCACCGGATTTCACCCGGAGATGTCCCGCGGAATAATAAGGATAAGAATGTCGGGAAAAGTACTGGATGGCTGGTGTCTAAGTCCGAACCCTTCCACGGGGTGGAAAGAGGGAAGGACAGCCGAGAAAATCATGCAGATCGTCTTTACTCTGTGAATACAGAGAACTACGATTCTTTTTCTACGATAAGAAAATAATCCTTGAAAAATATTTCTTCTATGGGGACACACTTTCATCGGGATTGCGTCGCTCTCCGGTCGTGGCTCATAAATTCGCGGTGCAAGAAACAACGACCGAAGACGTAAACGATATATTAACGGAAAATAATCGCACGGCGAAGGGCCAAACTTTACCAACCGCCATTTATGAATCGCCTTTACAAACGGCAGTAATTATTTAACCGTTCGCCCAGGCTTTTTTCCATGGTGATCGCCGTTGGCCACGCAGTGGCTAGGGAAAAATGGAATGGAAAGAGACGATGAAAAAGGCGAAAAGAGGGGCAGGAGGGGGAGGGAAGGATTGGAACGGGACTGGTGGGAGGCAGGCCATAAGCGAGTTCCATAAGGGACACCGTGAGAATTGGAACTGCGTATGCGCCACGGCGACAACGGGCCGAGAGGAGCTCTCTCGACTAGGCTAGCTACGAGAAAAACTCACCTTCATTATGCTACCGGCATCGTAATATAATGGTTAAAATCGCCGTAAATGGCCGCGACCGGCCGCCCGTGTGTGCATTATACCGCGTAAGCACGCGCTCCTGTGCGTGAGACACTCTACGCGCACGGGGTGTTGCAGAAATAATCCACCGCAGATTAGGCCAGCTACTTTTTGCCAATCGTTTACTCCCACCGACGGAGAAAGAAGACAGTCGGCACTCTTCCTTCTTACGTATTGTTAACGATTCGAGGTACTTTTGTTTATTTCGGGGATGGGAGCAACTCGGAGCAACTGGACTCCATCAAAGCAAAAATGGGGTGGTGGCAACGGTAAAAATTGCGAAAGCCGATCGTGGAGCAGTTATTGGCTGGCCGGACTAGCTTTAGTGTGGGAGAGCTATGTCAGAACCGCGGCGTGCCAGCTCTCCCGACCGTCAAAGTCGCACAATCCGGACTATCCGGATCATAAGCAGGTGGTTTGCGAGGAATGCCGGTGGACTTGCCCGAAGACTAATAATCGAGCGCACGCAGACCTGATCTTTCCGTTTTAATAGTTGAAGAGATTTTCTTTTCTCCTCCTCGTAATTTTCTTTCCAGTTGGCACGTTTGCATTTTGCCGGCCGCTTAAGGCTGTCGAAAAGCTTTGCGCACGGAGGCAAGATCGATGCGTGTTCCGCGTTACGATCTCGCATACGAAATAATGCACGAGCACGTTCCACGTCTAATGGCAGGCATACGAGCTCGAGTATCCGCGCGGCAAAGTAATTGAGCGAGCCATTGCGAAGCGTGAAATGCTCGATTGTAAGTAAATTGCAGGGTCCGGCTTATTGAATAATTACCGAGCAATTATACCTGATACGCGATGCAGCTGCAAAGACGTTTAGCTATGCGGCTGCGTCTATATTCGCTATAATCTGGAAATGTGGGAACATTGATTAATTAATTAATTAATTAATCTTCCGTCTATGAGGTATTCACATTTGGAGGAGAGCGTTTGCAAATCTTGTTGCACATTTTATTCCGGCTTTACAATGTTTCATTCCACCTGCGCAGAGGGGTAAACGCCGGCACGAGCCAAGCGCGAGTAGCCAATACATCCGATTAGATGCGAGTTATCTAAGATCGGAATTCCGGCTTCTCTGCATCGGTGCACCTGTGAGTCAGGTGAACCATGTGACGCGAGGTATCGCTGACGGTGCCCACCTACGACGGCGAATCCACGTGTCACGCTTCCTGCAGGAAGTGACGTCACTGTGTCACGGTGCACAATGGAATGCACTGCCTCGATAGCACGTACTCCAATACTTTGCGATCCTACGATCATTGACGGTTAAGGTGACTGAACGCATTCAAATCTCCCTTCCAAATTCTGATATCAGTAAAACAATTTGATAGAAATGTTCCGATATTGCATGCTGGGAATAGAAGGATGAATAACGTTGGAAAATTCTAATTCAATTTCGATGGCGAGGCTTTGCCGATATTATCGAGAGCATTTAGAAGGGGATGAACGGTGTGTATCACGTGTTGCGCCGGAAGACTTAAAAAGAAGGAGGCACCCTTCCTGCCATCTCATGGAAAGCACTCGTAACCGGTCAAGTTCCGTGAAGGTTGAAAATCAATGAGCCCGGCGAGGTAGCGGGCTGGCAAATTTATACGGTTCCACTTTTATGAGCAAACGCCAGAGAATATGATTAAATCAGAAACAGGATTTTTATGGAAACAGGGGCGAATCAGACGATCTACGATCGTATCCGCTACTGCGAGGGTAATGACTATTCAAGAAATCGCGTTCCCGTTCGTATACGTATTGTACAGCGAGCACAGGCCGAGAGCTTTTGCCGCGAACCAACTTCGGAATCGTTTGGATTTCAGAAATAACAGAAAAAAAAGCACATTGAACGCTTTTTTCCCGTCAGGCGAAAGACTGAAGCTACGGATCCCACGACCGTGCGACGACACCGGCCGTGCAACTTCTTCGCGCAAGCCACGACGGAAAAGAAATCGCCGCTGGACTGCATAAAGAATGCAATTAAGCGAATCGCGTATTGTAATTAACGGCCATTCTCTTCTTCCGACGGATTCCCGCCTCGTCAGGTGCGTGCAAACGTGCTTCACCCGAGTAGACGTAATCCGTTCTCCTCCTCCGCATTTTGCCTCTCCGTTCTCCTCCTTTTCTTCCTATTTGACTGCGATGCGCCTCTCCTCCGTTCGTTTCTTCCTTTTATTCCTGCTTTTCCCTTTCCTCCTTCTCCTCCTCGTCTTTCGCCCGTCCACCTTACTCGATTAGTCTCTCGAATTAACGGCTACCGCATGAACGTGACGAACAAATTAACAAATCGAGCGGAGCGTGACGCTTGCGAGAAGGAAATTTCGTAATTCCAACGCGACTTTCCTAATTAATTAATCATTTTTGCTCGGGAAATCAAGCAGGCGGTATTATAAAAGATTCATGGGGAAACGTGTAACCAGCGCAATGGATTGTTAACGCAAATCGATGCAATTACAAACACCATTCACGTCTACTGCACTTCCGCCGTGCTCTCTGAGTCACTGGATATTACCTAAACACACCCTCGCCAATGCATCCACGAACAGGATAAAACGCCAACAGGAAAAGCACCATCATTGGCGCTGCCCAAAGGAATCGAGGAGGATGGACAGGAAACAAACGTCGAAGGAAATCCAGTTCCATTTCGCGGCTGAGTAATCGAGCAGGACGGCCGCCGAGCAGTTCGAAGCTGAAGCAGGCGAAAGTTGATTCGTGCCGGTCGCGAAATTCAATTAAAAGTTGCGGTTATTAGGTTGGACAATGAGTCCCTCGAGCCCCTCCGCTAAAGGGAGGACAACGTTCGCAGAGAGGGTGAAAAGGGTGAACGGATGGGGTGCGCACGGAGAGCACAGGAGGATAGATAAAAAAAAAGGACGAAACGTAAAACTAATGGGGTCCTTGCTGATTCCGCTCGGCTGCCACCTTGATTAAGCTGCTCGCGACGCTTCGAGAAAATATAATGACTTCTTTGCGCGCTGCAAATGCCGCTACCCTCGCCAGCCGGTTCTCCGGCACGCTCCGCTCTTTCCTTCGTTTTCTTTGCTCATCCCTCCCCAGTATTTTCCACCGAGAGGCCCTCGTGATTAATATAGCACGAAGATAAGTCGACGTCTGATTTCAAAGATTAATTAGACGGGAGATTGTGCGCGCTAGTTAGTTGGAAAACGGAGGGTTGTCAAGGGAAATCCGTTCGCGTCTAACAACAGTCACGCGTCGAAGCGATCGCGCCATGCTGGAAAATGCAAATACGCCGCGGTTGCTAACTGCATTAGCCGCGTTATCGTGAACACTAAATCATTGCAGTCCATTAAAATCGTACAAACGGGCTGCTTGATACGCAATTAACGCCGGCCGGAATACTGTGCGTTTAGGCGTACTACGTACTTGCGTAGCCTGGTGTCTACGCACAGTAGGAAGTCATGGGGGCCCAGGGATTCGTTGAGAAGACTTTAAAACGGTAATCGTGTTCGAAACGTTTACGGAAAAGAAATTATGGTCATCCCCGCGTACTGCCAGCGGCTGAATGGACCCGGATCCCGTAATCGATTCTGAAAACCGCCGGGTACATTCGAGAAACACGAAAATCGTGTGGCGCATCAATCACCTGAAAGCATATCGTCCTGGGCGAAGGCGGTGAAGCCTCCTCGATCGACTTATTATGATAATCGAAGGCCTTAATTAAGAGCTTACTGTATATAAGTCGCCGTACGAAGCGCAGCGGGCACAATGGGCGCGCAACAACGAGGAGAATAACCTTCGCCGAGGCGAATTGGTCGTGGGCCGCAATCACGACGGAGTCCCGGGGCCAAGATTAAGGGAATAAATATCCAGAGCCGATAATTGTATTGGTAGTTTCGGTAACTAATGATCTAAAAGTCGTTAGCACCGCGTTCAATCGTGAAGGGTGTTACGAGCCTTATACACTTTGGCTCTAGGACGACCAAGTCGAGGAAGAAGAAGAGGGGGCCGGATAGTCTGTCGATGCTCCTGCCGGGAATGAAACTACGACCTACCTACCTACCTCGACGCACAACCAATCCGACGGTCTGCACGATGGTAATTCACGATCCGGGCCCGCGAGCCTCGGAGAATTGGAGTGAACGAAATCGGGATGTATCGCCCTTCGACCGTGTGATCAGTGAAGGGACTCCTTACTTTTCGACTTGGACATTGATTCGTACCTTTTAATTGCGTGTCGCTCGAACTTTCGATCGTCTCTGGATTGTCGGCAAAATAGCCAGGGATAAGAGTTAGGTGAATGAGCAATGAGAGCATTATTCAAGTACAATCAGAATGGAATTATTAGTAGCTTTCGCCGGCACCAAGTTTCATTTCACCTCCGAAACAGTTTCCTGCGTTCTCGGAAGGTTGATATCCAGCTGGGCCAGGGATCTAGCACCAAAAGCTCGCGACTGCCGGTCAGAGGGACATACTCGAACGCGTTGCATATAAAGGCCTGTCGTTCGGATTATATACACGCGGATGTATGCAGAACCAGTCGAGGATTATTTATCGCTGGCCAGTACCACGAATACCCTCGCTGCCCTGGCGCGTCGTCCTCTGCTCCCAGTGATCGAGGATCAAGAGGTTAGCACTCGACATCCCGCGCACAGTCGGCGGCTTGACACCCCCTTCCGTGCAGTCGCGTCGATATTTCTCTCGGAAGCACTCGATTCGAGGCGAAACAATGCGTTCCACCGCGGCAGCCTCCGCTTTGATACCCGCGAGAACGAATGGACGCGTCCGCTCACGCACCGCGAGAGTGTGTATGAGCACTCGCGTGGATCGCTGAGGGTGCGAGTACCGAGTGCTTTCGCTGCTTCGGTGAATAGGACAAGTGTGCCCCCCTGCGCCATAAACACTGGACGTTGCAGAATCCATGTTGGGGAAGAAATGGTATATAAGGGGAATAGGGGAATATTCTTCAATTGGCATTAAAATTAACGCTTGCTTTCAATTCTATCCGATACCTCTATTAATAGTGCACGATCCAGTTGTAATCACATTATGGATTCACGTAACTAGTTCAAATCAGCCATCGTAGATAAGAAACTGCTCCGAGGTTCGTTTTAATCCCTCGTCGATCGATTTCACGATGAAGGTCGCCGGAAACCTTATCCGCCGCGATCCGACACGTTGCTCCGGAGATCATTCATTAGATTCGATCGTCCATACGATCGGTTGGCGAGGGCGCACCTTAATACACACACGGGCTGCTCTTGTCCAGACGACGACCGGTGGGCCAATCTCTTGATAAATGAAGTGAGAACTCGCGGCTACTTATCCGTCGATGCATCAAACCTGTCCGCGCGAACAGATCGCCTGTATTAAATGTGCATCGGAGATGTATGTATACATATATGTTACAAGCTTCTGTCAATTTTTTGACTGACATCAAATTTTCACGGACCGTCCGCTCTTTCTCCCCAGGCTGTTATTAAATAATCGTAACGATAGCGAGTGCGAAATAACTCCTCTGGGTGTAACGCGATCGGGGCGGATGAAGTCGTCGAAAGTTATAAATTAAGCAGAACGATCAGCTTGCGGGATCCCGGCGATCCTCCAGTCAACGTTTGCTCCCCTTTCGACCCTGAGTCTCGGCCGCGGTTCACCCGATAATTATCCCAAGGTGTCGGTAAACATTCCTCTCATTACGCCCAGACAAACAACCCGGCGGAGAAAGTCTTCCAGTCGCGCGTGCATCGTCTTTACATAATATATCGCTAATATTTTCTGGTCCGCGACAGATTATCGACGTATCAATGTACCTCGGCGAGTCGTAACGGATATAACGAGGAGTCCCGTTGGGTTCCTCGCCTTCCGGGACAAAGATACCAGTCGAATCCTATCCCGAAAACCGACTGGCTGCAACTAAAGAGGAACAAGACAAAATAAAGAGTACGAAGAGAAAGGAAGAGGATCATAGAGTGAAAAGAGCGCGGATGCACTGGCTGTGTAAATTATCTTCGCGGTGTGTATTTATCCGGAGATTTACAAGCGGGCAGCGCGCGTTTGATTTACACGCCCGTGCGCCCGTAGCCCCGGTGAAACGGCTAAAAGGGTTCTGCCAGGTGAAATATGCAACAGGATGCACCGGGACCCTTCGACTGCATCCACCGGAATCGTCCACCGACGATCACCTCTTCGAATTCGCGAGCACCTGCGCTATTTTCCCGCTCGACGAGCGATCATTATTAGAATCTCGATGAACTTTCTATACATGCTTCTCCACTTGAATAATTTCTCATCGTCGATCAACGATCGCACCAGCATCGCTCGAGTAGGTGTAGCCTGCAAACTGGAACCGAACTTCAGGAACAGAGCTAAAGCAGGGGGGATGGTGGAAGCAGTACCGCGGGAACACCGGTAAACGCCGGTCGTTCATACATCGCCGGGCTATGAATCGTCCGAGCGTGAGATCGTAAAGTCGTCCTTATCATCGTCTGCATCTTAATGCAGGCTACATACATTACGTACTGCTCCGTCTCTTGTACGTAGCCGCATACGTGTGCGCTCGAGAAACGCCTGGTTGCTGGGCAGAACAGTACCGTGCCAGGTACGTTATGATGTTTCACGGGGCGGTAGTAAGAAGGAGATGCGAAAGAAACGCGAGAGATGCGGTCCGTATGCAGAGGCAACAGGCCGGGGCACAGGTGTCCGACGCCTCAAACAACATCTTTATACCCAGTTCTTAACCCTAACCAGCTAGCAAGCACGAGCCTTAATATATTTCCCACCTCGCGCGCGTACCTGTACGTCATTGGAGCTTTGACGCGCAACCGGCGGCTGCTTTCTGAAACCATCGAGGATCAATGTGAACGTCGAAAGATGAGGGCACGCAAAGATTATAGAATTTCCATCGCTAGCCGAATGCTGTAATCACCAAAGCCACTGAAATCTTTTCGACTTCCCCCAACTTCCTCTCTATAATCAGAGCAGCAGCGAAATACTCTGCATCGAATCTTGCGGCATTCCAAGTGGCCCCAGTTCCCCGGAACGATCCCCGGGAACGCTCGATCAACGACGTTCCTCGCCGCTTTACCCCGAACTGGCCGCGATTCTCGTATCATCCCCGACTCGGTCGGCGTTCCAGAGACGGTCTAAAAAAGTTGCGCTCGTCATCGTCGCGTATCCCGACGATAGCGCATTCAAATAAAGGCGAGGCGCTCTCGGAGCTGGTGACAAGGCCTGACGCTAGTCGGCTTTGATGTCGCCGCCTCGGTCGGCATCTGATTAGCATCCGCCTCTTCTCTTCCTCCACCCTCGCGGGTCCTAGCCGTTCTCCAACCTTCTTCCTCTCGGCGAACGTCCAAGAGAACAAGAGACGGAATGATCCGTGAATGGATGTCGGTGAGAGAGAAAGGGGACTCCAGGTTCCTGGATGGTCAGAGCGACGCTGGACCGTTGACTGAGCAAAGCCTCTGTCGTCTGTCCATCTCTAGCTCGTCTCCTAAGCCACGCAGAGAAAGAGGCGAAATCGGTTGGAGGAAGCTGGCTGCTGAGTTATTCCGCGGCGACTGCTCTCCACCTCCGTTGCAGCCGCGGCGACATCATTTAAATGTCCCTTTGCGGAGCGTCCGCGGGGTTTTTAGTCCCTCATCTCGGCAGAGTCCAGGCAGCAGCCCTCGCGCCGCGACGGGAATACAAGAGGCTAGAGATTCAACTGGTATGCGACGAATAGCCGCATACTAAGCAGCCCTGCGTTTTCCTTTATCCCCCTTGCGTTTTTCGAGCACGCCAAGATAAGGTTTCGATTGCGCGTATCCGTTCGGTCGATTTCATTTTCCCATCACCGGCGGATTTTGCACGGTACAATGACACTCGTTGCGCGCAGGAATGACATCGCATTCCAAGGATGTGCGCGGCCGAGAGACACAGAGCGCATTTAGCAGGGATCTTCGGTAATTGTCATTTCTGACCAGCCAGACATACCTACCCCGAGCAGAAGGGGTCTGCTTCTCCTTATAATAATATGCGACCGTGGGCCGAGCGGTGTCTTCTGTGCTCGCCGGAGACTTTCAGTCCGGTCGCCTAATAAAACGATCGTCGATTATCGTGCAATTATGCCGTCTCATTAATCCACCGGCAATTATGTCCTCCCTCTTCTGACAGTCTTTGCCCCTCTTTTTCTCTCTCTCTCCCTGATGCGTTGTTCTCCGTCATTGTTCCTTTCCGTGAGTTCTCTCTGGCGGTGGAAGGGTACCTTATCCGCCGTTTCATAACTTACGAACGTTGTCAAGCGCATGCTGCAATGTTGGGACAAGCTCGTCCCGTCAACGCGGGCAATTACACCCTACTTGGAACCTGCGGACGCCGCTCGTCGCGGACACGAGGCATCCGCCAAACTTCTCGCGGCCTTTCTTTTGCGATGCGCCTGCCCCCTTTTTTTTCGTTGCAGCCGGAAAGGATCAGTTAGGTGCGTTCCGAGCGGAGAGAATCGGCCATATCGGATACTTCTAATTTATTTCTGCGTGATCAAAAATTGATCACCCCGTCACCTCTGTGCCAGACTCAAATCCAAAGAAACCGAATAGGGGCTACGTTTACCCCGTAGACAAATCGTCAGTCCACTTACGAATCCTCCAGTTTCCAAGCCCTGTCTCGTCCCGCGGACACGAGGATATCCTTCAAACCGAAGAGCCGTGCAAGAGGATCGGGAGAGGAAAAGAGCAGCGGGGAGTTTCGCGGCGGGCTGGGATGATTGAAAAAAATATCCGGCAGGCAGTCGCCGCGGCGCGGCGGTGACGAGGTTTCGCTCGAACATCGTCCGGTAGCGGAATAACGTCGGTTTCCTGTGAACGAATGCGGCCGCGCGCTCCCGTCGGCGCTTTTGCCACGATGTAGATTTGTTTGCATTTAAAAATCAAATCGACCGCGGCGTCCACCGTGTGCCGTGCCTTCCCTTCTTCTTCTTCTTCTTCTTCTCCTCTCTTCGTCTACTTCTGACCATTCCCGTAGCTTCGTCCACAGAGAGAAATCCCGCGCCGGGAAGGTTGGTATGCATGGATCCAAGCGGGGAACACATAGCTGCCTCCGGTTCTCTCTCTCTCTCTCTCGTGGTCTCGGCATCTCTCAGTCGGGGACAATGCACGCCAGTTTTTGCGTCGTTTGCTTCCAGCGAGCCTACCGGACGATGGATCTCCTCGGACACCGGCTACCATTTCGTTTTCTTTCTCCCTCTTCTTCCTCCTGCATTTCTTCTTCTTTATCCACCTCGCCGCCTTTTTCTTCTTGAACGCAAGCTTTCTTTTGCTTCCTCTATCCCGGTCCCTCCCTCTGTGTCCGTTTGCACGATCGGCTCCCGATGACGATTCTCTCCGTCCTCCTTCGGGGACCGAAGTCGATCTCTAACCCGCCCTCGCGTACAATGAAACCGAAAATCTTGTCCGGCAGCCGCGGAATGCGGCGCATGATTACCTACATCGAACCAGAGGGGATGGTCGGACTCGCAACAAGGACTTCTGTCCTTCTGCCTCGAATCGTTCTTCCGGCGAGGCGAACGATTCCTCGTGGATGCCTCTCGACGATTGATCCACGAAATTCTTCGGAGATGTGTTTCCTTGCTTTGCTCTTGGATGCGATAAGTGCGTAAATAGGGATCCAGCGCGCAAAACGTTGCTTCTCTACGGTGATGGAAATCTCAAGTACTTGAAGAGCAATCAAAAAGGGAAATATTGGAATATTATACAAATATGAATCACTTCGACTGTCGTGCCACCGTTCATTGCGGAATCAGAAGATGCATTCCGTGAACGGGCATCGACTATCCTCGGCGCTTTTTGCCGTCCTTATCGACCGGAATTAAAAGAATTTCCATGAGCATCGCCGCTCGATGAGCACAGTCGATGCGTTCCTTCGCGACAGGCTCGTTGAATTGAATCAGCCGGCATTAAGTCGGATCATAATAGTATGTGGCTAAACTGTTGGAGAAATGAAACGCGTCGCGAACAGATATATATTAAGGCTGTCAGTCGAGACGGAAGGCTACACGATCGGACTGGTGAACGCAAAACGAGACCACGAGAACACCGCGTTTCATTCACGTCGACGAAATACGCGACAGATTTCCTGTCCTCTCGCGACAGTGTACCGTTAACACTCAAAGGCATCTCGTCTGATTAAAATCTCGTCTAGGATCATCGATCGATAGCTCTGGGAACGTTTCTTGAGAAAAACTGTTCGTTGTCCGCTCAACCACAAGTTGAACAACCTGCGAGGATCTTTGAAAAATGATCCATGCATTTATGTGATGCGATAAGATTAATTGGATACGAAATCGACGAAATTTCGGGCAAAAATCGCCGCGACGGAATTATTTGAAATTCATATCTTCCGGCTACGGGAGAGGGTGCATCCCTCTCGCATCAGTCATCTTTTTCTGCCGGCCAAGAGAGCGCATAATTGCGCTGCTGCATAAACCGTATCCTCCTTGGACATCGTGTCCGGGTCGTTGGCCATTGGCCGAAGAAATCTTTATCATCGTGTCGCGTTGCGTCATCGTTGACGGCAATGTGCACAAATTCTTGAACATCGAAAAACGTTTGCAACTGGAAGGGGTCCTCCTCCCCTCTAACGATTTCCAATTATTCTTCTTATGAAAAATAATTCACAAAAGCACATGAGATTGTTCTCTTTTTTATCCTAAAGACAAGGCGACTTTACTCAGGAGTGTCCGGTCCTTGACATTTCACTAAAGAAACAATTATTATGCGGTGTCGTAGATGCTTTCTACTGATTTCTGTTTATCAGCTGCTTAGTAATGACTATTAACAAGCGCAATAAAAATACCTTTAACGAGTTGAACGCGATCAGAAAGAAGAATGGAAATCATTGCAATTAACAAGGATTAAGAGCCGGTGTTCGGAGGGCCTCCGCTCTGATCTTGATCGCAATTAATTTGCAATTATTCCGTTTACCGTGCTACGTGAATCGGCCAGGCCAGACGTGCCCGCGCTCTCCTCTCTGCATGTACAATTATGAATGAAATTAGTTGGTAAGTTTAAATGATGTTAACGATTAGGATCAGAGGTCCTGCTAATTAACAGTGGAGAGCACGTCAAGTTGAATCGCGTACAAAGCGGCTCGTATTCGAGGGAAATTAGATGAGGCGTGCCGCGCGGCCTGCTCGTTTCCGAAGAAAAATATAATCACACAATTTTTAAAATTAATAGGCAGATTTGTATACCCGTTAATTCACAATATGCGTCGCGTCGATCGTATAAGAAAGGAAGCAGAGGATGAAAGAGTCAGAGTTTGTAGTCTCGAATTCGGCTTCCCGGGTCGCCGATTAACCAGAAGAAGCGATGAAAGAGTTCGATGAAATAATGACGGGACCAGGTCGATAAATAGTACGCCTCTGCTGTTCTCTGGGGCGGAGTGGTGCAGCAGGTGGACGGGGTTCAGCGGGCGAACTTCGGGCTCCGCGTTATTGCCAGCAAAGGGATGGCCAGCTATCAAAAGCCCGTATTTAAATATTATCAGTGAAATTACAGTGGTCAGTGGTCGGGAGGGCTGCTCGGTCATTACCGCCTGGCAATTCGGCCTCTTTAATCGCCGCTGTCAATACTAATCGACATCGTCGTTATTTAATATTCCTCCGCCTATTTTTCCCCTTTTTCTGCGGACCAACGTACGGATGCTTCGCTTGGAAATGATTGCGAAATTGAAACGCAAAGTACCGGTCCGCGTTGCATTTGCCAAGGTTTTTATAATACAAAACGTACATATCGGTGAAGAGAGCGACTGTGGAACAGGATAAAAGGAGGAGGCGAAGAAATAATTAAAGTTTTGCGATCGCTATCTAAATAATTAGACGTTGGCGTGACTCTGCATAAGACCGTGTGTACACGCCGGCTGAACTGTCAGATCATAAGATTCCGCGAGGCGGGCATAATTAGGCGAGAAATATGAACGCGAAATCCGTGTATGTATATTTAAATCGCGCCGTGGCGAGGAAGCGATGTGTCAAAATCGTGCCGCGGCTATTTTTCCATAAGCGAAACGCAAATTTCTTAACTAAATTACCACACGTGAATCACCCCGTCTCGCTTTCGACCATTATTTTGCGCAACTCTCCGCATTGAAGTTCTCCATATGGAACCGCGGAAACTTGGAAGTGCCGTTGCGCAAACGAAAATTGAACAAACTAATTACAATTTTCCTTGAACACATACGTTCAATATTTATTAGGTGTATGTAAAAGTTTTAGTCTTCTTCGCTCGATTTCCTTTTATTCATACATATCAGATGCATTGAAAATTAGTGTTAGAAATATTTTCCCTCATTTTCTACGACTTTCTCCATCTAGTTGGCAAATTTCGGATTCAGTCGCGAAAAAGGTGACATTAGCTTGGAGATAAGGAGTGCTGCTGACATGTCGAAGCAGCGTTTTTCCCTTGCTGTAACTCCTATCGAATGCAACTCCTGTCGAATATAGAGCTTTATGTCATTCACCGTGCTCAAAATTGTTAATGTGGCGTTATTGTTCCTTATCATGAAGTTGACGTTTTAGATGGATCAAGACCAGCTAAACAATTGCACAAAAGGGCGGGAGATTCTATCAATTAAAAGTAGCTCCACATGAACGCTTGAAAAAGGGACTAAAACTTTAGCATCCACCTGATAGAACTAATTAGTGCTTGCTAATTTAGGAACAATTTTTCTTGTTGCAACGCCACGTGCTGCATGTTTATTTAGGTAATTATGCGCGTGGAATCAGCGAACTGACGTGCTCGAAAAATTCGGAACGCGCGTCGAATCCGCGAATAGAGACGGAAGAATGCGACACGGCCGGCGGCATTGTCAAAGGGTTCCTCCGGGAGGCTCGCGAATCACAGATGCAATCAGATAAAGGGCGGTTCTTCTCGGATAACCGTATGCGATCCCCCGCTGTGTCCACGCACCTTAAACTACCATTCTCACGTGCGGTGACACAAGCGGGCCCCACGTGCTCGAGATACAGTTGAGGCCGACCGGCCTGCGGTTCTCAATATAATAGAAATCTCAAGGGGCTCGGCTTTCTAAACGAACATAATCTATTTTATCATTTGTTTTCTTCTCTCCTTTTTTATTTTTCTTTCATGAACACTGCGAAGCGTAGCAATGGTCGATTAGGGGAACCACGAGGCTGGTTCCATCGTGAAACTCATTATGACACGTGCAATCAAGGATTACCCATCGAGAAACTAAAATACATAATCACGCAGTCATCGGTTCTTGGTGCGCAA
This sequence comes from Holcopasites calliopsidis, assembly GCA_023838395.1. Classification (NCBI taxonomy): domain Eukaryota; kingdom Metazoa; phylum Arthropoda; class Insecta; order Hymenoptera; family Apidae; genus Holcopasites; species Holcopasites calliopsidis. Next base: position 212,781 of record JALHAQ010000037.1, on the reverse strand, counting down.
ACCGAACGAGCCGTGCGTCGATCTAGGCCGGAAAAATACGATCTGAGTGATCGAATCCGAGAAAGGTCTGGCGATTTTCGTCTTCGACGAGCTCGCAATCGCAGTGGCACACTTGTGTGCCTTCAGCTGGTACCGTTCTCCGTACTGGCGACTGCACAAGTCGCACTTGTAAGGCTTCTCCCCGATGTGTCCGTAAATGTGCTTGGCCAGCTTGGTCTTCACGCTGAATCGCGATTTACACAGATCGCACTCGAACCGTTTCACGCCTGTGTGACGATACCGGTGCACTTTCAGTCCCCAGGATCTTCTGTAGCATTTCCCGCAGTCCTCGCATTTGTACGGTCTCACTCCTGTGAATCAAACGTTTGCATAGATTAATCCTTTAATTGGAACAATCGAGTTTGCATCTACGGCGGGCTCTGTTTAATGGTACTTTGCTCCGTTAATTTCGCGTCCATACGGCATTGTTATCGTACGAAACGGGGGAAGTAAAGATGTCTATTGTACTGTATAACAACGGGTACGGCCGGAGTTTGTTACTCGCAGATTATGCAGAGCAGTAAAACGGGCGTAAGGAACTTGTAATTTCCAGTCTTCTTTTTTCCTTTTAGCTTATCAATCCCTATTGTTGTTCTCGATTCCAGTCATTATGCATAAATAATCTGGATAGTAAAAATATTTTACACGCTCCTTAACAAGCCTACACGAAGGTCGAGACATAAATTTTCTACGAAATTAGCTGTACCGCAGGCGAAGCACGGTTTATACCCCGGAAAGCAGCCTCGTGGTTTCCTTAATTGACCGTTGCTCCACTTGTCAGTATTCATAAAAGAAAAATAAAAACGAGAAAAGGAAAAAATAATAAAATAGGTAATGTTAGTTTATAAAGCCAAGAGGCCGGCTTCTTGCAGTCTCTATTATATTCCAGCGTTTACAACCGAAACGCTATATCGCAGTTTAACTACGTACGCGGCATGTATATCGCGGAACGCCGAGAAGCTACTCTCGTGGCGAGAAAGGGTTAATTGGCAGCCGTGTTACTTCGTACGGCTCGATTTTTTAATTAGTACAGCCCTACGAACGTTTAAGGGCTGTAACGCAGTGACGTAAATCGCTGGCACGCTTATCTGGCGATTTTTATGTCTCGATATTAGCCACGAATCTACATTTGAAAGAAGACGCCGCCGCGGAGGAAGCCGTGATGATCTTCCTGCGCAGTAGTAAACTTCGACGGCACTTCCTTCCGCGCTTCGTTACGAGGATATTCACACTGGAATCGTCTATACTCTTCCTGTCCTCAAGAAAGTTTCATTTTATTGGACAATGAAAATCTTGTTGGGAATCGCATCGAGCTAGAATTACCCCCATCGTAAATTGAACTGGAAATGAGTGGCTATGCCGCGGGTGGATCGTTTCCTCGATTTCATAAACCGTTATAAATCCTCACCGTAGTGCGAGAGTATGTGATGCTTCAAAGCACCCTTCAGATGGAACCGGTGCTTGCATATGTCGCACTCGAACCTCCTCACCCCGGTGTGCGTCAGCTTGTGCGTCTTCAATACGGAGGACCGTTTAAACTTGGCGGGGCAAAGGTCGCACTCGAACGGCGAGTCCGCGGTGTGAACGATCATGTGAGCCCTCAGACTGCTCGGTCGCAGGAACCTCTTCTTGCAGATCGAGCACTCGAACGGTTTCACGTTGGTGTGCATCAGCTTGTGATCGCGCAGTGACTGCCGATGAAGCAGCTTCTTCTTGCACACGCCGCACTCGAACGACCTGCGATCGGAGTGCGCCACCGCTTGATGCGTCCTCAGCTCATCTCTCTGCTGGAATTCGCGTGCAGCGGTAATTGATTGCGTTTTACAGGAAGACCGATCTTCTTCCGGCCGCTGATCCCGAGCGTTTTTGCGCGCTAAGTAAAGAAACGTGGTAACTCACGCGAAATCGGAGACTGCAGTGCTTGCACACGAACCCTTTGTACGTGTCGTGATGGCGGAGATGATCCTTCAATGCTGACGATCTGCGAATGAGAAAACAAGAAATTTCAGTCATTTTAATGATAATTAAAATAATGATACTTTAATGGTCATTACGTTGCCATGTAAGAATTTTGGGAAAAATTAGGCAGCTCCAGACTGAAGATCACAAGAGTTTCGTTTAATAGAAAAACTCTTTGCAAGCCAAGTATTAAATCCTTAGGAGTTTACAGAGCATGAGATAGAGTAAATTGAAAATAAAGTACAGGAGATAATTATGGGAGTAACGTTTGCTATAAACCCATATTTTTAATCCCCAGATTTCTCACCTGGAAAATTGTTTCCCACAAAAGCCGCACTGGAACAATTTCCCACGGCTGTGCCCCACCATGTGAGTCTTGAACTCGGCTTCGTCAGGAAATTCTATCTTACAAACGCTGCAGAGCAGCCCCTTTCCACTCGTCAAAACTTCTACATACTCCTCGAAATCTACATACTCATCGAAGCATTCTTCCTTCTTGATCAACGAAAAATCCTTCCTATACTTCTCGCAGGAGTAAGAGGGATCGTTCCGGGACTCCCGTGTCTTCTTCGATTCGCCATCCCAGGGAACGTCGATGCTCAACTCATCGTTGGCAGAAAAATTGTCTATCTCGTCGAGCACCTCCGTCTTGATTTTCACCTTTCATCGAAATAGAAAGACTAACAATCTCCACATTGCACACGCGTTTTCGCTAATACAATCGCAAGCCACGATCTCACTGTTGCATATGCAATGGACATTGGATAATTTCCTGCGGCTGCTTCCGCCAGAAATGTCGGGGGGGCTCCCGCGAAAAAATATGAGCGATTCAATAAACTCTTGGTTTACGTAAAACGAAATAAAGGAGGAAGAACGGGCCACGTAGGTAGAAGGGGCGGGAAGGAAAGTGACTAGAGAATACCTCGCGTCTCCTGGTTGGAAACCGTTGCCTTTTATGCAATCAATTATGCAATCGCGAAAAAGATTCTACGACGAAGCGATGACGAGTTTGTTCGTTACAGGAACTATTTTATATTGTCGTCCGATATCTGATCCCTGCTTATCATAACCCAATCGGAGGTCTTTAATCACGCGAGCACCTACTTCTTTGCATCGCTCGCAGGGCTTCCGAGTCTTTATTATTTCCACCTCGACGCTCCCCTCATCTCCGCTGATGTGATTCTGATTCTGGTCGTTGTATCTCGCGATGCTCTCGTCGTCCCGCGACATTTCGCGTTCGGAGCAGCGGAAAGTATGGAATAGACGCGAAGCGAGGGCGAGAAACAACGAAGCAACGAGACACGTTAAACGTGAAACTATTCGCGTGTTAGGTCATTTATATTTGGAATTATTGATGTATGTAATTTATGGATTATGTCATGCCAACGTATCCCCAACAAAAATTGAACGGAGTAATGTACTGTTCCGAGCAAAGCTGCTCTTTTACTTTGCAGCGTTTACGCAAATAGAGGCGTGGCCGGAAGGCATTAACAAAGATTAGCATTTTCAACAATGCACTATTCCCCGATTATATCTACCGCACTCTTAACAAGCAATCTAAAGCCTCACAATATCTATGTACAGGATACCCCGTTTCTTGTATAAATCGCAGGAACGCGATCTAGAGGCGAACACAAACGATTCGGCTCTAAACGCATAATAACATAGTTGCGAGGAAATGTTGACCGCGCAACGCAAATAAGTAAGAACGGATTTCCCGTTGTTTCATGCGCCTTGCGTCAAAATAACGTAAACGCGATAATCATTAATATTATCATTAATTAGGGTTGCCAGAATGAACGATTACTTGAATCGGCGAGTATCGATTCCGCTTTTAATTAGCCGGTCGGCAATGCCGCGGATTCGTATACGATATATTTCTATCCCCTAATTACGCGATTCGTTAGAGGGGGCGGCGTGCACGGATACTTTATTGCCCAGTAAAAAATGCCGGTAAGAGCTACAATGAGACGTAACTACGCTCAAAACGAAGGAAGCTTAAGCTAATACAAGTAATTAACGCGGAGCGACGTGGCCACGGTTTCAGGGTACGTAATGCACTAATCAGAGCGCTGCGAAAGATGCATAATCCTATTAAATTAGCTGAACGATGCATACGTACATACGTGTTTAGACGGCGGTATTGAAACGTTGTATTTTAGGCAAAGGCGCGCCTCGCTGGCTCGTCCGTAGACTCATAAATGATTATATCTCGATATTCGTGAAACGATCTAAGACCAGACGAACGGGCTAATTAATTAGAATATAACAAGCGGTATAGAGTTCACGGTGCTTGCGATGGAGTCACGGTTCGTGTACATTTTTCCCTTGCCAGTCCGCTATGCAATATTTTTCTATATCCTTGAGCGTTTAGTAAAAAAAGGAAAACAGAAGCAACATTGTTTCCTAAGAGTTTATCAAATCATAATCTTGTATAAACATACGTTTGAAATTTATCTAGCGATAATAATAATGATAAGGAATTCCAATTAAGATTCACATTTCCATGGCAAATAAACTTATCGGAACGTCACCAATCGTCTTCGATAATCTTTGTTTCAAAACACTGACGATCGTCAGTGTAGCGAGGAATTAAACGCATCGAAATCGTTCTTCCCAAGCATTGAAACTCCTTCAGGAACGACAACTGCAGTTTATCTTGCGTGGCAAAAAAATCTGCGAGCGTTCGATTTCAATGGAGAGCAAAGAAGCCTGCTCGATCCCAACGTCGTCTTTTCCCAACATTCTCGACCACCATCGATGCGACCAGGACGAGGATTTCAGTGGAAACTCCTTAGCAGTGGTCAGACGCAGCCACGATTCCAGGTGCTTTGAACTCGTCAGTACAAAAAAAAAAAGAAGAAAGAACGATACGAGCTGCGTGAGAATCAGGCAAATGAAATTTCGTCCTACACCAATGTGTATGCAAAGGTTTTCCTAATAAATCGCTCATACAATATTAAAAAGAGTCCGGTTAATTGCGTCTATCCCAGGAGCTGCTTAATTATGAAAAGTCAGATTCCCAGCTTTTGATTTGTTTCCTATTCAGAGCGCTGATATCATTTCGCATAATTAGCCCAGCACTGCTTCCTGTTCGTAATAGAAAAATTGGCTGGAAGGTGACCAGAAAACGTTCTTCCATGAATATCTCATCTGCTCATTTGATTGATCCTTTCTTATTACTTCCAATTCTCCAGCACGATCAACGGGATTTGTTTCCACGGGTCCGTCTCGATTTTCCCCCGAGCTCGATCGATCGATCGGTATTGCGAAAAAGAAGCGGCGAACCGCGTCTCGCAGATAAATCCGCGACACGCAGCGTGGTCCCCGTTGATGCACGATTTCATGGAATCGCGACGAGGGGCAAGTAGCAACGCGGTCGCGCGCGCGCGCGCCTGTGGGAAACTCGCTGGATGCATTATGTATTTATTGCTTTACTTACTTAGTTGGGAATTACTTTTGCCAGCGTAATGACTTTCAGCCAGCGCCGCTATCTTAGGAATGCAATAGGCCTGATTTATCGCTTTGGCCGGCGTTTTTCTCGGGCCAGTTTTGTCGTTATCTGTGTACTTGTCCTGCCGTTGCGCGTCGGGTGCACGGTCCACCATCGGCGGGCTGTCTAGCGACCTGGAAACGTCGATGAAGAACGATCACGCGTGTCCAGGAAAATCCTAGTCCAACGGGAACCGCGTCAGAGCATATCGGAGACGGGGAACTTGCTGCCGCGTATTTCTCATTTCGCGATTTTCAAAAAGCACAGGAAAGCGCAACTCAATGGAGATCGATCTGAATATGCAATGATTAGAAGGAAGGAATGGCCGAGAGCCCCGCCTCGGCTGGATAACCAGGAAATTCAATAGGACAAGCGAATCTAGCATTAATGAGCTAATTATTGCGAGGATACGATCGGTCGATGTCCGAAGTGCTCCCAGCGAGACGACGACGGCCGCGGAACACGGCCCAGTGAATCGCACACATTTTTTTCCCCTCCTTCTCGTGCGATGATTTCGCTAATTGCCTTCGAGATGCGCCGAGGCGGATGAACGCGTGATGTACGCAATAAATATTCGTGATTAATTAACGATTCCAGATGCGCGATGCCGTTCCAAACAGGGGGAACACAGAGTCCCGGAAAAAAAAGAGAATGAATCGCTTACGCGCGTTGAGAGTAGCTTTAATTTTAATTGGACTTGATATCGTTTCTCACTTCGGACAATTTTGTAGCCACGCGCCCGTATCTCGTCGATTGTCTGCCCGATAAAATCTCGAACGCTAATTCAAACGGAAATATTTTTCCCTTCCTGCTTTCGGATTATTACCGAAGGAAAAACGCTCCGCGCGAAGCGACGGGTTTATCTAATACGAGTTACATACACGGTGAAAATCGTTCTACTCGATGTGTGTACACCTCATACACTCTGTAATGGAATTGTTCGATCGTGGCGTAACGCGTGGATGAGCGCTCTTATCGCGAGGAAGAGAACACGGTTTAACGAATCGTGGAAGCACCTTATCGACGTTGAACGTCCCTTATCGTGGATTTGTGTGCAGAGGGAAATAAGAATTCGGATACCCACCATATTCATATCGCTGCATTACGTGTAAGTATATAAACGGGTGATAGCCACATTTTTGTGACTGCTCGTTGGCTTGTCGTATCGGAGTGACGCCTCGGCGTCGTCATCATTGAAATTAGTCCGGGATTGACGAAAGAGGCGTGAATCACCGATTTTTCCTTTCCTCAACGCCGAGGGACCCGAAGCTTGGGAACCTGCGTTACCTGGATCCAGTTCGCTGGAAAAACAATGTTAATACACGTAGGCAGATATACGTGGAACAGGCAGGGCAGGCATCCGGCGAGAGATCCGCGCGCGGAATTTCCCTGGCGGCGCCGATAAATCAGCACCGAGCGACCGCTTAACGACAATGCAAGCTGAGAAAACTGTTCCTCGTCGTGACAGCCTGTGTCATTACTGCGTTACTTATAAGCTCGTTCGCGGCTACGTCGACCGCATACGAATGAGGCGCACGGCGGTGCAGAACGGACACGTCGATTGCAAAACACAAGCTTTGAAAAAAGCCATCCACGGTATCCAAGTGGAACGGCGCGTATGCGACGAGACGAGGATCGAACGGTCGCTTTGCACGACTATTAATTGCTCATTAACATGCGTCTTGAATATTGATCGACACACCGCTATCTAACGGAAACTGGGATCTTTTTTTCGGTTGCTCCGTGTTTCGATAGATGAACGATGGATTGGTATACGGAAAAAAAGGATACATTGGTTGTCCTATTTTTGGGGGGGTGACAAATTATTTCGCACTCTGGAGAGTTATTATTTGGAAATAGAATCTCGATCGGAGGATTCTGATTACTGACTGTATTAAGAAATCTTCCAATTTATTGGAGAGCACACCTATTTCCCTGCGTTCCATTTTTCTACCAGCGACAGAAGACGAACCTAGCACACCTCGAGCTTAACGCGCTACCCCAAAAAGAGATCCGCGACCGGAGTCCATAAATAATCCCTGCCTCGAAATCCATTTGACGGATCCATCGATCGAGCAGAACTTTTTCCCCTCGGCCAGGGTGGCGTCGGTGTCACCAGCGTCATTCTCCCGTTCACCCTAGCCAAGGACGAAGACGACGACGACGACGACAGTTGTGGTGGTGACTTTGTAGCGTATCTGTCGGGACGGTGGCAGCCAGTCCGACAGGTTATGGGTTCCCTTCAACGGCCGGCGAACACGTCGTTTCTTAAGCGAGCAGAAAGCCAAGCCACGCCGACAAACCCATCCGTAACGCGGTGCTTCGATCACCGTCCCCCCCGTCCAGGGGGTGGTTGAAGCTCTGCCAAAAAGAGGAGGCGAACACGAGCGAAAACAAGTTGCGCCATAAGGGTTGGGGGGGCGGGTTAAACGGGCTATCATGCCGCTGTTTCCGCCACCAAACACGTATAAACCTACCACCAGTCGTCCGCCACCCCCGCAGCCTTTTTGTGCACGCTGCCCGAGGAAAGGGAAGAGAAGAAAGATCGCCACAGATTTCCCATCGTAATTAGTAATTGTAATGGCCGTGATTAGACGGCGAATGATTAATCGGCGATGCGTGCACAAGATGTTCCACACCATCGCGATTTAATGAAACGTAAGCGCGATCGTGCGATGCGAACAAAAGGTTCTCCTTGTTTTATACGCAAATGGAATCGCTTTAATTGTACCGCGAACACGATAGCAGCGGTGATTAGCCGAGAACAAGTGTTGCGTGGCTTGTCATTTAATGTTGGAAAACTTACCAGCGGAAGGAGATAAGACGCCAATTTGAATTTCCAATAATTTCATTACAATTTAATTATCACCCATGGTGTTTAAAAATAATAATCGCTACGCGCTTGTGATAAAGGGAATTAGAATCTAGATGATGTCCGATTAAATGGCAATTAAATTATCCTGACCTCCACACATAAATGTGGAATTTTTCCCTATGCCTATGAATATTTCTTGTATTGCTCATCAGCCTTATAATCATAATGGCTCACTCCTCCGCTTGGATATCGGTCAAACACCAACTACCCCTTTTTTCTCCGCATAAATTTACATTCCCTCCTCTCGCCATTGCTTCCTTAATTTCACGCCGGCAAACCAACTAGAGGGAGGTTGGATTTACGGCCGGTCCCATGGCATTCTTTCATTCTCTTGCAAGACGATGAGCGCACGCTGATTGGTTTCTCATTGTCTCGAGGCGGCCGATCTCGCAGCCTCAGAGGTGTTCTCATTGCGCCTCGTGTAAAATGCGCGAGGTCGCATGAAACCGCATACTGGAACACGCGCCCGCTGTTCCACATTATTTTTTTTTTGCCGTATGAGATTCCCTCACTTATTTTTAGAGTCGGCATTTCAGAGCGTTGACACGCGATTCGTATAAAATTGCGGGACAGCGAGCGGCGAGGAGAAATTAGACAAATTTTCGAACGCAGAAAGTGGATAATAATCACGACTAATTTCATCGGTACATCGAACTTTTTTTTCTCTCTCTCTCTCCCTCTCTCTCAATTGCTTTTTAAGAGATATCAGCGAACGATCGCCGACGTTAAATAATTTCCAACGAAATGACGAAGAGCGCTTTAAGCCGGCCGTTATCTTGAGCTGTTCGTGGTGCACTAACGTACGGGGGTGGAATCGTTCAACAAGAAACCGATGAAGGGTTTATCTTAATCCACGGTTCGCCGAGCAGACGAGCTCCCCATTGACCATCCCTTCGATCAAACGCGCCACCCCGAACCCTTTCGCTATAACCGATCACACTTCGCTTGTTTTACCAACTACTTTTTACGCGACTGAAAAAACTTGCGGCTAAACCAGAAGCCCGTCGTCGTCGCGTCGTCGTCGTTGCGTTCGGGGTGGACTTGCTTCTCGAAGGAAAATTTTCAAGACTCTTGACGACGGCTACAAACCAAAACGATGCAAGCAGTACCGGGAAAGGAAAGGCGACGAAGTGGAAGCGAGAAGCGTTACCGGACACCGGCGATGTCGGTTAAGTAACAAAGAAGCGACGGAATTCTTGCAGCTAGAGGGGAATTAAATAAAACATGAGCGACCGTGGTGCGGTGGTGTTGAGAAAAGTTACTGCAAGGCGTTAATAGACGGACGGCCGAAAGGGCATAAAAGAATTCGAGGCCCGAGGATGGGCAAACACCTGTAACACCGTGTTCACGACCTCACGTGCCCGGGCGTGGCCGTGACTAAGGTGGCGATGATCGCGCAAAAAGCAGTCGCGGCAAAAAGCCGATCAGCTCGTGCTGATCGAAAACTTGGAATATCCCCGCTGGAACGGAAGCAGTAAATTTCGGATTCGCTCGGAACGCTGTACCTGGATGATTGGGCTGACGAACACAGCAGTACGATCGAGGGTGGAAAATATTTGTTAGTCTTCTAATGCCGAGAGATGTCAATTGATAGGGAATATGGTTCGTAGAAAAGGAATGAAGTTCTAAGAAAGCCCGACACCCCTCTAAGAAAATCCCCGAAATTTATCAGGAAGAATAGGAGCAGCGAGTCGTGCCTAACTCGCGTCGTTGCGGAATTTCGTCAAGCTGTCGTGTAAGCTCACCGTGCGGTATCTCTCGCGCGGGTCGAATGAGCTTTCTCACACGAGTAACGAGAGGACATCAAACAGTCAGCATGACTGCGCGATCCGCGCCTCCGACCACGGTGTCCCGTTGACTATTTATCTTGTTCCATCGTAGTGATTCGATTCTAACAGGAGATCAATGACGGCCGCCGAACTCTGCGGCTTTCCGGCTTCTTGTTCCGTTCGATGGAGCTCATACGAGTTGCTCAACGCGCTGGTCCGATGAACCGCAGACAAGGGATACAACCCTTTAGCAATCGATGTCATTTTTCTTTTTATTTTTGCAACTAGTAAAATTCTGGAACAAATGCAGAGTAGCTGTATTACGTGCGGGCAGGCACTTTGTTGATACGACAAAGGTAAAGTTCAGAAGCCCATGTGTTACCTAATTAATGGTCTCCATCGACAGCAAGCGGAGAAATATTTATTGCTGTATGCCAGCCAGCATCTGTGAACGTTCCTTGTTTAATGGAGAACAAGTAATTTCGTCCACGCGATAAATTCCCATTCCTTCTTCGTCACGAAATTAATTTCCCTGCCTCGTAGCGATGTCTGTAAAAAAAGAGAATACTATGAAACTTTAGTAACAGATAGTTTGTGAAATTCAAACTGCAATTAGGTTAACAAGTGAACCCGATTTGCGATGATTTCACCTGCTCAACTGGGATGACTCTAATGATCAACGAAGGAACAGCCAGAGTCTCTATTTTACTAATCAAAGGGTACGTCACGGGAACGTGAACTGTACGTCAAAGTGATCCGAAGCAAACAGCGAGGGTGGACGGAAACTGGAAGCGAAGCGCTCGTCATTGTGGCCGAAATGTTGGCAGATGTTTGTACAGTTCGCTAATGTAATATCGTTTGTCCACGAAGTATCGAATTTTGCTGACAAAAAGAAGACTCCTGAGGAATACTTGAGCGACCACAGAAAGAAGAGAGCCACCGTACAACTATGTGAAAACTTATAAAACTCCTCCACAGCTTAAAAAAAGAAAATAATTTCTTTTCCAAACGTTTTTTCGCTGCAAAGGGATACGCAGAATAGTGACGATACTTCAAGGCAACCAAGGGACTATCGCACACTTAATCTACACAGAGCAAAGCGTCCCTATTAATCATTCGGCGTTAATTAACTTATCATCCAGCGGACACACCCGCGGTGCGATATTAGCGAAGGAAATTACATGGATGTAATGTAATAAAGTACGATGGTATCGATAGCATGATAAATAGGATAGAGGACATAAATCGCTTTCCTATTAATAGCCTGAGCGTGTATTTCACCGATTTCCCTGGACGCATGCATGCTCGTTAATGGCTAAAACGAGCATCGAAACCCGTTCCCGACGTTACTTCATCCTGGCGTTTTTCAGAGGAATATTAGAATTTATGATGCAGCCAAATGGAAATTGCGATGCTCCTTGAACCCTTTAGTTCCTGACTCTTCGTCCTGCTCTCTACGTGGTCGAGCTTCTTACCGATAACACGTATGAACTACAATTTCTAGAGGAAGCCTCCACGAAAATGTGAGCTTTAACCGCAATATTTACTATCAACACGATTTTGATTTTTATCGCGAGTACGATGTACCTCTGAATACTCTTGAAATACTTACCCTTGGAGACACAGTTGTATTGATTCTTCTTCGAACTGTACTGCACCGCACTTTTCTCCCGCTATCAACGACTTTCGGATGCAGTTCCACGCTGTCATAATTCGCAGCAGTCGACGGCGATTTAACGATTCGGGCACTAGCTTCTTAACAATTTTACGATCCACCGATCGCAGGGGTCACTCTAGAAACAGAGCTTTCACATTAAACAGAATTGCTTGCTTTCGACCGTGAGTAATGAAGAAATAAATTATAGTTCTAATACCTGTAGCTTTCGTTCCTTAAATTTCTTCCCCGTATGTCCTGAAAAAAAAAATGGAATCTCTTAATGACCGATGCATTTATTAAAGCACAATAAATTATTATTGATTGGTGCGTGATAATCATTTTCACTTGTTTCAAGGCAGATTCAGAAAGATATTAAATCTAACAGCATTATGAGCAGGGCAGGTGCTAGCATATTCTACACAGTAGCCTTTCGTAATTCAGTAAAGCGCTCTACGAAGCGTGACAAAAGAGATCGAATGGATCGGGAGCTCTGGACCGGTAAAAATTAAATTACTACGTATTTTGATCTCGGCCAGCAATCGATTAGTCACGATCGCAGTGCAACGACCGCCCACGCAAACGTTCGCGCTATAAATGCCGGGCAAGGATTATCTTTCATCTAACTCCTGATCCCTGCGATTTCTATAACAAGGGCTAGAAACAAAATTTCTTGAACTTCGTTAAAAAGTCTTACCGGAAAAAAGAATAGGTGAAAACGTGACACGATGAAACGTTCTCCGGGTAGCGCGTCTTCTCTAAATGGTAATCGGACCATTGAATCTGTACCAATCAGAAATTAGATGGAACATGGGCGAGCGAGTTGGCCGAGGAACTCGTCTCTGCTCGTCGTGGGAAGATCTCGCTGTAACTGTATCCCTTTTCACAAGTGGAAAAAGCGTGTAACACGAATAGCTGGATCAGAACTGGTATCCCGGGATCAATATTCATCGAATTTCTTTCCCCCGGTCATTACGATTTGTTTCTCTGCTCGTCTCACCTATTTTCCGCGTTCCACGACTTGTCTTCTAACTAAAACACATTCCTCGAACCGATCCTACGTCCGTCGATCGCTGGAAGCCCTCGATCCATCACGAGCCACGAATAATTATGGATCTATGATTCGTCGACATTCTCTGCAACGTTTTTTCGTTACTATTAGAAACATCAATTTTCATTTAAATATAATTCTGCATTTAAAAACCTTTCAAGTCATTCATTAGAGAAATCAAGAGAAACGTTTAACTTGCTTACAACTCTTCGAGGTCTAGAAAGTATAAAGCAACGTGGCATTGCAAACGAAGCTAATTCACTTCGACGTCGACTAATTGATTTACAAGTCGACCAGGCTGCTCCACATTCTATTTTATCATACCTGCACGCAGGCTCAATTGACCATGACGAAATATTTCCTCTTAATTGAATAATCAACGGTTAATCAAACGATCGGCACGATTAAGATAACGATCGTTCAGCCCACTTAACACGGCAACCGAGCCGGACAGCAAGTAATTATTCACGAAGCCATCTGAATAATTGGCGAGGAAATGAAACAAGCACCGGCGTTGCCACCGGGCATTAATAACGATGCCACGTTTTGCTGCGTACAACAATTATCCCTCGAAATTTCCATTAATCCTAAAACTGAGGCCTCGGCGTAATATTAATAGATAAAGTGAAATATTAACTAATTCCTTTCTATTAAAACAACAATGTGGAGGGAGTTGGCAAGAAGTCTGGGACCGTCTCGACGTACTTGTTCGCGTGGGGGTGGAGCTGGGAGGGCGACTCGCGCTTGCTTCGTCACTCTCGAAGCCACAATTTCTTCACACTAATTACCGATCCGTCCCGCCCACCTGACAAGCGAGAAAGTGTGAAAGGCACGGAGAAGTCCGGTCCACCGACGAAGCTTCTGCGAGCTCTCCTCTATTGGCGGCAATTCCGTTTTCGACTGCTCTCTGCTCTACAAAAGTAAGAAATAATTCTAATCCTTTTAAACAAACGCAATCTCCTCCATCTCTAGCCGGAATTTTTTAACAAATCAAGGCTCAAAATCAAGGTGGGAGTCTCAGGCGCAAATCAGTACTGTTTCATAGCAAATATCGCGTTGCCCTTCGCGCGACGATTGGCATTAAGGGTACGGATTTACGTGAATAATGAGACGAGGGAAGAAAGTCGCTCGTCGATAAATCGAACGCGTTACGGAACAACGGCTGGCGCTCCTTTGCCGAAGAACAAGAGTGTTCCGCGTCGTTAGACGCCGAGGTTACGTCCTGGGACCCGGAGAGTCCCGTGGTGGTCCCCTTCGACCAGGTGGTCAACCTCCCACCGACGCTAATTAAATCATGAAAAAGGCGGTGAACGTGCGTCCTACAGTTTTTACGAAATTAATAAACCGGAACCACCAGCGGTTCTCATAGACTCTTCGCTGTATCTGACCACGTGCGACGAGGAAATTGTGGCCGAACAAGAAACAACATTATTCTCGTAAAATTGTGACAGCTTTGAAGCGGGTAGAAAAAGGGAACAGGAAACTTGGGATAACGAAATTTCTGCACGATCGAATATCATTTTTTTATTAAATCGCTTCGATTCTAATGAAAAGCGTGACAAATATGCTTAACACCTACTTTCAAATTATTCGGCATGACGCTTCAGAAAGTTCGGATTCTTGATAGAAAAAGAAAAAACCGTCGACTTCTTTGGCGTTCATCCGCCCGGTCGTTTGCATCCCCTCGGAGGAGAGTTTTTTGTCGTCCTGCTCGTGCCGCATCCAATCGATAAGGAATTAATCGGGGTGACCATGGTTCCCGAGGTTTCTTGTGTAAAGCCGTTCGACGGACCACCTCCTCCTAGCACCTAGCTGATCCACCTTGAAATTCTCCGGATCGAAGAACCTGCAACAATGGATACCAATTAATTTTTAGCCAGTCAAAATAGTCCTTAACGCGAGACTCGTGTAACGAGATGTAACGCAATGATCCAAATCGTCGGAACGCGAAGAACAAAGAACATTCTCCATCCGAGAGGGACGGGTATCCCACGACACCCCTGTCCGCGTGCCGTGCGGAAAGATGATTGGCGAGGGTGAAACGAGTTTATCCTTGGACGGCCATCCACGAGTTGTCGAACGCGCGATGGGAATAAAATGTGAAACTGTAAATTGTGCGTGGGAAGAATCGGTCCCAGGACGGTCGTGGCGGTCGACCATGCGCCCTCTTCTTGGTCGACCGGGTGAAAGGTGGTGCTCACACCCCGTCGCGAGGGTTGATCCCGACGCCGTGTGTACCAGGATGGCGGAGGAGGCAGGGACAAAAAAGAGGATCCACGGACGATTTAAATGCGCGTTCAAGCGAGATCGAAGAACGCCGGCAGAGGGGCGGCAAGATAGCCTCGGAGGAGCTGGAAATTTGTTACGTTATGTCGGACGATCGCTCCCCAGCGAATATGAAGAAAGATTTCTCGGTTCGTGTCTGAGCGAAGGGTAGTGGAAGATGTTCTCTCGACGCAGGAGGTTCCAGCAGGGGTTGGTAGACGCCAGCGGCTGGAAGAGGAAGCTGGAGGACCAAGGTGGGGACGGAACACGGTGCCAGGAATATAAAGCGAGGGATAAAAGAGACGGCGGTCACATATGCGACTCGTAAAAGCTCTTCTGAAAAGCTGCATCCACCCCCCGCGCAACCTGTCGCGAGAACTCGGCCTCTCTTACATTTCAATGCCGGCGGTGAGCACGTTTCCGTTTCAACAGAAATCAGGATACGATTCTACTATTATTCCTCCTTGGTCCGCTACCGAATAATTCCATCTAAATCATTCGCGCTGCTTTCGATGAATCGAGAAAGGGAAACGACGATGGTTAAGAAGAATCACGTTCCCTCATCACGTAAATCGTTAAAAAGAGAATAATTTCTATGAATCGAACCGGGGGGGTTGGGGGTGATCCATGCGACGGAGCACGCGGTGGACAGAATCCACGGCACGGCGACATCGGGTTTCTATGGAAACGTACAAAAGGCACGTTCAACCCCGGGGGATCTAGCGATATCGGCGAATATTAAGAAATAGCTCTCGGCCGGCATTTCCGTACATTTGCGGACAGAGAACGAGCCATTCGTTTGCCGGCTACAACGAGGTGCTGTCTATGCATGGCACGCCGGCACCACCATTCGACCGTCCCATAAATAATATCTCTCTCTCTTCCCTCCTTTCCATCCTCTTCCGGCTATCCTCTCATTCACACTCCCCGCGTCTCGCGGTTCGCCGGAGTATCGTATCCTTCTCCGTTTGTATCGCGAACCGCGAGGCGTACTCCGCGTGAAAAGCACCGTGATTCAGGGCTGGATATCGAGATACGTGCCCCTCTATATCTTCTCCATTCGACCGGTTTCATCATTTAATGTAAATGTATCATTCTTTTCTTTCGGGCTTTCTTTTGGCAGATATTGCGTACAGTGTTTTCTTTTTGTTCAAGAAGTAACGTCGATACCTGACGAATTTATCATCCAATCGCGACGCGCCACGAGTTTTTCCAGCGATTCCAGACAATCCCTGGCGGGACTGTCGACCACTTAATCGTTCATTTCCACCTGTCAGTCCGTGCCGATGGACGCACAAAGGCGATCTCTACCCTAAAAGTGAACGTCGCAAGAAAACGCGATCGAGGAAAAAGAGATTCGATGTTAGAGGAGAGGCGAGGCGGATTATGAAGCGCATGGTGCGCCAAATAAAAATCATTTCCACGCGACTGGCCACACGAAGGAATAAAGAAAGAAAGGGAAGATTCTCGTCGGAGGTCGAGCAATTCCTTACGATAAATTGTAATTATCATAATATATACGATGTCACGCACGAGCGGCTGAAGAAAATTTCACTGGCAGGGTAGAAATCTGAAGGATCGCAATTTGGAAGGGGGTGAACGGGGAAGAATTGGTACGTGGTCGATGTTGGGGTGGCGTTATGCTCCCGCGAGGCGCAACGGGGTGCCTTTTTCCCTCGCAGCGACTAAACGTCGACGTTTCTCCTCGCCATTCTTCTCCTCCCTCGCGTGATATTCCGTTTCCACGTTTCCGTGGAAATCCCTCGCGGCGCTCACTCAATCATACGCTATTTGTGTCGCGGCGAGTACTTGCCGCAAGAAAAGACGTCCATCGGGCAAGAAACTCTCACCCTTCCCTCGCGCTGTCACCCTTTCCGTCCCCCTTCTGGCTCCACGTTTCCTCGTTCGTTGCTTCTAATCGCTGTTTTGCCGCAACTCGTGACAATCTCGTCGGACTTTCCTTCCGTCTGGCTAATGCGATTTCGATCCGAACGTTCCGGTTAAATATTTACCGTCCAACGAGACAATTAATGAGCCTTTTTGCTTCCGATCTGGGTATCATTGAAACTTCTACCATACACATTCCCCTTTCTATTTTTCAACTGAATTTAATGTTAGTCGAGGCGAAACGGTAAGCTTTGAATCGTGTATTAAATATTAAATTAGAATTTTTCATTAATAATTAGACGTTTCCACAATTTCCCTCAAATCTTCCATTAGATCAAGGTTTATCAGAACTTTTCCTGAGCGGACAGAAAATGTACCAGCCAGAATTGCACCCCACTTTTGTTCACAGTCGTATAATTTCAAGTAAACGTTACCCGAGGGAATTTATGCGTTCGTCGCTCGTCGTCCCGCGATTCGCCTCTTTTTTCTCATGCTCGAGGTAAACGAAATCATGGAAAAGGAGGGGCGAGGGTGGCAGATCTCGATGTACTACTCGGACGTAACCCCTGATCCCCACATTTTTTTCCATCCTCGTCGATCGCCTTCGATCGACAGGAAGGCGAGAAGGGTGGTTCGAGCGTAGCCGGTTTATCCGACTGGCGTTTCCGGCGGCGTATCGTTCTCCTATCGTATCGATATGACGGGTCTGAGGGTCGCCCGAAGTAAAATCATTAGTAATGCGATTGTGCCGGCCTGCGGCCACTATTTCCCCACACCCTGGACAAACGTCTCTTCCCAAGTACAATATCCGTGGGTTTGTTTCGCAAAATTCCAGGAGGGCATAAAGTAATCTGGCCGTGTGTCCCCTTCGCTTGGACCCTTTCTGTCTTTCGATCTATGTAAACCACGTCGGGCCTTTTTTTGGGGGGGGACAAGTGTTATTTAAGTTTGGATAAATGTTAACTTAGGCTCTCGCAAGCTTAGAGCACAGATACGCTTGCTCGCTGGTGCAACGGAGTGTAGCCAACAATTTTGGATAATGCTTGATGAGGTAAGCCTACTGATCGCCAACCGAAACGATCGATCTTGCAGCTTCGAATCGAACACGTTGTGCCAATAGTTTTCGCCTCGTAAAACCCTGTCCACGGGGACGGCCGCGAACGTAACTTTTCGCTTCAATTCCAGTATTTATCGACGCTCGTTACGAACGCTGTAATCGACATGCCATTAACTCGGCTGGATTAATACCAGCTGAATGCTGGTAATAGCCACGTTGTCGGCGTCCGCTGACTCTGTACGGTATTTAGCAAAAGCCGGACCTAAGAAAAATGAGCCGAGCGATGAATATCAAGGACGAAGAAGTCGGTGCAATTAACTTAAATGCCGCATTCGTTTGGCGTGTCGACCCTCATGCTGCACCGCTAAAATATTGAATAAAGAAGAGATGTTCGCCACGAAGCTGGAATCCAGCATAGAAGGAATCGAGCAGAATCATCGTGTGTTCGTCACGAAAGAAAGGAGAGAGAGAAAGAAACCGCGACGGCAATTCGATATTTGGCGAGATATAATATTGATACACGTGCACGCTCGGTATATATAAGTCGTGTGTGTATCAGAAGAAAGAGACCAGGGGGTAGTAGCAGGCGGGCGCGGCGCAATGTGACGCGGTCTATCCAGATACGTGAACGACGCAGATATAATACAGGTACGTACGCTGTATGGAAGCCAGAGCTGGGATTCTGGCGTGGACGTCTGCCTCGTGATAAGATACGACCGTTAGCCCCAGTCGGGATCTCTCTCTGGTTTCGCAGAAAATTCGCGGACTCCCTTTATCGGGTTTCCTGATAAAGCTCCTTCCTCGTTTTTGGTCCCCTTCCGTTGCTCTCTCTCTCTCTCTCTCTCTCTCCTTGTGCACGCGAGTCAAACAGACGAACCGAGGAGAAAAGGAAAGGAAATTAGGAGGAGGTTCCGCGGACCGTTCACGGTTCTTTTCCTGCCAGTGACTCGAACAGACACGAGATCGACTAATTAAACTCGACCGGAACTTCGGTTGCTAATTGGACGATCGTTTGACGCTGTCTGGTGCTTTGGAGTTCGTAAGTGAAATTTTCCAATGTCGAGAATGTCCTTAAAATTGATCTGAGATGATTAGGAAAATAGGAGAGGCCGCGGATCGCTTCTGAAATAATTTGGAAACACTGGAACAAGTATTAATCGTGATTGCGATAAGCGTCGAGGCTTCAATTATCCGATACGATCCTTTCATTAAACCACGCCGGAAAATTCTGATATGCTTTCTCCAGGCGTTGCTTCGACAGGACACACGTGGCTGGAACAATGCATTGAGCTCGATTACAGGTCATTTCAAGGCTCCCGGACTGCGACAGAACTTGCTTTGTGCACGGAACGTAACGTACAAGGGGTTGCACCGTGAGACGTTGGATCCTCGAGTGGCGTCGGCGAACAAAACAGCAATCAATAAAGACGAAGTTAGAAGATCCGTACAGCGGATTCCTTCAATCAAATTAGGAACATCAAAGTAACCAGCAAAGCGAACGAAAAGGTGGACGAGAGGATCCTCGGGATGTCGACATTCCACGAGGGGTGGAAGCTGGGAATTAGCCTCTATCTCACAGAATCCGAACCCTCGAGACAAAGAACTACCCCCTCCCGGCCCCGTCGCTCGCTGATACCCTTCGTCATCTTCTAGAGTCGTAGCCCGGGACGCTGCCGCTTCCCGGTGTTGCTAGCTTTGTTAAAGAATCAACCTTGGGCGTGGCCATTCGGTCTAGAGATTCGAGAATCGTCTCCTTGCATCGTTAATTGCATGGTGATGAACATTATCAACTGGTCCGGAAAGATATTTCAGTGATTTTGCTATGCGTATGGCTTGAACACAATTTATTAAAGAATATTTAGCAATTAAGCACACGGCAGTTGCCATTAATCCATGGTGCATGGAACTGGACTTTGAAACAAGGTTCCTACAGGTTGAAGTGTCACCAAGAAAAAGCTTGGGGTAGAAGAAGGGACGAAGGAATCCACGCTCTCGTTCGATCCGAAACGACGTCGACCGATGCTATCTGGTAATTGCTCGGCGCGGAGTAATTAGAATGAAAAACTACCGGTCCGTTTGATCTTCTTCAACACGCACGGCCGCTTGATGAGCCGGCCGTATGCGCCTCCACGCTGAACAGAGACAGCGAATTCGCGCTCGCGTGATGTATGTGCTGCGCGCGCCGTCATTGCTTATTTATTTATTTATTTATTACCGCTGCGCGTAATTCCCCCCCATTCGATCCGACTGGACATAGCCGAGGGAATCGTGAATCAGACAGAAATTAATACCTCGCAGTCGCGCCCTGCATATAATTATCTTCTTCAACTTTATACCGAACACCTTGCTTGCTAGCTTTCGAAAACTACAATTAACCCTTAAAAAGAAAAAGCTTCTCGCGAATACACATCGTCGTTCGAACGAGCAAGTTGAGATTTCACGCGTAGACAATGGCCGTTGCATCGGCCTCCGCGGGACCAGCGGCGAAGGACGCCGCGAGGGGTGAACGGAGGAGGAAGGAGAGAAGAAAAAGGGGGCTGAAAATTGCGGAGGGTGGGTTACGAAAGGGACGCGTGGAGGCGAGAGGGTGAAGTTCCGCGCAAGCGCCCTCCCCCCCAGCAAAGTGGCGGCATAAGCGCCGCCACGGGGGGAAAACCACCCTCTGGATGCTGGCTGAAGCGGCCGGATAGAAAGAAAGGGAGAATCGAGAAAAACGGCCGGCTAGAGGGAAAGGGACGGCGAGGGTGGCCACGGCGGGGATGTAAATGCCCCCGTGATGTATCGGATCGATGCGGCAACATCCAGACACCCCCTCCCCGTTTACTACGCGACCTAAAAACGTTCTCTAGCCGTAGAAGCGCGGGACGAGTAACGAGCGTCCTTTTCCTTTCATCGTAATTTCCCTGTCGGCTTTACGCAAGACGGAGATTTTCACCGGAACATTTTCCCTACCTGTTCGCCAAAAAATTAATTACCATCCTTACGACTTTATTGCGCAGGGATACATACAGACGGATTGTAAATCTTCTCAATCAAGCATCCCGCCGTTCATGACTCGATTTCACTGGAAAAGTAGCATTGCACGGAGATTCCGGTCCCGGACCACCCGTACGATTCTTAATAACGCCGTTCAAGACAGCAGGAGAGGTGCTCGTTTCGGGCTCGTTGCAGGAAGTTGACGGGCCGGCCGCAACGAGATTCGCTCGTTTTCACAACTTTTTTTTTTCTCAAGCGGAACCTCGACAACTGTCGGAACGACTGTTGCCAGAGTGCATATCCCAGCGGCGTGTACGTTTCGGCCGAGTTTAGAGGTGGATACGTTTCCGGGCGGTGCTGCCGCTGGAGAAAGAGAAGTTACTCCAGGAATTGCCACAGAAGGCGACACGATGTTCGTGCTTTTACTCGCGGGGAACTTTTTTTTCGGGACACCCTGAAAGAATGGGAGGAGACGGAAGAGTTGAAGAAGCGGAGACAGAAGCACCATGTTCTATTAATGTGCACGTGCACATGCTCCCATCTGCTCGCGATTCTCGCCTCCCTGAATTCGCCCCCTGGTCATGTCTCATCGCGGCATTTGCTTCCCCTTTGGTTCCTCTGTCACGGATCGTGCAATCGATGATTCTTCGTATCGTGGAGCAGAGAGAAAATTATTGCCAGACGAATCTGACGAATAATCCCACGTATCCCCTTCGAGACGTTACGAAATTAGAAGTGCTCAGAGTTTTTTTTTTTTAAGTAGACCGCGAGAAAATTGTGAAAGGCAAATTTGATAAAGATGTCCACAGCCGATGGATGAAAAGTAGCGAATAAACAGGTCGTGAAAGCAGTCAGGTTACGATGGGGGGAAGAATTTGCACGCAACTGTCGCGAAAGGACACGCGGGGGGGAACAATTAGGATGATTTTCTGAGGCCGCAGCGAACAGATCCATGTACAACGATAACGTTGACGTTAAGCGTAATAAAGCAGCGGTAATTGCCGACGTGAAGCCGTGGCTGCGCCTACTCATTAGCACCCGTCGAGGCTGCTGCCTTAATTAGTAAACCAAAGGAGAGCCCCGTGGTGCGCGTTCCGTATAAAACAAATGTCCGCTCGCGATATACTGTTTGACGGATGAATTTTCGTTTGGCCACCCGCTGTTGCGGTAATCAATTTTGCTCAAATCCTCCAAATCAAGTTTCTTCAAAGAAAAATAAATCTACTTATAATTAAAATACGCATTATAAACTGGCCACAAAAAGGATATCGTTTGTGAAAAAAAAGGAACACATTTCACCTGTGCTACGCGTGTTCACGCAGAGAGGAAGCCGCAATCGAAAGAGAAGAACAGACGCGTTAGCCAGGCAAAAGCGTACGCTTAAAGGAAATTGAAAAGAACTTCTATTCTCCGAGTCCTAATTACCCCTCGACGGAATCGGCGGCTGATTTAGACTCTCGGCCGTCTGCTCGAAACGCGTACAAACTGTAATTAATGCCGTTCCTCCGTGCGCTTTGATAAAGTTCGCGGCGATGATGTGTTCATCGCGAGCGAGCAAACCAAAGGAACGAACGGTATCGCGTGAAACGTCTGCCGCATCGTTCATCACGCCAGCCACCGACACCGATTATTAGTTTTCCTGAAATTTTCCAGCCCACAATTATTTTGCCGCGTTTATTCACGTAGAGAATGCGGCGCGCCTGGATCGCATTGACTTTTCCCCCGTTCAAAAAACTGAACGCAAGTTTATCGAAGGTAAAAAGTGCAGTTTGCACGCGCCTGCAGTGACAGGACGCGATAATTAAACGCGCATCCTGCCTGCAGCTTTCTTATCGCGCGTTTCCACGTACGCGAGCCTTTAACAACGCCAATTACAAGACCCGATACTCATTAAGGAAGAGTGCTAAAGATAAAAGAATTATGTCTAGTTAAAGTCGAGCGACTGCGGCGGCGACGAGACACCTCGTTGTATCTTAACGAGAGACCAGTTCTCTTGAGAGCGGACTCTGCAAGAAAATCCACGTGGATAACGATGAATAATTTTTATGGCTGCCGGAGTAACGGGGACTGTTACGTGACGTGTCGGGGTTACTATAATTTATCCTCTTCTTTTTTTACAGAAAGCTGTGATGCGTTGTTCGCTTGGAAAACTCGCAAAAATTGTGGGCGATTCAGAGGCACGCGATCATCCGGTTAACGAAAGCACCCCCTGGCGCTTGCGAAAATCGACTAACCATCACCCTGCACCCTTGGCACGCGAGTCGTTTTCGATTCACCCGTTTCCTGGGGTGGTCCCTATAAATGCTCTTGTCCAGGATGCTGACTGTGATTCCTTGGATGTTTAATAATTCGTAGAAACGTTTCTCCGGTCCATTTTAATTACTCTGAATATGAAATGGTTGAAGATAGGAAGAAAGAATCGGGAAAGGGTAGCAAGCAAGGGCTGGTAAATGTTCCTACCGTAAGAGGGTTGGAATGGAAGGAAAATCTTTAGCCAAACATTTTCCCCCGGCAAGATCAACGTTGTCGTCCCGATGCAGACCGTCTAACGAACCCGGCTCGACGTCCCTTTCTTTCTCCCGTAGCATTCATCGTAAACGGATTTGGCTTCATTAACCACCCGTAGACTCACCCCCGCCAGCCACCCTCGCTATTCTCCCCGACACGATTGTAGCTCTCTCTCGCATGGTAACTATGGCAACAATGGCAAAGGCAATCAAGCGCAGCATGGAATTAACGCCGGCCAGACGCTGGACCGTCTGGCTGAAAAAGTTGGCCGAATCGAAGACAAACATTGTCTCGAATAATTCTTAATCATTTCACGTTCAAGTCGTTTTCTAAGTAGTCCATTCAAAACTGACGAGACGAGAAAACTTTTTGAGCGTCGACATGTTGACGGGCTGAAAGGGGACTTCATTTTTTAAGAATCACGCTTTAAGCTTTATGGGGGCGAGACTCACCCTTCGAAGGGGTTCTTGACGCTCATGCGCAGGTCGGTATGCAAAGCGGTAAGATTCCTCATAGCCAATGGAAAGCCTCTATAAACCGGCCACCCTTTGTTATCGAACCCTTCGAAGGGTGTCCTCCGACCAATAAAAAAGCAGCCACGTTTTTTAAACCGGAAAGGGAAGAATATCGAGAGACACCCTTCCCAGAAAGGGTTGGACACGCACATGCGCGACCATACGTATGCAAAATCAGGGGTCGATCCCGACCAATGACGAGTGTTTAAACTTCATGCATAGACCGTCCCACGAAGCAGCCGGTGTGCAATAAGCTGGACGAGGGAGTTGTAACTCGGCTGCCGCACCCTTATCGGCGAGGAGCAGGCAGCGGGACTTAAAAAAATGATCTATCGGCCCCACGAATCACACCGCGGGTGGCTGTTCGTCTCCTCTTCGGTGCAGGGTGGAAACCGATACTGCCGCGTGGAATATCATTATTCGGTAAAAGAACGGGGGAAGTAAGAACAGGGGAAGGTGCTGTGTAAGTAACATGTTAGAGCGAAGTAATTGTCTTAACGGTGGCAGTCAGCATTATTAACCGTTCGTGCGATCGATGAAAGCAGGCCGTTCGATAGTATCGTCGATATCGGGGTCACTCTGTATGTGACAGAAACTGGACGTAACTACGTAGCAACCGGAAGTTTAAGCAAGCAATGAAACGGAAGCAGTTTCAGCGCGTCGCTATAGACGTTCGCGGTATTGTGCCACCCACCCCCGTCGAGCCACGGCTTGCTCGCGGGGTAGTCGGCGTCCGTTCCTTCTTTCTTTTGATCTTACTTTTCCTGCAAACGACCAGCCAGGCGTTAATTCAACAGCATTGATTGCCACACGAAACCCCCACCGTGGACCGACCAGGGCCCTCCTCCTCCTCCTCCCTTCCTGCCGGCGGACTACCCTTGCAAGAATCCGACGGGCTTTCCGCCCTTCTGTCTCCGCACACGTCTCTCCTCGCCCTCCGCCGCGCACGAGCTTCGCTCGTTTCCTCGGCTACGTTCAACTCCCGTCCGCCTCCGGACTCTCCTCGGAATGATTATTTCTCGAGCGTAACGCTTCGACTAACGTGTTCGTGAAAGTCCAGTAAAATTAAACGCTCGATAAATGGCGGAACCGGCGCGGCGACCGCTGAGCAATGGGAGGAATAATAATAATCGCTCGTTAGGACGAAAATGTTAAGAAGAATCCTTTGCTGGAAATTTCTTTCCCAATAGTTGACACATGACATATGCATTCCCCTAACTTTTCCCATGCCGTGCGTTCAATGTTAATCTGAATTATATTCCTTCTCGGCGCAGCTATCTTTCGCACGGCGAGGATGGCCGAGCCTCCCGTTCGATGCAAACGATCGAGATAAATGGTCCAACGGGCGTGGACTTGGGGACGAGCGACAAAATCCTCGGGATTGGAGACAGAGACAAAAGGCGGTGAGCAGCGCGGCGGGGTGAAACGGGGGGTCGAGTGCGGGGGTCAATCTATAATAAAGCTCGCGTTATCTCGGCCGGGTAGCGTGAACGAAGGCTGGAGCCTCGTAAAAAAAAAAGGGAGGATACTGCTTAAGAACGGATTACGAGAATGAAATCGGCCAGTCGTTGCCTCTAACCCTCGACGAAATCGACGAATCCTCACGCGCTTTTATCTGACGTAGCACCTATTTTGATTAGAAAACGGTGGAAGCTTCGATAGAAGACTTTCTCCTTTCGTCCATCTGACCAAAGAGTAAGATGTTTAAGGAAGACTCGACCGCGACCGAATTTTTCTTTTTGGAGGATCGGTCGATTTTTTTAACGCGACTGAATTCGGCGGAGGGGCGCATTTCGGAACAAGGGTCAGGTACCGTGAAAAAGGCAGGAAATGAATTATTTTCCTCGGCGTCGTGACGAACGATTCGTACCCCACAGCTTGATCATCATTATTCCGAACGATTGAACGCAGTTGCTGGCAATTGGTAATTCAGTACAATCGCAATGTCTCGCGAACGACCAGAAGAAGCAATCCACGCGTTAACAGAAAAAAAAGACACATCGGTAAGACGTAGAATAATGATCAAAATAAATAAGGAAAACCTGTACTCTGAGTTTAGAGATACCTCGACCAACCCCACGAAAGGGGTACGCGCACGCAGCTGACGGCTTATTTCGTCACGGCTCCGAATCAACCTGTTACTTGACGCATCGTCCGTGAAACGTATTCTAATTGAAGAGGACAGGGGAGTACACGGCTAACCCTTTATGCTAATTGAACGTTACCACCAGGGGTTGGGCGACGGTGGAGGGATGATTTTTATCGGCCACTTTAAAGCCCATTTGCTTAATGAGGCGCGATACAAGCCAGTTTTACAAAGTTAGTGAAGCACACGAAGCGTGGCCAGCCTTTCTGCCCGTAAAGCGGCTATCAACGAATTAACTCGTTACGCGCCGATGTCCGTATTTTCACCTGTTCCACCTTTTCTCGTTGATATGCCCAACTAAAGCGATTTATCTCGATGGCGAAATAAATGAATGAATCACAGGAGAGAAAATGTTAATGGCAATTCGAGTAGTCCCTTTATCATCGAACACCGGAATAGAATTCAGCTCTAATTTGGTAAAAAGAAAATCAATTGAGTTAGCAATATTTATGGAAATGAATAAGGAATTCGATCCCATAAGATTTCCTTCGTGAGAAGAGGCCATCGTTCCTGGAATTCTTCCGGAATCCATAATGGCTAGTCGCAAACAATAGAAAAATTATGTGCACGAGAGTTCGCTGCAAGTTTAACAATCTTCCCCCAAGGAGCTGGCCGTTCATTCAGTACGCATGACGATCTTTATACCATAACGCGGTTTCACGATTGGCCACGAAGATGTACGACTAGGCTACACGCGGTAAACTTTTCCGATTTAGGGATGATTTGCGACCAAACTCGCGGCGCCTATTGTTTCCACTGTAACCGGAAGCCCGTCGGAGCTGCGTCTTAAATTGATTTGTTCAAGAGATTTTGCATCGGTGCGGTGCGGAAGTGTTATCGCTGTTCGAGGAAGTAAAACGTAGTAAGTCTTCTGAAATTGCAATACTACCCTAAGAGAAGTATTCCTAAGGGTTGGTTTACGCCGGACAATTTCCCGGGAAGTTGGAGAAAAGTCCGGCCCATCCAAAACTGAAACGTCAAACGCACGATTAATCGTCCTTCTTTTTTTTTTTAAGGGGGAGGTGATTGCTTAATAATCCGAACGGACCATTAGGCCTATCTCGCGGGCGCAGATGTACAAGAGGATCAGCGAGGGTTGGCCCCGCCATAAAGACCACCAACAACCCCCGGGAGTAGCCGGAGTTCGAGCGATCTCGCGCCGTCGAACGAGGAGATTTCTTTTAATTAAACTGCCCCCGCCCACCAACGGCGTTCCTTCCTCTTCCCCTCCAGTCGGTATCCACCGAAAACGGGACTCCCAGGACACAACAGCCGACAGACACGCGTTATCAGCGTTCGCCAGCAGTCCAATCCCCGTCAGTCAGCCACCCCCGCAACACCGCTCATCCGATCCCGCTTCTTGCCGAAACTCGACGCGTTCCGATGTCAATGTTACTTGTAAATACGGGGACCTGAGAGGTTCCGCGTATAATCAATTTTTTTGTATCAGAAATTGACGAAGACCTTTCTATCTTTGTACCAATACATAGAAATATATCTATTGGTATAATACTTTAAAATACTTTAAGCGACGATTGCTGGGGCGATTCTTTAAAATATTTGCATGGGGTAGCGAAACACCCTGTATATTTAAAAGATCTTGTAGTATCAGCTCGGCAAGTAATGGAAATATCAGTGTCTCGAGCGTTTATCATCGGACATGGCGGACAGACGAACAATTCCGCAGTTGTTCGTTTTTATAGAGGCAGGCCAGGCGAGGGAATAAAAAGGCCAGCGTGTCAAAGGATAGACAAGAGGAAGAGGCGTTACGATTACTGTTGCGACACGTTGGACGCTCGTAACAGCTCGGGCGCGGCATTTACCGCTCGCTTTCATCCTTCTCCATCCTCGGCGAAATTACTTATAATATCTGTCAACGAATAGACAAGGCCTGGTAGAACTGTTACCATCGCGCGCGCCACAATCCCTTGGAGAAATGCCCTCTTTATTATCTATCAGAAGCAATCTACCGAACACTTTTCTCTGTCCCATGCTGTGGCCCTCGTTTCCTCTTTGTTCGTCGAGACTTTCTCCAGGTTTATCGCAAGGATTTCTTTTTGCTTTAGTAATAGATGTTTACAATATACAGATAATCAATAATATTCACTATTTAAATATTGCATATCGATCAAGGAGATTAGGCTTCTAAAAAGCTAACGTTGTTCGATCGCGTGCCAATCCAGCGGAATCCCAAAAGAAATCCAGTCGTGCATTCTCAGCAACGAAAAAAGGGGGAGGCAAGCCCTTCCGCAGTCGAGCGTGTGTGCGGCTGGAGAATCGTTCTCTATGGGCGATTCACAGAACGATTTTGAGGGCAACGGTGGGTTGACGGCTTTTCAGGTTCGCTAGAAATGCCTCGAACGTCCAGGCGTACAAACCGGCCGGGCTAATTTAGACCGACTGTTCCGTGAAATTACCGGGGCTCACGGGTAATGAGAGGGTGGACGAGGGTATCCGCAACCCTTGGACAGTGGCCGGGCTAATCACGACCGCTCGTTAGCGAATTGAATGCGCCTCGAATCGTATCCGATCGAATCGGCAAGAAAGTTAAAGGGCCGCTTTCTACCGTTAAAAAGGACCTCACACTGAACGGCTGAAAAATTTCGCACACTCCCTCCTCGCAGCTTTTGAAAGACAGACGAAACGGGGTCCAAGGACGGCAGCGGAGATCTTTTCTGCACGCTCATCCGTCGTACCCTTTCGTGCCACGGGACCCGAGACGAAAACCTTTGTAGCCGTACACGGTTTCACAGGATCGTTCCTTGAAGCTTTTAGCAAGAAGAAATCGCGGCCGATAGAATGAAATCGATTTGCAGTATGTGCAGTGTCTCGAGACAGAAAGGGGGGAAATTTGTCTAAGAAACGGGAGAACGTGTCTAATAGGAGACGACGCGGTCTGCTTCGAAGAATGAATCGTGACGATTGCGGACGACTTAATGGACACCCTATATTTGCTCATTAACGGACCCTCCGTCGCGAATCCCGAGCACACTTCTCCACAGACTCTCGACGACGAGCGCGGCCACAAAGGGACTGCTGCGCCCAGGAAAGAAGAAATCCAAGAACGGAGAAGGCAGGAAGAAAGGAGGCTGGAGGGAAGGAACACAGGGAGTCCCCTCATTAGGACCTTCGCGAGAGGAAAAGCGATACGCTGCGCCGAGACGCGACTTACACGCTTTTGAAGACGCTCGAGGAAAGAATTGAGAAAGCTCGTTCCTGGATGGAAATCTTACACAGCCACTTTATCGAGTCCCGCTAATATTTGACATTCCAATCAACTAATTCTTTCGGACCGTTCCTTTCGCGGAGCATCGAGTTCCCAGGCCGTCGTCGTTCATATCGTCCCCGCCGAACGAAGAACGAACCCGTTCGCGGCTATAAAAAGTGCGAAAATTCGATCCCTCAGCTTCTGGGAACGTATCAGCGTGACCGGTTCACGGTGAAACGTCTACGGGTTAAATACGAGTCCCAAGCAGCTCGCTTCTTCTTCGGTGGCAGGCGGCGAAGAAAATCGTTCCGGTTTCTTCTTCCTTCTTCCCTGCCCCTCCCATCCCGCTCCCGTGCGAGTCCGCGATTCAATAAACGCGCGACAGCCATTCTCGATTAATATACAAGTCGTGATTTCCAGCGAGACGCTACGTTAGAGGGCACATTAGATTTCGTATCCACGCGCGACGATTAAATCTCGTGCGACATAGGGAACGAGATGCTGGTCATTGTTCTCCTTCGTGGAATTATTATCACCGGAGCTGTAATATGGTTTTTAGCCGATTCGTGGCCGGATCGGCTCGCTCGTTAAGAGGACAAGCGCAAGGGCCGACGGGCTCTTCGCATTTCTCCTCGTACGATCTATGGAATCCCGATGCGTTATACGCGGCCAACGTTTCGCTGACGAATGGGAGGATTAACATTCAAATTTCTCGATCGTGTAAAGAATGATGATCGATCGTGATGAATTGTTTTTATTTCTACATGGACGCTCGATAGCTTCGGAGGTATTAATAATTAATCCATTGAGTCTGTCCTATTCTACTTCAGAAAAATACGTAATTTCAAGTACAGCGAAACGATTCGTATCTGTATGTACGTCTCTTATCGAATAATAACAGTACGAACAGCAAATAGCATCGATTGCAGTCCTCCCGGTCAAACAATTGTTCGGCTCGATCGGCGTTCCAACTACGGTTGCAAAGAGAGCTACTAGGAGACAGAGAGATCCCAGAGGAGGGAGGAGGGGTGTAAACTTTTCATCGCGGGATTTATCCTCCTTTCTCATCATTAAATTCACCGTGTTTTACGTAACGTGGGAATCGACGGAACAATGCAGCGGTACCAAGCGTTGCGCCCGTACAGAATCTATCGGTGAATAATTCATCCGCGTGAATGGTTCGTCACCGTGCTCCCTGTTAATTACCGATGCTCTCCTCCGAGCGAAGGAACTTCGTTCATGTAAGCCACTAGGAAAAAATGCTGACTATAATAATGGAGTTGCATCGCGCGAACTGATTAATCTGGCTGTAAGATCCAACGAGAAATTCTACGGTGACCGAGTTTGTGCTCGTCATCGTTTCCCTTTTCCTAAACTCGTTTAACTCTTCCCTTAATTAACATCGTGTGCTGTGAAAGGTGACGATGTTGTGTAGAATTTTTTAACAAAATTTCACAACCCTCTAATATTATTTCAGAACAAAATCATTTAGAGCCCTTCGACCTGTTTCATCGTCGTGAGACCAAGAGGAACCGGATAACGATCGGACAGCGTGGACGAAGGGAAACCGAAAGTTCGCGATCCGGCTTCTTCTCAAGGGATTCCACGCTGGATCGATCATTTCTTTGCCCCGTTTCGATCGTCCATGAATATTCATGTTGAACGCGACTTATGCAGAATGCATGCTTGTCAACGCGAGTGAAAGGGTGGCGGGAAGGAAGGGAATGGGGGAAGGTAGAAGGATCTCTCGTCTTTTGCGCCGATCATGGGAGTTTCTTGTTCCACGGTCGATTCCCCGTATTCCTCGCCGCTCCTTGCGCTCCTACGGGGACCTTTAATTAACAAGGAATCAATCAATGGTGGGCTTCACGGAATTCCGAAGAAAAGCCAGCCAAGGCGAGCGCGATGGACGCGCTCTCGAATCGTGAGAGAAAGTGTTCTTCGACGAAAAATCAATTTATTTATCATTATCAATTGTAACGTTACATTATTTTCTGTGGCGCAGGAAACTGGGGATATAACACAGTCTGTCCTCTTAGAATATCCACAAGAGATACGGACCACTAACCCGAACGCCAAACTTACCCCATCAAGCTGATTTAGTCTGGCAAGAAGTAGAAGAACACACAGGGCAACTAAAGATCAGATTCGTCTTGCATCGGGTCGATCGGCTTGTCGATTTTCGAGACGCGAACTGGAACCAATAAAAATGCCCGACATTCTCCGCTGGCTCGTCCAAACCCTGTCCACACGCGCCAAGACTTTCTCTCCCTACGCTTTTCCACCCCCTCGCTCCCGACGTTTTCAAGCCAAGCTGTCCACGCCCGAAACGCGGCGTTCGTGTCCTCCGTAGCCTTGTACTTTTTCTCGGAGCCCATCAAAGGCTAACCAAATATTTGTCGAGGACCCCGCGTTGACCCTCCGACGCAGAGGGGTCGGAGAGTGTCCCTCGTTTTAAACGCAACCGCGTGCGCGCACCCTCGGCTGCGAAGGGAATTTCGTTTTCAAGATCTTTGTATCAAAGTCGGGACTATCGCGGGCGGGAGATCGCTCCACGCCACCCTGGATCCTTTAATTTCTGTAATTGCACAGGGATCGAAGAACGTCGCTGAAGGAAGGGTGAAGGGGTGCCCCTCCAGCGGCCAATTTCTTCTCCCGTTTTCATTATTTTGTGGACTTTGTTAGCTCTGGACGGTTATCGAGGGTGGGAAACGAAGAATAAACCTGTTAGACTTGTAACAATGAAAGCAAATAGAACAATTGAAACAAATTTCCTGTAATTTACAGCAGTGAGAGGCAGATTCTTTTTTATTCAAAATTGCGATCCGCCCGTTTGTGCGTCAGTCTCCCGTTTCCCCGAAGGAGATAGATTTTATCAAGCAGAAATGTAATCGGCGTTTTAGCGTAATCGACGGAATAGGGTCGTTTTGTCTCATCTTACCGGTCCAAGGATCTTCATTATCCTTACAGCACGGAGAGACACAAAGGCGAGCGCGAAAAAGGAGACGCAGAAAAGGGGTGGGTCGTGTTCCACGACGGGCTGGAGCATATTCCAGAGTCAAATTACCCCCTCCTCCACTCGATGCTGCCCGTCGCCTCGGCTATATTGGATTCTCAAACAGTGACATTTTGGAGGAAAATGGTAGCAGGGAATTGCGCCATGAAAGTTTCCGGAGTTTCGTGTACCCTCGCCAAATTGGCCACCTTATTGTCTTAATCATTTCGAGTCTGTTCTTTATACGTTATTGGGTCATCGGTGCTTGGTTCTCAGCAAACTTATTCAAGCTGCCCAATTTCTGTTCCGTTCCGATGCAATAATTGTTCTATTTATCGCGGATTAGGAGGTTCTACATACGCGCACTGTATTAAAAAGGAAAACAGTGCAAGTCCGTTCGCGCGATGCGCGTTCGTACAATATTCATCCATTCGGTCCTGTAAAAATACAAGATTTTTACCTCGGAGATACGTCAGCCTCACCGATCCTTCCCATTGATGGCCGCGCACCCGCGCCACACAATAACATTTCTCTCCTTCCGCTTTTGTATTTT
Organism: Holcopasites calliopsidis; assembly: GCA_023838395.1. Taxonomy (NCBI): domain Eukaryota; kingdom Metazoa; phylum Arthropoda; class Insecta; order Hymenoptera; family Apidae; genus Holcopasites; species Holcopasites calliopsidis. The sequence goes on along the minus strand of JALHAQ010000037.1, from coordinate 179,831 downwards.
GTGAGTCAATCCGAAACATGAATCGTATAATAATTCAACGGGGCTAAGGAAAACACCCCGGGTATTATTCGTCCTAACTGAACCACCCCTTGAAACGACTCCGTGCTTATGGGAACGGAGCTTGATAGAAAATGATCATTTCAAGCAAACTACTCGATATTTCTTCGGGAGAATGAACTTCATGTTTCGAGTATGTACATTTCCCTTGAAATTATTTAATTTGAAGAAAGGTCGACTTGAGGAACTCTTTATGAAATACTTGAATGTTCCATGAGAGTCGAGCCCGTAAGGATTTTGCGTAGAGTCACACCCTGTGGGAGTGGAATAATGTATGTAGTTCGCGGCGGAAACGGAACTGCTTGCAATTCCAATGAGAAAACTCTGAGTGCTAGGTGAGACTCGCTCGCATCTCGACGGATTTCTGTCTTCTCGCCTCTCATACATATTGTGATTACTTCGAAAAGAGGATGAGCAAGGAAGACGGAGAACCGGGCTGCTGGTCAATGGGAAAAGAAAGCGCGACTTTCCTCCTCCCTGTACGTCGCTAATAAATATGAAAAACGCTTCGCGGATAAACGGAACAGATTCACAAATTTTTATCCCCGTTTCGTTCCGTCACGAAGGGAAAAAAGAATACCACATCGCGCATCCGCATTGAACTTTCCTAGAAGCGTTAGAACTACTGGTGACACCAAGAATCTCGGTTGATGAAGAAAAAATGTCGAAACGCCATGGAATTCGCGACGGGCAACGGGAAAAAGGAGCGAGGAATGGATACGCTGGTCGGCTCGCGGAACCGGATTAAAATCGATTCCGAAAAGCGAGCGGTGATCGATGGGTGACGGTAACGAATACGTATCCAGACGCGGGCGCAAGAAGCAACGATCTTATCGGCGAGCTTTTCCATTTCCGTTTCGCCGCGGACCGTTTCCGCGGGTGCCTTTCCTCGGCGTCCCGCCGCGAGAGTCCCGATTTCCCTCGTCGCGACGAGACGTCTGGCCCGATGCTAAATAGCAGAAACATAATTTTCCTGAGTGCGAGGGGAATTGCTTTATCGCGTGGAATAATGGCCCGTATTCACGGCCGGCCCTATCATAATTCTTCTCCTTTCCGCTGCACTTTTCGGAGATTGCACGTGGCATCGATTGAACGTGGATCGAGCTACAATACTTTCGGCTTTGCATCATCGAATCTCTCAAGCAGCACGCATAGCTGTTTCATTCAAAGAGAATCGCACGACCCTGTCCATCCTTATCGCGTCCAATATTTATTGTGCAAGATATGGCTGTTCTGATGTAACAAGAAATATCGTATAACTATGAAAAATTGTTCAGAGGAATTTTCCTGAGCGTAAGTGATGTTGATGTACGAGCCTGAGGAGAGCCTGAGAACGCTGGTAATAATGTCAAGTCTCCTTACGCTTCGCGAAAGATATCCAGGGCAATATCTAGCACTTTTTTTTCTTTTACCCAATTTAATTATTGGAGAAAAGATATTTGATTATATAATGAAAGGTGCACTGTTCGCCTATGATAGGGAAGCGCGATTAGGACCAATTATACGTATCGGGCGACGTGGGGAATATTTTATCAGGGTAATTACGTCTCGTAATAAAGGCTCATCGGGCATCGTGCAGCAATCAGCGAAACGATCCGGTCCACGTGGCCAAGGATGGGCGACGCTCGGATCGCGGAACGGGCAATTAAAAGCATTGTCAGGGTACAAAAGCCAGGGAGATGCGGGAGCACGCGGAAAGGGCAAAGAAGACGAGCGTGTTCCAGAGGAGACACGACGAACGCGCTCGCCTTTCTGTTTCTGCGTCGGTTACGGCCGATTCGTAATTACAAAGTGCGATCTAAATCAATCTTGATTGCACACGAGAGACGCAGCGTCGCCAATTTACCTAGCGCAAAAAGAGCCGACAGATTGCATATTATTTCGGGACGATTATACGTAATCGCACGGTAATTATAAAATGGGGTGAAAGCTGGGGAATCGGTGATAGTGTAGCGGCAGGCATGATTATCCGTACCACTTCGACCTTTGTACTTAATACAAGCAATTCTCTTACGATATCGATGAGGACGGAGTATTGTTTTTTTCTATAACGATAGTTTTCTCGTGAATACAATTTTTTACTCTCTCCCGTCGAATTCCAGGGACGCGATTGACCTAGCTCTCGAGGATGAGCGTCGGTTGGATTCAATCGAAACGGGCAATTAAAACCGTGGCGGCGGAATCCGCTCCGGATTCCGCGCGGGAAAAGACAGAAGGGGCAAAGAAGTTGACGGACGAGGAAAGGGAGGAGGGATAACAGAGGCTTTCGCGGTGTCACGCGCGGATGTTCAGCGTTCGGCGGCGCATCAAGGCGAGACTATTCCTCTCCGAGGGAAACAATTACTACGATAAACGAGTGCATAAATAAGGGAGGAGGGGAAACGGACGGCGGACACGTTGGCGGCCACAATGCCGCGTCGAGTGCTGACTGATTTGCATCGACCGCACGATGGAGATGCAGCGGCCGGTGGATCTTTTGTGGCGGAAGAAGTCGAAGAGAAAGCGAGGGGATAAGCTGCGGTTAACTAATTGGTAGCCTCGATAAAATGGATGCAGAAAAGTAACCGAGCATTATTATTTCTTTTATCTCTCAATATTAACGAGGGATGAAACTCACCAAATATTCTGTTCCAAAGTTATTCTTTCGCATTCTCCCGACTACAATGAGGAGGAGAAGAAAGGTTGCTGGAGTTTATTCGAAGTCGTCGCAGAGCGCGACTTTTTACCCGCGGAAGGGAGAGGAAACGTGTGTCAAGGGGTGGCTGTCGCCGGCTATTCCGAAGAAAGGAGGACCGAGGGGGTTGGCAAACACGTAGGACGCATTCAGATCAGTCTCAGAGGGAGAACGAGGGGTGGCGTAGAAAAGGTTTTCGGGTACGCGTCAGCAAGAAACATCAAAGTCCGTGCCATTTCCTCCGGCCGAATACAAATGAAATGTACGTACTGGCGATTGTATCGTTTGCGCGTCGCCACGTAACAGTTTACACAAGTTCGAGGAATAGCAAAAAGACTGCTACTGGGATCCATCAAACAAGCTGTTATTAAATTTTTCTTAAATGTAATCGGAACGACAAAACGGGACGCGGGGCGATTGATAAAATGAATATCGATGCACCGCGAGAAGGAAGCAAGGGACGCGGCCGTGAAATCGCGGAACACGCCACCGCATTACGCGAGACGGCAAGCAGCGGCAATACTCTTGAGTGGCCGGGATGGTGGCATGGGGTTCCTACGGGGATAAGGATTTTCTCCAAGGGGGGAATACTCGTGCGAGTGGCACATGCGGGAATGCATATGCAGGGATCAGCGAGAGAGCAGGTGCGTCCGTTTCAGGCGCTTCTAGGATTCCCCCGAAGGAATCCTCAGTTCCTCTTCCAAATATTGCAACGCACTTCCTCTCTATCATGAGGCAATTTATTTTGGTATTCAGCTGCTCTTTATATTCGTCAAACTGTAACTAACTGACAGGAACACACTTTTTTATCAACTTGCATAATAATCCTTCGATAGTTTTTCCAATTGCAGCAAATTTAATTACAATAAAATCAGCATCCTATCCCTAGGCTGCTTCTTTTCAATTCTCTCAATTAATGATCACCATTATATTTTCCGCGCGTTTGAAACATTCGTAGCGGAGGGTGCCGAAATGGTAAGGACACGCGGCTGAGAGTCGAGAGCCGTACAGTCCGCCCTCATCTCAGATCAATAATACCATCCCCGTTCCTGGCGCATGTGCGCCCGGACATCCCCCTCCAGAAGCGAGCTGGTTTCCACCCCCCAGATGAACTACGCTCCGAACGCGTCTTGCACCCCTCCATGCAACATTCATAGCGCCATCAATATTATACGCGCGAAATAATAACCTGTGCATTTATTATGAGAGGGGTGGCCGCTGCTCGAGAGCTTCGTAAAAAAAAAACGGGACAGCCGACGGGGGATGATAAATTATGCGTGTAAACTGCTATGCAAATCAATTGGTCGAGGGTGAGAGGTGCGGTGAAGATGATTGATCGCTTTCGAAGGAGAGGCTCGCGCGAAAACGCGACATTGACATGGAATTAATTGTTTTAAGTTGGGTCCAACCAAGGGGGTTGATTGATCGAGCATCTTCTCTAGAGTGCGCGCACAGTTGAGCGTGAAGTATGCTAAATTATCCGTCGTTCGAACGGGAAACGATTCGTCTGGAATGTCAAGATTGAGGGTTACGGTGTCGTTTTCGGAAAAACTCGTACTTCCTTAGACGTTCCGTGAGAGCCTCGAATCGAATACGGGGCGGACATCGTAGCGGGAATGGCCAATCGATCGTCGAAAGGTCTATGGAGCAAGGAGACCAGGAATTATTTGATGAGGTAATCGTCGCGATCGAACGGTCGAGGAGGAGCTTAATCCCCGCGATATCCGTTGTCCGAATACGATGTTTGCATTGCTCGCGAACGAGATAACGGAGGAGACGAAAGAGGATGAGAGACAACAGAGAGGGAAACGGAGGAACAACCGACCGTTGTCGTAAAAATCTTTATCACCGACCAAGCATCCTTGGTAAAAGAAAAAAAAAAAGAAAATGATGCTGTCGCGTTTATTGTAATCTCGGATCCTCGAATTTCCTCATACATATCCCATCTTCTCTATCCTTCTCTGCATTTTCTTGTTTCTCCCTTCTTTACGATCGGCGAGAAAAATGATTTACCCGCGCTGATGTAATCGTTATCTAGCACACATGTGCCGTGGAATAATTTATAGAAAAGCAAACTACTGTTTTCAAGCACACACTTCTGGGGGCCGGTGTTCAACTGGATGATACCCATAGCTGCCCTAGCCGACACGCAAAAGCATCCGAGAATCATTAGCGGCAAAATGACGTTCGGTGAGTTCGCGAGCGCGTTTCGCCATCGGAACGTTTCGGGGAATTTCTCGCCGATCGAACGGGTTCCGAACTAACACGCTGCATGATTTTCAGCATTGGCTTTGTACTCTATGGTGTTCATGAGGTTCGCGCTGAAAGTGCAGCCACGGAATCTGTTGCTGTTCGCGTGCCACTGTATGAATTCGTGCGTGCAGCTTACACAGGGTTACAGATTCATCGACTACCACTACCTCTCGAAAGGAGCACTTCGCGACAGAGAACCACCTGTTCCCGAGACGAGAGAGCAGTGACTCGGCGCGCTCATACTTTAGTGAACATTTTCCCCAGGCTTTCAGAAAAGTCTGTCGCTTCTCGCGATATTTAAACAGCACATCAGAAGCTGCAGAAACGAAGGTGAAATATATAATGTACATACTTCCGCTCATTTCCCAAGAGTTTCCATCCGATGCTCAACATACTATTCAGCATTTCTCTCTTTCTCTATACATTCACCGTTCCCTACAGCGACAGTCCGCAAGGGTCGTAGTTTATTCGTGGTTGCCCCAATTCGATGGACGAATGTATAAGAGCAGCTATAATTTTCTAGGGGTCGGCCGCTGTCTTTCCCGTTTCTTTTCCCGCGCCTCGAGCGGGGCCACTCAGCCGAGCTGGGGTCATTTTATGGGATCTGGCACGGATCAGAGGCACACGCGAATCCTATCCCCGTCGTATATTCCGGTTTTTCCGAATGCTAAGCCATACACCGCGCCTCTCCGTACCGTTTCTGCTCTTTGCATTCATTTGGCCCGGACGAAGGGGGCCGCCACGGTCCGCCCTTGCCTCTCTGAATAAATATATATGGGCTGATTAGCCCTGCTTACTTTCGATCATGCGTTCCTTCCCTTCGCGTCCGGGAGAGCGTGCTGACGTCACCTGGACCACGTTGTTTCCTTTAATTCGCCCTTTCGACGAAGAATTTGGCCAGCTCGCGCGGACGATTTTCGACGGACCGAATCGGGGAGGAGGAAGATCGCAGAGGCGAGACAAGGTCTCCTGGATGAGTCCTTCGGGACTGATTTCACAAACAAATACCGACGATTGAATGCTGGCATGTCGCAAGATGGATCGCTCTCTTTGAATCACAGATTACCCGCCGCCTTCCTTCCACCTCGTCCTGCCGACTTCTTCCCACCGCCGCGATCGCCGATTCCAGATGCTCCCTTCTTCCCTCCGTTCGCCTCGTCCTTCCTTTTCTTGCTCCACCTCTCGTCGGAGGCGCCTCCACCTCCGCCGCCGGACCGAACAGAAGGAGAGCGAAAGGTCCCTTCGAACTGGCAGTACCAGCAATTTGCCACATGCCTACGTAGCTGCCTCTTCTTCTTTCTCCGTCGGAATTGGACTCTGCGTCAGCGACAGCCGAATCGGTCGCGAGACTCGCCGATCTATCGGCCATCGGACGCGATCTCGATGACCGGTGACGTTCGGACATTAATCAGGAATAAATCTCGAGGCCCGCGTAAAGTCCCATCGCTCGGGATTCATCAGGAACTCCAATGTGTTCCGATCAGTATCGATAAAGAGACGATTAACTGGAAAAGCGCCGTGTACGCGTACAAAGACGCGGACAAAGGGTGAGAGTTGCAGGGACTTCCTGAGACGAGGCGGAAAGGGGAGCAGGGGTGGAAAAACGGGCGAGTCACAAAACGGTGGAAAAGTGAAATGAACTGTAAAGCGGAATGCACAGACTGTAAAGCCTGTTCCCGCAAAAATCCATGAACTTGTGAGGATGAAAAAAAAACGGGGGGGTGAACACCCCCTTGGTCCCAGCAACTTTCCGTCGGTCGATGATCTTTAAATTAAGTGCACCAGCTTATGACGCCCGTGTAAAGTCTTCGGGGGTGGATTTTCGCGGCCGACCGACCAGGGGGTGGAAAAGTCCCCTGAAACGCGTGGCGAATGCGGCCTGACGAGCTGTACACCCTCGATGGAATGAATCAAGCACACCCTCGCGATGCAAGATATACATTACGCTGACACGCTTGGCACAATTCGGAATGCTGAGTGTTCCAAAAGGAAAGGAAAAATAAGAATACCTCTGTGTAGGACCGAAGGGAAATAAATAAAAAAAAAAGCGTCGCGTGTGAGAGTGGAAACGAGATGAAGCGATTTCTCTAGAGAAGCACGAATATCGCACACACATAGTTGGGGCTGAAGAATCCGATTATTTTTTATACTAGATAATCTTTGCCTATTATTTTTGATCGCGCAGGAGAGTGTGTACCAGCGCGTTCAAAAAAAAAGTTATGGTGGGCGATTCCCGCGCGGAGGGAGAAAAATATTCCTGGCGGGTTCATAAAAAGAAAAAAATGCTCCAGTCACCCCTGAAAAATAACGGGACGCGTACTCGCGCCATACGGCCGTGAAAGCGTCCGGCGTTAAAAAATCATAAGGGTGTCGTTCTCCTTGTCGGACCTTGACTCATCGCGAAACCGAAACGATGTATTTCTCCTGTTTCGCGTTAGGGGCGGCTCTCGGGGAAGCGGGCCGCCGCGTAGAAAACCAAATTACTCCGTTTCAGCTAGCAATTTGAATTTTTCGACGAATTACCTCCGCCGAGGAAAGGGGAGGAGATTGGCTAACAGCTAACGCGAGAGTGCAAAAAGGTTAAGAGATTCCAGTTGGGTGGAGAAGCTCGCGATGTTTTCGCAGAGGGGGTGCGCCATCGTGGATGGCAACATAATCCTCGATGGAGGGCCGTGACACATGGGGGACATGGGGGACATCTTATCTTCATATTACACACGTGCGAAGGTTCTCAACTCATGATGCCGGTCCTCCAAGTATTATCCTGGCGTTTTAATAAGACATTGGCAGGTTGTAAAATTCGTCGCACCCTCGCGCAGTAGCATATCCCTTTGGAGATGGTAACGCTTACGATTACGAATACTGGCGTACACGTTTGAACGCATATCACACCTACGCAGGGCATGGATACTCTAAAAAGGGAGAGTGATAATAATAATATAAGTAAAGGGAATAAAGGTATCCTCGAAGCGCGATACATTCGTCGAGTTTCGCCGAGCCGAGATCGAGATTCTATTAGTGCGAAAGTGCCTCGTGGCCAGTAAACAAGCTGTAGGAAAAAGGGAGGATCAGCGGCGTGAATCGCGTGGTCCAAGCGTGCACGAGCGGAGGACGCGATGGGTACGGAGGCGAGAGCACACGCTCCAGACGATTTCAGTGAGCGGGGCCGACGGTTTATGAGCCGTAACCTTCCTATCCGACCGCCCGCCACCCACCGATGGAGAAGCACACCCTTGCGCGCGGAGTAACGTGACTCCATCCCCCTGTAAACTCGATCCAATATATTAGGGTTAGCTTCCGCGGGATGAAACTATCGTCGCCTGTGTCACGAGAGACGTCTCCTCGACGGACTTTGGGATTTTCCTCTGAACGACGATACCGTGGAAAGGTTTCCATTCGATAACGATAACTGCAGCACCGCGGTGTTGTCTCGATAGGAAAAACTGAAGGTATTCCCATCGGGGAGAATCGCGCGGAGTTCCGCATTCAAGGACTCGTAATAAGGAAATTAGGATTCCAAAGGGAGGCGATAAAGTATGACCTTTTCCCGTACACACCCCTCGACTTCCAACTTGCCCGCTATTCAGGATTTTCACATACTCTCCGATTGGTCAGTCCAAGGGGTTTCGCCTGGCCCGTCCAGACGCTGGGGTTGGCAACTTTCAAGGATATTTTTTATTCATGCGACGTGTTTGAGGGTGCGGAAAAAACACATTCTGCCGATCGAACATCGAACCCGTACGTATGTCCTTCAATCCTGCGAGGCCTTCAATTTTAAAATCCCCCCCTGGTCATCTAGGGTATCCCACCTTTTTCCATCTTGACTTTCGTCCGTGGAGAATCTCTTTCCGAAGGGAAGAGACGCGTCGATGTAAGAATTTCAAACGTAGATTTGCATCTCTCAACGAAAGAAAAATTCGTCTAAATTCTTTGCAATCGTTGAAGGTACGAAGGTAAAATAATTCGAATGGACGCTTGGTGGAATTTCGTAAAAGTTTCCCGTACTAATTGGTCTCCCATTAAAGATCGAAGGGAAAGAAGGTCCGGGAAAGTTGCTAGACGCGGCTATTCCCGCGGGATATCAACGAAATTCTACGGATCGGGGAACTTTCAAATATTTAACAGCAATATCCAATTTCGCCTTGCGCACCCCTCGCCGCCGTTCAGGCTTGACTTATCGCTCGACTTGAAGCTGACTCGCACGCCAAATGAATATCAGTGTCGCGAGAATGCAAAACTTCTCCAAGTAAAAGCGAACTCGAAAGAAAAGATATCCTACGCAGAGACAGTTGTAAAAGAAGAACCAATCGATTAACAGTCGAAAAATTGGCCGTGTCGTTCTCTGCGGTTAGATTGATGCAAGTTCACGGAAAGGTGAGGATATCGATGACCGGACGCGTTATGGCTCGTCAGTTTGCGAGTGACAAGAGCCTACCGGTGGGTACCGAAGCCAAATGGAACTTCTAAATGGATAAGATGTAAGAGTTAGCACAGCAGCGAAAGGATGAATTAGGTGTCTGATGTATGAGACCCCGTCATCCGGTCTGCTTCTTCCGGCGAGCCATTTACTCCATCAGTAGGTCGAACCAGTGCAAAACCAATTCTACTCCACCGATAAACTCTGCTAATTGTGAGAAGAAATTCGATGGAAGGTAGATTCGCTTCTATCGCGATGCAGAATGAAAGCGTATACTTGGTACAGTAGTTTGTCACTGAAGATATTAATCGAGAGAATACTTTACACGGATAATAATGAAAGGTGAGGGGGATGTTAATTACCTGTAGAGTCCTTTAACCAAGGAAATCGTCGACGAATAAATTTCTTTAGATTCGATTCGACTCGCCGAAGACCATTGCGGGGCCATAAAGGCGGAGGACATTTTCCTCGCGTGGCTTTCGAGAGCGCACGATTAATCTTGCTACAGCCAGTTAGTTCTCGAGGTAAAACTGAATTTTTCCGTAATTACCACACCGGTGGGTTGGAAATTCTCCGTTTCTTTCGCCAGCCTCTGTTCCACGAGAACGGCAATCTAATCCGTGGTAGAGGAAACGTTCCAGAGGCGAAGGTGAAGAAAAAGAAGGGAACAACTCCACGAGGCGAGTTCTTTTGCTTTGGAACTCTCTAAATTCAGGCAATTTTAATAGCATACTAATAATCATTCTCAAAACAGCAAGCGAAATTGTCATTACGACTCTCAGCCGTGCACGAATTAAATTTCTTTCGAATATCCCTGCAACGGAAGATGTTCTCCATTCGCATCCTCCAGTTTCTCCACCCCCATTAATCCCGATCCTGCAATTAGGAGGAAGGTCGTTAAATCCCTTTTTCAGCCGGGCTAACTTTGCAGATTCGATTTCGCGATGCGGACGAACGAACGTGCGGTGGTGAAGGGGAGCACGGTGGGGGTGTATGGCAGGGTGATGCATGTCCCATGTACCGGTGGGTGGCAGATAGAGGGTGAGGGGTTAGAGAACGTGATCCCATGACTGATCCGTGAAAGCGTGAAAGGGTTTCCACTCCTTTTTCCACCCCTTTATCCACTCTACGAGAACACGGGGGTGTCGCGGGGCCGATGATCAATCACTCCGCGCCACCGATGCAACCCCTTTCCTAACGCTAGCTAACGTTGCTCGCCCTCTCCCCTACCGACAACCCTCGCGACAGTGCTGTTCACATAAAGGGTTGCTTCCTAGCGATATGGCCAAACGAACATCCCGCCTCGTCCGCAAATACAACCCCTTCCACGGCGTCCCCTGTGATCTGTCCCCATCGTTTGGCGGTGCTTGTCTAACGATGAGCTCCTTTTTTTCATCGAAGAACGAAAGTTTATTGCAATACGTTGGATTCCGCGGGTAGATTGATCGTCGGTAAGCTTCCCTTTACTTCCGGATAGATCATAAATGGAGATCATTTTCGGGATTGCGATATTTCTAAAAGGTATAAATTGGACGCGAAGAAAACGATGCACAATCGTCCGCGTCCCCATCGAGATGGTGCTAACAGCATGGTGCACGGGGTTCGGTGCCGGAGGGGAAAAAGGAGAAGGAAAGGCGAATTAAGAATCGTAGGCAAGTGAACACGCACTGCAAATCGGCGTTGGTCAAGACGCGTCGAATGCCGCTTTTATGGTCCGTGTCCGTGTCGGAGGATAGTAAAACTAATGTATTCATGAGATAATTATTTCTTGCATTCATTACGGGGCTGTAAAGTTTTTATTGGCCCGGGGCTAGGCCCGCGAAGCACGGGGCACCCTTACAAAGTTGAGGTAGCTCGGATACCAGTGGAACAACATCGCCTCTCTCCCTCTCTCTTTACCCCACGCGTCTTTCTTAAATTTCTCCTTGTTCCCGTTTCTTCGTTTAACGGCATGCATTTATGGACAATCCTTAGAACGCGGCTGATCACACGGTCGTACCGATAACCGAAACTTCTACCGGCGAACGCGCGATATCTCCGCTGCTAAAAGCATTCTTTAATAATATTTTACGACGGACCGTGGAAATTTGGCGCACGAGAAAAGAAATCTGCGTTCGTTTCGAGGCAAGAACGTGGCGCGTAAAGATCAACTCGATCCAGGTGAGAAACAATTTCGTCTGGCCAAATGTTACGGTGAATTGAATTGTCGAAGATTATTAGGGTTGAATCGTTTTCTCCGGCCTGCAGGCTGATCACCCGGGTTTTAATACATAAAATTAACGGACGAATCTTTCATGCTTTTAACGCGCTTAAAGCGTTAGTACACGAGTTCTTTCTCCGGGCTTTTCTCCGCGTATGCAATGCTCCGCAGAGGAAAAGCAGGGAAAAGTGAGCGACAAGGCAGTCCCGGAAGGACCGAGACGCCGATGGAATATCAACGAGTTCTTGTACGACAAAAGGTGTTATTCCTGCTGGTACCGTTCCCGAAAGATACATCAACCCCTGTGCCATATAAAAATGTGTTTATGCAGTGCGCATCAGGAATGAAAAGCACTTCTGCAGAATTGATGAACGCCTAACAATATCCTCGATGCTAAGATGAACCACTCCCAAGAATTATTATACCTACCTCGGGAAGATGAAACGCGTACGAGTTCCAGGACGAGAGAACTGGAAAGTACATATCTTGGAAGTCCAGTATTTTAGAATGGACCCTAGGACGAATCGAGGGCAGACAGGAAAGAAAAAAGGGGCGCGGAAAAGGCAGCGGGTGGAAGAATGGGGTTGACGGTGCGAAAATGATGAAGACCGGAAGCGGAAACGAAGCTCATCGTTATACACCGTCGTGATGTGAACTCCGAACAGAATCGTAGAACAAGAAAACGTGGAAGGATGATGAAGAGTTTAGATTCATTCGTACTGCTGCTAAAACAAAACCGCCGGATATATCAAGAAGGAGACACATCGACGATTATTTGCAAATAAGTAGAAAATAAAAAAGAGAAACGTCTATAGTGAGGGAGAGAAAAGTGAAAGAAGGGAAGGACGGCAACGATCGATGCATAGGGCAAGAGACGTCAGGATTTGGGATTTTCGCACGTGTTTCCAGCCCCGTCTACGCGATTCCCGTAATCCCGGGTGGCCGTTCTCCCTTCGGAGAACGCTCGAGATTTCTTTCTCTGTGTAAAAGGAAACGGAATTGAAATCGGCTTTTCGAAATTGCGCACCGCCCCCGTGGACCGGCTCCCCCGGGGGAGAAATGCAAACACGGCTTTGCTGAACGCGCAACTCTATCGGGAAACGGGAAAAAAGGGAAGGACGATCTCGTGGGTTCACAAGAGTAACACGGAAAAGGAAAGTAGGTATCGTTTTATCGTTTAGATACCGCGGAGATCCTCGCAACCCTCGGTTTCTGAATCGAAAGCAAACCGACTGGCAAGCTTCTTTCCTTTGAGCTTGGAAGACTGACGATTCTCGTGTTGACTATTATATTAGTGGAGCTTACAGGACTTTTGTGGATGATAGACTTTTTTTATTTTAATTGCTATTTTCAGAGCATTCTCGATAAGCTTTTAGGAGCATATATGTACCTCGTGTCAAAATGTAAAAGGCGACAAATATATGTGCTACCAATAATTATATAGAATTAAACGAGATCAATTAGTATTTCTAAGGGATAAAATTAAAATTGGAAAGTAGGAATCTGCTATGGTCTGTCCATGGAGGCGCCCTCTCATAAAAACTCGTGGAACTCCAATGTAGTGTAAATAAAAAATATATTGTTTTCGGAAATACAATATTAAACCAAAAATAAAAGTAAAATTATGTAGCTATACAAAATTGTTTTCCATAGAAAACATTTGTCGGCTTACCTTATTCTAATCATTTGTGTTTAACTTTCGAATATCACTGGCACCACTTCTTGTTTAAAAATCAATTTATTCACTTTAATCATCGTTTATTTCAGCTTACGTACGGCTTCGTAAGTGGTACTTTATACTCGTAAAAGATTATTGCACAGCAGAAACCAGACACTGTAAAATATAAAATAAAGTAAGAACAAATTTTCTCTACATTTAAAAATATCATTTTATTCTGTTATCTAAATAAATATATTCTGTAGCAAATGAATTTCATATAAAACTACTTATCATGAACATAAAAAAATGATGCATGGTACCGCCTCCCACTAATAATTAACAGGGATAGCAGAAGAGATTAAGGAAAAAGAATTTAATAGTAGTACCATTAACTGTATCAATACTGAATCTAATTTCTTAATCAAATCGACATGGTCTTTCATGAGTTAAAAAACCGTTACATATGCGCAGATACAAATAAACAAATTTGTTAGGTCTATTATCGCAATAATAAATACTCATACACATTATCTTTATGCAAACAAATGGAACACTTCACTGCAAACAGTTTTGTTCTTAACACTTACATGATTATTTGAAATAATACCAAATCAAGTACTCTCAACGGTAGCCTCAGCCGAACTGATCTTTCCTTCTTTCCACTTGCTACGAGAAACAGCTACACCAGGGTATACCCAACGGTACCCGACCAATCATAGGATAGTATCAGCCAATCCCTCGATGTAGATTCACCGTCACAAATGTGGGAAAGGGTGGACTGCCTCTACAACGTGGACTGAGACGGCTGGCTTTGAGACGGAGCATGCTCCATTGGAATATTCTAAACCCCACGTTGAAAAGGGGTGTGCCCTACCGACTTCGAATGGAGAACAGGGAAGGGTGTGTATCTTCCACCAGCAGCCTTGGAAAGGACCAACGGGTATTTCAAACCATGCTGCAACGTTAAAAAGATGGAGCATGCTCCGTTACAATGCTCTAAACCCTACCGTAAAAGGGGTGTCTTCTCTATGTTCTAGCTGTGTGTATGGGAAAGAATTGTCCGATTTATAATACAGATTAACTAAAGTTTTGGTTTGATTGCTGACACTTCTAAGCTTTTATTTTCTTAAAAAATATATACACGTATTGGTGCATCATAACTTAATTTGATGATATTTTATTAAAATATATAACGAAAAATACCAAGGGAGGCATGCAAAGAGATTAAGAATGCGTGGTCAATACCTTTCAAGCTGCAACCCTCTTTTTTAACAGCTACCCTTTTTTTGGGTTGAAAGGGGTGACTGGTACCCCTTTCAAAAGGGTAAAACTACAGGGGGTGACTTAATGTAGTAGAAAAAAATCTTTCTGTCCTATAGGGTCACAGTAACGTGGAATACACGGAATAAAATCTGCGAATATGTTATATTTATTAAAATAATGTATATTTTAAAAACAGTAAAAGTATACGAATTGCATATATGTTTAGTATACAACGTTTATAAAACGATCGAAATTATGAATCCATAATGCTTTTTTAAACTACGAATACACAAACTAATTCTTACCAGGTAAATATCTGTTTGAAAAGAAAGATTAATTAATAAAGTTAAAAAAAATAACCTTATTCGAGGTAAACGTAGAACATAACCTCAATGATAAACCAGAGAGGAACAATACAAACAGTACAAGCGTAGAGATCTGTGCCACGTGACAAAGATTTTTATCTGATGATAGTATCTCATCTGTGTTGTTATAATGTCATCTGTAACTTAAAGAAAAAAGATTATCCTCCAAAACTACACTTGCCGTCAGTGCACATTAGCTAATAATAATTTGGCTGCCTTTTGAACCTACGTGGATAAAGAGTGATACCAAAAAAGGAACGGTCATGGCATTTTTAAGTAGTGCTTGTCTATCGATAAGTTTATGCATTGTTTTATTTCATACAAGTTTAGCTGTCAATAAGTATTCTGCTGAAGCGAATAAGCCTAAATATGAAGATCCTTTGGAATTTCCAACTTCCCTCCGTGAGCTGGACAAACCATTTCGTATGGCAAAGTTGAATGTACTATGGGTAAAAGCGAAAAACGTAAGTACATACAGAAACAGAATATATCAACAAATATAAACGTAAAACATCTATTTGTCTTTTCTAGCGCTTGACGGATGCAAAATTGCAATCAATATTCAGTGATCTGAAGATCCACGACAAGGAAGAAATAGCGTATAAACATTTCAAGTCTGATGGCAAAGATCCGACTGGGGAGGAAGAAGCCCGTCTAAGAAAGAAACTTATCGGTATTTACAATTAGCGACAGAATAATTAATTATATATTTCTATCGATCTACCACCCTAGTACTTACGGACATTTACATACATTCATTTATTTGTAGGAATTATGAGCACTTACGGATTGTTGGAGCACTTTGATGATACAGAGAACCCGGAATTATTGCAGAAGCATAAAGCTTTAAATGATGGTAGTAACTACATTGCCCAAGATATATTTAAAGACACCAGACTGAACAAATTATGGGCCAAAGCAGAAATGGCAGGTTTTACACGTAAGTGTCATATATAATTTGAAGCATTCGTAAACAAAATAGTGCTTCTTTATTTCTAAACAGGATTTTAATTGTTCCAATGAATATTTTTTCAACAGACCAAGAATTACAAGCTCTGAAGGAAGAGTTTCAGCATCATCAAGATAAGGTGGACGAATACATGAGTATATTGAAAGATGTAGAAGCAGGTGACCCCGATACTCATAAAAGTTAGTCATTTCTTAACTCCTTGTAAAGTAATAAAATTCAAGACAGCATACGATAAAGTGAGACGAAATTTCTGGCTTTATAGATAGCTTGCATCATAAACCAGAGAGTTGGAATGAAATAGAACAGGAGGAAGAAACTTCTAATGATATCCCTGCGAAAAATGTGGACTATTTACAGAAAGCAAAGTTGCTCAGGTATATATACATAGAATATAATGCTATCGATGTTGGATTAATGAATGATTTGCGAATAACTAAATATGTGATTTCAGAGAAAAACATTTGGAACTGAGAAACGGGTACGATCAGTTGGATAGATTAACTGCGAAAGGCCCAAATCACAAAGAGTTTGTAGAACCGAAGGTCCAAGGTTTATGGCGGATTGTCCTGGAATCTAAGTTCTCTCCCGAAGAACGTGCTTCGCTAAAAGTATTTACTTATGTGTAAAAATATATATACGAAACTCCTATTTTTATTTGATTAATTATTGATCATTTTTTGTTATCAGGAGGAATTGTTACACTACGAAGGAAGGCTGCTGAAGTTACGCCATTTGCATACGGAAGCAGCTTTGGAAGCTGCACGGCAGGGAAAAGAGTATTACTTGGATAATTCTACTATGGAGCAACACATAAAAAAACATTCTAGAACCGTCCAAAAGCTTCATGCGGATCTTGAAACAAAGATTATGCAAAGGCACTCCGAACTCTAATACTTGATCGTTTATTAAATCTCTATGAACTACTTAAATTACACATAACAATATTATGGACAACATGAGCACAATATTATATTCGTATTAAAAATTTATACAAGTGTTAACTTTAAGATGTGTTATAAATTAATATACAAGAATATTCAATAGGAAATAGTTTTTAAGTTTAAATATTATCATCTTTAGTTATATCTGATGTCTTCATTATGCAATTATAAGATGTATTGTAAATTAAATTATAAGGATAGTCTATAAGTAATAGTTTTCAGTTTTTAAAACATTTACAATACATGTAAATTAATCTATAAGAATAGTCTATAAGTAACAGTTTCTAAGTTTAAATATTATCATTCTTTGTAATTTGTACATTATTGCAATTTTTCAATAAATATTCATAAAAGGAATGCAACTGGTTTAATTTTTTTAACACCTGTCCACTTCTAATAATTTAAGTTAGAGATAAGTACTGGAAAATGACATCAAACTTCAGGAATTCTTGAAAAAGCATACTTTTGAAACTTTGTTGCGTCAAACAATCGAGTGTAAATTTTCTAAAATCCCGTTTCGCAACTTTGTTGCCAGCAAGCGATTCCGCAAAATCATGTTCTGCGAAATTCTTGGAAATGACGTCAAATTCCAGGAATTGGCGAAATGAAAGACATCCTCGCATATCATGTTCTCTTGATTCAAATTGGCGATTTCGAGCAAAGGGAACTCCGTAAAAGCAGGTTCTGAGAAATTCTTGGAAATGACGTCACATTCCAGGAATTGGTGAAATGAAAGACCTCCTTGCATATCATGTTCTCCTAATACAAATTGGCGATTTCGAGCAAAAGGATTGCCCAAAAATCATGATTTTGTATCAGGAGAACATAATCTGTAAGGAGGTCTTTCATTTCACCAATTCCTGGAATGCGACGTCATTTCCAAGAAGTTCGCAGAACCTGCTTTTACGGAATCCCAAGTGCTCGAAATCGCCAATTTGTATTAGGAGAACATGATATGCGAGGAGGTCTTTCATTTCACCAATTCGTGGAATGTGACGTCATTTCCAAGAATTTCCCAGAACCTGCTTTTACGGAATCCCAAGTGCTCGAAATCGCCAATTTGTATTAGGAGAACATGATATACGAGGAGGTCTTTCATTTCACCAATTCGTGGAATCTGACGTCATTTCCAAGAATTTCCCAGAACCTGCTTTTACGGAATCCCAAGTGCTCGAAATCGCCAATTTGTATTAGGAGAACATGATATGCGAGGAGGTCTTTCATTTCACCAATTTCTAGAATGTGACGTAATTTCCAAAAACTTCGCAGACCCTGCTTTTACGGAATCCCCTTTGCTCGAAATCGCCAATTTGTATCAAGAGAACATGATATGCCAGGAGGTCTTTCATTTCAGCAATTCCTGGAATTGTGACGTCATTTCCAAGAATTTCCCAGAGCATCATTTTACGGAATCGCTTGTGCTAAAATCGCCAATTTGTATAAAGAGAACACGATATGCAAGTAGGTATCTTATTTCACGAATTCGTGGAATTGTGACGACATTTCTACAAGTTATATGTGATTAGAATATTTTTTACAAGGTTTTCGCTTCAGAATTTTGCAATTGAAATTCCTCCACGTTATCCCTTGCTTAAGGAATTGAGGTAAGGTTTTCAAAGGAGTGGACAGGTGTTAAAAAATAATGCATTAAATTCATTTTATTGAAGGTTTATTTAATAACTTTGATATGTATAAATTACAGAAGTAGAGGTATGACTCAAATGTTATTATTTATAATAGCATATATTAAACTTAATATTATACAATATTAAACTTAAAACTATGATTTGTTTCGATAGACGATGTGGGAGAATTAATTTACAATTAAAACATGAACACATAGACGTTGATGAATAAGAAGAAATAAGCAAGAACGGATTTGTGGAAACAAAAGTATCTTACGTATGTAAATCCAAAACGAAGATAGCTAGCAGAATGTGCAAATAAACAAACCATTGGCAACTGCAAACACTTGATGCATCAATATTGCTATGACAATTGCTAATGGCTCCAAGTCCAGCTCTATTGTGGAAATATACAGTTAAACTGATATACGTGTAGATACCGTATCATTTGCAACATGTACTGCTAAGCAATAAAGTTTAATTATTCTATAAAACAATGGCAACAGCAATAAAGGATCGAGCCATTCCCACTATGGATACTCTTGTCAAATATGACAATCCGGTGCTGGTGACAACGCGTCCAGAAAAGGTTTAACTATTTCAAATAAAGTGAGTGTGCTAAACTGGATTTTATCTAACATGTTCCTTTACTATGTCAGGTACCTAAGGAACAAGGACCAAAGATCGGAGCAGCAGCATGCAAAGTTGAAACCACAATTCCTACCCTTGATACAAGACACGAGACTACAGATATTCTTAACAGAATTTTGCCTCCTAAACAATGGACCGAAGATGGCCAAACGTGGACGCAACAAGTAAATAAAATTATATAGGATGATTCGCTTAGCAATAGATTCGAAAGAAGTGTCGCCGTAAAAATTCTGGGCGGGCGAATCACCCTGTACTATCATCAGAAGCAATTAATAATATGGTCAACCAACTGCAAGGATTCCTATAAGTTTTCCTTTTGTACAAGGTATCGAGTACACCCGCAACGAGACTGGATGTGATTAATTTACAAGAACAACTTGACATGAAATTGCAACAAAGGCAGGCAAGGGAAACTGGAATTTGTCCAGTACGTAGGGAGCTCTATACACAATGTTTTGGTAAATGTCTTCCGCATCGATCGCTTGTTTCATATAAATAAGTTAGGTGAATTGATACGAAATTGTAATATCGTTTTATAGACGAAATCATTCGTCAAGTAACGGTGAATTGCGCGGAGCGTGGCTTGCTCTTGCTTAGAATTAGGGATGAACTTAAAATGACATTAGCTGCGTATCAGACTTTATATCAAAGCAGCATTGCTTTCGGCATGCGTAAAGCTCTGCAAGTATGCGCTGGTTTTCGTACATGCACAGAGGAGTATAAAGAATATTGAAGTGTTGGTAAGCTCTTTTTATAGGCTGAGCAAGGAAAGGAAGATTTAATCGCGACTGCTGACCAACTACAGTTGCAAAAGAGTGAATTAGAAAAAGTAGTTGTTGAAATGAAGCAGAAATTTGAACAATCAGAGAAAAGAGCAGCTGAATTGAGAGAGGCGGAAGAAAGAAAGCATATGGAAGAAATACAATTCCTGAAGAAGACAAATCAGCAATTGAAGGTAAGTAATACACTATACACTCCTATATACACTATACTAAAATATATTTATATTAATTCTGATCAACTGTAAGGAATTCACTGACCTGTCTACCTTTTATTGCAGACCCAGCTAGAAGGCATTATTGCACCAAAGAGATAAAGTAAATATACGCAATAATTATAATTTATAGAAGAAGATATTTAAAGATATTCCCCTTAATTTGGTAATATGAACGATATAATAACATGAAGCTATTGTTTTCATTGGAAATTGTATTTACTGTCTGTACTTTATAATAAACTTGCTCTTACACATATACTTTGTTTACAAATTTCTTTAACAATCTAAAACATATAAATATCGTTTGATAGAAAATGTAGATAAATAAATACATATTTCTGTAATTCAGAATTCTATAATACCAGAAATGCTAGCTGCTCACGTATTCTTATTATATGAAACGTAATTTTTGTTAATTCATCAAAATCAGCAACCTCAGTTTATCATTTACAGCAGGAGGCTATTTTTGCATGTTTAATTGTTCAAAGGAAAAATAGAAAGACGTTTCCGTTTCCAATTTATTCCGTAATTTCATGGTTTCACTTTATAGTCCTTTTTCTTCATGGAACTTTAATAATGTACTGTCGTTACTGATTTTACTGTCGATCAGTGGATTACAGAGAAAGATGGAATTAATTCCTCAGAAACAAATTTATAATTAAATAAATTGGTCCCGCTCCATTAATCGCACTTTATACCGCACTTGTCTTCAATTAATGCTTGCTTATATTACAATACTATATAATTATACACATATAATATTCGCATTAAAAAATATATAGGATTAAAAAATTTAATTTTTCGATATTAGATGATTGAAAAATGTCGATATTTAACAATGAGATTAAACATATGTGCTCCATTTAAAACGAATCTCAAAGTAAATGAAAACAGTTTTACATAACATATATATTAATTTACTTATTTCTAAAAGAAAATAAATAAAAACGCTTTACAAAATCACAAATAAGCCAACCGTGGTGTTTTTTTACATTATTTCCCATTTTTATGTTAATAATCGTTTATTCTACCTAGCTCTCGAAACTAGTTGTATGTTACGCGATTGAAAATTTTCATTTCTTCACATATTGTTCGCATGGTATAGAAAAATACTGTTTCAATATTTATTTATATCCAAACTGACCGATTGCTTACATTAATATGAAAGTAAGTAAACTAGTAAATAAAACAGAAATTACAAAAAGGAATGTGTATAACTTTTTTATAGAAGAATACAGTATCCAGTTGCTCATTTTTGTATATAAATTGGCTTTAATAAATATACATTTTGTAAACAATTATATCAATCGTGATACTCATAGTAAAAATAATCCAATACTGAAGTTGACTTTATCAGTATTACAAGGAGCCGAATTTTATAAAAAGTGAAGTACAAAATACATACGTAGACATTGTTTACTGATAAACTACGTTTTGCACCAGTCCAGTGAGACTAAAACGCGCTAACACTAAATGACACCATGCATTATTTTAAAACCATTACGTTAAATACCAGAAACATAGCACGACCGGTGTAATAAGATAAATGTTGCGTTGAATACGCCTAATTTTACTTATACGAAATGATGCATATGGAATTACATTTGCGAATGTATATATGTGTTAAAAAAAAAACCTGGATGTGTGATTTGTGATCTGCATATGCACCGATGTAGCAAGCATCCAAAGTCTGATGTAAATCCATACCAATTGCAAATACGCATTATTAAAACACGTATTCACAATGTTGCCAAATAAGACATTGTGTTAGATTTTCTTGCACGCATCTCCTCGTTTTTTATTTTGCACCAACATATTTACTAGGGTCAATGTCGACCTTTCTTCGAACGTTTCCGTTTCTTCTTTTTCGAAGCAAGAACAGTATTATTTGCACTTATTTTAGGAGCGGCACCCTCACTGGCACTTGTAAATATAATTTTTTCATTTTTCTCTTGCGGCGTACTCACAGTGGAGGACTGACCAGTATTCTCTTCGCTTTCGCTCTCGCCATCGCTAGCCCCAGTCCCGGTAATACTTTCTACTTCATCCTCCGCGTTACTCAACTCCAGTGATATAATCTTTTCTCGGAGAGTTTCGACCTAGCCACACAGATGTAAATCATTAGCGCATGAAAAGAAATTCCATCCGAACTACAACTAAAAAATTATCCATCAATATAATATACACAGCTACTAATCAAAGCGACTTAAACATATCGTTGTACAATAAACGAACACGCTGTACCACAGGTGGCAATGAACGCAGTTTTCGAATACTGTTATTCGATATGTGCTGATAATACCAAGATATAGTTAAAGCTTCACTTAAGTAGAATGTAAGTATCTCTGTATGCATGCTTAAGTAACTAGTGGGTAAGAAAATAAGTTAATAGTAGCATTACCGATAGTGTGAGAAGAGTTTTGTTAGTGATCAGTGGAAATGAAATCAATTGCTCAAGGTGGTGCAGGTTGCACTTCCATGGTCAGTGTTGGATTCTTGGAACAATAAACACAACTATTGAGCCAGTGTATCGATCAGACATTGTACATTGAAGCAAAATATTCATAGAAGCAGCATGCATGACTCACACACACACATACGAGATCGTCTCATTTTTTTTATAGATCGTAGATGTACAAATACAATGAGAAATGCAGGATTTCTTTAACAACCGGAATTAATGAGAGGAATACACGCTCTTATAAAGGCTGCGATACTTCACAGCAAAATGCTAGTCGGACAAACTGAAGTTCCAGAACAATGGTGTAAAAATTGAGCTCCAATATCTAAACATTTGCACGCGGTGATGTGAACAGACACTGGGTGCTCGAGTTCTGTGCAAGCTCTAGAATTGATAGTACCTGTCGCTCAATGAGCTTCTCGACGTATTCGACCGTTCGGACACGACGTTCACCCGTCACCTCATCCACGTATTCCTCGGTACGCCGAGTGACCTTCTCGTCCACTACTTTCTCGGATTCGCGTATCTCTTTAGGGGGACCCAGCTTGCTGCGTACAGCAAGTTTGGGGAAATCTGCGCTAGACGGCCGTAACGTAGTGAACTATATGATAGTAAGGACAGACAAAGGTGGTACCGTTGTAGTTAAATTGACAATGTAAATACACAGGGACACTAAAAGTTAGATACTACAGGCGAGCGAAGAAGGAATTAGTAATTAGATACTTTGGTTAAAATGCATACGATTAAAAAAAATATATATTATATGCTGGTTAATTCATTTCATACGTATAGTTAGTTCTATCATTAGGGCGAGAGTACTTGATCAATTCTTACATCAGCCGGCTTTTCCGGTTCGGCGACAGGTGTAACAGCATCTGTAGAATCTTGTGTATCCGTTTTATTCGTAGTGTCCATCATTTCACTCATTTTTTTAATTACGATCTGCGCTTGAAGAGCATCCTAAACATAAAGAATTAATATGAGCAATATCTTCACATTCTGCTTCACGTATTAATTCTTCAAAGATGCAGAGACTAATCGTTTACCTGCTCAAGAGATTTTAAACGAGCTTGCCTCCAAGCTGCACGTTTCTCTGCCCGCAACGCTCTTTGTTCGGCAGGGCTCAAATGACTTTCTTCATCTTCGTCCGAGATTATACCCTGTGAAACATATAATATGTTAAGAGAGTTCTGTAGCCAGATATTCTTCAATAAAAATAATACCTCCTGCACCAATCTCTCCCTCAGGCGACGTTCTGCTTTCGCTGTCCTAACACTGCTTGGCAGATTCTGCAGGAGAGGGATCGAACTTCGCGAACTCAGTCGGCTACTGCAAGGTAACGAGCATGCACACTGACAAATCATATATACATGTACGAGATTTTTAATGTTTATTCATTAAAGGATGGAAATACAGAAGCAACGTCCAGTAGTACAAAGGCGAAAAGATGTACGATCTCTATACAAAACGATGATGATACAAAAGTAGTTTAGGCTACACTACACAACACAATTGTAAATCTATGAATAATGTAATCGGTGCTGAAGAGATTCTAAAAAATAATTACTTCCACGCAATCATTTGAGCAGCGATTAAGTTTTCAGATAAATAAAATGTATAAAGTCCTGTTATGCGTTAAATAAAATAACAATTATTTTTTAGAATCTTTAAAATGTGCTTGCAGTGCGTGTAAAAAAAGACATATCAAAGCGTAATTTTTTCTTCCTGAGAACACTATGTTCATATACACAATTTTTTCTAAAACTATGGCCTCATCTTATCACACAAGACGAAGTGATTTTATTGTGCAGTAAATGCCTATGGAAGCACAACCACAACCCAAATTTTGCTAGGTACAATGTGAATGTGAACTCATATGCCTATATGTACAAATATACGTTATTTTATGTAAAAAAAAAAGCAGCCGCCAACTTGTAGTAAAATCATTTATACGCTACGTATAATAAGCATGCACACCTGTGGTAAAATAACAACTACGACAAGGAAGCACCTGTTGTAAATTATGTATGTACAGGTAAGATTTATCGTCTGATATAAAAATACTGATATTTACACGATATCCGAATAAATGTCTATAAAATGCCGAAGTTTTAATAACTTCCTAATAAGAACAGAGGGCTAAAAGTATATATCTTTGAGGTTTCTTTCTACGTTATTAATACTCACAAAAAAATTTGACAATAATACGAACGTAATTATTTTGCAATTGAAAGATAGCTGCATTGTACTGAACTTATACACTATAACGAAGGGAGCCACGTTTAGCATCTTACAACTGGAAAATAATTAGCATGATTACATTACTATATTACTTCTATATACAAATCATGATACTGATTGAAGTCTTCTAATACTCGTGTATTGCAACTCAAAATTAATTCGGCTCTTCCATTCCCTTTGTAATAGAGTAATCTCTAAAAATAAAATGTACGCAATTTTCATTAACCATTACGTTTTCTTCCGTTTTCCCTGTTTCATGTAATTTCTCTTCATTCTTTTTTCTTTTATAATGTGCGGAAACGGAATAGTGGTGACAAAGAATGAAATAATAAAGTAAAAAAGTTTTAATAATCACACATTCAAATACGTGGAATAAGTACAACTTAGCTTACTTAGGTCGCCGGTTATCCTGTTCTTCTAACGTTTCCTCTAAATCTTCCAAACCTTCGTTTTCATCGAGCTGTGCCCACGATTTCAATTCATCTCTCGTTAACGTGGCAATCTTTTTTTCTGTAAATACATGATAATAAATGATTCGTACTTGTTCAAGCTAACAATCGCATGCTATCATTAATATTAGGCGTATGCAAAAGTTTTAGTCTTCTTCTCTAAGTGGAATTACTTTTAATTGATAGAATTTCTCGCCCTTTTGTGCAATTGTTTAGTAGCTAAAATTCCGATTTCATGACTGATAAGAAACAATAACGTAATGAAATAACAATGTGCACGATGACTGACGAAAAGGTGAATATTCGACATTGCATTTGATACGAGTTTCAGCAAGGGAAAACCACTATTTAGACATAATTTAGCGACGACGGATTATCATCTATTCAGGTCGATGCAGCACTCACTCTTTATCCGGAAAACACTTTCGAAATGTTGCAGAAATGCGAAAGTGGCTTGATGATTTCATTGCCTCAAAACTAACATCATTTTTTCTCGACGCAACCCGAAACTAGCCAAATAGATGGGGAAAATCGTAGAAAATGTAGGAAAAATATTTCTAACAATAATTTTTAATGCATCTATTATGTATGAATAAAAGAAAATTGAGGGAAAAAAGACTAAAACTTTTGTATACACCTAACAGATACTGTACCTTCTTCTTGCTTCATTTTCTCAACTTCATCCTGACTTAGAAAACTGAATACTTTTTCTATGAAAAAAGAAGAGATGGAGGAATTAAATGAAAATGTAATGGTATGGATAGAATTATTTAAATCTAGGTAAAGCGACTATTTGAAATATTATATCTACCTGGTTTAGGGGAAGGTTTCAAATGCTCCTCCATGGCACTTTCGAACAATTTCTTTTTATCACTAACAGACATCTTTACTAAAGGCGGTGTTGGTGATGGCGTTGGTGAAAGCTGTATCGTAAAATGCTAAATGATTAACAAATACTAGCGACTTAATTTTTTATAAGAAAATATAAATTAAAATATATCTTTCCTAATGCAATTCCCTCAATGCATTCTTATTAAACCTGTTACATGCATACGAATTTCTAATCAGGGAAATGCAATTTTGTTAATACCAGTTATAAATCTTATGCCATTAAATCCTACCACTTGAACGTACCAACATTCTCAGACTTAGGGTCAAGTAACAGTAGAGTAAATGCTATTTAAACATGCATTTTAAACCCACCTCAACCTGATTATTCCCACCAACAGAGCGTGCGTTCTGTCGATTACTAAAAGAAGCCGAAGTGCCATAATCCCCGATGGATTTGGGAGCGGTCATAGGTGTGGGAGGAAGTTTGAAACGGGAATGAGCAGTTTGGATAGGACGTTGGTGGGCTTTCTGATAAGGAAGGGTTTGTGGACCAGAAGTGGGTTTATTATCATGCAAGGATGAAAGTCGTTGCTCCTTCGTCAAAGATGAAGGGGCATGATTAGTTGGTTCCGGCTTAGAATTCGGAGGAAGATCGGCAAACGTGATGCTACGTTTCGGTATGGAACTTTTTTTCTTTGGGGAGGGCAAACTTTGGACAGCGGTAGTACGATTGAAATTCGTTGATGGAGTAGTAAGAATAGAGACCGGACAGTTGACCGATGGATCGTCCACTGGTGTTCCAACTCTCTCTTTCCTTAGCGACTGAGTAAATAACATGAAGAATTATATTAGTAAAATGATAATGCAATGTTCTACTAAAAACTAGAACGTAAGAAAAATATCTGCTAATACAATTAACTTATAAAGAATTACTGAAAAATAAACTAGATGCTCAGCTAAAGGCAATGCAAGTTTTTATAAAACTTGCGACTATACTTTAAAAACAGGTTTATTTTCAATACTACATCTCATACAAAATCTATATTAGAATTAAGAAGGAATCAGTTTTGAACTTATTCATTCAATATTCTCCTTTTTGCCTTTTACCACCTATACATTCAGTATTATGTCAATTGTACTATTATTGCAACAATTTATGCAGCTTTGCGCATTAATTATGCTTGTATACCCTTCCAATGATGTATTAAATATATTAAAGTCAACTTTATAAAGTTTACTTCGCATTTGTACCCTCTATCCGCCATCTCTTCATTTGGTATCAATGCATCGCAAGTTATTCTGAAACGACGTGATGGCCCAGGCAATATTTTATCCCAAATTAAAATTCGTTAACAGGAACCATAATCTCTGCATCGCTAAATCGTGGGCGTGAAAAATTTAATCTTCTCGTAGCTGATATAGTGTTAACAAGACAATTTGCAATCGTCTGCAGAAAAGCCTGCCGCATTGATACATTCGAATAAAGCACTGCACATATTTCATTTTTACGACGGTCAACTGGAACTTCAACGTTAACATCTTATTTCCACTTTTTGTTATATTTAGATAAATACTATCTTAACTTTTATACTTCCGTAATAATATATAAACATCTGGTCCATTAGATTTATATCAACATATAACATTTATAGAAAATTCTGTAGATTACAGTACATTGATTTATATTTCAATAGTGATATGAGTTTGCTTGCAGAAGTAACCATCCATTTATAACTTATAGAAAAAGTATGCTGGATGCACGAATTTCTTATTAAATAATATTCTGTGTCTCAGTAGACGTATCATTCCTTTCCTCTGCTTTTTTTCCCTTTACTTCGTCTGTACAGCATATAATAATGTAAATTAGAGAAAGAATTTGATACTTTTGAGTTGGCTCTCCCATTTAGCGACACATGCATTGATTATCATATTTCCTTTTCTCATTCGGCCACCAACTCATGTATCAGAAAGCAAAAGAATTGCAATGCCTATACTTTCAGTGAAGTGTAAGTTCCAAGTATATTATTATAATAATCTCAAGAAATACAATAATATACTTGACACTTGATTTCCACATCAGAGCAGGAACTATATTGTATCGTTACTGTATTTCCTCTTACTTTCAATAATTCCTATCATTCAAAATTCCTAATGCTCGAAAGTCCGCGTAACTCTTTTAAGTTTCCCCAATTGAGATAATGTCCCAACACATACGTTCCCAATTCTTTCCAACAGAACATCGCTACTAAAAATACTCATTAAACACGTGGAAAGTCTTTCTCGTCTACGACGTCTGTCTACCTATCACAGAAATATCTTTTCACGTTCACCTTTTAGCTGATATACTTGCTAACGAAGGAGCGATGAATATAATACAGAGTCGTCTGTATTTAAGGAAGATATCACATTCTTGTGACGATTAAAATCTTGTCCGTGGTTATTTCGGACCAAAGCAAGAAACCAATCACAGAATAATCAACCCAGCCAGTCTGCGTATTCGCAATAATTACACTTAACATTATAATGGCAGTATCAGTAACAAACGGAGTAACGACAGTTAAGTTGTACAACAGCGATACCCATCATTGGAACGCAATAAATATTATGCGAGTTTCAACGACATGAATTATTCCTTAGAATAATCTTTTTTTTTTATTATGGCACAGTCCCGCGGATTCAGAGGTATGGACGTAGACACAGGGGGAAATGAGTAGAGGGTCGAACGACTCACTCCTGTTAGAGGGCAGCCAAAGTAGCGTTATCACCTTCCACTGTCTGTAAAAACGTGAAATATCTCTTGTTTTGCCGCTCAGGAGAGCATGCGACGCTAAGAACACTGACAAATGTACATTTCATGCGTCACATATTAGAAAATAATGTAATGAGATTCAAGGTGAGAGTGTACGAAGAGTGACAAACAATAAAGCTATCTCCCATAGTATCAAATACTTTGCCTAGCTTTCTGTTAAACGTACTACCATTTCGAAGGATAGAGATTAATCAAAAATTAATATCTCTGTCTAAGGGAGGAATGAAATACGTTCAGATGAGAACTACCACCGTGCTTGTTGCAATTATGTGAGAACGTACACAGTGGAGAAGAGCAATGTTCTCTACAAACCACATTGTACCATAATAACTATTGTGTCGAAAAAGGGCCAAGGAATCATTCTTTTTTTATGCAAGCCTTTTATTGGACTATTTGTAAACTGAAACTTCCAAGCGCGTCCCTCCTTTTGTTCCAGTGCCATTAATAAAATGTGGAATCTTTTTCGTTAATATATAATACGTGTTACGTGTTAGGAATTATAATACATGTTCATACACATGTACATACGTATGAGTAAACCAAGGAATGATTTTCAATTACTAATAAAACATAGAGTAAGATCATGCATTCCCTATAAATCAAAAATTTAACATGTCGCAGAAAATCTTTGAAAAAGAAGAGAAATAAAATGTATAAGAGCATTGCGAAATTAAAGTGCATCAAGCATCCATATACATTAATACACGTTTATAAAAATAAAATAAAACAAAATTGGTAATATTCACGATTCAAAGAGTATAATCATTGTTACTATTATAAATATCGTTAGTAACGTTACTTCCTTCTAAACGATAAAAGCAAACCATTGTTTACAGGTTAGTCCATACTAATATTATAAACATGCAAGTGCTTTCCAACTTTAAACTCGTAAAGCAGTAATGGTACTTACATTTGTATTCTGAGGCGCTAGCGTATGTTTGCTCATAACGATAGTGGTCGTTTTGAGATCTTTCGTACCACCCGGCGATTTCGGTGGAACCATGTCGACCGGACTGCTTGATTTGCTTACTAACGATTCAGCTGCTCTTACTACATCTAATACCTGTTTAATGTGAATGTATTTTTGATTAAAAATCACATTACAAACATCGTTTAATGCCCGATTTGCACAACGTTCATTCTTACTTTTTCAGGAGTAGTTTTTTCTTTATGCTCAAGCAAAGCACGTTCCCTTTCTTCTTGTTCCCATGCCACAAGTTCGGCCTTCATCTCTTGCTCTTGCCTAAGCGTCGCTGCTTCTTCATCGTCACGATCCAAACTGGATATACTTTGCGATAACGACTTGTTACCATCCGTTGTAGGATCTTTTAATTCTTTAGACGTTCTAGACTCTTTGGAGTCCCGACCGTCAGATACCGGCAATACTGATTCGACTTCATGCTTGTCATAGCCCTTGCAAACTACCAATGTAATCGTGTTTCCTGAACACCGTAATATATTAACTGCCTCCTGATGAGTCGCGCCTAATAACGATGTACCGTTGACTTCTAATAGTCTCATGCCAACCTGAGATTAAGGTGGATAATTAGATCGTTACAGAAATATATGTATATCCTCGCAATGAGCGTTAAAGAATATAATTACTTTCAGTCTTCCATCTCTTTTAGCCGCGCCACCAGAATTGATCTTGGATATAAAAACTCCTTCGTCAGTATGATCAAGAGGATTACCCTTTTGCCCTCGAAGACCTCCCTTTATGTGCATGCCCAATTTTTCTCCTGGCTCCTTCGTAATAACTAATTCCTGAAATGCAACGCGTTGTTTTATTTAATATACTTCTTCCACACTTACTGGATGATTTTTTAGAACTTCAATTTTTGTATATTTGTTTTACAGTATTGAAACAGATCGTAATTTTATTTCTAATACTATTTTGCTAAATGGAAGTTATAAATGCATGTTCCAGTTTTCCGTACAATATTTCAGCCTAAGCGGGAAAGCATTGGCCAGTGATTTTGTGCACAGCGTACTTGGAAGCCTAACGGAGGCAAAGCGTCACGTAGAAAAGAAATAAAAATAACAGGTCATGTAAATTGAGTACTTACTGTCACAGGAATATACTCTATTTCGACCAGCTTGTGGGAAAATTATGAATAGTAGCATTAGGAAATGGCGTAACGAAATGATTAAAGGTGAAGCACAAAGTGCCACTGTTTGCAGATAATAAGCGTTTCACGTAATGCACCGAGTATCACTAAATAAAATCTTTTACATCCCAATCTATTGCCCCTTTACATAGATTCTTAAGTGTTTACGCACATGTGAATTCTTAATAATACAATACATTAGATTAAACAAGCGTGATACTAGACATTCATCGTGAGTTTGTGATTTGTAAAGTTACGTTTTCGTAAGCGTGTTTTCGGAACTAGAAAGCTATTTCGTAGTTAAGAAGCAAACACATGTGCAATCGCTAGCAGGCTGTTCCTACTTAAATCGAGAATAGTTTACCTGATAATTTTCCGGCAGCGGGTCATGTTGAACCGTAAGCACAATTTGATCTCCTGGTCGCAGAAGTTCCATCACAGCCTCTTGATGAGTAGCTTTCGTTACATCCGTACCATTTACCTTCAGTATCCTATCGCCCATTCTTAATTTACCAGACTTCGCAGCTATACCACCAGGCACAACCTAATGATCATACAAAGTTCGTAAATTATACATATTCCTAACGTTGCAAGGAGCATGAATGAAACTTACATGAGATATAAAAATTCCGGGCTCTTTTGCACCAAACGGAGTACAAAAATGATCCGTACCACCAATAATACTGAATCCTAGAGATCCTTCTTTTACAAGAACTACGTCCTAAAAATTCATATGGAATCGTTTAAAATTAGGGAAGATCTTTGAATCTTTGAAATTATATAAATAAACCATTGTGAATTAGATACTGTGGAAATTTTTCTTTTCGTAGAACAAGTGATACTGAGGAACACGTAATTTGGTATTTGACGGAGGAATATTTTGTTATTTGTACTACTTACCTATTTCCATGCCAGAGGATAAGCACCCAATGTTTAAAATAATGAAACATACCATACAACCAATTCCTACCGGGTATTTTTTGGCACGATATACGAGAGTGTACACACAAAAATAATTACTCTTGATGGACCAAATTAATCGGTATTAAATCAAAATACGTAGGCATGCAGCGAACGCTAGTACGATTCATAACGAAAATACAAATGGACGAAGGTATCAATTACACCCATAAAAATATGTCATTTACCTTTTCTTTTTAAGTAATGGCCAATTGCTTTAATTTCAATAAATACTTAGTACCAAAGCATTACCGTATAAAATAAATCGGGGATACCGTTCGTGAAAATATTACTTCCCTACTTAAACATGCACCATCAAAAACCTGATTACCCACCGTCCTCTAATTTACAATTATCCCGCAGATAAATCATATAGATTTATTTAACCAAGACACCTACGACATTATAAACATCTAGTTAAAAACTTTGTAAAATAAAATTTAATACTATTGTGATTATCATCCAAGCATGGAAATAAGTTAATAGATAACGAATGTTAAATACTTAACTTTTACCTAAAACACTA
Source organism: Holcopasites calliopsidis (assembly GCA_023838395.1). Taxonomy (NCBI): domain Eukaryota; kingdom Metazoa; phylum Arthropoda; class Insecta; order Hymenoptera; family Apidae; genus Holcopasites; species Holcopasites calliopsidis. Next base: position 147,373 of record JALHAQ010000037.1, on the reverse strand, counting down.
TAAAATACATAAAAAGTTGGCACACAGATCTTCCTCTACCTTTTTTCTCACGAGTCTTTTTATAATCGAAAATAAAATTAGTCGCAAAAGCGATATCGTTTCAAGATTTTGTACAACTGTCTTTGAATCGGATGTGCAAACAATAATTCATGCAACTAGCTACCAGGCACATACCTCAATAATCAGCGGCGGAACCAACTGATTTTCGGTCACCCTAGTTACGACGGTCTCGGTGAGAGTGCTCTTTGTGATGGTCTCAGTAACTTTACCAAGTGTGGTGGGAGCCGGAGGAAAACTAACGTCCCCGGGTAGATTATCAGGCTGCTTTATTGTCACTGTCACAGTAGGGCCTTGATGGGAATCTGGGGACGGTGAGGATGTTGGAGGACGAAGGAAATGAGCGGGGATCATTGCCTGAAATTCTTCGTTGGTGATTGGCTTTGGTACCTGTATATCCTCCTGGGGCGAGGTTGACCTAGGCTCTGTCGAAGACGTGGGCGTCGAGCTTGCTGTTGTCGTGGGTGTAATTGTAGGCTGTGAAATGCTATGCCTGGGAGCGGGTTGTGGATGCGCTTGGCTATTTGTCGGGCTTGGTGATATCGAAGAAACGTTCTTAACACTTCCGGACTCTGTTACGCCGTTCATTTTCGGCACCTCGGTGCTTTCAAGTTTCATAGGCGGAGGTGTTTTCGACGTTGGACTCGGGGACAATGTTCTATCGGCATCTACGGAACGCCTAAATCCGGTGTATCCTGGCCTATTCGCTATGTAACTATTGGCGTTGTACAATCCTGTGTACGGTCTGGGTGCACCGATCACTCGTGGTGACTTTTCAGAGGGCGTTAAGACTGTGGCTGCGTTCGCTTGGGAAAGTGGAATCTCACGTTCGACCACTAATCGAACGAATCTTTCCAAGCCTGTTAATAGGGCGACCGCTTGCTCGTGTTTCGCTTCTCTCATTTCAACTCCGTTAATCTGTAACGGAGAATCTTGTATTATTTTAAACGAACAGTCATAATAAATTAGTAGGATATCAAAATAAGGAAATATACTCACAGATATTACTTTATCCCCAACTAACAATTTACCATCTTTCTGTGCAACACCGCCATCAGTTATTCTCGAAATATAGATCGCCTGAAAATCATATTTTAGAAGAATATATGCATGGGAAAATATTTATTGAAAATAATATAAATTTCAGAAACTTACGTCGCTACTGTCTTTAAATGGCGGAGAACCTTCGCCGCCAGCAATACTGAATCCAAGTCCATTTTGGTCCCGTATTAACGTCGTATGGACAAGAACAGATACCATCGGTTCGCTGCTTGCCTTTGCCGAAGGTATGGGTTCCGGAATTTTCTTAGACTAAAGGAAAACTTGTTCTTTAAGCTTCATGCTGTAGTTTTAATGGCGAGGCTGGCTATTAAATCTCTAGAGAGAATATACCTTAATTGCATCGTGAGGTAAAGAAGTGTCTCCATTTTCTAAATTATGTGATACACCAGTAGATGAAACGTGCGACGTCGCACTCGGTGCTCTGCTGGTACTTAAACTAGAGCATGCCGAGTCTTTCCTCGATGATGCCTGTTGAAGATGACAATGTTAGCAACCTACTACAATAAATAAACGTTTTGTAAGACCTGTTCGTACCTGTTCGTACGGCGGTACTATCCTCGTAACTTCTCTCTGAACTACTAATACGAGGACACGTCCACAAGCTTTCAGAACTTCTACAGCATCATAATGGCCCACATTTACTACCGAAACACCGTTCACGGACAACACTTTGTCCTCCACTTTTAAACCTGCCAAATCTGCAGGTCCACCTACAAATCCCAATATAATAATATTACAGGGCACCATCATATATATTTCTCCGAATTATACGAATTTTTTGCACCTTCCGTGACTCTGGAAATAAAAATGCCTTCATCGTCACCCTTGAAAGGGGTTGAACCGATGCCGCCAGCTATTGACAATCCAAGACCACCGGTAGTCCTTTCGATATGAATTTCGTATTGTTCCTCTCGCACTTCTATCGTTGGCTCAGCATCTGCAGGCGCGCCTACAGAATTAAAAATAAATATAATTATTACCAATTTATTTATTGCACACCCCGTCAATAATACTTTACTTTTACCACTCTTTCTTTTTCTTTTCACGAAACATCTATACTTTTTAGGCATTTTTCATTAAACTCTTTATGAACAGCAATCTAATATTAAAGTCTCAAGTGAATATTTCCCTTTTTCTGTTCCGCTCCGCGCACGTAATTTTATTGCATCAAACTAGACACATATAATCGGATAAGAGATAAGATAGCTAATGGTGACAGAGTTCCCTATCGTTCTGTTTGCTGTCGGCGATTGCCGAGTAATCGTATCAAAGAATTTAAAAGGGTTCGCCATTTAATATAGCTCGCCACAAGAGGAAATATCCTATCATACATCGAATCATTTTATTTTATATTTTACGCACAAATGTCGGAAGATGTATATTGAAAAAATGTGTTGGATCTTTAAAGTGATGCAATGAGGTGTAAAAAAAAATAACTGTGACATGAACGTGATAATTATTTTACCTTGACTCTGAGCGTCAAAATTCTCCGTCGTTTCTACGGGTGCTGACGTGGCCGTGGAAACTTCGTCACTTTTCTTCTTAAGTGCCTAATTAAACAATTTGTGTTTTTCAATTAGACATGAAATATTATTTTTCGTCTACATTTTAGGCAAAGAGTAAACTTACCTGCGCAATAATGGAAGCTACTTTTTCTTCGTCCACCGTTGTATGGATACGTTTATTTTTCAAGTGATGCGGAGTATCCCTACGATGCAGTCTATTTGGTCTATTCGAATCACCGCCGCCCTCGTAATCAGTACCTTCCGCTATAGAAAATTCTACGTGCCTTGGTGTTTCTTCATTTTCAGATTCTTCATCATCCTTGTCACTTCTATCCTTCGTTTCAGGAGCTGTACCTTCAGTTTCCATATCCTATGCAAATTTTACAATGCACAAATTAACGACAAATATAAATATACTAAAAACGAAATAAAAAAAAAAAAGAACTTATAATACTAACATTCGCTTCCGTAGCATATTGATTAGAAACTACTTCGGACTCATTACTAGGCTCAGGATCTACATTATCAGCTACTGATCCAGGTACGATTTCTTTTTGTTCCCTTGCTACAATCACGGGTTTTGATGATTCTTGCTCAACAGTGCCTGCCGCCAGGTTATTAGATATTGTTGTGTCAGTCTCAATTTTATCTAAACCAAATGCTTGAGAAACGTCCTAAAGAAATCGTGTTAATTATTCTCTCCATTTACAAAGATAAAACTCGTAACAATTTTCAAGTACTTTCAACATACCTGCTCCTCCGTAGACCCAGATCGGCTGTCATTCTTCCCTTTACTAAATAATTTATGAGCTTTCGCTTTCAACTCTTTGGGATGAGGTGTATTTTGTCGTACAAAAGGTGTCTGGAATAAACACAAATGTCCCACGTAATTTCAAAGCGACGAATCACAAATGACGAGGAAAAGGAATACACTTTTCTTCATTTTCTTTTCTTGTTGTAACTTTAATACAATGAGTTGTAAGAACGATAACGCTTCCCACACGTAAAACACCTCGATATTGCTCTAAACTTAGATACAACGAATGCAACGAATGTAGAACGTATCGCCACATGCAACTTGCTCACCTCCTTATCAGATTCTGGAGGTTCGTCCGTGAATTTCACGGAATGCGTTCGCGATGCTTCTTTCTCTTGCCAGCCTTCATCATCGCTGCTGCCAGCTTCGCGTATTTCACCATCCTGGACAGCATTTCTCATACCAACGAGCATACCAAGTCTACCTGAATCTAAACAAAGTATAACTATTTAATAACAAAATATTATATTGAATTAGTATTTAAAGGAATTATATCGCTAACCATCGGGATGATTTTCGAGTTGTGGCAGAAGGAAACATGTTAATACTTCTTGCCCTGTTTCCTCGTCCACGTCTGTTTGAAATGTAAGCATTGGCTGCGCCTGATTCTTACTTAACCATACTGCCTTTAAATTCAAATTGATCAAGGAATATGGCAAGTATTGTAATCTGAAAGGAGAATATAATTTTTATTAGTTACGCGAAGAATTTTAATTTTATCAATTTTAACGTTCACGATAATTGCGCACCTATTTCCAGATACATCCAAGACATGAAGAGCGGTACATTGCCCAACCTCGACTGGAAGATATTGCAACTTGTTATCCCTTAGAGAGAGTACACCCAATTGCTTTAAATTTCCTGAAAAAAAAAAGAAGTAATGAATAGAAAAGAATGTTTTACCATTATTGTCTTAAATAAAACGTTTTTTACCGATTTCCGTAGGGAGCGATTGCAAACTGTTCCTATCTACGTTCAAATTATTTAAGTCGAGAAGTTTTCCTATAGTTACAGGCAGTTCTAGGAGAAAATTTTCCGTAAGAATTAGCTCTTGCAAATTTTCACACCTGTAACAAATATGCAATATCACTTTACACTTGCCCATTCTGAAAAATTCGCATTTCTTTCTATGAGAAAACAAATTAATCTCACCTGCCTATGTTTGGATTTAACGCCGATAGCCTGTTTTGGTCGACTTTAAGAATCGTAAGTTTCTTGAGTTGACCCAGTCCATCGGGCAACTTTTCAATAACGTTCTGCGATAAATGCAAGTCCGTCAAAGACTCTAAACCTCCTATTTCCTCCGGGAGATCCTCTAAACGATTCTCAGACACGTCCAAACACGCCAACGTTTTCAATTCGCCGATCTCCGGTGGCAAATGTTGCAACTGATTGTGATCCAACCAGAGTTCTTGTAACGCTGGCAATTTTCCTATATGTGCTGGCTAAAATAAAAACATGAATTTACTATTCGCAATCCTCCACAACGGGGAAAGAAGAGGCTTTTTGCAAACATTCGGGGAAAATTTAGAGGCATTTATGCAGTAACCATCTCACCAAGACTTCGATGTCGTTGTCACCAAGATCCAGCCGCTCCAATTTATAAAGTTGCGAAAGCGATTCAGGCAAGGATTTCAGCAAGTTTTCTCTTAACTCCAAAGACTGTAGTGCCTCCAAACTGGAAAGAATAGACAAACGTGTCAGTACACGATGCAATTAAAAGATTCTGTAATTCGAATATAATTGAAGCAAGATATTTAATTACCTTCCGAAATCGGGCGGCAGATTCGTAAGGGACATATCATTAAGTCCCAGTACAGTTAAGTTCCGCAATTGCACGAAACCTGCTGGAAGCCTGTAAAAATCAATCATTCGTTTCTTTTCTTAGATTCTCGATTAACATTTCTCGCAACTGGTAGAGCAAGGCATATACACTTCGTGTAAAGAGAAAGGGTGTAAAAAAATGTTATCAACCTTGGAATCGGATTGCTACTGAAATCCGCCACCTGAAGTGCACGTAAATTCTTGATGTTCTCAGGAATGTCTTCTATATCTGCAACGAGAAAAAAAAGGAAACATGTGACTTACATGTTCTATTCGATATTCAATTGCATAACTGAATGGCAGGAAAATCGACATTAAATGAACATTGCAATGACACAAGAAAATACAAATAATTTTCTACTTAATATTATTATTAGTTGTCGCTTTGAGAAACAGACGACACTGTTTTGTCGCAATCGAGACAAGGCGTTGCAGCGTGTTGCATAATTGCGTGATAGTACAATGCCGTTTAATTAATTTACAGGAAACCGAACGGGCTGAACCAATGATAAATTCCTTAGTGAAAAATAAACGCAATACGCTTCAACCAAGCACTGCTATTGCATAAGAATGCAGGATGCTGCGTTATGAATGAGGGAATACCACGCGCATCCCTGCCGTTGTTTTCCCCCGGCAATGCCGTGGAATTTCATGAGTTAACGTGATCGGTCAACCAGCTGATTTCTAATGGGAAAAATTCTCATTACAGCGCGCAAGGAGTATTTCCTGCAGAATTCAAAACGAGCTGTGCTGTTTTCACTCGCAGTTCATTAACTGTTGCGCACAGATGATTGCTACGAACAATGAAAACGGATTGGGAAAATCATGAGGTCGTAGCCATAATTTTTCCTTAAACAAACATCGTTTCAATATTCGTGGGTTTCCAGAAAAAAATTGCTGTTCGCAATAAAGTCGAATTATATCGAATGCAAAAAAACACGTTTAAAACGTGTATCATGAGTCACGGCGCGATTATGCATTCTTGAGTCAAACGATGGAGATGAAACACGTGGGAGAGAAGAAGAGGGACGTAGTGTACAGTCGTGTATCGCATAGCAAAGGCGAACCGATAGAGTTTACGAGCAAAATCGAACCTTGAGGCATAGCTAGCTGCTTTTAACATTGCAGCTAAGCAGTTCCAGCGCATTACGGTAAATGTTTAACTTTTATCATCCACGAATATGCTTGCTTCATAAGTTATTGTACACATTTTACCACCTTCTATGTCGTAACTTTTTCAGCATTAGGACGAACAACTGTGCAATCACGTATATTTAAAACGCAGCAAATTTTTCATCCATTTTCATGGAAAGATTTTGCAAGCACGTGTCGCAATGAACGCTCGCACCATGTGCGTACGCGTGGACGTAAAACGACTTGGAGCAATTGCAAACTGGTTCCGCTAAACGGAAGAGACGTACGCGTTTCGTTCGTCTGATCAAGAGATCTTGAGATTTTCTAATATCCAAAAACAAGATTTGTTCCCAAAAGGATATTAATGATCGGTAAAGAGTGGTGCACGTATGTCTGAGGTACTTTTGCAGCAAGCAATGGATGCACAAAAGAGACAAGCTGGTAATATGCTTGGCTGGAGTCTAAAACGATATCGGGTATGTGGCGGCCCGTTATCGATCGATAACTTTCTGTCTGGCTACACACGGTGCAGGCGGGGAAACCATACGCGATCTTATGGTTTTGTGGTTAAAATATCTCCGATCGAGCGATACGATTACTCTTGTACCATCATTAATACACATCTGTACAGGTCGTGTGCGGATATTTTTAATAAGACGTCCACGATTTCGAAGATAGTCGCGACTCGCGATTACCCCGCGAGTCCCACCACGACGAACCGTGGTAGGCTTTTTAAATAGTAAAATCATCAAAACGGTCTGAAATTAGTCTTGCGACTAATCTATGATAAAATACTGCAACGTGATTAAGAACACCCGATAATACAACAGCCGCGCTTCCCACGAGTGAAACAATAAAAATGTTTGCGGAAGAATTACTGGCGTTTACCGCAAAATTGTTTCCTACCACACCTCCGCGATAATTCGCCGCCCCGACCCAGGTTACACCCTATTATTCTTCTTTTCCATGTGCGCGATCAGTCGATTTTCCGTAATTACGGAATCGCACTCGATTTACCGTGCCTATGAACGCCCATACGGTGTAATTTGTAATTAAGTAACCGGTAAATAACACAAAATAGCTCCACTCTTCTCTGACCGCGTCGGCCACACGGTAAACATTATAAATAGCGCGAAACATCCACCCTCGGCCTTTGCAATTTACCTTGGATGAAGAGGAGGAGGCGGCGGTCGTGTACACACATACACCGACCTGGGGGACGACCTGACACACGTGGAGACACGCGCGTATGTAAGTTTTTGAGTAAATAGGATCCATTACTGTGAACATGAAAACACCACAAATCTATGTTCTCCACCTGATATACGATACATCGTTTCCCATCTACCGAAACCATGTACTTGCCTTCAGTATTTTCTAATATCCAAAAAGAAGAATTTAAAAAAAGATTGAACTAAATAATCCCCGAGAATTATTTTTATATCCCATGCCGATTTTAGATCGGCCAATTCAGAAACAGCCAGGAACGTTATTTTATATTTTTCATCTATTTTTAGCTGTAAGATTGCCTTCTTCCTGTTTATATCAGCTCGTTACCAGACCACCCCCGTGCACACTCCAACGCAACACCGTTTACGCTCCTTCAAGGGACCACGTATGACCGTATCTCATTGCTCGAAAGAATAAAAAAGAAAATAATGCAATGGGGCGCAACAGGGAACACAGGGGTAATACGCGGTGAGGGTAAAAGATTGCATAGTGCATGTGTAAGTTTCTGCTCATTACGTAATATCAGTGGCGCACGTGAAGCAATCGATACGGACCGTGGAAAAATTCCCCCATTGAATCTGCGAGCCCTTCGAATCGAATGTTGATTTATAATTAAACGTTTCATAATGCTTGCCCTGTGTTTAACACTTTTTAATTAACGCCGATCATCATTCTCCACGATGCAGATTTAATGAAATAACCGCGAGCGATCGAGGCCTTTACATATTATCCAAGAGGGAGGAAAAGGGAGGAAAAGATGGGGCCTAAGGGTAAACGATAGAGGGTGATAGCTCGCATCGACTCGCACACACTTATGTAATAACATGCAACACGTGAACGCATGTGGGAAACCAGCTGGAAAGTTCATAATCTGGAATTTTCTCTGTACCCGAGGCGTCTGACTTATCTCCCCTTTTCCCATTTTCGAGGGTTGAAGACATTTTACCGTAAAACATGTATTCCACAAGCCATCGAGAGTTAATTTCAGATTTCCTGAATCATCGTTTACAGTTAGCTCGCGGAACGGTACTTTTCCGAAAAGAAACGTGTACATCGAGTCATTAGAATATTAGATATCGGTTACGGCCAATTGATTTTCCGAGTTATAGAAAGCTGCGATAACGACGATAGGAGAACAGCTGTAGATCCGGAAGGGATATGGTAAATGACCACTGAAAGAGAAGTATTTATAAAAAAAAATATCGTACCACAGCAATAAACGATCGACATAAATAATCCTTTCTTTGAGACGTCAGAAAAAAAAAAGAAATGAAAGAGAATCACGCTGGTTGCATTCCGATTAGTCGTATCTTCTCCGTGCGTTGTACCTACACGCGAGTGCAACGCCTTTCATTAATGGGGTGGGTTTCCTGAACTCGAACCTGTTGCTATAAACTTATATTTCTTGCACGCAACGAGTTTTCACTGTCGACCAGTCTTGACCATTTCAGATCAGCTATCTGAATCTAAAAGCCGTGCTTTGTACTAAAGCTACGGTGTGCGACGAAGATGAACGCGAGGAAATGCATGTTTTCACATCGAGCTTCCTCGTTGATTTATTTGTACCAGAAGAATTTTATAGAACCGATGATATGAGATGATGGAAATATACTTGGTCTGGAAATTTGAATTATTAATAAGTTCTTAGATTATCCATTGGCACAACTTTCCCCATCTGGCATGATTCCTTTCGAATATCCGAATCGATTTCATTAAGTGCAGCATCGAGAATTTCTATATCTAAAATTCCACCTGCAGGCCGACGAAAGAATTCCCCGATGAAACTCGAGTTTGACGAAACATTCCAGAACAGGAGAGCCTTGGCACGTAACACGCTCGAGGCCCCAACTTTCTCGTTAGCAAACGAACAATACGTTATAGAGAAAGAAAGTTCGTAACAACTCGCGGCAAATGCAGCTCCAATCTAAAGCTAGCACCGTGGAGAAGCGCACGATTTCGCAATAGCATCGAAACGATTGCGCACGTACGTAACAGTGATCGTCGATAATTAAAAACAATTGTAACAGTTAAGCCGTTGGCGCTGCTTTACGCGTGCCACGTTTTATCCGTGGAATAGAATAAAAGGAATGGAAAAACTGATAGGACGAAGGATGTTGGTGGAAATTGGTTCGCGGAACAACCTGTACGTACGAGGATTCACACACGCGCGTGGGTGGATCAAGGGACAAGTTTCCTGAACTCGAACCTGTTGCGGTCGCGGTTTATCTCTCCCATGATCAGCCAACGAGTTTTCACGAGATCCTGTCGCTGTTCAGGTTCGTGTGCATCGCATTTTTGCATTCGGTTTTCCCTGAGAATCCTACCGGCTAGGAGAAAAGTCCTGTGCAATTTAATTACTACTTTCTCCCGTTTTTTGATCGATTATCAATCACCGGTATTCCTTCCCCTGCCCTACACACTAACGAATTAATTTTTTCTTTAGCACTCCGTTTCAAGCTTTCCATCTTCTCGTACGGCTTTTATTAAATCGTACAAGGTTGTACGGAATGAAAAATATTTCATTCTGCGTACTCGACCAGACTAAAAAAAAAAGGACAATGAACAATGGACAAGTTCGTATTGTTCGATCTCTATCGATGCAGTAGATGCGAGGGAAATAGTATAAGCTTTGGCAAAATTCCGAATGGAAATAAAACTGTTTGTTTCCCCAAGCGCACCAGGGAGCAGTCCACGATTCGTGCACGAGATTCGGGCTCAAACTGTTTCAACTCTGACCCAACCGCTGCACCAGATAAATACACGAATTATGCAACGCAGCGTTATCAAAATTTCCACGATTTCTCACAGTTCCATGAGCGAGTTTCCAGATTGCTTTTCCGGCACGAGTTTCGAATAGTTTCATGATAATTTCCAGGCGCAGCGAGCCGCTGGTTCGATATAATCTCTGGTGCCTCTCAAAGGAAGATACCCCGGCTTGGGAAAACTCGGGCAGATGCTAATCTCTGCACTCATTAATCTTTTACAATTGGAAAGAAAACGTATAGAAATGTAGAATGCATAAAATACTTGTAAATCTTCTATGCGCCTATTTGACTGGTCGAACCTTTATTCGTGGCATATTTATGGAAAATGCGCAGAGAGAAATAAAAAGTCGTCCAACTATTTTCCTCCGACACTTACGAGATACGATAGAAATTCTATTATATGTACACATATACCTGAATGTTCCACTTTAAATGACGCATGTCGCGAAAACGTTAATTTAGAACAGAACTTCACGAACAACCCGCGACACGTAGGACGCGTCTCTGGTTGTCAATTTCCAGTCGATTGTTCCTCAAAACTCGTCCTAGTGGGTAACTTGTTGGCTATTAATGAGGTCGACCGTGAAGTGTGCACGAAGTGCAAGCGCGATAGTTGTGCGCGCAATTTATAACAAGTTTCGCAAATATTCTACCGCGACCGTGGAAAGTTCGCCCTTTACCGTAATCGTCCTACACTCTCCTAACACTGTCACGTTAATTAATGCATCGAATTATGCAGTTTCCCGTACACGTGCAGACCGTAAACTCTTAATTACGTGAAACCGCTTCGTTCTTGGTTTCCAAATAAAAAAACAAAAGTAGTGAGAAGAACTTGTTCGTGTCCCAAGCTTTTGAATTCCATGGCCTCGTTTACGCAAGCGTGCAAAGTTTGTTCACTCATATTTTCCCGTTTATCTTCGTCTTTCCGCGTTCGGTAAATGCCTACACGTAACCTGGCTCTTTCGATGGATCCTTAGAGCCGAACAAAGCAAACTCGATCGAAGGTACGAACGCTCTAGGGTGCATCGAAAAGTGGGACACTTTTGTCCTCCGTTCTGTCCAGCTCTGTCTCTCGAAAGCAACGTAGAAATATCAAACACTGGCCCAGATATTGCGGATCACTTTTGTCCGATACGCGGATATTGCCGTCTGTGCATATGCGCGCATTGGCAAATAATACTGACCATTCCTTTCCCATTCCCCCATACAACAACCAAATGCCCTAGAAATACAGAAATCCTTCAATATACAAAATGCTCGCGATTTTCCGCGTACAATCGCAGACTTGTATCTCGTTAGCGTGAAACAAGCGCACTACAGACCTATCGTAACTCCGAAAGCGTCTATAATAGTACAAGGAGTGGAAGGTCCGAGTTGCATCGATCCGCGTTGCAAACTTTTGCGGCTTTCAGCAGGAGGCCGCAAAGTTGTAAGTTAAGAAATCGTGGACGAACACCGCCCGTCACACTTTGGTTGTGACTTAAAGCGACTTCGCGAAGGCGCGAGACAAAAGATGCGAACGGAAGAGCCCGGGGCACGTTTCTATAACTGAAAACGTCCGGGAAGCCGGCGTGTGTACGCGTTTCGCGTAACCTAATTGTACCACCTTATTGAGTTTCTACACAGCAACTTGGCATGCACGTCGCCGGTGTCCTCGCCTTTAATACGTTGACCGTCGCGAGAAAAGAAACGCCGTGAACTAATAATTTTTCACGTAGAACAAATCAGACTGGACGTTTCGTCCAATAGTCGGCTGGTAATAATTCCTCTTATTTCTCGACGGAGGATAACTGTTTCTTGAAACCACAATGAGAGCGGATGAAGCGGAGAATGTACGGTTCGTTCAGACCGCATGGATGATCTTACGTGAAATTTATTTTATTACAAGCCGTGAGCGATGCCTACGAAAAGAAACTGCTGGATGCCACACACCCCCTGATTCAAAATTACTGAGCTACCTCGCGAAAACGTGAATGCATGAACATTCCTCGTGTGATTCATTCGGCTGACTAATATTATCCTCCTTTTTTTGCTTTCAGCTCGCGTAAATTTTTCCTCGTCTCGTCACGCGTTGATAATGTAATGAGCCCAGACAACGCGTATAGTTTCTCTATTGCAGATAAACGTAATCTTGACGTAATCGAGTTGTGTAATAGTTGTATTGCAAGTAATGACAGCAATGCTGGCAGAAAATGTCGGCTAGGAGAATAAAATAAATAAAAGTTAGACCGGCCGAATCGATATTTTGCGAATATTAATTTTCGATTAATTTTAAACAGTCCCAAGACTCGATTAGTGGATACGATAGCTTTCATCAGTTTGCCACAGCGAGTCTCAACTAGAGACTGAAGGATTATTCAACGACCATGACATGTGCTTACACACAGAAAGCTCTGTGCGCAGCCAGAGGATAGATGTGCATACATATACGTGTGGATTAACGTCGCATTCCACGTGTACAAGCCTGTGAAATTATTTACCACAAACGTCTCGTAACACTGTCACAGCCTTAAGACGTTGCATTGAGATGTAAGGCTAAATTGCATGTCGATTATCCACATTGCAGGCTATCCACAAAAATTACCGATACTCATAGCGGTTATTATAAATAATAAAGAAGCTAACTTATCGTTGACTTCGACGTTATTCAAATACTGTACATTTATAGAGTCGGTACGAGGAAATTATCAATGATTCACCCACGTCCGAGTCGCCGTAACCAGAAGAATTTTATAATCTCTCTATCCTTGATTTAAATAGATATCGTGGAAGCTGCAGAAAAATCGTAGCAACAATTACTGACAACCGTGTAGAACTCTTTGAATACGAAAGCGTTTAAATAATTTTTAGCCTCTCTCACAGCGGCTGTAAATTTCAATGAAATCACAGTCCTGCTATTAATAACAATTGAATCGTGAACGTTGCACTTAACATTCTCCGTTGCTCCGAAGGAACATTACATAAACGCAGAGGGAAACCTGAAGGTTCGACTGGAAATCGACATTTCTACGGATATAAACTTTGTTGGGGAGCGTGATAAGGGATTTTCTTGAAAAGTGATTTACTTTCGAGCAAAAAAAAAAATGGAGGAAGCATTAGGAAACCGAGTGGATATACTTGGAGTACGGTGTCGGAAATAAGCTTCATTTAATAAAGGTCACCGACTAATTAGCGTCGACCAAGTTCCAAGTCAGGTCCAAGCTCCACGAAAGGAGCTTGTGCTTTCTTGTTAGGAAAAATAGGCCGATAAGCTCGACCTTTCGTGGAGACGGACTTTCTATAGAGCGCTTCATAGTAATTTAATGGGGTTCTAATTCGAGGCCAATAATAATTGTGACATATATAGTGCGCACCGGAGTATCACATCCTTTGAGCTTTGTGTCATTAAGTTGGAGATTGTATCAAAGTAAGAATTTATACAGAATTGTGTAATGAAACTACCTGTACTATATATCTTAGGAAGAATAATGCACATTCCTCGAGCTTCTACGACCGACCTAAATTTCCTAAATCCGTTCAACATTCGATTCTCCCCCATGTATATATTTCACGGCTGGCGTGGAGGTTTCATCGGCCACTTCCGGGGGCGAGCAAAGTTTCCACCGAGTAAATTTCTTGCGCGTGGCGTAGTTCAAAAGCGGGTGCCTATGTAAAAAGCCGCGATTATGAAACCGGTCGGCGTTGATCTAGCTAGCGTATTGTTATAACGCGTGAAAAAGGGAAGGCCGGCTGAACTATTTCCCTCCGTCTGGCATACGAGCAACACTTCGAATTGGCACGCCTGTTTAAAGCATATCCACGAGTAATTACCAACGAACGTATTACTTTTCGCGTATGATATTTGTCAGTAGGACTCCCAAAGAGATCTTCCGTTCTGGCATCGTACATTCGAGCCTGTGCATGTCTCTCTGTGTTTCAATACGTTCACCTGCTGCCAGCAATAGAGCGAGCCACGATTGCAAGAGGGAGGATTATTTATTTTTCGAACCGCTGTGTAACTGTTTTGCCAGCAATATGTACACGTGTCGATTGCAACGAGAGCGAAGTTTCGGAAAACGCAACAGTTTCTCATCTGTTATTCGCGTCCTGATCGCGGAGGTGGATATGGAATACTTTAACGAAGAGCAAGATCGTAAAAGAGAAATATTGAGTACCTTTCCCTCTTGGAAAGGGGTGAAACGGAGTGATTCAATTTTATTTCATCCGTAGCTTCGAATTTGTCTAGCATTTTCTGAATTTTGTTCATAATAAATTTCGTTGTCCCATTGTCGGATTTTTGGAGTAATTTACGTGACAGTAGCATTATTAATATTGACTCCTTTACTAGAATTAAGCGAATAACACTGAATTACTTTCTTTATGGAAATATTCTTTCAAGTTAGATTTAATTGAAGGAATGTGGATTATTTGTTAAACTGTGTCAGCTTAACCCATTGACTGCCAACTACGAGATATCTCGTAGTAAGCGTCTGTACCAAAACTGCCAGCTACGAGTCATCTCGTACTGTTTTTTCAATAAAAATACTGTAAATGCCATTGCAATATTATATCAGTAACTTAATATTATTATACTTTGTAAAACTTCATGTTTCCTTTAAAATAAAACCGTGGCGCCCAGGGCAAGACACGCTAAATTTTCGTGGCAGTCAATGGGTGAAGGCTCTCCGTTACTTCCACGATTCACAGAGAAATCAAGGGGGAGAGGAGAGTCACGAATCCAGCAGGAATGCTAAGGCTAAGAGTATTCGAGGGTTCGTGACATTTCAATCCCTCGTTTCTTTTCAAAGCATCCAACGGAATCGTTCCTGCGCTTGTCTCTTCCGGGTACTTAATTCCATGGTACAGAGCGGCTACAACGTCGATCCACGCGATTTTCGCGATTAAATAACGAATGAAGAAACGGCTGGATCACGATCCTACGCGCTAGTGCAAGATAAAGCTTGCATTTCTAAAAATACGGAATTATTAGAAGGCAATGGGAGGCAATCAATCAGTTGAAATACAGTTTCCAAATTTATCAGACAGGCCATTAATCCTTGCAAAAATTTGTCGCTTCAAAGGCCTGACGGCATGGAAAACAAATCGTGAATTAGCCTGCGAGAAACTGGAGGATACACGTGCCAAGACCTGTTCAATGGACGTGACATTGTTTTTAGACGGATGCTTTTAATAACCATATTACGGTACACTGTCATCGTGAGTGTTATTAAAGCTGCCACGGTACCGGTACAAATAAACTAACTGGAACCAGGAAACAGCCGATGTTGTGATAAGTCAGCGTAAGTAACATACGTCTACGGTTCTTCTCTCATTGCTACATACGTCCCTCCCGAGAGGATTCACGGGGCAGGAAACAATTTTTTGAAGAATCCAGCCTTGCGTCGTGACTAAAAACTCGTCTGACAAGGTGCTTGAAGTCGGAGAACTCGGATAAATGAAATGATCTGGAATTTGCGCGGAGTACAGAGAAAATTGCGAGCACAGAATTATTAATCGCTAATTATGATCATGAAAATGTTGACAGAGTTTTGCGTTTTATTTTTAAATGTGTATCCTGCATATTTTGATACGATTATACAAATTCTGTGCCTAAATAAACTAGCAGATATTATCGTTAGCATTTAGGTTACTACTACTCCGTGGCTCGATATTGAAATAAAATAAAGGGACCCAAGGCAAGGCTATAGCGAATTGTGTACAGTCGATAGCTCTATACGTAGCTCAAAAATAACTGGAGGATCAGCTACTCAAACAGCTTTATCGCTCATTCAGGTGTCCAATATTTCAGAAGCTCCAATTCTCCATGGAACTTGAACGTTCTTCAAAATATGCGCCTAACACATTTCCTTAAACATTTTTAACTGGTGAACATCACTAAATCTTACGCACAGTCAAAGGATTTCAACGGCTTAAAAAACAAGCCGATTCATAAACCGAACCCCTCATTTTTACCGATTCTTCTAGCCACCGTTCAGCGTCGCTTCCTCACAAAGGATCTGATCAACAACAATGAGGCGATTAAGCAGAACTTTAAAATTCCAGCTCTGCTAATGGATTCGCAAACCCTACAGGAGATCTCTATGTGAAAAATTCGAGTAATCAAAAGTTTGGATAATTGAAGGAAGAACTTTGTACATAATAATACATTTCTTTCTTAAATAACCGTGCAGCTTTTTTTTTAATTCTCCCTTGCTGCGATAGTGGTAGTTAAAGGTGGTGGTGATGGTAGATAAAGAAGGCATCCCCCTAACATGCTTGCTCTTTCCCTTCTGTTAAAATCACAACTAGTCAGCCAGGTTTCTTTCCCAAGGAACGAAGTAAGCGTTAATTGCCACGCTGCGCCTAATCCCACAGATCGACCCCCTTACTGTTAGATCAACGGTGCAGGAGCATTAATTCAAAGGTGTATAGCGTCTAATTTATCACGCCAGGGTAAATTATTGTGTCCTGATATCGAATTATCGAACTTTGGCGAACTTAGAACGGCCTACATTTTCACTAAACGCCTGTTACGTCTTGCGTAGAGAGGCATTATACGTCGTTGACCGACAGGGATCCTATTTGAACGCGTCAGAACTACGATAAAGGGATCGTCCTTGCGGTGACAAGTCGTAATATGGTTCGATAAGGATCATAGGAGGAAGAAGACTGAGAATAAACTGAGAATAATGGGAATAGCGAAAGTTCTGGTAGTTCCTTTATTGTTCCTCGATCGCGACGATAAGACGATCCCCTTGAGTCCGGTGGAACGTTGATCGATGATGGAAGCGATTAAGAAATGACGAAATGCATTTTTCTGCGGTGCAAAAAGTCTATCAATTATTCTAATTGCGACGAAAGCTCTTACTGTATATGAATGAAATATCCTTAATGAAAATGCAACAAAAATTCCTCTAGTTATGAATGGGAAAAGCATGCAAGTTGCGAAATCGTAGTGAACCATTTTCTGAACGAACCATTCTTTAAACGTCTTTTTCGACGCACCCCGAACGAAAGGGAAAAATAAGAGACATACATGAGCGAGCAACGACTCTGTTTTCGAAAATCGCGCAGGTCTGACGTGGATGCAGAACCAGCGGAGCATTTTACTCGACTGAGACTTGGGTTCTCGACTTTCATTGCGAACAAAAGAATTCATTTGCAGCGTGTACAATGCCCGCCCGCTTATTATACACTTCTGTATTGTTCGAAATCGCTTCTTTTCTTTCTTCATTATTCGGTCGTTTTAGCTGAAAACGAAAGGCGTGTCCACTCGATTTAACCCGTCAAATGTTCTCACCGACATCACGACGAGGCGATTAGCGAACTGATACTATGCCAATGGAAATATTAATTTCTTTTTATTGGTCGTGAAAAGGATATTCGAATATAGAACGGCAAACGAAGGACAGCAACGACCGTCGAGATGCGTTGAAGCTCGGTGAATGAAAAAATTTCATTTCACACGACAGATAAACGTGCAAGCCTTCGCGAACATGCCGCGGTTCGAATCTAATTACCGGAAACTCGGGCATATGGCACGCACGCGTGTATTGTGCGAGAAAGAATGCGAGAGCGGTACGTTTATTGATAAGAACGGCCACGTATCAGGAAGTAGTAATTACGAGGGGACAATTATTTATGATGCTTATTTTCGTCCCACCGTGCACGAGGCAGGGCGGAGAAAATTCAACCCTACTGTATACATAGATATCGACTGACCCCCAGTCCATTCATGTTGAATTTCGGCCCAATGTACACACCAATACATTCAATGGCCCTTGTGTATTTTACACCTGTCGGATTATGCAAGTACAGGGGAAAAAGGGGCAAGGGAAGTACGAATTTGTCTACACACTTTTTTGTAAATGTAGTTGTAAATTTAGACACTTCTTTTTTGAATAACAGTAATCTTTTTATGATGCTGTTTAGGTAGCTTTGAAATTGGTGTACGAGTACTTGAAACTGATCATCGGGAATAAAATTCGACCACGACAATACCAATGTTACATTCCCTACGAAACGTGTGCTCTTCAATGATATTTGTCTAACTATTGTGATTGTTTTGAAAAAACAGTGTAAACGCGCCGCTCACGTTCGGAGAAAAGATGCTTTGTAAGACCTACCTACTATTTTCTAGTTTTGCCGACTATTTAGAGGAAAGATACGTTCCACTGGAATAAAGCAGGAGAAAGGATTGTGGCCGAGAGGGAGAGGAATAAGTCTGATGGCAAAGCGAGCCATCCGTGACTCCACTACGGTGCATTCCTTCTTCGCCGCTTACCGTAGCATGTGAAGTAACAGAGTTCTGTCTCTGTGTGGACGCGGGTGGCGAGAGTTGAGCATAGGGTAAACATAAAAATGCCGAAGTGGAACGGTAAGTAAATCCTTGGCGAACTGCGAGGAAGGAAAGGCTTCCCTCTTGGGAAACAACCGCGACACGGTAATAAAAAGGACGTGACTTCAACATACCTTTCGCACGAGTCGCCGCATCATGGAAAGTAAAAGAGGCGCCATTTACCTATCGATATACGTTCTGATTTTCGTCAATCGACTGTTCGATCATTCTGATCGGATCGTTCATCGAATCTATAAGCACTGATCGAGATATCGAAACTATGTACGATCGACGAATTTGATGTATCGATTGCGAAATCGATAATGCACCTATCGCTGCACTGAATCGTTGAATATTATTAAAATTGTTTATGATGAAATAAAAAATTGCTATACATGCTTCTATAAGAGATCGATGTAGGACAGAAAATTAATTTCACGCTTCGACGACATTGAAAGCTTGCAAAGATGGAATCATTATGATGACAGAAAGTAATCGTGAAATTGTTAGACCGTAGTCGACGCACCGGTCACTACGACCGGCGATAAACTAAATAAGTACGGCGATAACGGTAACTTGGCCACAAAAAAAGTGCATATTTCATTAATACTTGATATTAGCAAGCCTGTTTCTCGATTTACCCGAGCCGAACATCGGTGCCGAGGTTCCGTTAATGGTTCGCCTCGTTTAATTCTACTTTTATTCGATGTCTTTGTATGCGCGTTGTATGCTCTCGATTTTCTCATTGACAACCGTTTTGAAGCACGTAAGTACACGTGCTTAATCGAGACGGTCGACAGGCGCCGGTCGTTGACCATGCACGAAAATAAAAGATAACTGGAAAGACGAAGAGAATACGCGTCCAGAAAAATGTTCCCATCTAACGAAACGGAATGAGAATGGAAGGAAAGAAGCGATAGCCGGGTCTCTTTCGCTGTGGTCGCTGGCTACGCAAAACCGCGGGCTAAACAGGATAGCCAAAAAGAAAAAACAAACGACCACTCACCGTTTCTGGATACGTCCAGCTCCACGAGGTTTTCGAAGTTTTGGATATCCGGCGGCAAGCGATGAATTTCATTGTCACTCAAGCCGAGCTTCCTTAGCCTTTGTAGCCGGAAGAAATTCTGAAACGGAACAGAATAGAGATCAGCGGAAGAAAGTAAAAATGACAATAAACGCTACTACCCCCGATCACCTACGTGCGTGTTCTTCGTCGTTACATTATAGCCGATGGAACGATACGTCATGGACACAATAGAAAGAGGAAGAGAGAGAGAGCGGCAAATGATGGGGGGGAGGGGAGGGAGGTAAAGAAAGAAAAAGAGGTATACGGTTGTAAGACAGAATGCTGGCATGTAAGTATTCGCTTACCTTGGGTAGATCACGGATATGATTTGCGTCCAACAGAAGCTCCTCCAAGCTTCTTGAGTATCGCAAAATATCATCGGGAACGCACGGCAGAGAGCAATGACGCTTGTCAACGTATTCCACCTGCCTGTTACACCCTTTAAAAATCGGAATGCAGCGGAACATGGTATCCTTTTCACTATCAATCACGTTAAAACAGCACCGAACATAATTGTCCCGTAAACTTTACGGCGGTACCCACGCTGCTATTTGCACATATTTGTAAGACAGGATGGATTGAGAAGAACTATAGGAGGAAAACTGAGCGCGGCACGGCACACACTTTCACGCCCTACTCGGCTTTAAACGCGCTCACGGCTTGTGCCTCGAAGTCTGACGTCATCACGTCTACGAACCACTGATCACGTTGCTCTAAAGCGACACACAACAGTGAACGAATGCGACGCTTTGAACCACCGTTCCCCCACCATGTATTCTGACGCGACTTACAATGAATATAGAAGGGAAAACTTGGATAGACTGTTAATTGATTGCAAGCTAGAGATGTATTAAATTACTTGGAAGTTACGAAAACATTAATATCCGTTCAATAATTAGACACTTGAAATAACAATATTCCTACACTAAAAATGAGGTGCAAAATACGTATTTTAGTAGGGACTGATTGGTACGACAGATGGCGATTGTGACCTGCGCATTAAATTGATTTATAATCGTCAATTATGCCGCTATTTTATGAATAATGAAAATTGTAGTATATTCTTCAAAAATAATAAATCACATGCTTTATAGTAATTCCTGATGTTTCCCTATAGTATTTAAAACATATGTCGGCTAATACTTGAGAGATAACTAGAATTTCTTCTTATCGTCCGTCCCCGCTTTAAGTTTCGGAGTTTAACCACAACAGTGCACTACCGAATAAAAATGAACGTTCATTGTGGTCCTTATTTTAAATTTCTTATAAAGCACAATTTGGGAAAATAATATTTTTTCATGCAGCAAAACAGAAATTAGATTCCAACAAATACTCTTGTCTATAAAATTTAGCAAAAAATTACTCCTATTTATAAATCAGCCTGTTTTGCATATGTGATTGCAACGTGTGTTATTTAGTAGACTTCAACCTTTAACAATAAGTAGGACAGCAGATGTATATATGATTATATAAAATATATAGTAGATCACCTGCATTACCAGGTAAGATTGTTTCGACAATTAATTTCGAGATTAATAATTATTAAAAATTACTTCCTGCAGGCACACAGTATGATTATTCTTGCAGTCTACTAAAAATTTCAGACCAGTATTTCTTGATATTATCGAACAAAAATGAACATTGCACTAATATCAGAATATTTGGAAACTTATCAGGGCAGAGATAAATTTTTAAGGATCCTATCGTACATAGCCAAATTAGCCACATTAGGTACATCCTCCAAGGATACAGAGAAGAAGTTAAAGATATTTAGCAGTCAGATGAGCGGATGTAGAGTAATTTTAAGGCTTCTGGACGATATACCTGTTATTCATCATGCGATGGTATATGGATATGGAAAGGAGGTATATGTATATACATATATAAAAAGGTCAAATGCATTTATAATGCGAAAGAAGAAACTATGTGCAAAATTGAATATTTAATTTTATATCCATTAATTGTAACATACATTATGCCTGTACTATTTTTCTGCAGGCCTATAAATTTCATATATGATCTATTAGGAACCGGATTGGTTGATCAGATGGACAGAACTAATGCAAATTACTGTGGACATTATATATTGCCCAATAGAGCACATATCTTGGGCCGGTGAACACAAATTAATTAAGATCAACACTGAGAAGTGGGATAATGCTTCGACATGGTTTTGGATAATCTCTCTGCACTTATCTTTGTTAAAGTATGTTAAATAGAATAGGATCAAGTATCGATGCTCGACTTAAATTTCATTGTTACATATGTATGAATTTCAGGGCTTTGCGGAAGTTGAAGAAATTCAATAATTATAAATCACATCTCAGCAAAACCAATTGTGTTACAAGGTAAATTGAAGTAAATAATAAAAAAAGACTATATTCCAATTTCCTTAAATTTTATAATAACAAAAAGATTATTTCGATTTAAACAGGGCAGCTTTAAAGGCAATAAGGAAACAGAGATGGAATGAATTACTGACCTGTCTAAGACTAGCATTAGATGTAACATTTGCAATTAGTTATTTGCCACCTGGCATATTCTGGGGAAACAAATTAAAAGTGTGGCAAGTGGGAGCACTTGGAACTTTGTCTTCTTTGATTAGCTTGTATCAAGCCCTAAGCAAATTGGCGGAAGAAAAAAAATATTCGTGATGTTAAAGGCAATAATGGTAACATAACAGGGTAACGAAAATTATGTTACTAGATGCTATTTGTATTTTGTATGAAAGTTATTGTATAGTAAATTTTAAAATAAATTGAAAAACTTTGACGAACATCTGTTTCAGCCATTTAATTTTGTTATGTAATGTAAAATATGATTTTACACGTTATAAAGCAGTAAGGCATCGTTAACATAATAAAGAACAATTTATTGCTTCTAATATATCAATTGTTGTGATACAAGGTATATCTTAACAGGGATATATGTAACAGGAAAAAAGCTAAAGCGTTACAAATGATTGATATCCGGGTAAAGCTTACTTGATTTTAAGCTAACTAGTATATGCTTATATATGTCCACTAAGGTCCGATTCATTTTTTTACGTATTTCTCTGATATCGTTATTTGTAAATTATAGTTGTTGGTTCTATCATTAATAAAAGTGAAAGAATAGGAGGCACTTCTGTATGAACATAAAAAAAAGAAGTATTTTGCTACCTAGGGCACGATGCGATCATTGCCTCGCGAATGGTTTAATCTCTTAAAAGTTTTAAGAAAACTTCGACATTATTGCGTACCACGTAGCAGTCTTGTTTCTTTAATAGTAGATCACCCTGTATCGCATGGTTATCAATGATTTAAAAATAATTTGTGTTTTCCACATTGGAATAAAATCTATGGAGATTACATTAAAAGGCACGACTTATTAAAAGTTTGTAAATAAGATAATATTTCCGATAAAAGAGCATCTTTAAAATTTTTGGCGGCTCCCTAACTTTTAGCCGTAAATCTTTAATTTTTAATCTAAGAGTTTTCGTTATTCATTTCTTCTTGGAACCATCCTTAGGCATAGCAAAAAACCGATTTTTCTTTTGGTTGACTAAAAACTTTCTGATTACATTCGAAGCTTTTGTAGAATATATATTTATATATGTATATATTTTGTATGTTGTATTAAAGCACTTCATATGAGTATTTTCTTATATATATATATAATAATCATGTTCTTTGATAATTGCATTTGATGTTATAACACGATATATTTTTTGTTTCTCAAGTTTGTTCCACTTTTTTAAACCAAGCGAAATTTTAATTACTCAGAAATATGGGAAAATTGTTTCTTCCTTCAATATTTGTCAAATTAACTTTAATCAAGTATAAATACCTTAAGTCTTCCTTTGAAGCAACTTGAATAAAATACGTTAAAGAAAATGCGAGAATTTAAATATACAAAGATGAAGACTAAAAGATTGAATGCAAGTTAACATGACTAAAATTATTATAGCCTCCGCTATCAATCAATCTATATATGTATTATAATTTTTGTTAATACTATCTATCGAATTTTACTGATATAGTAACGTTAAATATTTAGCGCTTTGCATAAGCACACGTTATTAAGGCCAGGAGTTTGGAAAGGGCAGAAGGTTCCACTGGAGGAATCGTTCTTTTTTTAACAATAAAAAAGAGGGAACAAAATGGTGAAACAGAAAAGGAGGAACGACAATGGAAGTCTATCTGCAAAAATATGATTTTTAATTCACTCAACAAAATGATATCAAAACATCAGAAACGCGATTAGAAGTAATACGACGAAATCATGTTGAAAGAAAATACGTAACATAATATCGTAACAAAAAATAAAAACAGAATCGAATTCACTACAATCCGCTCCAGAATCGTAGACCGTGTACTTCTCCGTTTCGTCAACAGTTAAACAGTCCCTGTAAACGAAAGCTCGCAAAAGGCTAACCGCTCTGACTGAGAATATAAATTATGATTACAGTGGCCATTTTTTTCATTTTTGGCAAAATACCCTTAACACTGTACAATCTAACGTAAAACTATAACGACGGGCGATATTATCGACAAAACATCGGTATACAGCCTGCGGGTTCTAGTTAGTACCTCAAATCAAATGCGTTCTTCGCGAAAAAATAATAATAATTAAATTATTAATTCCCTCCTGCCGCTAGAACACTACTAATAATCTAATCTCATCGAATAGTTTACGATTAAGCGTAATAATTTCGCCGATGGATTATTATAGCGGCGCGTTGTAATTTCATTTTTTATGGATTCTTGAACATTATCAACTTAGCCCTTTTCTTTCCCTTTCTCTTTCATTTAACAGTCGAGTGGCTTCTCATTTTTTATCGCATAAAAAATTATTGTCACTATAAAAGCCACAATTGAACCCCACACGAATTCAATGTAAATGCACACTCGCAACGCATAATTATCACCGTATTAATGTGATGTGTTACTCAATGGCACGACCGTATTCCTCGCAATAAAACAAGATCAACAAGAGAACCAGTCCCTACGTAAACATACTAAATAAAAGTACTGTTTTGTTGAACGCGGTGGTGGCCGCGTTCGAAATAGGAACTTTAAATTGAAACACGATTATCTTTTTTATCCATTAGTCTCTATACCGCGGACGTACGTGATAATAACGATAATAAACAAATCGTTGCATTTGCCGATCAGCTGGTATATCCGGTATTTTTAATAATATATCGTCAAACCAGCTGCCCGCAGCTCTGCGATAAAAACTAAGTTTGCACCCTGTCAATGGAGTCAGCTAGCGCGCAACGTCCGTGCAAAAACGAATAGTCAAAAAAGAAAGGTGAATCTGTGATCATGAAAGAGAAGCTGAGTAATTGTACTTAAATTGCGGGATTGTTCAATCCACGAGATCCAGAGTTAACGTTTGGTGACAAGCCGACCACTTGATTAGTCTTGGAATTGCGCATCAACGGCTTATGATGCCACATTGAATCCATTGAGTGCTGCCACTGCCAGCAACTGCGGCAGAAGTATCGGAAGCATACCTGAAAAAAATAAAAATAATAAAAATATCTCTTACCTAAAAGGCAACACTATTTCCTTGCGTACCACTTCGCGACAGAAGTAAGGTCCTTGTTGCACGGAACACCCAGAGCACATGGAATCCTCTAAATATGGGTCTACTTGCACCTATTAAAAAAGAAATTGCGTTATAAGAATTCATTTAATGTCTTGCAAGTACTTTAAAGTATATTATGTCGAACCTTTTTTGTAAACTTAGCAGTCTTTATTTCTATGAAAGCTGCTGAAACTGCTTTCATGTAGGAATGTTTTGTACTAAACGTAACACGGCCAGAACCGATTGGATACTTATGCTTGTCAGTGTCGATACCTGAAACAAATTTTCTATTTTATTAGCATTCGTCTAATAACCTAAGTGCGTTGATAAACGTATCAATCTGTACCTGCATAAATAACCCCGCGGAATAGATCATCCATAATTTTTGCTAATCCAGCAGCAGTTAGCATACCGTGAAGGGCTCCAACAAATACCGTTTTGTGGGGGTCAAGCTTTTGCGATGAAGATTTTACGTAATTACTATCTTCAAGAACCCAGGGTATTACTTGCACCTGTACCAAAATTGCCACATAAAAGTTAATGTACAGTAGTTATAAAAAAAAGTATTTGTGATACAAGATAAATGGGATATACCTCTTTTGCTTTCATACGTTTAGAAGATATTTTATAATACCAACTGCCACCGTTGGTAAAATCGTGTGTACAACAGGCCAACAGAGTTCTCACCTTAATGATACATTTTCTCGTATTAAATATGAATGACATAATTAATGCAGAGACATAATATATGTAGAACGTTTTATTACCTGCTTCTCAGACTCGAATATGATATACACGTATCCTTTCGGTTGCGTGGTTGATTGATCTTTCCCAGGCCATTCCACACGTATTTGACCAAATTGCTTGAAAGTAGCAATTAGAAGAGACTCAGTAATATCCCAAGGTACGCCACCAAGGAATACCTTGGATGAGTAACCTGATGGTTTCTGAGTACGTTGTGGCAAAATACCACTCCAAGTACAAGTTGGTTCACAAAGGGCTGTTGTAACAATTGTTTAACATTAGTAATTTATCTTTTACTTAGCAACGCATTTCATTGGATAAATATCTTAAATACCAGCTGCACTTCGATGAAATCGTGCCACACGTTCGAGAGAGATCTGCGGATCTAAGATGTTGATCGGTGGTGAATTCAATGCCATCATATGATTTCCATTGGAGCAGCAGTTTTTCTCGTGTGAAAGGAGAGAATTCAGGAAACCACTGTTTTGATTCGACCCATAGTGATGACCGCGATTATGACCGTGTGAATGATGATGGTGGGCCGACGAGGAATTCTGATGGGGTGAAGATAAATACTTTTTCACCGCCATTCGTTGAAACGCGGCCGCTCTATTGTTCGCGCACAAGTCCACTTCCGGTGACATCAACGAACCCAAAGACTGGGGGTAACATCCGTGGGACGATGAGTTTAATGACAAACAGTTCTGAAATAATTTTTCACTATTATTATTAAACAAAACATCCATCGAAGCTAGAACAACCTGTCTTTAATTAAACAGAAATATTACCATTATGTCAGATAAAGAACCATCCATACTGCTTATACCACTGGTTTCTGAGTCCGCTGGAGAGTTAGATCTCGATCCATTGCAACCCATCATGTGAGAATATTCGAACGTAGGGCTACTGCAGTCGCTAATATAAAACAAAAATAAATGTTATCTTACGAAATTATACATATCTCGTTACAATTTATACTTTACCAGCATCTTTCTAAATACCTATAAGGTGGTGATCCACGAATAGGTCTCCCATAATAAGGAGAATGTAGGGGCGACGACGGTGAGCTCACGTGCTGCATGGATCCTCGGCTCGTCGGGGATGATGACGGCTGATTGCTACTATTCGTAGACGAGTACGAATATGGGTTCGAGTAAAGACTTCCGGGGGTGCTGGGGCTACCAGATGTTGTGATGGAACTTGGAGAGCTTGGAATGTCCAGCATTGACGAATTCGAACACAATCCGTTTCTATCGTCGCACTACATTCAACGACATACAATGCCCATTAATTTCCTTAAACGATTATACAATGTGTTCAGTCCATAACAGTGATCGAAGAAGACGATCACGGTTTCTTTAACAAAGAAAAGGCGTATAAGAACACTGTTATTGGATCGAGTCCAGATAATGTTGCACCGTAAAAGATAGGTACAAACGTGGCACGCGATTACAAGTTCGTAGGAAAGTTGAAGCCAAAGGGTAGACAAAGAGAGAGAAAAAGACAATGGGCCGTAATACAGTCGTTTGGCTCAGGCTTGTAAATTCTTGGCCATCCCGGAATCCGGGTCGCAGTAACGCGGCCTGCTATGCGTAATTTATTTTTCCCAAACGCATTATACATCAACCCTAATACGCGCATTTCGATGTCCTGTGTACAGAGTCCTTTATGCACCGAGATGCAGCCAATAAATGGAGAGGGTAATAACGTTAAAGGCGTCGAAAAGTGCCTGATAAAATGTCCATTAAAGCGTCTGGTCGATAAGACGCGACTTTCGCGTATGGATCGCTCTCTCTGGCTTTTACCCATTTTCGACCTCGTAAACCACTAGTTAACGACCACTACGTTACAGTACTTAATTTGTTATTTATTGTGTTACTTTAGGGCAGGATAAGAATTCATATTCACGGCATCATGCATTCGTGAATTATAAGAAATGTCGTATTATAATGATGATAGGCAAATAGAAATTTTTATCGTCGCCATGGTCTGTATTATCTCTATCCGTTATCGTCATTTGGGCTATCGTAAATTGATGTTGGCGATTCGTCGTGGCAAATTATATTGAAAATCGATACATCAGGTAGCCAGTCTCTATTGTGCAAAAAAAAATTAGCCGCACAACGGGCGAAAGAGGAAGTTTCAGGGGCAGTTGGAATCACTCCAATGAGGATAATCATTGTTCCGGTTATTGCATTGGCAGCAGGCAGACGTTTCAGAATCCTGCCTACTTCGCCATTTGGTATGTCCAGTATTGGGCCTGACGCAGAATGTTTTCGAATCGAATCGATCTTTTTCTTTTTTTATAATTATGAACGGAGACCCTTGAATCCCTCTTTAATTTTCTGGGAATTTCCGATTTATCATAACGGAAGTAAACTGTTTAGTCTGCAACAATCGCGAATAATATGCATCGGTATACAGGGTGAAATCATTGGAAATTGCTACAAGGATAAATTAAGGGAGCTGGCTGTGGTAAGTACCAGGCGAATAACGAAGTTGCTTGACCTAGATGAGACTGAACCCGGTCTATGATAGCGAGAAGAAGCTTATGCATAATACATACAATAAAAGGAAACATCACCTGATAATGCTGGGAGGATCCCTGATTGCGCCCCTGATATTGATAGTTACGGCAACCGGCAGACGAAGCCGTCGACTGGCTGCCTATCAGCGATCCCCGGGGTAAACCCAGTCCGAATAAATCCGAGATGGACATGTCTCCTAATCGTCGGCGGGGAAAAAAGAAAATACGTTGCTTATTTCAATTAAAATCCCGTAAAATACGACACGGCGCCGTGAAGAATATCCATTGACAAACGACGAACGGGCACGCTTCGTTAGTTTTGGAACGATCAAGCAGGCGATTAGAATAAATTCTTTTCATCATTCATCGGGTGTTATAAAAAATAAAAGGAAAAAATAAACAGTGAAATTTATAATCCAAATATCATAATGTCGATGGAAATTTCTATAGAGGTTCAATTTGCCAAAAAATTGAAAAAAAGAATATAAATAAAAAGTTCACATTAAGATATATGGAAACTTTTCCTTTTCCCAATTTTGTTGAAAAATTGCACCGCTTTCAAAATAAACAAAGTCTCCTTATGGAACCGTCGATGTAGTAGCATATCAGTTAGTTAACTAAAAATTGTTCTGAAAGAACAAAAAGATAAAAGCTATATGTATGGCAGAGATCGAGTTTTACCGTCGATATTATTGCTTTTATTGGCCGGTGGACAGGCAGTGTCATGAGAATATCCTTGGAAGCTGGCCGGCGTCCGTAGGTCCAACAGCAAGTTACTGATGGACTGCAACTGATGCAGATGCTCCCGTTCCGGATCTCGTTGTTGCGGCTGCAACTTATCGCGATGCGACTGTTCCCGATCACGTTGTTGCAGCTGAATATGGTCCTGGTCACGCGGCGGCCCCTGAAGCTGCAACCCGTGTGCCGTCTCCGTCTTCCGATCGGTCACGTCCCCTATTTTCGCTCCATCAATATCATACGATAGGTCTAGCTGCAAAAGACGATAAAAGCTCTTGTTGAATTGTTGCGAAAAAGCTCGAAACGTACATCCCCGTTACAGTGTGATGTATTTGGTATCGCGAAAATAACGTATAACATTACGAAGCGACCATCGGGAAGCTCTGTCACCATTTTTTTTTTTTTTTTGCAAGCACGTCGACTGAGCCTTCCCGTAGCTCGTTCTCCCCCTTTTTTCCTTAGATGAAAAGGTAGTTACTATGTAATAAGAGCGTGGGTAATTTCTACGATTGGCAAATTAACTGTAACGCGTCCACACGTAAATAGACGCTAGAGGAAGTGGCGACGCTCGCGCGGAATGTTTGACTCGGCTGATGTAAACTGTATTCTATTCGAATGCCTCTGAGATATTATACAAATGTATTACAACTATCGTTCATTTAGGAATTTGCTTCGAAATGTGTGGTTACAGTGTAATCATTATTCGAACCCCTCTCGCCCGAGTGTTACGCGAACCGATATCCTTACACAGCTTCCGGTGAACACGATGAAATTTCAGAAGCCGCCACGATTCCTACCGCTTCACGGATAATTGTAAACGATTTCGAACGTCAAAATGTGCTCGTTTCGCGTTTGAAAACCGTGAAATTTAATGCGCGTCACCTACCATTGAATTCCTCGAAGTCATCGCTACGAACGACACCAGCAGACTACGCTTCGAGCTTTCGGTACAGAGAACAACGAAAACAGGAGCACTGAAGGACGCCACTCCCAGAGCTCGCGTTCGTGGAATTCGGAAAAAAAATTTGCAGGGCCCAGGGCGATATCGGGGCATTCTAGAGGTTCAACAAGAATTCCAAACTTCGTGGAACTCAACGCTGTCAAGTTCAAACCAGCATGAAACATAAGGACGCTTCTCTAATCCGGCAATAATTACCAATCGGTATGTTACATCGTTTCGAATTACAATACTGTCAGCATCCCTTAAGGTTTTATCATCCTCCGAGCCGTCGAATTGCTCGCGACTTGCACCGATATCGATTGCCTTACGAAAGTCGTCGAATGTATGACTGTATATGCATGCATATCATAGAAAAGCTAGATGAAGCCTAGATTTTTCTAAATTTTCAATACACGAATAGATCGCGTACATTTCGCTTTATTCGTTCGGTGTAAATCGAGGTGTACATGTGTCGCCATAGCTTTCGAAGAGGTTCGACAATATGTATTTGCGACGAATTCGATCGCAACCAATTCTTCTTCGTCTTCCCTCGATACCTTCGCAGCTATTATCAAAGGGTTAAGGGCATATTCAGGGTATGCAACTCGCATACATAGATAAAGGACATGTCCATCAAAGTATGAAACGCAACGTGTTTGGCACGTGGACGCGTTGCGGCTCAACGTACGATTTGCGTGTTTGTTTACACGCGAGGGGACGCAGGACATTCCTTCGTATTCGGTTCCATATTATAGATTCTACGTTACAATTATTATCACTGTATACCGCTACGATTTACATAGGGAAAATCCTCGTTCTACGCGACACCATAATCCTACCAAGATAGTACTTCAATAATTGCAATGGATAGGTTACCAATCGGGCGTATGAGAAAGTCAAAGGAAATGTGATTCACAGAAAAATGACGCTCGACCAAGACGACCGCAGGATAAACTCTCGAGGAGCAAACATTGAAACAATAGAACTAATAAAAAAAAAACGTAGAATTTGTACAAAGAAATGACGACTTACCGATTGCATCAACGTAGGCATGTCGATATTCAACTAAATATCACGGCAAGCTCCCTTCAGTTGTTCTCCACCGAATTCAACGTGGTCCACTCGGAACTCGTGGTTCGATGAATTGCGAACTCGATGTTACGCAAATGTTTTTCAGTAGGATTTCCCTTGATTTAACGAACGCGAAGAATTAAATACGCGAGATTTAATAAATTAATGAATCGACAATTATTATTGTGTTACATTAAAAAGTTCGAATAATCTGATCCCACCGGGTGTTTAATCATTCGCCGGGGGATGGTACTTTAATTGGTTCAACTCCCAGAATCGCCCATTTATAATTAGTTGGTTCGTTCTTTGAAAGCAAAACGAAAGTATTTCTCGTTGGGTTCGATTCAATGTCGATACAGCAACGATGGAGACGGAACGCCCATTCTTCTCCACGTTGCTTCACTTTGCGAACTGAATTGAAGATCTATCCCTCCCTCTCCCTCTTTGACCAGCAAGTTCCATCTTCGGTAAACGCCGGCGCGGTTCGTGAACGCGCTCTTGTGGAAATTCGTATGTGCAGTAAAATAGAAAATTATTATTTTTGCTATTTTTGATATATCACAATTAAATCTACATTTGCAAAACATGTATGAAATAATTAAAAATCATAGCAATAACTTTCCTTTGTTAAGAAACCAAATGTTTCTAATAAAGCACACGTTTTTTCAAACCACTGTTAGGTATACAATAATTGCGGCTTAAGAAATATTTGTAGAAACATTTGTTTTTTATATAAATACGTACGACTAATATAATGCATGGCACAGGAAGATTGCACGAATGATATAGGAACAT
Organism: Holcopasites calliopsidis; assembly: GCA_023838395.1. NCBI lineage: Eukaryota > Metazoa > Arthropoda > Insecta > Hymenoptera > Apidae > Holcopasites > Holcopasites calliopsidis. The sequence continues at coordinate 115,207 of JALHAQ010000037.1, read as the reverse complement.
TTGAAGCAAAGCAATTGCTTTATTACATACAGAAAATTTTGTTTCGCTTATAAAAAAATTGCCATTTTATTCTATGTGTGCGGTGGATGAATCCAACATTTCAACTTCGGAACTAATGTCACTGGAATAATTCACAACCACGTCACGTGAATTGCGTTCCACTTTATCGGAGGTATTGTCCTCAGCTTTGCTGGAATCTTCTCCCCATCCGGAAAATAAATTTACCCTCAGTTTATCAATATCTTGTGCACCTGACCCAGTTATACTGTTTGCGTTCTCCAAAGTTTCCGTATTGTCTGTTTCTTGCTGCCTTGTTTCGGAATATTTATACTTCGGAATATCAATCGGTGCATCTAATATAAATATTATACACAATCAGATAAAATGTAATTATTTTAACGAGAGATGCAATGAATTTTTTTTGTATTCTACCGGGGTATGGAGTTGATTCTTCTATGAGTTGCTCCATAACATAAGTCAGCATGGTTGTGGTGAAAGTATCATCTCTTCTAAGCCCAAGAGATCGGTGAAACGCATCTACAGCTTCCTGTGTATTTCCCATTAACGCATGTATGAAGCCTATTGCTGAATATGTAGAGGCATTTGATGGATTTAATACTAATGCCTGTAATTATTACAGGAAAGATTATACTATAATAATTTTATGAAAACAATACTCTTGCTTAACAACACTTTTTTCACCTGTTGATGATATTCTAAAGCCTCCTCGTATTTCTTCATTTTTCTACAAGTATGACCCAAGTTATTTAAAAGTGCCTCCCATTTACTAGGTAGAATAATATCCTTTAAGCCGCCTTGAATTCTTTTCATGGCCTCCTTAAACTGCCGTTCCGCAGTTTTGTAACTGTATTCGATGAAACGACAACTCTTGATAAATTAGGCAGTTTTCCAAAAACCGTGGAAGGGTGGAAGTACGCTAATCAGGTTGCAGAGAGAATATCGAAACCCCTCTTTTGAATATCAGAATAACTCAGTCTGAGGGACAATATCAGGATAAATGAGGAGATACTTACTCTAAGTTATAAAACGATATAACTCCCATCTCGTGTATAACAAAGGGATCGTTCGGTGCTATCGCTTGAGCCTGCTGGAAAAACTTGTCAGCCAGTTTCAGATTATTAGTTAAGCCGCATTCGAGTCCAATGTATAATAGCGGCAAGTGGCAACCTTTCATTAACTGAGTAGCTTTAAAATAAGCGGCCATTGCCTGATCGTGCTCATTCTCCACTGCAAAGGAATGCCCGTAAGCCAACCAGGCAGGGCCAAATAATCTATCCAATGCTGTGGCTTTTGCTAAATATCTGCGTGCTGGATCGCTTTTTCCTGTTTCCAGAATACAATATTTAGAATTAGAAAAAAATCTTAGAGTTATTTTAATGAAATTATAGTTACCTATACTATAATAATAACATCCAACTGCGAACCATGCTAAGGCCATGTCTGGGTATAAGTCAACTAGTTTGTGTGCCAAATAAAATAAAGCTGAAAAATTTTAATTTAATATACAAAAAAAAATCGGATGACATATATTTGATCTTTTTATTCAAATATACTTCGTTTACCATTAGACTTTTTTAGTTCTACCAAACAAGCAATATGCACTGGTAGACACGAATTATGATAGGGATCTCTTTTCAATATCCTAAAACAAATCACAGGAAGAATAAATTTCTGTTCACCTATATACTGTACGTAAGTTGAATTATAAAATTACCTTTCCGTTAGCAAAAAGCATTTGTGATAATCACAATTGTAATATAATCTCTCTGCTTCTGCAACTTCCATATCCAAATTACCTAATAGTCTATCAGTGACAAGAACACCCATCACACTACAAGTTGCAAGCGTTTGTTTCTTGCTCGGTTCTTGATATTTCTTTAATTTACTTTCATACAGCAACCGTAAAAGCTCTGCTTCCGCTTCTGTGCATTGTTCATTAAAGGGAAGAGATTCCAAGAGTTCCTTCTCTATTGGAATTTTGTTTAATAAGATTATTTCTACCTACTTTGACATATATTTGCACATACTTTCGTACCTTCAGCTGCTGAAAGCATTTGATTTTGAACTAGAGCTTCAAATGCCTGATACGAATATACATCGCAATGCAGGGCTCTTTTGTAACAATCAGCTGCTACTGCTCTATTATCCATAGCTTCGTGTAAACGTCCCTTCACGTACAATATAGAGCTTTGCACCTGTTGTGAAATACAAGGTAATGAATAAAGCATGGCTTTATCTTAGTGCCATGTTTATACTTGAAAATCGTATGTAATTATTTATACTTAATCACATTTTTAGGAGCATCTTCCAGTATATCAGTACGATCTCCGAAACCTGATTGTGTTACATTTGTACATATCTCAGATTCGTTGATCACTTGAAGCGCTTCGTTATATTCTTTTGCTTCCAAAAGGCTTCTCACCATTATGTAGTGGCACATTACATCTGTCTATCAGTCAATATTAATAAAAATGAAGAAAATACATACAGCAAATTTTAAAATATGTCTGGATAGTGAATCATACTTTCTCTAGTCCACGACTTCTAATGTAATGAGCAGCTCGATGATACTGTTTCATCAAAAACATGCAATGAGCCAGGGTACATACATCTTTAGGGTCTTCATTGCTCAATGAAACAACTTTGTCTGCCCAAAATAAAGCGGCACTATACAGATGCTGTAAATAAGCCATCAGTTAGTTTTCTCAATTTCACATAACTTCGTATCTCGTATGAAATACGATGCGTCTTTAATATTTACCAAATCTATATACGATTTAATTAACTTCCTACAATTATCCAAGTCAATATTATTATTATTTAACAAATTATGCATTTTCTCGGAATCCGTATTAGCACATTGACGCGCCATGTTTAATTCAAATTGTAAGGGTTAGGTAACTCCTCCACCAGGAATGAACGCTTGTTACGTGAACCAAAATATTGCTTAGTTGTACAATATTTTTACAGAGCTCTGTTTCCTGGTACACATGCTTTTTTTGTTACTTGCTCATAAATTAAATTTCATTGCATATTACACAAATGCACGAAATTCTTTTCAAAAGACCGAAAGAACTCATTTTTATAGCGCTCCGCCTGGTATCAGCATAATCATCCAATAGTAATAATCTTATATGTTTTCATTCATCAATCATTTTTCCGATGCAAAGTTTTGTGAACAATATTATTGGTCGAAGTAGCGCATGTGGCGCTGTTTGCCACAATCAGTCGTTTTGCTTAAAAAATCTACCGTTCGCGGCACTGCGGTTCGCAGACAAATATTTCGAATCTACTTCCTTACTGCGAAAATTTCAAACGGGGGTTGCGAAGCTAGAATATGGCAAGAGGCGAATGAATCGCGTGCTAATGCGAACGAAACTAATCGAGCATTATTCACGACTACGACGACCGTGTAACCCTCGGTACTGTCGACGTCCTTGGGATTTTGGTGACGATACGTCGTTTCAACTTGGCGACGATGTGAAAATCTTTCGGCGAGGCTAAAAAAGGGGGGTAAGAGTTCGGCGAACGGAACGGCGAAAAAAACTCTTGCCAGGCGATGTCAAACATGCGACGACGAATTTCGCAGAAAAATCCATCGAGACGACGGCGTGTTTCGGCCAAGATTTGTCAGTGAAACCAGTGCCAATGAGTGCGAATATATGGCGGCGCGAGTACTTTTACTGAGCATCTTGATTACAGAAGTGCTAAAGCCCGCTTGTGCCGCAGGTGCGTGTCTCCCTCCTCTTTCTATCCAATCTGTTTATATTCGCCAAACCGATACACGCTGGACCACGCGCTAACGTATTTTCTTTTGTATTCTTATCGATGCTTCTAATCTCGATACACTATCTTCCTTCCTCGAACGAGCAACGCTCTGTGATAATTATTAAGCATTTAATCACGGGTGTCTGTAACTCGTAACATTTTTTTTTTTAATTGAGTAATAAGCTCCGAACATTTTGTTTACATCCTTGACATGTGTCGGAATAAATGATTCTCGCATGAATGAATTAATATATTGTATGGTTCAAGCAATGAAAGCACTAATTAATGTTTAATTCAAAGAATTTATTTAAACTTATGTCTGATAAAGTTGTATAATGTGCTTCACAATAGAAATATTTCAGTTTGTTACTAAAGGCATTGCTTTAAAATTAAACACAAATACGAATGAACGTTTGCATAGAAATTGATGAGAAATCTATAGGAACAAGTTTATGTTAGTTTTTTATGTACTACTGCGTATTTTATAATTTAGGTGTCAAGGAAATTGGAACAGGTTTATATAACAAGAACGTATCAAAATCAGAAAGCTTCAATGCTAATCCAACTAAAGGTTCTGGCTTAACATTGGAAATTCAACCCAGCGGTCATGTGATATTAGGGAAAAAAGGAATTACACTTAGTTGCATAGCTGGAGCAAATCAAAATATCTCTTGGTTGCATAATGGAGTACCAGCACCACCGTGCGGTATCGCACGCTGTACTCTCTTCAAAAATGGTTCTCTTCACTTACATAAGGTAGATTAAACATTGAACGACTAATTCGTTTTCAAAATTGTACTTTACAAAACCGTGGATCTTATTATAATTACAGATGGTGCAGAAATTTAAGGAGAAAAATGCTACATCGGTTAACCTTAGGGATCATTACAAAGACGAGTACCGTTGTGTAACGCGTACTAGTCTAGGATTATTAAGATCATCTCCCACATTTATTCATATAGCAGGTAAGGTGGATATGGGAATAATTTATCTGAAAAATTTTATATGGTGTTAAGTTTATGATTGTGTTTAAACGTTGCAGAGCTTGCCCATATATTTAAGGAATCACCAGAAAATGTAACTGCACAAGAGGGTGAAGTAGCAAGACTGTCTTGCTTAATAGATAGCGTTCCTTTTCCTCCTAATATCACATGGCAGCATAATGGAAAAGCATTGTTACCCAATCAGAGTAATTTAAAGTAGGTAACTTGCAAGCAACTATTAGCAATCGTGTAATTGATTATATGAATTAATAATGTTTAACTTGCAGTAGTAAGTATATTATGGTACCACCAGGTGTTCTGTACATAAAAGCAACGAAATTGTCAGATGCTGGCTCATATAGGTGTGTACACTAATGACTACAACTATTTGTATGTCTTGTAAAATTATTTCATACATTTAAATCGGATAAAGGAAAAGTACATCGTACTCTATACTTTCACAGATGCATAGTAAACAATGAATTCCTTAAGAAAACCAAAAAAAGTAAAGAAGCAAAATTAACTGTTATTTCGCGACCAGAGGGTAATGGATCGCATGTACCGCCGTTGTTATTTCCACAAGTATCGTATAATCATTGGCTGCTAAATGGATCGAATCTTAGTTTAGCATGTGCGGCATCTGGGTATCCATCACCAGCGATGGTGTGGTCATTTATTCCTCGTTATACTGGTAAATTACATTCTTATATTTCCGATACCCACTGAAATTATCTTTACGTATAATTTAACATGACGATTTATCAATTTTCAGATAATCATGTTGCACAACCTCGCATTTTGCTTAATTCTAGTATCGGTATTAGCATATTGTCGCTAGTAAATGTGAACGCTTCTCACGCAGGAGTTTATGTATGTTCTACGAAAAATGTTGTTACAAATAATTTTGAGATGCAGGTCAGTCGTTAGAGGATGCAATTGAGCGTGATTAATGACGAGTCATTTCAATATTAACGCGTACAATAAATTATTCCAGAATGTAACGGTGGATATATTAGTACCACCATCATTTGTGAAGACACCTACGAATCAAGTATGTCCAAATGGGAGAACTGCAAGATTTGAATGTCAAGCACAAGGATTGCCTGTGCCTAAAATATATTGGTTGAAAGATTCATTAAATATTACGATTAATGGTAGATATTTATTCCTAGCAATAATTATCTGTATTCATGTTGCTACTCGTATTTGGTAAATGTATAAATATCATTTTTCAGGACGTAGGACTATATATGTAAAGGAGTCTAACAAGATGGAACTTGCAATATCGGCAACAGTTCCGGCTGATTCTGGTATTTATCAATGCGTTGCTGTAAATTCAGCCGGTGAAATTTGGGCTGCTGGTCGGCTCCAAGTGAACACGTCTCGTAATAGTCCTGCTGCACCTACCTCTTTAAAATGTCGCGCTCTGTCACCCGTTAAAATTTTTATTTCCTGGGAACCACCAAAGTCTCTACCACATAGCAGTATTAAAGCTTATACCGTCCATTACAGTCCCGTAGGTAAGTTCCTTAGAGGAATTAAAGTTGATAGATCTATCGGCAGCCGATAGTTGAGTATCGAGTAATATTCTCCATTGTGTTCATAAAGAAGGAGGTAAAGAAGAAGTTTCACCACCTGAACCGGGAAATTCTACATCAGTAGAAGTGACAAAGCTTCTCGAACCGTATACTAATTATTCCTTCTATATACGAGTGTGGAACAACTATGGTCCTAGCGATCAGTCAGCCACCATTTTGTGTTCTACAGCCCCAAGTGGTGCGTTACATACTCATACACCGTTTTTTTAATGGAAATATAAAGAAATACTGTTTTTTCTATTTTTCATGTAGTTCCTAAAGGTGCACCAAAAGTAAAAGTTAATACACTTAGTAGTACAAAGTTAAATGTATCATGGGAGCCATTATCCAAACAGGAGTCTCGTGGTGTTGTAGTAGAATATAAGTTACAATACAGACTGCACGAACATCCATCCTCTCGGGTTCTACATTTACCAGCTAACGTGGAGTCCTACGTACTTTCTGGTACGTCGATCAATTTTTTTCAAGGTGATGTAATCTAGTAAACTTTGTTTTACTAAAAAATGTTATGCTTTTAAAGATTTAATACCTGGAGCACAATACGATCTACGAGTATTAGCCAGAACGAAGCAAGGTTGGCCTAACATGAGCGAATCGCAATTGGAGTGGACTACCGTAATTATGCCACCTGCTGAGTCTAATCAATTTGTTATTAAGAATGTTGTGGATGTACAAGTTTTAATAGTAAATGCTTCGATCGTAAAGGTTTGTAGACGCGACCCCTGTTATCTTTCATTTTAATTTTACATTTACATTAATTATATCTGTGACGATAGGTAAAATGGAAAATAAATGTTAAAGAAACAGATAAGTTCGATTTGGAATTCGATCTTTGGCAAATTTATTATGAAAATCAAACCGGACATAAATTAGCAACTATTTTTTTACCACAAAATGTTACCGAATATGTATTTACTAATCTTGGTACGTATGAGTTGGGACAAACACATGATACTTTCTATTTCTTGCGAAATCAAAGATGAATCGTGCATATAAAATAATGGTTAATTGGTTTTTTTCCTTAGACGTAAATGTTTCTTATACAATGGGCTTATGCATGATAAGCTCTGGTGAAACAACAGGCTGTCTAACGAAACAAATAGAAACTGTTCAACCTGATGCAAGTAGGTATATCCTGAATTATAAAATGATATACATATACATGGAAGTGTTTACTAAAGTAGATCATTTTACTTATAAACCAGGTAACGTACCAATGGCCGTGGAAGCCATTCCTGTTTCGCCTACTTCTATAAATGTGACATGGTCATTGAACGGCGTACATGAAGTGAACTCGTTCGAATTGTGTTATCATGTGATCCATGGCACAAATTTAGGCAGTCCCAAATGTTTTATCCTGTACGTAACAATAACTGGCTGTTCCTTAATCACAGTTCGATTCAATTAAAAAGGAAAAACAATGTTATTTTTTAATATATTTGTCATAGGAATGATACCAAGGCAAATGTTGATCAACTCAAACCATTTACCTTGTATCAGTTTAAAGTAAGGGCCATCCAAAACGGTACGGACCAAGATACTTTTTACAGTGAGTCTGTAGAATGCTACACGAACGAAGATAGTAAGTCCGCATATGTAGATCACTAGCGTGTAAATTAATATAATAGGAACAGAGTTAAATGCTTAACGTTCACCTGTTTCAGTTCCTGGCAAGGTAGAGGAAGTGCAGTGGTTTCTAATAAACAATACAAAAGTACGAATTGCATGGAAGGAACCGAGTAATATAAATGGTGTGATACAAAATTATTTCGTCATATACACCGTTGATCTGATGGATCCAGCTACATGGAAAAACGTGACGGTACAAGGTAATAAGACTATGACAACTTTACCCGGTCTAACTGCGGGTAAACGATATTTCGTTATGGTACAAGCTACGACGAAAGCTGGTTTCGGTAAACCATCAGATCCTATAATAATCATCACTGGTGGTACTGCGACCAAAATTCCAAGTTCCCCTGACGAACAAAAGCCACAACAGAACACGAAACCCGACCAGAGTCTTGGTAACCAAATTTTTCTACTTGGGTTGAATAAGAACAATTTAAAATGTATACTTATCTAATTATCATGTCGCGCATTATTTTTAGGGGTCATTCTTGGTGTAAGCATAAGCATTGGCTTTATTACGATTTGTTTATGCAGTATGTACTGTCGAAGAAAATGTGAAAATGCTCGCGTATTGCGGGAAAATTCGCAATCTACAAAAAGTCGTACTCTGATGCGAAATGGGAGCAGATGTTGCGCGGATCAGTCTTCTACATCAGTGAGTCAACAGATGAATATGACTGGAGCGACGCCTAATGAAATAGAACTCGCTGTTCTTTGTCCAGCGACTCCCATCACAAATAATCCACATCTAGATACAAAAGTATGAGCATACACTTTTGTCACCCCTATAAAAATAAATCGAAAAGACGATTTTTTTTTTTTAACTGAAAATACAAATCTTAAACGTTGTTTGAGCTTATACATAAATTATTGTAGGGTGGAAAATCGAATGGAATTGTTGAATCTTGCGCAAAGGAACCTTTATTGCCCTCATGGGAAATAAACGGAGAGCCCAAAGATATTCGTATCACGAAAAATTCTCAGGTACGAATAGTTTTCATTTGAAATAGACAGATGTGTTAAATCATACATGTTTTAATGATATTTTGCGATACAGTTCCCACCAATGGACAGCGTTATTTCGAATGAGCATGGGCAAGAGCAAGTGCCGGAACCAGATTTGGACGGCACACAGCTCACAGTGGTCAATTGTACTTTAGGCAGTAGCTGTAGCAGTTTAAATAATAATTCCGGATGCCCAGACGAAGATGCATCCCTACCAAAATCTACGTGTACATCGGCACCGGAGCTCGGACCGAACGGATGAAGACGTTAGGCAATACGATGACGTGTTCACACTGTTCTCTATGCTCGCGAGCAACAGGTAGGATGTAAAAAGGTTTTTAAGTAACTCGATTCATTTGAGGTACGTACTATGAGTACGTACACACCTGTACATGATATATGTATAATATGAACTTACATATGGGTTAAAAGAACAGAATTCTTGATGAAACAGAAGCAATGCAAGTTACTATATTTGACAAGTTTAAAGCAGCATGACTCGTAAACAAAATGCCGATGCGTACATGGATTAATGTAAATAATAGTGTTTTGAAAGTGCTTCGAATGCGAACACTCGCTACTATCTTGTACATAAACGGTCGGAATCAAGTTATTATTGTAACACAGTATTTCAGTATCAGAAGTTCGAGAAGGAATCCAGCAATTTAAAAATTTCGGTCTGTTGCGAAACGATACTGTGGCCCGCATTTGATCATGCGAATGATACTTAATTATGCATTAGATAACTTGCTCACATGAACAGAAATATCGAGGAGGTCACCTGTGAAAAGGTAGATACATTTGAAACTGAAAAGTAAGCAAGCGAGATGATAATACTTGATACTCTTTGAAATAGAGTACTTGTTAGTTACGAAGTACATTCATAAAATATTATGCTTGAAATAATAGTAAAATAATGCATTCCTTCAGACTGGGAAGACAGAAATTATTAAGTTATTCGAGTACGGGCATGGCCTAATCTATTTTCACGATACGTATTGCTTTTGAAGAGAGCAAAGCACTGATCATTCCACGCTCTTAAGTTTTCCACTAACTATACCTAAAATTAACAGGAGGAAACTTTAGGTTTTAAGGAATTAAGAAGAATACCAAGCAGATTTTATGTACTAAAAGTATAATCTAAGTTTTCCTTTTATTACAAACGCTAATTATTATACGTATAAATACCATTACAAATTTTTGACGAGTATTTATTCTATCGAGAAATAGAAAGTTGTCAGACATTACTGAAAAGAGTAATCGAAATGTCCATATTAACGGAAACATTCTTTTTATGGTACTACATGTTTGATAAATGTATTATACACCATCGAAACATATGAAAGGAACAGGAAAAATTTAAGAACTTGCAGTTAAACATTTCTGATACATATTGCAAATGCTTATCAAATTATGGAAATTTTAACTCGTATACAAATCAAAGAATAACAATTGGAGATATATATGTATATTATAGTCTATAGTTTTTTCCTGTTCGCGTGAAGAAGAGAAATCTTACGTTGTACAAGACATTTAAAGTTAACTACCGACATGCAAAAAAAGCAAAGGAAAGAAATGTGAAATGTGAAGCAAAAATTTCAAACATATTCCAGACTGGTGCATGTTACCATGACAGAAAAACCCAATACAGTACCTGATAGAATAAGCTATATCTTTTAGAGTGAGACGTAGATATGTCGTTATAACTGTACCTCCATTAATTGTTATTTATTACATTTTACATTCAGTACTATTCCAGCTGAACACATTACACTGAATTATGCAATATCATAGTCACTACAAGCACAGTATGAAATCATGTAAAAACAAAAAATAGAATTTAATGAATCTGCACACTCTAGAGATTTTACCATATATACATACATATATACATATATACAAACATATATATATATATTTATTACATAGATTTTTACATCTCCATACGAAATAATTTGTTAAACAGATAATTTCGGGTCACTTCCAAAAAACTTCTGCCTTATGTTTGAATAATGTTGCTATTAATACACATTTTTTATAATATGTATATTTCATGCCTTTCGCAAGTATGAACCATAATTTTCGTATCTTTCATTGAAGCACAGTACTATAGTGAATTACTGAAAAAAAAATCCACGTGAAAAATGCGAACAAGATCTGATTATAGACTTCTACAGAAGCAAGTAGTTCGACTGGAACACCATGTACAAAATTTGTTACTCTCCGATCACCTAACTATTAGAATCTCAATTTGATGCGTATATCATTATGACTATATTTTCCATTCTCGACAGATTTACAAAAAGATTATGTTTGTCGCAAGAAACTTATTTTACAGACGATAAAATGCCTGTTTTGTGATCTTTACTTAGATGATTTGTTTTCCATTTGTTATCATATTTAACAGGACCTGTTACATTTTATGTTACTGACATATAGTACTATACTTTTATATTTGTTGAAGGTATTCGTTGCTCCTCTTGGAGTTAAATAAGGGATGAGAATTGATATACAACAGTAGGCAACTATTATAGTAACTGATTCCCCATGAATTCGTTCCTTGTTTGCATTGAATTCTCGTAAAGTATTTGTACATATTTTTTGCAGTGTATTGTATATGTTAATCATTGCTAAACTTGTACAATTTTAATATATTGATGGAATTTAAAGAATTATAAGAAAGTTATCATTTTATGGGCAAAAGAGGAACGACAGAAGCCAGAGCATATTAATAAATGGTGGAAAGAAAGATATAACAAATATTATGACGACACAATATTTCTGGCATATATTAAGCCATCATTTGAAAAACAAACGTTCTTTTATCATATTAAAAAACAAAATTTCATAAGTTTTAAGGCATTTGTAAAAAAAACGAAAAGTAATGCGTGTAGAATTACGAACTATTTCTATAATTTTATTTTTAGCAGAATAACGTACTGTATTTATTAAACGCGATATTGTTTTGACTGCTATAAACGTATAATTCTATTTTTAAAGAAAAACATATTTGCGTGAAACTGCACATTGTATAAAAAAGTATGCAGTTTATAAGACAACAGCCTAAATTTAGAAACAGAATTGGGACAATTGGTGTTATAATTATCGGTATCAATTACTTTAAATAATCGTGTGGATTTAGACTTTGTGAAAACTAAAAAAGCAAAGAAATAGAGTCGCCGTGCTGTTATCTAAGCATTTCGTTAACTTCAAAAGATGAATTATACAGTATTGAAGTACAAAGCAATAAAACATCGTTATCTTAGACTACAGATAGGAAGAACAAGTATTATAAATCTTACATTTAGGCTATAACGATTTATATGAAAACAAAATTATTGGAATTGAGGCTACTTTTGATTACAGACTCTTAAGACGGTATTTCTTCGTCTTATAGATTATTATACATATACATCATCTTAGGAATATCATACCCATTTCTTTTACTTTATTCCGCTAAGCGATATTTCCACTATATAAGTGCATGAAGCATTTTTTTCTTATTAATTGCACTATCTTTTTCGTTCATACATCAAATGCAATCTTCTACTTCATTATACACTCCCGTCCCTTTATCAAATGATAAGGAGAACAGCTTTATTCCATTTTATCTGCAATAGTTTATCAGGAACTCAATTGTATTGGCCATATAACAATAATAATATAGTCAAAGTATTAATTCTGTTGTACGGCGACTCTAGTCAGGTATACATACCTCCGTAAATGCCACCCTTTACAGGGCAAGAACCTTATATTACTTAATTTTAACTTAAACCTCAGTACCTATTACACAACACTATAATTTAGATTTACACGATTTACCTCAGAAACTATATTCTCACCTGCAGTGAGTAAATATTAGCCAAGACATTATACTTTTTTTTGTATAAAACATATGCAAAGCAAACCCGGTAAGAAAATTGAAGTTTGTATTATTATCATCGTTAATAATAGCAATTATTGTGTATTAAGAAAGTTTTATTAATTTATTTTCTCATAAGCCCTATCATTTACTGATGCCTATGTAATTGATCTACCGCGATTATTATACTGTTTTTTAGGGTGCAGTTACATTTGTAAATACTTTTACCCGCGATTGTATATAATATATATTATCCTCGGAAAATATTAAAAAGGTATATATTTTAATATATTATGTATGATAATGAACTACATCAAATTATAAACTTATTGTTTAAAGTATTAAAACGGTACACGGAAATATTTAATGATATTGTTGATCCTTCGGAATGCAGTACCTTGTTGTAAGCAATGATTGAATAATAAAATTAAGACAGTGTATCGATGTTGACTGTGTTGAAATACATGTAAGAAAAAATAATTGTGACCCTTCGTGGAACGACACATTTTTGGCGCAACGTAAATGGTACAGTAAAACGATCGTATGTAAATGCATGTAAATGAGTAACTTTATTATCAAAGGTTTAATAACAATTGTTTGAAAAGACTAATACTATTAATTTTACATTGGCAGTTGTTGCCCTTTAATTATATCACCTTATGGAAGATTAGGCTTACATTTATTATGATAAACCTACTAATTTGCTTGCGTTTTGGCGTTTTAGAAATATCTTCTAGTTTAATTAACATTATTTGTACTTGGATGAATACATTGTATGATTTGAATATATATATATATATATATATATATATATATATCTAATAATTTAAATTCGAATAACCGCATGACCATTTACTTGGAATAAAAAGATTTCTAAGTTTGAGTCACAGCTTTTTGGAAGATGCATGTCAACGTGGAATGCAGTGTATTTAAAAACACAAAATCCGCTTTAATACATATCTACGGCTCTCGCGAGTTCTTCAGTGTTTTTATTTATACTCTCCAGTCTTGGAAAAAGTATTCAGTACATAAAGCATTCTTGGCAATGTACACGATTCTCTAAAATATCTACCCAAATAACATTACATGCTATAATAATATATCAAGTTTAGGCATGTAAGTACATATTTAGTTTCACGATCGTTCCTCGATATTTTCAGCTTTGAATTACTCTTACACGTCAAAATCTGACTAGCAACCCTAAAGTGCCAGAATTTCATATCTCGATCTCTATATGTATAATAAAAATTAAGTACAATTAACTCCTAGTTTATCACATTCGTAATTAGGCATACAATGAAATCTTCGTATTCCGTCGGTATTTTTTTCTTTTCACTAACAGTATTTGTTAGCTGATAAAATACGAGTATGGTATACAACGTACGATAGAGTATATAACTTGTATAGATTACTAGGCACAAGGTGAAACGCTCCGAATGTTATTTATACAGATCATTATTAACCTTTCTCAATTATTCGATCTTGGTAGTTCGTATTGCTACAGTTCACAGAACCAGGGAATGCGGAAATATTTTCATGCGTACATAATCATCGAGGACCTACAAATAAATAATTAAAGTAATATTGTTGGACACAAAGTAGGATGGTTGTAGACGTTTAAATGACTGTATACCTCTTTCAAAGCATCTTTTACAAGTTTCGGATAAGCATAAGTAAATCCAATGCTTTGCAATTTGCCAGGCTGAAGATATAAATGTTTATTATAAAGAAGTTCTTGGTCTATATACGGAGATAAGGGACTGTTCTCCACACCATCTTTATTGCAAGCTTCTGCCCAAGGTCCCATGTGTTTGTCATTCACTTCTTCAACCACAGAATTCATATCTGTCTAAAATGTGTTACGAAAAAAACTCTTTTAGATACCTACGTGATACGTACACAACTGTTCTTTATACGTATTCACATACGAAATTCTATAAACATGCATAATAAAAGTAACAGTTCTCCTCATACTTTAGCTAGTGTGGATAGTGCTGTACCCCAATAGTCATGATTGATGTTGAATATTTCTGAAACTATAGCACTGATAGAGCCTTGGGTTGAATCGCCCTCATCGACAATATTGTAAGTTTGGCCTACAGTATCTGGCCTATTTACCACATGCCAAATAGCTCTAGCTAAATCCCTCACATGAACCGTGTTCATGTGCAAATCTGGTCCCCAGAGTAGCTTCATCATTTCTCCCAAATGTTTATAAACGGCTCCCACTACCAAACGTGGTGCTACAGAGAGGCAATTTTTATATGATTAGAAGTTTCAGTATCAATAGCACAATTAGACATGGATGAATTCCTTATGAAAAAATAAATCAAAAACTTTTTTGCACCTTCCTCTCAATTCGCATTTTTTATTTATGTTTTCATTAGGAATTTATCTATGCCTGGTTGTACCACTCGTACCAAAATACTCTGTAGATGGAAAATCATAAATCAATTGTTTCTTCGTTATCAGTCGCACAAGAAATCATTATTACCTAGTCCATTTCTGTCGCCACAGCCATATACAATAGCTGGTCTAAGTATCGTATACTTTAAATTTCCTATATTTTTTAAATCATTTTCTACTTGCAACTTGTATTTTGCAACAAACGTCCATGGCTCCCCGGAATCTTCTTCTTTAAGGGGGTTCTACAAAAGTATTATAGCTTATTGATCTTTACGACAAGCTGCTTAACATACAAATATTTCAACGTCTAATACCTTTTCAGAGGTGTTAAAATTACCAGCAGATATCTCTACGTAACGTTCCACTTGCAATTTTGCAGATTGTTGAGCACAATTCATGCTCAGCTTATAAATTCCTTCTTTATATACCGGATCAGTTTGGCCACTTTTCGTTTCTCCAGCGCAATTGATCACATAATCAATTGGATTGTCAGATGAAAATGCGTTCTGACACGACACTGGAAATAAATGACAATTGCAATTGCAGAGAGTGTTTCATTGAAAATATATGTATGAAAGTTGCAGTGATCGTTCGAAGTTCTAGCTACCTGCATTGATTAAATTCGCGCTTTTAAACTCAACCAAAGGATGCTCGAACAGTTTCTGGTGTTTGGAATTGAGCCAAGCGGTTTGCGGTGGCACTTTATCCACGACACGTATAAAAGATACGAGATCGTTATCCAGTAGATATTCCACGAGATTACGTCCTATGAAACCGCATCCTGTTTCAATGATAAGAAAACATTTTTCAGCATTCCTGTTTATCGCTTCCGTTGTGCTATCAGTCAAAGCGGAAAATGCTTACCTCCTAAAATTATTACTCTAGGCTTTTTATTGGAACCAGACGTTGCCATAATTATTTGTTTGTCATTTAAGGCCTGATCGTTATATTTGTTCTAAGGTTTCGTGCACTTTGATTAGTAAGAAGAAAACAGTAAGCGTTTATGACACTTGATTTAAAAAACCTGGCTCGCGATATGGTTATCAAATCACTGCCACCCTCCTCTACCTAACCTCGAATATTTGCCGTAAAGAAGCGTGCTACGACAGTCTGTTCCAACTCCCTCGACAAAATCATCAACGTTGAATACAATTTTCGGCTGCCGTAAGTTAAAGGAAGAGAGAATCATGTGGTTACCGTTCACCGACGATTCTTGAGTGTAATTTAAATGCAATCCAAATCGCGAATCAGTCACCATACTAATGGAGAACTATCAATGGTTATGTCTAGAACTAACAAGGCGAACGCAGTCGATAAAAATGTAAACCTACTTTATTTTGTACAGTCAGCCATTTTGTATCAATGTGGTCCATCTATCGCGATGCATTAGTTTATGATCCATCCTCCCGTGAGTTTGGTATGCAGCTCCGCCATTCCGCAGACTTTGCTGATTTTTCATCAGTCTTTTCGAAACGTATCGTGTTCAATGTGTTTTCGTGTTTATTAAATTCGATCATCCGTTCCTCGAAATAACCGTGGCGAATCGAGAACAAGGGGAATTGCAATGTTTCGGTGGTGAGAAAAGTGACATAAATCCATGGTGTGCGCGCTCCGTCAGAACCTCGGGAGGGGTGAGGAAGAGAGATGTGTCGGTGGATGAATTACTACAATTTGCTTAATAGCTAATAGACTCAATCTCTTTCCCGTTTGCTTTTCTTTTTCGTTTTGCTTTAATCTCTTACGGTTTCGACGGTCACTCGAACGAACATGGTGCCGTAGGAATGTTCATGTTCGAGAAGCAAAACGCACGAAAATGGTGTGGATCACTTGAGAAATAATCCAGATGTGACGGCTAAGCGCGAATCCCGGACCTTGCGCACCAAAGTCCGGCGCTTTAGCCAGATCGCGAAACCCCGTGCATCTAGACTTGCAAATTTCTCTGGTATGCTTTTACGATCCATTCACGATGTTCCCGTACACGATGATACTGCCATATCTCGTCCTAGGATTGCTAGGTAATTGCATGTTCCATTATCTTCCGTTTGACAGTTGCATCCGCAACTTAAATGTAAATACACTGACGCCGAGATCCTTCATAGATTGTGATACCATTTCCCTGGCCGGATGCGCTTTCAACCGTTACTTTAAATTCTATGCGTTTTATGGACCGATATATTACATGTTCTATGTTTATAAACGTGGTTCATTATCCGATATACCCGTTTAACGGAATGACAACTATGCGGGTCGAATTTTTATGCTCTTACTCTGTACTTTTCAATTAACTATTGAACGATGTCTCTATTACTTTTTGAAATTATCACTTTATAAAACGAAATAATTTGAGTGATTCGTGCAAAATTTACGTTGGACTCCATTCAGTGTGTTCGTTAATTTTGTATCGATACTTGTAGCCATCAAACACTTTTAGTGTAATATGATTTATGATTTTTGTCTAATAACAAACTGTACACCAAATTTTTATTTGTAGGATCTACATTCGGACATGACGTGAAGGGGTCCTCGGTTTGTGAATTTTACAATGAAACAATGTGCGCAGAATCCCAGCAAGAATGTTCGGGGAGAGAAGAATGTGGACCGCATGACCCAGGAAAAAGGAATCACTGTTATGTGCTGTGGCAAATTGACAATGCTACTAAGAAGTCTATAGTTAAGTTAAAGGTACAAATATGTTGCAAATTTGATATTTACTGTTCCAAAGTTGTGTCCGTTATTTATTTTCCATTTGCTGCACATTTAGAAACTAAGACTTACGAGTAAATTATACATTTCAGGGATGTTTCTTGGATAGTAACGATTGCTATGATAGGCCGCACTGCATCGAGAACAGTGCGGAAAGGAAGAAGGAATTATTTTTCTGTTGTTGCGATGGTAACATGTGCAACCAGAATTTTACATGGGATCCTCACCCGACTTCTTCTTCCAAACCTATCCACCCAGTTGTTACCCATGGTAGATATTTTATTTAAAGCATCATGGATGTAGACCATCCATGATACACCAAGAAATAAATTAATGTAAATCATCGAATGTTGAAGGAAACTTTGTTCCAGAATCCGAACCCGTACCAAACACGGAGCAACAAATAATTACACTTGTACTATCGATATCGATACCCATGCTCCTACTCGCAATCGTATTGTCATTTTTATATTGGTGTTACCGGCGACGGAAGTTGGGATATTTCAACGAGGTTTGGAAGGCATATGTACAGATCGCTCAATTTCTAAACGTTATACATTTTTGTTTTGGTGCAGTATTGTAAAACCATTGTTCCACACATGTATTACGCCAAACGATTGTTGCAGGTGCCAACACTGGAACCTCTTCCATTACCGCAGCCTTCCCCTAATCTGGGGCTGCGGCCCATACAACTTCTAGAGATAAAAGCACGTGGTCGTTTCGGGGCAGTATGGAAGGCACAATTGAAGAATGAGATTGTTGCCGTTAAGGTGTTCCCCATACAAGACAAGCAGTCTTGGCAAACGGAACAAGAAATTTTCAAACTTGCCCACATGGATCACGAGGATATATTGCGTTTCATAGGAGTTGAAAAGAGGGGAGATAATTTGCAAGCTGAATTCTGGTTGATTACCGCGTATCATGAAAAGGGTTCATTATGCGACTATCTGAAGGCAAACATTGTCACATGGCCTGAAATGTGTAGAATAGCAGAATCTATGGCAAGGTAATAATATTTCGATACAAGTTCGAGAAACGTTCCACGTACTTTGTTGTAATAATAATTTCACTTTAACAGAGGCTTGATGCACTTGCACGAGGAGATTCCAGCCAACAAAGCAGATGGTTACAAACCTGCTGTAGCTCATAGAGATTTTAAGTCGAAAAACGTTCTGCTTAAAGCCGATATGAGTGCCTGCATAGCAGACTTCGGTCTAGCATTGATATTTCATCCCGGTAAACCATGTGGAGATACGCACGGACAGGTACATTTCTAACAAATAAACCAGAACAAAAATGGTTACGAAACTATAGTGGTCTGTAGTCGAAACTTTTGGCTTTAATTCGAGCCCTCATTTATTAACAAATTCTGCCTCGAAGTAGAGAAAATGGTATTTCTTTAAAAAACTAATGTTGATTAGCGGGCTGAATTAGTTGCATCGTTCTACCGCGAGATGGTTATAGTGTTCCGTTGCACCAAACGACAGGGATGATTTAAAAAGGGGACTAAAAGGGGTGCACGATGCCTCAATTTTCCAGTGCAATTTTCTGGACTTCTAAACACAATTTGTACCATGGGGTTGAATGTATTTCCTGTTTTCAGGTTGGAACAAGAAGGTATATGGCGCCAGAAGTTTTAGAGGGAGCGATCAATTTCACGAGAGACTCGTTTCTACGAATAGATATGTACGCTTGCGGTCTTGTGCTTTGGGAGTTAGCCTCGCGATGCACTGTGCAAGATGTAAATTTGAACTCACACGTATTTCAATCTGTACGATCTTGCATTAGTTATTATTGAATTCTACCAACTTTATATTTACTCCAGGGTCCAATTGGAGAATACAGATTGCCATTCGAGGATGAAGTTGGTCTTCATCCTACGCTGGAAGATATGCAAGAAAGTGTCGTGCATAAAAAGGAGAGGCCAGTCATTTTAGAAACGTGGCGTAAACATCCCGTAAGTAAATTTCCATTGTATACAAATCGTAATTCTTTGTTTCTAAAGATCGATTTTTGCCACTGTTGTCGCTGAAGGGCCTCCAATCAATTTGTGATACGATGGAAGAGTGTTGGGATCACGATGCTGAAGCACGTCTTTCAGCTTCTTGTGTAATGGAAAGAGTTGCTACATTGAGTAGGACGCTTGTTTTAAATTCGTCGACGTTAATACGAGTTGATAATACCAACGAGACTATCACCACTAAGGAATCTAGTATGTAGTTAATATACGTGTATTATAGTTTCAGTTGAAATTGCACAACCATTTGCAGTATCATAATTTTTAAACGTACATCAATGAGGAATGTTAAAATAGCGCATTTTATAAAAAAAAACTTTCTACAAATCGTCGCCGTATGAATGTCATAAATAGTATTCGTTTACATTTTAGCGCTAATTTAGATTATCATACATAAGATTTTAAATTTCAATTAATTCGTGAATGCAACGTAATTAAAGATACTTATCTGCTTACTACACCATTGACGCTAAACAAAAATGTTTAAGTGCGCAATGTTGCACAGTTTGTTTTTTAATTTGGAAATGACTACATTCCTCGTTGATGTTAACGATCTTACAGAGATTGTTCAGAGATAACAAAATGAATTGAACACTAGCCATGGGAAATTCGAAGAGTGATTTTTACCTGTAAAGTTGTATCGTACGTAAATTGTTACAAAGAAGATGACTCAACAATTTTATACAATGTACCTGGTAGAAACAGTCAAATTAACTAATTGGAAGCCATGAGGAATTTAGTAGGGGTTTTGCACGAACTAAAGGAGCTACTTTGATTATTTTGCATTCTATAGTGTACGATTTTTTAAAGTGACTCATTTATTTCACGAAACAAATTTAATTATTTCTTCCGGTTTAACTATATCAAAGACTGTGTAACGAGACTGGATAATTTTTAAAGAAATCCATAACAATATCATAAACAGTCATTGGCTTAAGTCTACTTTATTCTGGAAAAAGTTCAGGGACTGTTTTTGCAAAGACAATGGTCATCCAAGACGCGCGTTGTATCCGATATTATTTTATTTAAATGCCAATAACAAGCGAGTCACTTTTATGCAAAATGCCTTCCTTTACTTGCTCTGAATTACATTAATCAACGCTAAGAAAAATATTTAATTTGAGGTAGCAGTGGATTGCTTTGTAAATCAAACTTGTAATCATTTTTTCGTTAATACAATATTTTCGACTTAAAAATTGTATCAGCCTGATGGTACCAAGGTTGCATAACTACACTACACAAGCTGTGATAAGTATGCGAATTAAGTGTTGCAACATCAAATAAGGCCTAAGCGTACTTTATAATTTTTCCAGAGCAAGTAAAAGACGAGTAGGTTGTTTTTTGCTCTGATATTGGGCTTTAGCAGTGCCAAAAGGGGTGTTATATGCACACACTACAGCTTTGTCTTTGTTTATTAATTTGTAGCCATGTAAGAGACATTGAAATCGGTAACGTGTACCTATTAATCTTTACTATACGATGTTACGAAATGAAAAATTAATCCATAATTGATTGCATAGTATTATCTTTATTTTATAAGCAAAGGGTTTTCATGTACAATATTTCATATGCTTGCAATGCAATATAATTATAGTAACGTTAAGCTCTCGAAGAATCATAGAACACAGAGTTTATTTAACATTTGTATTATCTATCACACGATCTTGTACATTACAAATCAATTATGGGTTAATTGAGATACTATCTAGAATTTAATAAATTTTGGACTTTTACATATCGAAAACTAGATAATTACATTCGCTAAGAATTTCTTTCTCTTATTTCTCATAAGCCGTATATGCCAGAAGTTTTATTTGTATAAATTGTGTAACAAGAATCTTCTAATCTCATCATTGCTAATTGTTAATATAATTCTGTAATTTCGGATCATCTTCGTGTATTAAAAAAAAACTTTGGAAGCAATGCATAAAATATACACCGGTTCGAAGAGAATGCAATGGTGGGGTGATAATTTTAAATCTTGTATATAGATAGACATAAAAAAGTCATAGGCACGCATACAGCGTATCATGTTACACTGCTTGTCTATTATTAAATCATATCCGATGAATATATGCAGAAATTAGGTTTTACTATTGACGGTACCATAATGGCATTCCAGTCATGCATAACATACTGTATATTAATGTAAATCAATATTGTAATTTCTGAATTCGAGACTATAGAAACTCTGCAATTGGCGTTTTGATATAAAGTTAGATATTACTTCATGAATTTCTATTCTTTAAATTACAGTAATCAATCGTTTTTTTTTTTATAATTTTGCGATTTATAACAATATTTAACTTTGAAGTTTCTATCTAATGTATCTTAACTTATTGATTTCATTACACTCATTAGTCGAATGTAAAAGTTTCCTCGTCTCGCAAGCTATGAAATACTTGTTATATTCATGTTTGTAAATATAATGAACTTCTTTTATAACTTAGTATTAAAGTATAAAAAAAAAATACTTCCGATACCGTAATCCGTTTCATATCACACAAGACATATGTCATTTAATCGTACGTCTGCTTCTGGTACCGTTGTTACTACTGATATACAATTTTGAACAAATCATTACGCCCTATGAACATTTGTAAAACTTCATTTGATTAAGAGGCTTGATTCAACAGTATATTATATCATAAAAGGAGCCTATTCAGACACTTTCTGTATTTAGCCAAAAGCAAACAGGAAATCTGTAAATAGAATTTAATGAACGGTAATTGTAGAAGTAAGAGACCGCTAAAAGAAGACGTAATTTCTGAATTATAGTTGAAAGATAACGTAACTCATAGCAATAGAGTGTTCCTACGCACATTGGATGTAACTGTTTCCAAATTTTACAAAGTTTTGTATAATGTTGAATAACAAAAAGAAATTCTACCAATTCCAACAAGTCGTCTTTTCCGTGAAATTGTATAGAAGGAGTGTTGGTCACAGAAAAAAAGTTCCTCAGAATATGAAACGATCATGGTATCGATCGTAGATATTAAAATGATAGAAGCGGGATTAAAGAAACACGGTGCTTGGAAAGATAATGTAACGTAACGTTTTTAATATCTAAATATGTAGATAACTTCGTCTTTGTTTTATAATAAAATAGTGTTAACAATATGTTAGGAATGAAGACGTATTGCCGTTTGTCATACTATCACAACTGTTCTAATAACACTTTATTTTGTCGATAATGTAATATATAATATAGAAGCATAGTTATTAGCACACAAAACAATTAACATTTCAATAAGTGAGATAGTTAAAAATTGGTTTGCCAAAGCTTCTAAAAAGTGGTAACACAACTGGAAAAAACCATATTGAATAAAAGTGGAAGATTTATTTATGTAAAACCGCGAACGATGTAGAGCATTGCTTCGTACTTGTATGCTTTATATTTATTATTTGTATTTATTCCACCTCATATTCTAAATAATTAAGATGCCTTACAGGAAATAATACTGTTGTGCGAGGGAATATACAGGGATTTTACAATTACAATTTTACATTTTATTTGATTACACTGTATGCCCCGGGGCATACTAAAGAATACATGAAGCAAGTAAAAAAATGTGATTATTGCGAACCACAAGCGCGCGATATAATAATTTATACATCGGGTAAAACTAAATGTCAGAGATACCTGGTAAACGCGTGCGATTTACGAAATACGTAAGAATGAAATATAAGTTAGAACGTTTAAAATAAAAAATTCAACGTTTATCGCACATTCGCATTAATAAACTTACCTATACACTATGATCACAGTTACATTCACGATATTATAAGTCATTACATGTCACTTATCGTCTTTATCATCATACTTTACTGTATATATGTACAATCTGGTTATAAATAGGTGTATGTCCAATTAAATATAATCTGGGTTGAAAGCCTATTGACTAGTGATACCTACATACGTTCTTTTTTCGTCAATGACAATACGAGTGATAATACTATCGCAATTCAATATAAATGAAGCTTCAAACGATTATGGATAATAACAGTTATTATATATCATACTTTAAAAACAATTCTATCCATTTTTCTTTAATACACTGTACACATCTCTCTTCTCGTTAAACATCTTTATAGCGTCTTGCAGAGTCTTGCAACTTTGTTCAACTTAAATTATCGTAGTATCTATTTTGCGACATTCAACGTGAACGCTAAGTCTGAATGTAATGCACACACATCCGCGGGACCAAGCCTTTTCGATCGCCCCTGGCGCAGAGCAACCACTTATTATCTACCTCGAGAATTACTTTTAGCTTTTCACCTTCTCCAAACGCTAAATGCCCATTATCCGATGGAACTCTATGCGTTAGTGTACGAACTTCTCTGGAACCGAGATGCGCGAGCTGTTATTTTACTAATCTATAAAGAGCAAACAAAAAGAACCAACGAAAGATTAAACTCCTACATCTAGAAATTAAGCATATAATCATCTAACAGATATAAATGAAATTACAAAATTATATATGCATAGATAAGTACATGGCAATACAAAAAAAAAACGAAACAATTTAAAAATTATCACATTCCATAATGCATTCAACGTACTTAATTTTTCTTACCTAAGTGGTTTTTTTGCTGTGGACTTTTTCGCAGTACTAGCAGCCGCAACAGCAGCAGTAGTAGTTGGTCGTGGTAAAGACGTAGACGCTGCTCGCCTCTGGGGGGATATTAAATTTTTGTCTTTAGACATTACTCCGTAGGACTTGTAAGGTAGGGAACTAGGTCGCGTCAAATGGGTCCGTGTTGTCCCAACAACATCCTGATCCACCCTACTAGTACGTTTCGTTACGTCTTTGCTTCTTACTTCTATAGGCTTTTTTGGTGTAGTCTTTGTCGTTGAAAGCATAACAGGCTTTTTCAACGATGGGATTCCCGAAGAGGGAGATTTCGTACTCCTAGCTGGTCCTGCGATCGTGTTTGTCGTCTGTTTCACTGGCGAAGTGAGAAGCCTGGGTATTTTGGACTTCACAACACTAGTGGGTGTTCGTGTAGGTGATAACGGTGACGACATCGCCGGCTGACTCTTCGTATCTTCTTTTCCAACCATCAATTCCCACTTCTCTTGAAGCTTCCTAAATTTCTCCTCTGCAGGCATACTGTCCTCATCGTTCACTTTATTCTCCGGGCTGCGCGATTTCCTTGGTACAGGCTGTCTGCTCGATGCTCTGTTCAATGGTGAATGTTCTAAGCTGTCGGTGTAATCCTCGGAATCTTCAGAAGCCAATCTATCGAAGGCGCGAAATACTTTGGAACCTATGGGATTGCTTAAACGTTTCTTCACGGTTTCCATATCTTTATATATTCCGCCGGGCTTGTCGTCATAATTGCCATAGAAGACACACGATCTTGGACGTATCTTTCTTGGACTAGAGACCATTGCACAAGTGTCCATTTTATCAAAATGATGCTCCTTTACCGCAACTTCGGCGTTTCTAAAGTTGACGGTCTGCGGAAGAAATTCTGTCATGTTATCTTGAGCTTTGAGAAAAAGTTTTGTATAGTGCTACTTACGTTTATAGTATGATTATTTAAATTGCCAAAGCTATTATGAAGTTGACGATACTGATATAGAAGATCAAGCTGAAACGGGCAAAATGCGAGGGGATTTAAAATGTGTAAAAGAGCATCGACAACTTCTCGTGCATTCGCATTGGCCAATGCAGCTACGAATAAACTGTTATTGCTGTAATGCTTCCTTAGGATAGATTCTCTCGTACATAAGTATGCAAACCATGCATCCAATGCTCTTAAGCTACAAGAAATAAACATTGCGTTTATGGCACCATCGTAAAATCCAAGTATAAATTATTTAGACCATTATTACTAAATAGCATTTGCTTACTTTAATAAACCGAATACAAATGCGTGGAACTTTAACATTCCCTCCGTGATAACATCCTCGCCATTAATTTTTTGCACTAATTCGTTCAACGTTTTAGTAACAGGACCTTGTTGAGAAGATGCTTCAACCACTTGCCAAACACTGTTCGTTATTGGTCCAAATGTAGAATTTAAATGTGGTTTCAATCCATCCGACATGATGGCGTACAAAGCTGGGCACAAATTGCTAACGCAGATTTGAGCACACTCGTTTTTATCGCTGTAACTTTGTCTGCTATGCGTCGATTCGCTATTCCAATACTTCAATAATAAATCCACTGCTTTATTTGCGGATAATATCATTTCTAAAAATTCGTACAAGCATGTTGAGTTAAATTATAAAAATACTATTAATTTAATCAGGCATCTTATTAATATACTTACTTCTCTTCTCATCTAAATCCAATTTATTTTCGGGGATCGTCACTATTCTTTCTTCTATTGGCGCAGGCTCTTTAATTTGTTCATTTGCAACAGCATTTAAGTTGATAATCTGAGAATTTTTGCAAAAAAACTAGTTAGCATAAGACTTAATATTGAAGAAGAATGCGTAGCTTCTGTAAAGTTACCTTATTGTCTAAATATTTTTTTCTTTGGTTTACAGCGAAACTGACAGTCTTTTTCTGCGATTCTATCATATCAGTAACTTTGGTAACATCTTTGTTCATCCTGAGTGCTAAAAATTTCCTTACGTACGATCTTAATTTTACATCGGGATCTTCTGTATCTCCATCGCTACTTTGTGACGAAAGACCGCTACGCTTTAAAAATTCTTCCAGCTGCTTCACGTCGTCTTCGCTATTCTCAGAATTTTCAGTCTCTATATCTCCCGTACTAGCTATTTCATTAACTCTTTCTAGAATATTATCACAACATATTAGATGTATTGCATCGTAAAAAAATCATACAATAATTATATTTACCTGTATGATATCTTTCCTCTGTCTCGTCAACATCTTTCTCAGAGTCAATGATTCTCCCACGATAAGCCAATTGTAAGTCATTGTTCATATAATACGGCTCTTGCAACGACATTCTTTTATTTGTTTCAGATGTCTGATCTTCTATCTCTTCTACATCTCCTATCTCGAACATGCTATATCGTTTACTCGCAGGAACCTTGCTTTTCCTTAAAATACTTCTGGGTAAAGGTGGTCTTGGTGGCACTCTTCCGTTAGACAATTCGGCTTCACGATCCCCATGCGGTAACGAGATTGATCGTTTCGGGAGGGACGGGCAGGTTGTTTTCGATTTGGTAACTTGTCTATGTGCTTTCTTATCGTTACCTACTAAACTGGCCTCGGAGCTAATACTATCATAACGGTAAAGATACAACGGATTGGTCGCGTTATTCAATATTTGCTGATTTGTCGAAGAATCGGTTAATATCGTGGAGGAACCCCGGTATCCGGAGGATGGCTGCGTCGCGGTACTACTAGTGGAGGATGAATTATTTGGTAAGATTTCGCTTATGGGTCGAGCTTTGTGACGCATCGGCGGAGATAGGCAAAACAGAGGCTTCTTCATCTCCTCGTTAATATTGATATGCCTCGACACTTCTGGTACGTCGTGCAGAATTTTCTTGTACTCGGTAGGCAAAAGGAATGTCAGCGACTCCCAGTCTTTAACGTGCGAGAATCCACGTTGTCGCAATGCGTCTATATCGTTGCAGGAGAACGGTCGACCAGATCTACCAGTGCGCTTCCAGCCAACTCTATTCTTTCTAAAGCACTGCGGTTTTAAGGCTACGTTATCCAACTTCTTATCCGTGGTATTAAGAAACGACAAGTCAGGCAAAGCGTAATTCGGATATACAACGTAAACTGGCTTTTTATTAACAACCGTTTCTCTCAAGGAAAGGTTCTCCTTCTCTTTTATGGGCGGTGTATACACCAAGGATGTTTGAACTGAATTATCCTCCGTTTCGGCCATCGCTTGAACACCCATCGTCTTACAAATTGGATATTTGTTTTCTATCGATTTGATCCATGCCATTCTCCGTTGCTGCTCGAAAGCATTAGGAATAGCATTAAATTCGTGCCGATCATTATCGTCGTCGTGCGTTAAATCTGATTTAGACATATTCTCTGATAATTCTTCCACAGACGCGGACGACATCATTTCATCTTTGCGATTGTTCGTCGCTGACGAATCTTTTGGAATGTCATTGAGATTATTCGTCTGATTATCCGTTTCCTGGTTATTATGAATGTCGTTTTTAACCCAATTTATAGAAAAATCGCTTTCTGGAACTTGACGCTTGGGTGTTTTATTTATATTTTGCCGTAGGATCTGAGTGTTCGTATTAGTACCACTGTCACTAGCACTATTGTTCGTAGGCCATCCACTATCACTATTCGAGTCTGACTGGTCCAACGTGAGACTCATTCCTTCAGCGCTCATGCTTTTTTGTTTCATAAACAACTTAACGAGACTTAAATTTTGCAACTTTTTCCCTGTCGAATTTGATTCTCCATTTTCGGAGCTGTCTTCGTTTATAGATCGACTCATTACAGATCCCGAACTATGCTGTGCATGATTATTCGATTCGGCGGAATCAACCTGTGTAGGTATATATCAAAAATTTAGTCTGTGGAGAAATTGCATTCAACGCCATGAGTGAATTTAAAGTAAAACAAATTAAAGCTTACAGAAAAGTTGAGAGGCATATTAAGATGTTGTAGTTGTCTGGCCCGAGTGAGATCTGGTAAGCTCTGACTTCTTTTGTTCCTAACAGATATAGCATCCTCAACACTGTGTGAAAATTCCGGTATTGTATTATTATTGCCTGAGGGATGACGAGTTATAATTTTATTCATGGACGAATGCTTCAAATTGCTCCATGTGGTATATATTTTAGAATCTGAACAAGCCATCGATAGGTCTAGTACACTTTTCAGGTCCGCATTTCTATTGTAATAAGGTCCTGCTGCCTCATAAGCTCTTTGTTTTTCTATTTAAAAAAAAAGAACATCATTTTAGTTACATTTTCCAATTATTTGTTTATATTGAAAAAATCGTTTGCTATTATACCTTGATTCTCGAAATCTTGAGAGCCATCCGAGTACATGGTGATGCTACCCTCAAAAGCGATAGTATAGTTGTCTTTATTGTTCGTTTGGCATGTAAGCAGCATATCTTCGCAGTCCAGAGAGTCGACGCTGTAGCTACCCCCCGGTGGTAGCACTGGTGTCTCTTTCAGAGGGGAGAATAGCAACGACGATTTGCATATAGAAATTGTATCTGTCGTAGAACAAGCTGAATCTTCTCCCTTTGAAATAATATATATTATTCTTAGAATTTCACATATCCATAAGTAACTCGCCATGCAGTTGTCAAAATTGCCACAGCATGTTTTCATGCACTGGTAGAAATGATATAAATCGTTTTATTAATTTCGATGCCTTTAGCCGACGTTGAACGATCATTTCCTTTGTTAATCATGCACAGGAATTGCAAGCAAATCAAGTTTTATTTTCGTGTTAAGCTAACACAAATGCCAATGCAAATGTTTTCAAATCGATATCGACAGCAGCAGAATAAATCCAACATTTTCAGCCATTGTCGTACCTGGCTGCTGGTATGAGGGCTGATAGACGAACCGATGTCAAGTTTTTCCATAACGGATCCAGATATACTGGCATAACGTTCCCTTTGATAGTTAGACTGCCATGACAATGAGACACATTTAGATTGTTATTTACGAGAGCAAAAATTTTAGGCTATTATACCCGGGAATGAGATTTAACGTCGATTTACAAATTAAAGAATAACATTTATGAAACAAATATTGCCCAAGAAAGATTTACAAATAGTAGTGTAAAATATTCTTCTGTACAATGGTAAGAATCTATAAAATATATTTGCTTGCAAACTATCCACCATGAAATTAATTTTGTCCAACAACTAGAATGCAGATCTTAAATTACAACATAAATATGAAAATATGAACTCAATAAGATGGAGAATAATTTGATCTAATCACCTCCGAATGCTGGACTGGATCCGTGCACATGACAGGCAATGCTGTAAGCAAAGTATGAATGTCTGCCGTGCGAAAGCTCTCCATATCGATTTCCGCCAAATTAGCATCCAAGTTTCGGGAAAGATCGTCATAGTAGCCCAAATCCTCCCGGGAATATGAAGCAGAGAGCGAGGACAATACGCTAGGGTGAACATGAAGCCCTCCATCTCTGTAGCTAATATTTCAAATATCATTAAATATGATGATATTAGATATAATTAAATATATTCCGACAACTCATTAAAACCTTACCCATAATCGAAGATCCACTGATACTCGACATTATCCTGTACAAATTCCGAACTAATTAAGTCGTGTTGCATAGAATCTGTTGCAGGATTGGAGTTGCAATCGGACCCCGGTGTTTGTGGATCTTCCATCACTGCAGCCCCTTTGCCTGCACCTAAAATGCATTATGTAACATTAATAAACGGCCAACAAATATTAATTTAAAGATTACGGCAAACGGACCATATCTTGCATATACAAAATGTTTTTGCGGTTTGTTAAACATGTTTCTCCTTGTCGTTCACGTATCAGCGCAAACAGTGCATAATGTAATAGTTTGTACCATTAGCGAATTATCTACGTGAGTTCATCATAATTGGATGTATTTACATTGATTGCACTCTACTTTCATCATACGACAGATTGCCTTCGTCAAGCTTTTATGTATATTACATTCACGCGTTGTACAGTATTACGTAGAGAAATCGAAGAAACAAACACTTGCTGGATCTTGTCACATTATTGCGAAAAAGAATAATCATACGTCATGACCATTGCCTATCGATGTAACAAACACGCATAGCAGCAGAGTATCGTGGTAATGAGAACCAATCACATCTCTGAGATACCGAGCAGAGCCCCGTTGGACTTAGTGCACTGATTTAGATAAAACCGCTAAAGATACACCGATAAACATATTAAAACGTTTCCTCCTCTACGTATATACGATAGAATGTTCAGGATAAAGAAGTGTCAGCCAATGACGTCAGACTGAGGTTATGGCGAATGCATTTGAGCGATCGTGTCTCAGTGCTCTCCGTATCAGGGATGATCAAGGCTGCGCGTCATTGTGACACTTGAGGGCGTGTTTTAAGGTTAGTTGTTCACGTAATAAATAATTAATCGATCGATCGGAGTGGATTAATTTTAGACTGAGATGTTGCTGATGCTCCGGAGGATACATGTGCGACCGTGAAAGCATGTCGGAGCAACTTGCGTCGGAATTGCCGAAAGTAAATATAAATCATTTTTATATGTTACTCAAGAATTTAGAAGCAGATTTAGTCACAATTTTGAGGAAAAAAATTGTGTGCGCATTAAATGAATGTCATGCAATGATAGACAAAGTTGTGAACATCGTAGAAACATACAGTGAGGGACTAAAGTTTAAATACATAAACATCATTTAAAATGAAAGTAAAGCATTTTACACAGTTTATTTATAGTTGAATAACAAACAGTATAGAAAACTAAAAAATTTATTTTGTCGCATCTAACCTGTTATCTATAACAGCAAATTCGCCAGAAATAAAAAAATGCGTTGGACACAAGTTTAAACACAATACAAAAGATATATCTCTTTTGGCTAATTTTAATTAAATTGGAAAATGTAAACTTAAATTAATGTTTGGTTAGTCCACCCAGGCTTCAATGACTGCCCTTAGACGACGTGACATAGATATGGCATAGATAGAACTAAATTTTCTGTTTCAGATATCATGATTTCCGACCAAGCCTTTGTTAGAGCTTCTTTAAGAGATTCTTTGTTTTTTACAGTTGTATAATCAATTTCTCGAGCCAATAATTCCCAAACATGCTCTATTGGGTTTAAGTCTGGTGATTGGAAAGGACTACAGAGCTGATGTGGAGCATAATGCATGAACCAATGCTTCACCAAACGCACGGTGTGCTTGGGGTCGTTGTCCTATTGGAATAATCAATCTCTTCCCATACCCAAGCTATCCACAGAAGGCTGCAAATGTTTCTCCAATATACTGTTATAGAGGTGCCTGTCCAATATACCATCGATAAAAGCTATATGTCCTACTCCAGCTGCTGTAATCACTCCCCAAACCATCACACTACCGCCACCATACTTAACGGTAGGTATTACATTTTTTGTTTGAAGTGTTGTGCCAGGCTTGCGCTAAATTTTTGTGCAACCATTGCTGCCAAAAATGTTTAATTTCGATTCATCTGTAAATAGGACTCTTCTCCAAAAGTCCTCATCCATATCCTTGTACTTCTTTGTAAAATCTAGACGAAGCTGCCAATTTTTGTTGGAAATAAGAGGTTTCTTACATGGAACTCTGCTTTGATAGCCCTTATAGTTTCTTGGGTCATCCTGTTCTGGGCCTATTTTCCACTGTTTTGTAAGTTTTATATTTTCTTATAATATTTTGCACACTTGCATATGACAAATTCAAAACTTTGCCTATATTTTGGTAGGATTTGCCTTCTTCAGAATGTTTAATTATTACATTTCTTACATTAGACTCTATTTGCTTTCCTTCACCCATTATTTTGTTTTTAAGTCAATTGGCACTGATGAAATCAGTATTAATACTGACTAAAACTGCGTAAATGAGTGAGTCAGCAAATAGAACAATACTTTTTTCGGGAACACTCTACAAACAGTTGCAACACAAATATCTTTTGTATTGTATTTAAACTTTTGTCCAGCGCATTTTTTTATTTCTGGCGAATTTGCTGTTATCTATGCGACAAAATAAATTTGTTTAGTTTTCGTTACTGTTTATTATTCAACTATAAATAAACTGCGTAGTTACATTTATGTTAAAATGCTTTACTTTCATTTTAGGTGATTTTTGTGTATTTAAACTTTAGTCCCTCACTGTATACAGAGAGTGGTTCATAGTTTGCTGTCATTCATAGTTAATGATAGGCACGTGAACGCCTCGATGGATAGTCGCAGAGACACATGTTTTTCATCTTTGACTCTCGAAGACAAATTATGAGAAATAGGAAAGAAAACGAGTCTCTCTAATCGTACCTCGTAAAATTCTTTTCCATCGCATTGCCACGGTCGCTGGGGTTTTTGGTTCTGCAGAAAATATTTACATGCGATAAATGTTATCCGAAAACACTCATACTTCCGACCATATGGCGACAACCCGCCCGTCAAGCATAGGAATTCATTTTAACTGCGCCTATGGAGTACGATTGCTCATGCGGCGCATGAGCATTGCCAATCCAGTATAAAAGGATGGGCAAAAGGAAATCAGATACAACACGCTTGAATTAAGGTTGCGATACGACGCGCTAGATTTCTTTTCGAATTGCTCAGACTTGAATAAAACATTTTACATTTTAAGGCTGAATATTTGTCTGAAGCGCGACATCTGTCTCTGTACGGGCTTTTTAAATCATATAAATAACTGTAAACATTTTTAAATGTATCATTTTTCCCAGTCTCCGACTAATCTTAGTACTGTGGAAAAGTAGACTGTTAAAATTACTTAGCCCTGCGAGAACTTGGCATCGTATAATATTTCATACTCTTCATGTTCATGAAATCCTGGATGATTTTACTTCAAGATACAGAACGGATGTCGTCAAGTTCGGGAAAGTTAGACATGATTAGCATTCCAAATTGAGGCTTGACGGAAGCCGTACTGCACGTTCGGCAGACTCCTTATTAAACGCGCCTCGTCGTGGTTTTACCAGTCCGAGGAAAAATCTTTCACGGTATTTCGTTCTCAGTGTCGAGGGCATTGGATAATTTTAGCGTGCCGCAAGAGGAAACGGGGGAAGCGGGGGAAGAAATTTAAAGAGCTAAATTTTGCGAGCCGACGAAAATTTTATACGCGACGCCGTGAAATATAAGCTCGCGATACGTTTGCCAACGCCAGCGATTCGTCCTCTTGGCTGATGTTCGTCTTTCGCGATTTTCCGATGGTCAGACGAAATTATAATAGCTGCATTCTGGTCGAAATTCTATCCCCATAGTGATCCTATGTTCCTTTATCTTAGAATACATCAGCAGCTTGCTACTTCGATATGTAACGGCTATTTTTGGGATCCGTTAAACATCTCCCCGACATATGTGACCGTGAGAGAATCTCTTAAATTCGAAAATACTTTCCAGGTTCTCTTAAGGGGTTGATTCTAATCCTACTACGGGTTTTGAATGAAATTATATACACGCCACTCCTTCGATGCTAATTAATCCGATTAAAAGTTATTGTGAAATTAGCACAAGGAAGAATATTGAATGCATATTATATGGATCTGTGTCTGCTACTACTGCTCCAATCATGCAGAAACCCAATACCCCATAAATTTATTACAAATGAATTGGGGTTTGTATATTTGAGTATATGGATTAGATGTATACGAAGTATAGGGCATTTTTTGAAATCCTTACGATTGAAGAGAAGGCAATTGCATTTCTCATAGGGTCGCCAGTAACACTTCCGTTCTTGCCTCTTGCGTTTACCGCAGTAGAGATGCGGCGGTCGTGCAGGCGCTTGAAATGGTGGGCTCGTACGGCCCACAGAGAACTCTGCTATTTTCATGATGACGCACAAC
Source organism: Holcopasites calliopsidis (assembly GCA_023838395.1). Classification (NCBI taxonomy): domain Eukaryota; kingdom Metazoa; phylum Arthropoda; class Insecta; order Hymenoptera; family Apidae; genus Holcopasites; species Holcopasites calliopsidis. The sequence goes on along the minus strand of JALHAQ010000037.1, from coordinate 80,730 downwards.
AAAAGCACTATCATCATTTGTCAATGTTCAGCGTTTTTTATTCTTTTCTATCACGCTACAACATAGCAACGCTTTCTCACTAGGGCGATCAGTTAATAAATTGTTCAACGAAGATTCTCGAACGAGGGCACTGTTCAATTGCACAGTATAATAGCCGGAAGAAAGCTATGGTTAAAAAATTACCAATCGTCCGAGGGCGAGAGCACCGAACCCCGCTCGTCCATCATTTTAAATTGTTCACTTTTCATTATTTTGTGTCACGGTGCACAGTGCGGTACATTTTACCACTTCAAAGTTGCATCACGGATAAGAGCAGCTTGTGTTAGTCGCTTGGTGCTGTTCCACGTGAAAGATGTTTGCACTTTGTTCGAACGAAATACACAGGTAAAACAAAGTCGATTGCACTCCTCTGTACTCGTGTGGCCGATGCCACCTTTCAAAGATGCCTTTGTACACAGTGCACCACGTTCCGTTTCACCATTTACATCGCGAACATCCAACAAGCATGTGCCGTCGTCACCGAACCCACGGTTTCCGCTTTTACTGACGGGGAACAGCGATGCACAATGCGCGGAAAGTGCAAACACACGAAAGTCTTTAAGAATCCAAGTACCGAAAGTGCTGAACCAATGCACTGACCTGTGATGCGACAATAAACTGTGGGAACCGAAATGGCGTCACAAGTGGAGCACCCTTATCTCCGCGCAAATAAGTATCAGCATAAAACATTAAAATTTAATAACCATTAGAAGAAAATCATTCAAACTGAGAATTATTGAAACGCATAAACTTCCTGGACTAGTCTCACTATCGACAATCACGGTAATATGATACCACCTAGGCGTGCTTATCAATTTGATTCATAGTTTCTGCACGGGAAGCGTAACCGGATACTAAAAGCAGAAGTTAAGATTCAATCGAATGAACTTTGGAAGAATTATCAAATGGAATTTTCACATCGGTCTGATGTATTACCTAGCCGACAATAGTAATAATAGACGTTACGTCAGCAGACGCGCTCAACTGCCTAAATTGCAACAAGTGGCGAAGCAATTGTTTCAAGTTAAGATAACGAGGGTTCGTCGGACCAATTAATACTTTCGAATAAAGGCGAAAGATAAAAATTCTTTAGTCACGTTGATCGGCTATTAACAATGTTCGCCTCGTATTGGTGCAATTGATTGAGAGCAGCAACTTATTAAAAGGCATAATAACATGGAACAGATTTTTCCTCAATGCAGAAGACATTGATTTACATTTTGAACAGATTCTATTGCAAGGACAAGCTGCACAGCTATGCAATCAGAGAAAGTGCACACAACTTGCTTGCCTACTGATAGTCTACCGCGTATCGATAACACCGTGCGATTAATTTCGCCAGTGTCATATTAAACAATGCAAGGTAAATGCGTTTCATTCCAGTAAATGTATGTTCAGCGAACCCGTCGTTGTACCATGAACGATAAAGCACGTATAACGAATAACGACGTCGTAAAGCGGAATCATGTTCTTCATCCGCCGAATGAATCTAGGTGATCATAATCGAATGGCAAATACTCTAAGTCGATGGAGTCCGTATAATACTTATAAACGATCAGAGAGGGGCGAACCTGCACCCTTTTACGAAAGGGACTTCGCGAATGCATACACAGGGAACCGTGGAAAGTACAAAAATATCGATGCACCAGATGATTGTGCGATTGTTCGCGAACTCCTGGCTTTCGAAATAACTCGTTCACGCTCCGATCACAGAACGCACACGGTCATACGAGATATCATATTCAAATTGTAACACACGACACTGAACGCGTCGCAATCACGCGTTCCTGACAATCGTCAGAAGCAGAGAACTTTAATCCGCTCGGCGATCGTGAAGAACAGTTTGATACGTGGATAACACGAATTTCGCTCGTTTATTTTGGCGGAATCAGTTTCTGGACCACTGTCTGAGTCAGACTGCTCTAACAGCGTGCGTCCTGCGCGGGAGAGCATTTGCACACGGCTCGACACGACGCGGAGTTTAATCTCTATTAATAAATACCCGCTCTGCCTCGGCCAGAATAGAGAGCAGCTCTCTGCTGCCGGCTCATTGAATGCATACGCGATGTTTCATATTGGAGTACATGATAAACGCGAACCGATTTCGCCCCTAAGTGATTTTGATCGGGCCGCTTGCAGGGAGGCTCCGGAACGTATGGTCAAAGGAGCAATTGATGGTCGAGTTATCGCTCCGTATGATTTTATAAGTCTTTCAAATTACGAATTTTGAGTTTGATGTTTCTCTTTGAACTGACGTATTGTAATCGATTCTTAGATTAATTTCTTGATTACATTCTTATGCGGAAATTGACATTGATACATGCAGAGCGGTGCATTTAACGGTGCATTTAGAATACTTTATGCTGTCTTCAATCTATCGATTATTCTATTTAAGTAAGCGACCCTCCAATTACCTTTAAACTTCTGACTATAGGAAAATACAGTTGCTTTTACGGCGTTATCAGTGTAATTTAATTAATTTCGCTTCCCGAAATACGGCAGACAATCGATTAAAAATTGATTGAGTTAGAAAAGAAGTGGAGGAACGAACGGAAAGAAACGGGACAACGAAGTAATCGTGTTCGATCCGATCGCATTACAAGCTTTGCTTTGTATGGAACATTGTAAATGACTCTGGGCGAAGAATATTCTGGGAACTCCAGCACAACCGCTTCTGGATACTTGTAAGAATACAATAAGGTATTGAAAGAAGTCTGCTCCCCTGACAAATTAACAGGCAAGAAATGTTCATTACAGAAATATTTGCGCAAACTGAACTCACCAACGCGTTCTCCGTTGCCGCAGACAATACCTGTCGCCAAGGCCTGAAAAATATGGTCACATGATTAATCCTATTTGATCGAGTTTCATCAATATTTTTAATATCGAAAAGAAAACGTACTGCCTCAGTATAATCGTGTTACCCTGTTAGAAACGTTTACAAGATCGTACACGATTAACAGAAAGATCAATTTTCATTATGGAAGGGTATACTCTGGTCATCTATTATACGATCATTATTAAGAAACGATGTCATCGAATTGCATTGGCACGATAAGAGTTCCATAATCAGAGATAAGTAAAGTCATTTATGGTAATACGATTAACTTTTCATATCAACTACAGCTGTAATACAGCCGTTAGATATGTGGGAGCCTCTTTCGTTATTCCGAAACACGTTTTTCTTTCTACAGCCCACATGGCTTTGTTCTATTCTCTCTTTTTCTGCGGGTAGGAATGGTATACCCATATTAATCTCAACCCGCGAATAAAGGCGTCACATTCTAATTAGCCTGAAGAGAACGACGATATAAAAGCAACTTGGGAGCGTTTCTTCAGCTATTCTTCCGGTGCAGCAAACAAAAAGACCGAGTGCCACGAGGAACAAGGTCACTGGAACCAAATAAGTGGTCGTGCCTACATAAGAGGAGGATGAATCACTTTTGGTACAATTATCTGTCGCTGATTAAGCTTTGTAAACTGATCATTGTCGCTCATTTGTAATTTCGTCGTGAAAACTCGCGCGAACAATCGTACGTGAGGAATTTTAGGCCGTCAACAATTCGCTGTAATATTTTTTTCGGCGCAGCTTTATTGATTGGTATATCCGCACAAATTGTAGTATAAAACAGAGAGGCTCTTGATTAGACGTAACCTTCGCATCGATTTTATGTGCAACAGAGGTCAATGACGCATTAGGCTCAACTATGCCTTAGAAATGTATCTTTAATCTAAATAGAAACGGAAAAACTTCTTCAGTTTTATTTCTTCTATGAGATATCGATATATTGCATTCCTCAGTCTGATTACGTTAAGATACGTAAAGAATACAGAAACGCCCACATTCTTAGGCGCTGGGGAAGGAGTCGATATCAGAGGCGTCAGGAGTACTCACGTTCATGGTGAAGGGACAGCTGACAGTCGATCCACTTAACACTCAACACCTCCACGATTTATGACATTGCGTAGAATCCCAGGTGGAGATCACTATGCGATTATGAAACGATGGTATTATATGCATGTCACTTCTTAAAAATCACGAACATGTACTTTCCGGGATGCATATTCTGAGTCACTCTGGCGAAGAGAGCCCCTCCCTGACTGCAACCACCCTTGTCTAGCCGCGAAGGCGCATGCTCCCGAACTCGACTGGTCGTTCAAGACAAAAGGGGATGATTCCGCTTCGCACTTATCGCTAGCTTCTTCTTCGATGCACGCAGTTTCAAGCGCTAACACCCCGAACGTTGTTGTGCGAATCCAGGCGAAGGGTGCAACGATAATGAACTTTGTTCGTTATAGTTTCATCCCTTAACATTTCGAGGTTAAGCTGCGCATGCCCTGAATACTACCCTCTGCGTGCGCTGGAGATCGAACGACTGATCCACGATTTTCCTCGTTCCTTCGCCGACAATAAGTATCACCACGGAAATTTTTGACAGACTTGTCAAGCGAGGAATTATTTGTGAATTACTCATCGTTAGGAGATAACGGTGAACGTCACTGATTTACGACCATGATACGCTTTCTCCGCTGAGAATACACGAGATCTTGCGATTGCGAACTAACTTTGCCTTGTATTGATTTTCTGCGCTTTGGCACACGGCGCGGAGCGCTTGTAAATTTCTTCCATTGAGCTGCACTTTATGCTTCAAGTACAATTGCAAATAAAGGCGACAATAATGAAAGCGCTACGTAACATATTCGCTTGTTAGGCGCAGATATATCTTTCATATTCAATACAATATTTATCTTTTCAAGAATTTAAAATTGCCGCCATGTTTCCCTCGTCAAATCAACAAAAATTATAAAAACTCAAATAGCTTGTAGCAAACAAAAAGCCAACGTACTCTTATATACACTTCTTAAAAAAATGTTTTAATTATTGTGGAGATATAAATATCCTATTAAAACATTTAATAATAACTTTCATAGTTTTTCAAATACGCACTTGATTACTACTTCATATTTGACTTCATTGGTACATTGGCCAATCAGCGTGCAGTATCCACGGCTCAATTTTAAAAATTGACCAGTTAGATTCGTCCATGGGAGGTAGAATTTCAGTTTGAAATTAGCATGCGGATTGCGCGGTCGTGTTAAAATTGGATTGTCTACAACAAAATTTACGAGTTTAATATTATTTTTGTTGCAAATTGTGTTTCATAAATTGTTAATTGGTTAAATGGACTTTAGTTAAGTGCGTAAAAGCGCCAACATTTGTTAAGGTTTAGTTTGACGGAGGATTAGTAAGGTTACATAAATTACAGCAAGGATAGTAAGGTATACATCAATATTGTTTACTATAAACAATACTTTATTCTCTTACTCTGCAAGGTACAAAGTAAATACTTTTATAAAAAATATAAATGTCTAATGTAGCATACAGTATATGAACTGCATACATGTATTTGTAGCTATTGTACATGATAGTGCTGTTTTTTAAAAATATGATACACGTTTTACTATTTTTTTCTGATATACTGGACACTGTCATAATTATACGCCCACATATTTACCGTATAATAGGCGATTACGTACAAGTCTTAATTAATTCGAAGAAATATGGTACACGATTTAATGAATACATAATTGAAGTACACGAGTCCTTTGGATTCTACAAAAAAAAGTACACGCTTTTCGTTTGTGCATTTCTTAAACTCGATTTTTATCGTTTGGCATACTTGTAGAGGAACTGTTGTACTTGGCATATATTGTCTATCTTTAGCCTTAACACTTGTTGCACTAAAGAAACAATATCGAACTTGTACATACATGTCTGTACACACACAGCGTGAATGAAACTGAATATTATTCAATTTAAGTGATGGAAACAATGCGGTAGTAATTGCATTTTAATATCTATCATCTGTTTCCTCTTATCGAGCCCTGATGTTCTCTTATTGATACATTCTCTCTTATGCATACTGCTAGGAATTGGTGGGAAACTAGTCTTCATAGAAATTACATTTCTGAGAATAGTCTCCATGTCTTTTTACGACCAAGCAACGAGGAATGTACAATAATATTAGATATCGCAAAATTAATAAGTATAATCCTACACGATGGGTTTTAATGACAATAACTTACTCGGGCAAAAGTTCCATTACAAACTAAATGCAATAATAAATATGTATACTTATAGAGATTTCTCTTTAAAGATGTAAAGCTACTGTATTGTTACTCGTATCGTCTATTTTTTGGTACTTTACGACATCTTCGTCTACCAAAGATTGCGATTACGCAAATAATCACTGTTGCCAGCAACACTGCGCCCACAGCCCACACTGCTTTACTAGTATTAGTCTTTGGTTTCTTATCTTGCTCTGTGTCTAAGTTATCCTGTAGTGACTCGTCAAAAGGAACTTGGGTTGTCTCTACTGACTTTAAAATGTTATTCTGGTTCTCTGGCTTCTTCTCTGCTACGTGCACAGACGATTTAGATTCCAATTTTTTGTTGGAGCTAACCACAATATTTTTATCGCTTTTGCCATCGTTTAGCTTGTTCAGAGATGTTGCATTAGTTATTTTTTTATTTGGCACCATAATTCGTAGTGTGGTAGTGACGGTAGTAGTTGTTGTAGTGGATGGAGCATGCATTTCCGCAATAACTTCCTTTTCTATTTGCTCAAGCTCTGAATCTTTGGCAGAGATTGCTTTGTACTGAAAATCCTCGTCCAGTTCGTCGATGAAATTCTCCAATGGTGAGAAAAATGAAATTAGGGAATCTGATGAGATTTGATCTATTTCCAGAAACTTGTCGATCACTTTTGTCCAATCATCCGCGCTTCCTTGTTGAATCATTTTTCTGCGAACAAAAAATGGACAATAATTAACGTTATAAACTCCGATATTTGGAAATTGCTCCTTAAAAGCAGCACCCACAGGAAGTTAACATTTATATGCTTTCCAACTATCGAATCGTATCGCACTTCCGTAGACTCCATCAGATATTCATACAGCTGGAATGCTAGGATGGCACCAGTTATTTTCCTACAACAATAAATTGTGCACAACTGTTGGTGTTTATCGCGACATGTTTATAAATATTAATTTAGCGTTTATCTCTGTAATTACTAACGGCAGATATGGCTTATTGCTGGTAATATATTCGTCATTCAAGAACGTTGGTAGTGCAGTTCCATTCGAATTGACTCCCTCATATTCTTCCCTGCAATCGAAATTTTAACCATTCATATTAAGTAAGTAAACAAGATGGAAATTAAATTTTCATTATTTTTTACAACCTATGTCTCCACCACGATGATACTAATTCTTCAGGACTTTTGATGCCCGCCTCGATGGCATTAATTCTCCACATGTCTGCAGACATATAATACGCGATTCGTGGTAATGTGTTCAAAGCAGTAATCATTAGGGACACGATTAAACGTTGCTCGTTGTCGGTAGAATTGCCCATAAGGCGAGTGTGGCTTAACCAAGCTGGGCTTGCTGCTAGAATACCAAACAGTTCCGATACGCCTTCTTCAAGGGCTGCAAAATAAATATGAAAGTTATTTTTAACGAGCCAAAGATATACTTTGATGAATCATTTCTTATATTTTATACCTGAGTATCGATTAGCCGTGTTAAGTACTGGAGTATCCTCGACAGATATTTGGTTGAACACAATTTTCCCTACGTTCTTATGAGCAGAGAGATAATTATTTATGGTAGGCTCGAAGCAGGTATACACACTGTAATAGATCCATTAAAATATTTGTATAACATTCAATGCAGACTTTACAATCAGCAAATGACTTAAAACTTCTTAAAGAAAATACCTCAAAACGGCATCCTGACAGAAATTAATTACTCTCGATGGACACTGTTGATTGAAACGACTTTTATCCCAAAAATCCGCTTGCGGAACTTGGCTTAATATTTGTGAACTCATCGCGGAGGCAGTTTTGTATAAAGATTCACCAATAAGTTTCTGAAATGTGATTCAGTAAAATGTCCGTTTATTTCATGGACCGAAATTCATAAAAATTATTCTTTACCCTCTTCCAAAGGTTCTTTCTTATGTTGTACATCAATTCTGGATAAGGTGTTACATCAACTGCTATTGGAATCCAGTCGCTTCCTTGGAGAGATCCTTTTACAAAATTATCCAATTTTTCAATTAAATTTATGCAATTGTACATATTTGTGTATATAGTGAAGATGTTGCATACCGAGTAAATGAGCTGGCACTGTATCGTTAATAGTAATATTGTATTTGTGTGATAAACCAGCTATTGCAAACTTCAATATTTTTTTATGAAGATCAGCAATCTTACTCCATTCATATTTAATTTTTTCGTAACCATCGCTGTATGCACTCAGGAGTTCCCAATATTCCGAAACGTGTTTGGCATCTGAAATAAGCGGAGTACAATTTGTATGCTTAATAGAATAATTTCAAATAAATTAAATATAATCTATGCATAGTGATATAAACCATTTAATTTGGCTGCTTTGTCGACAAGCGGCAGAATAGTTGTGTAATTATTCACCAATGGTGCTAATTGTTGGTGCCATGCTTTCCAAGCATCACTCCTATTCCGCATATGGTTATTACGAGACAATGTATGTTCCACATCTGAAACATTCATATTTTTCATCGAGCTTAACATCATTATCAATCAGTTGATCACATCAGAAATTAATTGAAGACAATGATACCTTTTCTTGTGGATAATCTCAGCAACTCTGTTGCTCCAGCAAAGTGGACAAGCTATAACAAATTGAGATCATTGCAAATAGATTTAAATAAGCACTTATCGAAACATAAAGAGGATAGTAATTTTTCTTACTTGTTTGAAATCTTTGCTATCCAATATAGCATCGCCGATTTTTTCAGCAACCTCGTACTTGTAACGCAAAGATTCATTGCTGATACTGTATTTTGGAATACTGGCGACATGCTCCTTTTGCAAGTTTTTGAAAGCTGCATAGGAAATTAATTTCTCTTCCTACAGAACGGACAAATATTTTTTGAGTTATCGTAGATTGAAAAAATTGGACAAACGCAAGGCTTATTAGTATCTCGTATATTCGACAGGATATTTACCCATATTAGTAGTGTTTTATTCGACGGCGAGTTAATGAATTCCCATTCGGCCTCGGTGGTGTTCGAACAAGTATCCTCGTAATCGAATTCAGTTAATTTTATGGACGCTGTAATGTTTTCATCGTCCCCGGACGCGACTGCGTATACTATTAAATTAAAGATTATACAAGCCCATTTTGAGTGCATCCCTTTAAGCTGCAAAAAGAAAGACAAAACTTGATAAGTTATTCGCAAATGATATACGGCAGAAAATTATTTAAAAAATGATTCAAAGTACAATCGACTTTTTTAATATGAATTACACGATCATTTTAGTGTGCTATCATTGAAGTAATTTGCGATCTCATCGTTGTGAGTCGGAAAAGATTATTGTTCAATCTTGAATGAATCATTTCCTCGGTCTTCCCATTTCGCTGAAGATATTTGCATTTCCCGTATGTATTTGTATCAATTGGGCGAGCGAAATTATTCATTCTTCAGAATGTGTTTCGACCATGTTCGTACTTTAAGTACGATCGCATTATTCCCTACGTTTCCAATATGATTATTATCGATTTTCAAATTACCATTTCTTCGGTAAATGTCTGTACTTTTTCGTGTAAGTCGCGAATGATAAACTTTGGCAAGAAGTTATTATGTGTATGAATCGGCATAAGCCTAGTATCGTGATTCAGCCAATTGACGATTTTCACACCACGTTCTCCGCATATTTAATTGCTTTCAATTCGGCATGTAACCCTGCCTAAGTAAGTCGACGTCGCGATGATCATAGAGGCTATTACGCGGCTTTATCGACACATTCGATTCTTTTACGAATTTTATTTCTTTTTATATGTATATATGTTGCTAGCGTAGAAACAAGCATAGCCCCAACATGAAATCCCTTTGTAGAATAGAACAAAGAGGTTGAGTCATCGAGGCCTATTTCCGCAAAATACATTTTTATAAAGTAGAATGTTTGCTGTAATCGCGGGTTGCATTTTATTCTTAAATACGTAATCGCGGAAATATGTATAGCTGTCTGTTCTTATTGAGTCACGCGTGTGAAAGAACGTTGGCATAGCTGGCTCCAATAAGTTTCGCCGCTCCATGAATAATTAATAAATTTCTGGCGTGCGAGCAGGGGTCAATAAAGTATCGATTACGTGATTATATTACAGTCGTCAGAATATAAAATGACGAATTGCAATTTCAACGTCCTATCGAACTCTGGGAAAACGTTGAATCTAAGAAAACCGTTTTTACTACTTAGGCTGGACATTTTCCGCCTTGAAGGATAATTTTAATTGCCAGATACCGTGATTTAATTATGACATCGTGCAACTTACGATCTGTAAATAACGTAACAATAATGTATGACGTTCATTCGAGCCAAGATGTACATAGATATTGGAAAATGTACCGTTGTGTTCCAACTGATTCAACCGGCATTTTTCTTCTTACGCGTTCGTTTAATTATGCATTTTCTCTGTCAATGGACTCAGCTGGTGTAAAAAAAACTCGGTATCGACATGAACATCTCTTTGTAACGTATACTTATTATAATCTTACGGTTCGCTTCGAATGGAGCGTCGCTACCACGATGGTTACACAATATCAAACACGCGGCATTAACAAACGAGCATTGTCATTATAAATATGTGACGCGCATCATTTTCAATGTTATTGCTTCTGTAAGATTCATGAACGAGTAAGCTGACGAACCAAATTAAATGGATTTGCAAGTGTCGCGTATAGATGAAAACTCAGCGGTGTGCAAGAGTTTTCCCATTTTCTCTCCGTTATCGTAAATGTACACTCAATATTAACTAAATCCCTTTTGAATTTCGCTTTTGGAAAAGTAGAACGAAAAATCGCGTTGACCGGAAACTTTAGAACGCCACAGTAGCTATATACATACAATTTATTGTTCGAGTATTGCTTACCGCGTGGCACGGGTTAAATTTGGGACAATCGTGTGTCGATGCTGATATTGTGTGGTTTGATGACAATATCCGAAATACGATGTTCGTTTATCTCGACAAAACAATGAGATACCGTGATAACAGAATTCAAACGTGGATCCCGCGAAAATGGAACCGCGTTGTCGCTGGATCGGCCGGTCGATCTGATATGTTTTGCACTGCCCAAAAAGATAGTATCTTCTGCATTTCTTTGATAACATACTCAGAGGCCCAATAACATCATCCAAGAAACTACTAACTTTCGCCCTACGATTTTCACTAAATCTGCACTGAAAACTAATCGAATTTCACAGTGATAATAGCATATATTAATTTTGGCAAATTGAATAGCCTTAGCTCGTTTCAATTACCCAAGGATCAAATCTTATTTGGATCAGTGTCAAAAGGCGAGATCTAGTTTAAGTTTCATCTTCTTGCTCACCTTTGCTGGCCGAGCGTCGTTTCGCTCGACGTTCACGTTTTTTAATTGCTTCTGATGAGCGCGTTCGACACGCGCGACGAATGACTGACTGATCGTGTGACAAAACGAGACAGAATCAAGCGGTCGATGCGGTATCACACACAAGAAAACACAGAAGCGGCTGGCGCGTTCTTCCTGTTCGGAGGAAAATCGAGGGCTTGATCCCGGGTCAAAGTTTGTTCCGTGGGAACACCTGGATCGATTCGATTACAGACGATTTCACGGATTGCGCACGCTGGTAAAACTATTATCTGATGCTTATCCCACTGTGAACGGATACACAACGCATCGCACGTACGTACGGTGTATGACTATTTGAACAAAGTTCGCACGATCCAAATTCCTTCACATCATGCCACTCGCCTCGGTGGCAGTGCGTTTCTGTATCGTATGACGTGCACACGATCATCGGGAATGGAGTTTCACAGAGATTGCACACCTCCCAATGATTTTGTAAATCTCGTCTTATAAAGCTAGCCAGTGTAGATAAACCGGCATGGCTATTCACTTGCAGTCGACAAACATGTGCACTGTTTTATTTTCTGATAGTTCACCAGATAATTGCTAGGTGGCGTAGAGATCGAATAATAGTACCATAATTTTGACATTTGGCATCAGATGTGCGTGATTCGCTACAGGGGAAGTTGTTTCCTGTTATTTCTCGTTATACGAAAACTATTTCCGTAGCAATGACTTCCGTTAAAGATCCATTGAAGGAAGATGTACAAACTGAATCGACTATTTTCCCGGAAAATTCAGCGGATCCTAATTTGAGATGCGAATCACCGAAACGTGGAACTACACTCTCGACAAGTACAAGTAGTTTCGAAGCACTGGATCCGCATGATCCAAATCTTAGCCGCTTGGCTAATCTGATGTTTCAGAAGACCGGAGAATATTTGCAAGAGGAGCTGACTGCTACTCACGCCGATTATCGTTTACTGGAGCGATTGAACAAGGAAACCATTGCGAAATACACAGAATTGAAAACAATATCATCTAGCGTAGCTCAATCTCTGGACTCTTTGAATGAGAAATACAAAAAGTTGCAACCAATTCTAGACAATATAAATGAGATCGATGATAGCGTAAGTAAATTAGAACAAGCTGCGTATAAATTGGCAGCATATTCCAAACGATTAGAAGCAAAGTTCAAAGATATAGAGAAGGATACGAAAAGTAAATAAAAATGCATTATAGAATACGTATTGAAACAAAGTATACATACTTATTATAAATATATAACAGATGTAAAAAGGGAAATGTTAATTAATGTAAATATAAATAAATTATTTGTGCAGAAGAATGTAATAAAACTGAAATTATACAAAGGAAGGAGATATGAATATAGCCAATATTGCTCTTCATTTTTGATATTTATTTATATTGGAATATAATCTTGCACACGCACGCAAACACATCTTTTTTGTGAGGACTCTTATATTATATCACATGATATTATTATTAAATGTATTTAATGTATTCTACTGATGAACATTAGTACTTTCCTATGTAAACAAGTCAAGACACTGTTATAGAGTTTGCTAAAAAATTATTTATGTATATATATAAAGCAAATTGCAATACAAATTTGTGCCAGAAATAAATTTTCTAATAAGTAACGAAAAACAGAACTTTAATGGATATAAATGCATGATGCATTTAAAAATGAATCTCTGTTATGTACATTTACTAATTCTACATTAATTGTACATACTATAAATCTTTCTTTAATTGTAAAGTCAGGACGAATATTAATATATGATTGATATTAAATCGCCTTATTGGTTTTAATACAAAGTTTATTTAAATAGAATAATTTATTAGTTTATTGAAATATGTAATGTAACTGAACAATATAAGCAATAAATAGTTTCGAATTACAATTTAATAATAAATTGGGCGACTTCTTTTTAAATTCTCATATGCTGCCTAATTATGTATACTGCAAAATGTAAAATGCAAACTATGAAAGTTCATGAGTAATAGTATGATGTAACGCCGCACCTTGAAAATATAATGTGTAACAGGATATCTAATTATTCTCCAGAGTTGAATTGCTTGCTACCGATATTATTCTTAATGTTCAACAATCTAAGAAATTTCCAGCCATCAATAATTCTAGTGCGATCTCAGGCGCGATAGGAAACTCTGGTATTTCTGTACTGCTATTCGTATAGCGCACCTTGTAAGTAAAATACATGCAAACTTTTTGTAACACATGAGAGCTGCAAGCAGAAAACATGATAGTTCATTACATATTTCATGAATACATTTAAAATTGTATTCAAATCGAAATTAGGAAATAGCTTACGGAATTTCACGGAAATTAACTTCGTTAGCTTCATTCTCTGCAAACTGCCCAGGGCCACTTAACATGGCCTTTATTGTACCACTGATTAAAGCATGTTCCCGTTTAACTATAAATTCGTGTCCGTCGCTACTGATAAGTTTCACATACATTGCGTTTGGTCCTTCACAACCTCCGTATATGGTTCCTCCTTCCTGCTAGAAGTACATTCCATTAGTTATACATTATTTTATGCTACTGTTACATATTTACATGTCACATCTAACGTTTCTGCTACCATATATTGTATGTTAATACTGTTAGTTATAAACAAAAAGGTAAGGAATATGGTAAACAAAAAGAGATTGTTAAGCACCAAAAGTTTTAGTTGCAGAAATAGGTACCGCATGCAGATCAATAGATGAAGTGTCTTCTTCTTCTCCTGCTGTATCGATATTTTCTTCCTCATTGGGCTTGATCCAAAGAAAAAGTTAGCATTAATCATCAAACTGTTTATCATCATAATTTTCCTGATTTTTTAAATCTGATTAGAGGAATTAATGGAATCGTAGTTAAGATAACAGCCCAATTGCAACAGCGTGTACAGTTCTTGTAAAATACACTTCACATATCCCAATTATTGCAAAAAAAGTAGCATGCATAATATTTAAAAAAATATGTACATACCTTCTCAGCATGACTGTTTACGTCGTTCGACATGTTGCGTCTTTCAGAATAGTTTTCTTCCTAGAAAGAATAGCAGATCATTATTTTCGTATAACTTATATACGTAGAATAAAATATATATACTTCGAGATATTTGTAGAAAAATTTATATGTATAGAGTTGCTCATAATTTCGTCTTAGAATGTGTTGTAATACCAATTTACCTTAGCCCTATATTTCTTTATTTTTATCTCACTTTATATTAACGCAATGAAAAACCAATCTAGTTTGTATCTGTGATTATCTACGCTATCAAAATTTACATGACAAAAATAATCGTGCACGAAACAGCAAATAACACATCGCTCCATTTAACATGCACCTTACGGTATTATTTCTAGTTGTTTCGATAAAATATCCGCAGTATATTTATTTTTTCATGGCATATTTCGGTATAAAGAATCGGTACTTACCGTTATGGATAAATAGTGTTAGTATAAATTTAATTTTTACAATCTCAATAAAGTTTTATCATAAATGTGATGACAATTACTATGGCCACAACGAGAGTACAACTGGATGAACTATTGATGGTACTGTCGATAATTATCGATAGACACCATTATTGAAAAATATCGATAGTTATCGGTGTTGAAGCCAATATCCGCCGTCTACAGTGTCTACATATACTAACGGTGGAGAAATATCGATAGCGCGGGCTATCGACATTATACATTATAGTTTTGTGAACTATAATTTGATGTACGAAACGAAAAGAACTAAACTTCAACATTGCTACTATTAGGTTAGAGATTGTATTTGGCAAGTTTTACAGTTTGTCAGCTTGATGGCATTTCGATACTATCGATAGTAGTGGTGGAGAAATATCGACAGTTTCCGCTAGTTGAACCATCATCCACCGATAGTTATCTATAGTGATGAAAATACATCTATACAAGTACTTATTATTTATGACACTGTAATAATTTACAACTTTCGATACTTATAACTATCTACAGTGAAAATAAGGCATTGATACATTTTGATAGTGGTGACTATCGATAATTGTCGATAGCAACATCGATAGCCATCACTATTCAAGATGTCGCCGACCTTTAACGCAGGTATTTTGCATCGGTAACAAATAAAACGTTTGTCTAGTAATATAGTGCTTGTTCTTTAAAAATATTTAGAAGAGCTTGTTCTTTGTGAATTCCCAAATGTGAGAAGTGATATAATATTGTAGAAGAAGGATAATAGATTCAGAAAACCTTCTGTGACATATGCATAACCTCCGCTATTGACGCGACCAGTGCTGATGTTTTACATTTTAGATTATTCGCGAGACCATACACGCGAGATCGCATTACAACAACTGTAGAAATTCTGGTTCTACTTGCAACAATCCTGTAGTTATTGATTTTTAAATTTATATGAATTTAAACTACAAAATGTATTGTCAATCAATACATAAAAATAGCTTCAAAATATTGGCTTTTGCTCAGCGAATACCATGCCCATTCGCATCTTGTTGTCGGCTGTTTGGTTAAGGTTTCCTTCAGTCATTTAAAATTGTATATTTGTGAATAATAAATTAATAATTGTTTATTGCAGGTCTACACAGTGAGCTGTTCCTTTAAGCAGCATCTTTGGCTCCCCCAGTAGCGTTTCCAGCTTCACCTGTCAATGTTTCGGGCTCTCTCTCCAGCAGCATTTCCAGCTTAACCCGGCAACGTTTCTGGTTCTCTCCCCAGCAGTGTTTCCAGCCTTACCTGAGAACGTTTCTGGCTCTCTTCCCAGCAGTGTTTCCGGCTTCATCTGGCAATGTTTCTGGCCTACCCCAGCAGTGATTCTGACTCTTTTCCCAACAACGTTTCTGGTTCCTTTGAACAGCAGTTCTGGCTCTCCTGAACAAAAGCAAAGCTGTGAGCTATACGCTATACCCATTCGACAGCGGTAACTGTGTGTGAGTTATATATCGATAATGTATTACTACAGTAGTGTAATAGCAGCGTAGCTCCATCATATTAAATTATACTTATGTTATTTACATTAATTATATTTATATTCGTTTTAAAAATTTATATAAGCGTTAATTTTAAGATATATTATAAATGAATTTATAAGAATAGACAATAAGTAATAGTTTTCAGTTTCTAAAACATTCTTGTAGCGCATGTGAATCTTTGCTATTATCATTATTATTTAATTATGAGGTGTATTGTAAATTAATTTATAAGGATAGTCTGTAAGTAATAGTATTTAATAGTTTTTAGTTTTTAAAACATTTTTGTTGAATAGTTAAATTTATGCTATTTTTATTATTGTAATTTGCACTATTATTTAATTATAAGTTGTATTGTACATTAATTTATAAGGATAATCTAAAAGTAATAGCTTCTAAGTTTAAAGATTATAATTTTTGTAATTTGTACATTATTGCAATTTTTCAATAAATCTTCACAAAAGGAATTCAACTAGTTTCATTTTTTAAACACCTGTCCACTCGTAATAGTTTAAGTTAGAGATAATTGCGTGAAAATTACGGTAAATTACTGAATCCCTCATAATATTGAAGTTCCCGGAATTTCCTGGAAAATGACGTCAAATTCCAGGAATTAGTAACACAGAGCATTTGGCGATTTCGCGCAGGAGGAATTCTGTAAAATGATGTTTCGAGAAATACATTCTCGCATATTGTGTTCTCGTGATACATTTTGGCGATTTCGAAAACGAGGGATTTAGTAAAACCTGGTTCTGAAAATGTTTGGCTATGACGTCATCAATCATGAACTCCGGATACCTCCTCGCGTATCATGTTCTCCTGATACAAATTGGCGATTTCGAGCACTTGGGATTCCGTAAAAGCAAGTTCTGGGAAATTCTTGGAAATGACGTCACATTCCAGGAATTGGTGGAATGAAAGACCTCCTCGCACATCATGTTCTCCTAATACAAATTGGCGATTTCGAGCAAGACGTGTTTCGTAAAGCAGGGTCAATTAGTTGGGTAGTACACGACACTGGCGAGAGATGCCGCCACTTGTATATCCTTGCCAGGCTTTTGCGAGATTCCTCTTGCTCGAAATCGGCAAAATGTATCAGGAGAACATGATATGCAAGGAGGTCGTTCATTTCACCGATTCCTGGAATGTGACGTCACTTCCAAGAATTTCCCAGAACCTGCTTTTACGGAATCCCAAGTGCTCGAAATCGCCAATTTGTATCAGGAGAACATGATATGCGAGGAGGTATCCGGAGTTCATGATTGATGACGTCATAGCCAAACATTTTCAGAACCAGGTTTTACTAAATCCATCGTTTTCGAAATCGCCAAAATGTATCACGAGAACACAATATGCGAGAATGTATTTCTCGAAACATCATTTTACAGAATTCCTCCTGCGCGAAATCGCCAAATGCTCTGTGTTACTAATTCCTGGAATTTGACGTCATTTTCCAGGAAATTCCGGGAACTTCAATATTATGAGGGATTCAGTAATTTACCGTAATTTTCACGCAATTATCTCTAACTTAAACTATTACGAGTGGACAGGTGTTTAAAAAAGGAAACCAGTTGCATTCCTTTTGTAAAGATTTATTGAAAAATTGAAATATTGTACAAATTACAGAAATGACAATATTTAAACTTAAAAACTATTACTTATAGACTATTCTTATAAATTAATGTACAACACATCTTACAATTAAATAATAGTGAAAATTACAATAATGATAATAGCATAAATTTAACTACGCAACAAAAATGTTTCAAAAACTAAAAACTATTACTTACTGTCCATTCTTATAAATTCATTTATAATACATCTTAAAAATAACGATTATATAAATCTTTGAAGCTAATATAAATATGATTAATGTAATTAACAAAAGTTTAATTTAATATGATGGAGCTACGCTGCTGTTACACTACTATACCGATACATTGTCAATTCATCACACACACGCAGTTAACACTGTTCGAAGGAGCACATTTTAGACTTCGCTGCTCTGCTTTTGCTGCGGGGAACCAGAATTACCATTCGAAGGAACCAGGAACACTGTTAGGGAAAGCTGGAAACGTTGCTGATAGGAGCTGAAAGGGCTGCTTGCTGGAGGGAGCTGCAAACACTGCTGGGGAGATAGCCAAATACATTGCCGAGTGAGGCTGGAAGGACTATTGGGCAGAGAGCCAATTGCTGGGTGAAGCTCGAAAACGCTGCTGTGGAGAGAACCAGGTACGTGGCCGGGTGAAGCTGGAAACGCTGCAGGGGGAGCCAAAGATGCTGCTTAAAGGAGCAGCTCACTGTGCAGACCTGCAATGAACAGTTATTGATTTATTATTCACAAATATACAATCTTAAACGAATAAAAAAAACCTCAACCAAACAGCGGACAACAGGGTGCGAATGGGCACGAAATCCACTGAGCAAAAGTTAATATTTGGAAGCTATTTTCATAAATTCATTGACAATGCATTTCATAGTTTAAATTCATACAAATTTTACAATTAATATTTACAGGATTGTTGAAAGTAAACCAGAATTATTACATTTGTTGGAATGTGGTATGGTCTCGCGAATAACCTAAAATGCAAAACAGAAAGTATCAGCACTGGTCGAGATCACAAATGGGGTATGTATATGTCACAGAAAGTTTTCTAAATATGCTGTCCTCCCATTTTAATATTACATCACTCCTCGCATTTAGGAATTCACAAAGAAAACGCTCATGTAGATATTGTTAAAGGACAAGCACTAAATTATTATAAAACATTTCAACTGTTATCGATGCAAAATATCTGCGATAAAAGGTCGACGGAATCTTGAATAGTGGTGGGTGACTATCGATGTTACTATCGATAGTTATAGGTATTGTAAATTTTAATTTATTAGTGCGCTATAATGTGGTGGAGCACTATCGATAGTCAACACTATCAAAAACTATCGATACTTTGTTTTCACTATCGATAGTTCTACGTATTGCAAGTTGGAAGTTATTAGCGTGCAATAAATAATAAATACTTGCATAAATGTATTTTCATCACTATGGATAACTATAGATGGCCGATGGTCTAACCATTGGGAAACTATTGACAGTATCGACTATCGATATTTCTCTGCCGCTACTATCGATAGTATCAAAATGCCAATCAGGCTGGCAAACTGTAACTTGTCGGATTCTATACATCCCCTATACTCCAGTTTGCGGTTCTATGAGTGAAAAATAAAAATTGGCGCGCAGAGAGAGCTATAAAATATTTCGGTACATAATTTTAATTGACTTATACATTCCTGATGTTCATGTTGCAAAATTTTTATCTTTAAGCTTTTCAGTTACAAGCAATGGAAACTGAAAACATTGGGTAAATATTGCAAATATTTCATATTACTTTCGTACTTTAATAAAATATAATTTATTGTATAAAATAAGTATAAACAGCGTTTAATATACAACTTATGTCCAACATTCTTTAATCTCACTCCCTATAGGCATGGACGAACAATAAAAGAAATACGAGAGACGTTAGAGTTGGCCACTATTAAAGAATCCGATTTGCGAGATATAACACAAATATTATATTCCTCGGAGGAGCATGGTGTAGAAACAAATATAAAGCTCCTGGAGTTGGATGAACATTTAATAAATACAATCGCTAAAGGAGATAGGTAATTAATTATATATGTTTACTAATTTTTGTTTTAATTAATCCATTATCATTTTGCAACATTTCAGTTTGACGTTTCAGGGAAATAAAGAAGAGTCAGTGGTATTGTGCACCAAAAATCGAACGTATGATGTTAAAGAAGCAGAAACGTCTAATTCTTGTCTATTGGTACCAAACTTAATTTTATCTAAACAAATGGGTGTAAGTACAGATGATCGAATTACAAGAGCCCATAATATTTCAGGAATTTTTCATACGTACTACGAGGTATGGAAACTGTGCAATATTAAAATGCATATGTACCTTTGTTTCTATATAGCTTTTTCAAATATCGTAGGTAAAGGAATGTAAGCCAAAATTGGAAAAATTACTTAGCGTACTTGAATCCACATCCTTTAAAGGAATAGAATACGAATCGTCAATATCCATGGAACATTTGTATGATTGGCATAGATTACAAAATGAAATACAAGCCAGCGAAGAGGAATTGTCGCAGGCGTTGAACGATCATATGATAGTTAATATTGATGGTATCACAATTTTTTGCATAACATATTGCATTAATAATTGCGGTATTAAATAATATAAAATATTTTTTCGTTTGACTTTAAGGATATTTTCGTTTGATATCATTCGAAGCAGAGGTCCGAGGTTTAACAATGATGTTAGATTTTTCGGATGAAAACAACTGGGACCTGGATGAGATAGACAAAGAAATTACATACGAAGCTTTGAAGGAACTTATTCTCAAACCTGTCTTTGATATCTTGTGTACAAAGTATACAGAAATAAGCGATAAATCAAAGGCTGACGGGACACCGTTATATAGGTAGATAATTCGTACAGATTTTTTAAAACAGAAAGTTGCATCTTTGTATAAGTAGTCATTTTACAGATACAACGAGGAGCAGTGTTGTAAAAGTTTAGCAAAAGTACTCCTTGCTGCTTCTTCGGTAACCGAATATAAACAGTTTATGGAATCGTGGTGTATTGGCACACCGGAGAGTAAGTCTAGTTTAAAGCAAAATGTGTGGACCAGGTTCATTCATTTATTGAAATGTTTCTTACATAGAAATGGAACCAAAGGAAGAATATTTAAGCGGAATAGCTCTTGTTACATTGAATAGCTTCACAATGAAGAAAGAAGTGGTGTCTTTCCCAGAAGCAGATTTGTCAAAGGACATTAACGAAAGGTTTAATGAACTTTTCAAAGCGAAAGATAAATGGACAGTTAAAGAAATAACACCCTATGTATCGTAAGTGAAAAATTAAGCGCAGTCATAAAGTGCCAACTTTGCTTTCTTCATGTACGAATATCTTTTCCAGAAATGTAGTCACACAGAGCATGAATGTTAATGCTCTTCTAACGAAGTATGCTAGATGTTCGGTCATTAATGGTGTCAAGTATTATAGCGCAAAACATGGTAAATAGTTGAATGAAGTTTCCTATTCTATAAATATTTTATAACTGGTATGTATTGTTTATATGTCTTTTGATAACTAGTTGATGCTACGTTAATATGTTCTGCCTTTTGTCAGCTTATTTCTGCTTTCCTATTATTTTGTTATGAATTATATCAAATCGCGTATAACATGATAATGTAGCGAGTTTAATTGCAAGCTTTTTTTTACTATTCTCGTGTATTTTGTACGAATTTAAATCGTAGATGCAAGTAGCCATAGAATAAGTTAATTGTAAAAGCATTTGGTGAAATACAAATTTTGTCAGTAGTCATACTTTTCAATGCTATTTCTGTCCCATCCGTAAAATTAATTGAGTATTTCATTCCAGCTGGAAATGTTAAAGAAAAGTGGACATGATGAGTTGTGAGAAAGAACTTCCGTTGAAAACAATATTTACTCAGTGATCAACATCATTATTAAATGATACAAATGCTGAATGTTTATTTACATATATGTAATATAATGAAAAGAAAAGTATTTTATATTTTCGATGCAACAGCAGTGTCAAACGTTGTAAGTGTGAATTACAGGATTCCTGGGATGATATTTCAAAAATATTATTGCATATTTTGAATAACAAAATAGCAAAATTTGTGTATAATGTATAAAAACACCTTGGCACATTACTATTCGAAAGTATTGTTGCAGTCAAATAATCATGTACAATGTAAAAGTACCATCAATCATTGTGAACATCAATTTCGTTTTAGATGTAAACTAAATCCCTCCCAGGAACGTACAAAAGAAGGAAGAAGAGTATAAAAATGGAATACTTTATATCTATGGAATATTTTATAGATTCGTAAATGCACTGTGCTCACAAGCGCACTGCAATGACAAGTTATCAGTACTACTCTCATACAAGGATGAAATTTTTTTATAAATATTTTGTAGGAACTGATTTGCCGTTGGAGAATGATTCATTTTTTTTTATAAAACAGTTTGTATAAATTTCACGAATTGGTACGAATCGTTAAATAATTAGCCTAATAGAAATAACAGTCAGTCCCATTTCTTACTATATGTATAATCACTCCTCATAGCAGGAAATAGACTATTAAATTATAAATTCGTAAAAGCAACAGCAATACTGTGGTCTACATGAAATCGAATTTTTAAAGATAATTTCGAACTATTCATTTAAATATACAATATATTTATAAATATAATATTTTATACAGTGTGCCTGTTTTATGTGGATAAGGGTATCTCGAAAATTACGGGTCATAGGAAAAAATGTTAATGGTTTCTTGGATCTTAGACTTTAATTAGGTACCTCATTTATTAAAGAATTTTGCTCAGAAGTCCCGAAAATAGCACTGATAAATTGGAGTGCGTGTATTGGGGCCTACTCCTACATATTTGATACGGCCCATAAATTGTTTGCAACGCGGCGCTATAATCATTTTGCGGTCAAACATCGAAACGAAATCTCTATCACCTAGACAATATTATTGTTTCAAACAAATACAGTTTTCTCCGTTTCTATACAGAATGTTTTAATAAATGAGGAATCACATTAAAGTTTAGAATCTAACGAATCTCGTGATACACGAGTTGAATAATTTCCTGCTCGATGTTACAAATGAACTTTAAATGGTATCCCGTTGGAATTCATTGTTTATAACAAATAAAGCAGAACAGCAATTGTTATGGCACTACATGGGGTTATAGTTGGTACTTTTAGCTTTAATTTGAGCCATAATTTATTAACAAATTCTTTTTAGAAGCGCAGAAAACTTTATTTGTTTGAAACGTTAATGTTGGCTGGATAACAAGTTTTGTTCCGATGTTTGACCGCGAGATGAGCCCGTACTAAATGAGGGCGGGTCCCAATGAATGGACTCCAATTTTTCAATGAAATTTCCTCGACTCCTAGGTACAATTTTTTAACAAACGGGAGTTCGCATTAAAGTTTAGAAACTAAGGAACGATGTTGTATTTTGAAATATAAACGTGATCTTTACAGAGCTTTTCAAGATCATTTCATTGAAATGATATGTCCACCTTAACGTCGTAGAATATCCGTTTGAAACAATTTTTTCCCATGTCTCAATAGTTATCGAGATATTTACACATTTCCAAGTAAAACGAACGCATCGTATATAGAATTGTTCAACTACCTACAGGGAGGGTGATGCGATATCAATTTCGTTTATAATAATTCCTCAGTGTTGGAGGGTATGTTTTTACGTCACCCTTTGTACGTAGCTGTCATACAATAACAAATTAACAATAATTCTAAAGCTTTGGAGTGATTTCTTTATAGCTGTGACTTACATCTTTCAGTTAATAATTCTAGCCACTACATCTAACGAATACTGTCCTATCTATAAGTACGTTTAGGGAAAGACAAATGGAAAAAAACAAATGTTCCACACATTGTTTTTTATCATTTGGCCTTTAGCTCAGTGTTTTGCTACACTAATCACCGACAGACAATTTAAGTTAGTCGCATTTTTCTCTTGATTAGAAGACAGCCATGGAGATCCTTGCATCTTGCCGAATGGTGATCGTGGTCATGGTATGCGGCACAAATTACTCGTCCCTCTCTTATTATTTTAATCCGGGACCAATTTACATTGAACAACTGTTGGACCGTGATGCTTAAGAGAAATGTCTATAGCTGGTAACATCTAAAAACTAAGTGGGTAACATCAAAAGCCCGATCGTTACGAAATTGTACGGACAATATTGCAAGCCCTAGCTGTAAGGCTCCATATACGATTCCTCGAGGCCGTTCATGCTAATTACTGATAGAGCAAATTATAAGTACGTTTAGACAAGTCCTATCAAATGTTAAAAAGAGCTATAAAGCACAAATACTAAACCTCCTGTTGCTGAGTTACGCGTGAGACGTAAATGGGTAACTTGTACGATATAGTCTATGTACATACTGTTACTTTATCGAAGTTTTCCTGAAATAAATAAATACAAATTGTTAAACAACGAATACAGGAAGCCTCGAGTAATTTACGTGCAATGCAACAAGTATTTTAAATTTACCTTACTGCAAGGCACCTCGTTGTTAGCTATCAATCGTCGGGCTTTCGTTCGCCGCCTTGTTATTAGACGTAAAAACTGGCTGCTGATTAATACCCGTTGTGACTGACTGACTTGGATGGATAACAGGCGCAACTGTTTGGACTAAAT
The DNA here is from genome assembly GCA_023838395.1 of Holcopasites calliopsidis. Lineage (NCBI taxonomy): Eukaryota > Metazoa > Arthropoda > Insecta > Hymenoptera > Apidae > Holcopasites > Holcopasites calliopsidis. Next base: position 55,975 of record JALHAQ010000037.1, on the reverse strand, counting down.
TGCAACTAACCGGTACCATTGGCGATAGATTGACCGAATTATTCATCGGACTGATGTTGCATGATAACGTTGGTCTCTTTCTTTCTAAACTGTTCGTTGTCATTTGTCTTCTTGCCGTCGAATTACGTTCGAGGCTGTTCGTGACAATATGATGCCTTCTTTCCAGACTGGAGCCGGTACTAACATCGGTTTGGTTATCCTAAATAAAACACATATTTTGATAATAATAGTATTGAGACTATTAACACGTTATAAAGATCTTCTGATAAAGTATGTTTTACCTGCAACGAACGATCAACGGATTGACCCATTCTATGTAGGAGATCACCACTTTGGCTTTGTCGGAACGTCGTACCTTGACGCTCACTCGATTGACTTCTTCTCAAGAATTGTTCCCCGGATTGACTGGAACGAATGCGGCTCTCCGGCGTAGATTCTTGCTGAGCATTAACGTTATTCTGCTTCTGAGAAATCTGATTATCCACGTACGGATAGCGAATGCGTATCGAATCGATTACGTCTAAGAGATTCTTCGCATCCATAGCCAAGATGTGAGCTGCTGACAACATCCCTCTGAAATCATCGATAACATTTCGCAACATCTCCTTTGTTTATTACGTTCGAGAATACTGATGAAAAATATTTTACTTTCGATATTCCGCATCCAGAGTAGTTGCGCTATATTTCTGAGCTTGTTTCATCGCGGTGACAAGCTCCGCCATATCCTTGCTGAGGACTTTGTGGGCCATTTCCACTTCTCGATGGGCGGATATAGGTAATATGTCCATCAGAGTGTCCACGGATGAAAGCAATGACCTCAATTCAATGCCCACTTTACGCACCAGCTCCAAATATTGATCGGCCTTGCTTTGCTGTACACCTACGTTCGTAACGTCGTTAGAACGTTACTCTTAGAGCGTTCTGAATCGGAGCAAATGTTGTAATTTATACCTTGGGACAAAGACATCACGGCACGAACGACGCTGGTCGTGCAGTCGTACACTTTATCGTTTGTCCTATCCAGATCCGCGGTTGGCGTTGGTTCCATTTTCTAGAAAATGAATGTCATTTATAATTCCATTCATAATTTAATGATTATTTCTCCGCTTTAGTAATACCTTTACAACGATTACTTTTTCGGTACTCTTATCAGATCCTATAGAACCAGTGTTAGCACTGTGCTGTTCATGATTCGGTGACTGCGTGACCGAACGAGGAACTGGAGGACTCGCGCTTTCGTCTCCGCTCGTTGCAATGGATAAACGTTTCTGCATGTACAAGAAATAGAGTAGTTTTTAAATAAACGTTTAATGGAATATATAAAAATTGCAAGTAGAGAGGTATACCTCTTCTCTCGCCAACCATCGACTGTCTTCCTCAGATTGACGCTGCTGTTCCAAAAGTCGTTGCTCCAATAATTTCTGTTCATCATCGATACCGGTGTCAAAGTTCTCTGTGATGCTGTCGAATAATTGCGATTGAACGGTTCTCTGAAAGAACAGATTTTCTTTATCGTCTTTGACCGAATTAGGACTATTGTTTTACTATTTTAGTGTGTTCAATAAATCTATGGGTGTAATAAAATTAAAGAGATGCATAATTCTCGATGCAAAACCAATTTCAGAATCATTATAGTGCAATCATACGCACTGCATGCAGCTCAGATTGTTATGGTGACAATATCTCCATTCTTCATGCAAAAAACAGATTAGCCTACTATAAAACTGTATAAACAAAATGCTCACTTAAAAAAAGATCCATCGTCTAAACGTGTATAATAAACGAAAGAGAATACGGTCAATTGTAAGAATTAAACGAGCAATGTCAGCGGATCTGCATATACCAGAAGCAATTTTTCGTGTATATATACATATTTGCATATGCATCTGATTTGCAACAAAAGTACGGTGCTGCATGAGTATCAAGTTAAATAAAAAGAAAAAAACAATATGCTGTTGCGGATAGAGGATGCGATTGTCATTCCTTAGGAGGCTTTGCCAAACCTGATCTTGTTGCGCCTCCTCTGTCATCGAACTGCTCGATGACATCGTGCTATCACTGACTGCGGACGATATCAGTGATCCGGAGAGTGTACCGTCTGTCGAGCTTGTAAGCTGCTCATCTGGTTTTTGGTTCACGAACGTAGTGATCTTTGCGACACCGGTCGCTATTTGCGGCGCAGCCGATCTTACGATTGCGGATTGCATCCCGGACTGTACTATATACTGCGTTGCATGCGCGGCACCAGTTTGCAAATTTGTCATATTACATTGCCCTTGACCATGCTGAGTCGTGGTACCGGAAGTCGGTTGTCCCATCGAGATGTTAGACGCGGTTGAATGCAGGTGCTGCTGGTTGGCCGATTGAGCCGCGCAACCCGACGTGGCGAAATGCATTTGAATGGGATGATTCTGTGCTATTTCATATGGCAATTGTTGATTCACGTTCGCCACTTGGGCATTCGACACGTGGCTCGTGATTCCGCCTTGAATCTGTTGCACGTACACGGGGCCTTGAACCTTCTGGGCTTGCACCACAGTCACGGAGGCCGCGTGCGCCGTGTAAATCGGGTTCGCGCTGCACCCTTGACTCTGCTGATTCGTGTGCTGCGCCGGAGCATAAGAAACCGGTTGCTGATGGACAAGATTCTGTCTCTGAACGTTTTGCAGGTGCTGCGACTGCGGCAAGTACATCGGTTGCGCTGCGGGATGACTGATGTTCGAATAGATTTGCTGGTGCTGGTAATTCTGCAGCTGGATCGGTTGGGCTTGACCTTGTGCTGGCGTCGAGGCGTGCGCTAAATTGCTCCTCGGATTCGGCATGACGGAAGCGGCTTGCGCGTTCACGGATTTCAAATCGGATGCAGTTTGATTCTGCACGTTTTGTGCTCGGAATTTCAGTACTGGTCCATACAGACATTCCGCGTTGGAAGTGGGGATGGCAGCGTTGGACGTATTAATCGGTACACGAGGATACGCGCCTCCAGAGACAGGATTTGGCGCGCAACCAGGATTTTGACTGGCCGATTGGGTAGCACCGAACGATTGATTCGTATTGTTGGCAGGAAATTGGCCAAAATTTGTCGACTGCGTCTGATTATTCGCTATCGCGGTATTATTCAAGCTACTAGGTCCAAAGTTTCCCGGATTCTCCCCGAAATTACCGCCTACGCTCGGGCTCTGACTAAGATTACCAACGATCGCGGAGCTCTGGGTGAAATTGGCGACCGGGCCGTATATCTCGCCGCAATTAGCCGCGCTAGTCGTTACCGGAACGGCACTGGACGTGGAGAATTTTTGCACTGGAGAGTACAGATCTCCCGTAACGCTACCGACCACTTTCGAACTGACCGCGTACAAATTTTGCATCTCTTTAACCTTCTGCTGCTTTCTATTCACAGCCGGGGACTGTGCTTGCGACGCGTCTGAAATGTTCAGGCTGGACATGAGTGGAGTGTCGGAGGAATCGAGGGAATCTAAGTTGGTATCGGACAGGGTGGAATCTCCCGACTGAGTGTCGTGGGACACGGATGGCTCGGACGTGGCTGGGTCGAAAAAGGGTAGATCCGTGACCACGGCGGTGGTTAAGACTTGATCTTCGTCTTGGAATTGGACGGCCAAGGTATTGAAGGGCGAGGCGGGAGTTGTGTACACGGAGGGACATACCCCCCTAGTTTGATTATCCTTGAGCAGTTGCGCGAGAACTTCAGGACTTTGCGCGACGATATACGTCGAAACTGGCGCCGCAGCTGTTAGCTGAGACTGCTCCGTGGTGTTTTGTGGCTGCCTCGAGGGTTTCGGTGGTGGTACATCATCTGCTCCTGTATGAGAAAAAGTTAAAAACGTACTCCATTGTCCTACAAAGTGTCTCAAGTTCCATACACGTAATTCATTGTTTTTCACGTACCCCAAGACATGGCTTGCACTCTCCTGTTCTCTCGCCGCATCGTTTCCTGCTGCTGGTGTTTCTCTTCCAATAAAATCTCGCTGCGAAATTGTGAGGCAGACATTTAATTATAACTCTGGTCGATCCAATGCGGCAAAGGATCAATCAAGATGCACATAAATACGTACTGCAAAGTTTCTCTGATTTCTTTGAACGTCGGACGTTTACTGGGCTCGTAACTCCAGCACTGGGACATCAAAGAGTATAATCGCGGTGGGCAGTGGTTTGGTAGCGCGAGTCTTTCTCCGTTTTCTAACTTACGAATCACCTCGTTATTCTTTACACCTTGGAACGGTTTCACACCCAGCATTAGAATCTCCCACATGCACACACCTGAAAGGGACGGGCAGAAGGTCGTTTGACAAGCTAGCTCATACGAGGTAGGACAAAATTAGAGTGAACCATTCGTCTGGTTGCGTGAAGCTTACCAAACATCCATACATCAGAGGATGTAGTGAATCTTCGAAAATTGATGCTCTCAGGCGCCATCCATTTGATGGGTAACTTACACTTACTCGCTGTGTAATAACTTTGATCCTCGACCCACCTGCTGAGGCCAAAGTCTGCCAGTTTTACGCAGTTGTGCGACGAGACTAGGACGTTTCTTGCAGCAATGTCTCTGGAAAAAGCATGTTTACAGCAAGATTAATATTTGTGTAAGTTGCTCCTGAAACAGTTAAACAATTACCTATGAACAAATTTCTTGCTCTCGAGGTAAGACAAGGCAGTGCTCAATTGAAACGTATAAAGTAGAAGAGTGGCGAGATCCAGCCGATGCTTGTTTGACTGCAGGTACGCTCTCATCTCGCCTAATCTGGCCAATTCCATCACCAGCCAAATCGGAGCTTCCGAGCAAACGCCGATCAATCTTATGATATGAGGATGCTCGAACTGTTGCATTATATCTAAAATATTAAGCAGACATTTAATTCTCTCGCGGTTGTCCATTCGATCGATTTAGATCCGGAGGAAATATCTTTACAGGCTTCCTCGAGGAATTTCTCCGACGTTGCTAGATCCGCGTCGACCTTGCACGTCTTTACCGCTACGGCTATGGTTTGGTTGTCTCGTCCCTTGTACGATCCCTTATGTACATTACCGAATTGACCCTCCCCTATGATTTCACCCAGCTCCACTTGATTCCTGACTATCTCGTAATCTCTCGCTAAAATTGTCAACGATAATCATTCGAATAATTTTCTTTATTAGACATTTGATAGCAGGATTAATTATTTAATGAGTACTACTTACTGGCTGGCGTTGAATAATCTCCTTCTTCGTCCACGATCTCTGCGTAATCCTCTGATAAAATTGTACCCGTTTTGCTCACGTTCTTCTCGGGACTATTGGATCCATCCTGCCTGTACTTCGGCGGATGAGCATCTGTTACATGTTATACATATATTAGATTCAGTAATCATGTACAAATGGATAGAGGTACCATGCAGTAATTCTAGACGAAACACTGAACTACGGGATCATTCAAAACTACAAACCTTTGCACGGACAGGGATAGTTTTTCCACGATGCAGCTTGCAAGTGTGAACAATCGTACCTTAGTAAAGTTTATTAACGTAAAGGGGAATCGTGCGAGAGTATTCAGGTGTACGACATTTTTCATTATAAAAGTACAGTGAAAAGAAGTACAATCCTAAATTCTCGAAAACTATCACCGAATAGTAATACAAACGAGAGGGCACTTTATTGCGTGAACATAACAAAATTGTCCACTTTAATATGCCAATTCTAGGGGGGGGGGCGAAGTATCGAGATCAATAAACAAATGATTCAACTTTCAATTGCAAGTAATTACGATCTTTCGAATCATGCCAGTTTTTGCGGCTGCTTTAAAAGAAAATCGTACAAGTTAAATATAGTATAATACCTTTCCTGTTCCACAACGAGGTGTTGCTTCCCGTAACTAGCCTGCAGTATCCATCGATCAAATCGGCGAGGCTTTCAGCTTGATCCAAACTCGAGCAAGTTATACTAAGCGTTTCTGCCGCACCGGCTACTCTTAATTTAATGCAAGCCTTCGCGTGTTCCTTGCAGTCCGATACGAGCGTCTGGATGGATTGTATCTGCGAGAATTCTGCCATTCTCGTTGGCTAGAAAAGAATCAATGCGTTCAATGGAGAACTGTGAAGTCACTCGTGAATTTCATTGAAAACTTACCACCGTTCCACCCCTGTGAGCCATGTAGGATATGCCCAGATCTGGCCCAATGACTAGTTCTACAGGTATAGACCAGCTTGACTGAAAATCGGGATAAAAACGCAGAAAGTTGATCATTTAATAATAATGCAATGAATAAAGAAACGAAAAGTGTCTAATAATTAATACAGCTGCTTAAACTCACCCCTAATGCACAAATAAACCTTTCCTGGTCGAATCTGTAGTGCGCCCTGAGAAGATCGAAGAACTTGAACATACACTCCAGCTCCGACAGTGCGGCGACTTTTTTAAAGTGCTGCTGTATCAGTTTGCGCAGCGCCTTTGGTTTCATCCCGTTCAACACGGACCGTGGTAAAAACTTGTGCAGACCGACCTACGATTCGGAGGCGAGCGTTTCTTAAAAATACAGATCTAACGAAGACACGCATCGTCTCTAAGTTACCTTACACCTACCTCTCGTTCTAGGTACTCGAGATTGCTCTTCTTATCGAGTGCCATCTGCGGCATGTCTTTGAAGAAGTAACGAATCTCCAGGCAACACAGCTGAACCGCCACGTCTTGGTCCAGAGCCGAGTGGTTGGCACATAGATAATCGTTTCGAACCTGCGACAGGAGAAAATGAAATGCTTGCTGCAAAGTTAGCCAAGCGCTCGGCGCACGTTAGCTATTCGTTGTTACCTGATCGTAATAATAGTAGAACGTCACTTTGTCCTTTTCGTAGAGATCGTTTAGGTTTTGTGGCAAGTAGCGTACTCGTAGCTCGTACCTCCATTCGCAATGGGGATGTTTCTTCTCGTACTTTTCTTGAACCTGATGAACATCGATTTTCGATTCTACCGTTCGCCAAGAAATAGCGTTACATGTTCCTCGAAGATTTCTAATAATACCTGATACATCGTAGTGTCCTGGTGCAGCCAGTAGCTCTCCCCCGACCCAGGGTGATGCAGCCTCATGGCGTAGAGGTTTCTGTAGTGTCTGGTGCCGACTGCTAGCCGACTGGTCACCAACGAAATGATACCCCTAACGTCGATAGCGTCACCGAATTTGACGACGTTGAAACCACCTGTTTAGATAGAAATCGATCATTGAATTATCTCTTAATTATATTTCGCAGCCGGTGTCTCGGTATTTCAGCGGAAACTTACCGTTAGGCAGATGGACCTTCAACGTCGCCTTGTCCATGGGGGTGGGCGATCCATGGGGTGGCGTGTTTCTCCCGCAGCCGCTTCCCTGTACGCCGCCGACGCTGCCTCCACCTCCATCTCCTACGCCAGTGCTCATCCCCTCATGGCTGCATGAAAAAAGAAAGGAACGGCAAAGATGCCGGTTTTAGTCGACGACGCGGCAACGACCGCGTCAATTATGCATTATCTCGTAGAACCTCGACCCGCGATAGCCGACTAACGTGCAAGCTTTGCGTCGCGGGGATTAATTATTCATCGTCCCATAGCGAGGGACGGATTTCTTCTGGAAACCTTCAGCCCAAGGCGAATTTCGTCGTTGGTTTAATATTCGACGAGGCAAACAGCCTTGGGTTCCAAACACGAGGCGGACGGTAATTCTCGGGTGGCGCGTTTAATTACGAAGTTACCTTCAAAGTAACCGCGATTTTTACTTTATCATTCTACCAAAGACGCGCAGCTTTAATTAAGTATTCATAGCAACGTTCCGCCACACAGTGTAAACCATTCCTTCGCATTGAAGAACGATGATTTCGCGAGCGAATCATCGGGTAATCGATCACGATTGTTCATCGACCGACCATTCCCAGCAATTGCTCGCGCGCAGTCCATTGTTGCTCGGTATTTTTAGATATTACAAAAGCACCACTCGCGATACGCTCGCTGTGCAGTCATGTCTACTCATATTTCTCCAACTGCATTCTATGAGAAATACGCACGATCAGTGAATGACCAAACGTTTATTTATCAGACACTCTGGCGGCATTTCTTATCAAACATTTTATTATCCCTAACCGATGGTTTCCGTGCAGCGATGAAGTCACAATTTTCGTCGATGAATCGGTACTTCTGCGACACTTTCGTTGAGAAAGGTTGCGTATCGATGACGTCAGGCGCGGTGATCTAATAAAACGCCTCGTCCATTTGTCTTCGACTCGATCGCAGTCCGTGTTACTGTTACCGTGAATAAACATCGTTGCAGACAGCGTAGAAATAAAGAAGCGTAGATGTTTCACGAATCTCCTTTCCATTGAAAAAGGTGTCGCATAGCCAGGAACGGGAGCGAACCCTTTTCGATCAATTCTTCCAGGCAAGAGACACGATCGCGCGGCTAGATTTAGCCCGACGGTCGCGATAGAAAATTCACGCGGCGTGAACGATGATGCGAGACTTTTCAAAAGGGGGTTGCGCGCCTGTTTGTATGCAACCGCAGCCCCATTCACCGGGTCGGATTTCATATCCGTCCCCTTTCGACGCGCCCTTCTGACATATTTGCAACGGCGCTGCACTTGCACAGTTATCCCGATTCATTCTGCTCGGCCCGCGTGCATCTGGATGAAACGCGACGCATTCGTTGAAACTTTTACTAAGTCCCGAAACGAAGCGGCGCGTTTAACCAGTTTATCGTTTAACACCGGAACGCTTCGAGGGAACGTTCAAAATTCGGAAGATCGCCGTGTCAAGCGGAACCGGAGAACGACTTTGGGTTCACACGAGTTGTTCAGATAATTTCACGCGGTTATCATTCAATCTCTGGCTCGTGAAGTCATTGAAAGACTATTTGAAAGCAACGCCCGCGGTTGGAAAATAGAGAGATCCACGGATTTAACGATCCTACTCAGAATTGCAAAAGAGCACGTTTCGAGTACGGAGATGCTTTATTAAGCAGCGGTCGAACATATCTTTTATCTCCGAAATCGTCGAACTAACGTTTCATCTTCCTGCTGGTTTCTCTTGATCCTCGAATAATCTGCGACATAACTTCTCGCCGCGCGACAAGATGTTCCCACGCAACGAATTCCTCAGGCTTCCTGAAAAAGTCTACGTACGAAAACGTCGGGTCGTCGTGCGGATCCAGCCGTGGCGCGTGTTTGCATCGCGGCTATTAATGCAAATGTATATTACAAGCGTCGTCCGGCTAAGGAATGCCGTCGGTCAGGGACGAAACACTTCAGCCAAGAACCACCAAGTACTCAACGAGACATACTCTGGATCATGTAGGAATGATTGCTTCGGGATCAGACCGATCCACGCGAGAACATCGAACTGCACGCTCGAAATTTCTCGTTTCGCACGCGTCTCGAAGCGGACCCGAGAAACTGGGGCAGCCTGTGGGTGGCAATCATCTAATGATCACCACTCCGTCTGCTCTGTAATTGCCCTACACTTAAATGACCTCATACTTGTACTACCTCGGGCTGTTTGAATGTTAAGTTTAATAGCAAGTTCAATAAGTTACACCTTGGCACACGAAAGTGAAATTTAAAAGAATTCAGAGGACAGCTACATCTTCGTACGACAAGAATGGTGGATGGAATATGTGTATGTAGCTGCCTGCAGGACTGCGAAGCAATTCCAGTTCGATCATTACTTAATTGATCTGTGACAAAATTCAAGCAAACAATAATCTGTGCGAACAAGTTGACTGCCGAGGCATTTAATGCATTGCAGCGCGGAGCAATGTAACAACGAGAAGAACGTTGCGTAACGAGCGCAATCGTTTTGAACGCTGTGCAGCGAGCAGAATCTTTTGGCGGAAAATCGAAAGAGATTACTGCAGATTACTGCGCGCAGCGGAGTGGTCAGCTTTTGAGAACGAATATTCGTTTGCGAGCGTTTTCGCGACCCGTTAAATCGGCCAAGTGAATTCAATTGCACGCGACACATTAAATAGCTTCCGGTGCACGCTAATTACAAAGCGCGATCACTGGGCCGACTTATTTGTTTGTCAGCGGGCATCGTTGCCGATGGGCTGGCTTTAATGCAATTAAAAGCCGGGAGCCGCGTGCGAATTGCGTGTGCGCTTCTGCCGTTAGAGAAAACACGCGCACGCGGTCCACAGTAGGGCAGAGTTACACTCATTCGCTGCGTAATGTGAAAATCGTAGAAAAGAAAAAAAAATAGTCGCTCGTTGCAAAGCGTGTCATTGGCTTTTCGCAGCGTGAGAAACAAAAGTTACGCGATCGGCTTTTCAGAGCATATCGCTTCCACGTAACACGGTCGCAAACGTTGCGAAAGCCTTTCCTGCTTCCGGTGCGAGGTTCCGCGGCGAACAATCTGAGCCAGGCGACAATGCTGTCGATTAGAAGAATCTCTGGACACGAGAGGGGTTGCTGAGATAACAAAGAGGGGTTGAAAGAGAGAGGATACGCGAAGCGCGTCCCTGACCCAACGCGGCGAGGAACGATCACCACCACGCACCTGCGATCGTCGCCCACGCACTTTACCTTTCACTATTACTTTCTCTATTGCGCTTTTGCATCGTCACAGGCGTAACGAGACTCACTCCCGTGCACGCTCCGAACGCTTGTTATCCGGACGCGAAACGCGCGCAGGTCGTCGCGGGAAAAACGCGAGCGCAGGTATTTATAAATCAGGCGGTATTTAATCGACGATGGTTTGTCTCGTGGAAGCAGCGCGATTCACCTGAGGGGACACGTAAACCCGGAGGAATCCCAATATTGCGCCACTTTCCTGGATACGGGACAGGTGGGCTTCAATACAGTCACGAAAATCTTCGTACCACAAAGTTATTATTTATTTAACTTTCTTTCTGTTTTCATGCTCACGTTCTCATCTGCTTAATCTGAATCTACTCATATTGCAACCAAAGGGGCCGTGTCTCTTTATAAATAGATAAATAAGTAAATGACCTTTTTGTGGGGTATACGAAGATTTCCATAATTGTAATCCTCTTCTCGTCCAATTGTTTTCGACTTTCTGTCTTGGATTTCGAACATTTTACCTCGGACGTGACACCCTGTGGAACTTCCACGTGCCCAGAGTGTCAGGCGAATATGGGTCGTTGCAGCCCAGCTGGCCCAGGGAACACAGCAGACCCCCGTTGTCCCTCTTCCATCGCTTGCCCTGCGAGCAAGCTTTGTGACGACGGAGGAGGAATATCCCCTTGGGGTCCTTGGCGAAGGACTCCAGGTTTTGGCCACGGCAACTCGGCCACGAGATTCCGCTGGCCTTTCGTTCCACCAGCTCCAACATTATCACCCCGGGGGTTCGTGGAGCCTCCCGAGATTACGACGAATCGCTCATCGAATGTTGATCAGGGCAAAGAGTTCGCGGACTCGCGATTAATGCATGATTCTCCGCATAGTCATCGGCCATCCACCGCTCCCTTTTCTCTCATCTCCCAACACGTGTAATTCGACTCTCGCGCAGATCGGCGATCGAAGATCGGGACGCGTATCGAAACGGTCGCATGGATCTCGTTTTACGAAATTGAATTACATCTGGTTAGAGCGAACTCTGCGCGGCCGCGGTGTCTGGAAATATAGCCGGGGAGTAGAGACGCGAGGCATGGTGTACGATTTTAATTTTGCACCGGCTGGTTCAACGTCCTCGGTAGCTTCTGAGTTTTTCCGTCCAATACGACGCGACGGCGGCGCGATCCGAAAATGAAGCGTTGGAAATTTCGATGGGAATGAAACTCGGTTCGTCCTCGTTTTTCACCGGCGAGCGGGAATCACCGAGGGACCGCGACTCACCCTGCTAACAATCTACGAAACGCGCTCGCTCTTTTTTCCACGACGATGTACGACCGTGTGTATGCGCGGCTTCAACGTCGAGCAGAAACTGATCGACGAGTCGAACAACCTGCCGTTTTCTCTCTCTCTTCTCTTTCTCTCGCAAGACACGCTGTTCTTTCTCCTGTATCCAGTGTTCCGCCGGTTCTAACGCGTGGGTAGACGTTGAAAAATCGCGTCGATAGCGCAATTCCTATGGCGCAAATAAGCGGGACAATCGACTGTTGCAGGTCGGCTGATAGCTCGGACAGACTGCCTGGAGACACCAATCGTTTCATATCTCTCCTCCACGAAACACTTCGATCCTTCTTTCTTTGCACTTTCTACTCAGCAACTCTTTAACGCAGATAGGATCCATTCTTGTACCACCATTGCACTGTTCAATTGGAGCAACGAAAGAACGGGGACGGTTCCAATGCAAACGGATCGAATCGATTCATATTTATTCAAGGAGAGTAAGAGAAGGGGGCAACTGTGACGATAATTGTGCCACGAGGGAAGCTTGGAAATCAAACGCGATGATTGAACAGCGTTGTCAATGCCAGCAAAGAAAATACAAGTCTGACGAGTCTCGAGGCGCGATCGAGCCGCGTGAAAGGTTGTCCACGGGACGGAGCGGCGGTGTTTCATGGCATTCAGGCGAAGTGTAAAATGTTAACAATAGTCCATGAGAATATATCATCTCTGCCGATGTTGCATTCGAACGTTCCCAACATACCGGCGAACTTCACGGGGATATTTGTTACGAGGGACAGGGGTTTAGCGAGGAATTTCATCGGAGTTCACCGGAGGAACTTAAAATCCGCGAGCACAATACGTGCGACTTAAGTAAGAGCGTGATGTAGTCGATGATCTAGCTGGATCGGACGTCGCGATGGACGACGGCACGGTGTATAATCAAGGAGGCGTGTCATACCCGTTGCACCTGAGTCGCGATTATCAATGTGTATTTACGGCATTGCGTACTGCGTGACTCTTGACGATTCACTTTTCCGTGAATAGGAAGACAGCGTTAAGCCTTTGAATCTACGAAGTGCTCGTTAATCGTATGCACCTAATTTTATTGTCACGTGTTTCAATTTGGAGAATTAACGCACTTGGTAATTAATTCGAGCTTCGTTGGAAGCATATTTTATAAGAGCCGTGAAAACTGTAGATTGATATTCTGTTTCGAAGATCGTTGTTAGGCCGTCCTAGCATAGCCAGACCAGTAAGTACATGCGGACGATGGTGGTCCTTCTAGATTCTAAAATTACAACTCTCGGGACTTAAAAGCTCGTTGAACCACGGCCGCACAGAAAGACCGATTTGATTTTTCAACCATTCCCTCCACGGTCTGAGTTTTCTCGGTAGCAGAATCTCGACGGGTGTCCACGAAATAAAGGAATTGTAACACTTTCGCGGGGAATATTGAGGCTTCAAGTGATCCTCGCGGTTCGGAATTGTGAGTAAAACCAACGACTGCGCCACTTGTGAATAACGTCGCGAACGTCCACCGGAACTTCTTAGCCACAGTATGAACGGCGAGCTCCGGCTGGAATACTGGCCAAACTTTTCTCATTTCCCAGGCCACGTGACTACTTCTTAACTATTTCGCGAGGTGAATTTTCTGCCGCGATTCGACCGAGCACAGTCGCTTTTTACTCGACCCTCTTTACGACCGGAGACGGAGGAGATCGCCAGCCGTGACGAATTCCGCTCTAATCGTAGGGGAAAAAACGGGAGGACTGTTCGCGAGACGGTCTCGGTAAAACTTTGTCGTTGATAATGCAAAGTGGTTATCGATGAAACGATATTGCGTATCGGGAGCATACAAATAATTGAATATATCGTGAATTCGGAAATTGGAACTTTAATGAGAAGACTGTATCGTGAGCTGCGCCGGCTGTATCGAACTTTAGTTAGTAGCACCGATTAGCAACGATTAGCTAAAGGTTTCTGGTCGATGATGGCAGTTTCGCCATGGTTACCCCTTGCTATCGATGTAACAAGTAGTCCGCGAAAAGGAATCTGCATTCGCGTGAAATCGTTGCCTGTTTTCTTACTCCTACATCGGGTAACTTTCACGCAGTGCGCTTCTATCTATGAGAGAGGAAGAGAGGCTTATGCAGGCGCAAATTGCCAACGAGTCAGAGCCTTCGTTTAAATGTCTATTCCGTGGCTCTGAGACGAGAGGCGAGCCGAAAATGCCGCGAGCTCTTTGGGCAAACTCTTCGAAAGCTGTCTGCGTGAAATACGATAGGGAAACGCAACTTCATTTTTACTCTCATCGTTCCAAGAGCTTCCGCCGTCGGGACGACGGAGGATGTTCGAACGATCTCGCGCATAATCGTGGCACAAATGTAAAGACAATTATCATCCACGCGTTTTAACAAAGAAATCCATTTCGTTTTGTCGTGTACTTACTCGGTGGTTTCGAGGTACTGGAACACCCGGTAAACGGGACGTCGATACATGAAGAGGTGGTCCTCGACACGCTCCACCATCATCCTAAAACCACTTCATTCGAAACGGTGGGTCACTGATCATCACCCACCGCACTAAGTCACTGTTCTCATCGACACGCTGATTAAAAAACACTTTATTCGCGATGTATGTAAAGTACGTGCGAGAAAACTCGTGGACGGAAGTCTCTACTTCTTTTTTTTTCAATCACCGTTGCTTCGTTATCGCGATGTCATCAATTCAATCCTATCGAACGAGGAGGAGAATGAATTCTTTTGAAGAGATCTCTCGCTTCCGGCGCGGGCAGGATTTAGAGTGTCGCACGCTGCAGTATTCAATGGGGGAGATCTCGATGCTTCTTTCTCGTTCAGCGGCGATGTTTCTTCCCCTTCCGGTGCATTCGCTGCATCGCCACTTTCGAATCGATACTGTCGCCGGAAACACACGCACCGCAGGTGTACCGGAAGCGCCTCTTCTGTCCTTTTCGATATTGAACCAACCGCAAGAAAATCTACGCGTCCTCAGTCTCGTGGATTTAAACGCCGCTCCTCTTCGCGCTTAATGACTCTGAACAACCATCGACGCGGTCTTGAAAACAATTATCCCCCTTTCGGGACAATTACTCTCGGACCAATCTTTTCCACTTTTCCCCGGAAACGGACAAGTCTTTCCTACGACTGGACGACCTCTATCGCGGAACGTGGCGGGAAGGAAAACGCGGTTCTTATCTGGAGGACAGCTTCGTCTTCCCTCGAAGCTTTGGAACTTATTCTATGAGATAAGAATCTCGCGTGCACACATGTGCAAACCTTAACCTATCCTAAACGCGGAGGTATCGCCTAAGCCCCTTGCGTACGATGTCCCCCCTGGGGGTTGAGAATTCTTCTCCTCGCGTGTATCAACCCCCCTTGTGTCACGCGAATTCCCTGGGACCGATCGTAAACACGAAGCGACGACCCCTGGGGAAAGTTAGGGAATCAATTTCATCAGGCTCCTTGACTTTAACCACAGAGACAAGTACACTGCAGGCAATGGGGCTTTTATAGCAGGCACCAATACCAATTTCAGGCTTTGCCGTCGTGGAAAAGAGTAGGTATATGAGAATGGATAAAGAGAATGGATAAAGTCGAATAATTAAACAAAAAATGGAAGTATGCGTTCGCGTGTAGTTTGTGGTGAATTGGATGAAACGAATTCGATTTGCGAAAAAAGCTCAGCCGACTCCCAGCAAGGTTTGCAACCTATTTCAAGATGGACACCACCCACGTCTGTCTACAGTCTCCGCGGAGAGACGACCACCGCAGTGTTATTCCCGTTGGTACGGTAATTAGCTTGCGTGCTCTGCGAGCGCATTCGCCATACGCTTCTTCTTCGCCGACGAAAATCGTGCCTTTTTACCTTCCATGCGTGGGAGCATTTAGCATCAGATTAGCATTGGTTCGAGCGTGGGTAAGCGAGACACGGTTCGAGGTAAACGACACGGGAAAAGAGTGTACATTTCATCACGAACAGCCAGCGATCGTTCATAAATATTCGTGAACACGGTTTCCGGCTTAAGGAAATAGCCCCCGGTGTACGGGAGGAACGATCTTCCCGGGAACACTGCAAATTGCATTCGCGTCGATCCCGGGAACTCGATGCTGCCCCGAACGAGGAATAAAAGAGTTCTCAAAATGTACAGGCCGGTGAACACTTGAGGAACTCAGACGTTCGGAATAGGGGATGGGAATCCTCGACTACGGAAAAGCGTGGAACTGATAGTGGGATGTGGATTTGTCGAACACACTCGAAGCGGATGTCGCGCGTGCTCCGCGCACACGTTCCGGCGTGCGCTCGATTTTGCGAAAGGGTAGCCCCGTCTGTGTCGGCGACCGAATCAAGGTCGGGCAACCTTGACACGGCGCTTCGAAATCTTCCTCCACCCCTTTGTCGCCCGCCCCCTGGTCCGTACTTCACCTTCGACTACTTCCTGCCGCATACGCGCTAATCCCCTAACACCAATCCTGGCACGTCGAACTCGATGCACAACACTCCAACCGGTTACCATTCAGCTGTCCGTCAAGACTTCTGTATCTCGCCCCTTCCTCCACGTTCCTCGAGACTCTTGCGCTCGAGGAACTCTCGATTTCCGTAAAATTTCACTGGGGAAACTGCGAGCACACGGCACTCAGAGAACACGCTGGGTAGGTGGCCGGTATCGCGCGCAGCGGAATTTCGCGGTTCGGAGACGCGGTGTGACCTTGGCTAAGGGATGTTCGCGAAACTCGAGCGGGGATGGACGGTGTCGTTGGACAGGGTCGCGGCTCGCGATCGAGCGCCTAGCAACAGTGTGCCGCGAGAACGACGCGCGTCCGTCGTCTCCACGGCCTCGCGTCAGGTATACGTTTTGCCGGTTCAAGGGGAGCAGGCGCTTTGCTGGGTGCGGCAGGCTGCGCCGCGACGCCAGGCGTCCTTCCCCCGGTACGGCTCTCCCGTTCGACCTCCTCCCGCTTCGTCCCTGACTGTCGGCCGCCTACCCTCGATCCTGACACGGCTCGCAACCCCCCGATACACACGCGCGCGGCCCACCAGGGGCGAAGCGGAGGCTCGCGTCCTATCCTGCGAGTTCCCCTGCTCTAATGCTCGCTTTATTATCATTAGGGAAATCCTCGCTTTGCGGCGGGACACGCGCGCGTGTCAGCCGTGAACAAAATCGAGGAAAATTAGAATGGTGGAAAATTCTAGAACTGACTCGATGTTTCCTTGACTTATCTAAGGGTGGTAGAAATCACGAGGGCGGCTAACTCGATAGGAGGAATGACAGAGGGTGGAAGTGAAACGGGGATGCGTAGGATTTTCTTGTCGACTCAGGCAGGGTGCGTGGGTTTCGAGGGGTAGTTTTCCACGAGGCTCGAGTTAACGTTGCGTTACTCGGCCTCGTCTGTCGACGAAATATTCGCCAGCGTTCCGAATGCTTGCCAAACGCAATAGCCGCATGCTTCGTCGTGCCTGAACGGCTCTGGCTACTCCGTACGCATTTGTGAGATTAGTTTCGGGGTTACGATAGCGATAGGTAGCGGAGTCAATTTCAGAGGCGATTCTGTAAGAGACCTGTCTTTGCAGCAGGACGCGCCCCTGAACGAGGGACGAACATCCTCCGAGGAGACACTCCCACGGAAATAACCGCAGCGCCAGCCGGCCCTACGCCCATGTGTAATTAAGGAAAGTAATTAATTAACTAGATTATGCGCTTACAATGTCGACACGGCCTTGGAAACTCAAATTTTGCGTCGCTATCGACTCCAATATGTAGTTCTAACACTTCCCTCAACTTCTAATTTTTCCTTAATAACCTGGCCATTGACGTATCTGCCCTGCAAGTTCGACAACCCTTGAACAACCCTCGAAGAGCAGCTACCCGGAACAGCCGCAACCCCGTTCGAGCCTACGCGCATACATAACACTGCCACTGTTTCCTGCGACTGCGAGTGGAATATTCAGCGGGAGGGGTACGATTTGCGGAGCTCGCCTCGGTCAGGAGACCGACCCCGTAGTAGTCCCTAGAAAATTTGCACTTGCATGCTTGCATGTCCGGCCAGTCACACAAGGTTCATACATATTGATTCGATAGAACATCGTTGCGGATACATGTGATACAAGCCACGGAAATACAGCTATTCGCGTCGGGGGTTGTTTTTCGTTAAGTGAAGAGGAATGGGACATTTTGCCGCATGATTTGCAGCAGCCGTATCGATTCGCTTACAGTTTACACTGGTTACGAATCGGAAGCTAGCTTGCGGAATCGGCAGCTAGTAATCGCTTCCGAGCGAACTGCCGTAGACGCACGAGCTTCTATCGAAGCACGCTGAGGCATAGTAGCAAGGAACGCCTGTATCCGATTCTCACGGATCACCATTTTTATGGTACTCCCCTTTCCGCCTCCCTCTCCTTACGTCTCCTTAGACCACGGGTCTCCGTTTGGTCTAAGGGACACAGTCCTCGGTGCCACGCTTAGGACGGGTTGCCGTATCCTAAGTGATGGAATACACCACCTCCGATAGCGCGGGTTGCCTAAACGCTACCGGGGCAAAGGCCTTCCTACTCCCCTGTGGTCGGGTTGCCGACGCTACAGGGCGGGACTCTCTCCTTGCCGCCGCATACGAGTCGCCCGAGCGACATACCGGACCACGAACCGATACGATTGTCGCGTCGCACCGCCGATGTAAGATAGTCGTGCAGTTGTAAGAATTAGACTGTAAGCCGTCCGCTGCGAAGATACCGCTCCGCACCAGAGTACCGCCGTGAACTGCGCGCCGCTGCGAAGATACAGCTTCGTAAGCCGCCGAACCTGTCACGAAGATACCGCTTCGTGTGCCGCCGAAAAACCGACGCGAAGACGCGTAGAAGTAAAGTTAATAGTAAGTGTTGTAATTAGAATAAGGTAGTCGTTAATAAAGATAGTCGTAAACAGATACCCACTGACTCGTTACTATACCAAACCTCATTCAGTCCTAACGAACCCGGCCAGCCGACTGAGCCGGCACCCGCCTCCAACCAACGGTCCCCCACCGCCGATACGACTGTTACAAAGTTACAGAGGAATCAAGTCGACCATCTCGCGAATCCGTTGCGCAAATACATTTCCGACTTTTGCGAGCACAGCGGATGAGTAATTAAAACGTCGCGAGCTTTCTCGGGTCGCTTTAAATAAGCAGAAGTCTTCGCGAGTCTAATAAATAATTGCTACTTCCGGCGAGGGGAGGGAGACTTTTCGTTGCGGAAGTTTCGCCGGCCTCGGTTCCTCGAGAAATTAGTCAACTTTTCAGCTCCTCGTCGCCGATCTAATATTCCGTCGGAGTCACGTTTGCCAACGTCTCGATATCGGCTGCCAACCAGACAATTAAGAGGAAACGGGAGGAGAAGCCGGGGCAGCGATAGATACACGATGCACCCCCATGAACCTAATTCCGCTTAACTATCGATTGCTGCGTTATCGCCGAACACAGATACTCACGCGGAGATGCACACTTTGGGAAAGTTATCCGAAGCGATCCTTGGTGGGAGGGCAGCTTAAGCTTGCCGAAGAGGGAGAGGAAACACGCGATTAATGGTAGTTCCTTTTGTTTGCAGCCACCGCGTGTCTGCCCACTCGATTCTGGGGAAATTGAAGTTTCTGTTGTAGGTGCAAAGCCAGCGACGATTCGGCGAGCAACAGACGACAGGAAGAATTCGTAGGTATTGGTAACAGCGGTATCCCAGAATGCCTGGCACGTATGTAATCTTGACGCGCCTGCATCCTGTACGACAGCTTCGATTCGGAATAATACTCGCGCAGAGAAAGATGACGTCGGCTTTGTCGCGATCGAATCCCACTCCTTTTCCCCTGCTTCCTCCTCAGGAGATCACCCTCCGCCCTTTTCAGGAGGAGCGAGAGACTGCGCTGCAAAGTTAATGAGCAGCAAGCTACGCGTTTGTCGGCGAGATAAAAATTGAATTTCGACCGAAACGATCGAAGAGGACCGACGTTATCGCCCCACCCTGACGAGCGTCGACCCTCGTGTGATACGTTAGATACCCCCGTTGAAGAGGGATCCCGCTGAACGGTGTGTATACGTATCCCTGATGCAAATTAGCGCGCGGCGAGAGGGTACACTTTTTCCGTGCGTCCGACCGACCCCTCGCCATCACGTCCTGGCCATTCGTTCTCCTCTCTTCGGATCGGCCCCCGTGAGAACGCTGAATTATCGATCCGCGGTTAGTCCGGGGCTTTCGTCGCTGACAGCTGCTGCTGCGAGCACCGACGAGAGAAGGAAAAGAAATTCGCGGGAGCAGAAACGCCGGGGAACGGAGGAGAGTCCTCCACGCGAAAAATTCCCTTCGAAGCTCCTCGTCACGACGGACGTTGCAACGATTTCAAACGCGTCTCACGATCCGATCAAGAGTCTCAGCTGCGAGCACATTTTTTTCACCAGAGAGTTTCCCTGGGCAATTACACGACTCGGTGCACGAGACGGCCTTGAACTTCGAACCACCGTGCACCGACACGGTGGATGCAGGCACGCTTGGTGCGCAGCGTGCACGCCATCCGGTCTGTGACCAGCGATGAGCAACGATTCTTCGCTTTGCCTTTTTTCTCCTTATCGTCCATTTATCGCCCCGGGCCTTTCCTGCCTACTCGTTCGTTTTATTATTACGCACGACGGATACAGACAGATTACAGTCACGTGGACGTACGCTGTTCCGAACATTTAGTTCTGATAATAATCATTGCGATGCGACTGGACGAATCCGTCATTACTTCATTTTTATATATATTTTAAACAAGACGAGATATTCCGAGTGTATCGCGCGATATCGTGAGAATAAAATTCACACGGAGCAGCAGTGCTATGAATCGTTAATTGGCGAACGAGTTACCGTGGACGCGTTCGGATCGAATCCACGGTTCATTAGTTTCTACGCCGCGGCGCGGATTTTACGAGATCGAGCGATCGTAAGTCCTCCTTTGGCGCCCATAGGCGAGACGTTTACTATAACCGTAGTTCAATTTCACGGGAGAAACACGGAAAATGAATAAGGCCGCGTTATTCCCATGGATCGAACGAGTTAATTCACATCGACGACAAACGGAGGAAGGAGACGTGTTCCTCCGCTTCGCACGGTTCGATAGCACAGATGATAAGGTCGGCGCGTGTATCGCGTAAGAGCAGAAGCGGCTCGTTGTTCCCCTGCCTTTACCGTGGAACAAAACGAAACGGAGCGTAAATAAAACGCCGATAGATCCGCGGCGCGTTACGATCCAACGCGGACAAAGGTATCTCCAAGTTCATCGAACTAGACGAGCTCGCGGACAATAGGCACTGAAAGCGTCGGGGATGCGTTTCGTTGCGTAGGAAACTTTCACGCGGTGCTTTCCATGCAACGCGTGTCGTCCGGCCTTTCCTCTCGCGTTTCCCGAGGGCCGAGACAGCAGGCCGCCGAATTACGTACGCGCTGCCTCTCAATAACGCGTTCATCGTGGCGCATCGCGATTAAAGGCTCCGGCGCGAAGCGGACGAGAGCAAGAGGATTACGAACGGACGGGATGATCCGATGGAAACGCAGCGGCTAATTACCTCCTGTACCGTTCAAGGTTCACAGGTAATATTTCTAGAACGAGTAGAATGCAAACCGGCGATTCCAATGGAGATATCTTTGAAACTGAATGTTCCTTTGTTCGTCGAGGAACTCGATAAGGAGCGAGAGCGAATTGGATACGATTCTACGGATAGGTTTGATCGCTGGACGATACACGGCGGCCTTAAACGTCGCCATGGATGGCCTATTGCGGCACTTCCGGTGCGGCGGGCACGTGGACGCGACAGAGCGGATATACGCGAGGAATACGTACCCGCGTGGCCAAGGTGCATATAGCGGTGGTTTTGAGAAAGGTGTACGTGCCATCTCGCAGCTGCGCCCTCATAATTATGCGCTGAGCATATTCGGCGAGTGACGATGGTGGTCCAACCATGGCTCGCACCCTTTCCTTTTTCGACGTCCATCACCGACATCGGTAATTCAACGGATGGGATATTGGGAACTGTTGACGGAGGGTTAAATGAGAAATACCCCAATCACATGCACGGAGCCAATCGTCGCGAGTACATTAAAATGATATCACAAAGACCGTGGCAAAACTGTGATGTAGCAACCCAACTCATTGCTAGATAAGCGTATCAATATTTTCGACTGTTCTAGTTATTCATCCTTGCTTCTTACCCTATGTATCACTCGTCTCTCTATGAGTCCTACCTGCCTTTTGACTTCTCCTATCTTCCCCAATCCAACAACTTCTTCCCTTTGTATATCCGGTACCCTACTTCTTATCAGATCTTATTCTATTCCATTAAATTCGTGTCCGAGCTCAGATGATTAACATTCTATCTCCGATGATTCGTGTGCGGCTTCATTCCGTCTAGCGAAGTATCGCTATACGATCGACAATCGCCGTGATAGTCCGAGTTTACAGTTTGGAATAAAAACCTCTCGTTACCGAAATTGGGAGTCTAAGTTTTCTCTGTGCCCATTACGAAACATTTTCTTCTTCTCCTTGCCTACAGATTGAACCGGCTCCTATCCCACTTGGCGGCCATGTAACTTCAGTAAAATCGTCGGACGAAGCCGAGGGAGCAAAGAGTTTCCGCAGGGGTACTTTTTGTCTCTCGGCTCGTTAATTGCGAGCGATTTCACGTTCATCGCGGCTCCGCTGGAACCGTGGCCGTTAGCCGACCGTTGTTCGCACAGTTGCTCCTTTTTGCTACGGATCTAGAGGCGAGGTAAAGGGAATAGCAAAAGCATAGAGAGGCGTGGTCCTATGCTTCACCCAGAGACGCGTTTCGCTAAACCCTGCTTCAAGTTGAGCGTCCTTTAATAAGAGGTAGATACCCCGTGAAACGGGAAGCTTAAAACGCGACACGTTTCTGCACTCGATGGGAAACAATCGCACACGTTGGTCGCGTCTAGAATTAAAATGACGTGCACCTTTCAGCGGAACAGAGGGGTGGCTGCGTTTTGAAAATGCATACGCACGCATGTGACCGTCTTGAGCCGTCCGCACGATAATTGCAAATTAGAACAACTATCTAAAAAAGATCATTGCTTATATATTTTTTTAGCAACACACTGACCACGCGCAATGTTTGCCGAAGAATGTTCTTCGCGGAAAGGCGCGCGGCGTAGCAATCCCAGGAAACGAACCCAAACGCGTTTAAGAATATCGTTCTTGGCACCGGTGCAAGCAGGAATAAAACAAAAATCCTGCGTTCGCCGGTGATTCGCGTACATATCTGTATTCCGGCACGAGCGTACATCGATTGCACGGCCGCTTATAATTGGGCGCGAGCTAGGCGAGCGGAAGACTCGTCGGCGCGTGAACGCGAGTTCCTCGTCGACGTGGGGCACGCAGAAGCGCAAGGGAGCACAGAGGCAAGAAGCTCGTGTGTATATAAATAGCTAGTTAGGGTCGATGGACAGGCTAAAGAGACGAACGCGAATCGCGGGAGCGAGGTTTCATTCACCTGCACCGGCGCCGCTATCAGCGAATCGCTCGCGAGGAACGGGAAATCGCTCGTTCGCCGAAATTTCTACCGGCTCTTGCTTCCTGGCACGAGGATGCAAAAGATCTAGCCGCGGGCCAGGCTAAAGAATTCGAGGGACCGACGCGTGGATCGAGGGTACAGCGGACGGCGATAAATACGGGGCGGCTGAGAAAGATGAAACGCGAGACCAAAATCAATACTTCGCCGGATTCGGCAAGTAGTTAACGATGCCGCGAAGCTTGAGTCATCGGAGAAACTTTGATAATCGTTCAGTCTGGCCTGGCCCGAAGTTATTCGACATATTCAGCAAAAATATACGAAATCGTTGAGTTCTTCCAGAGGAGGGATCCCTTTTCTTTTCAGGCTGCACAGCTTTTCTCTTTACCTGGCGCGTTCCATGAATCATCGTTCCGGGAGGCGGACGAGCAAAACTATAATAGCCTTCACGTGGAAATCGAGAGGGACGCGTGGGAAAGGTCCTAGAATCTTCTTGCTTTTTTTCGTTTCGATGCGACCAGGTGACAGCAGGGAAGAGCGAGAGGAATGGAACGTTCGATTGATCAGCTATTCTTTCGCCTGGAAGTCGAACCGATCGCGTCATTCAGTCATGCCTAAGATTCCCGTTAGATTCTTACGTAGAGCCTGCGAGCGCCGACTGAAACTTTGCGATGGAAAAGTCCTCGAGGATTTCTCGTGTCTTCGAACTTTGTCGATTGTTTCTTCGCGTGAAAAGCCGATGGTAAAGGGAACAAATGGAACAGGCGTTGCGGAGAGGTTTCCAGTTGACCAGCGTATGTACGTTCGTCGACGACGCGCATTGTGCCCGGGTAAAACTCGAACACCGTAGTTGGGTGACGAGTGGCGAAAGTTTGCCGCGACTGAAAGGGACGATAAGGCCACGCGGAAGTGGCGTTTATCGAAAATCAGACGGACCGTGTGCCAGTGGATATTCCGGGAAAACGACCGCTCTTGTGTTGGGGTAATACCACGGAAATGGAACCCAGACTTCGATTATCGAGGAGGGGTAGACCAGGGTAAAGAGTAAGACAATTACCCGCGGCTGATTGGGAGAAAGAAGGCGTGACACAACGTTCGTATTACTTCACACCGAATTAACGCCACTTTGGCTTCCAGCGGCAGCGAAGTGGGCACGAGGAGGCGGTAAAAATACAGTGATTATTTTGGGAGCAACTCCATGGAAGCCAGTTGCACCGAGCTCTGCTTCGAGCGCCGTAAACTAACGCTATTCATTTTCAACGGATTCTTCCCGCCACGCTGGTTAACACACCCTCGCCGTGCGAACAACCCCCATTTCGCTCCGATCGATGCGATCTTTCCAAATTGCACTCCGATCGACGCTTCACCGAAGTTATCGACGCTGATCCGACATTCAATTAAAAAGCTTCCACCAAGCGTGGCCACTCGTGTCGTTTACCTTCGACGATCCGTCGCGTCCGCGGTCGACGTCGGTATCGCGAGCGCACAAATGATACCAAGAACCGCGCACTGTTTTCCAATGTTCACCCCCGCGAGATCGCGACATTCGGCAACGATAACTCGACGGCGTATCGCGCGGCGTGAACGGAGATGAACGGAGGGTGCGGAGCTCCGTCTCTTTCGCCTGTTTGATGCAAGCTGTCTTGCGGCGAGCCAGCGACTGTCTCTTCTCTATGAGAAGCTACCGTGCGTCTCTCGCACACGCGTTTCGATCCCCGTCCTTTTTCCACCGCTTCGTCTCTGCTCGCGGCGCCCCTCTGCTCGGCGCGGACCAGTTAACCCGCTCGATCCTCTTGCACTCGCGCGCAACGCGGCCGCCTCTTCGTTCCGCTTCTCTTCCCTCTTCTACGTTTCGTCGGTCTTTCGCGCGCCTCCTCCCTCTTCGATTCCGCTGATCGCGCCGCGACGATTCCCCGGGCGCGTTCAATTTTTTACCTCACGGCCGCTTGATCATTTGCTCATCCATGAAAAGCGAAGAAAGCGACCAAGGGTTGGCTTGCCTCGAGTGCAGCGAGGGTCGCCCCAGGCGACCCTCCGACACGTGTTGCCGCGACAGCCTCGCCAATGCACTCGGAGCACGTGGAGCAGCCTTCGTTCATGGCATCGCGATGGAACACAGAACCGGGGGCTATTTGCAATACTTTCAACCCTTTCGCCGCGAAGATATTATGCGCAGAACATGTTCAGCGGCATTGTCCAGCAGTTCAACGGGAACTTTGCGCAAATTAGAAAATCACCTCCGGTTCACCGTGGTCTACGGTGTCACTCGCGTGATACGGAAACCGGCAAACGGCAGTTAATAATGAAAATTGAGAAACGAGGTAAAGCCCACGAGCTGTGTGTGCCAGGAAGTGTCGCCCGACCGACTACATAGCGAACTCGCTGGTTTTTCGGCGTGTGCCAGCCACCCCCTGTGTTCCATTGCAGGTAAATTAATATCGATCGATCGAGCCCCGACTCGTAAGCACATGGGAACCGTAAATATTTGATATTTGTCCATGTCGATGAACCTCGTACGAAACTAAAATCCACGGATGAAATTTCATTCATCGACGAAGGAATAATTGACGGTGGCACGCCGTCGTCCGCCCCGTTTCCGGCTGCAGCAAGTTCGAGCGAAACTCTTTTCTTTTCAAACGCGAAACGACACGAGCGACTCCGGTTAGATATAAACGAGGGGCGGGCGCGTATATTGGGTTTTGGAGGCTCGTGTGACAACGTCTATTGTCATGCGAAACCCAAAGGGGCTGTTTTTTTTACGAGCAACCAGCTAACGTCGAGCAGTCACGTCTCTGTCCCTAGCCCTGCGGATATTAAATTCACCTACGAATACGGGCCGTGGTCGTTCCTTTACAGCTGCGTGATTCGGAGGACAAAGTCGAAACGTATATGTGCTTTTTACGATCCCTTAAATCTCAGAAATTGAACACACTCGCGTCGACGCTGGACACACAGGACAATAAATTATCTTTTCGCGAGAGTAAATCGATTCGACGCCCAGGGCACGCCCTCTGATCCAGGAAGGAAATAAAGGACGAGGCGGAAGCGACAGACTGTAATTTTTCGCACGGTCCCCGGGGGTGGTAGCGTGTAGAAAATTCCTGGACACGCCACGCTTTCAATGTGATTGAAACAAAAGTGATATTGCCTAGGCGTGGCATTGAAATTTTAATTTTCAAATTTCAATTCGAATATCCAAATATTTACAGTGAAATTGAAATTGAAAAACACCATCGCTCACAAGTTGCTACACGACAATAGCCGCGGGAGGGAATAGAAATCTCCTTACATTCACAGTTCCCCGTCCCGAAGCCAGACTTTTCTCGATCGTAAAGCGGCGGAGTCGTAAAAAGACAGAGCGCTGAAACTGCATGGAAATCGTGTTGTCCGATAAACACAGCAGAGGAGTCACGTTCGTGTCGTAAAGCCGATGCACGACGAGGAGCGTAAGTGCAGCGACGGTGCGCTGTCCTAAACGAGAGGAGAAGACGAATCAATTGAAATTCATTAAAGTCTAAGCTCAAAGCTCGCGGTGGGCCTTGTGGACGAAAGGCTCCGTTATTCTTTATCGTGATTCCAATTGTCTATTAGCCGACCCGAGAAATTCTTCATTCCGAACAATGAGTGGCTCGGTTTTTCTTTGCCGGATCGGGCACAATAGCGACGCTGCTCGGAGGTTGAGTCACTTCGTGTAAACCATCATCTACCACCCACGATAGCCGCGTGGTATATGGTGACCGCCGAGGGAAGAGATGAAGAAGAAGAAGAAGAAAGAACGAGGACGACGGATTCGCTGGCGCGTCGCGGCGCACTACCACTTTACTCCAATTTGCGCGCGGAAGACGGCAGGCTGAAAAGGATGTTCCTGATAATATGGAAAACGCTGAACTCCCTGGACAAGTTCAACCGAGTTCGTCGTTCTTTCGCACAGTCGCTTTACACAATAGCTAATAGGTTTGTACACGTAGCCAGCGAGCCTCGCTCGCAGAACGAAGAAAGAAGGGAAAAAAGAGAGCAGCGGGTAAGCTGTTCGTTTGCTGCTCGCTTGTTCCACGTGAAAACTTTGCTAATGAAAGTACCGTAATTGCTCCGTAACTGGATCACGCCGGATGGACAAAGCGAATCATGGTTCTCTAATGCTCGTATAATTGCACCGATGGGCAAACTTTCGAGGCGCCTTGTTGCTTATTCCATTCACGTTAACCGACTCGCGAACCATTGGATTCCGCGGTGAATAAACTCTATTACGAACAACACGCACGAGATTTGCCACAGAGGAAAAGTAGAGTAACTGCAACAGGAGAGACAAAAAGGAGCCTGGAAAATAACGAGGATAGTGAGTAGGCTGCGCATCTGAACAGCCACTTTTCAAAGGGCGAGAAATTTTGAGCCTCGATAAAAGAGTTTCACGCCTCTCGCAAGGGCGCAGAAGGATAAAGAAAAACTGTTGGGCACAGGATGAGATTTCTTGGAGAGATTTGCTTGTCGCTGAGAGAACTCGCCGAATAGGAAAATTATGAAGGAGCTGCAGGAGAATCCACAGGGATCGACTGTCAGCTCGGATAGAATCGATTAGCGTATCAGCGTGTAGACCGCGAAGATGAACGTAGCGTTGATTAACGAGACCGGTAATTAATTGCTTTGCCGTCCCACGGGCTCTAACCGGAAGACAGAAACGTGCCGCGAATCCTTGTAGTTCCACCGGGAAGCGGCGTTAATTACCGTGGTAAAATTACTGATATCATCTTTGGTAATCCGGTTAAGACACTGACAACTATTCCGCAGCAAATGACTTCCAACGGAAGTTCCAGCGTCTCGCGGTTTTGTCCTTCGTTGTAAGATACCTTAAATCGTTTTTAATTATTACCCTTTGCAAACCGAGCGCTACAGGCAAACATAGAGAACTACCGTTTTTCTAATTAACAGCGGAGATTTGTCATGTCGGTACGCTGCAAAAGATGAAGGAATTTAAGACGAGCGACGGGCGTTATCTCGTCCGGCAGCAGAGGTAAAGGACTAGCGGATAAGATAAGGGTGTAATCGCGAAGGATAAACAGTGGCCCGTGACAATGTTAGCCGTGCACCCAGAGCTTCCGGTTTCGTGCATAAAAATAATGCATCCCGTACGCGCACTCCTTGGACGACTTCAAGATAACGGCGTATTCCTGAACGAGCTATAGCTCCTTATCGCCGCAGTCGAAATCGGGAATAAGGGGAGGGTTGAAGAAGCTGAGGAATACTCTGCGGAAGATCGAGCAACCACCTAGCGACTCTTCATCCACGGTGATCGTGATGACGATTAATTAAAGACGAAATCCCGTGACCAGAAGGGAATGAGAACCGCTCCGAGTGGTCTACGTAGGCGTAGTCCCGTGTTTCCAGTTTGTACAGCGACTCCTCCGTAATGCTGTCGCCGATAAGAAAAAGCTTTCGGTACACGAGCCGCCCTGACAACCGAACGGTATCGCGGGACATTTCGTTTCCCCTCGAAGGCGTAGCGATCGATCCGGGTTCGTTCGAATCGACCGCAGGAAACTGGAGCGGAATTCGAAATGGAACGTGTTGTTCAGTTATACGTGCCGCGGTACATTTTATGGTACATCCAGTTACTATATAGATTCTCAGGTGAATTTAATACTGCGCTAGCTACACAGCGCAAGGGATGCGCGTTTAGGGTGGCCCCTCCTTCTGGGACCAGCCTTCACGCGATTTGGCCGGCAACTTTGCTTGGGAGACGCGAAACGAGGGGAACCAGAAGTTTCGATTACTCGCACCCTAAGTGTCCAGGGCATGCGCCATTAACCGTCAACCGGCCGAAAACACATAAGGGGGTGGATCGATGGGTTATCGCGTAAGAAAAATTCGTTGGACACGCAGCACGCTGCGCCGTATTTTTCACCGCCAATCTACGGCCAGGGCAAACCGTTACACGGACGGAGGGACAGAGAGGAGCATGATGGAAATTGCGCTCGATAAAACGTGCTCCTCCCATTATTTTTGTGCTTCCTGAAGCGGCACTGAAAAGGAATTTTATTGGCACACAATGCCAGCCGCTCGAAGAGGAATTGATCTCTCTTGTGTACCGTTTGAATGCTCGCACACGACGCTGCATTTCGGCTCATTTATGGGAGCAGAATAGAATTTACAGCGAGGCGACACGACCCCTATTTAATTCCATATTACCTCTTCCTGTGAGGCGAAGAAAGAAAAAGGATTCGAGGTCGATTCCCTCGACTTCACGCGGTCCAAGGTTGGAGCGTGTGACACAGCTATTAAAGCACAATGGATCATTCGAAGCCGTAATAATGCGGGCGTGTAATTAATTTCATAGGAATACAGGAATCTGTAGGTAGCCGACTTCCCTTAGTTTGCCGCGCGCCTCTGTTTCGCCGCCGGTTTCAAACGCGCGGTTTCCTTTCCCACCTAATCGGCGGCTTCAATTTTCGATACAACGGCCGAAGCGCACCGCGGAATTAGCGCCGCGTCTTGTTCCATTCTGCTCGCGCAATTTCGCGTTGTTGCAATGTATTACGCGTACACGGCATTCGCGGTCGGCGGAACAGATTCAATTCTTCCATCGTCCGAGTGTTACATGATCGACTATCGAAGCGCAACGAGGAACAGGTACATATTCCTCGCCGTAACGTCGCGATCCATGTATGGACGATACGCTTTAATTCCGGCACCGTCATTCAAGTCGTCCATGAAGGAGCAACTTCTGTTACACCGGATAATCGTGGTACAGCCGAAGAGATTCGAAATGAATTGTAAGTTTGTCGAGCTACGGTGAAGCGGAATTTGTCTGTGAGAATCAGTTGTATAATACGGACGGTGGGATGACTAAAGCGCGAAGCTATTACTGTACCACGACCTTAGTTCTCGTTAAATTAATTCCAGGTAACGGTTTGTCCGGTGAGATTATGTAATTTCCTAGATGGTATCGATACGCGTCAGATCCTGTCACTCCCTCTGTTCTTGCAAGGATAAAAAGCTGGAAGAATGTCATCCTCCATCCCGAGGTTGTCGAGGACAGATGCGCGTAAAAAAAAAAAGAAAATTGCGACGAGAAAAACGACGCCGCGCAAGAAAGCGTCGCGAATCCGCAAACACGTTTTCAAGAGCCGCGGCTACTAGGCGCACTGAAGGCGATCGATAAATTTAATTATGTGCGACTATTTGTTCTCTTCCTGCCTCTGGAATTCTTGTGAACAATTGCGACCGCGTACGCGTGGCCGTCCGTCGGTAAAAAGCGGTGCCACTGGTTGCGTCATTAACGTGAGAGGTAATGATAAGATAACGAAAGGTTTATGAAGTAAATACGCAAAAAGATCCGACTCGAGAGCGGCTCAAATATTACATCATTTGCGAATGCTTCTGCTGTCTGCAAACTCGATAATTTTTCAGAGCTGCGCGATTAAATGTAGTAAAAAGAGGGGGCATAATTGGCTTTGATGGAATTCCGCCGCGCGTACTCGGTTTCCCGCGACGCGTTTGATTCAAAATCGAGCCCCGATTCGATACGCGTATCGATACTTGTCTGCCTCCGCGCTTACGCAACCTAGCACTATGGATTTTTGAAAGTGTTAAAGGATGATGCCCACGGACAAATTATGCAATCGTAGGCCGAACGAAAATTGTGTCTACGTGACATAAAATTAATCGCCAGATGGGATTTACGGTTTCGTTTGCACCTGGCGGTAGGTGTAGCGAAATGTTCGAGTGAAAGTTCATCGGGTAGAATGTGTCGAAAAAAATTCGGAAGAAAAAATTGAGGACGCGCACGTATGTATCCGGATGGATACAGTGGACATCTCGATGGATCTCCGTATGCGACCTGCGTAGAAAGCAATCTAGCAGGACGGCAGGAAGACGGAAACCCCTTCTCTCGCGTAACGATTATCTAAGGCATCCCATGTGTCATCCGACGGCAGCATTTTATGCAATACGACCCCCGTAATCGCAAACTTCTTTCGCCGGCGTGACCGACACACAGGGAGGCTCAAAGATGGCCTCTTCTGTTGGGTCGGTTAGCAAATTTTGCTATGCGTTATTCGAAAGAAGAGGCCTCGCTGTTTACTAATTTTCTTCGAGCATTCGATCAAAGATAGAACAGAGAATGGTTACGGGTACTTACGATTACGACGAGTCCCGTAATATTCCAGTAATCCGCTTCGACAGCGATCCTGTGTCGACGACGAATCCACCACCTGATCCAAACTTTGGAGATTGGGACACACGTTTCACTGACCGGATCAATTTTACACTGAATTTTGTAGGGGATAAACGATCGAACGTTTGATGCGCTATTCAAACGCAGTAGAGACACCGTGTCAAAGGGGAGATCGCAAATAATACACGAAACACCCGGGTCATCCGCGAATTCGATCGGTCGCGATCAGTTGTCGTAAACACTGGCCGCCATGATGCCTCGGCAACTGTCAATATCAGCGTACACCGCCGCCACCTTACGGAAGCGACGTCGATTCCGACCGCTGGCACCACCTGTCGACGGGCACGCGTAACATCATGTCAAAGCCGATTACCAAAAATACAACGATAATGAAAGAAATTAAACTGAATGAAATGAATTTAAAGAAAAATGTTTACCAAGCAAATGCATCATTTTTAACCTTAAAATATACGCATATTTATTGACATTTGAAGCATGTATGTTAGCGTCGATACAAAAAACAAAAAAGATTGTCGCATGTTCGATAATAAATAAAAGGCAGGATGATAAGAATATTTAATAATGTATGAACACACATCACATGTCTCAGAGGGAGATATAATAGCTAAATGTTTCCTTACAATTAGCGTAAAGATACGTCCTGGAACTATCGTGTTACCGTAGCAGTAGCGATAAACAAAATGATGCAAATGATGATACGATAATTCAATAATAATACTAGAATAAATAAGAATGAGCTTACCGGCGAAGATGTTCGCACGATCGCCATAGGACCGCGACTGCGTTAACGATATTCAATGGCGCGAAGATGTCACGTGGTTTAAACCGGGAATAAAGAGCGCGAAATAAATATAGCGGTTCACCGATCCGTGAACAACTCGCGCGCGCGAGATTATTAAAAATGCCAAGCACATGTCGCGAATATCGGCGACTGCCTATAAACTACAGTCTTGGTATTGATTCGGTAGTCCCGATAGGATCAATCGCGGAAATGATAATAAGAATTTCCATTGCGGTCGATTAACGGGGTATCAGAAGCCGAGTTAGGCGTACGACCAAGATACTCGGTTCTTCGGAATACATTTTCCTGGAAAGACACGTAGTATTTCAATTCCATAGATATTTCGAACGTCCGTCGAATTCAAAGGCGATGCGACTCTAATGATTCGCCCGGGTCGCCTCGTAAATTTTCGAAAAAAAAAAAGAAAATGACTCGCTGGAAAGATTCTGGCGGGGAAACAAATTCAATCGAACTAGTACAAATAATTCTTAGGTTCTTCCGTTGGTTG
This sequence comes from Holcopasites calliopsidis, assembly GCA_023838395.1. Lineage (NCBI taxonomy): Eukaryota > Metazoa > Arthropoda > Insecta > Hymenoptera > Apidae > Holcopasites > Holcopasites calliopsidis. The sequence continues at coordinate 23,158 of JALHAQ010000037.1, read as the reverse complement.
GCCGCAGACGCCGTGGTATTTCTTCGTGACTAAGCTTCGACTGCGGCAGTTCTCGATTTCCAGGAAACATTCGTTGCTGTACGTCATTCCGTCGGTGCCGCAAACGGGATCGTAATAAGGTGGACAAATCTTTTGGCAACCGCGAAACAGGAAACCTTGCACGCATCTCTTCATGGGCACCACGTACACGTGTTTCCTAAAAAAGAATTATTGGGGAAAGAAAAATTGATCATCACCGCTAATTGATGGGTCCGCGGGTTTGCCAGCGTTGATGTTCAGGATGTAATTTCAAACACAATTTACTGCTCACCCGCAATTGTCCCTCTTCATCTCGCACTCGTTGCGATAGAGCTTGTTGTCGGATCCGCAAACAAACTGGCGTTCTCCGCTGCAGATCTGGTTGCAGAGCGCGGTAGTAGGACAATGCTGCACTGGAACCTGAACTACCCTCTGACCGCATGTCTCGCGCCGCAGATGGCAAAGGGAACTGAATGCACACGAGCAAGCATATGACGCATTTACAAATAGACAGATCTCTTAAAAGAAAGAGGACATCGAGTGCAACGAGAGTTTCAGGAGATTGCCCCTAGCTTTGATTGCATAGTACTCGTCGTTTGAAATGTTTGACGATAAATTGAAACGGGATTACGAGAGAGAGAAAGAGGGAGAGAGAGGTGACAAACTTTCCAATGGCATGAAAAGCAAAGGTTTCGAACTGACGAGTGACCACTCGTGGTTCGTACGCCCGTAAAACTCTCGACGCGGCCAACGCCTTGGAATCCGAATAACACTCTTAATCACCGGTAAACGTTGCCATCGCTTCCACAAACTGGTTCCTCCGCCACCTCGCTACAGTCTTCGGGGCACTGTTCGGTCTCTTTCAAGGTTGTGCACTCACCGACGTGAGCCAATTGAATACCTTTCCTAAAATGCAATGGTAGCGGTAAAAATTAGGGACAGATGGAATACGCATGATTAACGAACGACACCGCAGGAGCTCCTCGTTGTGGTATGTGATTCCGTAAACTTACAGACAGGCTGCCACGTTCAAATGACACTGATTCTGATAAGTATTCGCGTCGCTTCCGCAAACCAGATCCACGTCGTTCCCGCATCTCACCTGTTGTTTCATGCACTTGGTCAATCGAGGTCGGCATTTCTCGAAGTCCACCACCGTCACCTTTCTTCTCGCTTGTCTGCGGAACGCAACAACGGGCGCAAGAGTTACGGAAACGATTCGGATTATTCTCGAATCGCTATTGAGAAAAAAGAAAAGAAACGAAAACTGACCCGCAGTTAAGCATCTGCATCTCGCATTCGTTCCTGTATATGCTTCCATCCGATCCGCAGGTCGCCGCTTCCGGCTCGTTCTTGCAGTCCAAGGGGCAGGCGTTCGTCTGGCCACCGGAAGTCCGTTCCCGCGACACGCAGAACGACATCGGCACTTCGAACACGTGCTTGCTAAACGGATTGATCACGGTGAGTGACGAGTATATAGTCCGACGTGGCGGAAAGCATGGAAACAGGTTCGGGCGCATGGTTATTCGCGTGCGACAAGTACACGCGCAATGCCTCGTCTATCGAGGACTTCTCAAGGATCTGCTCTCCTTACCCGCAGTTCTTCGCTCGCATTTTACAGGTGTTCGAGTAGAGGATGCCGTCGCTACCGCAGGCCGGCTTGGCACCACGCCAACACGACTCCCGACAATGCCTCGTCGTCTGGCAGTGCTTCTTGTTCGTACGCACTACGCCTTGTCTACGATCGTAGAAAAATCAGCACCCGATCGAACAGAATCGTTCATGTAAACTGTTACGCGGATGCATTACCCGCAAGTGAGCAGCTTCATCTGACACGTAGACTTGTACACGTTTCCGTCGCTACCGCAGATCGGTCCGTCGAGCGGTGCAAAGTCGCAGGATACCGGACAATTCTCCCTGTGCGCGGATATGTTGTTGCACGGCCCCAGATGAGACAGCTCGATGCCGACTCGACAGATCTCCACCCTCAGCATACACTTGTTCAGGTAGGTGCGACCGTCGGTGCCGCATACCGGATCCTGATCACCGGGACAACGGTGCTCGCACTTGCTGCCCGACGACCTCAGGCAAGCGGTCTTCTCCGTGGCCACGGTCACACCTATACAATTGGTTGATTATCGGAGATTCGCTCAGGCGCTGCTTCCGACAACGGCGATCAGTTGTTACTGCTCACCTTTTCCGCACATCTTCTTCCGCATTTCGCACTGCGACGCGTAGATCACCCCGTCGCTACCGCACACCGGTTCTCCGCTCGGCGGACATATCCTGGGACAAGCGCCGGTCACGAAATCTGCAAAGGAAATTAATCGCGAACGATGAGCGTACTGGAAGAAGAAGCGAACTCCCGAGCGAAGCGCGTTTATCATGCAGCGCGAGAGCTCGAGCCAAAGATGTGTAACCGAGCGAACCAGGAAGACGCGAGATCGCGTTCATCCCGAGAATCGTCATCGCAATCTTTTTCGCGGGAACGGCGGTGCGGTAACCGAGAGACTCTCTCTGTCGAAACTATAATTGCTTCCTGTTGACCCCGGGCGTAAGATATCTTACAAGACGCGGGACCGCTGGTTGGTTTCGGTCCAGCGATCGTCGGGTCGACAGCACGCGGGATTTACTGCGGTCGTTCGACACCGACTCCCGTAATATGTAACGAATTATAAAATCGAGGTTGTACAGTTAACGATAACCGAAGGAGGGAATCGAGGCGCGGTCGGTCGGCGCGCAAACGTGCCGGCAAAGGGATTTCAAACGAAGAAGCCCGCGATCACGCGACTTAATCGGTGGATGCACGGAACATCCTCCCGTAACGTTTGCCCCTCTCGAGAGATAACACGTCGCTGGCAGATGAGCGCGCGAGAAGATTACGATCCCGAACGAACCGGAATGTCAAGTGAACAATGCGAGCTTAATGGACGATTCGCTCTCCATTCTTCCTGGCTCGATAATAATTTATCTACGATCGGAATCACGCATGGACACCAAGGGAGGGGAACGGGACTCGCCCTTGCAAGCTCGTAAAGAATTTTTTTCCCTCCGGAAATCGCGATAGCCGCGACGCGGCTTCCCTCGCGGAACGAGTTGGACTCCTCGGGATACAATTTGCTGGAATCGCGTGATTAGAGTACGATCCCGTTCGCCGGCCGGCCCGACGGTAATTCGTGGCTTGCGCTGAACCCGAGACATCCGCGCTCGAATTCACCAAGTGAACGAGATAAGCCGATGCGCGTGCATTGTAATATAGGGGAACACGCGGTTCTTCCTGCTCGCCGGTGCGCCTTGGCAAAGACGCCGCGAACCTCGGCCGATATTATAGTCTTCTCCCGGGTAATAATCGAGTTACGAGCCTTCCTGCTTCGCGGGGAGCCAAAGCATGCTAATAACCGAACCGCGGCCGGAGATAAGAGTCGCGCGAGCTTACGAGCGTAAACTCTTCTGTAATTACAACGATTAGGGATTTATCGATCGGTCGTTGCGGTGGCTAATGTAGCCAAGCCGCGGTACGCGTATACACACAGGCACCACGGCGATATCTAAATTGAATTTCCGTGGAGAATCCGTGGAAAGGAGCAAAGCGAAAGAGCGGATGTGGGAGAATGGTCTCTGGGCTGTTTTATAGCGACATGGAATTTTTCAGCCCCTTGAATAGTCTGCCGCGTGGAGCGTCAACAGTTCTGGTCGCGGCGCGGAGGATCGTTAAGGATCTCCAAGGAGAGGAGGCCTCGCTGCTGCCGGATGCCATGGATTTCACCACTTCGAATCGCGTCGCATAAAGTCGCTGGCGTTGATTAAGGACGCGCGCGAGTTTAATCGCCAGCTCCGGGCGTAGGGAAGCGGGAAATCACCGTGGCAGAAAACGTAGATTACGAGAAAAACGATTATAGTTTTCTCCTGCGTGCGACGACGTCAAGGGATTCGACGATGCTCGTCAGACGCGATGCGCGAACGTCGGAACGAATGGCCGCGTAGGAAACGAAAGGGTAGAGAAGAGACGCGGAGAATCGAATTGGCCAAGTGGACGCGCGATTAACGCGTTGTCGGGCGGCACGGCGAAGGAGGTGTCCGTCACTCTCACGAGCGTGATTAAGTGAATCAATTATGCCAATAAGGGGCTGCCGCTGCGTCTGGCCAGGGGGCGATTGGCGAACAATGCAGATTAAATTATGTATATGCCCGCAGAAATTGTGCGCGGGTCGCGCGAGCGAGCGCGTGCATGCACACGCGGAGGACGATGCACAATGGGATGCGCGCCACTTGCTTCAACGGGACAGAGGGAGAGAGAACCAGAAATAGGGAGAAGAAAAAGGGATGAAAGGAGAGGGAAGAGAGTGTGACAGGGAAAGAGAGAAATGTGCGGGTCGGTGAACCACGGCAAGGATGCGCACCGACCGGGTGGATGCTCCTTCGGATTTTTGTCCACGAAACGAGAAGCCGGGAGAAAGAGAGAGAGAGAGAGAGAGAGGAACACAGGGCGATCGCGGCGAGATCGATAACAGAGAAATAAGGATCTGTTTAACGAACCGGAACGATTTGATACGAATAGGCCGTGGCTCATAAATAAAATGAACAATGTACGGGACCGCGGCTTTTGTTCTCGTTTCCAAGCCGCTATTCCTGGAGACACGGCCGGAGGAAAAAACGCCGGGTTAGAGATGAACTGGATGGATGTTGCGGTTGGAAGAGCTTGTACACCGGGGCACCCGACTCGCATGAGAGAACCTTTGATTCGAGGAAAGATAATTTAAACCGGCCATGATTCGTTTTACGAACGCGACGGACGCCTCTACCTGAATCCTAAGGGGCTGGATGTCAATTAAGCAGGGACATAGGTAGCGAGTAACAAACGCGTAAGCCGCGCCGAATCGAAAAGCATCTTCTAACTCGGATACGTGGTAGCATACTCGAAACGGTGAGAAATGAATAAAGGCGAGGGAACGAGTAACGACGAGCCATGAGACTGTAGTTCGATTTAACTAACACGCAGCGACGATCCTGCACATTACACCCATACGTGTGTACGGAGCCGTTGATTAATGCGCGACGAATGCAGCGATACTCGCGCGGAAGCCGGAATCGTCGAATGCTTTTCCAACTTCTTACAGACTCCAGCCAACGATCCGTTCAAGCTCATGACAAATTGTCCCGCGCTAGCTAGCGATCGGCTATCAAAGTTGCACGCCTCCTCGTGCCTCCCTCATCGGCTCCAATAGCCGACGATCCTTCGGCGAGTTTTCCCTTCAATCTATTCTGGGACCGAATGACTAGAGTTTACCACTTCAAGCGACCATAAGTAACCCATTAATAATTCTGGCAACGATCTGACGCTTACGCTCGCGTGCGCGGGACAGTACGTCGTCCAGGAGACGGATGCTGTGGACGCGTAAATCATTCGGGATCGATAGCGCGAAAATCGTGGCAAGTTCGTTCGTGCGGCTCGACCCTGTTCTCCACTCGTTCTGGACGTAAGCCGGTCCCTTTATCGCCGCGAAACGATCTCGTCCTCCTCATAGCGTTACCCCGCGACACGGTCCCTTCTGTGCTGCATTAGCAAGCCTTTGTTAAGCAATTAAACTGTCCGACACTTCTCTTGGGGTCGATTCCCTTCTCTTCGGCGAGATCAGGAATTGAGAAATAATCGCGCAAGCGTTGCTGCTACTTTGCAAACTATCGCTACACGGAGTATCATTGTTTCGTGCGCTCTATCTTTAGTCGACCGTGTCTCCGTACAGAACAACCCTAACGTTAACGACGGTGGGCATATCCCTGCGACTTCCGTATCGCGATGGAACGATCCCATTTCCTCTCTAACGTCGCTATTGTTCCGGCGGCGTCGTAAAGAAACGATTCGCGGGAAAGGGCACAATCGTCAAACTGCGCTCGCATGATTTATCGTAGCTGCGATTGAACGGCACCAATAAAGAGTATATCCGAGGAAGGAGGATTTCAATCCACAGCCAAAGAAGTAGTCATAAACGCTGTGCGACGATGTACCGGTTCAGACCGACGCCTTGTAACTGTATACACGCGCCGCTCTTCTGTTTCGAACGGCAAGAAAAAACTAATTAAATCCTATGATATTTCTGACCATTCGGTCTACTCTCTGAAATTAATTCTACCATCAACGCGGCCGTAGTATCCCTCCTTCGCAGTGTACACCGTTAGAAAACGTAGGGCGTCTATAATTTCCAGCAACGAAATAACGATGAAACGAGGTGGACGGACGTCGAGGGCCCAGGAAGGGCCCGAGTGCTTCCGCCTTGAATCGCAGCAAAAAAGTGACGAGTGTAGAAAAGAACAGCTATTACAGGGTAGATTATCGAAATTCCTCCGATGCTGAGCGCAGCGACGAGGAGGATGCGCGTGGCCCGGGTAAAAACGCCGGTATGTGTGTCGCCGATCGCGAAGGAGCACGACAAACGAGTCGCGTTCCATAAATCGTCGCGTTCGCTTTAAGTGGTGGCGAATGTGGTAAGTGGAGTACTGGGGCGAAAAAACTACCTCCCAGATCGCCTCTCGATCTCCCACGAGCGAGTACATGCACATACGAGAAACGCGTGTGCACTCGCGACCGTTCGGTTCGCCGATGCCGCCGATCCGTTACAACGGGGAGAAACCGTCGATCGACCGCGTGGCTCTCCGCGAGTTACCGTGCTCGTCCACTTTTTGTTTTCTTTCTCCATCCTCGACCGCTTCTGTCGTCCGACCGCCGGCCTCCGCCGCGCGAAAATTCCAAAGCGTGCGCGCACTTTTCTCCACCGCAAGTTGCAACCGGTGCGTGCCTCGGTTCGATCGGGGAACCGGTGAAATTTCAATCGTCCGTAGCGTCGCGTGCTACCGCGCGATTTTCCACCCCTCGCGCGCGTTCCGTGCCCGCGCGAATCACGCCGCGACGCTTTCGCGTTTCGTTTATCCTTTCCAGAAATTGCTTCGCGATGCCCGTGTCGACGATCGGCGGCGATGCACGCTGTTCGAGCGGCGTGTACCTAACGTTATCCCAGCCAGCCCTTAAGCGGGCCGATGTAAATGAATTCCTGCCGCATATTCCTGTACGACCCCTCTACACGTGTTTCGAGCTGGAGCGAATTCGCGTTGACACCAGCTCGAACACGGTACGATCGTCGTTCGCCGCGCGTTCGCAGATCTTCTCCAAAACGCTGTTCAATGCTCTGAACCGTGAATGAAAGCTATTCGGCGGACTGTGGCCCTCGGACCCGATGTTGATGAAACTTTTTGCATAGGTGTACAAGCAAGTGGAAGTCCCCTGATTGCTGGGCACGTTCCGAGCGAGCAGGAACGGTAACGCACGACCATTGTTCTCGACCAGTCAAATGTACTTTTTCGGCTTTGTCTCCATGACGAAACGCTCCGGCTCTTCCTTTTTTTCACGTCTTTCGCATGGATTTGTATAACGGGAATAGGGACACGCGAATAACGTTACTGTGAATCACGAATTTCGAGCCGGTTCCTCTTTTTGTTTTACGGATTCGTCCACAGTTGCCGGTGCAAAATCCCCGAGGAATTCTAATTTGCTTTTGTTCGTGTGAATGCATTTCGCGCAATTCGATTTCACGCCACGCCGGTGCGCCCGAGATAAAATTTATAAGCGTGTGCCAGCGTAGATAAATGGCTGGATATCGTGGTGGAATACATCCGCGAGGAATTTCATAGAAGTGTTAACCACTCCTTAACGGCAGACGTAAACCCCCCTTCCGATGTACGTGCAGCGAAATTCCCTAAGACACGAGACAAAATATTTGTCGAATGACGTGAGAGGCGTGTGTTCATTTGCATTTAAGGAAATTGCGTATTAAAGGTAATTAGAGTAAAACGGGGCAAGGGGGAGTAGTGTCAAGCGATTAAGAAGATGCGCATCTCAGAGAAAGGATAATAATTATTATTAGCGAAGGTCGGCGTCCTTCCCGGTCACGATGCACGCTCCTCGATCATTGATCTTTTTGCCATCGAATCTCGGGGGATCGATGTAATGACGTTGTTAAAAGCGTTGACAGATGAGCGATGTTATTAGACGCGCTTCCACTAATGCGATTTTGAATGAGATATATCACTTTTACCGACTCGTTAAAGAACGAACGAAAATCGTGGAAACATCGTTACCGGTAACGTTAAATATACACCTCGCGTGCCAACTCCTCGAGAGCACTTGACTTTCTAATTTCCTGGGGATAAGCTTGAATCGGTTAACGATAGACTAATTTACTACGATCACCTAATCATGTACCAGATCTCTGTTAGTAGATTGATTGATAGCACGTGGGCAAGGTAATCGGCCTCGTAGTCACGAGATTTATCGCGGCGTAAACGTCTCACGAGAACAGACTCGACGGTTAATTAACGGTACACTACTGATAGCTCGCAGAAGTCGGATTATCGTTAGCCAAGCAGTTAAAACAACTGTATCGTTGCGTCGCGATGGACATGAAAATCGACCTCGATCCTGCTTGCTGTTCGACAAGCAGTTGAATTAAAAATCATTCCGGAAACAGAAAAAGCCTGCACGTTAATTTTCTCTTTCGCGTAGGAGGATGGATATCGAACTAGCGACCGGTTAGCTAAGTTAACCGGTTGAACGAGGGAAATCAGTCGTTCGTCTGGATGATCGTCTACGATGATCCATTCATTGATTATCGGCGGGTGGAACGTGAGAGCGTTTAACCTCCGGGTGCAGCTATTAATTCGCTGCGTTGGTTCACCGAGAAGAGGCCGCGAAAGTGACCTCGACCTTACCTCCATACCTACTTAAAGTCTAGGCCAGGGTCCCACAACCCTCCAATGGTGAAAATGACTAGGACGTTCAGTAATAAACGTGATCGAGAGTCGCCCGGAATTAGGTTCGCGTCTGGTCGTTTTCTATTCCTCTCGTGGCTTTCTCATTTGCGTGATTTCTCGCCGAGCAAACGAGGGGAACGCGTCGCAGCGACGGATGCTTTTTACTAATAATCCCGGAGAAATCATTAAACACGTGGAAACCGGAAAAGTGGAGCGTGAAGTCAGACTTTAGAGATACGTCCGGATTATTACCCAGGAAAAAAGTTAATGAAACTTAACGACCTCTCGTCTCCCTTTTTCTTCCCCCGCAAAAAAAAAGTTTAATCCAGCCTTCTCGGATGGCGAATATCGCGTAAGAAACGCGACAGATAAATCGGTGTAAGGAAGTTTAACCGTGAATCTCATTTCTTGCCCATTCAATGGCCGCGGATCGTAATGATCTTTACAATGACAGTACCTACGTACGTCTCGCTTTTTCTTTGTCAACGATTATCCAATTGCTCTGTGCCTGAACGATTTTCACTGAAAGAAAGATACCGATGATATAGCGTAGGAATCGCGGCGTCGCGTCGATCCTTTCGAAGTCACCCGACATCGTACAAACGTGAGGCGCATCTCATTGCCGCGCCGGGTGTAAATACCGCGCAAGTACTTTCCCGCGGGAATACACGAAATCTTTTATGCGCATACCATTGTGCGTACGATTGCTTTCTCGTATAGCTCGATATGCGTAGCGCTCGTCCATGGTGCTCGGATCGGTTGTAAACCAGCGGAGGATCGTGAAGGAACGGCTATGCTAATCTCGACGCGCGCCAACCTTAATCTCGATCCTAACGTGAAATCGTAAAGATCAAGCGATTTTCCATAACCGTGCATGCATTCCAATTCCAAGTCCGAGGCATGCGTGGCAGGCGGCGAGACAATTCGTATTTGGAACCTGTAAACACGTCCGACGAACTGGACTATCATCCGGGATGAAGAGAATTAGGAACGGACGAGGCGCGTTTGAAATTCAAGAGAAGACGTTCATTGGGTCTTCGGGTCAGCTAAGTAAGGCGAGCATCGATGGATAAACCGAGCTGGGGTAACGGTGTCGCTTCCGAAAGGGCGGGGACAGGTTTGTCGATCGGCAGGAGTACAGTTCAGATCGACTGGCTTGCGAGTTCGGTCCAAATTTAAACGATCATAGTTCGGCGCAACGATCCTCCGGCTTCTCAGAATCTGATCGCGCAAAGAACGAGCTAGACTTGGAGGAAAAGAGCAAAACGACCGAGGGATCTCGATGAAAAGTAGTTTGCCATTTGCCACGAAAGTCATCGAAATCATTCGCGCTAGGGCAGCTGTGCGATTACAAACGATCGCTCAACGTCCGCTGATCTTTGTCGTTTACGAGTGTGGTGTACAATGGAGCAACTTGCGCCGCAGGGCGAACAGCAGCTCTCGGTTGCTGATCCTATCGAAAATATCGGTAACCGATGCCGCGTTCAGCTAAATAATAGTCGATTGGCTGGCGTAGAAACGAGTTAGACGAGTCGGTGTATTAATAGATCCTGTGGATCTAGCTGCTAATAATATCCATGCAGATACTACTTGCTGTGATCCGAGCACTGCACGCTTCTGCTTGCCCCGCGATGTAACTGCTTTTGTCAACCGATTGGCCGAAATGGAAGAGAGGGATATCGATCGGCACTCACCCTTTAGAATCTAAAGTTTATTTCATTCGTCGCATCGGAATAAATGTATGCGAAAGGCACAGATCTTGTTGATCACAGATTTACAAGTGAAACGATATCATGACGCTTTCCTCTCATCCGATGATCCAGCAACTGCGCTATCGTACTGTACCGTACTGATACGGATCGATTGTTCCTTTTATTCAATTAAGTCCGCCTGCGTCCAGACGCCTGGTGAAACGGAGAAATCTCGTGAAAGATCTTGATAAATACCGCGACCGATGCGATGACAACGAAAAATGGGTACTACAATGGGCGACGGAAGGAAACGGCCGTGACTCGTCGGTATCGATCTGATTCGAATGCTTTTAGATGTACCAGATTCCCCGACACGTTCCATTAAACGCGACGCGAGGCCTCGCTGTGCGAGCAAAACGATTGGACATTTAAGAAAAGATGCCAGGTGCAAAAGCGCTGGCGTGTGATTAATCTAATGTCCAGCGAAAGGTGCGATCCGTGGCCGTGAAAGTGCATTTGATGCACGTTTGCCCGTGAGTGCCATGAACGACATCCCGACTGATAATAGGAGGAAACGGATCTCGCGCTCAGCTCTCGAAGATGAAAAATTTCCGCTGAACGAACGAGAACGTGACTGCGTTTGGTTCGACCCGGGTTTAATGAATAATTTACATGTCCTAGGAGCAGCCTAGCTGGCCGTGCAAATATCTCCGGCACACGAGCAGGCGAACTGCTCTCGATAGCATCACCCGTGCGTGCTCTCCTACCTGTGCATAACCCGCTCGCGGACACCTTTCCACTTAGCATAAAATTGTACTTACGCGCCTCTCCGGCACAGTTCACTTAGCAGTCGGTTCGATTTTTGTGCAACGGTCACAGCTTAGACGTTGCTATCGCGATGCTTATCGCGGAAGGATGCTTTACGATCCGGTGCAAAGGTTTCCCGTTTTATTGGAATTCATCGAAACGTACGAAGAGTGCGCAAGAGAATTAGTCAACGCTGCTGGTAATGTAAACGCTACGTCGGGTAATGGGAATTGCAGACGCTGGTTTTGGTGTCACCGAACCAGGCCGTACAAATATTTTCTAAGCATTTTCGAATAACGGTAACCGGCTGTTCAATACAGCTAAAGAAAGGAGTCACGGTTTAAGACGAAGGACGAGTAACCCGCGTGAAAACGGCGATCGTCGTGTACGAAGCGAAAGTGCAAATCGCATTATTCCTCTACCTATTTCAATTGACCACTAGATTTATGAAACCCGTCAACTTGACGGATTTCAGATTTCGTGTCTGAAGTTTCAGAAGTCATTATCTTTAAGCGATTATATTAACTTTGATCGATGCAACATCTACACATATTCTAATTCATTTCCTCCCACGACACTGTAATTTCAATAACTCGCAAATGATATACTTGCTTTTTTTTAAAACAAAAGGAGATTTTCCTTCCCACAAGTAGATATACAATTAATGTCCTTAAATCTCGTATGAATGCCCGTTCTTTTGCACAACCTTTTCGCGGGTACATTTCTCGTATTCGTCCATTAATAAGCAACCGTTTTAGATTCGCGCGCGGCTAATGGAGTTTCTTTTAGGATACCGCTGAACAGGATGTCTGAATGTGTAACTGTCCGCTATCCATGCAATTACAAGGCGCACTGCGCGTTAATTGGCACACGCGCAACGTTTCCCTACCGTTCTGAAAATCACGTCCGAACTCTGGGCAAGGTAAATTGATCGCGATTATTCAGGTTTCCCGAGCGTCCGTGCGACGAATTAATTATGCACGACAAACGATTCGAGGCAATTCAAGCTGAGTGAAGCTTATCGTTCACGCGCGCCGATATCTACGGTTGTTCGCGATCGCCAGGCGGTTGTTAATTTTGCGCATTAATAAACATGGAAGAGATCGTCTCGGAGTAAGCGACTTGCCTTTCTTCCAGTCGACCAAACGCGAAGCCCCTTCGAGCGTGAAAACACGCTTCATAGACGTCGGAGGGCACGAAGGAGCCGTAGAACGCAACCCATTGAACACCCACTTTCTTTTTTTTTTCTTTTCCGCTCCAAGTTGACCTGTACGCAGATCGGGAATTTGATCCATAACTCGTCGAGTTCCCGAAGGACTGTGATTCGCGTGAAATCGGGTCACGAGGATTCGAACTGGTTTGAAAGAGGTCGACGAACCGAGATGACGCTTTTAGAAGATCGTCATTTATTGAAACGACTGTGCGGACCCCTCGAGCTGCTCTCTCGGATAATTTTCGATACGAAGAAACCGGACGATGGCACGGTGCTTTTCAGGAATAAAAAGCATCGGTTATTACGCGTTTGAAAGACGCGTGTTCTCGAATACTGGGCGAAGTCAATTTACTTGCACGCTGGCTTCGGGTGTGAATGTGCTTAAGAATTTACATAATTATTCGCCGCGATGTACGACGGGTGGAAAAAATTCTTTCCTTTTAAGCGAAAAATCTATCTAAGCGAAAATTTCAACAACGAAGGAAGAAGCTTGAAGGTATATAAATTTCTTTTTAAATTTGCGGATTACCAATTACCGCACAATAGAGGAAGAGAACACTCACCCAAAAAAAAACTATTTCTGATGCAGCCCTTTCTTCGCAATAAAAGGAGGCGCAAATTCTCTCTTCTCGCATCGTCTGTCATTACATGCACGCCAGCCACTGCGCGCTATTATTCAATTGAATATCGGCACATAAATTGAGTGCGTGGTAATGCACGTACCATGGCAGAGACAACAAAGAAACTGGTAATTGCGATTGGAAAAATAGATAATACGTAATTTTTTTACGGAAGCGCGTCTCTTCGTTGGAAAACGTTATGAAACGTAATAAAGGATTACGCGGCAAGTGTTATCGTTATGGTAAAACCAAGACGCCTTAATATCACGCGGAGTCTTATCAATGAAGCAGCGAAAGGACCAATAAAACGCGAGATTCTCTTCTTTCCGCTTGGTTCGCTGAATTTCCAGGGTCACTGGTACGAGCGAGTACTTTTTTTTTGAGACGATTAGCATACTTAATTAGGCGAGTCGGTTGGGAGCAAGTTGTCGTTTTGCGAGTTATATGTGCCTGGTCGAACACTCGAGACGGCACCTTTTATGTACTTGCGCCAGATTAACCATGAGATACGTCTAATAAAATTAGCGCACTACGAATGGTAATGAATACACATCCGTGTATTCGGACGAGTGATAGCGATTGTAGATAAAATTCATTAGGCGAAATTATTCGAAGCAGCCCTTACTCCTGCGCAAAATAATCCGAGGAGAAAGTACCTTGAAAGATGTAAAGTAGAATTGAAATACTTTCAGTTTCAATGAAAGGGTCAATTGAAAGCTATTCAATCGTTGCCTCGGAAAACATGCAAAAGGACAAATGCATCACTCCAGTGACGACAGTGCATGCTCGTAAAGGATCGTAGGGCGTAGGGCGCAGGGAATGCAAGAGGATGGAGCTCGCACGAGGACGCGAGCGAACACGGGAGATTAAAACGAAAAACCATTGGCTCCGTTTTTTTTCTCCTCCGGTTGAAAGAGCATCGCACTTGGCTATACAAGAGATACTACCGGCTCCCTGGCGAGAATTCAATGGGTGCTCCGACCACCAAAGCCATTTGCCGAGAAAAAGGGGAGAAGGGATAGGCTGGATGCCGATACAGAAGCATCGCTACTACTCCGGAAGGGACTTTTGATTGAAACAAAATTTCTATTTCGTTTCAACCCCTTCTCTCGGCTGTCAGCCCTTGGAACTTTGCAGCTCGTTAACTGACCCACTTCTAGACAAGATCAATTCCGGCGTACGGGTATTACCTACGTACGCGTCGGGCCAATTGAGGTCTCGTGCAACAAGAGTATCCAACTAATTGATCGATCACGATGAAATTTATCGGACGCCAGGAAAAGGTACGACGCTCGCAACGTCGAGCGGACTCGAGTGGTTGGACTTTACTGTCGCGGTACCTGTGAATTTACGAGCGACCGTATTCTCTCGTGACATTAATATCGGACGTGCTACTTTGAAGCGATATCGATCACACCATTATGCATCGGACAAGAATCGTTGGGCATGCTTTTGCACTCGGTCGCGTTCTCCAACTGCTTCTCTACGCGGGATAACGAATGGACCCGGTCTGTCTATCCGTGCCTCGTGTGAACTTCGATAAATTTCTCGATCGGCCAACCGTGAAACCGTTCGCATCGAACAGGGACGAATTATTGATCAATCGTTTCTCGGCCGGAATACCGTAATCGCCGGCACAACTTTATCATACGAAAGGACAGACATAAAAACGGCGAGACACAGGAGAATGGTAGGGAACAAACGAAAATAAAGTATCAACAACGCGCGGGCACGCAAAGCGCGAACGAAAACAGATTCGGGGACGACCTGTTGCAACTTTCACCGGAGCTTGGGGTCGGAGCGTGGCGCAAGGGTTAGAGAAGAAAGCGATGCTTACCTTGAATGCAACACAGCAGGATGATCCCAAGGAGAAGCGAGACGTGACGATGCATCCTGTGTCCTTCGCCGACGATCCGTTCGGATGGACTCCTTGGTATCAAAACGACGTCGTTACGAGTGAACTTTCTCGGAGCGGCAGTAGGCGGACGGCTGCGGACGATTAACGCCGTTGGACGTTCGATGCTCTCTCTCTCTCTCTCGACACCGGTTCAAGGAGGATAAGGTCGGAGGCGCGGGAAGATGATAATAGTGGTGGCGCCCTGTGGAAGGAGAGGAGGAAGTGTACCCTCTTCGACCTCTATCGTCCTTCGAGGTCCACGAACGACTGAGCCGCCACGGACCGGCACGGTCCGGCTATAGCCTCCCCTTCCTACTTTCACGTGGCGTGCTCCCGTTTCCACTGGAGGCGCGGACTGGAGCGTCTCTCCATCAGCCATTTACCATCATCGTCGTCGTCGGTGACGGCCAGTCAAACGGTGGAGGGATAGGAACGAGAAGAAGCCTGAAAACCTACCAACAGATCGGACAGCCACCGTTTCTAGGCCAGCTCTTCCTCCTCTGCCAGAGAAGAAGGTGTCTCATTCTTCTTCTGGAAATGATTCTCTGCCGATATCTGGCCCTGCCTCTCGTGATTTCCAAGGGATGTCCCGTTCTGCCCTGGTCCCACTCGCACTGCACCTAGCAAAGTATCGACACTCATATTGAATTCATCTACTCATCGAGTTTTATGGAACCGATGCACCTTGGAAAATATGCGCGTAATGGTTTCCATTGATTGACAAAGCGTGAAATAGCCAACGCCGGGCAATTACCTTCTAAGGGTTGTTGAATGCTACAACCGCAAAGATAGTTTTTCACATCGACAAGCGTCATTGTCGAGGATGAAAGGCTGGGACCGTAGGAGACGATGACTTTAAAATCTAAACCCGATTGAGAAAGTTGGATGCAGAAAAGAGTGGGTTGCTCTTGGCTCCTCGATGAAGACGCCGTTCACGCGTCGCGGTTGTTTATTTGCATTTTAGCGGGTGCACTTTCTAATCGAACGAACGCGGAGAATTTTCCTGTTATACCCGCAACGACATTAATCTCCTTTCCTACTTACATTCTAACCGCTAGTTTCACGTGCAAGTGCACGGGAGCCGCGTTACCTCCGCGGAGGGGAACAGTTTAAGCTCGCGTTATCCGTCATGCCCCGCGTCTCTCCGGTGACTAATTGAACGCGGTTTTCGCCGGCAACACGCGATAGTAGTGTAAGAACGTAATTAAGAACGGTATCGGCCGATGAGTTCCCCCATGATCGGAGCACGTTCTCAAATTCCATTACGTTACGTTACTTGTCCACGTTCGGAACGATGAGACAATGGAAATTAGGTTACCCCCACCACCACTTTATTGCCATTAAGTTAATTTTATTCGCCCCGATGTACACTTTCCTAGATTCGACGAAATCGCTCTCGGTGCTCCAGTTTCGGGCGTCTAGTGTTCAAAAGGAGGACTGAAGAATACAGTACACCGGTCGTTACACACGAAAGTGTGGCAGTGGGGCCCCAAGGGAAGAGAGGCCAAATGTGCGGCGGGGCCGTTCGCTCTTCAGCGGGTGCAGGTGCAGCCACGACCGATCCTCTCCATCGATGCTGCAGTAACCACATCGCTGGCCATGATGCATCGTCCCATCAACATCGGCCGGAGTATCCGCTGGACTGTAAAATGTTACACGCGTAGATACATACGCGTCGGTCCCTTCTCTCTCGCGTGTGGACTTTACACCATTAACCCACTTGCACATTTAAAACGCCGCCTCGACTGGACCCAAGCATCCAGCCATTGTCTGAACGAACCGCCAAAACGGCTATAAAGAATCGTTCGTCCAGATTTATTTACAACTCCCTGTACGGCAAGCATTAGCATCGATTACGGGAATCAGGTATTCTCACACCGATCCCTCCCGATCCACTGGCCAAGGCAGCTACGTGTAACGATTTCGCATGTGCTTCACGGCGGCCTTAAAACGCCGAAACGATTCGAGCCGATGACCTCCTTGCCGTGTCGTCTCGATATCATTACGAAACCATGCTCCTTCACGGTTCACTTGCTCGGCCAATGCCATTGCTAAGGTCTCCCGATCCTGTCCCGAGATAAATCCTAAAATTACCAGGGATGCAAGACCGAGTATATCTCAAGGTTCGTTTCGATCATTCTTCGATCGTGGACGATTCACGATTATTTATGCACTCGCGAATAAATTGCGTGCGAATCAAAAGGAACATAAGCAACAAGCATTCCTTGTAAACTTATGCAAAAAAAAAACTGAAAGAGAGATTGATAAGTGACTCTATTCGATGCACAAGAGTGACGTGTACACACGGGCTCACTAACGACACCCCTCAAGCAAATCGAATTTGAATAGATTCATTACCTCTCTCTATAAACGCTGGCTCGATACGAGCCGCGTTCATAATTTTCTACGTCCCTTGCACCGTATCCTGCGCACGCCGTTCTCGCGCCTTTCATTCGCAACTCAATTTTGCAATCAATTACGATCGACCCCTTTATGCGAAAAAGATTTCACTTCATTCTACGTCAAAACGCTGTCCTCCAGTGCAGCAAAGGGAAAATTGTTAATTTCGATGATAGATTAAGCTATTAATGTGCAAGTGTGTGCATCTATGTGCGCACACTGCCAGCATATCCCGCATTGTTCAGTAATCGTATAAACGATCCATGTTCAATTTAATGCCCACGCTTTTCCGTGTGTTTCCCATCGACACGGTTCGATGATCCTCGGAAGATCAAAGAGTCCTACGGCCGTGGCTTCGAAAGCAATCCGACAACAGGATAATTTGACGCCACGGACAAGTTGGGTCAATCCAACGGAGAGGCGATCCACTTTACTCCGATCCCATGGCTCGGAGAGCATCAGCGATCGCTTCGAACGCGTCGTCGTAAATTATTGCAATATCATCGCAGCGCCCCACTTGTATACCGTTACGACGACTAATTAATATCCCCGCCACGCCAAAATGTTGGCATGTTAAATGATAATTAACCTGTTGGTGATGCACCGGACGGTGCAACGCTTACGGTGACCGATCGGCTGTTGCATGCTAAGTCTAATCGTGTAACATTAGAACGTGCACGATCAAAGTGGTCGCGCAACAGTTTCGTTTGCCGAAAGTATGCGTGCGAGATTTCATGGGCTTCGAATAGAATCAGGCGCCCGTTTACGATCCCTGCGCCGTTAATTGAATGAGATACCAGAACTCGACTATTGATATTGGTTTATCCCAATAGGATCTTGCGGTATCGAACCGTTCGTTTTCGAAGAACGCGCATTCGATGGAATCAAAGCAATTTCAGTTACTCACGCGAAGCGGGATAAAGAAAAATATCGAACTCGCTCGCCCAGACGATAAAAGAGGAACTCGCGAAACGAGATTAAACGGACACGTCCTTTAATTTTGGTGACGAGTTTCTTACACCGATCCCGGTGCTCGTAATACAGGTTTCGCGGCATTCAAATGCCAAAGACTGCTTTCACGTTGAAAGTAATAATAAAAACAAAATCATGCTCCGCAGTCTTGTCTTATCTTAAGTATTTTATCTCATGTTAAACGAACGACATTGAGTACCGATACGTGGACGCGTAGTATCTATAGTTATAGGTGATTAGTTGAAAAGTGGATGCTACTATACGACGCACGTAACGCTCTCAAAATTACCGCACTGTTAAAAATTTGATTCCTTTTCCCGATGAGCACTGTGGTTAGCCGTACGCGATGACAGTAATCGCGTGCAAACGTCACAGAATGATGCGTTTCACATGTAATCTATAGGGAAAAATGTTTAAGTAGTCGAGGGGATGTATGCGACATTCTTAAAAAGCACGAAAAAATGCGCAGGATTTGTGGGGCCGGGCCAAACGACTCTGCATGCCTTATAAACCGTAGGATCGAGAATTTCCATGTATTAAATAAACATTTCGCCGCTGTCAAAGCAAAGTATAGCGGTTTGCTATGGTGTCCCATGTTCATGACCATACAGGGGAACTCATAAAATATGCAACCGGACAAGGCGAAACGGCGAACCGCGCTTGCAACCAAGACAGCGCCCGTTGCTTGGGCATTCGCTAAATTACTCTCCGGACCTCTTACCCGCAAACCAAGTATATAGACCCGTAGTCCTACACCCTCATCTGTGGAGATACATTTTTCCGCTTTTAGTTGCGATTCCTGTCAGCGCTCCCGCCTTTTCCTCAACCTGCTCAGTAGCAATGAGAGTGATTCGAAAGCGTTCGATGCATAGTCCTGCATACCTGGCTTGCGAGGATCATGTATATTCTAAATAACATTGAAATTGACTTGCATTGAAAATAATTGGCACTGTCTCCAATGATCATCAAATTATTTTCGAAGTCGTAGCTATTAGCTCGATATTGTTTGTAACATAATTGGACAATTACGTGGCAAATAATATCGATTGCCCAGGTCACACCACGTGGAGGTTGCTACGACATGTACACTCCGTTTACGAGTCATCCGAACATTTACTGCTAAATAATGTTTTCAGCTAAATAATTATTCGATGGAATTTTAATAAGTGTAAGGACTCATGGACGGGGAGTACGGTGACCCTAAATAGCCATCCATTCATTGCAGAAATGATAAAATCCAAATCTAAGTGAAGCTACCTCTAAACGCGAGCGAAAGGAGGAAACGTTCGTCCTCCTTCTAAAGAGAAATCGCGCTGACTCTAGGCGATCGCGACCCTCCCAATATCGGACAAGTACTCTACATTTTCCCGAAGCAAATGCTCCCTCGACATGGCCCCAAGAATCAGTTACCGCGTGACTAACACAGAGCGGTCAAGAGCCTTGGTCCCGAAACGCACCTTCCGTACCTTCACCCACCCAGCGAGTCTTGTTGCATGTACGAATCCGTTAGACGAATCATCCTGTGGGCGTCTTACCAAATTGCACCCCGGTGTGAAACGAATCGAATCGAATCGTCCGCGTAAAAGCGGGACGGCGTACACCACCGCAAGAGCGCCCGGTCAGTAAACCGACCGGTCCGCGGCTGGGCTACGTTACTTCCAGTGAATTTCGCGATCAGGACACCCAATCGTTCTGATGCACGCAGTAACTCATTCCTGTGATTATGTGCGAGTTTGCAACCAACCCAGAACCCCCGCGAAATGATCAAGCATTAAAAAACAAAGACTAATCGCGAATTTCTACGCTACACTAAATGCGAATCTATGATAAAAGATAAATTATAATTTGAGTAAGAAAGTATTGCTTTGAATAGATGGCTATTTCGTTCATTCCATTCACACTTATAAAACCAGAGTAGTTATCTTAAAACTAAACGCACTTACGTTATGAATACTTGTACCAAGTCTTACATTAATATAGTAATATACCAGTAACCATGCATTGTAGATATCTATTTTACGGTTTAAGAGGCACAGGGAGAAGATGAGCGTAATTAACAACTAGTACTAGATAAATAAGTTACAAAATGAATAGACAAGTACTGTTTTAAATGGATGACCACTTGGCTCTCTCCACTCACGCTTATAAAAACAGAGGCGTCGTCTTAAAACTAAATACGTACTTAATTATAAAACCACACTCCACGCACACTTTACAAGAACAGTACAATTGTCTTAAAACTAATTTAGTTGCGAGTTAAGACAATAATTTAGTTTGTGACTGAACGCGCGAGGAAATCTGGCATCGACTTTAAATCAAAAGATTCTAAATTGATGTCAGATTTCCTTTCCCGATCCCGTGCCCGACCACCCTCCGCTGGATTTTCGCACTCCATTCACACTTATAAAAGCAATGGAATAATCTTAAAATTATATAAAAGTCGTAGCTATCAGCTCGACATTATTTACAACATAATTGAACAATTATGTGATAAATGATATCGATTGCCCGGGTCACACCACGTGGAGGTTGCTGCGACATGTACACACCGTCCACGAGTCATCGAACATTTATTAGTTTTCAGCTAAACAATTATTAAATGGAATTTTACTAAGTGTGAGAACTGATGGACGGGGTGTACGTGACCCTAAATAGCCATCCATTCACTGCAGAATGACAGAAGTGACAAAGTAGAAAATATTTTATAAGTCTAAGTAAAACTGTTTCAACACGCGAGCAAAATGAAGATATTCTCCTCCATCTAAGGAGAAATCAAGCAGACTCTAGGCGATCGCGACCCTCCCAATATCGGACAAGTACTCTACATTTTCCCGAAGCAAATGCTCCCTCGACATGACCCCAAGAATCAGTTACCGCGTGACTAACACAGAGCGGTCAAGAGCCTTGGTCCCGAAACGCACCTTCCGTACCTTCACCCACCCAGCGAGTCTTGTTGCATGTACGAATCCGTTAGACGAATCATCCTGTGGGCGTCTTACCAAATTGCACCCCGGTGTGAAACGAATCGAATCGAATCGTCCGCGTAAAAGCGGGACGGCGTACACCACCGCAAGAGCGCCCGGTCAGTAAACCGACCGGTCCGCGGCTGGGCTACGTTACTTCCAGTGAATTTCGCGATCAGGACACCCAATCGTTCTGATGCACGCAGTAACTCATTCCTGTGATTATGTGCGAGTTTGCAACCAACCCAGAACCCCCGCGAAATGATCAAGCATTAAAAAACAAAGACTAATCGCGAATTTCTACGCTACACTAAATGCGAATCTATGATAACAGATAAATTATAATTTGAGTAAGAAAGTATTGCTTTGAATAGATGGCTATTTCGCTCATTCCATTCACACTTATAAAACCAGAGTAGTTGTCTTAAAACTAAACGCGCTTAACTTATGAATACTTATGCCAAGTATTATTCTAATATCCTTAAAACTAAGTACGTGCTTAATTGTAAAACCACACTCCACACACACTTTACAAGAACAGTTCAGTTGTCTTAAAACTAATTTACCGTCTAGTTGCGAGTTAAAACAATAACTTAATTCTTACCGAATATAATTAACGCTCGCTCCATTCACACTTACAAGAACAGAGGTTTTAAGATAACATTCCCCTTATAATTAAGCAATTAACGATAACAACCAAAAGCATACTCAAGACATATAGCCATCGCACAATCATTACTTGGAGGACGGTCAAATGACAAAATACAAAAATCATGCAACTCACTGTACGTAGAATCACTTCCCATTGGTCAAGTGGCCAGTGGTCAGCTGGTCAGTGGTCAGCTGGTCAGTGGTCAGCTGGTCAGTGGTCAGCTGGTCAGTGGTCAGCTGGTCAGTGGTCAGTGGTCATCGGGTCAGTGGTCAGCTGGTCCGTCTCCAGTGGTCATTCGTCAGTGGTCAGTGGCGCAGGCCCTCTGGTGCAAGCGCCGACTGCTCCAGAGTCGAAGCCCAAGGTCCATAATCAGGTGAAGCGCGATTAGGAGCTCTTACTCCTTCCGCGGTCGCGATAAAACTAAATTTTGGCGCCTAAATGGGGCCCTTATATAGTATCGGCAGCTATTGTGCACAAAGAGTTCCCGGAAGTAGCGAAAATCGTACCGAAATTTTGTCATTTTCGCGCGTTATGAGTTCTATTCCATAATTTTTACAGTTGGCATGAATTTATTAAAATAGAACAATGTCCTGTTGCAAAATGGGCAGTGGTCTGAGATGGACTTCGGTCATTTTATCGATTTGAAGATAAACTTCATTGAATTATCAACGGTTTCCCATATTCATTACCTGACTGTTTAACTAATTATGAGTTCTATTCCACAATTTTTACACTTGGCATGAATTTATTAAAATAGAACAATGTCCTGTTGCAAAATGGGCAGTGGTCTGAGATGGACTTCGGTCATTTTATCGATTTGAAGATAAACTTAATTGAATTATCAACGGTTTCCCATATTCATTACCTGACTGTTTAACTAATTATGAGTTCTATTCCACAATTTTTACACTTGGCATGAATTTATTAAAATAGAACAATGTCCTGTTGCAAAATGGGCAGTGGTCTGAGATGGACTTCGGTCATTTTATCGATTTGAAGATAAACTTCATTGAATTATCAACGGTTTCCCATATTCATTACCTGACTGTTTAACTAATTATGAGTTCTATTCCATAATTTTTACAATTGGCATGAATTTATTAAAATAGAACAATGTCCTGTT